>CM057460.1:161660713-162910713 GCA_030035585.1 Dugong dugon | reverse complement strand
TAGGATAAAAGGATTAAAAATTTAATTGTTTTTCTATACATAGTCATGCATCACTTAATGTCCATGATATGTTCAGTGAAACAGGACGTTATGTGATTTGGACGTTGTGTGAACACCATGCTATATACTTAGCAAAACTATATAGGATAATGTAGTGTACCTGTATTGACTAAATAGCCAAGATACTGTACACATACAGTACTATATTTCAGCTAACGTAGCTGGCAGGTAACATATGTGTTAAAGTATGCCTTAACAGTGATTGTCAGTGTGTTGAGAAGGGATTTGCTTTTGTGTTTGGTCCTCAATCCATGTCATTAGCAATTTCTCCATATCTGATATAGGTCTGTCTCGCATTTTCATTAGCCTTGGATCTTTCAGTGGAGCTGATCCTTCAACAGCTTGGAGAATTTTTTCTTTGTATTTTTTAGGATCATTGGGATTGTCAAGTGTGATATGCCTAAATGACAAGCAATAGCATTCAATGATACTCCCGTGTTGTTTAATAACCTTTTATTTCACTTCCAAATCGATACTTCTCATTTGCTTCTTGCTGCTACTATCACTGAGACTGGTTTTGCTGTGTTTGGGAGCCATAATGCACTTCACAGCAATATTTTCAAGAGAAAATTAACAGAGAGATAATGCTACAACACTCGAGATGTGTGATACACGAGAATGGGTGCTGCTGCCAACAAGTTGAAGCCTATGCTGTGATATGGTAAACTTTTTATCTTTAAGTAGGGAAAGTTCACATTAAAATAATGATAGAAAGTACAGTACACACATAAACCAGTAACATAGGCATTTGTTATGACTATCAAGACATATGTATTATAGGTTATACATGTACTGTTCCATCACACGCCTGGCACTACAATCGCTTTGTATCAAGAGACATGAGATACATGTGTTGTGTGCAGGAAGCTGTTGCATTTACTATGTCCAGTTACATCTGCTATGTCCTGTTCTCTAATCGGGATTTCTGAACTCAGACATTGCCAGAATGGACATTATGCAGTGCATGACTGTACTAGTAAAGAAAAATTGACATTCTGTACCGTGCAATTTATATTACCAGAAGTGATGATATAAATATGCATACATCTAACAAAATGTGTGCAAGATCTGTATGCTAAAAACTACAAAATACCAAAAAAAAAAACAATTTAAAAGGACCTAAATAAATAAAGATATACCAAGGCCATAGACAGACACGATATTCTAAAGATATTCAATTCTTCCCAAAATTGACATAAAGATGCCACATAATTTCAATCAAAATTCTGTTAGAAGTTTATGAATTGAGGCTAAAATTTATATGTAAAGGCAAAGGAACTAAAATAGCTAAAACAATCTGAAAAAGAAAAACAAACTTGGGGGACTTACACTACCTGATTCGAAGACTTACTACAAAGCTACGGTAATTAAGACAGTGTGATATGGGTGAAAAGAGACACAGAGATCAGGAGTACAGAAGAGAGTCCAGAAATAGACCTACACTATACGGTTGATTGATTTTGACAAGGGTGTAAAGGCAATTCAGTAGAGAAAGATAGTCTTTCAGCAAACGTGGTGAAACAAGTGTACACCCATATGAAGGAGAAAAAGATAAAAAACAAAGAATCTCCTCCCCTTCCTTGCACCGTCTACAACAATTAACTCAAAATGGACTAGACTTCAACGCAAAGCCGAAAATTATAAAATTCCTGTATGAAAACATAGGAGAAACTCTTTATGAACTTAGATTAAGCGAAGATTTCTTAGATGTGATACCACAGGCATGATGCATAAAAGAAAAAATGATAAAATGGGCTTCATCTAAGTTAAAAACTTCTATTCCTCAAACTGCAATTAAAACAATCAAAAGAGAAAATAAGCAACTCGGCTACAATAGGCAAAGATTTGAAAAGACACTAACCAAGGGAGTAAACTGATAGCAAATGAGTGTATGAAAGGATGCAAATTAAAACTGCTATGAAATATCACTACACACATGTTAGATTGCAGAAATAATGGATAATACAAACTGCTGGTGAGGATGTGGAACAACTAACACTGTCATATATTGCTGGTAGGAATGCAAAACGGTACAGTTACTTTAGAAAAATAGTTTCCTCATAAAGTTAAATACACACTTGCCATATGACCTAACAATCCCACTCCTAGGTATTTACCCAAAAGAAATGAAAACATATGCTGACACAAAAATCTGTGTGCAGATGTTTGTAGAAACTTTGCTAAACACTGGAAACAACTCAAATGCCCTTCAACTGGTGAGCAGATAAAAAAAATTTATTACATCCATTCAATGGAATACTATACAGCAGTAAAAAATGAACTATAGAGACACAAACAGCACAGATGAATCTTAAATGCATTATGTTAAGTGAAATAAGCTTTCTGAAAATGCTGCATTCTGTATGATTTCACTTATACAACATTCTGGAAGATGAAAATTATAGGGAAAAAAACAAATCAGTGGACTGGGACAGGAGGAGGGGTTGACCACAATGGAGCATGAGGAAATTTTTGTGTGTGATGGAACTATTCTATATCTTGATTGTAGTAGATGCTACATAATTTCTATGCATTTCTCAAATCTCATAGAACTGCACACTAAAAAAGAGAGTATTACCATATGGAAACTATACCTCGATAAACCTGAGTTAAAAAAAAAGTTCTAGGTTGACTGTTACATTTTGTCCTCAGCACTTTGAAATTATTATTCCACTGCCTTCCACCCACTATTGTTGATAATATTTCTTAGCTTAACTACAATATGTCAAGGAATGCATTTATTTTTGTTTTTATTTATCTTGCTTTCCAAATCTGAGGAGTCATAGCTTTTATTAAGTCTGGACAAATTTCACCATTATCTGTTTGATTGTTTTCATTTCCCGTTCTCTATATTTTCTCTTTATGGAGCATCCGTTATAGATAAGGAGCCCTGGTGGCACAGTAGTTATGCATTCAGCTGCTACTTAAAGGTCAGCAGTTCGAATCCACCAGCTGCTCCTTGGAAACCCTATAGGGCAGTTCTACTCTGTCCTATAGGTTCACTAGGAATCAGAATTGACTTGACGGCAATGGGTTTGGTTTTATTATAGATAAAGCTGATCCTTTTCATTCTTAAATTCCTTTTTTATATTTTCCATAGTTTTATCTTCAAGTTGCATTCTGGAGAATTTCTTTACATCTATTTCTCAATTTTCAATTCTCACCTCAGCTGTGTCTGATATGTTTTTAACCAATCCACTGCCTTTTTTAAGTAAAAATTTTTATTAAAGCATAGCATACATACACAAATATACATAAATCATACATGTTAGCTCAAATAATTTTCACACATAAAACACACTGTGATACCAGCACCCAGATCAAGAAATTAAATGTTACCAGCACCCCATAAACCATCTTTGCACCCCTCTTATTCACCAAACCCCCTGCCAAGAGAACCACAATCCTGATTCTAACACCATACATTAGTTTTACTGGTTTTTGAACTTAAGATAAATGGACTTTTCAATCTGAACTCTTTTGTGTCTAGCTCCCTTCATTCAACATTGTATTTCTGAAGGCCATTCATATTGTTGTGGGTAGAATTTATCTCTCGTTGTGGTTTATTATTTCATTGTATTCACACACTACAAATTACCTATCATACATTGAGGGAAATTGGAACGTTTCCTGCTTGAGGCAATTATGAATAATGCTGTATGAACATTCTTGTATATGCCTTTTGGTGTACATATCTCAACATTTCTGTTGGGTATATATCTAGGAATAGAATTACTGAGTCATAGAGTAGATTTGGATTGTCACATGGCTACGATGAGCTCAAACATAGCAAGGTTTATGAGGATGGCACAGGACCAGCAACATTTTGTTCTGTTCTACATAAGGTCCCTCTGAGTTGAAGTCAATTTGATGGCACCTAATAACAACAGGGTAGATCAATTTTCTATTGCATCTGTCACAAATTGCCACAAACTTAGTGGTTTACAGCAACACAAATTCATTATCTTACAGTTCTGTAGATCAGAAGTCCCACTTGGCTCTCCCTGGGCTAAGATCAAGATGTCAGCAGGGTGCGTTCCTTTTCGGAGACTCTAGGAGATAATCCCTTTGCTTGCTTTTTCCAGCTTCTAGAGGCCACCCCATTTGCTTGGCTCATGACCTCCTTCCTTCAGAAACATTGGGATGAATCCTTCTCACGCTGCCATCTCTCTGGCTCTGTCTTCTCATTCTCTCTTCCACTTTTAAGGCAGCCACTTCATGAGAGAAAGATATGGCAGTCTGCTTCCATAAAGAATAGAACCTTGGAAACCCATGGGGCAGTTCTACTCTGTCTCTAGTGTTGCTAGGAGTCAGAATCAACTGGATGAAAATAGTTTTCTGGGTTTTGTGATTACAGTGGACTCACCCAGATAATCCAGGACAATCTCTCTATTTTAAGGTCAGGTGATTAGCAAACTTAATTTCACCTGCAACCTTAGTTCCTCTTTGCCATGTACTCCAACATATTCATAGGTTCCAGGGATTAGGGTGTGGACATCTTTGGGGAGCCATTACTCTGTCTACCACATAGGCTATGCGTATGTTCAGTTTTATATTACTTTGTAATAGTTTTTCAAAGTGACTGTACCAATTTAGACTCGTACAGCAGTTTAGGGGTTTTCCAGTTGCTCAATATCTTTGCCAGCACTCATTATTTTAATTTTATTCATTTTGGTGAAGTTGTATTGTGTATCTCACTGAAGTTTTAATTTGTATTTCCCTAATGACTAATGATGTTGACCTTTTTTTTTTTTTGATGTACTAACTGGCCTTTGGAAAGCCTCTTTTGTAAAGTGCCTGTTTGTATCATTTGCCTATTTTTCTACTGGGTATAATATCTTTTCATTATTAACCTGTAAGATTTCCTTCAATATTATGGATACCAATACTTTGTCAGATCCATGTACTATAAATATCTTTTCCCATTCTATGGCTTGCCTCTCATAGTGGTGGCTTTTACCTATTCATTTTTATTTTTAAAAAAATTTATTTGTTTATTTATTATGGTGAGTATAGATATAACAAAAAAATTGCCATTTCAACATTTTTTACATGTTCCATTTAGTGACATTAATTACTTTCATCATACTGTGCAGCCGTCACTACTATCCATTTCTATATTTTTCTGTCACACTTAACAGAAGCTCAGTGCCCCCCCCCCCCACCCCAGACAATAAGTCTGTCTTTCCCCTTCCTCTCACCCCTGGTAACCACTAGTGGACCTTGGTCTCTAGACATTTGCCTATTGTAGATATTTCATATAAGTGGGATCATACAATTTTTTTAAAATTTTGTGACTGATTCATCTCGTTCACATAATGTTTTCATGCATGCTGTAGCGTGTAACAGGACTTCATTTCTCCCTATGGCAGAGTAATATCCCATTGTATATATGTACCACTTCTTCTTTTTTTTTTAATCCATTCATCTGTTGATGGGCATTTAGGTTGTTTCCACATTTTGGCTATTGTGAATTGTGCTGCAGTGAACACTGATGGGTATGTATCTGTTAGTATTCCTGCTTTCAATTCCTTTGGTTATATGCCTAGGAGTGGAATTGCTGGATTGTATGGTAATTCTCAGTTTCACATTTTGAGGACCCTCCAAACTGTTTTCCACAGAGGCGGTACCATGTTACATTCCCACCAGCAATGGATGAGGTTTCCAATTCTTTCACATCGTCACCAACACCTGTTGTTTTCCTTTTTTTTTGACCCTAACCATCTTAGTGGGGGTGAAGTAGGATCTCATTGTATTAAGCTTTGCATTTCTCTAATGCCTGATCTTGGTGAGCGTCCTTGCATGTGCTTATTGTCCATTTGTATTTCTTCTTTGGTGAAATGTCTGTTCTAGTCCTTTGCCCATTCTTTACCATAATGGTGTCTTATTTACATTTTATTTAAGAACTTAATAGAAGTTCTTAATTTGAACATAGTCCAAATTTTTTATTGTTAGTATTTTGTGATTAGTACTCTATTCAAGAACTCTTTGCCTAAAGTTATTCCTTCATGAATATGAAACTTTGTTTTCATATTTAGATCTACAATACACCTGGAATTTTTCGTATCATGAGAGGATTAGATCAAAATTCCATTTTCCCATATGGGTATCCAACTGATGACGAATGATTTTTTTTGGAAAGAGCCTTCACTTCCCACTGCATTTCACTTTCACCTCTGTCATAAAACCAGTGAACATCCAAGTGCATGTCCTCTACTGCCTTTCTAATTTAAAATGCAAAGTTTTTCATTTTTAGAAGATCTGCTAGCTTCTTTTCAAATATTCATTTTTTAAAATTTTCCATAGAGTATTCTGTTTCTCTAAAAGATACTTTCAATATCCAAAATGTAAGTTTCATATTGTCTCTAAGGAGCCCTGGTGGCGCAATGGTTAAGCACTTGGCTGCTAACTGAAAGGTTGGTGTTCAAACTCACCCAGCTACTTCACAGGAGAAAGACCTGAAGATGTGCTCCTGTAAGGATTACAACCAAGCTCTACTCTGTCACATGGGGTCACTATGAGTCGAAATCAGCTCAATGGCACCCAACAACGACAACAAACAGTATCATCTCTATCAGATTGTTCCATTATTTCAGGTTCTTGGGATATTAACTATCTAGTTTGTTGTGTCTGCTGATTCCTCCCACAGTGGATTGCTTTCCCATATGGGTTTTATGTTTGTATACAAGCTTATCTTCAATGAGTATTGTGAGTGAGTGTGTGTGTTTGTGTATAAGAGTCGCCCGCAACATCAGTTTTGACTTAACACATGAAAGTTTATTTTTCTCTGATGCAAATTCTGCAGTTTCCTTCCAAGCAGTGAATCAGCAATCCAGCTGTTTCCATCTAGTGGCTAAACCATTTCAAGATGCAGCTGCTGCCACTGTCACTAAGAAAGAAGGGAGAGCAAGATACCTCATACTTGCTCTTCTATGCTTCAGCCCAGAAGTAACACTTGTCACTTCCACTTACAGCCCATTGCCCAGAAATAGTCATTTTGTCCTGCTAACTGCAAATGACCTGGAAAATGTGGGGGAGCACATGGATATTTGGTGAATAGTAAATGAGTCTGCTCTTCCAGTCACCAAATATTCTTTTGCCTCCTTCTTCCTAGTCGTAGAACACATTCAAGTCCCCACCCCCCACTCACCCAAAGGAAGCAACCCAAAGACCCATTTAGTCATTTCATCCAGCTCAAAGTCTAATCTTTCCATCAGATCCAGACATGGCTCCTCTTGGCCTTGAGGCCTGTGAACCAAGAAGACAAGATATCTGCCCCACCCCTTCGGGAGCAAGGGAGAATGAAGAAAACTAAAGACGCAAGGGAAAGATTAATCCAAAGGACTAATGGACCACTACTACCATGGCCTCCACCAGACTGAGTCCAGTACAACCAGATGGTGCCCGGCTACCATCACTGACTGCTCTGACTGGGATCACAACAGAGGGTCCCCAGACAGAGCTGGAGAAAAATATAGAACAAAATTCTAACTCACAGAAAAAGACCAGACTTACTGGCCTGACAGAGACTGGAGAAACCCCGAGAGTACGGCCCCTGGACACCCTTCTAGCTCAGTAATGAAGTCACTCCTGGGGTGCACCCTTCAGCCAAAGATTAGACAGGCCCATTAAAAAAATGAGACTAATGGGGCACAACAGCCCAGGGACAAAGACTAGAAGTCAGGAGAGGACAGGAAAGCTGGTAATGGGGAACCCAAGGTCGAGAAGGGAGAATGTTGACATGACGTGGTGTTGTTAACCAATGTCATAAAACGATATGTGTATTGTTTAATGAGAAACTATTTGTTCTGTAAACCTTCATCTAAAGTACAATAAAAAAAATTTTTTTTTAAAGATATCTGCCCCACCCCCAACACAGTGGTGGAACACCAACAGGATAATTTTAGTGAATTCCTCCATTCAGAAAGGGGGACAAGGGAGACACTCTAGTCAGTGGTCTGTAGCGATTCTGGCATGCCATTGGGCATATATTGTGAGGGTTCCCTACACTGGAGGTGGGAATTCCTTGACTATTTATAGTATCTTTAGCAATTTTCTACAATATCAGGTTCTTGGAGGGCTAAACATCCAGTGAATTGTGTCTGTTGACTCTCCCTTGTGATAGACTACTTTCTCATGTATTTTATAATTTTTGTTTGTGAGCTAATCATCAGTAAGAAATTATGTGTGTGTGAGTATAGTCATTCATGTGTTCATCAAGTTGTGAAAGTGTTTCTGCCAAGCACTTTTGGGGATTCATCGGTCCAGGATGGCGTTTTTAAACATTAATTTATCAGTTGGAGATTTCTATGCCATGTTTGGGGGTTGTAGTGGTGGTGGGGGGGTGTACATTTAGACTCACACTCACCCAAGCACATGCTTGGGGATTTGATTTCTCTTGGAAAATTTCTATGTCTCTGGGCCACACAGCATTCAGTTAAAGCTTCTTTTGTGTCCTTCCCAATCTCATTTTCCAACTCTTTTCCCCAGAGGTAACCAGTATTACCTCTGATTACCAATCCAACCCAAGTGTGGTGTCTTCCCAGGTCCCAAAAGAATATGAAGATGGCCTGTATCCTTCCCAACCATGTATTTAGACTTTTAATATATATGTATGTGTTTAAAGATAGTATATATTATTGGTCTGTGGTTTAAAATGTATACAAATTGCATCATATTGTAGTTATCGTCTACAATTTAGTAAACACGTTTTTTAGATTTAAATACACTGATAAATATAAGTCCAGCTTATTCATTTTAATTGCTGAAAAAAGATTATATTTTTTCCCATTTCCTTATTAACAGAAATTTAAGTTGTTTTCAGTTCTTCACTATTGCAAATACTGCTAGATAATCATTCTTTGTATACATCTGTATACATGTACTTCAGCTATACATTTAGTTATGGAGTTACTAGGTCATAGCCCTTTATTTTCTTTTTCCATATGGTATATATAAAATGTTATCTCATGGTGGTTTTAATTTGCAATTACATGTTTACTCTGAGGGTGAGTTTTTTTTTCATGGTCATTGGCTTTTCAGGTTTCTTCTGTGAATTCTCATTTTTCTATTGCGATTTGGTCTTCATTATGAGGAAGTTTTATATTTTCTGGATGTAATCCTATGTCAGCTATGTGCATTGTAAGCATTTTTTACTTGGAAACCATTCTTAGATTTCTCTGAAAACCTCACTTGGTCATGATTTCTGGAGTTGGTTTACTATTAATTCATTGTTCATGTTTTTTCTACCTTGCTATTGCACAGCATGGGGGCCGTAAGAATGGATGATATTTCCATGTTTCTTTGGGACCCAGGAAGACGCTGCCCTTAAGTTGGATTGGTTTCCTCACTGACTTGTGTCTCTGAGACTCCTGAATACCAGCAAGAGCCAGGGCAAACTGGTCGCCTTCCTGGAGCTGTTTCACCCAACTCCATCAGAGCGAGAATTAAAAATGCTGGAGGCTTTTAAAAAATCATAATTTGAGAAACAATCTATTAGCAGTCATGGGAAAGACTTCCTACAAGACTTTCACAGACTGGAAATGGTATCTAGAAGCAGGATCAACGTACAGGAATATTTTTTTTTTCCTTTTTTTTATTGTGGTAAAATGTATGTAACAAATTTGCCAACTCAACATTTTTCATGTTTTAATTCAGTGACACCAGTTACATCAATCATGCTGTACAGCCATTACAAATATCCACTGCCAAATTTTCCATCGCTATAAACAGAAGCTCAGTGCTTCTTAAACCATATTTTCCCCTTTCCCTCTCCCTCCTGTACCTGATAACCACTAGTAAGTTTTGATCTCTATACATTTGCCTATTCTAGGTATTTCATATAAGTGAGATCATACAGCACTTGTTCTTTTGTGATCGACTGACTTTACTTGGCATAATGTTCTCAAGGTTTATCATATCATGGCATGTATCAGAGCTGCATTTCTCTTTATGGCTGAGTAATACTCCATTGTATGTATATATCACATTTTGTTTATCCATTCATTTGTTGATGGACATTTAGGTTGTTGATGCAGAAACTTACAAGCCATGAAAATCACTTCACTAGGTTTCTGCCACAAGTTGTAATGTTTAATTCTGAGGGAACATCACAGTAGCGGGGGAACAATTTATATTAGAGCCACCTGCATAGAAATATCTCTTGGTTGTTATTTAAAGAGCATAGGCAAAGACCTTCTTCCTTGAAACCTCATTATAGACAAAATTGTTGTTTTTAGGTGCCTTCGAGTTGGTTCTGACTCATAGTGACCCTATGTACAACAGAATGAAACACGACCCAGTCTTGCACCATCCTCACAATCGTTGTTATGCTTGAGCCCATTGTTGCAGCCACTGTGTCAGTCCATCAAGTTGAGGGTCTTCGTCTTTTTGGATAACCCTCTGCTTTACCAAGCATGATGTCCTTCTCCAGGGACTGATCCCTCCTAAAAACATGTCCAAAGTCTGTGAGATGTAGTCTCGTCATCCTTGCTTCTAAGGAGCATTCTGGCTGTACTTACTCCAAGATAGATTTGTTTCTTCTTTTTGCAGTCCATGGTATGTTCAATATTCTTTGCCAACACCGTAATTCAAAAGCGTCAATTCTTTGGTCTACCTCATTCATCGTCCAGCTTTCGCATGCATATGAGGCAATTGAAAGCACCATGGCTTGGGTCAGGCACACCTTAGTCTTCAAGGTGACATCCTTGCTTTTCAACACTTTAAAAAGGTCTTTTGCAGCAGATTTGTCCAATGCAATGCATCTTTTGATTTCTTGACTGCCACTTCCATGGGTGTTGATTGTGGACCCAAGTAAAATGAAATCGTTGACAACTTCAATCTTTTCTCCATTTATCCTGATGTTGCTTATTGGTCCAGTTGTGAGGATTTTTGTTTTTTTACATTGAGGAGTAATCCATACTGAAGGCTGTGGTCTTTGATCTTCATCAGTAAGTGCTTCAAGTCCTCTTCACTTTCAGCAAGCAAGGTTGTGTCATCTGCATAACGCAGGTTGTTAATGAGCCTTCCTCCAATCCTGATACTCCATTCTACCTCATATGATCCAGCTTCTCGGATTGTTTGCGCAACATACAGATCAAATAGGTATAGTGAAAAGATACAACCCTGACACACATCTTTCCTGACTTTAAACCGTGCCGCATCCCCTTGTTCTGTTCAAACAAGTGCCACTTAATCTATGTACAGGTTCCTCATGAGCACAATTAAGTGTTCTGGAATTCCCATTCTTTGCAATGTTCTCCATAATTTGTTATGATCCACACAGTTGAATGCCTTTGCATAGTCAATAAAACACAGGTAAACATCTTTCTGGTATTTTCTGCTTTCAGCCAGGATCCATCTGACATCAGCAATGATATCCCTGGTTCTGCACCCTCTTCTGAATCTGGCTTGAATTTCTGGAAGCTCCCTGTTGATGCACTGCTGCAGCCGCTTTTGAATGATCTTCAGCAAAATTTTACTTACATATGATGTTAATGATATTGTTTGATAATTTTCTCATTCGGTTGGATCACCTTTCAAAATTAGACAAAATTAGTGAAGGGGATTTGGTATCTAGAATTTTACCATTCTGTTTTCCTCTGACCCAAAATATGTCCCTCTTGGTCCCATGCAATTTCTACCATTAGAAACACCTGTCTGGTTTAGCGGTGAGTCTCAAACTTTGGCCCCAAGTGCTCTAACGCGAGGTTCCCCTTAGGACCTGGGGGCACAGCACTAAGCAGCCTACTGCAATGCAAAATATTTGTAAATTGTCAATCTTCATCTTAAATTTTCATGTGAATTTTGTAGTTTACTCCATATTGTAACTGGATTTATTGTAATAGGAAAATAATGTATTTGAAATTTATTTTTCAAGTAAGTTGACACTCCAGGAAGAGATATCATGCTTGTCTTATGACTTTGAGTAGCCGTAGTTCACGTGCAGAACACCCATGGGGCTATAGTTCCTGGAGCAAATGCTTCCTCTAGCCATGTGATCCACTATGCTCCAAATGCATACCGGACACTTCAGTTACGTTGTCTATTTATTGTCCTTTGAACTTGCTACTGTATTTCTTAACTCATCTCTGTTGATAACCATTTTCAAATCCAAAATACTTGTTCTCCTCTTCTTAATTTTTCTAAAACCTTGAACACCCTGCTTCTCTGATATGATTTCCCAAGCTCCGTGAACTTATTCCTTCCTCTGTGTTCAAAGCATTTGTCCTCTTTTGTTGGGAACTTGGAGCTTACTGCCTTATATTTTTGACTCCTGTATTGTACACATTTCTCACTAGCTGTCTACATGCTCTTCAAGGCCAGGTCCGTGTCTCGGATCTCTGTGTCTCTCCTTACCTACTGCCACTAGGAAACCATTCTAGTAGAAATCATCTACTTTCTTATAGACTGTCATAGGTATTTGTAGACCAAGATGAGATTGCACTATTATAATAAGAAAAAGGAAGGAGGGGAGAGAAAGAGGAGGAGAAGCTAGTATTTACTGAGTGCTTACTAAGTGACAGGCACTGTGTGCACAGCAGTAACACCATACACATCACACTCAGTCTTTACAACAGTGGTGTGCGGTAGATGTTAGTATTATTCCCATTTTACAGATAAGAACACTGAGACCCTAAGAGGTGAAATGACTCCTGGAAGACCACACTACAATGAGAGAGCTGGAACATTAGTCCCTAATTCTCTGATTCTAGATCTTGAAATTTCAATTATTAAGAAGAAAGAGAGCTGAGGGCATAGGACAGACCAAAACAACACGGATGAGGGGATTGTTGAAAGTATCCACACAAGGTATTGCCTGTGGTAAGGCATGGGAAGTGGTGTTACAGCCTCAACTGGGGATAGTTGAGGCAGCAAGAAGGCTAAGCGCACTGGGGAGAGGGCCAGAAAAAAGGGTATCACCAGGCTGAAAAGGGTACTGGGTTCCAACTTGCCTCTACCATTTGGCCTTTGGCTCTTTGGGTCATTCGGATCTTTTGTGTGACCATTTCACAGAGAATATGAACTCTTCCAAAGCTTACTTCCTTTCTTCTCACTGACCCCTTGCAGAACCCACACTGTTGCTCAGCCTGTCAGCCTGATGCCACGCCTGGCCACAGCAATCATGCCTGCTCAGCATTCCCACAGATGGATATTGCTTACCAGAATGGAGTGTGGAAAATGGTATTTTTTTCTGTCCTGATAACATCTCCACAATTAGGGGGGCAAAAAAATGAGGAACTGATATTTTACAAGGTCATGCTTCATTTTCCCTGCTGATGTGGCCTGAGGGCTTGGCTTCTAAGAAGCCAGTGGGGAGGTTAGGGCTGAGGAATCTGGTGGAGTCTGTGCCCTCAGAGTTTGGTGAGTATTTTGCAGAATCTCGCTCAGTGAGAGAATATAAAATTGCACAGAGAAATGATTTAACACCCACCCAGTTAGTGAATATTTGTCAGATCAATGAGGGCCAGTTCTGAGTGTTCCCTGTGGAGCTTCCTAACACCCTGGGACACTCAGCTGAATGATCCATTAAGAATACTTTCCTAAGTCATTTGTGTTAGATTATAGGCTATAAACTATTATTGTTGCCTGTCCACCAATATAAAGCAATCATTTTTAATGCAAGCAGCTGTTGGCTTGCCTTCCCCAAGATGCCTTGCCGAGGGACTCACGTGTTGTTGTTCTCTCCTTCATCAAAGCGTTTCTGATTGTTTTTCTGCTCCACTGCATACCACCCACGTGGGGGGGTGTGGGGGAGAGGATACATTTTCCTCGCAGAGCTTTGTTTGGACAGAGGATTTCTAAAAATATCTAAAAGGAATTGAAGGTGTGGGGGGCAATTTAAGTTGTATGAGATCTGATGACTCAAGTCCTCATCACAGACTCTATTTTCTTAAAATGACCTTGGAAGCACCAACGATTTTCTGACCTCGAGTAATGAAATGTGGGATTTGGAATTATATTTATTGATTCAAAAATTCTTTATTGAGGGTCTAAGATGGTCTCGGGAACCATGCTAGTTGCTGGGACTATAAGATAGATATAGAGGTAGCTACCATTGAGTCAATTCCAACTCGGGACAACCCCATGCACAATAGAACGAAATGTTGCCAGGTCCTTGTCATCCTAACAATCACCAGCAGGTTCAAGTCCATCATTGTGGCTATTGTGCCAGTCCTTCACACTGAGGTCCTCCCTCACACTTGCTGACCCTCTGCCTTGCCAAACATCCAGTGATAGCTCCCTCCTGATGTTGTGTCCAAAGCAAGCAAGTCGGACAATGATCTATTGTGATACATAAGGTTTTCATTGGCTGATTTTCAGAAATATATCACCAGGCCTTTCTTCCTATTCTTTCTTAGTCTGGAGGCTCCATTGAAACCTGTCCACCATGGGTGACCCTGCAGGTATTTGAAATACCAGAGGGATGGCTTCCAGCATCACAGCAACATGCAACGCACCACAGTGCGACAAATGGACAGATGGGTAGTTGTAGGGTTATAAAAGTGAGCAAAAATTGATGTGGTGCCTGCTCTCTGGCATCTTTTAGTCTAGTGGAGAAGATAGACTGATCCAATATAAATTGTGATACAGGATACAGAGGAAAATTTAAGGAACTAATAAATGTCCAATCTTGTGATACATGACTTTTCTCCTAAGGAAGTGACATTTGAGCTGAGACCAAAAGGATAACTAGAGTTAACCAGTCAAGGGAAGAGGGGCAATGGGAATGGGGAAGACACTTGCAGAAAGGCATAAGAGCACATGCAAAGGCTGGCAGTGGGAAAGAGCATGGTGCATTATAAGAACTGAGGGAAAGGTGAGGTGGCTGATGCAGACAGAAGTGGCACAGGTGAGGCCGGAGAGGTGGGCATGGTCTAAATCGAGCAGGGCCTTGGGGTTGCCTTAGTTACCTAGTGCTTCCGTAACAAAAAATACCACAAGTAGGTGGCTTTAAGGAACAGAAATTAATTTTCTCAAAGTTCATGAGGCTAGAACTCCAAATGCAGGGCATGGCTGTAAGGGAGGTCCCTCCTCGTCTATTTCAGCTTTTAGCTGCTGCCGGCAATCTTTGACGTTTTTGGGCTTGGAGATGTATCTGCTGCGTGTGTCTGTCTTCATACGGTATTTGTCTTCTCCCTGTGTGTGTTATGTCCATGTATATGCTCTTTTTATAAGATACCACTCAGAAGTGATTAGGTTTAGGACCAACCCTACTCCGGTATGACCTCATTAACATAACAACTGAAAACCCCTATTTCTAAACAGGGTCATACTTACAGGTACAGGGGTTAAGACTTCCGCGTGTCTTATGGGAGACACGGTTCAATCCCTTACAGGGGTCATGTGAAGAGGAGCTTTTCCTCTATTCTGAGACTAATAGGAAGCCATTGGAGGCTGTGGCTGTTAGGGGTTCAGCAGGAAATAGCTGTTTTCCTTGAGCCGTATTCAGTAGGAATGCTGTAGATAATATAAAGAAGGAAATGTATTTTAGAGGTGTGGGTGGAGCAAAGGAAGCCAACGAAGGCCAGTGAGGAACCCAAGAAAAGCAATTGGGAGAAGCCATTACCACCTTGAGGTCTGAAGAGGTGAAGGGAGGGACAGTGATGCCAGAGCTCAGCGAGAGCTGGAGCCCTGAAGAAGGGGCAGCGCTGCAGGACATCACAGCCAATGACAGACCACAGCACATAATTGGGGAGAGAACTGGGGAATAAAGAGTTCAAACTCTCTCCTCTCCTGCTTACTAGTCTCCTGCGTACTAGGATCTGCTAGATCCTCCAACTGACTGAACCCAAACAGGAGTCGAAAAGCCAAAGTAGATCAGCACTTTCCTTTCCAACCAGGGCACAAAGCAAGGCAGAGAAGGAGGGAGGATGGCATTGCAGGAGCAAAAGGAGAATAACCAACATAGAAGGCTTTTAGCCTGTGAGCAACGTGATCAGATTTGCATTACACCAGAGATAATTCTGACTTCTCCGTAGAGAACCAATGGGCAAAGATTAAGAGCAGGAGAACTTGTACAGAGGCATCTATTGTAATCATGGGAGCAATAATGGTAGCTGAGTCAGAATGGTGCTTCAGTTGCTGGAGAGAAGCAGACAGATTTGGAGATTTCTAACATGGTACAGCTTGGTCAGGACAGGGAGGAACTTGGCAGTCTTCAAATCACACCATCCATTGATATGAGACAACTGAGGCTCAGAAAAGGGAAGGAACTTGTCCAAGGTGAGCCAGAGGCAGAATTATTCCTCCACCCCTCTGCCACACTGCCTCAGTCAACATGCTCTGCCTGGGTTAGACCCTGCTGTTCCATTTCTCTTATCTAGGAAAAATTATTTTCCTTCCCTAACTCTCCTAAGGGTCGTCTTGGCAATGCCCACTCCCAGAGCATTGACTTTAACTTCCTGGACTCCTTGTCCTCCTTGCTGGGGAGCCCTGAACATTAGCTGCTTTGTAGAGCTTTATATACTGAGCTTACCTTAATGGATGGATCAGGATATACAGGGGTTGCTGAAGCAGCAAAACAATACTCTTTTCACCTTTACTTTTATTAGCAAACAATTATTGAATGCTTACTCTATGCCAGGCAACATATATGCACAGTGATGTCTATATCTCACAACCATGCGTGGAGGTATGTATATCGCTGCCCTTTTACAAACAAGCAAACTGAGGCTCGGGGAGGTTAAACAACTTGCTCAAGGTCTAATGCTGAAGTGGAAAAGTCCAGACTCAAGCTCAGGTCTTCTTGCCTCCAAATGTCTGTGTTCTTCACCAACAAACCATTCTGGTTCTCACCTACTTGACACTGCACTGTGCTAGGCCCTTTTGTTCAGGATGGCAGGGATAGGTGGGGGTGAGCTAAAGGCATCAAAAAATAGGAAGTGGTAGATAGCCCAAGATGATGTGCACGTGAGGCTCCTCACTTTAATAGGAAGAGTCTAATTTCCCTTCCCTAGAATCTGGACTGGCCTTGGTGTCTTGTCTTAATCAAAAGAAATTTGAAATTTCTGTGGTAGATCACAAGAAGCTTTGCAGCTTGCTCTTGAGACACTCCCTCTTAGAACTCAGCTGCCATGTTGTGAGAAGTCCAAGCCACATGGAGTCCCACTGAGCCAACAAGACCTGCGAGCTGCATGAGTGAGCTGTCTTGGACATTCAGACCTATCAAGGCTTCAGATGACTGCAGCCCTAGTCACTATCTGGCTATAACCATATGTGAGAAATCCAAGCAAGAACCACCCAGATGAACCCAGTCAACTCAAGAGCTTTGAGAGATACTAATAAATTGTTTCAAGGGTTGGTTTTTTATGCATTAATAGATCTTGAAAACATAGGGTAAGATCTCTGATCTCATGGAACAATTTTTAAACAAGTGGAACTTAAGCATACCACACACGTTCTCACTCCAAAGCAATTGTTAATGAGGTGGCCCTCTCCAGGAAAGCTTTCCCTCCTCTGCATAAATCTCGATCCTACTTAATTCTGGATTCCATTCGCCTTCTTCAGTCTTCAGGGTTTCCCTTCAGTGTATAAGTCAGAGGTCCCACCAGGCGGGATGGGAAGCTCCTTAATTCACGTCTCTCTGCCATCCGCTCCCTCCCAGGTACTGGTCTTGCAGGCTCTTAATCAGTGTGATTTGAGCATGTGAAACAGACTGTAGGAGCTGCAGGTCTTAGGAGAGAAGGAGATGAGCCAATGGTGAGGCAGAGGATGATGTGCACTTTATAGAAAAGTCTTCGTCTTGGAAAGGAAAGAAAACCCCAGTAAGTTATTCTATCCCAGGACTGGTTTTAAACCGGGGTCTAGCAGGATTTCTCAACCTCAGCACTATTGACATTTTGGACTGGATAATGCTTTGTTGTGGGGGCTGCCCTGTGCCCTGCCCTGTGCCCTGTGGGATGTTTAGTAGCATCTCTGGCTTCTACCCACAAGATGCCAGTAACAACCCTCATCCAGTTGTGACAACCACAAATGTCTCCAGACATTACCAAATGTTCTCTGGGTGCAAAACTGCCCCTGGTTGAGAACGACTACCCACTTCATTCTTTCTCTAATTTCAAGACCTTCCCTCTAGGATGCTGAGAAAAATCTTGTGGCTCGCTGTCACATCCCTTCTTCACCTTCCAACTGCAGGAATCAGCAGAGTGCCTCTTCATCTACCCACACCAGGCTCTCCTCTCCCTAGTCCTCCCCTGGCCAGATGGCACTCAGGTCCCCCAGTAGGACATTTCATAGACATGATGTAGTGTTGCAGATTGAATCCATTCTATGCCGCAGGCTTAAGAGCCAGATTCAGAGGAGAACCACCAGGGCACCAAGTTATATTGCTGTTGTTGCTAGGTGCTGTCCAGGTGATTTTAACTCATAGCGACCCCCATGTGGCAGAGTAGAACTGCCCCATGGGGTGTTCTAGGCTGTAATCCTTACAGAAGCAAATCACCAGGTCTTTCTCCCACAGAGTGGCTGGATGGGTTTGAACTGCCAGCCTTTCGGTTAGCAGCAGAGCACTTAACCATTGTCCCACTAAAATGTCACTGGAATAAAGCTGGATTAGGGCATCAGTCAACTCAATCTCCACACACGACTCTGACGAAACTGGGGAAACGTAGATTGGTTTGGTTGCAATTAAACGCGCTCTGCTGCTGACAGCCTATCTCTGTTGATATTTTTGAGGAGAGTGCACACAGTTTATGTGGTGTGTACAAAGCCTCACCACCAACTCTGAGACCAGCGCTCTGAGAGTTGCTTGTCACAGTCTAGCTGGCTGAAATTCTGAAACGGAAAAATTCACAATGCTCTATGCGCTCTTTACTGAGCGTGATTTATTAGAACATCTACATTTAAATAGTTTAATACGCCTCTCAAGAAATAGTCTAGTTCAGAAAATCACATGTAATAAGTATACGGAAAATAAATCTTTATTTTGAGTATAAAGAGGCCTACGCTTTTATTAATTTTTTCCACTCCTGCTAAATGTTGAACAGACATTTAAAGAATGAGAGTATAAAGATGTGCCAAATGATTACCATGAGAGGTACACGTCTCAGTCTGGCCTGGGGGCGTGGATCATGGGCACTGGTGATGAGAGGCAGAGGGACAGAAACTCAGGGATATTGCACTGTAAATCTTTTGTCTCTATGCCCATTTATTTCCAAGTAAAATCAGAGCAAAGCCAATCTCAATAGTAGCCTTAAGATGGAAATGAAGTTAAAACAAAAAACAGGCTGGAATGTAGGTCAGGAAACAGAGAGCAGCAGACCATCTATTTGGCCTTGGGGTTTTGGGAGAAACTGTGTACTAATTGCATGCGTATGAACCTCAGGTCTTTTTCAGCTACATTGTTGTTGTTGCTATTAGCTGCCGCCAAATGGTCCCTGACTCATGGTGATGCTATGCGTAAAAGGTTCAGACCATTGTGATCCATAGGGTTTTCACTGGCTGATTTTTGGAAGTAGATCTCCAGGCCTTTCTTCATAGTCTTAGTCTGGAAGCTCCCCGGAAACCTGTTATGTAGATCCAATTCCTCCTGCTCCAAGAAATACTTCCCTGAGTCATAGCCTAGCCTTTCTCCCCACCTCCCCGGCCTATGTAATCTTGACTAGAGAGTGCTTATCATTGTTGGGGTAGGGAAGTTCCCTTGCTGCATGTTTCCATGTGCAATTACAAGACTGCAAGTGTATTCTTCCCGGTCCTCCTAGAAGCAGAGGACAAGCAGGGATTAGATACGTAAGAGATTGGGGAAACGTCTGTGACAGGAACAGAGGAGGCAGCTGGAGGAATCAGGGAGAGCTGTCAAACTGCTGTGCAAGTCTGGTTCCTGTGAAGGAGAAAGGGAAGGAAGGAGGGTTGGATAAGTAGAGTCTCAGTCTTCAGTTCCAGTAGAGTTTCAGCCAGGTTGATGGGGAGCCCTACAGTCAAGTCATTCAGTGTCTTGCAGGAATGGACCTGCCCTAGATCTCTCATACGCTGAGAGCAGCCAAAAGAAGCAAAGCCTCCAAGCAAATGGCACGATGGATTAGAGTGTAACGGCTGGGGCTTCCATCAGTTTTGCTCCCCGTGGTGCAGCAGGAGATCTGAATGGCTGCCACGGCTATGGAAGTCTCATTTAGCAGAAGCCCACGGGTGAACAGAAGTGAAGAGGAAAGGAGAGGATTACTAGCAGGTAAGGGGGATGGGAAGCTAAAGATCAGTTTGACCCTATACATCCAGCACCTAACTCACACGCTGAGTGAGGAATGCTGTATTTCCAACTTCTGACTCCTGTGTACCAAGTTAGCACTAGAATCCTAGTTCATCTACAGTATGCTAGCCTGGGAAGCAAGCACCAGTCATCACATTTTACCTAAAAGAAAATGTAACTCAGGTTCCAAACAACAAATTTTCAATTGGACCTTGGGGATGCAAACATTCAAACACAGGATTGTCACCAACAAAATATTTCAGGTCTTGCGATGGTGTAGCCATCAGCAGAGAACACATAAGAATAGGATAAGATGCCTACCTTTGTGCAACCAATCTTGCTGTGAGGCTAAGAAGCTGCGATTACTTATTTTCAGAAATATTTACTAAGAGCCTTGCATGTCATCAGGAATTTTCACAGATGCTAGAGCAACAGGTAGACTTACTTGGGGTTACTCAAAAATGAAGAACAAAGAATATTTTGGTAGAAGTCATCGGATAATAGACTAGATGAATATCCTAAAAATGTTCAGCAATTCTGTTGCCAGGTCAAATACATCTCACCTTCCATTGTGCTTGACAGCCCTTTGCTCATGTGACTGTTACCCCACTGATCACACTGTATTACCACTAGCTATTTATGGGTTTATTTTCCTCATAGTTCTCAAAATCTCTAAGGACTGGGATCATGTGTGCTCATTCAATAATTAGGTAAATAACTCATCGCTCATGTAGTCATTCAGCAAAATTTTTTGGAGCACTTTTCCTGTGCCTGCTGTTGGTATCTGGGGGTGCCAAGATAAATAAGATACAGTATCTGTCCTCCAGGTGCTCATAATAAATTAGCGAGAAAGATGAAGAGACATATCAATATGATCCTGAATGATGTGTGCTGCAGTGGAGGCATTTTCTGGGAAATCAGGAGTATCAAAGAGAGAATAACTAACTCTGCTTAGGTGGAGGCGATGAAACACAATACCAGAGAACTGGTCACTCCTGTGCTGTGTCTTGAAGGATGAGTAGACATTAGCCAGGATTTTATCCCCAGTTTCCAGCAGAAAGCATGCTCTCAATTCATCTCTGCAAATGGAATGAATGAATGAACGCATGAATGAGCAGATGAACAAATGAATGAGTGAGTGAATGAAGATAAATAAGCAGTGTGTAGTTGAGAGTATTTTTTTTCCAGATCAGCATCTATTCCCCCTTCTTCTGGTAACAGGCCCCCATCCCCTCCCAGAGGTGGGCATATGACGTGGACCTTGCCAATACGACAGTGAATAGGTCCTGGCCACAGTGACTGGTCAGGAGTCCAGACGTGGGTTACTGAGGCTCAGTCTCAGAGGTTGGTTGACCAGTGGGGGGACAAAATCTCTCTTTCTGCTGGCCCTGGAGCTGCGAGGAGGTCAGCCTGGGGACATCTGAGATGGCCATGAGCTGGAGAGAAACTGCCTGTGGTGAAGCTACATAGAGAAGCAGGGTCGAGAGCGGGAGGGAGAGAGAAATTGGGTCCTGATGATATCTCTTTAACTCTGAACCCAGCAATATGAGAAATAGTTCTATCCTTTATCCTTTCTTTAGGTAATCACTAAATTACTTTGCTTTGGGAGGACAGTCAAGCCAGAATTGGGTTGGCTTTTCTGTCACTCGTAACTCAATCATTCTTGACTAATAGTTAACTGTAGGATGGATTGATTCACAAAGTATTGAGTTCTCACTTCCAGAATGGCCCACATAGAGTCAAGATAAAACAATCAGAGAAGGAAATGCTGTTTTACTGGGGAACTCTAAATCCTCTCCAGTCATAGTGTTTGAAGTCAGAGATTTGTGTCTGTTACCTGAAGCAGATAGTGAATGTGAAACCAAAAGAGAGAGAAAGGGAGGAGTAGAGGGAGGGAATCCACACCATAATAATAACCAGATTTCCCAGCAGGCTTTTAATAAAGGTTGGATATGCTCAGCTTAAAGTATCATTTCAGAGTTACTATTTACTTTCTGCATTTTTGGTGCGTGACAAGACTGGCCCAAACCAGAGGAGCTGACACACAGAAAAAAAACTTGTGAAAAAGAAATCAATGAGGTGTGCAGGCTGGTTGAGAAACATGGATGTGGCAGCTAAGATGTAGCAACTGAGAGGGCAGGAGAGAGGTATTGTTCTTTTTTCTCTCTTCTCTAAGGGCACAGTCTAAGGAGGAATTGCTGCCAAAGTCCAAAGTCTTCCCAACAACTTGACAAACACAAACATTCTCACCACAGTGCCAATCTTAGCAGGGACCAGAGGAGAAAATGCCCACTGTCCTGCCCCCCAAGATTTGAGTCAAGAGGCCAAGGGATAAACACAACACATCTGGGGCAGGGGAGCAGATGCTTAAATGGGGCAGAGCCTACAACTGGTGAAGATGGATTTTATGAAATGGAAAAAAATAAATAGCTGACACTAGAAGACAGAGAGTCCCCTGATTGCTTAGAAACCACTGGACTCTGGTTCCACTTATAAAGACAACATGTCCCACAGAAACAGTTTTCCCTGTTATAAATTGAGTCCAAAACACATATTCCAGGCACATGTGGAAAAGGACCAAGATGTGGGGTCAGTGCTCTGACCACTTCAATGAATTCCTTCTGGACCTGGGTCAGGACACATGCAGACTGTTTTTATATTTTCCACTTCCAATAACAGGGGGACACATACACACATAGCCTTCCTCTAGATTTCTAGCCCCTCTTACGTGTCTGTCAATTTCTTCTTTCTTCTCTCTTGCTTGCCTGCCTCCTGAACCTTCTTCTCATTCCCTCTTAGTAGAAAGAACACTCTTTTATTTTTTTAAATTAATTAATTATTTTAATTTCACTTCAGGTGAAGGCTTACAGAACAAATAGTTTCTCATGAAACACTAGTACACATGTTGTTTTATGACATTGGTTAACAACTCGGTAACATATCAACCCTCTAATTTCTCAACCTTTTTTTGGTGAAAATACACATAGCCAAAGATACACCATTTCAAAAGTTTCTACATGCACAGTTCAGTGACATTGACTACGCTCTTCCAATTGTGCTGTTATTCTCACTTAAGATGAAGGCTTACAGAACAAAATAGTTTCTCATTTAACAGTTACTACAAATGTTGCCCTATGACAACGGGTAGCAATCTCACAACATATCAACAATATCCTTACTCAACCTTGGGTTCCCTATCACCAGCTACCTTGTCCCCTTCTGCCTTCTGGCCCTTGTCACTGGACTCCTGTACCTCATTAGTCTCATTTGGTTTTATGGGGCTGTCCACTCCCAGGCTGAACAGTGAACCTTGGAGGTAACTTCACCAATGAGGTAAAACTGTGTCTGGGGGCCATCCTCTTGGGGTTTCTCCAGTCTCCTTTAGACCAGTAAATCTGGTCTTTTTTTTTTGTGAGTTAGAATTATGCTCTACATACTTCTCCAGCTCTATCCAGAACCCTCTGTTGTGATCCTGGTCAGAGCAGTCAGTGGTGATAGCCAGGCACCATCTAGCTGTACCGGACTAAGTCCGGTGGAGGCCTTGGTAGATGTGGACAATTAGTCCTTCAGACTAATCTTTTCCTTGTATCCTGTTCTCTTCATTCTCCCTTGCTCCCGAAGGAATGAGACCAGTGGAGTATCTTAGATGGCCACTCACAGGCTTTTAAGACCCCAGACACTACTCACCAAGGTAGAATGTAGAGAATTGTCTTTATAAGCTGTGTCATGCCAACTGAGCTAGATGTTCCCCGAGACCATGGTCCCCACAGCCCTCCGCCCAGCAATTCAGTCCCACAGGGAGTTTTGATGTGTCTATGGGGCTTCCATGACCTTTCCTTGTACAAGTTGTGCTAGTTTCTCCTGTATTGTGTACTGTCTCACCCTTCACCCAAGATACCACTTATTTATTGCCTATTTAGTATTCCCCCCCCACCCCTCGCATCCCTGGTAACCAACAAAGATTGTTACATTTTGTGTGTGAACTTTTTCATGGGTTTTTACAATAGAGGTCTCATACAATATTTGTCCTTTTGTGATTGACTTATTTCACTCAGCATAATGTCCTCCAATTTCATCCATGTTATGAGATGCTTCACAGATTCATTGTTGTTCTTTCTCGTTGCATAGTACTCCATTGTGTGTATGTACCATAGTTTGTTTATCCATTCATCTGTTGATGGGCATCTAGGTTGTTTCCATCGTTTTGCTATTGTGAACAATGCCGCCATGAACATAGGTGTGCATATGTCTGTTCGAGTGACGACTCTTATTTCTCTAGGCTATATTCCTAGCAGAGGGATTGCTGGATCGAATGGTATGTCTATTTCTAGCTTTCTGAGGAAGCGCCATATCATTTTCCAAAATGGTTGTATCATTTTGCATTCCCACCAGCAGTGCATAAGAGTTCCGATCTCCCCGCAGCCCCTCCAACATTTGTTATTGCCAGTGTTTTTGATTCGTGCCAGGAATGCCAGGGTGAGATGGTATCTCAATGTGGTTTTAATTTGCATTTCTGTAATCGCTAGTGATTGTGAGCATTTCCTCATGTGTCTGTTGGCCGTTTGAATGTCTTCTTTGGTGAAGTGTCTGTTCCTTTCCTTTGCCCATTTTTTAATAGGATTATTTGTCTTTTTGTTGTAGAGGTGTTGGATTTTCTTGTAGATTATGGAGATTAGACCTTTGTCTGACTTGTACTGTCCAAAATTTTTTTCCCAGTCTATAGGCTCTCTTTTTACTCTTTTGGTGAAGTCTTTTGAAGAGTATAGGTGTTTGATTTTTAGAAGATCCCAGTTATCTAGCTTATCTATTGGGGTTTGTGCGTTGATGGTTATGGTTTATATCCTGTTAATGCCATGTATTAAGGCCTGAAGTGTTGGTCCTATTTTTTCTTCTATGAACTTTATACTTTTGGGCTTTATATTGAGGTCTTTGATCCATTTTTAAGTAGTTTTTGTATACGGTGTGAGGTATGGGTCCTGTTTCATTTTTATGTAGATGGATATCCAGTTTTGCCAGCACCGTTTGTTAAAAAGACTGTCTTTTTCCCATTTGATGGACTTTGGGCCCTTGTCGAAGATCAGGTGACCGTAGGTGGATGGATTTACATGTGGGTTCTCAATTCTGTTCCATTGGTCAATGTATCTGTCATTGTACCAGTACCAGGCTGTTCTGACTACTGTAGCTGTATAGTAGGTTCTGAAGTCAGGTAGTGTGAGTCCTCCAACTTTATTCTTCTTCTTCAGTAGTGCTTTACTTATATGGGGCTTCTTCCCTTTCCATATAAAGTTAATGATTAGGTTTTCCATCTCTTTGAAGAATGTTGTTGGTATTTCAATCGGGATTGCATTGTATTTGTAAATTGCTTTGGGTAGAATTGTCATTTTCACAATGTTGAATCTGCCTATCCATGAGCATGGTATGTTTTTCCATTTATGTAGATCCCTTTGGGTTTCATGCAGTAATGTTTTGTAGTTTTCTTTGCATAGGTCTTTTACATCCCTGGTCAGATTTATTCCTAAGTATTTTATCTTTTTAGGGGGTATTATAAATGGTATTGATTTCCTGATTTCCTTTTCATCGTTCTCCTTATTGGCGTATAGGAATCCAACTGATTTTTGAATGTTTATCTTGTGTCCTGCTACCCTGCTGAATCTTTCTATTAGTTCCTGTAGATTTCTCGTGGAGTCTTTAGGGTTTTCTATGTATAGTATCATATCATTTGCAAACAGGGACAGTTTAACTTCTTCATTACCGATTTGGATGTTCTTTATTTCTTTTTCTTGCCTTATTGCTCTAGCTAGAGCTTCCAGCACAATGTTAAATGGGAGTGGTGATAAAGGGCATCCTTGTCTTGTTCCTGTTTTCAGGGGGAATGTTTTCAGCCTCTCTCCCTAAGAATGATGTTGGCTGTTGGTTTTGCATAGATGCCTTTTATTCTGTTGAGAAATTTCCTTCTATACCTATTTTATTGAGAGTTTTTATCAGGAATGGGTGTTGGACTTTGTCAAATGCCTTTTCTGCATCAACTGAGATGATCATGTGATTCTTTTCTTTCCTTTTATTTATGTGGTGGATTACGTTGATTGATTTTCTAATGTTGAACCATCCTTGCAGCTGGTATGAATCCTACTTGGTCGTGGTGTATTATTTTTTTGATATGATACTGAATTCTATTGGCTAGAATTTTGTTCAGAATTTTTGCATTTATACTCATGAGAGATATCGGTCTGTAATTTTCTTTTTTTGTGACGTCTTTGCCTGGTTTTGGTATCAGTGTTATGCTGGCTTCATAGAATGAATTTGGGAGTGTTGCTTCCTCTTTTACGCTCTGAAATAGCTTGAGTAGCACTGGTACAAGCTCTTCTGTAAATGTTTGTTAGAATTCTCCAGTGAAGCCATCTGGACCAGGGCTTTTTTTGGTTGGGAGTTTTTTTTATTACCTTTTCAATCTCTTCTCTTGTTATGGGTCTGTTCAGAATTTCAACATCACTTTGTTGTAGTTTGGGTAAGCCGTGTGTTTCTAGAAATTTATCCATTTCCTCTAGGTTTTCCAATTTGTTGGAGTATAGTTTTTCATAATATTCTGTTATAATCCTTTTTATTTCAGTTGGGTCTGTTGTGATGTCCCCCATATCATTTCTTATTTAGGTTATTTGTGTCCTCTCCTGTTTCTCTTTTGTCAGTCTGGCCAGTGATTTGTCGATTTTGTTGATTCTTTCAAAGAACCACCTTTTGGTTTTGTTGATTCTTTCTATTGTTTTTCTGTTCTCTATTTCATTTATTTCTGCTCTGATCTTTACTATTTCCTTTCTTCCGGTGACTGTGGGCTTTTTTTGCTGTTCTCTTTCTATTTGTTTGACTTCTATAATTAATGTTTTGATTTTGTCCCTTTCTTCTTTTTTGATATGTGCATCTATTGCTATAAATTGTCCTCTGAGGATGGCCTTTGCTGTGTCCCAAAGGTTTTTGCATGATGTGTTTTCATTCTCATTTGATTCTAGGAATTTTTTGATTCCATCTCTGATTTATTCTATTACCCAGTGATGTGTAAGCAGGGTATTATTCCGTTTCCATGTAGTTGATTTTTTTTCCTTGCTCTTTCTATTGTTAATTTCTACCTTGATGGCATTGTGGTCAGAGAAGATACTTTGAATTATCTCAACGTTTTGGATCTTGGTGAGGATTGCTTGGTGGCCTAAGATGTGGTCTATTCTGGAGAACGTTCCATGTGCATTGGAAAAGAATGTGTACTTTGCAGAGGATGGATGGAGTGTTCCATATATGTCTATGAGGTCAAGTTGGCTTATGGTGCCCTTTATGTCTTCTTTATCTTTGCTGAGTTTCTTCTTAGTTGTTCTGTCCTTTACTGAGAGTGGTGTGTTTAAGTCTCCTACTATTATTGTGGAACTGTCAATTTCTCTTTTCAGTGTTGTTAGAGTTTGTTTTATGTATTTTGGAGCCCTGCTATTGGGTGCTTAGATGTTTATTCTGGTTATGTCTTCATGATGGATCGTCCCCTTAATGATTATATAGTGTCCTTCTTTGTCTTTTATGGTGGATTTTGTTTTATAGTCTATTTTATCTGAGATTAGAATTGCCACTCCTGCTCTTTTTTGGTAGTTGTTAGCTTGATATATTTTTTTCCAACCTTTGACTTTTAATAAATTCATGTCTTTGTTTCTAAGGTGTGTCTCTTGTAGACAGCATATTGATGGATCCTGTTTTCTTATCCATTCTGTCACTCTCCATCTCTTTATGGGTTCATTGAGTCCATTTACATTCAGTGTAATTATTGATAGATGTGAATTTGTTGCTGTCTCTTTGTAGTGCTTTTTTCTGTGGTGCTGAAGTTTTCTTTGTTCTTCTTACTCTCTTGTGCTGAGTTACTTTTGTTTGTGGATTTTTTTTCATTTCTTTTGTTTTTGTAAGTTTTGTTTTTGCTGAGACTTTATGTTTTTCCTCTTTTTTTTATGAGTATGTTTGCTAACTTTCTTTGTGGTTACCATGAATTTTACCCTTATCTTTCTAAGTTTGAAGCAGTCTAGCCTTAGTTGGTATCACCTTGCCTTCCTCTCCATTAGAAGGTTCTATACCTATGCCATTTATTCCCTCTTTTATTGTTTTGATGTTGTTGTCAATTACTGATTAACTGCTCTGATTCCCTGTTGTATTTCCTTTGGTTTTGGATAGTACTTGAGAGTTCATTTCCTAGATTGGTATCTGGTTGGTACGATCCTGCGTCCTAGGTTCTGTCTGTGAGCTGAAGCTGTTTGTCCTCAGATTGAAGAACTCCCTTTAGTAATTCTTGTAAGTTTGGTTTGACTTTTACATAGTCCCTTAATTTCTGTTTGTATGGAAATGACCTAATTTCACCATCAAATTTGAACGAGAGTTTTGCAGGATATATTATTCTTGGCTTGCAATTATTTCTTTCAAGATTTTATATATGTGATCGCATTGCCTTCTTGCCTGCATGGTTTCTGCCGAATAATCTGAGCTTAGCCTTATTGTTTCTCCTCTGTATGTGACTTCTTGTTTTTCACAAGCTGCTCTTAGGATTCTTTGTTTGTCTTTGGTTTTGGCAAGTGTGATTATGATATGCCTTGATGATTTTATTTTGGGGTCTCTCCTATATGGGGTTTGTTGAGCTTCTTGGATAGCCAGCTTTTCATCTTTCATTATATTGGGGAAGTTTTCTGTCAGCAGTTGCTCAATGATCCTCTCGATGTTTTCTGTTTTCTCCGCCTTTTCTAGAATTCCAGTCACTCGAAAATTTTTGCCTTTGATTGTATCCCACGTAACTCTCACTGTCTCTTCATTTTTCTTTGTTCTTTTCTCTGAGTTTTCCTGAAACTGAGTTGTATCCAAGTGTTTGTCTTCAATTCCACTGATCCTGTCTTCTACCGTTTCTAATCTGCTTCTCTGCCCTTCTGTGACACCGTCCATTTATGAAATCTTGTTGTTTATTGTTTGGATTTCTAATTGTTGTCTTTGTAGAATTTCTAGTTGTGAATTTATTTTGGCATTTTGTTCCTGCATTATTTTCCTGAATTCTTCCAATTTTTTGTCTGTAGTTTCCATGAATTTGTCTATTTTTTCCTCATGTTTGTCAGCTTTTTGCCTCAGTTCTTGGAGAATTCTGAGTATTAGAGGTTTGAATCCCCTATCAGGTAGTTCTAGTGCATTTTCTTCCACAGGAGAGTCATCCTGTGTTTTATTTTCACACCTAGTGGAACCATCCTGTCCTATTTTTGTAAATGTTTTGATATTGTCTGCTGTCTTGGGGCCATTCAGTAGTTATTTTTCTCATTTATTATAGATTTGTTTGTTTCATCCTTTTCTTAAAAAAATTTGACTATGTCTGAGCAGGTGGCCTGTATGTTCTTTGTTGTTTGCTCATCTGTGGGCACAATACTTTTCGCCTCCTTCTCTAACTGGCAGGGTCAATCACTTAGATATGGTACAGCAGGGCAGGTCTAGCTGAAGAGGAGTTACTGGGATAGGTTGTTTGTGGCACTTACTACAGCCACCAGAGAGGGTTGGTAGTCAGTGCAGGGCAGGTTCCAGTAGGCCGTGCCTGTGCTGCTTGATGGTGTGATGTTAAGTGCACAGTGCAGGTGGCAGGATTCAGTGGGGAGATTGTTATGTGTGGAGCTAAGATGGATATGGGAGAGAGGAGAGAGGAACAGGATCCAAAAACATACAAACAAACAAAAAAGAATCTAGGGGAGCTTGCTGTTGGAGTGGAGACATGAGAGACTATGAAATGGAGAAAAACAGAAAGGGGAAGTGGAAGAAAAGAAAAGAATTAATAAATAAAAATCAGAAAGGTTAAAGAACCACATAGTTCCCAGGGATCCCACCAGTGCAGCTATGAGGTCTGGGGAAGTCACTCTCAGGTGTTGCAGTACAGCCTGGCTAGAAGGTGTAGAGGTATACAATGCCAGGTATTCAGGGAACAGAAAGAGAAGGAAGATATAGAGAGATGAGAAACTGAGCAATGTAGAAAGAGAAAAAGGGAAAAAGAGGGAAACAAAAACAAAACAAATTACAAAAAAAAAAAAAAAAGAACAAGAAAGGCCCCCAAAAAAACAGGAAAAAAAAAAAAAAACCCAACGTAAAATGTAATGCCCTCAGGGATCCCTCTGCAGGTCTGTGGAAGCCGACGGGGAGTCTCCTTGCCACGCAGCTCCACCTGGCCAGAACGGGCTCCCAACTCAAGAAAAAGAAAAGAAAACAAACAAACATTTCAAAACAAACAAATGAACAAAAGCTCCAGGCAGCGCGGCAACCCAGACTGGGAAGCAGCTCCACACTCGAACGGAGCTCCTCAGCCCCTCAGGAAGAAGCAAAGATGGTGTACAGAGCCAGGTACTCGAGCAAAAGGAGGGGGAGGTGGTGAGAGGCATGTAAGAAATCAAAAGAAGCAGAAAAAAAAAGCAACACTAGCAACCAACAAATGGCACTCAGAGAGCCGCCTGTTTGGGTGTGTGGAATCCAAGCAGCCGGGGTTTCCCGGTCAAGAGAGATTGTGGCTGCGAGAAGCAGAGGAGGCTGAGTTGGGGTGAAGAAGGGTTGGGGGTGGGAAAGCATATATTGCAAATTACCGGTTGTTTTGTCTCCCGCTGGACTCTCCGTGAGGCTGCTTTCTCGTACCCCATGTTTGCTGGTCTCTGATAGGAGTCCAAGATGGCGGATCCGTGCTGCATTAGCTGGTAGGGGACCTCTGCATGAATCTCTCCTCGGTCTCCATTCTCTGTCAGTTTTCTCACTCCATTTGGTGCTTGGCTGAGTCCTTTATCTCTTCATTTGATGTTTTAGGGTTTCAGGATTGTTGTATTGTCTGTTTGGCTTAGTTTTTTGGATCTTTGCTGCGGAGGGACGGCGTGGTGCTTCTGCCTAGAGTGCCATTTTGCCGGAACTCTCCAGAAAGAACACTCTTGACTGGTAATCAATAGACATGGATTTTGGTTTAGACTTCACTAATAACTGGTTGTTCAGCATTAAGTGAGTTATTTAATCTCACTGGATCCCAGTTTTCTCATCTGTAAAATGGGCTTATATTAGTAATTCCCCAATTTATGTTCCCCCAAATATTAAGAAGTGGTGTGCACACATAGATATTAAAGACACTGAGATATATTGCAGTAAAGAAGCATGTTTAACATTGTTTTGTCAAGTATGGCTCAAATTTATTTAAGAACAAAACCTCAAAAACAAAAACAAGCAAACATCTAGTCACATGTCATTATTTTATGATATGCCCATTGCCGTTGGGTTGATTTCAACTCACAGCAACCCTGTGAAACAGAGTAGAACTGCCCCATACCAAGGAGTGGCTGGTGGATTTGAACTGCCGGCCTTTTGGTTAGCAGTTGTAGCTCTTAACCACTGAGCCACTAGGGCTCCATTCTATGGTATACAGGTAGAGAAATGCTAGTTGTGTCAGATACTTGGATTGGCTCTGTCAACCTTTTTTTTACCTTTCTAGAGGTATTGGGAAACAATAAACTCTATTTCCCAGACTTCTTTGCAGCTGGGGTTCTGTTTTAGATAACATTCCATCAATGTGAGAAGGGGAAGGCATTTGTGTTTCTTTTCATGAATCCTATATGATCTCTAGAGCCTAATTCAACTCTGTAGGACTTAGATGGTTTCCTCTTGGCCATACCTTCTCTTAGGCAAAGATCTAATTTAGATATTAGTAGATCTAGATCATTTCTTCTTTTCAGAGTTGTAATAAAATCCATGAAATAGACCTACCACAAATCAGGAAATGGTGGGTGTTAGCTGGGATAATTTTGCTCTGAATTTTCCGTCATCTTTTACAGTTTATTTCCGATTCAGTAGGACATAGTCGTGGTTGTACAGCAATTCATAAAAGAGAGACAACTTTCAAAAGAGTTGGAACTGTAACTACAGCCCCCCATGGACTCTCTGGTAGCCATCATTAAGCTGGTCACATAGAGACTGTCCTCCCTCAGAATTGCCTTTTGTTAATTTTATAGTGATGACTGTATTTATCATCACATTCCAGAACCATCTTAAGTGCTGCTCTAGTTAAAGAAGATGGCTCTGGCTCCTAATGACTCAACAAGCAACCTGAGTCAGGACAAACAACCACTCTGTCCCTAAGATTTGCTGGGTCTAAAATTGACAAAGCACCATTTTCCCTGGATCCTAGTACTTTAGACAAATAGAGACCCTGTAGTGTAATGAGCTTTAAAATTGGGCTTTTAAAGTGGGTGTCAGGTATTATCAAGGTAAATCTTTACCTTAACTTTACTAAGGTTAAGCATTGGAAGTTGGAGACTCACCAAACCATGGGATGAAGAGAACATCTGAGAGGCTGGTCCTCTAGCAAAATTGTGAGGTGGGTAAAACTTGTCTCATTACAAAATGAGAACAACTCATTTCTCCAGCTTTCAGCAGGAAAACTTTTCCCATTCTCCCTCTATCCCCTAGAGTTTTATATCATTGCAGCTATGCTCTCCTTGTCAAGGAAAAGAACATTAGGAAGCTCATGTATCCTGGGGTATGGTTTCAACCCTGGCTGCTCATCAGAATTACCTGGATAGCTTCATTCAGTGCAGATGCCAGCACCCCACACTTAGATACCTGACTCAGTTGGTCTTGGATGGGGCCCAAGTGTATGAATTATTCAAAACTCCCAAAGAGATTCTGGCACGCGACTAGGTTGAGGACCACCAGGGTACTTTTGCCTAAAAACACGTCTTCAAAGAAATATCATGGAACAGTTTCCAGGGATAAACTAATCTTTCCCTACTCCTACTCAAAATTTCTATAAAGCAGGTTATTGCCATTCACTTTTCCTTTCAAGCTTCAAGTTAACCAAACTTTAGGTGTGGCTCTTTCCATAGTAAGAAGCTCGTAAAATGCATTAATAGTGCCAATAATATTGCCATAGTGTTCAATATGGAGCTTCTGTCTGGTTGCTGTGCATAGCTCCTGAAATTCTATTGCCCATCCTTCATCCTTGTCTGATTGTGCTCAGCTATCCCACACTTCGATACTCCCAGAACCTGGTTTTCATCACATGCCTGGTCTCCTGTTCCTCATCTAGCCCTTCAATACTAACCTGATAGCATGAAGTAATGAAGAATGCATGTACTTTGAGGTAGATCTTGTTCAAATCTTGACTCCACTGCTTTGTAACTCAGGATACTCTGGGAGAGTTATTCTGAGTCTTGGTTCCTTCATCTGTAAAGTAGAGATAATAACATCACCTATTCCATCAATTTAGTGCTTGACACCTGGTAAATACTCAACAAATGTTAGGTCTTTTTCCTCTCAAACCTCAATTTTTCCTTGCACTTATTTCCAACTATTGTTTTTCTGCTATGCATCAAGAATGTGGCTAGTAATCCAAAGGATTTCTAAAGGTAGAATTTGGGGTGTGAGTAGGAAGATGTTTTAGGGACAGGGAGACCTTTTTTTGCAATTGAAATTACATCCTGCTAGTTCCCACTGACTTTGTCTTGGTTCCCACCACAAGGAGTCTGACCTTGGCATTGAGGACAGAATAGGATGGAGAGAAACTAATGGATGTGGTAGGAAGAATGAGCTGAAGAAACCCTCAAATAATCATCAGTGAGAGGTAGAAAAATAACCCCATAGAAGACCTAGAAAGGACAGACCACCAGATGCCCAACTAGGAAGCAGAAGTCCTGGCTGGATTAGGTTCCAAACCACAGAATCTGAATTTTGGGAAGAAAGCATTAAAAACAATAAATAACCCAAAGGCAAATTTAAGATTCAACTGCCTTAGACTGTAACAACTTAGACGCTTGTAAAAGACAAGTATTCCAGATGGCAAAGTGAAAGATGAATTATAGAGAAGGAAGTAGCTAATATCCTGTGCAAGAGTTTGAACCTTCCGTGAAGGGGCAGCCTTGGGAAGCCTGGTGTTTGTAGGATCAAGGAATGGGGTGTTATTTGATGAAGGTCAGCTGGCCCCACTGGCCAATCCTGGGAGCTCAGGGATCAGGTACGATTTCAAATTGCTTTCTGTCTTCCAAGAGGTTCCGGAACAAATATCTCTGGTCTGGTGGCCTCAGTAGGGCACCTGGAGTGACTGCTGGAAACATCCAGGACTTTGATTTGGTGTGGTGCAGCTGGCCTCACTGCTTGGTTCAGGATTCCATGGGCCTAGGTATGTCTTCCAGTTGTTCCTGGTCCCTTTTCATCTTCTTTCTCTACTTGCATGAGGTCACTCCAGTCCTGGAATCAAGCGGATTGAATCTAAATAGGTGAACTGGATTCAAGGACCTTGGCTGCATCCAGTCAATGGGGCCTTAGTTCTTGGGCTTCTCAACAAGCAGTCTTCAGACTAGCAGCCTTAGCATTACCTGGAAGCTTATTGGAACTGCAGAACTCCAGATCTATTGAATCAGATTCTGCATTCTAACACAATATGTATGCATGTTAAAGTTTGAGAAGCAATCTTCTAGTAGATTTTATAGGCAAAAGAAGGATGTAGGTCCACAAAGATCCCTGTATTCATCCAAAAGGACACTGCCCAGTTAGGGTGACTAATCTTTTCAATAATGCTGCACCGCAGGTAGTCTCAAAGGTCCTAATAGCACTGCTAGAAACTTTGACCTCAATACCAGCAATAAAGGTCTTTGAGTCACAAGTTAGGAACCTTGGGTTGTGAAAATGATTAATGTGCTCGGCTGCTAACCAAAAGGTTGGAGGTTAGAGTCCACCCAGAGGCACCTTGGAAGAAAGATCTAGCATTCTACTTCTGAAAAATCAGCCACTGAAAACCCTATGGAGCACATTTCTACCCTGACACATGTGGGATTGCCATGAGTTGGAATCAACTTGACAGCAGCTGGTTTAGGTCCCAAGCTTGGCCCATTCAGTGCTGAATCTCAGCTCTCAGTTACTCAATACCTTTGTTTGTCTTCCTTCTCTCATGGAGCAACTCATTCCATCTGGAAGAAAGTCATGGAATAAAAGAAAATTGTATAAAACACTTACAATAAGAAAATTCAGATTCCTTTCCTTATCCTTCATTATCTGGTCCCTGATTACGCTTAGGTTTTATTTCTTGCCTCTTCCACTTTGCCACAGCCACATTTGCCTTCTTTCTTTTTGAACATACCAAAATTATTCCCAGTTCATTTCCAGTCATTGTTGTCTCTATGGGAACATTCTTTTCTTTCTTCGCATCTTATTATTGTTGAAATCTCATTACTTAAGTATCAGAACAAATGCTGTTTACCCAGAAAGACCAAACCTGCCACTCTATCTAAAATCGTACCCCACCCCATCAATCTGTCGCATTGTCCTATGTGACTTTCTTCACTGCACTTAATGTTACCTGATACTCTCTTGTTTATATTTACTAATTTATTCTCTCCTCCCCTACCACATAAAATATAAGCCTTATAAGAGTAGGGGACAGGCTCCTCTTATTGATTGCTATATCCCAAGTGTCTAGAACAGAGCCTGACAGGGAGAATTTATTCAATGAGTGCTTAATGAATTTTAGTAAATGAAAGGACTAAAGTGAAACTATTGACTTTTGAATTATCTGTGTATTCCTGCTCTCCCTGCTCAAACCACACTACTCATACCCATAGAAAACTCAGAAGGGCTGAGCTAGTAATGCCCTAGGTCTGGATCATAGGATTGAGACAGGTCACATTGTGGTGACTTCAGAGCTCTGTGGTATTTCAATTCAACAGAGTTCTGTAAACCTTATAGATTGCCTGCCCATGTATAAGGCACTGTGAAATCTAAAGAGGGATGTGATAAGTTTCCTGACCTCAAGAGCCTCTCCTTAATCAGGCAGACAAGTAAATAAGCAAATAATTACCATGTGATGTGAAAAGTGCCGCAGCCCCAGTATGTACAAGTTATCAATGTAGAAAGGAAGAAGGAGAGTTTAACTCCAAATGAGAAGGGCTAGAGATATTTTGGGCTTTAAAGCATGAATAGGAGTTTGCCAGAGGGACATAAAGGCAAAAGACAATCTAAGGAGACAAAAAGGCAGGTACAAAAGGTATAAAGGCAAGACAGAGTCTGGAAATGCAAATAGTTTGATAATGGCAGAATGCAAAGTGCATGGTTTGAGCAGGCAGAGCAAAAGAAGGTTGGAGAAGGGGGCAAGGGCTCTTAATAATACATTTCCTTGAGGTGCTGGACCCACTTTATGTTTGAGGTCAGAGGCAAGCATCTCAAATTCTCCTTCATTCAAAAGAGCCAACAGGGAGTTTAGCTGGGAGTATGTTGCAACCTCCAGCCTTCCTCTGTGCTCCCCTTGGGCACCATGAGCACCGTGCCCAGGGATTTCAAAAGCCCCACATGCTGGACCCATTAGGCATTGCATGCTCCAGTGTCTGAGTCATTTCTCCCTCTGCCAATGGTGACTGAACCCAGAACTCTCCACTAATTTAATTTGAGGTGACTCACTCAAGTCTCACCCGGGACTTGAAGCTTGAAAACCTTAGCAGCAATACGTTGGCAGTAAGACTCTTGGTTCAAATTGTCCAAAGGTCAGCTGTTCAAACCCACCAGCTGCTCCGTAGGAGAAAGATGTGGCAGTCTGCTTCCATAAAGATTTACAGCCTTAGAAACCCTATGGGGCAGTTCTACTCTGTTCTACAGGGCTGCTGTGAGTCAGAATCTACTCTATGGTAGCAGATTTGGTTTCGTCTAGGAGCCATTGGGAGTGAGGGGTTTATCTGGAGGGCAGGGGAGTGGCCAAAGGCAGGATCTTTGGGTTTGCTCACAGAGCTGTAAAGGACAACATCATCCATTGCATGTCATTGCTTGAACTCCAGCTGGTAGCCAAGTGCAAAAAATGACCCTCTGGGGAACATCTAGCTCAATTGGCACAACACAGCTTATAAAGACAATGTTCTACACTCTACCTTGGTGAGTAGTGTCTGGGGTCTTAAAAGCCTGTGAGCGGCCATCTAAGATACTCCACTGGGCTCATCCCTTCAGGAGCAAGGGAGAATGAAGAGAACAGGATACAAGGAAAAGATTAGTCCGAAGGACTAATTGTCCACAGTTACCAAGGCCTCCACCGGACTGAGTCCAGTACAGCTAGATGGTGCCCAGCTACCACCACTGACTGCTCTGACCAGGATCACAACAGAGGGTTCTGGACAGAGCTGGAGAATGACGTAGAACATAATTCTAACTCACAAAAAAAAAAAAAGACCAGATTTACTGGCCTAAAGGAGACTGGAGAAACCCAGAGAGTATGGCCCCCAGACACCCTTTCAGCTCAGTGGTGAAGTTATCTCCGAGGTTCACCGTTCAGCCTGGGAGTGGACAGCCCCGTAAAACCAAATGAGACTAACGAGGTACAGGAGTCCAGTGACAAGGGCCAGAAGGCAGAAGGGGACAAGGAAACTGGTGATAGGGAACCCAAGGTTGGGTAAGGATATTGTTGATGTGTTGTGAGATTGTTAACCATTGTCATAGGACAACATTTGTAGTAACTGTTAAATGAGAAGGTATTTTGTTCTGTAAGCCTTCATCTTAAGTGAGAATAACAGCACAATTGGAAGAGCGTAGTCAATGTCACTGAACTGTGCATGTAGAAACTTTTGAAATGGTGTATCTTTGGCTATGTGTGTTTTCACCAAAAAAAAAAAAAAGGTTGAGAAGTTAGAAGATTGACATGTTGTGGGGTTGTTAACCAATGTCATAAAACAATATGTGTACTACTGTTTCATGAGAAACTATTTGTTCTGTAAGCCTTCACCTGAAGTACAATTAAAAAAAAAAAAAAAGACCCTCAAACATGTTTTGTTTGGCACACCTAGTTTTGTTTACAAAAATTGATCCAATATTTAAAAATATGGAGCTTTGACCTTAAATTCTAGACTTCTGGATTCTCTCAGAGATTTGGAAGTCCTTTGTAAAGTAACTTTGTGAGGGAAGAGTGGGTGCTCTGTATACAGGCTGTGTGCTCCCCAGGTTCATATAGTCTCCACCCCAACTTTCACACTCGGCTGCCCCCGTACTTATACCCAGAATGCTTCACTGGTTTACTGTAACCTTTTGGCCCCTGTGGGCATTTGAGTTTGCATCCCTTATTCAAAAGCCATCATCAAGAGAATAAGCTGATGACATTTTCAGTAACAGAAGAGTGGACCCCAAAAGATTATCTGTTTATAAAATTTTACCTGCTCAATGCTCAGGAATTCATTAGAAAATAATATTAAAAAAAAAAAGTCATGAAAGTCTCTCCATTCTCTTTCTTCTCTCCAGACAGAATGCATAGGAGACACCTGTGAGACCGGGGTTATGTTTTCTTTATTGTTTTATCTTATGTATCCTGTCATTACTGTATCATAGTATGTATTTAACTGATGTTCAGTAAGTATATAATGAATAGAATGACATCGCTGATACATGGCTGGTGCACCTAGTATCCTCCCCCAGCTGACCTGATGCCTTATATATTGCATAGAAAGTTTTATTCTTTCCTCCATCTATACGTGTTGGAGTCTTCCCATCCTTTAATCTGTACTCATACGCCTGCTTTTCCAAGAAGCAGTCCATGACTTCCCCAGGCTGGAAATAATAGCTTTCTCTTATGTTTTCTGACTTAGTACTCATTTGTTGTTATTATGTAATTCCCCGAGTCTTGGCTTCTTCCTTTGTAAAATGAGAAAAAAATAATAGCTACTTCATAGTATCATTATGTGCCCTGAATTTGGAACATAGTAAAAATGATAACTGCAAACACTTATTATATGCCAGGACTCCTTCCAAGTGTTTTGCATATTACTAGCTAGTTTAATCCTCACAACATACCTATAGGTAAGAACTGATTATTGTTGTTAGGTGCCATGCAGTCGATTCTGACTCATAGTGACTCCTTGTGACAGAGTAGAACTGCCCCATAGGGTTTCCTAGGCTATAATCTTTACAGGAGCAGATCATCAGGTCTTTTCTCCCGCAAAGTCATCGGGTGGGTTCGACCAACCAGCCTTTCAGTTAGCAGCCAAGCACTTAATCATTGTGCCACGAGGGCACTTTAGAACTGATGCTATATTCCCCATTTTAAATGTGAATCAGCTGAGGCACAAAAAGGTTGTTACTTGCTCAAGATCACAAGATAATAAGTGCTGAAGCTAGAATTTAAACCTGGGAATTTGGATCCAGAGTCTATGCCCTTAACCACTAAGTAATACTGTCTCTCTTCTGAAGTGAGGTTTACATATATGGTAGTATTCTTTGTGCTAGAGATTGCTAGTTGTCCTCCATTATCCATAGTCTCCTTAGTTGGAGAACTTCTGATTTTTAGCTGGACACATGACAACTTGGGAATGAAAACTGTTTCCCAGCCTCCCTTGCAGTAACATGTGACAAAGTGACTAAATTCCTAATGGAAAGTTAACAGGAGTGTTGTTAACTACTAGACTTGTCCTTAAACAGAGAGGGCATTTTCTTCTTTGAACTTCCTTTGTTTTTCTGTTGGAATATGTACATGATGGCTATGGCTTAAGCAGCCATTTTGGGCCATTAGGTGGAAGCCATGTTTTTAGAATGGTGAAAAAATATTGAAGAGTTCTGTATCCTTGGTCATTCTGGAGCTGCCATACTGGCCCTAAACTACTTGCTTCTATAATTAATTTACTATATTAGAGAGAAACAATTATCTATTAAAAGCAGTGCTATTTTGTATTTTTAGTTACCTGCAGCCAGATAGACTCTTACTTGCTTTTAAAACATGATTACACTAGCTTAAAAGAAAGATGGGAGGAGGGAAGTTTCAAATAACATAAACAAAGACTTACAGATGCGATCCCCTTTCTTTCTTTTTCCTCTCTTATTTAGGCAAGAGAATCTTCAGGTAGAGAACTCATTTTGAAAAATAGCTTTATCAGCAAGTCTCTCCTGTCAGCTTTCTGCCTTCCAGAAGTACCACACGTGCAGCAAGAATGCAAAACATCCCTGAGGCCAAGCAAAAACTTGGAACTATGAGAATACAAATGGCATTGATTTCTATTTTATCATTGTCAGATATGAGTCTATTCCTAATTTGAACACCGACTTACCTGGATGATTTGTCACATATTCTCTTATATTTTACCTTAGTTTCTCCATATGTAGAATGAAGGACTGGAAAAGACCACAAATGGCACAAGGGTTTGCTTTTGTAGACCATATCCAATCAATTGGTTGTGTTTGCCTGGAATACTGCAAGCCATGAGTGGTATTTGAAGAGCAATGTCTGCCATTGGAGAGAAGTGTGTGTTAGCAAATCTGTCAAGAATTTTCACCTGGATTAGATGATCATCTAGGCTCCCACACAATTTTATGTTCATGTAAAAAAAGCCACAGGGAAAGAGGACAAGAAAACAAGAGATAAGAATTATGATTTTTTAAAAAGAATTATGAGAAAACAAAGTATAACAATAGAATTAACACTTATACTGGAGGCAGTAAAGAGCATAATTAACATTGCAGAAAATCAAATCCAGTAATGTAGCGCACAAACATAAAAATAATGCAGAGACAAAGAACAAACTTTGGAGGAGGATAGGAGGAAGGTGGGTATGGCTATAAAAGGGTAACACAAAAAGATCTTTGTGGTGATGGAACTATTCTGTATCTTGACTGTGGTGGTAGCTACATGAGCCTATACATGTAATAAACTTGCATAGAATTAAGCACACACACGCACATACACACATAAACACAAATAAGTGCAAGTAAAATAGGAAATCTGAATAAGATCAGTGGGTTGTATACATATCAGTATCTGATTGTGATGTTATACTATTGTTTTATAAGATATCATCATTGGGGAAAACCGAATAAAGTGTACAAGGGATCTCTGTATTATTTCTTACAACTGTGTAAGGATCCACAATTATCTCAAAATAAAAATTTTAATTAACAAAAAAAGGAAAAAGCCATAAAGACACAGATACACACGCGCACACACACATACACACACGTGTATATATATATTGGAAAGTTGGAAACAAGGGAATAAAGATTCAAAATACAGACATGTGGTGTTTTGAAATGAAGCTAGAAACAATAACTAAAGGTAAAAATAGCTTAAAATGTTTCTGCCCTAAAAAAAAAAAAAACCACGAATATTCACTAATTGAAGGGGTTCACTAAAATCCAGGCATAATGAAAAACAAGAAATTTATTCTTAAACACGTAGTGTCAAATTTCTCTATTATGAGGATTGCAGCCAAAAACGACAGCCAGAAGAAGCCAGGAACCCAGAGCTAGTGAGCAGCCCTGGGGCCAGAGCGGAAGCTCATAGATCAGTGCTGCTGATGAAACCTTCCCCCCATCACTTGTTTTAGGGAGTCCTTCCCCCTTAGGGTCGCTATGAGTTGGAATCAACTCAATGGCAAAGGTTTTTTTTTTCCCCCCCTTAGAGCAATGAACTGGTAACAAACTGAAAATGCTGTTGGACCACAGATGCTGCAGAAGAAACATTTTCGCTGAAAGGGAGATTGGATAAATTTCCCTATCATTCATTAACAATATCTTGAAAACCATGATGGCAACATTTACAGTGTAGATCTGGGTACAAAGCAAATTCAACTATCCCTAGGAATTTTTTTTTCATTTTTTATATCTTAATGCTATACATTCAGTCAGTGAACATTTATGGAGCACCTGGTAGGTGCAGGGAACAAGGAATGTACATAAAAAAATTGAATCACGCCTGGTCCCTACCTTGAACAGCCTATACAGATGAACACATAATACTAAATATAAGAGCTATGCTTTTTAATTGTTACTCACATGCCAAACACTGCACGAGTACTTTATATGCTATTTCATTAAATTATCACAATAATTCCATTGAAGGCAGCATTGGGATTTTACTCTAGGTCTGTGTGAACCAATGACTCTGTTATTTCTCTGTGCTCACTGTCTACTATTTTTCAAGGTGAGGGTCAAATCATACCGCCACCATAAAATAGTCTATAAGAATGTATATGTTCATTCATTCAACAAATAATTTATTGGCATCATTTGTATACAGGCTCTGAGATACAATGATGAGAAAACAAGACAGGGACCCATCCTCAAGGAGTTTCAAGTCTAATGGAGGAAACTAGATTAATCCAATGATTAAATGAATATATGACTGTATGTGTCCATGGAAAGTAATATGAACAAAAGATGCATGTTTCTTTTAGAGCATATATGGAATAGATTTGACCTAGTTATGGAATTAAGGAAGGTTTCTCAAAGGAAGTGACCCTTGTCAAGAAATAAGGACAATTAGGACTTATCTGATTGACTAATGGAAGGAAGACCCGCCAGGAAGAGGCAACAACCTGGGCTAAGCCCCCTTGATGGGAAGGAGCGTGGCAAGAATGATGGACTGGAAGAAGACCACAACAGAGAGAGTGAGGGAGAGTGTGGGCCAAGATAAGGATGGAAACTTGGAAGAGACCAGGGCATGCCAAGCCTTATGGCCCATGTAAGGAGTTTTAACAAAATCCTAACAGAAAGAGGAAGCCATTGGAGGGATTTAGAAAAGGAGTGGTGACGACATGATGAGTTTTGAATTTTCAATTGATTATTTTTCTTGCCTTCTATAGCGAAGGCTGACAATGTGAAGTTCTCAATTATATTCTGGATTATACTGTTTATTTGACACCAAGTGACAAAAATCTCATCTTTCTAATTGAGAAGAGACTCCTTGGAGGTTAGGGCTATATCTTAAACTGTATTTTATTGGATCTATGCCATCCAAGTAAGATGAATATTTACTGTTATATTCCATTAAGAAAGAGAAAACATTCACCCTTCAGCCAAAGATTAGACAGGTCTATAAAACAAACAACAATGCACATGAGGAACGTGCTTCTTAGTTCAGTCGTGTATATGAGACCAAATGGGCAACACTTGCCCAAAAACAAAGAGGAGACAGCAATAAGGGATGGGAAAACTGGACGAATGGAAACAGGGAAACTGGGTTGGAAAAGGGGAGAGTATTGATGCATTGCAGGGATTGCAACCAATGTCACAAAACAATTTGTATATAAATTGTTGAATGAGAAACTAATTTGCCCTGTTAACTTTCACCTAAAGCACAATTTAAAAAAATTAAAAAAAGAAAGAAAGAGAAAACACTCCTAATTAGATGGGCCATTGACTGTAAATAGCATCTTGGTTCCAGAGATTTAAAAATGTGAAACAGTGTGCATCTTTAACTGGAGAGAATATTATACTTTCTTCAACTTTCCTGTAGTGGCCTAGCACAGCGCTGAGTATGTTATAAGTGTGCTAGACTTCAGATGAGAAGACTGAAGTTTGCATCCTGGTTCTTCCATGAACCTGGGCAAGAATCACTTAACCTTTTCAGGTCCCAATCCACTCCTCTGTAAAATGACCATATGATGACCGTGCTATGAGGTTCCTTCCAGCTCTACTTCTCTGAGCAACAGCCATCTGTCAACAGCTCCAGGAAGACCACTTTGAGGCCTTCCTCTGCTGAAGTGTACTCCTTCTGCAGGAAGCTGCAGGGACTCCCCTGTATTTCTGCAGGGAGAAGGCAGTAGGTATTGTGCCTGGAGGCCACAAAGCCCTGAGCTAGAGACAGAAAACTGAAGGCTCAAGAAATCCAGTGACCAAGGAAAGTGTCTGTGGACTCTGTGTTAACCAGAGATGGGAGCAGAGCATGGGCTGTTTCCTGAAAGAATTATGTTACCACAGTGATTTAGAGTCTTCTCTTCCCCTCTTCCTTTACTTCTGAGAGAATAGCAAGTTATCATAGACCAGGAGTCAGAAGTGCATGAAATTGTTAAAAAGGTAAAACCGGAGACAGCGCAAGATGGAGGCTTAGTCAGACACACCATGCTGTCCCCATATAGCAAAGTCTTGAGACACCAAGTGAAACAGATACATACGACAACCTTGGAACCCTGAGCAGCAAACGAAAGGATGAAGAGTTAGATTGAACACTGATTGGAAAGAGAAACTGAATGAAAACAGTGAATGTGGAGAGTTATGAATCGTAGGCGCCCTGCCAGCTGGCCCGGTGCAGTGTGGCCATCTTGAGACAAAGTGAACAGCATTCCTGAGTGAGGAGCACAGGAAGACAGCTTCACAGAATTCCCAATAGGAGACAGAAATACTGCATAGACAAACCCAGAATGAAGCAAGGTGAGCAGAACATGAACCAGATATAGGGAGGGAAAGTGTGGAAGGCAAGCGAGACATCCAGGGATCCTGGTAACTGCAGAGCAGTGAGAGAGCCAGAAACTAAGGACAGGACTACTCATCAGCAGTGTTCCCTGATCATTTGGGTGGGTGGTGCCCATGGAGCAGTGGATACAAAGATAGCTAGCTGGAAATTCCCCATCCTAACTGGACTCTGGGAAGCGCCCTCCCTTCCTGGCATTTTGTTGGGGGCCAGGCCCTGACTGCCAGCTACAGCCTGTGAGGAGTACCCCAGTGCCCACACCAGTGACTAGAGAAGTGCACTCCCCTCCCTCAGACCTCCTGGTGACCAGCAGTGCATGCCCCCCATCCCACCTGCCTGGTGAGTGGCAGTACAAGCCCTCTCCTCTACCCTGACCTGCTTATGACTGGCAATGTGTGCCATCCCACCCACCCGCTGACCAGCAGCACACCTACCACACCACCCCCTGGCCTGCCAATAAGCTGCGTGTACTCCCAAGGCAGCAGGCTGGTGTCCAGTGACTAGCAGCATGTGTTCCCATGCCACCAGACCAGCGACAAGTGGCACACACTCCTGCACCATGATACCAGTGACCAGGGACGTGTACCCACCCCACACCCTCCCCCGCCACTCTGTCCACCCAATCAGTGACCAGTGGCATGCACTCTCGCACCAGCAAACTGAAGGGCACACTATGCCCACCCCACTGGCCCCCCGCCACCCCACTCACACAGTGACCAGTGGTGCAAGCCCCCCGACCAGCAGTGGTGGTGCGAGCTCTTGTGCTGCCTGCTCAGTGACTGGTGACCCATGTACTCCTACCTTGACCACCTAGTGACTGGTGGCATGGACTCACCACACCCACAACCTGGCAACCAGTGAGAATGCTCCTTGCACCCCCACCTGGTGACTGGTTGGACAGGCACATCACCTCATCAGCAACACCCATCATATCCTTATAGGCATCATCTGCACCTGTGACAAATGACAACCAGGAGATCCTAGTGCCTGCATCCAACATCTGCTTGGCTACAATGTCACACATCTCACACCCAGACAGTTCTTGCAGGCTGACTGCACATGCAGTCTCCCCCACCTACTGAAGTGCCAGTTCATACACACATTGAGTGCCTATCCTGTCCATTTGGGTAGCACTGACTCACAGCAGCTGCAGAGGCGTCCTGCCTGATCTCCAGAGGATGCACAAACTGCTAGCACCAAACTGGAAGGACCCAACAGTCCCACAAGGGCTGCAGAAAGACCCTAACAACTCAACACTTGTCACTCAACATCAGGGAAAGAACATGTTCTCCCACCTCCACTCAATCCTTTAAGGGAAGACATACAAGCCTAACCACAGAGGACTCACATGTGGGTGTGACCCACCATACCCACTAGTGAGAGGAAATCACGCCTAGTCAACCAACACCACCAAAGTCACACATAGACCGGTACCACAAAACAACAATTAAAAGAACACAAAGGAAGAAAGACATTCTAAAGAGAAAGAGAAGAAACAAAGATCCTGATATATCAAAATGAAAGAAAACAAAAAAATCAGGACAAAACAAACATATAATCAATCAATAAATAAACACCTTAATGCATCAGAGACAGCAGACAATAGCAAATCATATGAAGAAACATGATAAGATGGCTCAAACAAGTGAGCAAAATAAGGGGACAGAAAACCTTTCTGTGGAAGAAATGATAATAAAACTACTGGATAAGGAATTCAAAAGATTTATTTTTAGACTTCTCAAAGAGATCAAGGAAAACACAGAAAAAACCTTAGAAGACTTCAGGAAAACAATACAAAAACAAAATAGACAAATAAACCATTCAAAAACAACAATTAGAAATCCAGAAGATTAACAATAAAATAGCAGAAATAGATAACTCAATGGAAGGACATAGAAGTAAAATTGAATCAATGGAAGAAAGAATCAGCAAAATGGAGGACAAATCCATTGATACTAAAGTGTTTGAGTAACAATCAGAAAAAAGAATGAAGGAAAATGAAGAAACCCTAAACTTATGTGGGACATCATCAAGAGAAATAATTTATGCTTAATAGGAATTCCAGAAGAGGAAGGGAAAAAAATGTACAGGAGAATTTCTGAAGAAATATTGGCAGAAAACTTCCCAAATACCATGAAAGATTAGAAGGTTTCCATTCAAGAAGCTCACAAAAACCCATAGAGGATAAGCCTCAAAAGAAATTCACCAAGACATATAATAATCAAACTTTCCAAGACCAGAGGCAAAGAAAGAATTCTCAGAGCAGCTTGTGAGAAATGAAATGTTACTTACAAAGGGGCACAAATAAGACTAAGTGTTGATTTCTTTTCAGAAACCATGCAGGCAAGAAGGGAATGAGATGACATATCTAAAATCCTTAAAGAAATAATTGCCAACCAAGAATCATATATCCAGCAAAATTGTCTTTCAAAAATAATGGCAAAAGTAGGACATTCCCAGACAAGCAGAAATTAAGGGAATTTGTAAAAACCGGGCCAGCCCTACAAGATCTATTAAAGGCAGTCCTTTGGACAGAATGACATCAGACAACAAACTAAGATAAAGACACACAACAGAATCACCCAGATACCAACCCAGATAAAGACTTCACAAATGTAAAATAAAGCTGAAGAAGTGATTATAGAGAACCAGAGATGTTAAACGGTAAACAACGACAACATCAGAACAAAAAGGGAAAATAAATGGTGTAGTTATAGAACTTCCACATGGAGAGGAAGTCAAGGCAATTTCAAGATATCACAGGCTGTTTTAAACTTAGGAAGATAGAGGTTAATTTCAGGATAACTACAAAGAAAATTAATAAATCTATTCACCAAAATAAAGAATAAAATGAAAAAGACTCAGTAAACAGAAAAACAACAACAACAAATGGTAGGAAAAGAAAATCCATATACAAAAAGAACTCAGCACAGAAAATTAAGAGAACAAAGAAACTGTTAACAACTCTCTCTCACACACACACACGTATAAAAAAATGGCAGCAGTTAATATCACATCAATAATCAATAATCACAGAGTGTAAATGGATTAAGTGCTCTAGTCAAGAGGCAGAGAGTGGCAGAATGGATTTTTTAAAAAAGATCCATCAATATGTTGCCTACAGGAGATATGCCTTAGACACAAAGAGACAAATAGGTTAAAAAATCAAAAGATGGAAAAAATATATCAAAAATACAAAGCAGTAACCAAAAGACAGCAGGAATGGCTGTAACAATTTCTGATAAAACAGAATTTTAAATAAAGTCAAAATTCAAATTCAAAATTCATTATGAGAGACAAAGAAGGGCATTATATAATGATTAAAGGGTGAATTTACCAAGAAGACCTAAGAATAATAAATATGTATGCACCCAATGACAAAGCTCCAAAGTACATAAAACAAACTCTAACAGAACTGAAAAGAGAAATAGACAGTTCTACAATAATAGTAGGAGTCTTTAACACACCACTTTCAATGATGGACAGAATAACTAGAAAGAACTGAACAAAGATACAGACGTTCTAAATAACACGATCAACCAACTTGACCTCATAGACATATACAGAACACACCACCCACCAGCAGCACAGTACACATTCTTCTCCAATGCACATGTATCATTCTCCAGAACAGACCATGTTTTAGGCCACAAAGCAAGCCTCAATAAATTCAAAAACATCAAAATAATACAAAGCATCTTCTCTGATCAGAACGCTATAAAACTAGATATCAGTAACAGACCAAGGAAAAAATCAAACACACAGAAACTGACTAACACCTTCCTTAAAAACTATTGGGTAATAGAAGAAATTAAAAAATTCTTAGAATCAAATAAGAATAAAAACACAACATACCAAATCTTTGGTACACAGCAAAAGCAGTGTTCAAAGGAAAATCTATAGCAATAAATGCATATATCACAAAAGAAGAAAGGTCCCAAATCAATAACTTAACCTGACACCTTGCACAAATAAAAAAGGAACAGCAAAAGAAGAGCACAGTTACCAAAAGAAAGGAAATAATAAAGATCAGAGCAGAAACAAATGAAATGGAAAACAGAAAAACAATAGAAAGAATCAACAAGACTAGAAGTTGGTTCTTAGAGAGGAGCAATAAAATTGGCAAACCACTGGCCAAATTGAAAAAGGAAAAAAAAAAAAGGAGAAGACACAGATAACCAAAACAAGAAATGAAATGTGTGACACTGCAACAGAACAACCTGAGACAAAGAGGATCAAAATAGAATATTATGAAAAATTGTACTCCAACAAATTTGAAAACCTAGAGGAAACGGACAAATTTCTAGACACACTACCTACCTAAACTAACACAAAGACAGGTAGAAAATATGAGCAGACTCACAACGAAAGAAGAAATTGAAGATGTCATTTAAAAAAAAAAAAAAAAAACTTACAACAAAGAAAAACCCCAGCCCAGATGGCTTCACTGAAGAATTCTGCCAGTCAGAGAAAAGTTGACACTGAGTTCTAGTCAAACTATTCCAGAACACAGAAAAGGAAGAAATACTCCTTAATTCATTCTATGAAGCCAGCATAACCCTGATACCAAAGCCAGGCAAAGATACCACCAAAAAAGAAAATTACAGACGCAAGATTTCTGAACAAAATTCTAGCCAACAAAACTCAAGATCATATTAAAAAAAAAAAAAAAAAAAAAAAACATGATCAGGTGGGATTCATACTGGGGATGCAACGGTAGTTCAACATTAGAAAATCGATCAGTGTAATTCACCACATAAATACAACAAAGGAAAAGAATCACATGATCATCTCAGTCACTGCAGAAAAGGCATTTGATACAATCCAATACCCTTTCCTGATAAAAACTCTCAGTAAAATAGAAATTGAAGAGAAATTCCTCAACATAATTAAGGGTATATATGCAAAACCAACAGCTAACATTATTCTCAATGGAGAGAAATTGAAAGCATTCCCCTTGAGAACAGAAATGAGACAAGGATGCCCATTATCACTACTCTTATTCAATATTGTACTGGAAGTCTGAGCTACAGCATAAAGCAAGAAAGTGAAATAAAGCATATCCAAACTGAAAAGGAAGAAGTAAAACTTTTTATCCCTATTCCCAGATGACATGTTGCTATACACAGAAAATCCCAGCGATTCCACAGAAAGTTACTGGAATTAATAGAAGGGTTCAGCAAAGTGGCAGGGTACAAGATCAACACACAAAAATCAATTGGGTTCCTCTTTGCTAAAAAGAACTCCAAAAGCAAATCAAGAAAACATTACCATTTACAATAGCCCCTGTCTTAGTCATCTGGTGCTGCTATAACAGAAATACGACAAGTGGATGGCTTTAACAAAGATAAATTTATTCTCTCACAGTCTAGTAGGCTACAAGTCCAAATTCAGGACACCGGCTCCAGGAGAAGACCTTCTCTCTCTGTTGGCTCCAGAGGAAGGTCCTTGTCATCAGTCTTCCCTTGTTCTGGGAGCATCTCAGCACAGGAACCTCAGGTCCAAAGGACACACTGTGCTCCTGGCACTGCTTTCTTGGTGTTAGGAGGTCCCCATGTCTCTCTGCTCGCTTCTTTCCTTTATATCTCAAAGAGATTGGGTTAAGGCACTATCTAATCTTGTAGACCTCATCAATATAACTAGTGCTAATCCATCTTATTACATCATGATGATAGCATTTACAACACATAGGGAAATCACATCAGATGACAAAATGGCAGACAATCATACAATACTGGGAATCATGACCTAGCCAAGTTGACAGATATTTTGGTGAACACAGTTCAATCCATGACAGCCCCCAAAGGATAAAATACCTAAGAATAAATCTAACCAGGGATGTAAAAGACTTACATAAGGAAAACTACAAGAGACCAACATAAATGGAGAAGCATTCCATGCTCATGAATTGGAAGATTTAACGTTGCGAAAATGCCAGTACTACCAAAAGCGATCTATAGATATAATACAATCCTGATCCAAATCCCAACAACATTCTTTAATGAAATGGAAAAACTAATCTCCAACTTTACATGGAAAGGCAAGAGGCCCCGAATAACTAAAGCAATATTGAAGAACAAAGTAGGAGGCCTCACACTTTCTGATCTCAAAACTTAACTATACAGCCACAGTAATCAAAACAGCCTGGTACTGGTTCAGCAACACACACACAGACCAATGGAATAGAATTGAGAACCCAAAAGTAAATCCATCCATCTGCGGGCAGCTGATCCTCAAAAAAGTGTAGAAGTCCATCATTGGGGAAGAAACAGTCTCTAGAACAAATGGTGCTGGAAAAACTGGATACTCATTTTCAGAAAAATGAAACAGGATCCATACTTCACACCATACACAAAAACTAACTCAAAATGGATCAAAGACCTAAATGTTAAAAGCTAAAACTATGAAGTTCCTGGAAGAGAATGTAGGGACAAAATTAGGGGTCAAAATTTTTGGCATAAATAGACTTTCGAACCAACTAAAAATGCATGAAGAACAGAGGATAAATTAGATAACTGGGACCTCCTAAGAATTAAATACTTTTGCTCATCAAAAGAAGTTACCAAAAGAGTGAAAAGAGAACCTACAGACTGGGAAAAAAATCTTTGGCACTGACATATCCGACAAGGGTCTAATCTCTAAAATATGCAGAAAACTTCAAGACTAAACAACAAAAAGACAAACAATCCAATCAAAACATGGGCAAAGGACATGAATAGACACTTCACCAAAGAGGACATTCAGGCAGCTAGCACACACATGAAAAGATGCTTATGATCATTATCCATTAAAACCCACTGCTGTCCAGTTGATTTCGACTCATAGCCACCCTATAAGACAGAGTATAACTGCCCACATAGAGTTTCCAAGGAGTGCCTGGTGGATTCAAACTGCCAAAATTTTGGTTAGCAGCTGTAGGACTTAACCACTAGGCCTCCAGGGTTTCCTCATTAGCCATTAGAGAGAGATGCAAATCAAAACTACAATAGGATAACATCTCACTCCAACAAAAATGGCACAGATCAAAAAATAAACAAACAAAACCAGAAAACAACAAATGCTGGTGAGGTCGTGGGGAGATTGGAACTCTTACACACTGCTGGTGGAATTGAAACATGGTAGAACCACTATGGAAAATGGTATGGTACTTCCTCAAAAAGCTAGAAATAGAGAGGGGCGGGGCCAAGATGGCAGAGTAGTCAGATGTTACACTCTTACAACAAAGACCCGAAAAAACAAGTGAATTAATTACATATGGCAATCTGGGAGCCTGAACATCAAAGGCAGAGTTGAGGAACCGGACTGAGTGGCAGGGGGAGGGAGAGATGGCTCGGAAGCAGCGAGGAGTTGCCAGACCTGACCCAGCGAGAGCCTGAGCCCTTCAGGCCTGAGCAGCATGGGGGTGAGCAGTGAGGAAGGCAAGCGGTGGTACTGGGGAGGTGTGTATTCTGCACCGGAAGAGACCCAGCGCCAGAGAGTCTTCACAGCCTCCTAGAAACAGAGAGAAGCAGCCCTGGAATGGCAAAAGATAACTAATTGCTTACGGCCTACTGCATGGATCAAAAACACCTCCATTAGGGAAAAACCTCTCTCTCCCGTTTACCTCCCCGCTCCCTGCTCTGCACTGGGTCGTGGCCCAGCTTCAGCAATTGCCAAGTCCCCTGGGCCAGAAGTCGGAAAAAAAAATTCTGGCTCCCCAAAGCCAGGACCCCAGGGTAGGCACAGCTCCTTTGCCTAGGCACAGGCCTAAGGGATCCACAGACTTTGAGTGCCTTTCCCCCTGCATAGACTTGTGTGGACCCATCTCAACAGCATAAGACCTCATTACTGCAGTAAAACAGGGTATATACTGGAAATCTAACTTCAACTGTTTCAGCTGTGGCAGGTTCTTGACATTTGCCACTGCTCTGCCCATTAAGCAGTGTCTTCACTTACCCACATTAGGGGCCTGAGGAATAGTGGCTCCACCCACACCACCTAGGCACCTGCAATAGGGACCCATGAATAACAGGTGCCCCCCAGTCCTTACAGCCAACAGCATTAGGTGCTCATAGTCCAGCTGCAAAACCCACTGACCTACGCGCTCTAGGGAACAGGGACATGCCTTCCTCCTGGACACTCAAGGGCTTTGCTCAGAATGTGTCCCCCTGCTGCAGCCAGATGCCTGTGCCTATACCAATCACCCATGCCTGTCTAGGATTGTAAATAAGAGCCTACACCACACACTTGGTGGCAATCTACCTGGGCACCTGAGGTGAATCCATACAAGAGGATTAGGCGGATTCCTGAGCTCACATACCTAGAAACAAATCTAACCACCTGGTGACAGGACATTAGAGCTTAAAAGGTGCCAATAATCAAACTAGCTCATATGAGCAGCCTATTTGGGAATATCAAAACAAAACAAGAAGCTAGGGCACAGTAAGAAAACATAAAATAAATAAATATAATAACATTGATGACTCAGAGACAACAGTCAATATCAAATCACATGAAGAGGCAATCCATGATGGCTTCAGCATGTCCCCAAAATAAAGAATCTAGAAATTTTCCAGAGGAGGAAAATTTCTTGGAATTACCAGAGGCAGAATACAAAAGATTAATATACAGAACTCTTCAAGAAATTAGGAAAGAGATTAAACAAAACACAGAACATGCAATACAGGAAGTTGAAAAGGTTAGAGAAGAGCATAATGACAAATTTAACAGGCGGCAAGAACCCATAGAGAGACAGTAATCAGAAATCCATAAGATTAACAATAAAATTTCAGAATTAGACAACTCAATAGAAAGTCATAGGAGAAGAATTGAGGCAATGGGAGTCAGAATTAGTGAGATAGAAGATAAAGCACTTGACACCAACTTATTTGAGGAAAAATCAGATAAAAGGATTTAAAAAAATGAAGAAACCCTAAGAATTATGTGGGACTCTATCAAGAGGAATAACCTATGAGTGATTGGAGTACCAGAACAAGGGAGGATAACAGAAAATACAGAGGGAATTGTTGAAGATTTGTTGGCAGAAAACTTCCCTGATAACATGAAAGATGAGAAGATATTTATCCAAGATGCTCATCAAACCCCACATAAGGTAGATCCCAAAAGAAAGTCACCAAGACATATTATAACCAAACTTGCCAAAACCAAAGATAAAGAGAGAATTTTAAGAGCACCTAGGGATAAACGAAAAGTCATCTACAAAGGACAGTCAACAAGAATAAGCTCGGACTACTCAGCAGAAACCATGCAGGCAACAAGGCAATGGGATGACATATACAAAGCCTTGAAGAAAGAAAACTGCCAGCCAAGAATTATATATCCAGCAAAACTGTCTCTCAGATATGATGGCAAAATTAGGGCATTTCCAGATACACAGAAGTTTCGGGAAATTGCAAAAACCAAACCAAAATTACAAGAAATACTAAAGGGAGTCCTCCAGTTAGAAAATCAGTAACATCAGGTAACAACTCAAGACTAGAATACGGGACAGAGCAACAAGCTATCAACCCAGAGAGGGAAGTCACAAAAGTAAATCAAAGCTAAAAAACTGAAAATACGGAAACAGATGTCAATATGTAAAAGATGACAACAGAAAACAGAAAACAGGGACTTAAAAAAAGGAGACATAGGTTTTTCATATGGAGAGGAAGTCAAGGCGATACAAAGAAATAAAAGACTGGTATAAACTTAGAAAAATAGGGGTAAATATTAAGGTAACCACAAAGGAAACTAACAATCCTACAAATCAAAATAAAAGACTAGAAAAATATAAACACTCGGCAAACACAAAATCAACAACGAAAAAGATGAAAAGAAAATACATAAAGATAAAATACATAATTTTCAGCACAGAAAATTAAGTGGAACAAAGAAACTGTCAACAACACACAAAAAAAAGACATCAAAACGACAGCACTAAATTCATACCTATCAATAATTACGCTGAATGTAACTGGACTAAATGCACCAATAAAGAGACAGAGAGTGGCAGAATGGATTAAAAAATATGATCTATCTATATGCTGCCTACAAGAGACACACCTTAGACTTAAAGATACAAACAAACTAATACTCAAAGGATGGGAAAAAATATATCAAGCAAACAACAATCAAAAAAGAGCAGGAGTTGCAATATTAATCTCTGACAAAATAGACTTTAAAGTAAAATCCACCACAAAGGATAAGGAAGGACACTATATAATGATTAAAGGGTCAGTACACCAGGAGGATATAACTATAATAAATATTTATGCACCCAACAACAGGGCTCCAAAATACATAAAACAAACTCTAACAGCACTGAAAAGAGAGATAGACAGCTCCACAATAGTAGTCGGAGACTTCAACACACCACTTTTCGTGAAGGACAGAACATTCAGAAAGAAGCTCAACAAAGACACGGAAGAGCTAAATGCTACAATCAACCAACCTGATCTCATAGACATATACTGAACACTGCACCCAACAGTAGCCAAGTATACTTTCTTTTCCAATGCACGTGGAACATTCTCCAGAAGAGACCACATATTAGGCCATAAAGCAAGCCTTAACAAAATCCAAAGCATCGAAATACTACAAAGCATCTTTTCTGACCATAAAGCCATTAAAGTAGAAATCAACAACAGAAAAGCAAGGATAAAAAAATCAAACACATGGAAACTGAGCAACACCTTGCTCAAAAACTAGTGGGTTATAGAAGAAATTAAGGATGGGATAAAGAAATTCATAGAATCAAATGAGAATGAAAACACATCCTACCAGAACCTATGGGACACAGCAAAAGCAGTGCTCAGAGGTCAATTTATAGCAATAAATGCACACATCCAAAAAGGAGAAAGGGCCATAATCAAAACTTTAACCCTACAACTGGAACAAGTAGAAAGAGAGCAGCAAAAGAAACCTTCAGGTGCCAGAAGAAAGGAAATAATAAGAATTAAATGAAATAGAGAATAGAAAAATAACTGAAAAAGTTAACAAGACCAAAAGCTGGTTCTTTGAAAAGATCAACTAAATTGATAAACCACTGTCCAAACTGACAAAAGAAAAACAGGAGAGGAAGCAAATAACCGGTATAAGAAATAAGATGGGTGCAACAGACCCAACTGAAATTAAAAGAATCATAACAGAATACTATGAAAAATTGTACTCTAACAAATTTGAAAACCTAGAGGAAATGGGCAAATTTCTAGAAACTCACTACCTACCTAAACTAACACAAACAGAGGTAGAACAACTAAATAAACCCATAACAAAAGAAGAGATTGAAAAGGTACTTAAAAAACTCCCCACAGAAAAAAAGCCCTGGCCCGGAAGTCTTCACTGGAGAATTCTACCAAACTTTCAGTGAAGAGTTACCACCACTACTGCTAAAGGTACTTCAGAGCATAGAAAAGGATGGAATACTCCCAAACTCATTCTAGGAAGCCAGCATAACCCTGATAGCAAAACCAGGTAAAGACCCCACAGAAAAAGAAAATTGTAGACCAATATCCCTTGTGAAAATTGATGCAAAAATCTCAACAAAATTCTAGACAATAGAATTCAGCAACATATCAAAAAAATAATTCACCATGATCAAGTGGGATTTATACCAGGTATGCAGGGATGGTCCAACATTAGAAAAACAACGAATGTAATCCATCACATAAATAAAACAAAAGACAAGAACCACATGATCTTATCAATCGATGTGGAAAAGGCATTTGACAAAGTCCAACACCCATTCGTGATAAAAACTCTCAACAAAACAGGAATAGAAGGGAAATCCCTCAATATAATTAAGGGTGTTTATACAAAGCCAAGAGCCAACATCATCCTAAATGGAGAGACTTTGAAAGCATTTCTCCTTAAGAACGGGAACCAGACAAGTATACCCTTTATCAACAGTCTTAGTCAACATTGTGCTGGAGCTCCTAGCCAGAGAAATTAGGCTAGAAAAAGAAATGAAGAGCATCCACACAGGTAGAGAAGAAGTCAAAGTATCTCTATGTGCAGATGATATGATCTTATACACAGAAAACCCAAAAAAATCCACAAGAAAAGTACTGGAACTAATAGAAGATTTCAGCAAACTTTCAGGACTTAAGATAAAGATACAAAAGTCAGTTGGATTCCTCTATATCAACAAAGAGAACTTCCAAGAGGAAATCACCAAATCAATACCATTTACAATTGCCCCCAAGAAGATAAAATACTTAGGAATAAATCTAACCAGAGATGTAAAAGACCTATACAATGAAAACTTATAAGACACTACTACAAGAAACCAAAAGAGAGCTGCATAAGTGGAAAATGTACCTTGCTCATGGATAGGAAACTCAACATTGTGAAAATGTCAATTCTACCCCAAGCGATCTACAGATACAATGCAATCCCCATCCAAATGCCAATGTCATTTTTTAATGAGATGCAGAAACAAATCACCAACTTCATACGGAAAGGGAAGAGGCCCCGGATAAGTAAAGCATTACTGAAGAAGAAGAACAAAGTAGGAGGCCTCACACTACCTGATTTTAGAACCTATTATACCACCATGGTAGTCAACCTGGTACTGGTACAACAACAGATGCATAGATCAATGGAACAGAATTGAGAAGCCAGACATAAATTCATCCACCTATGAGCAGCTGATATTTGACAAAGTCCCAAAGTCCATTAAATGGGAAAAAGACAGTGTCTTTAACAAATGGTGCTGGCATAACTGGATATGCATCTGCAAAAAACTGAAATAAGACCCATACCTCACACCATGCACAAAAACTAACTCAAAATGGATCAAAGACCTAAATATAAAATGGAAAACAATAAAGATCATGGAAGAGAAAATAGGGACAACACTAGGAGCCCTAATACATGGCATAAACAGAATACAAACCATAAGCAATAGTGCACAAACACTAGAAGATTAACTAGATAACTGGGAGCTCCTAAAAATCAAACACTTATGCTCATCAAAAGACTTTACCAAAAGAGTCAAAAGACAACCTATAGACTGGAAAAAAAATTTTTGGCTATGACAAATCCGTTCAGGGTCTAATCTCTAAAATCTACAAGACACTGCAAAACTTCAACAACAAAAAGACAAACAACCCAATTAAAAAATGGGCAAAGGATATGAACAGGCATTTTGTCAAAGAAGATATTCAGGTGGCTAACAAACACATGAGGAAATGCTCACGATCATTAACCATTAGAGAAATGTAAATCAAAACTACAATGAGATGCCATCTCACCCCAACAAAGCTAGCATTAATCCAAAAACCACAAAATAATAAATGCTGGAGAGGTTGTGGAGAGACTGGAACACTTATACACTGTTGGTGGGAAATGTAAAATGGTACAACCACTTTGGAAATCAATTTGATGCTTCCTTAGAAAGCTAGAAATTGAAGTACCATATGATCTAGCTATCCCGCTCCTTGGAATATATCCTACAGAAATAAGAGCTGCCACACGAATGGATATATGCACACCCATGTTCTTTGCAGCACTGTTCACAATAGCAAAAAGGTGGAAATAACCTAGGTGAGCATCAACAGATGAATGGATAAACAAATGATGGTATATCCACACAATGGAATACTATGCAATGATAAAGAACAATGATGAAGCTGTGAAACATCTTATAACATGGAGAAAGCTGGAGGTCATTATGCTGAGTTAATTTAGTCAGTCACAGAAGGACAAATATCGTGTAAGACCACTATTATAAGAACTCAAGAAAAGGTTTAAACACAGAAGAAAACATTCTTTGATGGTTACAAGAGTTGGGAGGGAGGGTGAGGGTTATTTACTAACTAGACAGTAGGTAAGAATTATCTCAGGTGAAGGGAAGGACAGCACACACTACACTGGAAGTCAGCACAACTGGACTAAACCAAAGCTAAGAAGTTTTCTGAAAACAAACACTTTGAGGGACTAAGTAGCAGGGGTAGGGGTCATCTTTCAGGGGACATCTAGGTCAATTGGGATAACAAACTTATTAAGAAAATGTTCTGCATCCTACTTTGGTGAGTGGCATCTGGGGTCTTAAAAGCTTGCAAGTGGCCATCTAAGATGCATCAATTGGTCCCAACAACCTGGAGTAAAGGAGAATGAAGAACACCAAAGACACAAGGAAAGTATTAGCCCAAGAGACAGAAAGGGCTACATAAACCAGCGACTTCATCAGCCTGAGACCAGAAGAACTAGATGGTGCCCAGCTACCACCAATGACCACCCTGACAGGGAACACAACAGAGAGTCCCTGATGGAGCAGGAGAAAGGTGGGGTGCAGAACTCAAATTCTAGTAAGAAAACCAGACTTAACGGTCTGACTGAGACTGGAGGAACCCCCGAAAGCATGGCCACTGGACTCTGTATCAGCCCAGAACTAAAACAATTTCCTAGGCCAGCTCTTCAGACAGGAATTGGACTGGACTGTGGGACATAAAGTGATACTTGTGAGGCGTGTGCCCCTTAGCTCAAGTAGATACAAGAGTCTAAACGGGCAGCTTCTGTCCAGAGGTGAAATGGGAAGGCAGAGAGAGTTACGAGCTGGTTGAATGGGCATGGAGAATCAGGGGTGGAAAGGAGGAGTGTGCTGTCACAGTATGGGGAGAGCAATTAGTGTCACATAACAATGTATGTATACATTTTTATATGGGAAAACAATTAAAAATTTAAAAAGCTAGAAATAGAAATACTTTAGGATCTAGCAATCTCGCTTCTAGGTATATATCCTAGAGATATAAGAGCAGCGACACGAATAGACATATGCATACCCACATTCGTTGCAGCATTATTCACAACAACAAAAAGATAGAAAAAACCTAAGGGCCCATCAACGTATGAATGGATAAACTAATTGTGGTACATACATACAATGGAATACTACACATCTATAAAAATAACTACTATGCTGCTAGAGCTTCATATATTGTACAAGGATATTTTAATCCCGTATTTCCTGGCATATATTATCTGGTTGGCCCAGTTTGGACCAAATAGCTATGACTATTACGACACTGTGATAGGGTCACATAGGACAAACATGGCCCACTTGTGGGTAAAGTGAGGAAGAGTTCTTACAGAAGTCTGTGGGTTGGATAGATGCTCCAAAGTGTTGGCTGTCGGTATCTGCTCTTCCCATGTCAACCCATGGCTTCAAACCGCCATTTTTGTTCGTGGGCAAATCTCTCCTCCAGATTCTCAAATGAGCTTCAGACACCTACATAAAACTGCCAACTGGAATTATCTCCTTAGAAATCATACAGACCTAAATCTCAACATGTCAAAGACTGAACTAATCTTACACCCAAAACTTGGTCCTGCCTCTTCATGGCCCTGCCTGGTGAAAGGTACCATAATCGATGGATGCAGTCAACCAAATTAAAAATGTGAGAACCGGTCTACTCTCTTTCTGGTAACTTAACACCATTCTTTTCATCTCATCCTGTTTGTCACCAAAGTCACTGCTTCAACCTCTTTAATATCCATTTGCACTTGTCCCCTCTGCTCCATCCCCACTGATGGCCGCTGCTTTAGTCAGTCTCCAACATCTCTAGCCTTGATTACTACCGTGGCCTCATAATTGGAGTCTCTGGCTTTCAGAATGGCTCTTTTCCAATCTATTCTCCACATCTCTCACAAGAGCCATCTTTCTAAAACACAGTTATAATCATTTCGCTAGAGGCCATTGTACCTTTCATGATAAGAGCCCAAACTTCCTGTCTTAGCAACCAAAGTCCTTCACCATCTGGCCACTTCTTCAGGTTTGCTCCCTTCACTGTCACAGTCAAAGTATTGTCTGGTCATCCAGAAGCATTTGCAGCTTCCCAAATTTGTCAAGTTATTTCATGGCTCTCTGTTTGCTTCCCTTCAAGCTGTTTCCTCTACCTGGCACCCTTTTTCATCCAACCAATCTCTAGTGGCTCCTCAAATCTAAACTCAATCACCTCCTTCTGTGAGAAACTTTCTAGAGAGTGTGTTTAGCTTGACTTTTTATCTCCAGCACTTAGCCCAATGCCTGGTACAGAATACATGCTCAATACACATTTGTAATATAAATACATTGAAAATCTATAGTTGAGTAGAAGCGCCCAGGCTTGTTGCAGATCCATTTTGCAGACATTCTAGGCAATGACTTCTCCCCTGCTCCTAGTCAGCATTTTCTTCTTAGACAGGATTCTGCACAGGCTCCTCTGATACCTTCTGCCAGTAACTTGTGTCTCAGCTCACTGACCACAGCCCAGTGGGAGTGAACCAGAAAGCCCTGAGGGTCGGCTCTGCTGCTGAGTCCCAATGCAGAGAGCAGGGAGACTGGTCAGGCACGGGAGAGTAAAGACAGGATTCCTGGAACCTCCAAGGAGTGCAAAGAGTGCCTCCGTGTTTGATTATGGAAAAGTCCAAAATCAAGGAACAATCTCCTGGAATCCAGAGTTACAGCTCTTACCACGAGGCTTTCCCTGATACCTGCAGCCTACGTTAACCGCTTTCTTGACCACCCAAACCAGTTTTGTTTGTTTCTCTCATTCATTTTAATACCTGACTACATTTCATGTAACCTTTGCCTATTGTCTAGTTTCCCTCAGTTTCACGTAAGGATTTTGTGTGCAAAGAACACGTAGTATTTCTGGATGGGAGAAGTTGCCAAAAACCTGGAGAATGATAAATGTTCTGTTTTTTCTAAAAAAAAAAAAAAAAGATAGGATGATTCTAGAAGTTATGAACTTTTTGTGACTAAAGTCAAAATCTGTCAAAATTCTAGAACAAAGGAATGAAAGTGATTTGAAAGTATAAAAAAGGTGAATTTTTAATCATCAAGAGAGGACTTTGCTTCACTGAGGACAAATCACACCACTTCTCCCACAAAGACGCCTGGTGGGTTCGAACCGCCAACCTAATTTTACTTTTCAGTGGAATTTCTAAGCTGGTAAACTAAATTATAATGACAATTCCTATCAACCTGGAGTTTTATAATACAAAGCACATTTCACGTACATTATCTCAGCAAGGTGCCATGGCATTATGGAAAGATGACAAATTTTTAAGCAAGACAGAAATAAGTTTGAGTCCTAGTTCTACTTTACTTCTCTGAGCTACATCATCTGTGTAGTATCTTTAAAATATATATAAGAATAAAAGACAATCTATGTCCCATCACATTTACTGAAACACAAAATTACCAGCATTTTATGGAAAATCTATTATAATTACAACCATTCTTAATTTTCTAAATAAACTCTGAGGAACGTATTTGTGTTGTCTTTTTTGCATATGAGCAGATTGAGGGTAAGTTTAAGTAATTTTCCATAAGATACACAACAAACATATTAAATAACAGAAATTTGAACCCCCGTTCTCTGCTATAGTCTTTCCCCTACACCATGGAGGAATGTGATCACCTTCACGTTTCTGGATTTTGCAAGCATCAAATATGTAAAATTATAAGCAACTATGAGCTGGATGATAACACAAGGTAGAGAGTTTATATGCCTTTGACAGACTAAAACCAAACACCAATCCTGTTGCCATCAAGTCAATTCTGACTCATAGCAACCCTATAGGACAGAGTAGAACTGCCCCATAGGGTTTCCAAGGCTGTAATCTTTAAGGAAGCAGACTGCCACTTCTTTCTCCTGTAGAGCAGCTGGTGGGTTTGAACCATCAACCTTCCAGTTAGCAGCTGAACGCTTTAACCACTCCATCACCAAGACTCCTCTTTGACTGACTAGACCCCCATAATATTGATCAAAATCTGCCTGGATCATTGCACTGCACAGAACCCTGGCTTGGCTTATGCTCGTCTACAATCTAATTAACAAAAACAAATAAAGGGTATTATGATTAAATCTATAAACAGAGATTATAACAAGTAGATTAATATGCTGGATATCAAAATCCAGATTCATTTTAAAGGAACTAGACAAGAAGAATGGATAAAACAATGAGAACAATTTTATCAGGGATCAAGATAAAGTCCTATATTTATGATAAAAAAATTAAACCTCATGAGTATGGAACTAGAGAAATGTGGCTTAAAAGCAGCAAATATGAAACAACTTCAGAATTTGTCAGTTGCAAGTTCCACATGGATCAACAACATGGTGAGTCTACCACTTAGTCTTTCCTTGCATTCAAGCAGCTTAACATCACACACAACAGAGGTTATGGTCTCAAAGTGTTCCAAGTTGGTCAGCTTGCACTTGGAGTTGCACATTTCAATGTGAGCACCATATTTTGAAAGGCACACTGACAAACATAAGGCCATCTGGAGAACATTCTCAGGATGGTAAAAGGTATTCAAAACTATATTTTGTGAGAAACGCCTTGAAGATACTGGGAGGTCTAAACCGGAGACATTATAATGAAAGATCCACCGAGAAGATTTAATTTAGTCTGTGTAGATTCAAAAGGTGGACCAAAGACCAAGGGAAACTGCCCATCAAGACACATGGGTGAAACTGAATGATAATGAAGACTACTGTTTACAGAGCACAGAAACAGGGCGCCAGGCTCTGAGCTCATATGTATCTTGTTGTTATTGTTGTTAAACCATTGCTTGTCGAGTCTATGCTGACTCACAGCGACCCTATGGGACAGAGTAGAACTGCCCCATAGGGTTTCCAAGGAGTGGCTGGTGGATCAGAACTGCCAGCCTTTCGGTTAGCAGTCAACTGCTTAACCACTGCACCACCAGGGCTTCGGTTATTGTTGTTAGGTGCCGTCAAACCCATTTCAACTCATGGCAAACCCACGTGACAGAGTAGAACTGCCCCATAGGGTTTTCTAGGCTGTAATCTTTATGGGAGCAGATCACTAGGTCTTTTTCCCACGAAGGAGCTGGGTGAGTTCAAAATGCCAACCTTTAGGTTAGCAGCCAAGAGCTTAACCCTTGTGCTACGAGGACTCCTTCACATGTCTCTTATGTATGTTAATTCTCACAAAACACATTAAGTATGAATCACTAACTCCATTTTACATATGAAAAAAATGACGCTTAGAAAATTTAAAATAACATGCCCAAGATCATAAAACTAGTAAGTTCATGAGCAGGGATGCATCCTCACAACCCTATGATGTAGGCGTTATTTCATGTACAAAACAGCCTGGGGTTACTAAATTTACCCAAGGCCAAAGGTGATTACATGGTGGAACTAGCTTAATTAGCACGGAATTTGTTCTAGAACCTGAACAATACATTTTACAAGCATCATTGCTTTTAATACAGCAATGACTTGTGATGAGAAAACTGAGACATAGATAAAGCAACTTGCTTGAGATCATACATATAGCAAGCGACTGAGGTGGGCTTAAAACCCAAGTTTATGTGGCTGCAAAGTCTTTGGGCTTAACCTCGATGTTACGTCAACTCTCCCAAAGAAGCAGAAAGCATTTTCTGTCAGCTAAAGCCAGGAGTCCTCGGGTGGTGCAAGTGGCTAATGTGCTTGGCTGCTAACCAAAAGGTTGGAGGTTTGAGTTCCCCCAGAGGTATCTTGGAAGAAAGGGCTGGTGATCTACTTCTGAAAAATCAGCCATTGAAAATCCTGTGGAGCACAGTTCTACTCTGACACACGTGGGGTTGCCATGAGTGGGAACTGATTAGACCGCAAGTGGTTAAAGCTCTTTAAAAAACCTCAGGGGGCAGTCAGCTCCTCATTGATAAAGTGGTCCAGGTGGAGGCTGTAGGTTTCTGTGGGAGGGCAAATTGTGAACTGAGAAGCCTGGAAATGTCAAGCCTTTATGCTTCTGTCGGGTTTGCCTTTGGACTTCACTTTTCATAGGGTGTGCTAAGCACCAAGTAGGCGCTCAGTAAGTAGTTGTTGACTTGAATGGAATAGAAGTCCACTGTCCAGAAGGGGACCACTTGGTGCATTGCTGTGGGATTTGTGGCTTTGGAAGTGAGCTTTCTAGCTATTTGTGTCGAGGCTGAATTAGAGGGAGGCGGGCTTCCCAGCACAGCTAGCAATTAAGAGTCCAACCCACAAATTCATGCACTGAACTGGCTGCTTGCGTGGGAAGGAGGCACCTTCAAGGGGCAGTGGAATAAGTAGGGGCAGCCATGGGCAGCAGCCCCAGAAGCTGTGGCCACAAGAACAGCCTGGACAGCTGGTCTCAGTCTTGATTTGGATTAAGATGTTTATTCTGTTCTGCCTCCCAGGCCTGTCCTTTCCTGCCCCGAGGGCTGCCCACTCGAGAGACCGACAAGGTGATTAACTGGATACAGACTCTCAGATCCACCCAAGAAATAGTCTATGACTAAGATTCGTACTGAAGAAGGGAGATACCATCCCAGCAGCACTATGTAGAAACCCACTTCCCTTCTGCACTCCTACCGTCTAAAGGTCATGATCCATGAAAAAAATCTGAATTAAATGCGTGCCAAATTGAGCTTACGCCTGAGCACAGATTTAAGTGGTGCTGTGAAATGGTGGTGTAGGGAGAGGACCTAACCCAAGACTAGGCTGGGGGAGTCCCTGGGAGCAGATGTTCTCAGAGGACGAGGACTAGATTACCCATTTAGTGTTTGGAGGAAGGCTAAAATTCCTCTCACTCAATGCCTGCCCCACTGGTCTGGAAAAACACCCAAATAAATATTCATTTCCTTGGGTTAAAGCAGTGGTTCTCAAACATTTTGGTCTCAAGTCCTCTTTACACTCTTAAAAACGATTAAGAACCCCAAAGAGCTTGTGTTTATGTGGGTTATGCCTATCAATATGTATCATAGTTGAAATTTAAAATGAGAAATGTTTAAAATATTAATTTATTCATTCATTGTAAAATAACACACCATTATATGTTAACATTTTTTTTCCTGAAAAATAAACACATTTTCAACAACAACAAAAAATTGGTAAGAGGAGTGGCATTGTTTTACATTTTTTTTGCAAATATCTTTAATGCCTGGCTTAATAGAAGACAGCTGGGTTTTTATATCTGTTTTTGTATCTATCTGTTGAGATATGTTGTTTTGGTTTAAATTGATGAAGGAAATCCGGCTTCACACAGCATGTACTGTATTTTTACGCAATTAACACAAGTGTTATATGTTTTTGAGAACTGTGCAAACCCCCTCCATAAGCATGCTTTAGCAATATTTTTTACATGTTGCTGACTTAAATTTCAATTTTTTTTTTTTCTGTCCAATGGATTTATTGTTACTGGGATAAAACTGATCATGGAAACTTCATTGAAGGTAGGTATTTTCCTAAATCAAGTGCAACCAGTGGTGAACTGAATGGGCTAGTGATGGAAATGGGACGCCATGCTAACACCAGAGTATGAATGCATGAAGAGCTAGAAATTAGTAAAAGTCACCAGAAGAAATTGTGTTTTCATCTTAAAATAGGCCATTTTACTATTTTAGTTTATTCATTCATTATCAACATCAACATTCGACTCCTGAAACCCTTTAGAATCCGATCGCTCATTACTATCTTCATTGAAATATCTCAGAGCTGACTGCAGATGCCCTTCCTTGACTTCTGAACTGAGGTCATCATCATCACTGCCTTCAGCATCTTCATCTTTGTCACCACTATTCTGCTGGCACAAAATCCCTGCCTTTCTGAAGCCATTGTTGATGGTTTCTAGGGTTATTTTTCCCCAAGCAGAAGCCACCCGCTTGCAGACTTCCATAAGCATCGCTCGCTTCAGTTGTCCTGATGGTGTGAACTCATGAATTCTAGACTTCATCCATTCATCCCCCACTCTTCTCACAAAAGTCTTGAATGGGTGGTTGACTGCTATATCTGGTGGCTGCAGCTTGCAGGTATGACTGCTATATGGGCACCAGTTGAGTTAATATAATTTTGATTTTTTTTTTACTTTGTGAGCAGCTATGGCGTTGAGAATTAGTAAAGACTTTTTTGAAAAGAATCCTCCCTGCCTGGCCCTGTAACATTCATCTACCCATATTTTCGTGACATCACAGTCCATCCATCCCTTCTTATTACAATGAACAACCACATTGGTGGGCAGTTTTTGGCAGGGCATGGTAGACCTCTTGAAAGTCACACTGACTTTCATTTCACCCCACTCACAGTGTAACCAAGGACTAGAGTAAAGCAAGCCTTCTTGTGCCCAGTGGTTGTAATGGTTACAGTTTTTGTACCTGAAGTAGCTACAGTCCTGGTGGCTGAAATGTCCATTGCAGAGATTCCAAGTTCAGAGATTTCTTTGGTGACGAAAACATGAAAGTTGACCATCTTTTGCTCCCAGTCATCAGGAAGTTGCTGGCCTACAGTGGTTCTCATTCTCACAGAAAGGCCGTTCTTCTACATGAATTTAGAAATCCAGGTGAAACCTGTCTTGAAATGTGGGATTCCTCTTTAATTTGTCGGAAGCTTCACTTTGATCCGAATTGCGACAATAGAGACAGCTTGATTTGTTCCCTTCGAGAAATAATTGACTCTTTCAAGTCATTCTCCAACTCAGGTCATTTCACTTTGGGCCCAAACTTGCATGTTTTTGCAGATTTATTTTCTCCAGTTCCTTTTTCTCCTTTCTCCATTCATGACCGGATGACTCTCTAATCTTGAATTCTCTGGCTGCTGCTATTTTGCTTGTTTCTTCCGCCCTTACAACAACTTTCAGTTTGAAGTTGGTGGTGTAGGACTTGCATTTAATTCCTGCCATGATCCTAAAGGATTCTAAGATTTAGATTTATAAACTGAAAAAGTGTGCACAATGTAATCAATAACTGGCTGTTTTTAGTAAAGAGATTGCAAAATTCAAATGTGAAGTATACAAGAAGCAAGTCTTTTTTATATGCTTGCGAGCAGATGACTAAGTGACTCATGATCATTGATCAAAGATATTCACGCTAATAAGACATAATTAGACTATGAAATAAGCAGACCTAACGTAGCTTAATGGTTTCACTTAAGATGATCTGATAAGGTTTTTGCATTCAACTGTTGAGCCAAGAGAAATAGTGTATCATTTTTGCTTTGTTTACTTCTCCAATTAAAAGCCAGACTGTGGTAATTATGTCAATGCAGATTGAATCGAGATTCTCATTGCTAGCTACTTGATGCCATTTATGCCAGTGCAGGCTTCGCTTTGTTTACACTTCCAATTGATAGAACATGATTTTTGGACAGGCTTCAGGAGGTTCAAAGTTCTGATTGATGACTCAAAAGTGACGGGGATATAATTATCAACTTAACAGGAAAAAATGCAGTTTCAATTGTTTATTTTCCAATTACCGGGGTACTACCAAACTTGATCCATGACTTCTTGACCATGGCTTATATCTTTATTGTACAAATATGATCAAAACTAACATTTTCAGACTATTGAGTGAGGGTGAATGAGGCCGAAATTCACTTCTGGAAATGTCACGAAACGCATGGTATATGTATGGATGCACTATGCACTTTTAAACATAATTTTGTCATTTCTGGGCGTTATATGTGTGTGTGTGTTATTTACATGGACACGCTATTTGAGAAAAAAATACCATAGGTGGAAAAAAGGAGAAGTATTTCAGTTGCTCTTTCAGATAACTGTAGAGTTTTTTTTTTTTTTTTTTTAACTATACCAGAACGAGTTAGTTGCAGTGGGGAACCTGAAAGCATATCAATGAACTTTGCGTACTCTGTTACATTAAAATCCATTGGTCTGTCTTGCAGGAGTCCCTGGGTGGCAAAAACGGTTTAGCGCTCAGCTACTAACCAAAAAGTTGATGGTTTAAATCCACCCAGAGGCACCTTGAAAGAAAGGCCTGGCAATCTACTTCCAAAAAATCAGCCATTGAAAATCTTAAGGAGCACAGTTCTACTTTTACACACATGAGGTTGCCTCGAGTCAGATGTGACTGACTCAATGGCAACTGTTTTTTTTGGTTGGTCTATATTGTACTTTGAATGGATTTTTTACCCGTGCAAGATCTTGTAACAACATACGTTGGTCATTTGGAAAATATTGGCTCACTGAGTTTTGCAGATGTTTCAAAAGTTAGCACGTCTCATTAGACAACATCAAAAAATCACATTCTTTAATTGATATCACCACTGACCTCATCAGAAAAATCTTTAAGTACTGGGAAACTGTCAAGCTTATGGTGACAGATACAAACTTTTCAAAAATTCTTATTTTTGCTTGAAAGTTCAAATTTTATCATTAGCATCAAATGCTGCAGGTTTTTTTTTTGAAGTCACTGGCTCACTTTGCTCATTTTTGAGAAAATGTCTGGCAAATATCCAAGTCTGAATAACCGGTTTGTCTGTCAGTTAGTTTTTCAAGGAAAAATGGTGTTCCAGGAAAAAAGTGGCTAGTTTAGCTCACAGCTCAAACAATTGCTAAGTGCTTTTCCTTGAGAATTCAGTTTGCAGCAAAAGTGTTTTATGTAAGCTTCCCATTTTATCATAGAAAATATTAAATATATGTCTACTCAATAATTGAAATTTAATAAAATTAACACTATTGCCTGACTCATCATGTAAATATTCTTAAGAAAACTGGCTTTTTTTGTACAAGGAAAGGTCATGGAAGCTTTATAGTCACATCCAAACTCCCTGAGGGACTGAATTGCCGGGCGGAGGGCTGTGGAGACCATGGTCTCGGGGAACATCTAGCTCAATTGGCATAACACAGTTTATAAAGAAAATGTTCTACATTCTACCTTAGTACGTAGTGTCTGGGGTCTTAAAAGCCTGTGAGCAGCCATCTAAGATACTCCACTGGTCTCATCCCTTCGGGAGCAAGGGAGAATGAAGAGAACAGGATACAAGGAAAAGATTAGTCCAAAGGACTAATGGACCACAACTACCAGGCCTCCACCAGACTGAGCACATTACAACTAGATGGTGCCCAGCTACCACCACTGACTACTCTGACCAGGATCACAACAGAGGGTCCCAGAGACAGCTGGAAAAAAAGTAGAACAAAATTCTAACTCACAAAAAAAAAAAAAAAACAGATTTACTGGCCTGACAGAGACTGGAGAAACCCTGAGAGTATGGCCCCCAGAGACCCTTTTAGCTCAGTAATGAAGTCACTCCCGAGGTACACCGTTCAGCCAAAGATTAGACAGCCCCATAAAACAAAATGAGACTAATGGGGCACAACAGTCCAGGGTCAAGGACTAGAAAGCAGGAGGGGACAGGAAAGCTGATAATAGGGAACTCATGGTTGAGAAGGGACAGAGTTGACATGTAGAGGGGTTGTTAACCATTGTCATAAAACAATATGTGTACTAACTGTTTAATGGGAAACTATTTGTTCTGTAAACCTTCATGTAAAGTACAATAAATAAATAAATAAATAAATAAAAAGGGAGGGGAAAAAAAAAAAACTGGCTTTTTTTCCCCATGTGTGGTGTTGAAGAATACAATGACAGTTTAGTGCCAATGCCTTGATTTGTTCTAAAGTGTCACCAATTATACCCACCATTGCTTTTGAACCATTGTCTTAGTCATCTAGTACTGCTATAACAGAAATACCACAAATGGATGGCTTTATCAAACAGAAGTTTATTCTCTCACAATTTAGGAGGCTAGAAATCCAAATTCACTGTATCAGCTCCAGGGAAAGGCTTTCTCTCTGTTGGCTCTGGGGGAAGGTCTTCATCATCAATCTTCCCCAGTCAACTAGCTTCTCAGCGCAGGGACCCTGGGTCCAAAGGACGTGCTATTCTGCTGGCTCTTGTTTTTTGGTGGTATGAGGTACCCCTGTCTCTCTGCTCCCCACTCTCTTTTATATCTTAAAAGAGATTGGTTTAAAACAACCTAATCCTGTAGATTGAGTACTGCCTCATTAACATAATTGCCGCTAATCCCATCTCATCAACACCGTAGAGATAGGATTTATAACACATAGGAAAATCACATCAGATGACAAAATGATAGACAATCACATAATACTGGGAATCACGGCCTAGCCAAGTTGACAGATATTTCGGGGGGACACAATTCAATCCATGACAACCATCAATGCAAATTTTAACTCAATGACAAAGGAAGATAACATCTTAGTAGTATTATGAAACTAGTTTTGACTTTTCAGGGTTGCACTTTGAGAACCATTGGGCTAAAGTATTGAAGGAGTCTGTTAAAATGCAATGCCATCTGGGAGGGATGCATTAAAAACAACAAAGCTTTTGGCTGTCACTGTAAGCTGACATGGAGGCAGGAGAGTTCAGCGACGTTGGGAGTCTGATAAACGTGGAATAGAAAACCAAATCCCACACTTACCAACTTTGTAATTCATATTGTCATTTTCGAGGTCTCAGTTTTGTCATCTGTAAATGGAAATAGTAATCCTAAATCCTTAAATTCGTAAGTAGCTAATGAATAGTAAAGGAGCCCTGGTGGTGCAGTGATTAAGCACTCTGCTGCTAACCGAAAGGTCTGCTGTTCGAACCCACTAGCAACTCCACAAGGGAAAGATGTGGAAGTCGGCTTCCGTAAAGATTGCAGCTTAGGAAACGTGATGGGGAAGTTCTACTCTTTAGGGTAGACTCTATAGGGTCGCTATGAGTTGGAATTGACTCAGTGGCGATGGGGGTTAATGCATACTATGTACTCAGTAAATGGCAACTGCTTTCAAAACCTGTATTCTTATAACCTACAAAGAGTGGGATAAAAGATGGCTAAGCTTTTATAGGCTTGGAGGGCAGGAAGCTGCCTGGAGGCCACAGGGTAGAAAATTCCTGAGTATCAACCAAGTTTAGCCATCTAGGGGCTACACAGTAAAAGAAATGGAGACGAGGTTAAACACAGCCTTCACTTTTTCATTCATTCAACAAGTATTTGATGATTGCTGCATGCCAAGCTCCAACCTGACATTTTGTACTAAGAAAAGCCACAAGAAATGACTGCAATTGGTTCAGTGGACAGGATATGGGATTCAAGTCAGGAAACCTGGCTTTTGGTCCCAGTTTTATACTGTCTGCGTCATCTAGGGCATGTCCTTTAAATTCTCTGAAATTCCATTTCCTCATTTGCACAATGGAAAGGACCTAATGCTTCATTGATGTTTCAAAGAATAGATGTAAAAATGTGGCTAAAGCAGTCTTTAATTACTTTGATGCCTGTGGTTCTTGAAGTGACTCACTTTTTGATGTCTTGAAAAGTAGCATCATGTGGAGGAAGAAATCCCTTCTGGTCTTTGACTCCTTGGACCCTAAATTGAAACAATAACACTCTTCAGGGTCTGAAAACTTGTAGCATCAATGTAGTGTGTGGCACACAGGAGGTGCTAAACAAATGCTAGCTGCTGTTTATGATTTCATGGTAAGATAGATATGCCTCCCATGGAAACAGGCACATGATAAGCCAGGAAAATAAAAGGCACAGGAAGACTTTTAGCACAATCCCAAATAAACACTATATCATCAAGGATTTAATATCAATAGAATGAAAGGTGTGATTATCATTTATAGACTCATTCTGTGGCCAGACCATAGGGAAGGCATCTTCTTCCCTTCCTATTTCCATTCTCAAGATCCTACCTCCTACCTCTATGCAGTGGTGGAAGTGGAGAGCTGGATAACTGAAAAACTGAGAAAATGAGTAGGCAGAACCTTGGTGAGGGGTGGGAGTGGAGTGTAGGGGAAACAAAGGAATTGGAAGGATTAGAAAGTATGGGAGCGGAGGGACAAAGTAGCATTCAAGAAGGCGTGTGAGGTTTTTCTGATGTTCACTGAGGTATGCTACATGAGCACCCCAAGAGCCTATAGCTCATATCCAGGCCTGTCAGATGAGCTGAAAGATGGTGAGAGAAGCCTTCTCCAGATTTCCACCTTGTAGTAGAGTGTGCACAACACGGGCAATACCTCCAAACTCAATGACTGATCATTCTCCTGGATTCCTCATGGGGGTTTGACCAGCTGGCAGTTAATCCATCCGGCTGTGGGCTGTATTTTTTGACTTTTTAAAACAAATATGGGAAACCCTGGTGGTGTAGTGGTTAAGAGCTACGGCTGCTAACCAAAAGGTCGGCAGTTAAAGTCAGCAGTTCGAATCCACCAGGCACTCCTTGGAAACTCTATGGGGCAGTTCTATTCTGTCCTATAGGGTCGCTATGAGTCGGAATCGACTGGATGGCAACGAGTTTTGGTTTATTCATACAGTATTTACCAAGGGCCAGGCACTATTGTAAGCGCTTAACACATCAATTCCTTTAATCCCCATAACAATCCTATTAGATAGTCACTATTAGAGTCCCCATTTTACAGCTGGAAAAACTGAGGCAAAGTAACTTGTATAAAGTCATTCCATTAGTAAAGGATGGATTTTCAGTACCCAGAGAATCAAGCTCTGGAGTTCAGGCTCCTAACCATACAGCTCTATCATCATAAGGGCAGTAAATTGTGACTACAAGTATTTCAAAGCTGACTGGTAACAGTGATCAATGATGATTCGATGATGATAAGGAGGAAGATGGTGTTCATTGTCACGTTATCTTTACTCCACTAGGTAAGATCTGCAGCTTGAAAACAATATGACTGCTATTCTCCTTTCTTTAAAAACAGAGTGTCTTTTAGCTCTCAGTCTAGCCTGTTAAAGGATATTACAAAATCTGCCCAAGGGACAGCTCAGTGGAATACAAAATGAGAGAAAAGTAAGAGACAGCTTATTAGTATCTTCTTCCCCTATCCAACCCTCATCCTTAACTCCTCATTCTCTCCCAAACTTCCTGCAGAACTTAACCAGTCTCGCAAAGTTACCGTCACCAAAGCCTGGAGCAAAGAATGCACACCTCCACCTTCAGGAACCATTCCTTGCTTGAACAGAAATTGCCAGAAGAAAGTGGGAAAAGAGATGTGGATGGCATTTCCATAGGTGCTGATCAGCATGAAATGAAATTTTGAAATAGGTCTGAAACTATCATTCACATGATTCTGTGTAACCAAATAGCCTCTAGAAACCCACCCTCTTTACCATCATTGTCTCTTAAAGTGCTTTCCTGGCTAAGCACACCTTCCAGGGAGCACTGCTTGGGCTCTCCATCAGACTCCAGTCACCTAGGCACCAAAGCTGCCTACTCACTGTTTGGTGGTCTTGGGAAGGAAGAAAGAATCCAAGAGAATTATCTCAACCTGACACAGGCAGGCTCTTTCCAGTCAAAGTGGGACAGATTTTCAGCTGTGGTTTCACATTAGAATCACTTGGAACACATCTAAAAAATACCTGGAGCCCAGGTTCTACCACAGTCCAATTAAATCAGACTCCCTGGGGTAGGACCTGGGCTCATTCTTTTATAAAAGTTCTCCAAGTAATTCTTTTCTGATGCAGTCACTGATACAGCTAAAAACATTCTTCTGCACAGCCAGGACTACTCCTGTAGCTCCAGGTCACCATGGAAGGCTTCCAGTAGAAGAGAAAGAATCATCACGGTAGCATGAAAGGATCCCAGGCTTTGGAGTCCTGGGTTCAAATTCTGGTTCAAATATTTACTGAGACTGTACTACTTAAGGCACTATATTTGTTGAGTGCTAGGCAGAAAGATAGAGATAAATCAGACCCGGGGTCTGCCTTGAAATGAAACAGGCCTGGAGCTGAGTCTAGGATCCTTCATTTACTAGCTATGTGACCTCTCACCTACATCTCTTTGCCAACAAAATGGATATATAAAAGCCTCCTTTGCAGGGAGGTGTGGTTTGGTGTTATAGATCCCATAGGTAAACCATTTAGTATAGGGATGAGCACATGGTAGCTATTATAAGAACTTTAGAATCTCTTACTCTCCTCACCACAGCCTAATATCTAGCCAACCAAGCTTGTGAAGGCTGGTATTTCTAAGAGGAGTTTGGTGGTAAACAGGGGCTAGATATGAGAGGCCTGGTAGATCACTAAAATGGCTTAAATGATTTTCTAATTTATGCAGAATAGGGAGATGGTCTAATCTATACTTTGAGAACACCACACTGGCCGCTGTGTGAAGAATAGATTGAAGATGGATAAGGATACAGTGTAATGACTAGTTAGAAGGTTATCGTAGTAGTTTGGGTGAGAGATGATGAAGATTTAGAGTAAGGCAGCAGGTGAAAGGGATGAAGAAAGTAAATCTAATGGGATGAATCTTGGAAGTAAGGTGGAGAAGACTTGTGGATTCATTGGGTATGGAGGGGTGAGGTTTCAAATATGGAATCCTGGGTGGAATATTATCCATTTACCAAGATGGGAGACGACTCGAGAAGGTTTTAGAGGATGATTGAAAGCTGAGTTTTGGACATGTGAACTTTGAGATTTGTGTAAGTCATGTAAGTTGAGAAAACACGTAGATGTTTAGATATATGGGTAGGAAGCTCCAAAGAGAGGACCGGACAGGTGACATACATTAGAATATATATATATTCATAGAAATGATATGAAGCCATAGGAACGGCTGAGCTTGACCAGGTGAGAACAGCATGAAAAGGGAAGGAAAGGAAAAGGGACTCAGGATGGGTTCCTGCAGAACACAGAAAGAAGCCTGCTGTCTTTCTTACCAGAATGTAAATTCATTGTGGGAAAGGACTATGTCTTACTCACTCCTGGTTCCTAGTTCCTGACACACAGTAGGCACTTACTAAATGTTGAGTGAATGGTGAGTGAATGACTGAATCAATGAAGTGGATGAAATTCCAAGAAATGTCTCTAACTCTGTTATTCCAGACTTGGTGAGTGTGCACGTGTGAGTGTTTTCTGTGAAGTAGACTTGGAGTACAGGGTATTGGAAGGAGGACTCTGCCCCTGAGGAAATATGAGGATTCTTAATTGTTCAGAGAATTCTTACCACTGTAGTAGCTCTGCGGGCTCCCATTGTGTTTTGCCTGAGGAAGCTATTTGATGTTCAGGCCTCCACAGAAACAGGTATTTAAGGTATTAAGAAGAACAAAAATGGTTTAATTTAATCACATGCTTTCAATCCATTGGTTCTATTTAATGGGGTTCATCTTCTGAGACACTTTCACCAAGATGCAAAATAATCCTCTCTGAAAGCAACTGACATTTCCACAGAGACCAGGATGGGGGCCAGTTCATCTCTGATAGCTGTGACCCCGTGCATCCCCCGGTAACCTCTTCATGCCCCATCTGAGCCATTGCCCCTCTCCTCTTTAAAATTCAGTGAACTGTCTCATTATTTCTTTCCAGCTCTGGCTCCCAGAAGGTATAGGCAAAGAAGCAATTCCTCTCCCAGGCTCCCTTTTAAAAAACTGACCAGCCACCTGGTTTAGATTTGCCAACAGTGGTATGTTAGAGACCCAAAAGGAGGCTGTTGAGGTGCCCTGCAAAAAAAAAATTAAAAAGAGGAGTGTTCCAGCCAGTCTCTTTTCTCCCTCCTCTCCAGATGGGAGAGCTGCAAGAACAGTACAGTGGTTGCAAGCTCCAGCTTTCAGGGCAGCCAGAGTTGGCTCCTGGCTCTCCCACTTCTTAGCTTGTGTCACCTGGCACATTGTTTCATCTCTCTGTACCTCAGTTTTCTCATGTATAAAATGGGTAGAATAAAGTTACCTATAACATAGGGTCTTAGGAGAGGAAATGAGATAAGATATATAATAACATATAATAATGTATTTAATGCATTTAGCACAGTACTTGGCCTAAGTAAGTTCCTAGAAAATATATGCTATTATAGCTGAAAGTATCTCAGTTTCCTATGTTCTTCAGACCATTGATTATGAATACAACCTTAAGTTAGCATTCTGGGGAACTCTAAAACTGTCTACAGAAATGACTGGTGGACCAAAATTGGGGCTTTGGCTCTCTCTGCTTTCTCATGTTTTAAAAAGTCCAAGTTGCATCTTGACATCCATAAGCAATCAAGCATAGATGCATGCAACATTAATAGAGCTTTTCCCAGGTACTTGTAGATTAAGAAAACATGTTCATCACTTAGAATGGGAATCATGTACTCAAGACATCTGCATCCCATTCCTGGCACAGAATATTTGCTGGAGTATCAGCTGAGAATTCTGCTGGCGCATACATATGTAAATCAAACCTCTAACTGGCTGAAACACCTTGAGGGAGAAGAAATAACAGACAGCATGTTATTCATGTCTAGCATTTATATTACATGCAGAGCCCTGTCTACGTACCATTCTGGTATTCTATCGGGTACATTTTTACAGTACTAGAAATGTCTTCTCAGGATTTGCCATGTTCCTTCTGGGAACTCTATTCCAAGAGAGATACTGACAAATAAAGCTTGTTTAATGAAGACATCCAGGAGAGAGAAGGGTTAAAGTCATATCATAAATATGCATCAGGGGCTCTTTTAAAAAGGTGATTGTTGTTGTCTAGGAAAATGCTTTTACAGACAGCTTTGGTATGGAAGATAAGACCTTGTGGACACAGCTAGGAAGGAAATAGGTCTGTGCAAGTAATGAGCAGGAATTTGAATGCTATTAAAGAAAGAGGTAGGAAGCGGGGAGAGTAATAAAGTGAAGGATCTAGAACAATATGCTAGAAACATGGCTCAAGGAAAGAGGGGGAAATAAGAAATTTCTGGTGAGAGAGTGGATAATGGGTTTGAAGAACTATAATATCAAGTATTTACTTTCATATTGTTTGTGTTTGGCACTGGAAATTGCCTCTATTACCACCATCAGTGAAGTCTGCCATGCACCCAAATGCTCAGTGTGTGTGGTTTAGGGGATCGAAAAGACTGAGTTCCATGTTGAGATCATGATCAAGCAGAGAGTTCAAAGATCCAAGGCAAAGAAGCATAACTGAGACTGAGTTCTGTAGAATTAGGAATCCAAAGCTGGAGTCACCTTAACAAAATAAATGCCCAGGAAATCACAGAAACCTTGGGTTGGGCTTTGGATTCCCCACAAGATGTGGGATAGGAGGCTTTAGCCAATTTTATTTAAATATCAAAGGACAGACTGTCCTCAGTTGACATCTGGTTTACATGAGGGATGATTCAAGTTACTGGGCATATCTGGCCTGGAATGCAAGGTACTGAGTGGATATATGAGCTCTATAGCACAATGTCTGAAAGAAGAATCCAGGAGAAAATTAGGCTTATTCCGTGCACCTCCAGAGGGCAGAATCAGAGTTGATGGCCCATATTACAGACCGTTTGCATTAATATAAAGGAAGAAATTTCTACTAATAAGAAGTCTTCAACAGAATGGGTTGTCTTGTGAAAATGGTGTATTAGTTGCCCTTCCTCCTTGGAGGTTCCCTGAAAAGGAATTCCTTTGCTGAGTCAGGGTAGAGTAGATGATTTCTAAGGTCCTTTTTCAAAGTGCTAAGATTCGGGTGTTTACTCGTTTAACAAATGCTTATTAAGCATCAATGCTGTAAATGAAGAAAACCAAAGAAACAAGGGAAAGATTAGTCTAAAGGACTAATGGACCACAACCACCATGGCCTCTGCCAGACTGAGTCCAGTACAACTAGATGGTGCCCAGCTACCACCACTGACTTCTCTGACAGGGATCACAACAGATGGTCCCAGACAGAGCTGGAGAAAAATGTAGGACAAAATTCTCACTCACAAAAAAAAGACCAGATTTACTGGCCTAAAGGAGACTGGAGAAACCCCGAGAGTATGGCCCCCAGACACAGTTTTAGCTCAGTAATGAAGTCACTCCCAAGGTTCACACTTCGCCCAAAGATTAGACAGCCCCATAAAACAAAATGAGACTAAAGGGGCACACCAGCCCAGGGGCAAAGACGAGAAGGCAGGAGGTGTCAGGAAAGCTGGTAATAGGGAACCCAAAGTCGAAAAGGGAGAGTGTTGACATGTCGTGGGGGTTGTTAACCAAAGTCATAAAACAGTATGTGTACTACTTGCTTAATGAGAAGCTAGTTTGTTCTGTAAACCTTCATCTAAAGTACAATAAAAATAAAAACAACTTATTCTTAAGATACTCCATTTGTGCCACCCCATCTGGAGCAAGGGAGAATGAAGAAAACCAAAGACACAAGGGGAAGATTAATCCAAAGGACTAATGGACCGCAGCTACCACAGCCTCCACCAGACTGTGGCTAGCACAACTAGATGGTGCCCGGCTACCACCACAACTGCTCTGACAGGGAGCACAATAGAGGGTCCCAGACAGAGCTGGAGAAAAATGTAGAACAATATTCTAACTCACAAAAAAAGAACAGACTTACTGGTCTGACAGAGACTGAAGAAACCCTGAGAGTATGGCCCCCAGATACCCTTTTAACTCAACGGAAGTCACTCCTGAGTTTCACCCTTCAGCCAAAGATTAGACAGGCCCATAAAACAAAACAAGACTAAACAGGCACACCAGCCCAGGGGCAAGGATGAGAAGGCTGGAGGGGACAGGAAAGCCAGTAGTGGGGAACCCAAGTCGATAAGTGGGGAGTGTTGACACATTGTGGGGTGGGTAACCAATGTGACAAAACAATATGTGTATTGAGAGGGGGGCAAGATGGCGCTCTAGGCAGAAACACCACGCCGTCCCTCCACAGCAAAGATCCGAAAAACTAAGCCTAACAGAGAATCAACAATCCTGAAACCCTAGAACACCAAATGAAGAGATAAAGAACTCAGCCAAACACCAAACGGAGTGAGAATACTAAAAGAGAACGGAGAGCGAGGAGAGACTCAGGCAGAGATTCCTTACCAGCTAACGCAGCGCGGATCCACCATCTTGGATTCCTATCGGAGACCAGCAAACGGGAGAGCAGCCTTGCAGAGCATCTGGTCAGAGACAGAACGACCGGTAAACTGCGGTGCGCGCTCTCCCACCACCCACCCCTCTCCGCCTCAGCTGGGGATCCCCTGCTTTCCGTGGCCAGGGTCTCTGGGCTGGGGGGTGCTGGTGCTTGGATTCCGCGCGCCTGGGCTGGCGACTTTCTGGGAGCCGTTTGCTGGCAGCTAGCGAACCTTTCTCTGCCGCCTCCCCCTCCTTTTGCCTGGGTGCCTGGTTCCGAGTGCCGTCTCTGCTCTCTCCTGCGGGGCTGTAGGGCTGCGTGCGGGCGTGTGGCTGTTTCTAGGTCTGGGCTCCCGCGTGGGTGGGATCCTGGGGCCTTTGTTCGTTCGCCCCTCTGCTTTCCGTGGCCGGAGTCCCTGAGCAGGGGGGCGCCGGTGCTTGGATTCCGCACGCCCGGGCTGGAGGCTTTCTGGGAGCCGTTTGCTGGCACCTAGCGAAACTTTTTCTTCCACCTCCCCCTCCTTTTGCCTGGGTGCCTGGTTCCGAGTGCTGTCTCTGCTCTCTCCTGCGGGGCTGTAGGGCTGCGTGCGGGCGTGCGGCTGTTTCTAGGTCTGGGCCCCCGCGTGGGTGGGATCCCGGGGCCTTTGTTCTTTCGCCCCTCTGCTTTCCGTGGCCGGAGTCCCTGAGCAGGGGGGCACCGGTGCTTGGATTCCGCGTGCCCGGGCTGGAGGCTTTCTGGGAGCCATTTGCTGGCACCTAGCGAACCTTTTTCTGCTGCCTCCCCCTCCTTTTGCCTGGGTGCCTGGTTCCGAGGGCCGTCTCTGCTCTCTCCTGCGGGGCTGTAGGGCTGCGTGCGGGCGTGTGGCTGTTTCTAGGTCTGGGCCCCCGCGTGGGTGGGATCCCGGGGCCTTTGTTCGTTCGCTCCTCTGCTTTCCGTGGCCGGAGTCCCTGAGCAGGGGGGCACCGGTGCTTGGATTCCACGCGCCCGGGCTGGAGGCTTTCTGGGAGCCATTTGCTGGCACCTAGCGAATCTTTTTCTGCCGCCTCCCCCTCCTTTTGCCTGGGTGCCTGGTTCCGAGGGCCGTCTCTGCTCTCTCCTGCGGGGCTGTAGGGCTGCGTGCGGGCGTGTGGCTGTTTCTAGGTCTGGGCTCCCGCGTGGGTGGGATCCCGGGGCCTTTGTTTGTTCGCCCCTCTGCTTTCCGTGGCCGGAGTCCCTGAGCTGGGGGGCGCCGGTGCTTGGATTCCGCGCACCCGGGCGGGGGGCTTTCTGGGAGCCGTTTGCCGGCCGCTAGCGAGCCTTTTTCTGCCGCCTCCCCCTCCTTTTGCCTGGGTGCCTGGTTCCGAGTGCCGTCTCTGCTCTCTCCTGCGGGGCTGTAGGGCTGCGTTCGGGCGTGTGGCTGTTTCCAGGTCTGGGCTCCCGCATGGGTGGGATCCTGGGGCCTTTGTTCGTTGGCCCCTCTGCTTCCCGTGGCCACGGTCACTTAACCCCGAGACTACCGGCTTCTTGGAATTCGTGCCCCTGAGTGGGGGCTCTCTGGGTCCCATTTGTAGGCACTGACTGCTGGTGTTGCCCTTTTTTTTTTTTTTCTCTCAATTTTATTTTTCTTCCTTTTTTGATTAGTTTTGTCATCTTTTACCTCTTTTTCTCTTTTGTCTTTCTTCATTGCTTAATTTCTTGTCTCTCTATCTCTTCCTTCTCTTTCTGATCCCTGAATTCCAGGCGATGTATGCCTCTGTACCTTCTGGCCAGGCTGAGCTGTGAAAATTGAGACTGACTCCCCCAGACCTCATAGCTGCATCGGTGGGATCCCTGGGAACTTTGCAGTTCTTTAACTTTTCTGATTTTTATTTGGTCATTCTTTCCTTTTCTTTCTCTTCCCCCTTCTGGTTTCCTCCATCCCATAGTCTCTCATCTGTACATTCCAACGACAAGCTCCCCTAGCATTCTTTTATGTTTGTACACTTTTTGCTCCTCCTCCTCTCTCCTCACTCCCATATCCAGCTTAGCTTCACACATAACCATCTTCCCGCTGCACCCTACCTACCTGCACCGTGCACTAGACATCACATCACCAAGCGGTGCAGGCACGCCCTATTGGAACCTGCCCAGCACTGACTACCGACCGTCCTGGTGGCTGCGGTGAGTGCCACAAGCAACCCATCCCAGTGGCTCCTCCTCAACTAGATCTGCCCAGCTGTACCACAAGAACGAAAAAAAAAAAAATCTACAATCAATAAACGAGGGAAATATCTACTGAATGCCCCGAAAACAGCAAACAATATCAAAACATTTACAAAAACAAGACAAGATGGCTCCAATAGGCGTCCAAATTAAAACACCAGATAACTCTCCTGTGGAAGAAAATGCACTAGAAGTACCTGATACGGAACTCAAATCACTAATACTCGGAATTTTCCAAGAACTGAGGCAAAAAGCTGACAAACATGAGGAAAAAATAGACAAATTTATGGAAAATACAGACAAAAAATTGGAAGAATTCAGGAAGATGATGCAAGAACAAAATGCCAAAATAAATTCACAACTCGAAATTATACAAAAACAACAATTAGAAATCCAAAAGATAAACAACAAGATTTCAGAAATGGACGGTGTCATAGAAGGGCTGAGAAGTAGATTTGAAACCATGGAAGACAGGATCAGTGGAACTGAAGACAAACACTTGGATACAACTCTGTTTCAGGAAAACTCAGAAAAAAGAACAAAGAAAAATGAAGAGACCCTGAGAGTTATGTGGGACACAATTAAAAGCAAAAACTTACGAGTGATTGGCATACCAGAACAGGGGGAGAAAACAGAAAACACAGAGAGGATCATTGAGGAACTGCTGACAGAAAACTTTCCCAATATCATGAAAGATGAAAAGCTGGTCATCCAAGAAGCTCAACGAACCCCATATAGAAGAGACCCCAAAAGAAAATCACCAAGACATATCATATTCACACTCGCCAAAACTAAAGACAAACAAAGAATCCTGAGAGCAGCTCGTGAAAAACAAGAAGTCACATACAGAGGAGAAACAATAAGACTAAGCTCAGATTATTCAGCAGAAACCATGCAGGCAAGAAGGCAATGGGATGACATATATAAAATCTTGAAAGAAAAAAATTGTCAGCCAAGAATAATATATCCTGCAAAACTCTCATTCAGATTTGATGGTGAAATTAGGTCATTTCCAGATAAACAGAAACTAAAGGAATATGCGAAAGTCAAACCAAACTTACAAGAATTATTAAAGGGAGTTCTTCGATCTGAGGACAAACAGCTTAAGCCCTCAGGCAGGACCTAGGACCTAGGACGCAGGTTAACAGGAACCAGATACCATTCTAGGAACTGAACTACAGACGACTTTCCAAAAACAAAAGATATACAACAGGGAATCAGAGAAATCAATCAAAGGATGACAACAACATCAAAACAATGAAAGAGGGAACAAACGGCATAGGTATAGAACCTTCTAAAGGAGAAGAAGGCAAGGCGGTACCAAGTAACGGTAGACTGCTTCAAAATTATAAAGATAAGGGTAAAATTCATGGTAACCACAAAAAAAGTTAACAAACCAACTCATAAAAATAAAGACGAAAAACATAAAGTCTCAACAAAACCAAAACCTACAAAAACAAAAGAAATGAACACAAAATCCACAAACAAAAGGAACTCAGCACAAGAGAGTAAGAAGAACAAAGAAAACTTCAGCATCACAAAAAAAAGCACTACAAAATGACAGCAACAAATTCACATCTATCAATAATTACACTGAACGTAAATGGACTCAATGCACCCAAAAAGCGACGGAGAGTGGCAGAATGGATAAGAAAACAGGATCCATCTATTTGCTGTCTACAAGAGACACATCTTAGAAACAAAGATGTGAATTTATTAAAAATCAAAGGTTGGAAAAAAATATATCAAGCTAACAACTACCAAAAAAGAGCAGGAGTGGCAATTCTAATCTCAGATAAAATAGACTTTAAAACAAAATCTACCATAAAAGACAAAGAAGGACACTATATAATGATTAAGGGGATGATCCATCATGAAGACATAACCATAATAAATATCTATGCACCCAATGACAGGGCTCCAAAATACATAAAAAAAACTCTAACAGCACTGAAAAGAGAAATTGACAGTTCCACAATAATAGTAGGAGACTTCAACACACCACTCTCAGTAAAGGACAGAACAACTAAAAAGAAACTCAGCAAAGATACAGAAGACCTAAAGGACACAATCAGCCAACTGGACCTCATAGACATATATAGAACACTCCATCCAACCGCTGCAAAGTACACATTCTTTTCCAATGCACATGGAACGTTCTCCAGAATAGACCACATCTTAGGCCACAGAGCAATCCTCAACAAGATCCAAAATGCTGAGATAATTCACAGTATCTTCTCTGACCACAATGCCATCAAGGTAGAAATTAACACGAGAAAGAGCAAGGAAAAAAAATCAAACACGTGGAAACTGAATAATAATCTGCTTACACATCAATGGGTAATAGAAGAAATCAGAGATGGAATTAAAAAATTCCTAGAATCAAATGAAAATGAAAACACATCATACCAAAACCTTTGGGACACAGCAAAGGCAGTCCTCAGAGGACAATTTATAGCAATAGATGCACATATCAAAAAAGAAGAAAGGGACAAAATCAAAACATTAACTACAGAACTCAAACAAATAGAAAGAGAACAACAAAAAAAGCCTACAACCACCGGAAGAAAGGAAATAGTAAAGATCAGAGCAGAAATCAATGAAATAGAGAACAGAAAAACAATAGAAAGAATCAACAAAACCAAAAGTTGGTTCTTTGAAAGAATCAACAAAATCGACAAACCACTGGCCAGACTGACAAAAGAAAAACAGCAGAGGGCACAAATAACCCAAATAAGAAATGAAATGGGGGACATTACAACAGACCCAACTGAAATAAAAAGGATTATAACAGAATATTATGAAAAACTATATTCCAACAAATTTGAAAACCTAGAGGAAATGGATAAATTTCTAGAAACATACGGCCTACCCAAACTACAACAAAGTGATATTGAAAATCTGAACAGACCCATAACAAGAGAAGAGATTGAAAAGGTAATAAAAAAACTCCCAACCAAAAAAAGCCCTGGCCCAGATGGCTTCACTGGAGAATTCTACAAAACATTTACAGAAGAGCTCGTACCATTTCTACTCAAGTTATTTCAGAGCATAGAAGAGGAAGCAACACTTCCAAATTCATTCTATGAAGCCAGCATATCGCTGATACCAAAACCAGGCAAAGACATCACAAAAAAAGAAAATTACAGACCAATATCTCTCATGAATATAGATGCAAAAATTCTGAACAAAATTCTAGCCAATAGAATTCAGTATCATATCAAAAAAATAATACACCACGACCAAGTAGGATTCATACCAGGTATGCAAGGATGGTTTAACATTAGAAAATCCATCAACGTAATCCACCACATAAATAAAAGGAAAGAAAAAAATCACATGATTATCTCAATTGATGCAGAAAAGGCATTTGACAAAGTCCAACACCCATTCCTGATAAAAGCTCTCAATAAAATAGGTATAGAATGGAAATTTCTCAACATAATAAAGGGCATCTATGCAAAACCAACAGCCAACATCATTCTTAATGGAGAAAGGCTGAAAACATTCCCCCTGAAAACAGGAACAAGACAAGGATGCCCTTTATCACCACTCCTATTTAACATTGTGCTGGAAGTTCTAGCTAGAGCAGTAAGGCAAGAGAAAGAAATAAAGGGCATCCAAATTGGTAATGAAGAAGTTAAACTCTCCCTGTTTGCAGATGATATGATACTATACATAGAAAACCCTAAAGACTCCACGAGAAATTTACTGGAAGTAATAGAAAGATTCAGCAGAGTAGCAGGATACAAGATAAACATTCAAAAATCAGTTGGATTCCTATACACCGGTAAAGAGAACGATGAAAAGGAGATCAGGAAATCAATACCATTTTCAATAGCCCCTAAAACGATAAAATACTTAGGAATAAATCTTACCAGGAATATAAAAGACCTATACAAAGAAAACTACAAAACACTGCTGCATGAAACCCAAAGGGATCTACATAAATGGAAAAACATACCATGCTCATGGATAGGCAGACTCAACATTGTGAAAATGGCAATTCTACCTAAAGCAATCTACAAATACAATGCAATTCCGATACAAATACCAACAACATTCTTCAAAGAGATGGAAAAACTAATTATTAACTTTATATGGAAAGGGAAGAAACCTCGAATAAGTAAAGCACTACTGAAGAAGAAGAATAAAGTTGGAGGACTCACACTACCTGACTTGAGAACCTACTATACAGCTACAGTACTCAAAACAGCCTGGTACTGGTACAACAACAGAGACATTGACCAATGGAACAGAATTGAGAACTCAGATGTAAATCCATCCACCTACGGTCACCTGATTTTTGACAAGGGCCCAAAATACATCAAATGGGGAAAAGACAGTCTTTTTAACAAATGGTGCTGGCAAAACTGGATATCCATTTGTAGAAAAATGAAACAGGACCCATACCTCACACCATATACAAAAACTACTTCAAAATGGATCAAAGACCTGAATATAAAGCCTCAAACTATAAAATTCATAGAAGAAAAAATAGGACCAACACTTCAGGCCTTAATACATGGCATTAACAGGATACAAACCATAAACATCAACACAAAAAACCCAACAGATAAACTAGATAATTGGGATCTTCTAAAAATCAAACATCTATGCTCTTCAAAAGATTTCACCAAAAGAGTTAAAAGAGAACCTACAGACTGGGAAAAAATTTTTGGACAGTACAAGTCAGACAAAGGTCTAATCTCCATAATCTACAAGAAAATCCAACACCTCTACAACAAAAAGACAACCAATCCTATCAAAAAATGGGCAAAGGAAATGAACAGACACTTCAGCAAGGAAGACATTCAAATGGCCAACAGACACATGAGGAAATGCTCGCGATCACTAGCCATTAGAGAAATGCAAATTAAAACCACAATGAGATACCATCTCACCCCGGCATTACTGGCACGAATCAAAAACACTGGAAATAACAAATGTTGGAGGGGCTGCGGGGAGACGGGAACTCTTATACACTGCTGGTGGGAATGCAAAATGATACAGCCATTTTGGAAAATGATATGGCGTTTCCTCAGAAAGCTAGAAATAGACGTACCATTCGATCCAGCAATCCCACTCCTAGGAATATATCCTAGAGAAATAAGAGTCATCACTCGAATAGACATATGCACACCTATGTTCATGGCAGCATTATTCACAATAGCAAAACGATGGAAACAACCTCGATGTCCATCAACAGACGAATGGATACACAAACTATGGTACATGCACACAATGGAGTACTATGCAACGAGAAAGAACAATGAATCGGTGAACCATCTCATAACATGGATGAAACTGGAGGACATCATGCTGAGTGAAATAAGTCAATCACAAAAGGACAAATATTGTATGAGACCTCTATTGTAAAAACCCATGAAAAAATTCACATGCAAAATGTAACAATCCTTGTTGGTTACCAGGGATGGGAGGGGGGGGGGATACTAAATAGGTAATAGGTAAGTGGTAACTTGGGTGAGAGATGAGATAGTACATAGTACAGCGGAAACTAACACAACCCGCACAAGGAAAGGTCATGAAGGCCCTATAGACACATCCAAACCCCCCGAGGGACTGAGTTGTTGGACGGAGGGCTCTGGGGACCATGATCTCGGGGAACATCTAGCTCAATTGGCATGACACTACTTATAAAGATAATGCTCTACATTCTACCTTGGTGAGTAGTGTCTGGGGTCTTAAAAGCCTATGAGCGGCCATCTAAGATACTCCACTGATCTCATCCCTTCGGGAACAAGGGAGAATGAAGAGAACAGGATACAAGGAAAAGATTAGTCCGAAGGACTAATGGTCCACAGCTACCAAGGCCTCCACGGGACTGAGCCCAGTACAGCTGGATGGTGCCCGGCTACCACCAATGACTCCTTTGACCAGGATCACAACAGAGGGTTCTGGGCAGAGCTGGAGTAGGATGTAGAGCATAATTTTAACTCCCAAAAAAAAAAAAAAAAAAGAAGACCAGATATACTGGCCTAAAGAATACTAGAGAAACCTCGAGAGTGTGGCCCCCAGACACCCTTTCAGCTCAGAGGGGAAGTTACCTTCAAGGTTCGATGTTAAGCCTGGGAATGGACACCCCAGTAAAACTAAATGGGACTAACGATGTACAGGAGTCCGGTGACAAGGGCCAGAAGGCAGAGGGAGAGTAGGAAACTGATGATAAGGAACACAAATTGAATAAGGACACTGTCGATGTATTGTGAGATTGTTGACCACTGCTATAGGGCAACATTTGTAGTAACTATTAAATGGGAGGCTGTTTTGTCCTGTAAGCCTTCATCTTGGGCGAGAATGGCAGCACAATTGGAAGAGCATAGTCAATATCACTTAAATGTGTAAGTAAAAAGTTTTGAAATGGTGTTTAAATAAAATAAAAATAAATAAATAAATAAACAAACAAAGGAGACTAAAGAGGTACAATAGTCCACTGACAAGGTCCAGAAGACAGAAGGGGACAAGGAAGCCCCCTGGTGATAGGGAACACAAGGTGGAGTAAGGATATTCTTGATGTGCTGTGAGATTGTTAACCATTGTCATAGGGCAACATGTGTAGTAACTGTTAAATGAAAAACTATTTTGTTCTGTAAGCCTTCATCTTAAGTGAGAATAACAGCACAGTTGGAAGAGCGTAGTCAATGTCACTGAACTGTGAATTTAGAAAATTTTGAAACGGTGGATCTTTGGCCATCTGTAATTTTCATCAAAAAAAAAGGGTGAGAATTTAGAGGCTTAATACGTTGTGGGGTTGTTAACCAATGTCAAAAAAAACAACATGTGTACTACTATTTCATGAGAAACTATTTGCTCTGTAAGCTTTCACCTGAAGTACAATAAAATATATATTAAAAAAAAAAAAAAACAATATGTGTATTAATTGTTTCCCCCACATATCTGTCAGTTTGTTGTACTGTGGGGGCTTGCATGTTGCTGTAATGCTGGAAGCTACTGGTATTCAAATACCAGCAGGGTCATCCATGGTGGACAGATTTCAGCTGAGCTTTCAGACTAAGACAGACTAGGAAGGACTTGGAGGTCTACTTCTGAAAAGAATTAGCCAGTGAAAACCTTATGAATAGCCTCGGAACATTGTCTGATATAGTGCCGGAAGATGAGCTCCTCAGGTTGGAAGGTACTCAAAATATGACTGGCAAAGAACTGCCTCCTCAAAGCAGAGTTAACCTTAATGATGTGGATGGAGTCAAGCTTTTGGAATCTTTATTTGCTGATGTGGCATGACTCAAAATAAGAAACAGCTGCAGACATCCATTAATAATAGGAATGTGGAAAGTACAAAGTATGAATCCAGGAAAATTGGAAATCATCAAAAATGAAATGGAAGGCATAAACATTGATATCCTAGGCATTAGTGAGCTGAAATGGACTGGTACTGCCATTTTGAATCAGACAATCATACGGTCTACTATGCCGGGAATGACTACTTGAAGAGGAAAGGCGTTGCATCCATCCTCAGACAGAACATTTCAAGATCTATCCTGAAGTATAACGCTGTCAGTGATAGGATAATATTCATATGCCTACAAGGAAGACCAGTTAATATGACTATTATTCAGATTTATGCACCAACCACTAAGGCCAAAAAGGAAGAAATAGAAGATTTTTACTAACTTCTGCAATCTGAAATTGATCAACCATGCAATCAGGATGTATTGATAAATATTGGTGATTGGAATGCAAAAGTTGGAAACAAACAAGAAGGATCGGTAGTTGGAAAATAAGGCCTTGGTGATAGAAATGATGTCAGAGATCACATGATAGAATTTTGCAAGACCAATGACTTCTTCTTTGCAAATACCTTTTTACAACAACATAAACAGTGACTGTACAAGTGGACCTTGCCAGAAAGAATACACAGGAATCAAATTGACTACATCTGTGGAAAGAAAAGATGGAAAAGTTCGATATCATCAGTCAGAACAAGGCCAGGGGCCATCTATGGAACAGACCATCAATTGCTCATATGCAAGTTCAAGCTGAAATTGAAGAACAACAGAACAAGTCCAGGAAAGCCAAAATACGATCTTGAGTATATTCCACCTGAATTTAGAGACCTTCTCAAGAATAGATTTGAACACTAATGACAGAAGACCAGATGAGTTGTGGAATGACATAGAGGACATCATACTTGAAGAAAGCAAGAAGTCATTAAAAAGACAGGAAAGAAAGAAAAGTTCAAAATGGATGTCAGAAGAGACTCTGAAACTTGCTTTTGAACATCTAGTAGCTAAAGCGAAAGGAAGAAATGATGAAGTCAAAGAGCTGAAATGAAGATATTTCAAAGGGCAGCTCGAGAAGACAAAGTATTTATAACGACATGTGCAAAACCTAGAGATAGAAAGCCAAAAGGGAAGCACATGTTCATCATTTCTCAGGCTGAAAGAACTGAAGAAAAAATGCAAGCCTCAAGTTGCAAGATTGAACGATTCTACGGGGAAAATATTAAACTACGCAGGAAGCATCAAAAGAAGATGGAAGAAATACACAGGGTCAATATACCAAAAAGCATTGGTTGACGTTCAACCATTTCAGGAGGTAGCATATGATCAGGAACCAATAGTACTGAAGGAAGAAGTCCAAGCTGCACTGAAGGCATTGGCGAAAAACAAGGCTCAGGGAATTGATTGAATTCCAGTTGAGATGTTTCAACAAACTGATGCATCGCTGAAGTGCTCACTCATCTATGCAAAGAAATTTGGAAGACAGCTACCTGGCCAACCAACTGGAAGAGATCCATATTTATGCCTATTCCCAAGAAAGGTGATCCAGCCATAAGTGGACATTATCGAGCAATATCACACATAAGTAAAATTTTGCTGAAGATCACTCAAATGCGGCTGCAGCAGCATATTGACAGGGAACTGCCAGAAATTCAAGATAGATTCAGAAGAGGACTTGGAACAAAGGATATCATTGCTGACGTCAGATGGATCCTAGCTGAAAGCAGAGAATACCAGAAAGATGTTTACTTGTGTTTGATTGGCTATGCAAGGGCATTCAACTGTGTGGATCATAACAAATTATGGATTATATTGTGAAGAATAAGAATTCCAGAACACTTAATTGTGCTCATGAGGAACGTGTAGATAGACCAAGAGGCAGTTATTCAAACAGAACAAGGGGATACTGTGTGGTATGAAGTCAGGAAAGGTGTGTGTCAGGTTTGTATCCTTTCATGATACCTATTCAATCTGTATGCTGAGCAAATAATCTGAGAAGCTGCAGTCTATAAAGAAGAATTTGAAGGACTTGAAGAACTTACTGATGAAGATCAAAGACCACAGTCTTCAGTATGGATTACACCTCAACATAAAGAAAACAAAAATCCTCAATAAGCAACATCATGATAAATGGAGAAAAGATTGAAGTTGTCAGGGATTTCATTTTACTTTGATCCACAATCAGCACTCATGGAAGCAGCAGTCAGGAAATCAAAAGATGCATTGCATGGGGCAAGTCTGCGGCAAAAGACCTTTTTAAAGTGTTGAAAAGCAAAGACGAAGGTGTGACTGACCCAAACCATGGAGTTTTTGTCCACCTCATATGCATGTGAAAGCTGGACAAAGAATAAGGAAGACCTAAGAAGAATTGGTACCTTTGAATTGTGGTATTGGAGAAGAATATTGAATATACCATGGACTGCCAGAAGAATGCACAAATCTGTCTTGGAAGAAGTTTGACCAGAATGCTCCTTGGAAGCAAGGATGGCGAGACTACGTATCATGTAATTTGGACATGTTGTCAGGAGGGATGAATCCCTGGAGAAAGACATCATGCTTGGTAAAGTAGAGGGTCAGTGAAAAAGAGGAAGACCGTCAATGAGATGGATTGAGACAGTGGCTGCAACAATGGGCTTAAGCACAACGATTGTGAGGATGGCGCAGGACCAGGCAGTGTTTCGTTCTGTTGTACACAGGGTCGCTATGAGTCGAAATCGACTTGACGGCACCTAACAACAACATTAATTGTTTAATGAGAAACTAATTTGCTCTGTAAACCTTCATCTAAAGCACAATTTAAAAAAAAGAAAAAAGATTACAACCAAAAAAAAAAAGGATTACAGCTTAGAAAACCTTGTGAGGCAGTTCTGCTCTGTCACATCTGGTCGCTATGAGGTGAACATTTACTTGACAGCAATAACCAGGGCATCAAACCTGTTCATTCTGGTTTGACCCCCTGCTGAGAATTTGCATTTCCACCCCAGATAACTGAATCAGAATTTACAGTTTAACAAATCCCCAAGTGATTCTTATTGATCTTGTTAAAATATAGATTCCAATTCAATATATCTGGGGTGGAAACACAAATTCTCAGCAGGGGGTTACTGGAATGAACCTGTTAGAAGCCCTGGCACTAACAACAACAATCACCCCAGTAAGGTTAATTACTATTGACCATTTTGCGGGTGGAAAACATAAAGATTGGAAAGGTTGGTAAGAACTTACTAAAGGTGAAGCTTTGGATGATTAATTAAAAACTTTCTTTGTGTCGATTTCTTCATTGGTATAATAATAACATTCAACTGGTAAGAGTTGTGATGATTGTAGTGAGTTAAAACATGTAAAGTGCTTAGCAATTCATGTCAGTAATTACAATAATAATTCTATTACAGTTACAGACAGGGACAGATTACCCAACAAGCAAGGTATGCACAGGCTTAATTGTGTTTACTTACTAATCTGCAGTGAACAATTTCACCTGCCAATTGAGCTAGATGTTCCCCAAGACCATGGTCCCCACAGCCCTCCGCCCAGCAATTAGTCCCTCAGGGAGTTTGGATGTGTCTATGGAGCTTCCATGACCTTTCCTTGTACAAGTTGTACTGGCTTGCCCAGTATTGTGTACTGTCTTACCCTTCACCAAAGTTACCACTTATCTATTGTCTATTTAGTATTCCCCTCCGCCCCCATTCCTCGTAGTCAACAACGATTGCTACTTTTTGTGTGTTAACTTTTTCATGAGTTTTTACAGTAGAGGTCTCATACAATATTTGTCCTTTTGTGACTGACTTATTTCACTCAGCATAGTGTCCTCCGGTTTCATCCATGTTATGAGATGCTTCACAGATTCATCATTGTTCTTTATCGTTGCATAGTACTCCATTGTGTGTATGTACCATAGTTTGTTTATCCATTCATCTGTTGATGGGCATCTAGGTTGTTTCCGTCTTTTTGCTATTCTGAACAACGCTGCAGTGAACATGGGTGTGCATATGACTATTCATGTAATGGCTTTTCTTTCTCTAGGATATATTCCTAGGAGTGGGATTGCTGGATTGAATGGTATGTCTATTTCTAGCTTTCTGAGGAAGCGCCATATCATTTTCCAAAATGGTTGTATCATTTTGCATTCCCACCAGCAGTGCATAAGAGTTTTGATCTCCTGGCAGCCTCTCCACCATTTGTTATTACCAGTGTTTTTGATTTGTGCCAGTAATGCTGGTGTGAGATGGTACCTCATTTTGGTTTTAATTTGCATTTCTCTAATGGCTAGTAATCAGGAGCATTTCCTCATGTGTCTGTTGGCCGCTTGAATGTCTTCTTTGGTGAAGTGTCTATTTCCTTTGCCCATTTTTTCATTGGATTATTTGTCTTTTTGTTGTAGAGGTGTTGGATTTTCTTGTAGATTATAGAAATTAGACCTTTGACTGACTTGTAATGTACAAAAATATTTTTGCCAGTCTTTTGGTTCTCTTTTTACTCTTTTGGTGAGGTCAAAGAGCAGAGGTGTTTGATTTTTATAAGATCCCATTTATCTAGCTTGTCTTCTGGAGTTGTGTGTTGTTGGTTATGGTTTGTATCCTGTTAATGCTGTGTATTAGGGCCTCTAGTGTTGATCCTATTTTTTCTTCTATGAACTTTATAGTTTTGGGCTTTATATTTAGGTCTTTGATCCATTTTGAAGTAGTTTTTGTATACGGTGTGAGGTATGGGCCCTCTTCCATTTTTTTGCAGATGGACATCCAGTTTTACCAGCACCATTTGTTAAAAAGACTATCTTTTCTCCATTTGATGGACTTTAGGCCCGTGTCGAAGATCAGGTGACAGTAGGTGGATGGATTTATATCTGGGTTCTCAATTCTGTTCAATTGGTCAATGTGTCTGTTGTTGTACCACTAACAAGCTGTTTTGACTACCATAGCTCTATAGCAGGTTCGGAGGTCAGGTAGCATGAGTCCTCCTACTTTATTCCTTTTCTTCAATAGTGCTTTACTTATTCAGGGCTTCTTCCCTTTCCATATAAAGTTAATGACTAGCTTTTCCATCTCTTTGAAGAATGTTGTTGGTATTTGGATTTGGATTTCATTGTATTTGTAGATTGCTTTGGGTAGAATTGTCATTTTCACTGTGTTGAGTCTACCTGTCTGTGAGAATGGTGTGTTCTTCCATTACGTAGATCCCTTTGGGTTTCTTGCAGTAGTGTTTTGTAGTTTTCTTTGTATAGGTCTTTTACATCCCTGGTTAGGTGTATTCCTAAGTATTTTATTTTTTTAGGGGCTATTATAGATGGTATTGTTTTCCTGATTTCCTTTACATCGTTCTCTTTATTGTTGTATAGGAATCCAACTGATTTTTGTATGTTTATCTTGTATCCTGCTGCTCTGCTGAATCTTTCTATTAGTTCCATTAGTTTTCTTACAGATTCTTTAGGGTTTTCTATGTATAGTATCATATCGTCTGCAAACAGAGACAGTCTAACTTCTTCATTACCAATTTGGATGCCCTTTATTTCTTTTTCTTGGCTTATCGCTGTAGCTAGAACTTCCAGCAGAATGTTAAATAGGAGTGGTGATAAAGGGCATCCTTGTCTTGTTCCTGTTCTCAAGGGGAATGTTTTCAGCCTCTCTCCATTAAGAATGATGTTGGCCATTGGTTTTGCATAGATGCCCTTTATTATGTTGAGAAATTTCCCTTCTATACCTATTTTATTGAGAGTTTTTATCAGGAATGGGTGTTGGACTTTGTCAAATGCCTTTTCTGCGTCAATTGAGATGATCATGTGATTTTTTTTTCCCTTTTATTTATGTGGTGGATTACGTTGATTGATTTTCTAATGTTTAACCATCCTTGCATTCCTGGTATGAATCCTACTTGGTAGTGGTGTATTATTTGTTTGATATGATGCTGAATTCTATTGGCTAGAATTTTGTTCAGAATTTTTGCATCTATATTCATGAGATATTTGTAATTTTCTTTTTTTGTGGCCTCTTTGTCTGGTTTTGTATCAGGGTTATGCTGTCTTCATAGAATGAATTGGGAAGTGTCACTTCATTTTCTATGTTCTAAGGTAGTTTGAGCAGTACCAGTGTAAGCGCTTATCTGAATGTTTGGTAGAATTCTCCAGTGAAGCCATCTGGGCCAGGGCTTTTTTGGGGGGGGCAGTTTTTTAATTACCTTTTAAATCTCTTCTCTTGTTATGGGTGTGTTTAGATATTCAACATCACTTTGTGATAGGTTGGGTAGGTAGTGTGTTTCTAGAAATTTATCCATTTCCTCTAGGTTTTCAAATTTGTTGGAGTACAGTTTTTCACAACACTCTGTTATGATTCTTTTTCAGTTGGGTCTGTTGTACTGTTCCCCATTTCATTTCTTATTTTGTTATTTGTGTCCTCTCCTGTTTTTCTTTTGTCAGTCTGGCCAGTGTTTTGTCAATTCTTTCGAAGAAGCAACTTTTGGTTTTATTGATTCTTTCTATTGTTTTTCTATTCTCTATTTCATTTATTTCTGCTCCAATCTTTATTATTTCCTTTCTTCTGGTGGCTGTGGGCTTTTTTTGCTATTTTCTTTCTATTTGTTTGAGTTGTGTAGTTATGTTTTGATTTTTCCCTTTCTTCTTTTTTGATGTGTCCATCTATTGCTATAAATTTTGCTCTGAGGACTGCCTTTGCTGTGCCTCAAAGGTTTTGGTATGATGTGTTTTCATTCTTGTTTGATTCTAGGAATTTTTAAATTCCATCTCTGATTTATTATATTACCCAGTGGTTTGTAAGCAGGGTTTGATTTCAGTTTCTATGTAATTGATTTTTTTTCCTTGCTCTTTCTATTGTTAATTTCTACCTTGATGGTGTTGTGGTCAGAGAAGGTACTTTGTATTATCTCAGCGTTTTGGATCTTGTTGATGATTGCTCTGTAATCTAAGAACTGGTCTACTCTGGAGAATGTTCCATGTGCATTGAAAAAGAATGTGTACTTTGCAGTGGTTGGATGGAGTGTTCTATATATGTCTATGAGGTCAAGTTGGCTGATTGTGCCCTTTAGGTCTTCTGTATCTTTGCTGAGTTTCTTCTTAGTTGTTCTGTCCTTTACTGAGAGTGGTGTGTTGAAGTCTCCTACTATTACTGTGAAATTGCCAATTTCTCTTTTCAGTGTTGTTAGAGTTTGTTTTATGTATTTTGGAGACCGTCTTTGGGTGTGTAGATGTTTATTATGGTTATGGCTTCATGATGGATTGCCCCCTTAATCATTATATAGTGCCCTTCTTTGTCTTTTTTGGTGGATTTTGTTTTAAAGTCTATTTTATCTGAGATTAGTATTGCCACTCCTGCTCTTTTTGATAGTTGTTAGCTTGATATATTTTTTTCCAACCTTTGATTTTTAATAAATTTACATCTTTGTTTTTAAGGTGTGTCTCTTGTAGACAGCATATTAATGGGTCCTGTTTTTTTATCCATTCTGTCACTCTCCATCTTTTTATGGGTGCATTTAGGCCATTTACATTCAGTGTAATTATTGGTAGGCATGAGTTTATTGCTGTAATTTTGTAGTGCTTGTTTTTTGTGGTGCTGACATTTTCATTGTTCCTCTTACTCTCCTGTGATGAATTCCTTTTGTTTGTAGAATTTTTTTTCATTTCATTTGTTTTTGTAGGTTTTGTTTTTACTGAGACTTTACGTTTTTCCTCTTTATTTTGATGAGTAGGTTTGTTAACTTTCTTTGTGGTTACCGTGAAACTTACCCTCATCTTTCTAAGCTTGAAGCAATCTGTTATTACTTGGTATTACCTTGCCTTCCTCTCCGCTAGAAGGTTCTATACCTACACCGCTTATTCCCTCTTTTATTGTTCTGATGTTGTTGTCATTTAAAGATTGACTGCTCTGATTCCCTGTTGTATTTCTTTTGGTTTGGGATAGTCCTTGAGAGCTCCTTTCCTAGACTGGTGTCTGACTGGTACAATCCTGCATCGTAGATTCAACCTGTTAGCTGATGTTGTTTGTTCTCAGATTGAAGGACTCCCTTTAGTGATTCTTGTAAGTTTGGTTTTGTTTTTACATAGTCCCTTAATTTCTGTTTATCTGGAAATGTCCTAATTTCACCATCATATTTGAACAAGAATTTTGCAGGATATATTATTCTTGGCTGGCAATTTTTTTCTTTCAAGGTTTTATACATGTGATCCCATTTCCTTCTTGTTTGCATAGTTTCTGCCGAATAACCTGAGATTAGTTTTATTGTTTCTTCTCTGTATGTGACTTTTTGTTTTTCCTCAAGCTGCTCTCAGGATTCTTTGTTTGTCTTTGGTTTTAGTGAGTGTGATTATGATATGCCTTGGTGATTTTCTCTTGGGGGTCTATCCTATATGGGGTTTGTTGAGCTTCTTGGATGGCCAGCTTTTCATCTTTCATGATATTGGGGAAGTTTTCTGTTAGCAGTTCTTCAGTGATCCTCTCTGTGTTTTCTGTTTTCTCCCCCTGTTCTTGAACTCCAATCACTCACAAATTTTTGCTTTTGATTTTATCCTAAATAATTCTCAGGGTCTCTTCATTTTTCTTCATTCTTTTTTCTGATTTTTCCTTAGAGTTGTATGCAGCTGTTTGTCTTCAATTTTGCTGATCCTATCTTCCACCATTTCAAACCTGTTCCTCAGCCCTTCTATGGCACTGTCCATTTCTGAAATCTTGTTGTTTATCTTTTGGATTTCTAATTGTTGTTTTTGTATGATTTCTAGTTGTGAATTTATTTTGGCATTTCATTCCTGCATTATTTTCCTGAATTCTTCCATTTTTTTTTGTCTGTATTTTCCATGTATTTGTGTGCATTTTCCATGAATTTGTCTATTTTTTCCTCGTTTTTGTCTGCTTTTTGCTTCAATTCTTGGATAGCTCTGAAAATTAGCAATTTGAATTCCCTGTTAGGTAGCTCTAGTGCCTTTTCTTCTACTGGAAAGTCATGTGGTGTTTTATTTTGGATGCCTGGTGGAACCATCCTATCTTGTTTTTGTAAATGTTTTGATATTGCCTGCTGTCTTCTGGGCATTTCGTAGTTATTTTCCTCATTTATTGATTGTAGATTTGTTTGTTCAACCCTGCTTTTTTGTTTTATTTGGCTGTGTCTGAGCAGATGGGCTGTGTGTTCTTTATCATTTGTTCATCTGTGGGCATGATACTTTTTACCTCCTCCAATTGGCAGGGTAGTCGCTCAGATGTAGTATAGCAGGGCAAATCTAGCTGAAGTGGAGTTGCTGGGATGGGTTGTTTGTGGCACTTACTATGGCCACCAGGGTGGGCTGGTAATCAGTGCAAGACAGGTTCCAGTAGGACATACGTGGGCTGCTTTGTGGTGTGATGTTCAGCACATGGTGCAGGTAGACAGGATGGAGAGCGCAGATTGTGATGTGTGGAGCTAAGATGGTTATGGGAGAAAGGAGAGAAAGAGAGAGGAACAGGAGCCAAAAACACAGAAACGAACAAAAAAGAGTGCTGGAGAGCTTGCCTTTAGAGTGGAGAGATCAGAGACTTTGAAATGGATAAAAACAAAAAGGAGAAGAAAAAGAATAAAAAGAAAGGAAAGAAAAAGTGAATAAATAAAAATTAGAAAGAAAATAGAAAAGAAAAGCTCCCAGGGATCCCACTGGTGTGGCTGCAAGGTCTGGGAAAGTTGCTTCCAGGCCGTGAAGTACAGCCTGGCTAGAAGGGGTAGAGGTGTCACTTAGTGTCAGGTATTCAGGGGACAGGAAGAGAAGGAAAGTATAGAGAGACGAGAAACTGAGTAATGAAGAAAGACAAAAAGGGAAAAAGAGGGAAAAGAAAACAAAACAAACAAATAAAAAAAGAACAAGAAACCCCCTCCCCCCCCAAAAAAAAACAATAAACAAGAAAAAAGAGACACCCTCAGAGATCCCTCTGCACATCTGCACAAACTGAGGGGGTAGGTCCCAAGCCGTGCAGTACTGCCTGGCTAGAACGGGCTCCCAATTCGAGAAAAGAAAAAGAAAAAGAAAACAATTCAAAACAAACAAACAAAAAGCCCTGGGATCCCACCAGCATGGCAACACAGGCTGGGAAGCAGTGTCACATTTGAGTGGCATTTCACAGGCTTTCAGGAAGAAGCAAAGATGGCACATGGACCCAGGTATCTGAGAGAAAGGAGGCAGAGGTTGTGAGAGGTAAGGAAGAAATCTAAAGAAGTGGAAAAAAGCAACACCAGCAGCCAACAAATGGCACTTAGGGAGCCAGCCAATGCAGGTGGGTGGAATCCAAGCAACACCAGGGTGAAGCCGGTGCTTCCTGGCCAAGAGACTGGCTGCAGGAGGCAGAGGAGGCCAAGTAGGGGTGAAGAAGTGTAGGAGGTGGGAAAGCATATACCACTGATTACCAGTTATTCTGTCTCCTACTGGAAGCTCCATGAAGCTGCTTTCTCATACCCCCTGTTCACTGATCTCTGATAGGAGTCCAACATGGCGAATCCTTTGCGTTAGCTGATAGGGGACCTCTGCATGTATCTCTCCTCGCTCTCTGTTCCCTGTCAGTTTCTTATTCCATTTGGTGCTTGGCTGAATTCTTTATCTCTTCATTTGATGCTTAGGGTTTCAGGATTGCCGTTTTCTCTGTTTGGCTTAGTTTTTCGGGTCTTTGCTGTGGAGGGACAGCATAGTGCTTCTGCCTATAGTGCCATGTTGCCCGCAAATTCCTAAAAAAATTTATAAATTAAAAAACTTTCTTATAAAAGAAATTATAAAAGATGGTTTTGCATATTTGGAAAATGGCTAAGTAGAAATTTTAGAACTTAAAAAAGGAACTCACTATTAGACACAGATACAGAGGGAATAAGAAAACTGGAAGAGAGTTTGGAAGAAACTGCAGTATTCAGAACATAGCATAGGGAGATAAATATACATAAAATAGAGAACAGCAGATAAAATTACAGAGGATACAGTTAGGAGGTCTAACATACCTGTAACTGGAGCCCCAGAAGGATTGGAAAGGAGAAAAGAAAATGTCCATCCCAAGTAGAATGACTATAAGTAGTGGTATATTTGTACAATGGAATATTATATAATAAAAAATGAATGAATTACAGCTACATACAGTTGATTCTCATTATCCATGATAGTTATATTCTATGGTGCAAACATTAAGTGCTTGGCTGCTTACCAAAAGGTTGGAGATTCTAGTTCACCCAGAGGTTCCTCAGAAGAAAGCCTTGGTGATCTACTTCTGAAAAATCAGCCAATGAATACTCTATGGATTACAATTCTACTATGACATGCATGGGGTTGCCCTGGGTTGGAATTGACTCAATGGCAACTGGCTTTTTACTGGTATGTTCTATAAAATCATCACAAACACTGAATTAGCAAATACTGTGCCATTGCTCCTAAGGGAAATACAGGATTAGTTTCCTGCAAGCCTCTGGTCACAATGTTTTTGTCAACTGATCATTACATAACCTGTTTTATTTGTGTTTCTGTTTAAAGACAACTTATTATATACATATAACAGAGTAGAACTTCCCCATAGGGTTTCCAAGGCTGTGATCTTTACAGAAGCAGATTGCCACATCTTTCTCCCATGGAGTAGCTGGTGGATTCGAAATGCTGAACTTTCAGTTAACAGTTGAGCACTTAACCACTGTGCCACCAGGGCTGTCTCTCTCTCTCTCTATATATATATATATGTATATATATACATATATACATATATACATATATATACACACAACACATACATACATACACAAATTTCTTACAAATAATTAATTATATGCAGTATTTCCTTATCATAAAAACAGTAGCTGAGAAGAGTTTGATATTTTCCTGACCCTGGGTAAAGTGACTGCAAATTTCTTTGGCTTTCAGCCTCATAACAATGCTTTCCACTATGCTTTTTTTTTTAAAATCAGTTGTAATCTCATGACTCTACAAATTTAGCCACTTTTCCATCTTTTCCATACCTCATCACACATTATAGATGTTACTTTAGCATTTTCTGGAGCAGCCTCACATACACATGATCAAATTTCCTCTTCCTTTTTCCTGGATGTACTATATTGTTGATTCACTAACATTGAACTCACGGCCAACAGCATGGTAACTCATGACTGAATGAAGCTTATCTAACACACACATTTTCTCCTTAAGGCCCATCACAGCTTTCTTGGGCATAGGAATAGCAGACAGCGCTTTAGCACTATGCAAAATCATCAACAAAGAGCACAAAAATAAAATTAAAAAAAAAAAACACCTTGTCACTAAATAGACACCTAGAAAGAGAATCGTTTACAGTGTGGAGCTGAAGCAAGAAGGCAGAACGTCAGTCCTCTTGTTCGTCCTCAGCTGCGAACATGTATGTTGGGTGACTCAGATTTTTTACTGCTCTGTAAATATCTGCGGATGACTGTGAAAGCATTGCGAGTATTGATTTTGGGGTTACAAATAAATTTGGTGATCAAAAGAAGTCAGGCACAAAAGAATACATACTACAGAGTTCCATTTTAACAGAATTAAGAACAGGTAAAAATATAGTATTTAAGATATTTAGGTAGTAAAACTACAAAGAAATGCAAAGACATTATTTCCATAAAAATCAGAATTTGGGTGGGAGGAGGGGGCTATAATGGGGAAAGGGTACCGGGAGAGCTTCTAGGGTTCTGGTAAAGGTCTATCTTGTGCCCAGATTGGTGGAGGCCTGGGTGCATTCACTTTATAAGAATTCATTCAGCTATGTATTTATGTTTTATACATTTTCTGTTTGTCTATTTTATATTGTGCAATTTTCAAAGAGGTTTTGAATGGAGATAAGATACCAAGGCTTGGAGATTTTAATTGACTTTTCCAATGTGGCATGCCCGTCAACTCAAAACAGTCTGGTCTCCCTGACCCCAAAGCTTGTGCTCTCAAGCACTATCTACAAATTACTCATCATCTAGTAGAGGATATTGAGCCCTGCTGGCACAGTGGTTAAGAGCTTGGTTGCTAACTGAAAGGTCAGCAGTTCAAATCCACCAGCTGCTCCGTGGAAACCCTATAGGGCGGTTCTACTCTGTCCTATAGGGTCACTATGAGTCGGAACCAACTCGACGGCACCTAACAACAACAGTAGAGGATATTAGTTGTATTTTTAATACAAGAAATAAAATGAACAGTTATAGAAGAGGGGTAGAAAGATCACTGGAGTCCCTGGGTGGTGCAAATGGTTAACATGCTAACTGAAAAGTTAAAGGTTAAAAGTTAAAGCTGCTAACTGAAAATTTAAAGGTTCAAGTGCACCCAGATGTAAGTTGGAAGAAAGTCCTGGCAATCGCTTCTGAAAAACCAGCCATTGACGACACTACGGAGCACTGTTCTGCTTTTACACACATGGAGTTGCCCTGAGCTGGAGTCAAGTTGACTTGACAGCAACTGGTGGTGGTGTGGCTGCAAAGAAAATCATACTAAGGAATAGATGACGTCCAGCCAGACTATTGGAACAGGCTTCATGGAAGTGATATAACCGGTTCTAAGTCCAAAAGACCATAGCTTCTGTGGAGTCTCAAAGCTTCCAGGCCTAGATGGATGTGGCCATCCTGACCTAGAAAGACAAATATGATGTCAGTGCTGCATCTGGTTACCTGGAGACACAGCCTCATCAGCCCTCTCTGAAACTGAGATAAATCTCTGTTCAGAACAAGAGTCCCCCAGAACAACCACCTCAGACCCGAGTGCCCAGGTTTTTCACAAACAGGAAATTGTGGCTGCCAGGAGTAAACTTTGAATGATTTGTAGCCACAAAATTATTCTCATTAAACAAACAGATCAATAAGTTTAATCAACCAGCCCATACGGATTGCATTTCTTCTGTAAATTTGCAGATGAGCTGAAAGAGCAAGAGGGAAAACACATGAGAATAACCATCTCTAGAGAGTTGATCATACTCTGTGGGGCCAAAGGAAGGAGATGGAATGCACAATTCTATCTAAAAATAAATCTAGATGTCTCCAGCCCAGCTGCCCTTCCCCTCCACTCTCAGCCTGATCCTCCACCTTAAACATCACATTTCTGTGCAGGAAATCAGGAGCTTCTGCATCTCCCATCTGGCACACAGAGAAGTGACTCATGGCAATAAATACCAAGGAGAAAGGAGCCTCTCATATATAAAAGGAAATGACCAGGACTGGCATAAGCACCCACCTCTCTTTCCTACAAAGTAAATAAATCAAGCAATGCTCAATATTGATTTAATTAAAAGTGATCTGCCCCCTTGTCACACTCACTGTCATATACCCAAATGTCTCCACTGCATCTGACAGCATGAATAGATGGAGTCCTTCACCCGTTCTTATTGTTCTGGGAAGGGCAATACATGTTTTAACTTGCAGAAGTTAAACTTTCTCAGTGTATCCCAAACCCAGCACTGCTGGCCCAGGGCTTAGGAAAGGAAACATTCTCTGTAACTTGCACAGAGCAACTGGGTTAGAGGGCTTCATCTTGATTTTCTTTTATTAATCAGACCTCTTGGCACTTCTGGGTCTGCTTATCTTCTCAGCAGCCTCCTCAGTTCCTTTCAAGTTAGGAAGCATTTAAGAAGGTCCAGCTGTGCCAGGTTCTCTGGCAGGTGCTGCGGTTGGTGCGGACATGGCCTAGACCCAATGCCCACTCTCAAAAAGTGCAGTCCAGCAGGAGAAATGACCATGTGAATAAATGAATGCCATTTAGGGGGACCAGTATTATAATGAAGGGATATTCAAAGGTACTACCTCAGAGAGGAGAGAAGGTATCCTAGAAGAGGGAGTATTTGAACTGGATTTTGAAGGATAAGTTGGTGTCTGCTAGGTGCACAAGTGGAAAGGCCAATCCAGACAGAGGCATAGAATGTGCAAAGACATGGAGTACTAATATTAATATTCATCCTATTTCTAATTCCAATTCCAATTGGTAATGCTAGTACTAATACTAATATTCCATGTATTAAGGATTACTCTTTTAGGTGCTATACCAAGCTCTTTACATCAATTGCTTCATTTAAGTCTTGTAAAGGCTTTATGAAGTAGAAATTATTAATATCATCCCCATTTGTAGACAAGTATCTAAGTGGCTAGGGAAGTCATACTGGTGGTACTTGAGGGACTTGGATAGTGAGATGCTGAAACACATGTTTGGCCACTAGGTTATACTGCCCTTTGGGTTGTAGGCATCTTGAGAAAGAATGGAATTAAGTTTAATAAAGAAGATAATCCAACTTCTAGAGCCTTCCCACTTCTTGTAGGACAAGAAAGAAGATATGTGTGTGGCCCTTTAAACACACATCTGTATTTGTGAAGAAGTTCTTCCTTCGAGGAAATAAAGACAAGTATATAAAAGCACGCTGGGCACAGATGGGGTGAACAGAGAAAGGCTCATACAATCCATACATACCAGCAGCAACTGAAATGCTACTTTACAAAGCAGCAGGAAACTTCTGGAATCCTTCACTTCTGAAAATATAAATAACTCCAAAAATGATTAGGTAAATTCCTGGATAAAAACCAATAGGTTTGTGATATAGACCTGACATCAAGAGCACCTATTTCTACCTGGGTCCCAGGTAGCCTTCTCCCCACCAGCCTGCCCTACAGTCCTGGAGAAATGAAAGATGGGAAGGCAGCTTCAGAGAGTTCCAAAGGATAAGGCTGTGTGTTAAATTTAGGAAATGTATGCACACTCACTTGTTAACAACTGATAATCATAACAACAGTAATAATGCTATCCATCACATACTGGGAGCTGACAACATACAAAGCACAACTTTTAACCTATGTTAGCTGATAGACTCTTCCCAGCAATCTGATGGGGTTGTTTAACAAGATCATACCATCTGTGTAAATAGAGAAATGGGGGGTCAAACTTGGACTCCCTAATTCCAAAGCCTACTCTCTTCACCTCGGTGCTAGGAGAAAGTGTGAGAACAGAAACTGTGTCCTAGAAATAATGAACAGCCTTGGCCTGCACAGATTCCAGTAAACTGAGCTTGGAGCTGATAAGAGACCTTACACAGATGCTAACCACATCTGTCACCTTGTGGAGAGTACTTACCCTGCATTCAGCCCATGGGGGGATTTGAATGAAATTCCTTACAGGACTCCCACCCCATCTCCAAATCATCTCAGAGCAAATCTCTCCAGAATGCTCTGCGTGCCCAGGTATCTTCCAAGGATTATGAAGCTGATCTGGTCAGATAAACCCCACACTTGACTGTGGCAGGGAGATGCCCACCTGTTTGTCATTAGGCAGGAAGCATCCAGAATCACACATGAAACTCTGTTCTTTGTGACAAAGATTGGCAAAAAGAGAATCCATGCCTGGACTCCAAACAAAGAGACATTGAATTATCCCCTGGGAGTGTTTTGAAGGAAGAGGAACATGGGTTCTCTGGCCCAGTCCCTGGACCCATCTCCAGGAGGGAGGGGAGTGAGGACAAGGCCAAGAGGGTTGTTGAGGAGACAAAGACTCCCATAGGCCTTGAATCAGGAGAAAGGGAAGGCTCTGCTCCCCGTGGCAATCTGCTCCTGCTATCCCCAAACAATGGCTGCAGAAACAGTTTATGACCCCTGAGGCTTTCCTGAGAGAATCTCTTTGAGCCCCCGAGTTACCCGTGCTTATCTCTAGCACACTACTTCTGTGTTAATCAATACCACAGGCCATTAGTCCAACTGCTTGGGTTCAAATGCCAGCTCTGCCATTTACTAACTGTGCTATCTTGGGCAAGTTAATAACTCAGTGTCTCAGGTATCTCATCTGTAAAATGGGGGTAACAAAAGTATTCTCTTTGCCGGGCTGTTATGAAGATTAAATTGTATAATACATGTAAAGTGCTTATATCTGTATCTGGCAGACTCAGTACTCAATAAACACTCTTATTTCTCACCACTTGTTACTGTCACCTTATTTTTATGTACTTCTCTTCGCCATTGGTCCGTGAGCAGCTTTAGGATAGGCCCACCTAGAATAGAACTTAGTATATGACAGACATTCAACAAAGTTTGTTGAATTAAAAGAGACTTTATTGCCTTATTTATGTTTATTTACGTGTCGTAGTGAAAAATAATGATGCTACATTTATTCAAGAGATGTCCAAGGTGTGGGATCTCAATTATTTTGCCTAAAATAGGACTAGGATAGCAACCCAGGGTAGGAGACACTCCCCTCCCTAACTCCCCCATATGGAGATTGAATGGACTCTACTGGGGTTGTAAAATGCCCAAAAATATTTTAGAAACTGACAGAGGATTGTCAACTTTTTATTTTGCCAAATTAGAACATTATAAAAGTTAGGGAAAAAATACCATTTTCAATCATCATTATTTTATAATAAAGGAGACATTTTAACAGCAAAATGAAATAAGGCTATAGACAAGAGCTTCAAACCGATTCAGGCTGGTTCGGTCACGGCCAACGAAGCAAAACCAGAACAAACCTGAATTTTTTAAATGTGAGTGAACGGGATTGGTAGCCAGAAAGGGAAAAATTACAGGTTGAAGCCCTGGAATGGGAGACTCGAAAGACGTGTAGTGAGACCTTTCAGGCACCCGATGCGGGAAATTGGGTTATTGCCAGGACTGTGGAGAGCAACACACATCCAAAACAGCTAGGTCGGCTACCATCTTTGAGCAGGGCACCGCTGTTTCTGACTACCAGTCAAGAGCTTTGGTTGCTACGCAATGGGTACACAGCCCTTGTTTTCTAAGAGGGAGATTAAGTTTCTAGCGGGGCTTCCACTGGTAATTTTTCTGATCCAGTTACCATTACCGTTCCCCCATGTTTAAAAAATTCGGGTCCGATCAGATTTTGCTTCATCAGCCATGACTGAACAGGGCAAAACTGCTTTGAAGCCCTGCTATACACTCACAATGAGGTATGAAAAAACAGTTGGCAATAGCACACTGATTTTTAAATAGAGATTAAAATCCTTTTAAATGTAGAAAATTGCAAGATACATTTTAATTTGTGATGTTATCTTGCATGTAATTTTTTTTGGTACAAGTTTAGCCAATTTAGGAATCTACATTCACCAGTGTGCAGAAAGAAGAGTACACTCAATTTTTATCTTGGACCTTGTTTAAATACCAGGTTGACATAGGCATGGGAACCCAAATGGAAGCAATATACCCAACACTACTATTTCTTTCAGCAGAGACTGCTGTGGGTTTAATTGTGACCCCTAAAAGATATGTTGACGTCCCAACCCTTGGTACCTGTTAATGGGACCTTATTTGGAAATAGGGTCTTTGCAAATGTAATTAAGATAAAGTCACACGGGATTAGGGTGGGGCCTCATCTAGTGACTGGTGTCTTTATAAGGGAAAAAAGAGGAAGATTTGGACACAGAGATACAGAAACTCAGACAAAGGAAAGCTGGCCATATGAAAACTGAGGCCGAAGTTGGAGCGATGACTCCACAAGTCAAAGAATGCCAAGGATTGCCAGCAACCACCTCTAGAAGCAAAAACATTCTGGAAAGAGGCAAAAAAGGATTCTTCTCTAGAGCCTTTGGAGGAAATATGGCCCTACTGACAACTTGATTTTGGACTTCCAGCCTCTAGGACTTTGAGACAATAAGTTTCTGTTGTGTTTAAGCCACCCAGTTTGGGGTATTTTGTTACTGCAGCCCTAGGAATTATACAGAGTTTATTCTGGGTGAACTGAGAGAAACCAAAGAAAAACAGCTCCATCCTTCCAGTTGCTTGCTCTCCCTTCTTGCTACATGGTCAAGGAAAGAGAAGGAGAGGTGGCCAGCGGTGTGGACACGGGAGGCTACAGGAAAGAGGCCATGAAGTGTGCCCCATTCAGCAGATGCTTGCATGGGGGCAGCAGTTCTCAGTGGCCTGGTCACCTGTAAGAGGATTGCTACAAATTTTGTTCCCGATCAGCATTGGTCATCAGAGTTTTCCCAATGGATTAAAAAAAAGAAAAAAAAAAAAACTAGCGATCAATCATAAAAAAGCAGCAAGAGCATTGTGCATGTGTAAGTGCTAATTTTCATGTAATAGGTTTTCTTGAAGCAAGACACTCTTGAACTGAAAAATCTCATTGACAAGGGAAGTTCCTCTGAAAACTTAAGCCCAAATGGCCAAGACTGAGGAGAAAGCTCTGGGGCCTTTGGCCTCTTGAGTGCAGAATTCTCTTGCAGGCTCTTCAGCTAAATCCATTAACCCAGAGTTTCCTGCAGGGCGCAGCTGTCCCCAGTAGTAAACAGGGCAATGGTCTCTAGGGGAACAACCATGCAGGCCAGTCAGAGCACTCAAACAAACCTATCAGAGACGCTCTCAAACCAAACACAAGAGTTCCCATCTGTGTTTGCACTCCCACTTTTGTTTTCAAGTCTTGGGAGGGTGATATCTTACCAATGGCTGCCGGGTTACGAAATGTATTTAACTGCCCGGTTCAAAACCCTTGTCCACCCCTCTCAAATCTGACAATTGTTTAAGTATTATTGCTTGAATAGATGCAGGTGTTTAGATCATCCTTTGTTGGGAGGAGTGTTTCTTTAGAAGAAGAAAAACTGGCTTTCTTTTTCTTCTTTTTTTTTTTTTAAACATGTATTTTATCTTTATGTTTGTATCAAGGGCTGCCAAGAGATGCATCTGGTCCCCAAATCAAGAATCTCATACTCCTCCTCCCAACTCACAGCTTTCCAAGTGTCTTTCTTTGTGATCGCTGCCCAAGCAGGCTGTCAGCAGAGCTCAATGGACAGATGACCAACACCTTGTGGAAGCAGAGCACTTTCTCATCAGTTCCAGGAAGGATGGCACCAGTGGCATTTTTAATGTCTTCCCCTGCCTTTTACTTTTTTTAAACATCTCATTTTCTGATTAATATTTTCAGCAGCTAGAGCAAATGCCAGTTTAATTAAATTTCCACACCATCCCCCCTTTATCCAATTAGTGGGTTCACTGGCTCCTCAACAACCTTCAGCGTCTGCGTTTTCAATGAATGCTCAGTTGCCTCTGGCCTCGCCAAAAAAAATCTGTTACATATTAAGTTATAATAAGATATAGGCAATTATAGTAGCAGCAGGACAAATAGATTTGTATGGTTCATTACAAGGGATTTCTGGAACATACACGCTGTAAATAGCCAGTTTCTAGGGCAGAGTATCTTTTGGAAGAAAAAAAAAAAATTTAAAAGGGGGAAGGGGAAGAGGCCATTATCAGTTACTAAAGGAAAACCCTGGATGTAAGGAAATCCTACCAGCTCAGTAGCTCTCTGCTATTTAGATGAGCAACATTTCGACATGTGAACCACAAACAAATGAAAGATGAATGGACTTTCCATGGAAAATGGGTGGTGACTTGTTTTTTCATTTTTATAAAGAAAGAGTTATACCATTGTCATTACATTGGAATAGACTGAATAAGTAAGGGGAAATAACTAATATTGGGCAAGCATCTCACCTGTGACAGGTTTGTGCTGCATACTTTGCACTTGGCATACATTATCTCATTCAAAACTGACGACAGCACTGGGAAATACTGGTTGACATACTAAAAGGACAATTTCCCCGAGTTCACCCTAATAGCTATTGTTTTACCAAGAAGGAAACTGAAGTTCAAGGAAGTTAACAATTGCTCAAGATCACCCCGATAATCAGTGGTTGAGTCAGAAATACACTGCGAGTTTCTGTGATTCCAAAGACCGTGCTATATCCATGATACTCTTCTAGGCAAAGAGGGCCAGGATCAGTGTATAACTCAAGTGTAAGAGGACCCCTCCCACCTATCACAATTTCAGAAATACCAGAGAAGTCCCTCTCTTAAGTTAATTAATATACTAGCTAGTGAGCATCACTCAACATACATTAGGCTCTCCTCAATGTCCAGCAGATCCTGTACTGAGTACAGGCTTTGATAATGGAGGGTAGGGGGAGAAAAAGAAAGGAATGGAATTCCACGTGAGGAGGGAGGAAAGGGTTTTTGTAATGAGAGTGAAAAGGCGCTGAAAGGAAAGATGGAGTGGGGGAAACAAGATTGGCTGAATTCACAATGTTGTCTAAGTAGGCCCAGAGTTGATTGACCTGTAAGTCACAGATCTGCCTCAAGGACTTAATTCAAAAAAAAATCCCTAATCAGGAAATCTGTCTTTCTCTTCTTCACGGTATTTAAGGAAAGCACTACTTCGTAAGAGCTGCAGCTAGAAAGAATCCTGAGAAATCTTGCTTCTTTCTCCTGCCATCCAACTTATCCATAATCCATAAACATCGTTGATTTTACCTTAAAAACCTTCAGTGAAGGTGGTTCTCCAGCACACTTCTACATTCCAGATATGAACTGCTATGTTTTAAACACTATCACTTTGCATAATTCATTTGATGATTCCCAGGATAAAGTCAAGGCATTTTGCCTAATTCCTCAGGCCAGATTGGAAAGTGGGGTTGAAAAAACCCACGTAAGTAAGCACTTCAGGAATTTATGCAGGCTGAAGTCACTGAGCCTAGAATACTGCCATGCCTTCTAGACAGTTTACAACAGCATGTGGAAACACCTTTAAAGAGATGTGTCAAGATGCCAACCTTTATCCTTTACAGAAGCAAATAGTGGGAATGGAAGATCCTGAGCCAATGCCTGTCACTGGAATGTGAAGGCAGTTAGGCTAAGCAAAGTCTGCACACAAACTTAGAGTGAGGGTCAGCTGGACCTACAGGTGCCAGCAGCCCACCGAGGACGAGAAACCTGGTTGCTACTCTGCAAATCTATGAGAAAGCGAGCAACGTTTTCTGGTTAAATGAGGCTTGGTGGTGTCAAAATTTCCCACCTGTATCTTTGGTGTTCTGTGTGCCTCTGAGTTCTAGCCTGTTCCTGACAGGGAAACAACACAGTTCAGTGGAAAGTGCTGGATGGGAGTCATGGGAAATGAGTTCTGGTCTGGCTCTGCCTTTATGTGTATTTGGAATTTTTAACCAGTACACTTCTAAAGGCTCCATTTCCTCGTTTATAAAATGAGAGGTCCAGAGTTCATGCTCTTTTCAAGCTCTAAGACACTTGAGTGTATTCTTTGAGTCGCAGACAAAAAAGGCCAAGGTTAAATGCCAGAATTTGTAGAGTCTGTCCTAATAGAATTATGTGGCAGAATTGAAAACCTGCAAACTGAATGTCAGACAGAATAACACAGAGGAACTGGAAATGACCTCTCCAGACTCTTGTCCCTTTAAAATTGCACTAGACCAAAAAAAAAACAAGCCCGTTGCTGTCGAGTCAATTCTGACTCATGGTGACCCCATGTGTTACAGAGTAGAACTGCTCAATAGGGTTTACTTTTGGAAGCAGATGGCCAGGTTTTTCTTCCGTGTAGTGGCTGGGTGGGTTCGAACTAACAGATTAGCAGCCAATTGCGCCACCCATCCCGCTTTTAAAGTTGTTCTAAACAACCAAACCCGTTACTGTCAGGTCAATTCCCACTCACAACAACCCTGTAGGACAGAGTAGAACTGCCCCATAGGGTTTCCATGGAGCAGCTGGCGGATTCAAACTGCCCACCTTTTGGTTAGCAGCCAAGCTCTTAACCATTGCACCACCAGGGCTCACTATTAAATTATTGGTCATGAAAAATTGGGACATTCATGCCTTTCTTCTCCCCACAAGCCTCAGGACTGGAAAGGTTGGAAATTACTTTTATCTCCCCTTCCTGATAAACCTGTACTTCCCTTAGGGAAAGGGCGAATTCAGACCTCTCGCTTCCTCCAGGCCATATCCTTCTTCTTCCCTACCCCAAACTCATGGCTAAGTATCAACAGCTGACCGGTTAAGAGGGGCTACAAAAAGCACAAACATTTGGGGAATGGGAGAGACCTTTTCTCAGAATCAATAGACGTCCCCCATATAAGACAAGCGGAAAACCTATCCTTTTTCAATGCATTGACCTTGCCCTAAACTTAACTTTTTAGACTATGTGTGGGTGAAAACAAGTAAATAGCTGAAATCTTTTAAACAAGATTCCCTTTCCTACCTAGTTCTTCCAATGCTTCATGTGGTTTAAATAGCTGTAACTCGGGTGGCTTAACAAATGCTGCTACAATTCATGTTACTCTCCAACAGAGCAAAAAGGAAAGCCCTTCCACAAGCCCAACCTTGCCCAAGGTTACAGAGAATCAGAGGGAGAGCAGGGACCAGGGCCCACAGCATTCCCAGCAGCCTTCTCCTTCAGTGGAGGATCAAAGCCTGGGCAAATTTGCATCGTGAAAGTCACCTGTCCAGTCCACTCCAGAGGCAAAGAGATCAAAGCTGGGAGGCCATCTTGGGGGAGGGAAGAAATAAAATATTTATTGAATGAGATGCATGATAATTCTCTACCATACATCTTTTCAGTAATGAAAGTGAGGCTGGGAAGGGACCGTTATTCCTGTCCCTTCCGTAAGTTCACATTATGACTCCTGTCTGTCCTGCCAGATGGGCCTCACACAGCTTTGCCCAGAAAAAGGAAAACCAGGAGGGAAAAGAAAGACTGAGCAAGGCTGTACAGTCAGACAGTTTCCCCAGCACCTCTGCCACCTCCGTGGAGACATTCTGCAAGGAGCTGGGTATTGAACTCTTTCAGCCCTAGCTTGAAAATAATTATATGCAGAAGCTCAAAATCTAAAACAGATAATAGAGTTTCTGCTGTCCTTAAAGAGAGGGGGTGTTCACTGAAGCCCCTGATCCCTCTTTCCTAGTCACTGAGGAAGCCAAAAGGACAAACGGAAAATGACTTTTCTACCTTTTGGAATGAGTATTGCTGAGATACTCTGAAGTTCACCAAATCTGAGCCAGACTTCAATGACATGGGGAGGGCAGATGAGAGTAAGGAGGGGTGTCCAGCTTGGTGGCCAGCTGAGCTATTACAGCAGCATATATGACTCAGGGAATTGATATATATTCTGGCTGGGAAAGCAAAGGGGGCAAGAGACATATCTATTGCTAGGTCCCTGAGGAATTCTCCAGCTGAAATGCCAGCCGAAGATGACGTCACTAGCCCTCATCAGAGGCCCGGCCCCAGGGAGCTGTGGCTCACCACAGAAGTAGCTCTGGTTTCTCTGTAAGAGGAGCCAAGGCCTCTTTGGCCCTGGCTGCAGACTGTGGGCGGGTGAGGGAAGATTTAAGGATTAAGTGGTAAAAGTTTTAAGTGAATATGGACTCCTGATTCATTGTCTAGATCTCAAAATCTTTCAGCTTTGTTACACCAATACCTAAGAAGAATAGCTTATGTATTAGTTTTCCATATTTCTAAAAATTCAATTAAAAATGGTTAAAAAAAAAGGAAGAAAAAAAGCTATTCCCTCTCCCCATGACACATACCCCTGGGGCCATTTGCAATCTGGTCTCCAGATGAATCTCCTCATGTAGCTCAGCCACTATGAATTTCTAACTGTTCCCAGCCATGTTCTGTTCTTGCACACCTTTGTCCTTTGCATGTAAATTGCTCCTTTTCCCACACTATCTCTTATGGATTGAATATGTCCTTCAAAAATGTGTGTCAATTTGGCTATGATTCCCAGTATTGTGTGGTTGTCCCCCATTTTGTGATCTGATGTAATTACCTATGTGTTATAAATCCTAGCCTCTATGATGTTAATGAGGCAGGATTAGAAGCAGTTATGTTAATGAGGAAGGACACAATCTACAGGATTAGGTCGTATCTTGAATCAATCTCTTTTGTGATATAAAACAGAGAATCAAACAGAGAGGAGAGGGACCTCATACCACCAAGAAAGAAGAACTCGGAGCAGAGCACATCGTTTGGATCCAGGGTCCCTGACTGAGAGTCTCCTAGATACAAGGGAAGATTGATGACAAGGACCTTCCTCTAGAGCCAACAGAGACAGAAAGAGTTCCCCTGGAGCTGGCACCCTGAATTTGGACTTCTAGCCTTCTAGACCGTGAGAGAATAAATTTCTGTTTGTTAAAGCCATTCACTTGTGGTATTTCTATTATAGCAGCACTAGATAACTAAGATGCTACCATTCAACATTTTCTATAACAAAGCACTGTTACAAAGAAAGTGGAACTTTGGAATTCTGAGTTCAAATTCTGAGTCCCTAGCAGTGCAAAAGGAGCCCTAGTGGCACAGTGGTTAAGTGCTTGGCTGCTAATCGAAAAGTCAGTGGTTAGAACCCAACGGCCACTCAGTGGGAGAAAGATGTGGCAGTCTGCTCCCGTAAAGATTACAGCCTTGGAAACCCTGTGGGGCAGTTCTACTCTGTCCTATAGGTTCTCTATAAGTCAGAATCAACTCAGACAGCAACTGGTTTTGTTTTTGGTTTGATGCTACTGAGACCTCCCTACTGAATTACATGTTCACCCTGAATCGACTCGACGGCAACAGGTTTGGTTTTTAGTTTTGGGGTAGTGCAAATGGTTAACACATTCAGTTGCTAGTCGAAAGGCTGGCAGTTCGAACCCACCTAGAGGTGCCTTGGAAGAAAGCATCTGAAGCTTCTGAAGGTCACAGCCTTGAAATCCTACAGAGTGCAGTTCTACTCCGCACACGTGGGGTCACCGTTGCTTGGAATCGACTCATTGGCAACTGGTACTGGTAGATTCAAATTCTGGCTCTCCTACATATTGGTTATGTGACTTTGGGCAAATCATTTAAACTCTCTGAGCCTCAGCTTTCTTATTTATAAAATTCCTTATTTATAAAAAGAGGTAACATATAGGCAGCATGTAGCATGTGCTTGTGGAGAGTTGCTTTTTGCCTGGCAAACTCCAACTCCCTTCCCGATATGTAGCTCTAGGGAAAGAAATCCTGAAAACCTCCAGTGATTGGGGCTCACCTCTTCCCAAGCAACCCTTTGTATTGTTGACAGAAAGCTGCCCTTAAGTTACAGCAAAAATGGTTCCACCGGCAGATGCCATGGAATGAGCATCCCGACTTTAGTTCAAGAAAAATGTTTTGTATACCCCACACTGCATAGGTGAGATAGAGGATCCACTGCCCCAATAAGCCTGGCTCCCTTCAGATGGAGTCATGGAAGAGCCAAACATCAAAAACCAAACCCATTGCTGTCGAGCTGATTCAGACTCATAGTGACCCTACAGGACGGAGTAGAACTGCCCCACAGGGTTTCCCAAGGAGTGGCTGGTGGATTCGAACTGCTGACCTTTTGGCTAGCAGTCATAGCTCTTAACCACTGTGCCACCAGGGCTCCCGTCAAAGAGCCAGGAGGGCTAAATTTAGCCTCTTGTAAGCTTCACATGGACCCAGGTAGAGGAGAAGAAAGTCTCCAAAGACCTCTCTTCAGGCCAACCCACTTCATCTCCCCTAAACCAGCAGCCCAGAGATTTCCAAGCCTGGTTATTCCTAATACATTTCATCCAGGCCCAAATGTATCCTTTCCTTGCCAAGAACCCACCCAAAGCATCTGGAGCTCTGAAAGTAAAGCAGGTATATTGGGTGTAGAATCTCATTAAAGAGGGTGGGGAAGAAAGAGCTCATGAGAGACACCGAAGATTGGCTGGGATCCAGGGACCCGAAGGGTTACTCTTAGGTGGGAAGTGGGGGGGGGGGGGGGGGTGTTGTTCAAGGGTGATGGGTAGAACGTGCCTGTGGAGCAAAGAACGTGAAGAATGAGACGTGAGGCCTGCAACATTCAGGGCATCTGTCCCTAACCACAAGTTCAGTAAGGGCAAAGGGTTGGGATCTCCATGGTCTGAGTCCAGACAAGGAAAGAGATTCAGTATGAGATGACCCTGCAAATCTTTATCTGTCACAGGGATTTTCCTAGCTACTGATGCTACCGAGGGGGCCCTGGTGGCGCAGTGGTTAAGTGTTTGGCTGTTAATCAAAAGGTCAGCAATTCAAATTCACCAGCTGCTCCTTGGAAATCCTTTGGGGCAGTTCTACTCTGTCCTATAGGGTCGCTATAAGTCAGAATCAACTCAGACAGCAACTGGTTTTGTTTTTGGTTTGATGCTACTGAGACCTCCCTACTGAATTACATGTTCACCCTGCTTTTTCAGCAACCCATCAGCCTCAAAACATCTGGGCCACACAGAGATAACATTCATTCATTCATTTATTCTCAAGTATTTATTGTCTGTTTAGTACCCCCAGGCATATTCTAAGTCCTAGAGATACAGTTAAGAAAACAGACAACAGTTCCTGCCCTTGTGGAGCTTTCATTGTAATGAGGCACTCTTGTCTGGCTAACATGAAACACAAAATTGAGACTCAAGGATAGGATTCACAAACCCAATGCCTCTAGGTGCTGGATACGCAACCCCAAAAACCAAACCCACTGCTGTCGAGTTGATTCGGACTCATAGTGAGCCTGTAGGACAGAGTAGAACTGCCCCATAGGGTTTCCAAGGCTGTAAATCTTTACAGAAGCAGACTGTCACATCTTTCTCCCTCCGAGCAGCTGGTAGGTTTGAACCGCCGCAGCCAAGCGCTTAACCACTGCACCACCAGGGCTCCTGGATATGCAACAGTCGTGCACTAAGTGTTCTAGTTGCAAGACAATAAGGAGTAGTGGGGACTGTGGGGACTGTAGGGACTGGAGATCTCATGCCACGTCTAAAAGGAGCAGTTGTTATTTGGTTCCAGATAATTGTTTCCACACAAGAATGCAAATTCATTGCTGCCAGCTGGTAGCAATTTATGGTAGAAGCCATAAAGCTAGATTTCTGTGAAATTCTCCACTTTTTAAAACCTGGAACAAATCAAACTAAACTCATCTGAGGGCCAGGGCCAGGTTCTGTCTGAGGGACACTAGTTCATGACTCTTGCCCTTGATGTCCAGTGAGGATTGGTGGGAATAGAGGGCCAAGTAGATCAAGTCAAAAACCTGGAGTCAGAAAGACAGGGTCTCAAACTAGTTGCACAGTTTACGGCTAGTAGAACTTTAGGCAAGTTATGTCATTTTTTTGAGCCTCAGCTTCTCCATCTGTAAAATAGGAGTAAAATTATAGAAAAGTTACATTAAGTAATAAATGATAGGTGTATAGCATCTATGCCTGGTACGTATTAAGCACATCAGTAAATAATAATTGTTATAACTGTCAGGGTCCCAGCAGGAAACAGATGCACACTCAAAGGTTTTAACTGCAGGGGTTTAATTGTTCTATTTATAGCAGTGTGGACAGGTTTTTTAGAGAATGCACAGGGCTGATGAAGCACCCAGGGGCTAGAAGCCTCAGGGAGCCATCACCACTCCTGGCCTGAAGGACAAAGGGAGAAAAAGTGTAACCAGATCACGGTGAGAGATGGAGCCGTGGAAGAAGGGTCACCTAGCAAGAGCTATGGTCCTAAAGGAATACCCACCCTGCCAGAACTCCAGTGAGGGAGGGAGATAGCAGGGGAGAATAACAACCCTACCTTACAAGCCTCTCATTCTGATTTCCTGCTGCTGCCTCCCATTGGCCAAACCAATCTAGAAGCCAGAGGGGAAGAGGGCTTGGGTGATGTGCTCTGTAGGTGTCAGTCTCCCAGGGCACAGGCAAGGGCAGAAAAGAGCTGAAAGGACAGTGATCTGGAGGAAAGCACAGTTGACCTTTACTTCTCTTTTCCACTCTTTTTCACCCTCCTTGCTTTCTTCTTGTTGTTAGTTGCACTTGAGTTGGCTCCAACTCACGTTGACCCCACATATAACAGAACGAAACATTGCCTGGTCCTATGCCATCTTTACGCTCTTTGATAAGCTTGAGCCTATAGTTGTGGCTATGCTTGAGCCCATGGTTATGGCTATTGTGTCAATCTATCTCACTAAGGAATTCCATCCATTTTGCTGACCCTCTACTTTACCACACATGATGTCCTTTTCTAGGGATTGGTCTTTCCTGATGACATATCCAAAGCTGTCCCTACTTCTTAGGGGAAAATACTGGAGTAGAGCCCCTTCCACTCTAATTCAAAAATGCTTACAACTTTGAACTTGTCAAGCAAACCAAGAGGGGATACCTAAAGAGCAAGTTTCTGTGGAAGGCCGGAAGCTGCACTGAATTTCTCTTGGAAGGCTCAGCAGCTATGAGAGGCCAGACTGAAAATCACAGCTGGTTGAAACAATGATCAGGGCCTCTCTTCATTACAGTTCAATGGGGTAGGGGGTTTGCCAAAAGAGACTGAAGCAAAGGAAAGAGCAGCCTCAAAGTGAGAAGGGGAGACCACTTTCCTGATCTTCATGTCACCTTGGGCAGGGAATGAGGAATTGAGTAAGAAAAAGGGAGATCAGGGAAAGCCAAACCTCAAGTACTGCTTTTAAAAATATCTGCTAGCATATGTCAGGCTTGTCTATTAGTTTATTGTACTGTGGTGGCTTACATGTTGCTTTGATGGTGGAAGCTATGCCACAAGAATTTCAAATACCAGCAGGGTCACCCATGGTGGACAGGTGTCAGTGGAGCTTCCAGACAAAGACAGACTAGGAAAAAGGAGTTATCTATCTACTTCTGAAAAAAAAAATGGCCGGTGACAACTTTATGTATAGCAACAGAACATTGTCTGATATAGTGCTGGAAGATGAGCCCCCAGCTTGGAAGACACTCAAAATATGGCTTGGGAAGAGAAGCCTCCTCAAAGTAAAGTAGACCTTAATGAAGTGGATGGAGGAAAGCTTTTCGGATCTTCATTTGCTGATGTGGCACAACTCAAAATGAGAAGAAACAGCTGCAAACATCCATTAATAACTAGAATGCTGAACATATGAAGTATGAATCTAGGAAAACTGGAAATTGTAAAAAATGAAACGGAATACTTGAAGATAGATAATCTAGGCACTAGTGAGCTGAAATGAACTGGTATTGACCATTTTGCATCAGACAATCAGATGGTCTACTATGCTAGGAACGACAAATTGAAGAGAAATGGTGCCACATTCATCTTCAAAAAGAACATTTCAAGAGCTATCCTGCAGTGCAATGCTCTCAGTGATAGGATAATATCCACATGCCTATAAGGAAGACTAGTTAATATGACTATTATTCAAATTTATGCAGCAACCACTAATGCCAATGATGAAAAAATTGAAGATTTTTATCAACTTCTGAAATCTGAAATTGATCAAACATGCAATCAAGATGCATTAATAATTACTGGTGATTGGAATGCAAAAGTTAGAAATAAAGAAAGATCAGTAGTTGGAAAAAGTGGCCTTGCTGATAGAAACAATGCTCGAGATCCCAAGTTAGAATTTTGCAAGACCAACAAATTCTTCATTGCAAATACCTTCTTTCAACAACGTAAATGGTGACTCTATACGTGGACCTCACTGGATGGAATACACAGGAATGAAATCGACTACATCTGTAGAAAGAGACAAGGGAGCAGCTTAATATCATTAGTCAGAACAAGGCCAGGGCTGGCTGCAGAACAGACTATCAATTGCTCATATGCAAGTTAAAGCTGAAGCTGAAGGAAAGTAAAACAAGTCCATGAGAGCCAAAGTACAACCTTGAGTATATCCCACCTGAATTTAGAGACCATCTCAAGAATAGATTTGACTCATTGAACACTAATGAGCGAAGACCAGAAGTGTTGTGGAATGACATCAAGGACATAATACATGAAGAAAGAAAACAGTCATTAAAAAGGCAGAAAAGAAAGAAAAGTCCAAAATGGATGTCAGAAGAGACTCTGAAACTTGATCTTGAACATAGAGTAGCTAAAGCAAATGGAAGAAATGATGAAGTAAAAGAACTGAACAGACGAATTTAAAAGGGTGGCAAGAGAAGACAAAGTAAAGTAGTATAATGAAATGTGCTAAAGCCTATAATTAGAAAAACCAAAAAGAAAGAACATACTCAGCATTTTTCAAGCTAAAAGAAAAATTCAAGCATTGGGTTGCAATATTGAAGGATTCTATAGGCAAGATATTGAATGACACAGGAAGTCTCAAATGAAGATGGAAGGAATACACAAAATCACTGTACCAAAAAGAATTGGTCAGGCAGAGCCAACTTGGCATTATAGACAGAAGCACCATGCCATCCCTTCACAGCAAAGACCTAAAAAACCAAGTAAAACAGAGACAGACATCAATCCTGGAACCCTAAGTGTCAAATGAAGACATAAAAACTCAGCCAAGCACTGAATGGAATAAGAAACTGAAAGGGAACAGAGAGCGAAGAGAGAGACATGCGGAGGTCCTGTATCAGCTAGCACAGCATGGATTCGCCATCTTGGACTCCTGCTGGAGACCGGTGGACAGGGAGTAAGGGAAAGCAGCTTCATGGAGCTCCCAGCAGGAGACAGAACAACTGGTAACCAACAATATACGATTCCCCCCCACCCCCCTTCTTCACTCTCACTCGGCCTCCTCTGCTTCCTGCAGCCACAGTCTCTTGGCCGGGAGGCACCAGCTTTGGATTTGACCCACTCACACTGGCCAGCTCCCTGAGTGCCATGTGTTTTGTTGCTGGTGTTGCTTTTTTCTGCTTCTTTTGGTTTCTTCTGTACCTCTCGCCACCTCCACCTCCCTTCTCTCAAACACCTGGCTCTGTGTGCCATCTTTGCTTCTTCTTGAAAGGCTGTGAACCCCTGCTTGACTGGAACTGCTTCCTGGCCTGTGCCACCATACTGGTGGGAACCCTGGAGCTTTTTTGTTTGTTTGTTTGGTATGTTATGTTTTGTTTTGTTTGTTTGTTTTCATTTTCTTTTCTGGCCCAGGAGCCCCTTCTAGCCAGGCTGTACTGCACTGTTTGGGAGCTACTTCTCTGGTCTTAGCAGCCATGTGGTGGGATCCCTAGGGACATTTCTTTTTTTGTTTTCTTTTCTCTCTTTTTTCCTTTTTGTCTTTCCTCATTTCTCAGTTTCTCATCTCTCTATACTTACCTTCTCCTGCTGTCTCCTGAATACCTGGCACTGTGTGACATCTCTACCCCTTCTAGCCAGGCTGTACTTTGCAGCCTGGGAGCCACTTCACTGGTCTTTGCAGCCGCAGTGGTGGATCCCCGGGGGCTTTACTTTTCTCTTTTTTTCTACTTTTTATTTATTTAATTTTTTTCTTTTTCCCTTTTTCTCCTTTTGGTTTTTCACATTTCTGTTTCTCATCTCTCCACTCCAACAGCAAGCTCCCTTCTCACTTTTTTTTGTTTGTTTTTGGCTTCTGTTACTCGCTCCTCTTTCCATACCAATCTTAGCTCTACACATCACAGTCTCCTCCCTCCTTCCAGCCTACCTGCACTGTGTGCTGAACATCACACCCCTGAGCAGCACAGGCATAGCTTATCAGAACCTGCCCTGCACTGATTCCTGGCCTGCCCTGTTAGCCCTAGTACATGCTACAAACAACCCATCCCAGCAGCTCCCCTCCACCTGGACCTGCCATGCTGCACAATAGCTGAGTGATTGGCCCTGCCCATTGGACCAGGAGGTGAAAAGAATTGTGCCCACAGACGAGCAAACAACAAAGAACGCACAACCCACCTTCTCACACATAACCAAATAAAACAAAAAAGCAGGAAGAAACAAATTAACAATCAATAAACAAAGAAAATAACTACTGAATGTCCCAAAGACAGTAGACAATATTAAAACATATAGAAAAACAAGACAGGACAGTTCCAGTAGGCATCAAAAATAAAACACCAGATGACTTTCCAGTAGAAGAAAACCACTAGAACCACCTGACAGGGGATTCAAATCTCTACTATTCAGAGCTACCCAAGAGTTGAAACAAACAGCAGACAAAAATGAGGAAAAAATAGACAAATTCATGGAAAGTACAGAAAAAAAATGGAAGGATTCCGGAAAATAATACAGGAACAAAATTCCAAAATAAATTTACAACTAGAAATCATACAAAAACAACAATTAGAAATCCAAAAGATAAACAACAAGATTTCAGAAATGAACAGTGTCACAGAAGGGCTGAGGACAGGTTTGAAACGATGGAAGACAGGATCAGTGAAATTGAAGATGAACACTTTGATACAACGCTGTTTGAGGAAAAATCGAAAAAAGAAGGAAGGAAAATGAAGAAACCCTGATAATTATGTGGGATACAATCAAAAGCAAAAATCTGTGAGTGATCGGAGTTCCAGAACAGGGGGAGAAAACAGAAAACACAGAGAGGATCACTGAAGGACTGCTGACAGAAAAATTCCCTGATATCATGAAAGATGAAAAGCTGACTATCCAAGAAGCTCATCAAACCCCATACAGGACAGATCCCAAAAGAAAATCACCAAGGCATATCATAATCACACTCACTAAAACCAAAGGCCAAGAAAGAATCATGAGAGCACTGGATAAAACAAAAAGTCACATACAGAGGAGAAACAATAAGACTAAGCTCTGATTATTTGGCAGAAACCATGCAGGCAAGAAGGCAATGGGATGACATATATAAAACCTTGAAAGAAAGAAACTGCCATCCAATAATAATATATCCTGCAAAATTCTCATTCAAATATGATGGTGAAATTAGGACATTTCCAGATAAACAGAAACTAAGGGACTATGTAAAAACCAAACCAAACTTACAAGAATTCATAAAGGGAGACTTTCGATCTGAGAAGAAACAACAACAGACTGCAGCCTGAATCTGAGATGCAAGATTTTACCAGCCAGATAACTACCTAGGAAGTGAACTCTCAAGAACTATCCAAAACCAGAAGAATTACAACAGGGAACCAGAGAGGTTAATCTGTAAATGACAATAACATCAGAACAATAAAAGAGGGAATAAACGATGTAGGTATAGAACCTTCTAATGTAGAGGAAATCTAGGCAATACCAAGTAATAATAGACTGGTTCAAACCTAGGAATATAAGGGTAAATTTCAAGGTAACTGCAAAGAAAATTAACAAGCCTACTCATCAAAATAAAGAAGGAAAACCAAAAGTCTCAGTAAAAACAAAACCTACAAAAACAAAAGAAATGAAAAAAAAAAACACAAACAAAAGGAATTCAGCACAGGAGAGTAAGAGGAACAAAGAAAATGTTAGCAGCACAAAAAAAGCATTACAAAATGACAGCAATAAATTCACACCTACCAATAATTACACTGAACGTAAATGGCCTAAATGCGCCCATAAAGAGACAGAGAGTGACAGAATGGATTAAAAAACAGGATCCATCAATATGCTGTATACAAGAGACACACCTTAGAAACAAAGATGTAAATTTATTTAAAATCAAAGGATGGAAAAAAGTATATCAAGCAAACAGCTACCAAAAAACAGCAGGAGTGGCAATACTAATCTCAGATAAAATAGACTTTAAAACAAAATCCACCGTAAAAGACAAAGAATGGCACTATATAATTATTAAAAGAATGATCCATCATGAAGACATAACCATAATAAACATCTATGTAACCAATGACAGGGCTCCAAAATACATAAAACAAACTCTAACAGCACTGAAAAGAGAAAATGACGGTTCCACAGCAATAGTTGGAGATTTCAACACACCACTCTCAGTAAAGAACAGAATGTCTAGACAGAAACTCAGCAAAGATACGGAAGACCTAAAGGGCACAATCAGCCAACTTGACCTCATAGACATATATAGAACACCCCACCCAATGGCTGCAAAGTACGCATTCTTTCCCAATGCACATGGAAAGTTCTCCAGAACAGACCACATCTTAGGTCACAGAGCAATCCTCAACAAAATCCAAAACACTGAAATAATACAAATTATCTTCTCTGACCACAATGCCATCAAGATAGAAATTAACAAGAAAAGCAAGGGAAAAAAATCAATTACATGAATAACATGCTTACACATCACTGTGTGATAGAAGAAATTAGAGATACGATCAAAAAATTCCTAGAATCAAATGAGAATGAAAACACATCATACCAAAACCTTTGGGACACAGCAAAGGCAGTCCTCAGGAGACAATTTGCAGCAACAGGTGCACACATCAAAAAAGAAGAAAGGGACAAAATCAAAACATTAACTACATAACTCAAACAAATAGAAAGAGAAGAGCAAAAAAAAGCCCACAGCCACCAGAAGAAAGGAAATAATAAAGATCAGAGCAGAAATAAATGAAATAGAGACTAGAAAAACAATAGAAAGAATTAAAAAAACCAAAATTGGTTCTTTGAAAGGATCAACAAAATTGTCAAGCCACTGGCCAGACTGAAAAAAGAAAAACAGGAGAGGACACAAATAACCCAAACAAGGAAGGAAATGGGGGACATTACAACAGACCCAAGTGAAATAAAAAGGATCATAAGAGGGTATTTATGAAAAACTATACTCCAACAAATTTGAAAACCTGGAAGAAATGGATAAATTTCTAGAAACACACTACCTACCCAAACTAACGCAAACTGATGCTGAAAATCTGAACAAACCCATAACAAGAGAAGAGATTGAAAAGGTAATAAAAACACTTCCGGAACTCGGCCAGACATGGCTGTGTCAGCATGCTTTTCCGTTTTTCCATTCTCACCTATTCTGTAATATTCTTTGGACTCAGGCAGACGTGGCTCTGGCAGCATGGCTATCCGATTCCCACTTCTGCCCTTTGGAATACATGCCGAATAAAACTTTCTTTTTGCTTTACTAAACATTGTGATGTTTTTCCCCTACAACAGTTAATGGCACTGTGAGCAGGATCTGAAGCTACAAATCCAGTCAACTTCGAAGAGACCTGGACTGCGGAGCAGAAGCTGGCAACGAAAGGTCCTATCTTCTGGACCCACATGTTCCCACTCCATGTCCCTTCGACATTGATGGGGTGAGTGCTCTCAGAAAACGAACCTTTGCTTATTTTTCTGTTGTTCTCTTTTTCATGTTTTCTTAAGTTTTGTTTGTAAAACCGGTTAATTGATTAAGGAGAATCTTTCTTAGATGTTTGCTTGATGATTTGGTTCAAAAGAGAGACATTTAGTAATTCTTTAAGTGAACTGCAGTTTAGGCCTGGATTCGGGCATTTGAAGAGGTAATTCTATTTTCAAAGAGCTGTGAGTCACTATAAGCTGCAAAATTCGGACTTTTTTGTGACTCAGAGAAAACCTGGAAAATAGTGCTCTGTTTTGCCAAATTCGCAGGGAGAGGTGGCAGCTCTTGCCTGTTTTGCCAGATTCTCAGGGGGAGGTGACAGCCCCTGACCTGTGTTTTGATATTTAAGGGAGAAGTGGTAGTTCTGTACCTGTTTTTTCCATTGAATTGAGTCGCTCTTACCAAAAATTGCTATATACACTTCAAGAAACTAGGATCCCCATATCCTTGTTTTGTGTGGTATTATCTGGTGAGTTTATGCGGTCTTTCTGTCTCCTTTCGTTCTAAGAGCTTGCTTCTGGTCTAGAGCATTGTATCTAAGTTTGTCTTGTATTAGATTGGTGGCTATGGCTAAGAACTGCTGTTTTTTGTAAGGCTAGTCATAGAACCTCAGTTCCTTCTTCATCCAGAAAAAACAGCATCTTGTGTCTGTCTTATGATTTAGATTTTTAATAACTACTTAGAGAAACTTTGATATAAATTGGTCTATTTGAAAAGTACACTAAGATCTTTACGTTTTATACTATGTCAGTCTTAAAAGTAAAACCTTTTTAAGTAACTTAAGACAGATATTATATGCAATGTGTTTTATTTAAGGAAAAAGGATAGTTTCATCTTAGAGTAGCAGTTCCACAACAGTAAAAAAGAAAGAAATCAGCTATCTTTTGTCTTTCAAAATGCCTCCATCAATTTAAACATATGTAAATGTCTTCCCTGAGTGAAGAGAGAGAGGGCAGGGCACGATCAGGCCTCCCCAGCTCCCAGTCTCCAAGATCCTATAGCTCCAGGGATGCTTTTGAAAGACCCCTTTCCAGCTAGGTGGAGACTCTTTTAAGACAAAAGATAAGAAAAATTGCTGCTTTGCCATAGTTATCAGAAATTGGGTAGATCCTAATCATAGAACTGTAAACAAGTTCTCTCTATTAGAGGGGAACTTCAAGAAGTAAAAAAAAAAAATAGAAATCACAATGAGACACACCTGAAGTGGCCTGAAAAAAATGTTCCCAGCAGTAGCCAAACACTTAAGGTTATATCCATATCAATGAGTTGGTCAAATGAGCAGAGACTTTGTGATTTCCAAAGCCTGTTGATACAATCTTTAAAGACTAAAATTAGACTGGGGAAAATATGAGAAGTAATAAAAGTTGAATGAAATCTTACAATGTTTAAATAGACTTTTCTTTCAACAACAATTATGTTTTATGACATATAGGCTTAAAGTAATTTCGACATTTTGGGTAACTTATTGATGTTATTAAGTTAATAGATACTTGTCATAATTTAAGTTTATATATTTTTGCTTTTTATGCCACCAGAGAAAGGATAGACAGGTATATATATTTAAGTCTGCGAATGAGTGTGTTCATTTTTGCCATTTAAAGGGATGCACTGTAAGAGATATATAACAAAGGCAACCTTTAAGAGGTTTATTGAAAAAGAAATTTATTAGATATTGTCAAGTTTCACATGTCTGACTAAAGTTTAATGGTTTAATTTATGAGATTTTTAGGAGTTTTAATGTTAAGTAGCATATAAAACAAAGAATTGGGTTTCTTGCAGTTAAAATAACAAAGTTTTCTTTAATTTCTGAGTTAAAGGGTTAATTTAATCTTTGTGTAATCTGCCTGGAAGACAAAGGTTTGGCCTCTCATTAGAATAAGATTCCTGAGTCTGAATACTAAGCCTCATGGCTTTTAGAAAAGAAAGATAAGGGTATTACTTTCAGATCTTTGGTTAAATAATTTAAGTATTGTTTCACAGTGACCTATTTTATTATCTCTTTATTGCTAACTTGGTTGCAACTTTATCTTTTTGAATCTAGCATTATCAAAGCCAATGGTTTGATTAGCGAATTCACATCATTTACCTATAAAGTTTTTTTTATTACTATTGAAGTATTTAGAGATTTGATAATCTTAGCATATTTTTAGTATATCCTGACTATATGGTATTTTGTCTCAAAATTATTCTGCATTATATCTGAAGCTCTTTGAATATGATTAATGGCTAGATTTAGAAATATTTTTATCTAAAGTTTTTTTAAACTGATTTTATTTGGCCTTTACGTTATGCTTATAATTAATTTCTATCAGGTCTTTCACTATTAAGAATATTATGTTTATCAATTAATCATGGTCATATTAAGTTTTGTCATCTGTAGATAAGCTTTTACTTTGCTGATTTGCTGAAAAAGTTTGACCAAAATATCTCAACAAAAAGATGGACTATACTGGACTCGCTAAAAGGACTGTAACTAGACTGAATAAAATTTCCAGAACTCCTATGCAGAAGCTGATGGGTTCACAGACTGCAGCTGATCCGGAATCACATGGAATAGAAATTAACTACATATGACTGAGTAAACTAAAGGAAACTATGTTTTTTTTTAATATTGCTGATGTTTTAAGGTCCTAATTTCTGGATACAAGAAATCATTCTCCTTTTTCCTAAATTATGTAACTAATGGGTTTAGATATTGTAACTCTTGAATTAGAAGTTCCTGTTGGTAAACTTAGCAAAGTTGTAGATATCATAACCAGAGAACCGTCTGAAATTTGAGCTATGATTTTACAAAATAGAATAGCATTAGATTTCCTGTTAGTCTCTTAAGAAACAGTTTGTGCCTCAATAGATAAATGTTGGTGTATTTATATTAATACTCAATCTGAGGTTTTGCAGCATGTAGTTGCTGTTGAGGCACATGAAAACAGTTACTGATGCTGCTTTTGTAGAGACAAAGACCTCATGAGATTTGTTTCCTTGGTTCAAAGACCTTAGGGTCATGGTTTCATTGGTTAATTCAGACAATTGGCCTAATATAATTGTTAGTGTTTCTGTTTTATTTCCCAGTTTGCTGTATGGTGCCTGGGATCTTAAAAACCAGAGGATGTCCAATTACCATTTATTGAGCATTTTTGATAAAAAATTCGATAACAAGATCATGATCCAAAGGAAAGAATGATGAGAGAGTTGTATATAATTCTCCTGGAATCCAGATTTCTGGCTTTCAGGGAGGTTGAGGCAACCCATATGGGATATTTGCCTTTGGGTGTCCTCTTGAACCTTTAGCTTTGAGAAAAAAAACTGGTTCCTAAAGATACTTTGAGTCAAACAATGGTCTGGCTAAACTAGTAAGACCATTTTGCTCTGGGTATTGAGCTTTTTTTTTTTGAAGAATTCAGTCTGTTTTAGGAAATTAACTTCAAAGATCAGACAGAGAGTTATGTTTAGGGTAAATTAGTAACGAGTTTATGCAGTATGTAAGACAACGTTGTATGAAATAACTTCTGTAATGCTTGTAATCAAACTTTCACCCTCTTACGATGCCGAAAATTATGTATCTTAAAGAAACCAGATTCTCAGAGGAGACTGACCTCGTGGCTCAGACTCCATTTTATCTTTGGTTCCATTTCTGCTTCTGAGAAAGTGACCCATGACTGTTAATAGGTAAACCAAGGAGGGGCAGCTTGACCTTGGGAAGAACACTTAATATGTTTTAAACAGACTAACTGAAGACCTCCCACAGGAAAGATCCATCCTGTATTATCTTGCTAATCATTAGTTCTCTAATGAAAACTTGTCACATGTAAATTTTTCTATACCTTCTGTTTCTTCTAGACAAACTTTGTGTGCTTCTTATGGATATATGTTTCTGTGTAGATATGTTTCTAATTTAGATGATTCCTTTCCAACTGATAGTGAATTTACATGGGCAATCTTGTTTAAATTACTGACGAATGCATGGACAATGCACTTCGGAAACTTTAGGCTTATCTTTAAGTATTCATAGTAACAATGCTAGTAAATACTGGAAAGGTAATGTTAAATTGTCACACATTGTAAAATGAAAGTCAGAAGAAAACCCATTGGTCCAACATTCAGGGTATGGTTGGTAGCTTTAATTCCTACATATGGTATATCTGAGTTGGAGAAATCTTTAAGAAAATTTGTCAGTCACTATGGGGCAAATAACAGATGAGATAGAAGCACAACAGTGATCTCTGATCTCATAAGCCAAGGTGACATGAGATAACAAAATAACCTTAGATTTTTTTTATTAGTCCAAGAAAGTGTAGTCTGTGCTGTAGACAAGATAAACATAGAATTAGACAGCAAGCTACTTGATTACATACTGTCACTCCTTACAAACATGAGGTTTGTTTGGGTGGTTATCATCAGGAATAAGTACATGGACTAGATCACTACTGCAAGGAAGAGTAATATTCTTAGTCTACATCCTGACAGTATTAGGCATAATAAAATTTGTCCTCTATTGTCTTACACACCTAAAAGGCAAAAGAAGGCCTCAGGTTAAAATGTTCATGTACATTGAGTCTGCTCACTCCGGCAATGCCATTGATGGGAACATCGCTCTTACTTAATAACCTGGTGAAGAACCAAATAGTATCCGGTGGAAAACCAGCACAGTGAGTTTAAAGATCCTGTAATGGCCACCATCTAGGAGCTTGACTAAGTCCAGGTATTGATCATCGATGGGTTATCTCCAATCTCTGATCAAAAGGAGGGACTGATTTAGGAAATAATATTGGAGTTATTATTCCCTCTCCTTGAGCGTGGAGAATTGTGACCCAGCTGGGGCTGAGCCCTCACAGACTCACAAAGACACATCAACTGGGCCCTGAGATAAGACAACAGATGGGACAATCTCAGAAATTATCTTAAGGAAGTTTTCACAAAAGGACAATAAAACCTAACCCAAAGGACTTCTCACCTTTTGTCTTTTTCTTTTCACATTTAGTGAATAGGAATTTGTTGGACCAATGAAGACCCTCCTGACTTTCATAACTGAAACCCATACAAATGATTGTTAAGAAAGATGATTCAAAATGTAAGATTACAATTTCTAGCCAATCAGTGGAAAAGTGATGCTTTCATGATTCTACCTATTTTGTGATGTTGATATATACTGATGATTCTGTAACCTTCCTTGAACTCAGACAGACATGGCTGTGGCAACGTGCTTATCCGTTTTTCCATTCTCACCTATTCTGTAATATTCTTTGGACTCAGGCAGACATGGCTCTGGCAGCATGCTTGTCCGATTCCCACTTCTGCCCTTTTAATATATGCTGAATAAAACTTTCTTTTTGCTTTACTTAAAAAAAAACAAAAACCATTTCCAACAAAAAAAAAGCCCTGGCCCAGATGGCTTCACTGGAGAATTCTACCAAACATTCAGATAAGAGCTTACACGAGTACTACTCAAACTATTTCAGAACACAGAAAAGGAAGCAACACTTCCGAATTCATTCTATGAAGCCAGCATAACCCTGATACCAAAACCAGGCAAAGACACCACAAAAAAAGAAAATTACAGACCAATATCTCTCAAGAATATAGATGCAAAAATTCTGAACAAAATTCTAGCCAATAGAATTCAGCATCATATCAAAAAAATAATACACCACAACCAAGTAGGATTCATACCAGGTATGCAAGGATGGTTCAACATTAGAAAATCAATCAACATAATCCACCACATAAATAAAAGGAAAGAAAAGAATCACATGATCATCTCAACTGACACAGAAAAGGCATTTGACAAAGTCCAACACCCATTCCTGATAAAAACTCTCCATCAAATAGGTATAGAAGGGAAATTTCTCAACATAATAAACGGCATCTATGCAAAACGAATGGCCAACATCATTCTTAATGGAGAGAGGCTGAAAACATTCCCCTTGAAAACAGGAACAAGACAAGGATGCCCTTTATCACCACTCCTATTTAACATTGTGCTGGAAGTTCTAGCTAGAGCAATAAGCAAGAAAAAGAAATAAAGGGCATCCAAACTGATAATGAAGAAGTCAAACTGTCCCTATTTGTGGATAATATGATAGCATACATAGAAAACCCAAAAGACTTCACGAGAAAACTATAGGAACTAATGGAAAGAGTCAGCAGAGGAACACGATACAAGATAAACATACAAAAATCAGCTGGATTCATATACACCAATAAAGAGAATGATGAAAAGGAAATCAGAAAAACAATATCATTTATAACAGCCCCTAAAAAGATAAAATACTTAGGAATAAATCTAACTAGGGTTGTAAAAGACCTCTACAAAGAAAACTACAAAATACAAGAATCCGAAAGAGGTCTATATAAATGGAATAACACACCGTGCTCATAGATAGGTAGACTCCGCATTGTGAAAATGACAATTCTACCCAAAGGAATTTACAAGTACAGTGCAATCCTGATCCAAATACCAACAACATTCTTTAAAGAGATGGAGAAACTAATCATCAACTTTATATGGAAAGAGAAGAAGCCCCCATAAGTAAAGCACTACTGAAGAAGAAGAATAAAGTAGGAGGACTCGCACTACCTGACCTCAGAATCTACTATACAGCTACAGTAGTCAAAACAGCCTGGTACTGGTACAATGACAGACACTTTGACCAAGGGAATAGAATTGAGAACCCAGATGTAAATCCATCCACCTACGGTCACCTGATCTTCGACAAGGGCCCCAAGTCCATCAAATGGGGAAAAGATAGATTTTTAGCAAATGGTGCTGGCAAAACTGTACGTCCATCTGCAAAAAAAATGAGGCCCCATACCTCACACCATATGCAAAAACTAATTCAAAATGGATCAAAGACCTAAATATAAAGCCAAAAACTATAAAGTTCATAGAAGAAAAAATAGGAACAATGCTAGAGGCCCTCATACATGGCATTAGCAGGATACAAACCATAACAAAAAACACACAAACTCCAGAAGATAAGCTAGATAACTGGGATCTTTTAAAAATTAAACACTTATGCTCATCAAAAGACTTCACCAAAAGCGTGAAAACAGAATCTACAGACTGGGAAAAATTTTTTGGCCATTATAAATCAAACAAATGTCTAATCTCTAAAATCTACAAGAAAATCCAACACCTCTACAACAAAAAGACAAATAATCCAGTGAAAAAATGGGCAAAGGAAATGAACAGACACTTCACCAAAGAGGACATTCGAGCGGCCAACAGACACATGAGGAAATGCTCAATGTCACTAGCCATTAGAGAAATTCAAATCAAAACCACAATGAGATACCAGCTCACCCTGGCATTACTGGCGGGAATTTAAAAAAAACTGGAAATAACAAATGTAGGAGAGGCTGCGGAGAGATTGAAACTCTTATGCACTGCTGGTGGGAATGCAAAATGATACAATCCTTTTGGAAAATGATATGGCACTTCCTTAGAAAGCTAAAAATGGAAATACCATACGATGGAGCAATGCCACTGCTAGGAATATATCTTAGAGAACTAAGAGTCATCACACGAATAGACATATGCACACCCATGTTCATTGTAGCATTGTTCACAAAAGCAAAAAGATGGAAACAACCTAAATGCCCATCAACAGACGAATGGATAAACACACTATGGTACATACGCACAATGGAGTATTATGCAATGACAAAGAACAATGATGAATCTGTGAAGCATCTCATAACATGGATGAAACTGGAGGACATTATGCTGAGCAAAATAAGTCAATCACAAAGGGACGAATATTGTATGAGACCACTACTGTAAAAACTCATGAAAAGGTTTACACAAAAAAAGAAACAATCTTTGATGATTACAATGGAAGGGAGGGGTGGGGGGTGAAAAATACTAAATAGACAATAGATAAGTGGTAACTTTGGTCAAGGGTAAGACAGTACACAATACTGGGGAAGCCAGAACAACTTGTACAAGGAAGGTCATGGAAGCTCCATAGACACATTCAAACTCCCTGAGGGACCGAATTGCTGGGCTGAGGGCTGTGGGGACCATGGTCTCGGGGAACATCTAGCTCAATTAGCATAACAGAGTTTATAAAGAAAATGTTCTACATTCTACCTTAGTAACTAGTGTCTGGGGTCTTAAAAGCCTGTGAGCAGCCATCTAAGATACTCCACTGGTCTCACCCTTTCAGGAGCAAGGGAGAATGAAGAAAACAAGATACAGGAAAACGATTAGTCCAAAGGACTAATGGACCACAACTACCACAGCCTCCACCAGACTGAGTCCAGTACATCTAGATGGTGCTCGGCTACCACCACTGGCTGCTCTGACAGGGATCACAATAGAGGGTCCCGGACAGAGCAGGAGAAAAAAGTAGAACAAAATTCTAACTCACAAAAAAAGACCAGACTTACAGGCCCGACAGAGACTGGAGAAACCCCAAGAGTATGGCCCCCAGACACCCTTTTATCTCAGTAATGAAGTCACTCCTGAGGTACACCCTTCGGCCAAAGATTAGCAGACGCATAAAATAAAACGAGACTAAAGGGGTACAACGGCCCAGGGAACAAGGACTAGAAGGCAGGAGGGGACAGGAAAGCTGGTAATAGGGAACCCAATGTCAACAAGGGACTGTTGACATGTCATGGGGTAGTTAACCAATGTCATAAAACAATATGTGTACTAACTGTTTAATGAGAAACTAATTTGTTCTCTAAACCTCCATCTAAAGGACAAAAAAACGAAAAGATTTGGTTGATGCTCAACCATTTCAGAAGGCAGCATATGATCAAGAACCAATGGTACTAGCAAAATGATGGAAACAACCTAGATGCCCATCAACAGATGAATGGATAAACAAACTATGGTACATTCACACAGTGGAGTACTATGCAACGACAAAGAACAACAATGAATCTGTGAAGTATCTCATAACATGGATGAAACTGGAGGACATTATTCTGAGTGAAATAAGTCAATCACAAAAGGACAAATATTGTATGAGACCTCTATTATAAAAACCCATGAAAAAGTTCACACACAAAATGTAACAATCTTTGTTGGTTACCAGGGATGGGAGGGGTGGGGGGGGAAATACTAAATAGGCAATAGATAAGTGGTATCTTGGGTGAAGGGTTGGACAGTACACAATACAGGGGAAACTAGCACAACTTGTACAAGGAAAGGTCATGGAAGCCCCATAGACACATCCATACTCCCTGAGGGACTGAATTGCTGGGTGGAGGGCTGTGGGGACCATGGTCTCATGGAACATCTAGCTCAATTGGCATGACACAGCTTATAAAGACAATGTTCTACATTCTACCTTGGTGAGTAGTACCTGGGGTCTTAAAAGCATGTGAGCGGCCATCTAAGATACTCCACTGGTCTCATCCCTTTGGGAGCAAGGGAGAATGAAGAGAACAGGATACAAGGAAAAGATTAGTCCAAAGGACTAATTTTCCACAGCTACCAAGGCCTCCACTGGACTGAGTCCAGTACAGCTGGATGGTGCCCGGCTACCACCACTGACTGCTCTGACCAGGATCACAACAGAGGGTTCTGGACAGAGCTGGGGAAGGATGTAGAACATAATTCTAACTCACAAAAAACAGACCAGATTTACTGGCCTAAAGGAGACTGGAGAAACCACAAGAGTATGGCCCCCAGACACCCTTTTAGCTCAGTGGTGAAGTTATCTCCGAGGTTCACCATTCAGCCTGGGAGTGGACAGCCCCGTAAAACCAAATGGGACTAATGAGGTACAGGAGTCCAGTGACAAGGGCCAGAAGGCAGAAGGGGACAAGGAAGCTGGTGATAGGGAACCCAAGGTTGAGTAAGGATATTGTTGATGTGTTGTGAGATTGTTAACCATTGTCATAGGGCAACATTTGTAGTAACTGTTAAATGAGAAACTGGTTTGTTCTGTAAGCCTTCCTCTTAAGTGAGAATAACAGCACAATTGGAAGAGCGTAGTCAGTGTCACTGAACTGCGCATGTAGAAATTTTTGAAATGGTGTATCTTTGGCTATGTGTATTTTCACCAAAAAAAAGGTTGAGAAGTTAGAGTGTTGACATGTTGTGGGGTTGTTAACCAATGTCATAAAACAATATGTGTACTACTGTTTCATGAGAAACTATTTGTTCTGTAAGCCTTCACCAGAAGTACAATAAAAAAAAGAACCAATGGTACTGAAGGAAGAAATTCAAGCTGCACTGAATGCATTGTCAAAAAAGAATGCTCCAGGAACTGATGGAATACCAATTGAGATGTTTCAACAAATGGATGCAATGCTGAAAGTGCTCACTCATCTATGCCAAGAAATTTGGAAGATAGCTACCTGGCCAATCGACTGGAAGAGATCCATATATGTGCCCATTCCAAAGAAAAGTGGTGCAGTGGAGTGTGGAAATTATCAAACAATATCATTAATATCACATGCAAGTAAAATTTTGCTGAAGAGCATTCAAAAGGGGTTGTAGCAGTACCTCAACAGGGAACTGCCAGAAATTTACAATGGATTCAGAAAAGGATGTGGAACAAGGGATATCATTGTTGATGTCAGATGGATCTTGGCTGAAAGCAGAGAATATCAGAAAGAAGTTTACCTGTGTTTTACTGATTGTGCAAAGGTATTCAACTATGTGGATCATAATAAATTATGGATAACATTGAAAAGAATGTGAATTCCAGAGCATGTAACTGTGCTCGTGTGGAGCCTGTACATAGACCCAGAGGCAGTCATTCAAACAGAACAAGGGGATACTCCATGATTTAAAATCAGAAAAGGTGTGCGTCAGGGTTTATCCTTTCACAATACTTATTCAATCTGTATGCTGAGCAAATAATCCGAGAATCTGGACTACATGAAGAGGAACAGGGCATCAGGTCTGGAGGAAGACTAACAACCTGTGAAATGCAGATGGCAAAACTGTGCTTGCTAAAAGAGAAGAGGACTTGAAGCATTTCCTGATGAAGATCAAAGACTACAGCCTTCAGTATGGATTACACCTCAACGTAAAGAAAATAAAAATCCTCACAACCAGACCAATAAGCACAATATCACGATAAATGGAGAAAATATTGAGGTTGTCAAGGATTTCATTTTACTTGGATCCACAAACAACACCTGTGGAAGCAGCAGTCAAGAAATCAAACGACGTATCGCATTGTGCAAATCTGCTGCAAGAGATTTCTTTAAATTGTTAAAGAGCAATGATGTCACTTTGAGGACTAAGGTGCACCTGACCCAAGCGATGGTATTTTCAGTTGCTTCATATGCATGTGAAAGCTGGACAATGAATAAGGAAGATCGAAGAAGAATTGATGCCTTTGAATCATGGTGTTCACAAAGAATACTGAGTATGCCATGGACTGCCAGAATAACAATAAATCTACCTGGGAAGAAGTACAGCCAGAATGCTCCTTAGAAGCGAGGATGGTGAGACTGTGTTTCATGTACTTTGGGCATGTTATAAGGAGGGACCAAGCCCTGGAGAAGGACATCATGCTTGGTAAAGAAGAGAGTCAGCGAAAAAAAAAGGAAGACCCTCAATGAGATGGATTGGCACAGTGGATGCAACAATGGGCTCAAACATAACAATGATGGTGAGAATGTCACAGGACTGGGCAGCATTGTTTTCTGCTGTACACAGGGTTGCTATGAGTCAGAACCAACTCAACGCCACCTAACAACAACATGTTAGCCCACAAGTAATTGAAAGTCCTCTCGTGTAACCAAACAAGTCCAGAGGTAGGAGAGTGATCAGGTGTGGCTTGATCATAACAGGTCTTTATGTCTGCCCCAGGTCATTTAATTCTTGGGAGTTAAGTATCTCTATGAATACTGAGCTGGGCCAATCACTATGGACAATCTCAGGGTAAACCTTTCTAAAGAAAGAGAAGCTCCAGTACTGATACAGAAAACTGAGCTCTCAGCTCCCCAGAGCACAGCACTAAAAAGTGGCTTCTTGTAGCTCTATGTCCCAGGACAAGGTGAGGGAGATTACAGTCAAGCACAGAGGAGATTTTACTCCTTCTTATTCTGAAATTGCATTCTCTCTTGTGTTCCTTGCTTCAGCCACTCAGGCCTTTGCTCAGTTCTTCCAACAGCAGAGTTTCCCTCCCTCCTAACTCTGCTGGGAATGATCCATGATAAGTGTTGTTTATTCATGTAGACAATCCTCTATCTAGGCACAGGGGATATAGTAGAGAACAGAACCAAGCAGAAAATGATCTTTGCTCTCATGGACTTGACACGCAAGTTATCCCACACCAGTTCCTGTCCAGTCGACACCAACTTATGAAGACTTCGTGTGTGTCAAAGCAGAACTGGCTCCAGAAGGTTTCAGTGACTGAGTTTCTAGAAGCAGCTTTCCAGGTCTTTCTTCTGAAGCATCTCTGGCTGGACTCATATCTCCAACCTTTCGGTTAGCAGCCAAATGTGTTAACCATTTGCACCAACCAGGGACTCCTTACACTCCAGTAGACATGCACAAACAAAATTTTAAAAGTAAAATATATGGTATCACACTAGAGCAACAGAGAGAAATAAGGCAGGAACGTGGATAGGGAGTCCTAGGTAGTCAGAGAGGCCTCATAGCAAAGATGAAGCTTCAGTAAAGATGTGAAGGCAGAGAGGGAAGGAGCCCTGGGAATGTCTGGAAAAGAGTGCTTTGTGGGAAGTGGCTAGGTCTTCCCCCTAGACCAGCAGAATGTGGAACTAGATGGCTGGCTCAGATGAAGGAACAATATTTTAGAATTTCTCTAATAAAATGTTTTAAAATTAATTTTCAAGATCTGACTAGTCACAAGAAACTATATAAATATTCAACCGTGGTTATGTCATGGCGCATCCATGAAATTTATGAGTCTAATCACCAGCAACCATGGATTTGGAAGACTATTTAATAAGGTGGCAAACTTGACAAACACACTCAAAATAAAATGTTGAGTAGGGAAACAGAATGAAAAATTCTATTGCAGTTTGTCCACTTCAGTAACCTTTGTAGCATCTAGAACAGTCCTTGGTACATGATAGGCACATAATAAATAGTAACTGTTGAATCTAAGGATGACGGAAAAAATTAACTTTTTGTTGGCTCTCAGTGATGGAATTTTTGATAACTATCTGTGGTTTCCAAATTTTCTACATTGAAAATTTAAAAAATTATTTATTTTTTAAAAGGGTGTGATCTCCTCTGCCATTGGACACATCTGGCAGCATCTGCCCTGATATGATCTCTTAGTCTGGAAGCTCTGCTGAAACCTATTTAGCCTCACAGTAACAGACAAGCCTCTTCTTACAGAGGGGAGGTGGCTGCACATGCAGTGTGTTGGCTGGGAATTTAACCCAGTTCTCCCACATAGAAGGAAGAATTCTAGCACTGAACTACCACTGTTCTCAGTATGATCTTAAAACCAAAAATGTGGAGTCGATATGATCTTAGTGGTTACCAAAAGTCACCTGGCCTGAGGTTTTTACCGTCAGGAACCATTTTATGGAGTCTCACGCATATTAATTATCTTAAGGAAATTACTGCCTAAGAGGAACAAGGTATTATCTAAGAACTGCTATTTATTGTGTGCAGATTTGGGGGCCAGAAAATGTGCTATTCTTTCACTTTAGGGGTTCTCAACTTTGGCTGAACATTAGAATCACCTGGGAGCTGTACCCCTGACCAATTAAATCAAATTTTGGGGGATGAAGTCTAGGCATCACTGATTTTTAAAGCTCCCCAGATGATTCCAATATGCAGCCTGGGTTGAAAATGACTGTTTTATGTTTATCTTATTTTATTCTCTGAGGTAGGGATTTCAATTCCCAAATATTAGTGTAGAGAAGGAACTGAGGTTCAAAGAGGACAGAGTCAGCTTGCCTAAGGTCATATGATCATAAGTGGGAGAGCAGGTGACTGAACCCCAGATTTGACTGAAATCATTTGACCTGATATTTTTACTGCAAGCAGCAGATACTCAGAGATGGCACTGGAAGGAGTTATCCTGAGGCCCAGGCTGGTTAGTTCTAAAGATGAGGCTCTGACTTGAGTCAGTTCTTAAGATGAGGTTCTGACTTGAATCACTTCCCAAGATGAGGTTCTGACTTGAGTCAGTTCCCAAGATGACGTTCTTATATCTGCTTTGGACTCTTTCCAGGGCTCTACCCTGTGCTGTTGAGACAGGATAGTGGAGGACAGTACACACGCGCGCGCACACACACACACACACACACATGCACACACATGCACACAAAACCTGGGGTTGTGAGTTCTATCTATGACTCAGGTTCAGTAAGAATTCCAGGTCTAGTCCCATCTTGGTGAGATGCTGGGGCATCCTCTCATGCCAGCTGCTGGCCTCTGGGTGTAGCAGGGTCCCTCTTTACTCAAAGGTGGATGAATATGCAGGGCCATTCAATGAAGGTTTGAGCAACTCTGCCATTGGACACATCTGGGTGCATCTGCCCTGATATGATCTTGTCTTAGTCTTGAAGCTCTGCTGAAATCTATTCAGAATCATGGTAACTCACAAGTCTCCACTGACAGAGGGTAGTGGCTGCACATGAGGTGCATGGACTGGGAATTGAACCCACCCCTCTGCATAGTGTGCCTGACCCAAGCCATGGTGTTTTCATTCGCCTCATATGCATGTGGAAGCCGGACAATGAATAAGGAAGTCCAAAGAAGAATTGCTACCTTTGAATTATGGTTTTGGCAAAGAGTATTGCATATACTATGCCCTGCCAAAAGAATGAACAAATCTGCCTTGGAAGAAGTACAGTCAGAATGCTCCTTAGAAGCAAGATGGCAAGACTCTGTCTTACGTACTTTGGACATATTATCAAGAGAGATCAGTTCCTGGAGAAGGACATCATGTTTGGTAAAGTAGAGGGTCAGTGAAAAAGATGAAGACCCTCAATGAGATGGATTGACACAGTGGCTGCAACAATGGGCTTAAACATAACAAAGATTGTGAGGATGGTGCAGGATAGGGCAGGCTTTCATTCTGTTGTACATAGGGTCACTGTGAGTCAGAACTGACTCAATAGCTTCTAACAACAACTCTGCATAGAAAGCAAGAGTCTGCATGGGGTGAATGAATGGGATCTGAGCAAAGTCTTAGGTCCAGACCAGCATCACTTCTGACTATACAATTATCGGGGACCTGCTCACTGTTGGTTGGCCACCCTCACTGGTTGGCAGTGGCAAAGACAAGTGGGTGTTGCTTCAGCTGCCCCTTGGCTCTGCTGATGAGAAGTCTCTGCTGGGTTGGAAGCTCCTGGTTCATCAGTCTCACACCGTCAGGCCTCCTTCCTTTTTCCTCAACCCGACTGCCTTCTTTCTCATCTTAAAGTGGGAAAACTGATCTGCATATGTCCATTAGCATCCTCCTTTTATGTCACATTTTGGAAAATGGTAGCATGAGTTTGTGGCCTTTGCTTCCTGGTTCTACAGTGGGTGACTCACGCCTTGTGCCAGGAATAGGCCTTCTGGGTCCTACCCATTTTGCCCTATTGTCTCAGGATACAAGTCCAATATGGAGAGGAAACCAAGATGACTGATAAAGTAACATCTCCCTGTGGCAAAGACAATAGGCTGAGAACCTCCACATGACCTTTAAAACACTTCGTCTCTCCCCTGGGTGAATGTATGTGAAAGTGAGCTGGGTCTTATTAATATTACTGCGGCTATTATCCCAGCTTTAGTCTTCCTTTACTAAAGCTTGAAAGAAATCTCCTGGCCAGAAGCCTGCCCCTCTAACAACTAATGTCCTTTGTAGGCAAGTCCAAGAATTCCCTCGGAGGGCTGCATAAACCACTGAGCCCTCTGTGTCCAGTGGAACACACTGGCACGAAGGCAAAAGGTCACTTTTAGGCTCCGTTGAGCTGGTGAATGCCAATGAGTTGGAGCACCATGAAAACTCAGCTTATGTATGTCAGGCAGCAGAGCCCAGGCCCCCACCTCTGCTGCCTACCCTGATCCAAGTGGGATGGGTTTGCGTTACTGAGGGACCGCTCCAGAATTGTTCACACGGGAACCTGTCCATCCGGGATTCTCAACATGATAAAAGCTCTGGCCAGGCGTTTTGCAAGTTAGCTTTTTTCCCCTGCATATAACCATTTACAGATTGGATATTCGTCTCTCTGACATGAGGGAAAACAATAGCACAGAGGCTCATGAAATTGCAGAATCACAGAACACAGCTCTCTGTGCCCTTTCTTCAGGCACACCCTCTAAGCTCCATGCACGAGCTCAGTTCTTCATGGTTCTCAGAACGTTTTGCCCAGAAGTGAACTTCAAAGAAATAGGAACATAAAGATCCACATGTCAACAGGTCAATAGAATACCCTAAGAATCTCACTGGAATGGGAGGTCTGACACACCCTAAACATAAACTTCCCCACCCCAGTCCCATTGCCTTGGCTTAAGCCAGTTGAGAATTTGGTCTTCTACTAAAACACACATCTATCTGGGAAAGGTTTGGCTCCTGCTGAGTTATCAGCATCTCTTTGGGAGGCAGTTGAGTGTACAGAGAGCTCCCTGCATTCAAACTCAAGCTCCAGAATTTGCTAAATAGGTAAATTTAGCCATGTTCTTTAACTTCTCTGGGTCTCAGCTTCCCCATCAGTAAAATGGAAGTTATAATAATATCTACCTCATAGGTGTTGTGGAGTCCTTGGGTGGTGCAAACAGTTAACACCCTTGGCTGCTAACTGAAAGGCTGGAGGTAAAGCCCACCCAGAGATGCCTTAAAAGAAAGGCTTGGCAATCTACTTCAGAAAAACCAGCCACTGAAAAATCCTATGGAGCACAGTTCTACTCTGACACACATGGGGTTGCCATGAGTTGGAACTGACTCGACAGCAGCTGGTAATTGGTATAAGGTGTTGTAAGGATTAATTGACGTAATCCTTGTAAAGTGCTTAGAACAGTGCCTGGCACACGGTCAGTGCTCAATAAATGTACTTCTTTTATTTCTTAAGTAGGCTTTGATCAGGAGAGACATTTGGGCAGAATGGGACTCTTCTGGGGAAAAGGAACAGAGCAGAGGGTGGAAAAGGACATAGAAAAAGAAAAACTGGGGGTACTGAAGCCAAAGTGCCATCTTGAAATTGTGCCCTGGCATTTCCTGCAGATGCTCAAACCCAGGTAGAGATGTGGATGCAGGGGCCAGCAACAGAAGTGACAGTACCAGTGGCAGGCTGCTAGAGGGATGTGTGAATGGGATAAATAGCACTCTGTATGTTTGAGGGGCTAAAAATTACATTAAAATTATGAACATAATGAAGCCTTCTGTAGAAAATTCAAACCAAAGAAAAATAAATCTTTAAAATCATTTAATTTTCATGTATTTTATTCCAGTCTTTTTTTTCCATGCACAACTTATATCCATAATATGCATTTGGGCCCACTTTATATCCAATTTTAACAATATTTGGACCATATTTTAAACTACTTTTTCCCATTTAATACAGCTTGAGCACTTTCCCCTCATTAAATATGGCTCTTAATGGCTACATTATATTCCATCATATGGATTCGTTTATCCAATTTTCTATAAACATTTAGGCTGTTTCTAATTTTTTACTATTATAAATCATGCAGCAGTGAGCATCCTTGTACATAAACCTTTACTTGCATGTCTAGTAACTTCCTTAGGACAAATTCCTAGAAGCAGATTTACTGGATCAAGAGTTATACTCATTTTGAAGGCTCTCAATACATATTGCCCTTTTTCTTGGTATGAAAGCACATGCACAGAGGAATGGCACAGTCATAATTCAAGCAAAAGTTCATGAAAATATAATACCCTTCCTTCCTTCCTTTCTTACCTTGAATAAATAGGTCTTACCCTTCTATATTGAGCCTAAGCATCACCACCCCTAGGAAGACTTCCCCCAACCTTCCAGCCTGACTTGTTGTTGTTGGGTGCCACGGAGTCAATTCTGAGCCATAGCAACCCCATGTGACAGAGTAGAACTGCCCCATAGGATTTCCTAGACTGTAATCTTTACAGGAAGGAGTCCTGGTAGAGCAGTGGTTAAAGTGCTTGGCTGCTAACCTGAAGGTCAGCAGTTCTAACCCACCAGCTACTCCGCAGGACAAAGTGTTACATTCTGCTTCCATAAAGATTCATAGCCTTGGAAACCCTATGAGGCAGTTCTACCCTGACCTATAGGGTTGCTATGAGTCGGAATGGACTCAACAGCAATGAGGTAATCTTTACAGGAGCAGATTGCCAGGTCTTTCTCCCGTGGAACCAATGGGTGGGTTTGAACCACCAACCTTTTGGTTAGCAGGTGAGTGCTTAACCACTGCACCACAAGGGCTCCTTCCAGCCTGATTTAGAGGCCCCTTTTTTTTATAATCTCATAGCCTCTTGCCCTTCCCTCTAATACAGCATTTAGCATAGCATATTGTACCTGGTGGTTTACCTGGTTAGACTAGAAACACCTTAAGGATAGAATAATCTCTATAGTCCTGGCACCTGGCACATAATAGCTGCTCAGTAGGTTGATTGAGTGAATGCAAAGCAAGTACCCCAGTGGGCAGTCCATATAGGAGCACATACAGTGCACTGCTCTACTCACATGGGCACACCACTCCAGATGATGTGCCCCGGCAGGATCCTCCCAGCCCTTCTACTGATCTCTAATCCAAAAAAAACCTAAACCTGTTCCTGTCGAGTTGATGCTGTCTCATAGTGACCCTACGGGACAGAGTTGAACTGTCCCGTAGGGTTTCCAAGGAGTGGCTGGTGGACTTGAACTGCCGACCTTTTGGTTAGCAATCGAGCTCTTAACCACTGCACCACCAGGCTAATGGAAATGCTAGCCCAGGGGCTGTACAGTGAAACCTACGTGCCTTAGGTATCTAGTGCTGCTGTAACAGAAATACCACAGGTGGGTGGCTTTAACAAACATAAATTTATTCTCTCACAGTCTAGGAGGCTAGAAGTCGGAATTCAGGGTGCCAGCTCCAGGAGAAGTCTTTCTCTCTCTGTTGGCTCTGGAGGAAGGTCCTTGCCACCAATCTTCCCCTGCTCTAGGAGCTTCTCAGTGCAGAGACCCCAGGTCCAAGGGACACACATGCTCCTGACTCTGCTTTCTTGTTCGTAAGAGGTCCCCCTGTCTCCCTGCTCGCTTCTCTCTTTTATGTCTCAAAAGATACTGCCTTAAAACAAAACCTAATCTTGTAGATTGAGTCCTGCCTCAGTAACATAACTACCTCTAATCCTGCCTCATTAAGGTGATAGAGAAGGATTTACAGTACATAGAAAAATCACGTCAGATGACAAAACAGTGGACAATCACACAATACTGGGAATCAAGGCCTACCCAAGCTGACACACATTTTTGGGGGACACAATTCAATCCATAACATTATGAGAACCAGAACTCCACGGGACTGCCTTGTTTTTCCAGCTCTTGCAAGTTTTCCACCTTTGACAGTCTCACCACTTTCCTATTAGTGGAGAATATATGCGTTTTCCTTCTCTGACAGGTTTCCTTCTTACACAGGTTCCTGTTTTCTTAGGTTTTGCTATACTTCCTCTTACAGAAGGCCGCCTTATATACAGGATAGAGGAAAACTAACCTACAAGCCTTGTTTGATAGAAGCCAAGACTCTTGACAATCTTAACTCCTGGTCAGACGTGTCGGGAGAAAATGGCCATTAACAGCCCACAGCAGACCAGAAACAGGATCACAGATTCTTAAAATTGAAAGGAAATTAGACTATCTTGGGTTCCAGGCAAACATATCAAGGCTTAGAGGAATACAGATAATAATTACAATAATTCTATATATGTATCTACCCGCACCTTCTCCTTGCTTAAGGAGCTCTGGTGGCAAAGTGGTTAAAGCGATAGACTGCTAACCTTTGGTCAGCGCTTCGAAACCACCCACAGATCCATGGGAGAAAGAGGTGGCAGCCTGCATCCGTAGAGATTTACAGCCTTGGAAACCCTATGGGGTCACTATGAGTCGGAATTGACTAGATGGCAGTGGGTCTCCTCACTTATCAATTATCTTGTTATCTGACATTTTGCATTTACTATAACAGTGAAAAAATCTACTGAGCAATTATTTTGCACATTAACCACGTGCATCTGGCAGTAATGAATGCCACGTTGTGAGGGAGAGTAATGCTGGCTGTGACGGTTAAGGTTATGTGCCAACTTGGCTGGGCCATGATTCTCAGTGGTTTAACCAAAAACCTGTCGCCGTCGAGTCGATTCTGACTCATAGCGACCCTATAGGACAGAGCAGAACTGCCCCATAGGGTTTCTAAGGCTATAAATCTTTACGGAAGCAGACTGCCACATCTTTCTCCGGTGGAGCGGACTGGTGGGTTCAAACCGCCGACCTTTGGGTTAGCAGCTGAGCTTTTAACCACTGCACCAACAAGCTCCTTCCCGTAAACATGACAGCCTAGGAAACCCTATTGGGCAGTTCTACTCTGTCATATAGGGTCACTTTGAGTCGGAATAGACTTGACAGCACACAACAACAAGATAATAAGGGAAGCAAAGCAGTCAATAAACAAGAGCCTCTCAACTGCAGGCAACGGGTGTGTGTGCTTAGCATCCGCTCTCCACCCTCCTTTCCTCACCATTTCACTGAATCAGCAGCAGTGAATTGGCACAAGCACCTCTCCTCATGGCCAACCAAGAGCCTGGCTGACAGACCCAAACAGTCCTCCACCTCCTATCTGTGGACACAAATCTTCTCCTCTCACCCCACTGAAGACAAGCTCCTTAATGGATTTCTTATGGCTCAGCGTATTCCTGGGCCAATCACGTAGCCCTGAGTTCAAATTTTTCAAACCTTGGTGCCGCCATTTCCTGCTATGTGACCACTGGCAATCATTACAACTCGTTGAGTCCTGAGTTTCTCTTTTGACAATTAAGGGTAATGCCTATTTCATATGGGTGGTCTGAGAATGAAAAGAGATTAGTTTACTAGTTGCTTACTACAGTGCCTGTCACATAGGAGGTGCCAATTAATAAACTTATTCATCCGAAAATGTAAAAAGAATGCTAAATAAATAGATACATCTATGTGTGTGCGTGTGTGTGTGCGTGCATGCATGTGTATCCATGCACAAGAAATAAGATGTATGGCTTGCATCCAAAGTTTTCACAGTCCAGTGGGGGACAAGATAGACATGTTGTGGTATGTTGGTTGTAACTCATAGTGACCCTACAGGACAAAGCAGAACTGCCCCATAGGGTTTCCAAGGAGTGACTGGTGGATTTGAACTGCCAACCTTTGGGTTAGCAGCCAAACTCTTAACCACTGTGCCACCAGAACTCCAATTATAATGTAGTGAGTGCTAAAACAGGAGAAAGGACACAGTACTTTGGGTTCACAGATGAGGGGAAACTAATCCAGTTTGAGTGGTCAAGGAAGACTTCCAGGTGAAATCACTTCTACGTTGGCTCTTTCAGGAATAACAGGAACTGGGTGGGTAAAAGACAAAGTAAAAAAAAATTCTATTGCAGAAGGAGTAGCAAGTACAAAGGCTTAAGCAAGGGAGAACACTAAAGGAAATCAAGAAATGAACATCATTTAATATTGCAGAGTTACAAATAGGAAAAAGTGTGAAAAAATTACTTATTGATGTAATTGTTAGGTATGGGTATGACTATTATGATTAGATGTGTCAGACAAAACACATTTTTGCATTAGCATCCATAGCCTATTTTCCTCCCCCAATTGCTAAGGAAAATTCTGGTTGCCATGCATCTTTTTCCCTTCCCTTCCTGAGACTTAAAGGGAAAACTGAGGTAATCAGTGGAGATGTGCTGAAGAAGGTAGGGCATAATTCACTGGAGAGATGAGAATCCAGGGGAGAGAAAGAGTGGTAATAAGGGATGGACATAGGCCAGCTTTGGTGTTTTCCTAAGAAGCTGGAGTAAAGATTTAAATTTGTGTCAAAACTGTCAACTAATAGTTCCTTGAATTTGATTCCATGCCAAGAGTAGACTTATTGGGCCTGGTTTTATATAGCTTTCACATATATGTATAAATCCAAACTTTCTTCTTCAGCCAGACAATTTTATTTATTGTCCCTTCAAAATATGAATCTCTAACCCTTTACTTATGCAGTTTGTCCTGCCTGGAATGCTTCCCCCACTTCTCTAAATCCCTCCCATCCTCCAAGGCCTAGCTTATGCTCTGTGTACTCCATAAAGCTGTCCCAGCCAGGAGGAATGCCCCTTTGATGAATTTAATGCATTTGTTGTCTGCATCATAGATTTAGTACTTATCTTCCAGAAAATCTTCATAACAACATCAAAGAAAAATATATAGAAGAAAATGCATCACCCCCTTAAGACTACTGCTAGAAAAGAACAAGTATTTATGCATAATCCCTTCCGGTCCTTAACTCTGGGTATAGATGATCAATAATATTGCAGCCACGGTTGGAATTTTGATTTCATCTCCTGACTTTCTGCCTTACTTTGTTAATGACATTTTTATCTCTAGAGTGCTTGTCCCCTCTATATTTTTAGCTTTTTCAGAGCATGAGGTTTTATAAGATTGTAATCTTAAATCCATAGCAGGGGGCAGTGTCTTGAATAGACAAGATGCTCTGTAAGTTAATTACTTGAGCAGCTTAAAGCTCCCTAGAGAAAGGCTGTGTCATTTTTTCTTTCAAATCTCCCCCACAACTTAACAAGGGTCACAAACTTGAACACCTTTAGGAGCGACGCAGACGTTATAAGTGCATTAAACAGGCCAGGTGTAAGACAATACGGAGAGGTTCCGTAACGTGCTCCAGCCGGTGTTACAAAAGCCCATTGTTATATTGTCAGGAATTTTGTGAGCCAGTTTAAGCAAAGCTTTTATGAACCAACCATTGAATAAATTATATTAAAAACAAAGCTAATAGATACTCAAAAGTCACTTCTGAATTAATTTGCTACATTTTGCTCTTTTCTGTGCTTTGGAGGCTATTTTCACCACCCATCTGTCATACTGTGGTGGCTTCCGCGTTGCTATGATGCTGGAAGCTATGCCACTGGTATTTCAAATACCAGCAGGGTAGCCCATGGTGGACAGGTTTCAGTGGAGCTTCCAGACTAAGACAGACTAGGAAGAAAGGCCTGGCAATCTACTTCCAAAAATTAGCCAATGAAAATCTTATGGATCACAACAGAATATTGTCCAGTATAATGCTGGAAGATGAGCCCCCCAGGTTGGAAGGAACTCAAAATAAACAGTGGTCACAACAATGGCCTCTACCAAACCAACAGTTGTGATGATGACACAGGACCAGGTAAGACTTCCTTCTGTTATGAGCAATGACTATTTTTAGTATAAGTATATCCCAAATATTGTACAGGACATAATTAACACTTAAAATTTATTTGTTGTTTATCTGAAATTCACGCTTAGCTGAGTATCCTATGTTTGTATTTGCTAAATCTGGCAACCTCAGACATACGCCTTTATTGTTTCACTTTTATCTTACTCGTTAACATAAGCAAAAATGTCAACAAATATTCAAGTTTAAACTACACTTGTTTGTCAGATGCATCCATAGGTTGGCTAAGGATACAAGAGTTTGATAAAAATCAGTGAAATAATCCTGGGAGAATCAACTGGCTTATGGACTTTGTAATTAAAGAGCAACGCATATTTTATTATTATTTATAAATCTTACGCTATGTGTCCTTTATATCTGAAAAAATATAATAAATGATGTGTATACATACTTGTACGCACACACACATACACACACTTTATTATTTTTTGGAAAACTTTTTGTTAAATATTCATCAGCAAACCACAGGAGATGTTGAGATGGTGGTACACTGTTCCTCAAAAATGCATGCAAACTCAATTCATGTTTTTAAACACTGTCCTTCCAAACAAAACTTTAACCCATCCCCCTTCAACAGCCATTTTGCAGTCTCTGATCCAGAACTAGTCAAGGTCAGAGTCCAACTGAGCAATAATGACAGGGGTCACACTATTGAGAAATCAGCCAGGTCCAATCATCTAAACACAAGCAACTGAAGTGAATTTTCTCTCTGCTTAAAAGTTAACTTTAAAAAGAATAAAAGTAACAAGATCACCCCTCTCCTCAGTCCCTCATCCTCTTTGTGAGCCAATCCAACCATCTGAACTATTATATACCCACGCCCATCTCCACCCAATTACCCACCCAAGCTGAAAGACGTCTCTGGGTGCCATCAGGCTCTGACATATGGGACCCATAACCATAAGCAGATCGCATCCTTATTCTTGCCACAGTAGTGTAACAACTTGGGAAGCTTGATGCAGTTGGAGGGCCTGCCTAGTTATGCCTCTGCTGCTCTTCTCCCTGACCAGAGAGACATGCGAGCTGTGCTCAGGGCAGCCTTGGGCCCTGCAGAGAAGGTCCCTCTGAATCTTCATGGATAAACATATGAGAAGCAGGAAGCACGTCAATGAGGCAACGTCATTAGCCTGTCTCATCCTCAGAAAGAAGACTGGCAAGGGTAGTAATGAAGACAAGCGAGGCCTTCAATCCAGATGCCTAGAAAGAGCCAGGGGCTCCAGACAGACCAGGTTCCCACATTCTGGGTTTAGCTCAGCTCCCACTTGATTCTCATGCCATACGCTTGTTTTGTATTAGTAATGAGAGAATCAACAAACTTCAGAGCAATAAATACTCTGCTGCTTATTTTATGGGTTCTCTCTCTTTCTCCCCTCAAGCCCCAAAATGAGCAAAGACACAACAGAGTCTCAATTTTTAAGTAAAGGGAAGAAATTAGTAGAAGCTTGGCCCCAATTGTAGGATATTAAACTTTGCATTTGAGTGTAATTAGAGGAGATGCAAGGGCGAGGCAAGTAACAAATAAGTGAAGCAGGTTGTTACTTTATAGTGGTCTTTGTAGTTTGATTTCTTTCGTTCCAAATATCTGTCACATGCATAGAAACAGTCTTAACTCCCACAGAGAAATATATTCTCCCTCATTTTTCTTATAATATGCCACCCTTTAATAGTACAAGAAACAGTTTGCTTTCCTTGTAACTCTACTATAAGAAAAAGTATAGCATATTAGGCATTCGTTCAGGGAGGTAACAGAGTGGTGGGGACTACAGAAAACTAGAGAGTAAGTGGCTCATCTAAAGGGTGTAGCCTCATCTCAGCACCTACTGTAACTCTCATGTGAGAATGTGGGTCAGCCTCAGTGTGTCATATCTTCCAGTTATTCAAGGAAATAATGGATTTTTATGTAGACTAAGCACTATGACAATCACAAAACATCTAAGGTTAACATAACAAAAGTTCCTTTCTCACTCCTCCAAAAGTCTAAGGCAGGTATTTTTGGCCATGCAGATATTCTCCAAGTAGTGACTCAGGTCACCACGCATCTGTCAGTTTATTGTACTGCAATGGCTTGCGTGTTACTGTGATGCTGGAATCTATGCCACCAGTATTTCATATACCAGCAGGGTCACTGATGGTGAAGAGATTTCAGCAGAGCTTCCAGACTAGGAGGAAAGGCCTGATGGTCTACTTCTGAAAACCAGCCAACGAAGACTTATTGATTGCAACAAAGCATTGTCCTATTTGCTTGCTTTGGACACATCATCAGGAGGGATCAGTAGCTGGAAGACAACATCATGGTCAACAAGGGCATGGGAGACCCTTGGTGAGATGCATTGGCACAATAACCGTAATGATGGACTCAAACATGCTAGTGAACGTGAGGATGACACAGAACTGGGCAACATTTCGTTCTGTTGTACGTAAGGTTTGCATGAGTCAGAGTCAACTCAATGGCAGCTAACAATAACAATAACACCAACTCTGGAACCAAGACTCCTCACTCTTGGAGTTCCACCATTCCCTAGTACTTTAGATTCCTTTACTTCCTTCCAGCAGATGGATGAAAAGAGAGTGTTGAATGCATGAGAAGTTATCAAGAGTTAGACCTGTATGGGTGATTGTCACTTTTGTTCATGTTCTTTTGCCCGAATTCAAGCACATTATCACACCAAACTGTAAGAAAGGCCGATTAACAGAGCGGTGAAATGGTTAAGTGCTCAGCTGCTAACCAAACGGTTGGTGGTTCAAACTCACCCAGTGACTCTGCAGGAGAAAAGACCTGGCGATCTGCTCCCCTAAAGATTACTACCCCTACAGGGCAGTTTTACTCTGTCACATGGGGTTGCTGTGAGTCTAGAATTGACTCGAAGTCACCTAACACCCACAACATCTACATGCTGGGGGGTAGGGAGGTGCAAGGAGGAATTAACTGTCACGCTGAATGAGTCCAGTCTCGACCACAGCAATGTAAAATTTTTTAACACTGCACATTAACAACGTATGTTGTTGGGTGCCAAGCAATATATGTTGTTGTTGGGTGCCTTTGAGTCGATTATGACTCATAGCAACCTTATAGGACAGAGTAAAACTGCCCCATAGGGTTTCCTAGGCTGTAATGTTCATAGGAGCAGGTCACCAGATCTTTTATCCTGCAGAGCCACTGGTGGGGGTTCTAACCTCTGACCTTTCAATTAGCAGCCTACTATTTAACCATTGTGCCACTGGGCCTCCTTTAACAATGTACAGGCAAAAAACAACCTTTTATCAGGCTCTATCGCACTGTGCGCTATCAGTCTGTAGCCTTTGTCCTAGTGAAATTTGCTACATTTCATCTACAATTGAGTTACTCTTCTAGCCAAACCATTAATACATCTCCACGTTGTTATAGGGTAAACTAGAGCCCTTCACCTGGTATTAAAAGCCCCCTTTGATGTATTCCCAACTCTAAATCTATACCTAGGCCAGCATTTTCCAAAGTATATTCAGACACATGTGTATGTGTATTCTATGGGGAGAAAAAGAGGTTACATAAGTTTGGGACACTTCAGGTTAAAATTTTCAATTTGATTTCTTTGCAGCAGGACTTCTCAGAACCTTTAGTATGCACGTGTGCTCTGGGAATCAATTGACTGGAGTAAGGTTCACTGTATTTTCCAAATTCATTTGAGTCCAGAATTCCCCTTTCATAGAGCATCTTGCAGAACTTCTGTTCTGTGAAGGGAAATTTTCAAAACTCTATCACAGGCCCCAATTTTCAATCGCTTCTCATTAATCAACAATATGCTGACTTTCCCATTTCCATGATTTTATTCACTTCCTATCTTTGCCTGCTGTGAATTTCCTTCATCTTCAACTATAAAATGATTGCTCTTTCTTCAAGGTCCAGGCTGGGTGCTATCAGAGCCCCGTCATAATTCCCTTCTCTCCTTTCTTTGCTACCACAAGGCTTTCTCGCTCCTACTATTATCTCCACCACCACATGCTATATAGGAAGGACATGCGGCTGGGTGGAGAGAGTCTGGACCAGCAGCCACATGACCTGGAATCAACACCCAGCCCCAAGTGACCTTAGTCAGGCTACTTTAACTTTTGAGGTTTAGTTTCCTTTTATGTAAAATAGGAGTAATAATTTTTTTTTTTTGGTCCGAGGTTCATTGTGAGGATCTCATGAAAGGGTTTTATGGAAATGCTTTGCTATAAAGCGAAACTGAAAAGTTATCATTGGCCCCATTTTTCACCCGGAGCACTTCTTAAAAATAGGGATCTGTCTAAGGAGTCTGTTTCTGTGCATGAGAAGTTATTGTGTAATTGTAACAAGCATCCCAGGTGATTTTAATGATCAGAAGAGTTTAGAAGCGATGGGATTATCTGAAAGAAATGAGGAATAAATGGTGAATTTGACAGCAAGAGCCACAGACAAGTGGGAGATATTTGGTTGGGGACAGAGGGGAAAGCAAAACACAACAGGGGTTGCTATGAGTCAGAATTGACTCAATGGCAGTGGGTTCTGTTTTTTTGCTTTGGGCAAAGCTAGGCTGGTTATTTGATCTTTATCCAGGAATTCTTGTAGTTAAACCAGTTGCTGTGGAGTCAGCTTCAACTCGGGACGACCCCATGTGGGTCAGAGTAGAACTGTGCTCCATAAGGTTTTCAGCGGCTGCTTTTTCAGAAGTAGATTGCCAGGCCTTTCTTCTGAGGTGCGTCTAGGTGGACACAAACCTTCTGGTTAGCTGCCAAGTGTGTTAACTGTTTGCACCATTAGGGACTACAATTCTTAGAGTGCATACTCATAAAAATACATTACCAAATACCCCACTGGTCAGGGTCGACCCAAAGAGGCCCTGGTTTATTTAAATTGTTTTTTTTTTTTTGTTTGTTTTTTTAAATCAATTATAACCCTGTGGATTATTATAAATAGAGATCTTCATTCAAGGACTCAATCTCACTGCATTTCTAATCAAGGGCTCACTGGGTACCAGAGAAGGAAAAGAAAAATATGCATCTCTGCACCTCTTACTTCCACATTTGGCATTCATAAGGCCTTGTGTAATTGTCGAGGCTCTCATGAATGACCAAAACGAAAAAAGACTCCATCCCTGAAATAGTCTCCCTGTTTGTTTGTGTGCAGGTATTCTTTCTACTGCCTGCATCCAGAAGCTGGGATTACTTAGAGATGTTATTTCTTCAGCGGAGGAGCAAAAGAATAAAATCTATATTTGTTTTATTAAAAATAAAATAAACACCCCAAACAAAAACTCATTATTTCCAGAAAATCCTCTCTCATGTCAAATCATCAAGGGAGCTTCTACTGTAACTGATTTCTTGAAAGAGTCCAAATCAAAGCTGGGGAAATCTTGTAGCCATTAGACTGTGATCTCTATGAATCACCAATATGTTTTTCATGACCTTTTATGCATTCCATCTATATTTTGTAGTTTATTTTGTTCAATGTTTTCAGAAACAGCTTTGCCAAGCCCCAGCATCTAGAAGTGTGTAAGTCCCACTCTGCAAGCTGCTCGCCCAAGTAACAAGGTATGCATCTGACTTCTCTCCTATCCCATTCTTTCCCTGTCTGGTTCTAGACCTAAACATTCACAGAGTAAGGCGCTGAACAGTTGAGGATGCCACGAGCAAATCCTGAGCATTATGATCTTTTCCTTCCCTATGACTCAGTCTATCTTGCAGAGAACAAAGCCTTAAAAAAAAAAGAAAGAAAAAGAAAAACGAGCCACCGCAGTTGTGACCAGTTGGCAGCCACATTGCGGCTTAGTTAGTGCAATAAATAGTTTACTTTAACTTTGGTCCAGCTTACTGAGTCTCTCCCTTCTTCATTCCTACAGACAAACAATCCACTTCTCATTTACAAATATTACAAATCTGCAAGTGTAACCACACTCTCTCTCTTTTTAAGCTGATATTTATTTCTCTTTCTCCCCAACATGGGGAACTGATTTTGCAGTATGTTAACCAGATCAGCCTCTTTTGCTGAACTAAGGAGACTGGTATTTCTGGATATATCCTAGTGGCAGCAGGGTGGGTATCTAATTCATTCATTCAATTATCCTTTCATTCATTTATTCATTGAGCGGATATTATTGTCTATTCTATGGTGAGGGAATCCTGGTGGTACAGTGGTTAAAGTGCTCGATTGCTAACTAAAAGTTTAGTGGTTTGAACCCATCAGCTGCTCCACGGGAGAAAGCTGTAGCAGTCTGTTTCTATAAAGATTTACAATCTTGGAAACCTATGGGGCAGTTCCACCCTGTCCAATAGAGTAGCTATGACTCGGAATCAACTTGACAGCAGTGGGTTTTTTTGATATTCTCTGGTGCCAGGCACTAGGTTAGGCACTGGGTCAGAGTACAATGATGAATTAAATATATACAGTCTCTGTGCCCTGGTGGAGGTGTACAGTCTAATGGGAGAGATAGACATTAAACAAGTGATCATAGAGAACTTAAAATTTTTAATTATTATAAGGGCTGCAGTGAGAAATAAAGGGAGCTATGTGGGCTCCAACACCACCTCTAGGCCTAGAGGGCAAAGGGAAAGAGAGGTTCCTGGAACCAGAGACAGAAAAGGCTGTGTAGATAGGACTACATGACAGGAGATGAAAATTTTGGTGCAGGATGCAGCCAGCTCAGGCTGACCCAACAGGGAGGAAGTGGGGGAACGTATACTCCAGCCTCACTTTTCTCCCTTCCTCTGGCCTCTTGTTCCCCATTGGCTAAATCCAATCTCCTATTCCAACGGCATTTTTTAATGAGATGGCGAAACAAATCACCAACTTCATATGGAATGGGAAGAGGCCCTGGATAAGTAAAGCATTACTCAAGAAGAAGAACAAAGTGGGAGGCCTCACACTACCTAATTTTAGAACCTATTATACCACCACAGTAGTCAGAACAGGCTGGTACAGGTACAACAACAGATACATAGATCAGTGAAACAGAATTGAGAATCCACGCATAAATTCATCCACCTATGAGCAGCTGATATCTGACAAAGGCCCAAAGTCTTTTAATTGGGGAAAAAACAGTCTCTTTAACAAATGGTGCTGGCATAACTGGATATGCATCCGCAAAGAAACTGAAACAAAACCCATACCTCACACCGTGCACAAAAACAAACTCAAAATGGATCAAAGACCTAAATATCAAATCAAAAAAGATAAAGATCATGGAAGAAAAAATAGGGACAATGCTAGGAGCCCTAATACATGGTATAAATAGAATACGAACCATAAGTAACAATGCACAAGTACCAGAAGAGAGACTAGATAACTGGGAGCTCCTAAAAATTAAATCCAATCTCCTGATCCCCATAAGCAAGAGGACAAGGAGCCCCCTGATACTGTCCATATAGGCCAGCTTCCCAGAGCAGAGAGCATGGTGGGGAGTGACTCAGAGGGGCAAACAGAAGATATGTGGCCCACAAGAGAAACATCTCAGCAGATGATAACAGGCAGGGGTGTCATTTCTATAAGTCTTCTAATCTTGCTTGCTGTTAATTCCCTGTTCTCTACCATCCCTATGTATGACACCAACAAATATTGTAAATGGCAACAGCCAATCTGAGTCGTCCCCACTTCCTGAAGTACCACCAATAGATGGCTTAACCACTCCCTTCTTGCTTAATAAGAAAAGGAGAAATTGTTCCGTATGCCTCTACTGATCAATGAATAAGCAGCCAGGGCCATTGTGAATGACAGTCTTCCAGTCTTATGGAAACTATAAAACAGCTCTAAATGCAGCAAGTGTGAGAGTTGTGGGGTCAACGCCAGCCAGCAGACCATCAGCTCCTAAGTTTCCTCCCTGGCCTGAGCTCTAGGATATAGATGCTTGACTGTCAATATTGTAGCAGTGGCAAAAGTGAGGCCCCAAGCCTGTGTTGCAACCCCCAATCTGGGCCTCATCTTTGCAGCATATATTGTACCCCTCCTATAGCACGCTTCCTGTTTAGGCAATTAGGATTGTTACTTTTGCTTTGAAGAATCCATAAGAGAAACTTACAGATCACATAATCTGGGCAAGATAGAAATGGTCATACACTAAGATATGGACTTCACACCTGAAGTAGTCAGGCCACAAAGGGATGTATTTGAGAGTTAGGGTGGTCAGAGCCATGAAATACGAAAGACCAGAAAGTATAGAGGAGCCTTCAACTCATGAACAGCATAAGAGTTAGGGGCATAGAGTAGGCCTTAGTCCTGTTGCCTCAGAAACAAAGGGAAGACAAGACTTCTAAGTCCTCCAGTTAATTTACCTGTGTCCTGCCCTGTATAAATGTATCTCCATACCATATGTATATTATGTGCCTTAGTCATCTAGTGCTGGTATAACAGAAATACCACAAGTAGATGGCTTTAACAAAAAGAAGTTTATTCTCTCACAGTCCAGTAGGCTACAAGTCCAAATTCAGAGCGTCAGCTCCAGGAGAAGGCTTTTTCCCTCTGTCAGCTCTAGAGGAAGGTCTTTGTGATACATCAGTCTTCCTTTGGTCTGGGAGCATCTCAGCGCAGGAACCTCAGGTCCAAAGGATATGCTCTGCTCTTGGCACTGCTTTCTTGGTGGTATGAGGTTCCCATGTGTCTCTGCTTGCTTCTCTCGTTTATATCTCAAAAGAGATTGGCTTAAGACACTATCCAATCGTATAGACGTCATCAATATAACCTCATCATAGTAGTAGAGTTTACAACACATAAGGAAATCACATCAGATTTACAAAACGGTACACAATTATACAATTCTGGGAATCATGACCTAGCCAAGTTGACAGATATTTTTGGGGGACACAATTCAAACCATGACATTCTGTCTTTGTGGATTCCTGTGTACAAATTTTGTTGCTCCCACAGAGTAAAGGCATTTATTTACCAGGACTCTTTCAGTTGCGACTGTCAAAAGTCACTTCAAAATGACTTTAGGAAAAAAGAAAATGTATGAGCTCCTGCAACTGAGAAGTAACTACCTTCAGGCTCAGCTGGATCCAGATGCTTAAAAAACATTGCCAGGAATCTCTCATTTTCCATTCAATTCTACTTTTTTTTGCACTGAATTCATTCTCAGGGAGTATATCCATCTGTATATATTGGTGTTTATTCTACAAGCCAGCAACCTCAGTGGACTATAAGAGCCTTTACTTTCTGCTTCCAGCAAAAGTGCAAATTAGGGCTTAACTGATCTGACATGTACCCACCTGTAATTCACTCACTGGTGAAGGGAGTGTGGTGCACTATTGGCCATACTGGGTTACATGCCTACCGTAGGGCAAGGGGTCAGTTCCACCATATCCACAACCACATGCTCTCAGAATGGGGGAAGAGATGATTCTGTTACCAGATGAAGAGCAGCTGGACAGGCAAAAGCAGCAGCTGCCCATCTCAGGCCAATAAATTGTCTTGGACAACCTTGGAATAAAGTTTCATCTTGAAGGACCATGACCTTTCAGGTTGCAAACTCATTGTATTTAAACTGCTATATACAACCCGCAACTGATGAATCATTCAAGGAATCACACAGTCATGTATGGAGTCACACAGAGCCCTTGCAAAATTTACAACTCTGAATGGATTCTATCACTTAGTTAAGTTAAACACACTCACTCGCACACACACACACACACACACACACACACACACACGCATGCACATATACATATATATGTATGCATAGTCATTAGCTATGGAGAAAGATAAAGTTAATAATTTGTGAATTGAGTTACATAAACATATTTAATTCATATTAATAACTCTAATCTGCATTGTGGTTTTGTTTTTTTTTTTTTGGAAGAGTTCATGGTTGGGATTTTGGTTGATTTGGTTTGGTTCATATGTGCATACATCAGCTTTTGGGAACCCTGAAGTTCCAAGTGGGCATGTAATAAAAAGTAGGCAAGTAACTTACATCTTGGGATATTTCCACCAATAAATGTAGAGGAATTATAGGCAACACATTTATCTGCTAATTACTGTCACATGAAATTTGCTTTGCTGGCAGGAACACATAATCACACATTGATGGCAAATACATGGCAGGCATGTCTCACTTCCCTCCCACATGCAAACATCGCTAATTGATTATGGCGCCCTTTCCCACTGAAAGCAGATGTGACCTCACAATCCTCCTCAACACAATACTTCAGGGACCCATCACCAAAGGAATAGAATTGTAACCAGGATGAGTTCCATGTAATAGCTATGTGGGTTTGAAAGCATTATTTAATCTTACTAAGTCTTTGTTAACTTGCTTATAAAATGGGAACAATAATATCTACCTTCAGATTAGTTTTGAAGGTTAAATGTCTGTGAAATCCTTGACATTGTACATGTGTTGCTGTGATGCTGGAAGCTATACCACTGGTATTTCAAATACCAGCTGGGTCATCCATGGTGGACAAGTTTTAGCAGAGCTTCCAGACTAACACAGACTGGGAAGAAATACTGAGTGATCTACTTCCAACAATTTGCCAGTAAAAATCCAATGGATCACAACAGAATATTATCCAACATAGTGCTGGAAGATGAGCCCCTAGGTTGGAAGGCACTCAAAATACACAGTAGCTGTAACAATGGACTCAAGCATGCCAGTGATTGTGAAGATGGTACAGGACAAGATAACGTTTTATTCTCTTGTCTATGGAGTCTCACGAGTCAGAGCCAACTCAACGGCAACTACGACAACTATTATTATTATTGCCTTCAGATTGTATTGATCGAATAGACTTGCCTCCAAAGTTTCTCACCATAGGTTAGTGGTGAGGAAGACAGCATAAGGAGTTCCTTTTTAGGTTTATTCCAGACTCTCAGTGTGTAGTAAAGGGGATTATTAGTTGCTAGAGAGAGAGTGAATGCCTTTTGCTTTTATAAATGGTCAAGATGAGAACATCCAGATGGAAAACTGCACGTTTCGTAAAATGCCATGATGGGAGATACTGTCCATTCTGTCCCTCCGTGTCCTTTACACAATGACTCAAGTGATAAATTCCCAAGTTTGGTTCCAGGAAAAAGTTTGTCTGTAGAGAAAAAATTTGTATGTTTTCCATTGTCAGAAAACCAAAATTGAGTAACCCAACATGTTTCCACTTTGCCTTGGCTGCCAGGAGGCTGGTGCCAAAATGTATTACCCATGTGTCATAATTAGCCCAAATCAGGTGCCTAGAGACATCAACTCCTTCCACGTCCTTCAGATGTTCCCAGTTTTCTTTTATCCTTAAATTGTTTGGTTTTATTCTGATTGCATATGCAAGCTTCTTTAATCCTCCTGGAAGAACTGGGTCATGGCCCTGACCTTTTAAAATCTCCTCCAACTCCAAAATTCTATGCAATCTTTAGTGAAACTCAATCTTTAGAGCAAAAATGATTAGCTCTAAACCATACCTAGAGACTCTGCCATCCAAATAAGTGGGGGAGAAAAGGAGGGATCTAAAATATATTAAGAATCTACTGTAGGCTAAGCACTCTACATGTATAATCCTAATATGTTTGGGTCCTCAGCCTGTGGGGACAAACATGGGCACAATGGCATTAGTAGCCACGGTCTGCAGCTCAGTGCCCCCACCAGCTCCTGCACAGCAGCAGGACTTCTGCCCACAATAGAGTCCCCTTAATTATTCATGGGAGTCACAAACAGTATCTCATGGGTGATCCATGTTCTTGGGATGCTTCTGCCATGAATATAGGATATTGGCCATGCTAGCTGAGCGTGTTCCCATTCCAGCCCACCCCCTCTGCTCCTCTGGGAGGCTCTGACCTACCAAGGGTGCTGTTTTCTGGAGAAATCCCAAACCAGAAAACCGCTTGAGGTGCCAGCTTGTTACTGTAGATTCCCTTCCCTTTGGTTCTGTTCCATCAAGTAGTGGGAAAACCCTCTCCCTGCCTCTTCCAGTGGAGTAATAAAAATGAGTAAGAATGAAATCATCCAGGAACAGAATACCAAGGGAGAAGACAATGTTTTCTAGATCCAAACCTGGAGGAACTTCTATTCGAGCTGGCCTAAGGGCCAGCATAGGAGACTCGGGAGAAGCAGGAGTCAGGAAGGTAAGAATAAAATGCAGAGAGGGTGGTGTCACAGACACCAAGAGAAGAACGTTTTTCACCAAGGAGTATCAGGCACTGCTCCCAGTTAGCCAGCTGCTGTTGAGTCGACTCCAACTCATAGAGACCCCATGTGTGTCAGAGTAGGACTGTGCTCCACAGGGTTTTCAATGGCCAATTTTTCAGAAGTATATTGCCAGGCCTTTCTCCCGAGATGCCTCTGGGTGGACTCGAAACTCTAACCTTCTGGTTAGCAGAGGAGAGTGTTAACTGTTCTCACCACTCAGGGACTCCAGCCACTGCTAAATATGTGTTGTGTTGAGGAGGATTCTGTGAGGCAGACTTTATCGCTCCCATCTTAAAGATGAAGAATCTAGGCTCAGGCAGGTTGACTTGCTTTGCCCAAGATCACAAAGTTAGTAAGTATCACGGCTGAGACTCAAAGCCCAGTCTACTGTGTTCTTTCCACAACACACCTTTGTGAAATGGATTACAGCACACGCCTTTCCTGTTCCTCTGATTCTGTCAATATCTATTTCCCAAGCCTATAATAGGCCAAGTTTCTCTTAAAATGCTTCCAAAGTCAACTTCTCTTTCCAACAAATGCCAAGGACAGCATCCAAATGGCTTGAAAATCAGATTCCCAGCCGCTGATCTGGGCATGGCAACAAGGAGAGAAGGACTCATAGGGCAGATTTGAAACTGAGATAGAGGTTGGAGGTTTTGGTTCTCAGTGATGTCATTTTTTATCAGTATTCTAATAGATATAAATATGCTTCATAAAAATTATCAAGTATTCATATAAAGAGGATTATCATCTTAACCGGAGCATGAGAAGAGAAGGGATCTTTGGAAATTCTGCATTTGCTTTTTCTAGCTACAAGCTAACAGCAACAACGAAACAAACTGAGAAACTCTTATAATAATACTTCCTTTTCATCAAGAAATATCTCTGTCCATCCATATCATCTTGTGACTGACTTTTTTGGAGGTAGCTGCAGTAGATTAAAGAGGCTCAAAATCTTCTGAGAGTTATGAGATGTAACAATTTTTTCTTGAGGGGAAAAGCATATTATCTGAATATTGTTCTAGTTTCTGGTCTTCCAGTACTATAACCCCCTTGATTCCTTAGAAAAGGAGCAAGAATTTCTCCACATTCCTGGGAATGTGACTACAGGAGCCCTTGCCAGATTGGGGTGCTCCAATATGTACTCTTCCCCGATCCATAACTATCAGATATGTACTAATACATCTCATGCCACCAGGAAACTTCATTTCCCCAGAATCTCAGAATTTTTTAGGCCAAAACACCCTAAAGACCTAGTGTATCTAACATTTATTTTTAAGATATGGAAACTTTTGTGTGTATATAGAAATACAACAAGTTGAAAAATATTATCTTAACATTTGACATCTTAATCCCTCTTAGGGAGGAAACTATCATTGTTTGGAAAATATCTTGGTAAACATGCTTGGGATATGACATCATCAAGAACCAAGACCTCAGAGGAGGAAGAAGACAAACTTCTCTGGATGTGAATAGAGGAGGGCCTTGGGCAAAGGATTGTTTTTGTTTTTGTTCCTGAATGGGAGAAGGACAAGTGAGTGAGGGGGAGAAAGAATGGAGAAGGGAGTGAAAGGAAACAGAAAATTAAAATAATAATGTTAAAAAAAAAAAAACCAAACCCATTACAGTGGAGTCAATTCCCTATAGGACAGAGTAGAATTGCCCCATAGGGTTTCTAAGAAGCAGCTGGCGTATTTGAACTGCCAACCTTTTGGTTAGTAGCCTGAGCTCTTAACCACTACGCCACCAGGGCTCCAATAGTAATAACAGCTAACATTTATATAAGTTGGCACTGTTCTAATCATTTGACTTATATTGACTCATTTCATCCTCACACAAATTCTGTGAGTAGGTATGATCATGACCCTCATTTTAAATATGAGGATCTGAGGCACAGAAAGACTGAATACTTTCACGGTATCACACAACTAGCAAACGTGGAGCTGGCTGGGAGGAGGTGAAAGGACATCTTAAAAACGGTAGTGTCTGCTGTTCCATAAGAAGTTGTTTACGTTGCTGCCAAATAAACCCTTTTCTGCTCTCCCTCCCCCTATCAAAAATATCTTCTGTAAAGTCGACAAACATTGCGTGTGATTGAATTAGTTTTTTATGAAATTCAAAGGAAGGGCCAAGTTTTATGTCTGGGCTAAGTGTGACTTCAAGGGGTGATACAATACTATGAGAGAGGGCTGGGGGAGGGCCATGAAAATATAAGCCCCGCTTCCAGGAATTCTTGGAAATCTTGGCAGGATTTTGAACTTCAGAACTGGTGGATTTAAGACAATTTATCTAGGTCGCAGGGGCCAAGGAAGACCCAAATAACATCTGGAACACCAATAGAAACAAAGCTCCTCTGGCTGAAATTGGGTGAAGGCCAGTTCCCTGCCAGAATGGCCTCCCTTTTGCCCCAGCAGCAGCTCCTAAGTCACCCCACAGACCTCAGGCTCCACACATTTAGGGCTCTTATCTTACAGATGGGGGCATGGTGATTTAGTGAAAGAATTCTCACTTTCCATGAGTAGAGCCAGGTTTGGTTCTTGGCCAACGCATCTCATGCACAGCCACCACCCTTCTGTCAGTGGCGGTTTGCATGTTGCTATGATGTTGAACCGGTTTCAGCAGAGCTTCCAGACTAAGATGGATGAGGAAGAAAGGCCTGGTGATCTACTGCCAAAATCAGCCAATGAAAACCCTCTGCGTCACAATGGTCCAATCTGCAACTGAGCAGTTTTTTGTTCCACTGTGCATGGGGTTGCCATGGGGTCCAACTCAACAGCAGCTGACAACAACAACAAATCTTATGAATGAGCAAGCTGAGAAGGAGGACTTTGCTCTTACTTTAAGTGTCTGAAAACTGGCTTTTGCTTAACTTTTCCCTGCCCAGTATTTTTTGATGTTTTGGCTAAGTCATCAACACATAAAATTAGAAAATTTTGCATTTTACAAGTCTGCGTTTCTTGCTTGTCTTAGAAATCTGGAAATCTATTCTGTCTTCCAGCAGAACAACACTCTACCTGTGGTGGGTTTGGACCACCACATTTGCATGGGGCATGAAATTTCCAGAGTGCAATGGTCCTCAGCCTGCCTGCTTCACTCATTTACTACCTGATCGGAGGCTACATTGGAAGCCCCTGGTATAGCACATAGATACAGAGTTAGTGTCAACTTGGACATGAACTTCAATCTCTGCCTCTCTTTTTCAGAGTTTTATTGAGATGGATCGTAGCACCAGTTTTTATTACCAATGTATTTTGATGCCTCGTACAGTGTTTGGCACATCAGAAGAACTCAATACATATGTCCTGACTCATGGATAGATGGATGGATGGAAGAAAGCTCATAGTGGCCCATGAGCAGAAGGAGGTATACTCCATTTCTCCTCCCCATCACTACTCCATCACCAAAGAACTTCACTGAAAGAGTGTGTCTCTGTTGACTTTGCCCCTTTGGAGAGAACCTGCCAGAAGCAACTACTTTATGAGGGCCTGAAGCTCCGCACCTAGGGAGGAAACGCACCTCCGGTTCTCAAGGTCAGGATCCTCAGACCATGGGCCTGAAGAGGAGAAGCCAATTCAAGCCAAAAAAGAGAGGCGTGGGCAACTCAATAGGTCTTCAAAAGATAGGGTGGAGCCCAAGGCAAAATCTCCAAAGCTGAGTCATCATGATAAACCCCAGATCCCAAGGAACAGCTCTGTGCAGTTCTCCTGTTGGCCAAATTGCATCTGAAGCCTTAATTATTATTCTGTTTTATACTTGCAGCCCCAGAGCATTGCTATTAAAGTGCTTTCAAATGTTTGGGAAGTCAGTCGTGTTTAAGTTTATCATCTTACTGTTTGGTTGACAGGAACTATTTGTAAACGGAGCACCCTGCCAGTTACCAACATTTATTTGCAGTTATATCACAAATGTTTTTGAAACTTGTGTTTATCTATAATTTGACACATCAAGAGGACTTTTGCTCTTGGCCTGAGCTCCTGCCAAAGCAAATGGTTATGTGTTAAAGTTGCTTTCATCAGACCTTCACAGAACTAATGGCTGCCTCTTACATCTCCCTGGCATCAGAGTTACCCAAACTGATGTTCTGAAAGCAATTGAACACATATGTGACAAGATGGGGAGCCCAAGTAGGATAAAAAAAGTGGGGGTGGGGGTGGGGGTTGAGGAACGAGCTGTACTTGGAATAAAGTTTTAAATAAAGGGATGTTTTCAGAGAAGCTGGCTCTGACATCCACAAAGGCAATCTGGCAGAAGACCCACTCAGTCTCTCATCCACCCCTGCACTGATTATGATGATTGCTCTTTGCTCTCTTGCTAAACTCAGAGGAAGATGTGTCGGCACCCGAAGGCATCTGTTTCACTCGGCTTGCTTACCCACCATTTCATCTAAACCCTGGGAAATCCTATCTTGCCCGATTTGTGGAGAGAAGCTCTCAGTTGGAAAAATAAATGCTTTTTGTGATGGATTTTGAAAATCATAGTACTTTATAGCTGGAAGGAGACCCTCAGAGATGATCTAGTCCTAACTCCAGCTTATCTGATTCATGTATTCATTTAACAAAGCTTTGGTACACATACCAGTCACCATTCAACATGATGAGAAATATTGTGAACAGACAAGGCCCTTTCTTTCATGGAGTAAGTAAACAAATAGCATAACTTCAGGAAGCGTTAATTTCTATGAAGAAAATGAAAGAGGATTTTGTGATTAAGAGTGACTGAAGAAATAGGCAGTTCCTCAAAAAGTTAAACATAGAACTACCATATGGCCCAGAAATTCCACTCCTAGGTATATACCCAAGAGACTCGAAAGCAGTGACCCAGACAGATACATGCACGCCAATATTCATTGCAGCACTGTTCACGATAGCCAAAATGTAGAAACAACCTAAATATCCATCAGCAAATGAATGGATAAACAAAATGTGGTACATAATACAGTAGAATATTACTCAGCCATAAAGAGAAATGAAGTCCTGATGCCTGCTACAACATGGATGAACTTCAAAAACATTATGCTAAGTGAAGTAAGTCAATCACAAAAGGATGCATATTGTATGATCTCACTTACGTGAAATAATTAGAATAGGCAAGTGTAAAAAGACCAAAGTTTATTTGTGGTTACCAGGGGCAGGAGAGAGAGGGGAGAAGGAAAGCATGGTTGAGGAAGTATTGAGTTTCTGTTTATGTGATGGAGTCTGGTAATGGATATTGGTAGTGGTTGCACAACATGATTGATGTAACTGGTATTACTTAATTGTAATTCAGTTATACCAGACCTGATTGAGACTCGAGCATCCCCTGGGAGCAGGCCTTTGGGGTGGCCCAGTCATCCTGCCCACTTTGGCAGCTAGTGAGGTAGTGGGTCTCAGGGTGGCACCGTCAGAGAGCCAGCCCCATGGTGGAGCAGAACAGTGATGGTGCCTTGAGGACAGCGGACGGATTGGGGCAGGGACACAGGAGCCTCATCCCTTCCAGGGCCTCTCCTCTCTCCTTTTAGGGGGTACAGCCCCTGTTTGCTAAAAGCTCTTGGCATTATAGCCCACTGCGAAAGCTGCTCTGGTATTGCCCAGCTCAGGAGCCTGAGTGCAGCTCGGGAACCAGGGATGAATGCAGGCTGGGGCTCACAGAGACCACAGTGAAGGGCGGGGGTAGGACAGGGAGCAGGAAGAGGGTCCCTGGCGGGTGTGGTGAGATGGGGTGGGAACCTGGGAACCCAGACAGCTGCCCAGTCTGAGGCCGCCTCAGGCCAACCGTGAGAAAATGTTTTATATAGATATTTTTACAACAAATATGAAAATATATATAAATTAAACAAATATAAGTTTAAAACAAAAGAGTGATTGGAGACGTAGTTCTTTAGATAGGAAGACCCTTCGAGGGTCTGAAACTGAGCTGAACTGAGGCTAAATGATAAGGAAATAGTCAAGCAAATAACCTTGGGAAGGCCAGCAGAGGAGACAGCAAGTGCAAATGCCCTGGGATAAGAACGAGACTGGCATGCTGGAGAACAGAAACCTGACCATGAAGCTGGAGCTCACAAGGTGACATTGGAGAGGGGCAGGGACCAGGTCATGCAAAGCTCCCGGGACCATGAGGAGGAGTTTTCTTCTAATCCAAATCGAAGCAAGAACAGAAAAGTGACTTACTCAGTCTTGTCATACAGCACATGCACGCTCAGTTCTCTCCTCCCCCTATTCAGGACTTCATAACTAGCACATTGTCTCTAAAACAAAAGCCACCATCCATTCTTTCATTGTATTTTCCCACTGGATCTGTGCTGTAGGAGGCACAGGATATGAGAAAACATGTCTGGGAGCAACACAGATTAATTCAGGAATATGTTCTCATAATGAAAATTGCCCAGTTAAAACAATCGCTCATTCTGAGTTTTCTTACGTGCTTGTTTCTCCATGTGCTTTTCGGTAGTTTTCATTCCCTCTGATCTAGGTTATAGGAGCAGAAAGTCCTTATATCCATCATTTCCCAAACTTCACTAATTTGTCGACAACTTTCAAAGCTTTTGCCATATCCATGTGCCATGTCTACTATTTTTTCCTTAGTGTTTTAAACGGACTTATTATTTTAAAATTATTTAATCTGACTTATTATTTTTAATTATTTCTACTGGCTCCAATTGATAATATCTATGTAATTATGAGTTTGAAGTGCTAACTAGATTGTTTTATTTTATTACACATTAAAATAATTATACTATTAAAGTTAAAAAAAGTTTTGACCTTTGTACCACCTAAAATCATTTAACTTGTTATTCTCTGAGTATACTTTGGGGAAAAATACTTCCTGTATCCAATAGGGGGCATCATGTTCTCTCAGAAGGTTAGGGTTATAAGGATTCCATTTCTGTTTCTCCCTTTTATCTTTGCTCCTAACAGAAATATTTATCTCAACTTCCAATTGTGCTCTGATTTCAAGTATAGAATATACAGACTCTCGAGAATCTCTTCTAAAACGTTTAGGATTTCTAAGTGAGAGTAAGTAATACAATTATCAAGGTGCCCTGGTGGCACAATGGTTACGTGCTTGGCTGATAACCCAAAGGTCAGCAGTTTGAACCCACCAGAAACTCTGTGGGAGAAAAGACTGGGCAATCTGCTCCGGTAAAGATTACAAGCCGTGGAAACCATATAGGGCAGTTCTACTCTATCATACAGAGTTGCTAGGAGTTGGAATTGACTCAGTGGCACACAACAGTAACACAGCTATCAATTCCTTTCAACTCCTTTGCAAAGTGTCACCTGTACGTGACAGCGATAAATAGGAGAAAAGAGTAGACGGAGGTCCCCTCAGAAAGCCATTATCAAATGGCAATAGCACATGTATGCCATTGATCCAGATAGCAAGATCTAACAACAGCCAAGAACATTTTATGTTTTACTCTTTAGTGTGAAAAATTCAAACATATACAAAAGTAAAGCAAATAGTGTAGTGAACACCCATGGACCCCTCACCTAGTTTTTACAATTATCACTTATGGGCAATCTTGTTTTATCTACATTCCCATCCACTTTCCCTCTCCAGTAGGTTATTGTGAGCCAAATCACAGACATAATTTTATTTCATCTATAATTATTTCAGTATGTCTTTAAATACTGTTATCATACTTAATAAAATTAATAACTACTTAATATCCTTAAATAGACAGTGCTTAAAACATATGTTAACAGTTGTTTTGTTAAGTCAATGCAAACAAGATTCATGTGATCCATTTGATTGTTATATTTTATACGTTATTTTAAATTTATAGCCCACCCATCTTTGTCTTACAATTTATTTTTTAAAGAAACCAACTCATTGTCCTAAAGCGTTTTCCACATTCTGTATTTTTTTTCCCTGACTGCATCCTTGTGGTGTTGTGTAACTTATTCCTCTGTTCTCTAATTGTCCTACAAATTGCTGTTTAACTCTAGAACTGTTCTGTCCAATATGGCAGCCACTAATCATGTGTGCCTATTGAGCGCTTGCAGTGTGTTTAATCTGAATTGAAATATGCTGCAAGTGTAAAGTTCACATTGAATTCTGAAGACTTGGCACAAAAAAAGCAAAATATCTCATTAAAAATGTTTATACTGACCGTCTGTTGAAATGACAATATTTTGTTTATATTGCGTTGAATAAAATGTATTATTATAATTCATTTCTACCTGTTTCTTTTTATTTTTTTTAATGTGGCTACTAGGTGGTATAACAATAAACAACACGATATGATGAAGAAGGGGAAGCAACTACTTTGACGGAGTGAAAGGATGAGAGGGGAGGAAGCCATGAGCAAAGCCGGAGAAGGCATTCCAGGCAGAAGAAAGAGCAAATGCCAGGGCTGTGCAGTAGGGAACAGCTGGATGTGTTCCATGAGCAGATGGAAGGTCAGGGTGGCTGGAGCATCCTGGGCAATGGCAATGGGGAACAAGACAGGTCAAAGGCATGGGCAGGACAGTGTAGGCCATGGCCAAGATTCGGGCTTCATTCTAAGAATGATGAGAAGATATTGAACAGTCTGGAAAAGACACGTAGAATGACACGATTTACAGTCTTTAATGGCTTATTGAGATAACAGCCAAATACCATAAAATTCACCCTTTTAAAGCATCCAGTTCAGTGGTTTTTAGTATATTCACCAAGCTGTGCAATCGCCACTACTATCTAATTTTAAAAAACTTTCATCACCTCAAAAAGAAACCCTGTACTCGTTAGCAGTCATCCTCCACCCCACCCCTATACTCCTCCTAACTACTAATCTACTCCCTGTCTCTATGGACTTGCCCATTCCGGATATTTCATATAAATGGAATCATACAATATGTGTCTTTTTGCGTCTGACTTTTTCACTTAGCATGAGGTTTCCAGGGTTCACCTATGTTATAACGTGTATCAGTATTTCATTCTTTTTTTTTATGGCCCAATAAGATTCCACTGTATGAATATCTCACATTCCATTGATGGCCATTTAAATTGTTTCCACTTTTGGCTATTATGAATAATGCTACTATCAGCATTCATGAACAAGATTTTCTGTGGACGTATGTCTTCATTTCTCTGGGTTATATAAACAGGAGTGGAATTTTTGAGTCGTGTGATAAATCTATGTTTAATTTTTGGTGGAACTGTCAAACTGTTTTCAAAAAGGTGTTCCATTTTACAATCCCATCAGAAATACATGAGGGTTCCAATTTCTCCACATCCTTATCAACACCTGCTATTGTCTCTTATTTTATTTTAGCCATCTTGTTGTTGTGTGTTGTCAAGTCGATTCCGACTCACAGCGACCCTGTAGGACAGAGTAATACTGCCCCATAGGGTTTCCAAGGAGTGGCTGGTGGATTCGAACTGCCAGCCTTTTGGTCAGCAGCCTGAGCTCATAACCACTCTGCCACCAGGGCTCCATTTTTAGTGAATATAAAAGGAGTCCTGGTAGTACAGTGGTTAAGCACTTGGCTGTAACTGAAAGATCAACAGTTTGAACCAACCAGCCACTCCACAGGAGAAGACTGTGGCAGTCTGCTTCTATAAAGATTACAGCCTTAGAAACCCTATGGGGCAGTTCTGCTCCGTCCTACAGGGTTGCTATGAGTCCAAATTGACTCAACAGCAACTGGTTAGCAGGTATAAAGTGGTATCTTACTGTGGTTTCGATTTGCACTTCCATAATGACTGGTGATGTTGATCACCTTTCCATAGATATATATTTATATATTTGTCCATTTGTATATCTTCTTTAAAGAATGCCCGTTCAACTTCTTTCCCCATTTTTAATTGGTCTATTTGTCTTCCTATTGTTGAGTTGTAAAACACAAGACCTTTATCAGATACGTGATTTGAAAATATCTTCTCCCATCCTAGGGATTTTCTTTTCCCTTTCTTGATGGTGTCCTTTGAAGAACAGAAGTTTTAAATTTTGATGCAGTTCCTTTTAGCTATTTTGTCTTTTGCTTCTTATGCTTTTGGTGTCATATCTAAGAAGGCTTTGCCTAACCCAAGGTAACAAAGATTTACTCCTGTATTTTCTTCTAAGATTTTATAGTTTTAGTTTTTACATTTAGGTCTAGGATGCATTTTGATTTTTTTTTTTTTTTTTGGATGTGGTGTAAGGAAGGGATCCAACTGCATTCTTTTGTAAGTGGATATCCCGTTGTCCTAGCACCATTTATTGAAAAGCCTATTCTTTTCTCATTGAATGGTCTTGGCACCCTTGTCAAAAACCATTTGACTATAAATGTGAAAGTTTATTTTTAATTTCTCAGCTCTGTTTCATTGATCTATACGTCTATTTTATGCCCATATCACACAGTCTTGATTAATGTAAATTTGCAGTAAAATTTGAAATTGAGAAGGCACGTCCCTGAGTTCCCAACTTTGTTCTTCTTTCTCAAGATTGTTTTGCTATTCTGGTTCCTTTGCATTTCCATATGAATTTTAGGATCATCTTGTCAACTGCTGAAAAGAAGCTAGCTGGGATTTTGATAGGGATTACGCTGACTCTGCAGATCAATTTGAGGAGTATTGCAATCTTAGTATTAAGTCTTCCAACCCAGGAATCTCGGATGACTTTCCATTTATTTATGCCTCCTTTTAATGTCTTCCAATAATGTTTTGTAGTTTTCAGGGTGCACGTCTTACACTTCATTTATTAAGTTTGTTTATAAATATTTTATTCTTTTTGATGTTATTGACAATGGGATTTTTTTTTAACTTCATTTTAGGATTGTTCATTGCTAGTGTATAAAAATACAATTCCTTTTTAAATAATGATCTCAAACTCTGCAACCTTGCTGATTTTATTAGTTCTAATAGCTGTGTATGTGTGTGAAAATTCCTTAGAATTTTCTATATACAACATCATGTCATCTGTGAATATAGGTTTTACATTTTTACTTCCAATCTAGATGCCTCTTATTTCCTTTTTTTTCCTAATTGCCCTGGCTAGAACCTCAAATACAATGTTGAACAGAAGTAGGAAGAGTGGATATCTTTGTCTTTTGCCTGGCCTTAGGGGAAAAACATTTAGCCTTTTGCCATTAAGTATGATGTTAAAACCAAAAGCAAATCAAACCTGTTGCCGTCGAGTCAATTCCAACTCATAGTGACCCTATGAGACGTATGATGTTAGCTGTGTGTTTTTCAGAGATGGCCTTTATCAGGTTGAGACCATTCTTTCCTACTCCTAGTTTGTTAGGTGTTTTTTATCATGAAAGAGTGTTGTATTTTGTCAGATGGTTTTTCTGAATCTATTGAGATTATCATGTGGGTTTTGTCATTTATTCTATTAATATAGTGTATTTCATTGACTGATTTTCATAAGTTAAGCCAATCTTTCATTCTTGGGATAAATTCCACTTGGTCATGGTATTGGAGCCCTGGTGGCACAGTGTTTAAGAGCCACAGCTGCTAACCAAAAAGGTCAGCAGTTTGAATCCATCAGCTGCTCCCTGAAAACCCTATGGGCAGTTCTACTCAACTATGAGTTGGAGTTCTACTCAACTATGGTTAGAACTGACTAGACGGCAATGGGTTTGGGTTTTGGTCATGGTGTTAATCTTTTAATGTGTTGCTGGATTACGTTTGCTAGCATTTTGTTGAGAAATTTTGCATCTATTAGTCATAGGGAGATTGGTCTATAGTTTTCTTGTGATGTATTTGTCTAGTTTTGGTATCTAGGTAATATGGACTCATAGAACAGTTGGGAAGTTTTCCCTCCCTCTTGTGTTTTTTGGAAGAGTTTTTGAAGAATTGCTATTATTATTTTTAATCATTTGGTAGAATTCACCAGTGATGCCATCTGGGCCTGAGCTTTTCACCTTGGGAAGATTTTTTTTTTATTACTAATTCAATCTCTTCATTTATTATAGTTCTATTAAGATTGTCTATTTCTTCTTGAATCAGTTTTGGTAGCCTGTGTCCTTCTAGAAATTTGACCTTCATTTTTGTTAGCCTTCTAGTTTATCAAACACGATGTCTTTTTCTAGCAATTGGTCTTTCCAGATGACATGTCTAAAGTGAGTCGAAGTCTCACCAACCTCACATCTAAGGAAGTTTCTAAGATGATTTTTCATTCTTTTGGCAGTCCACGGTTTATTCGATATTTTTTGCTAACCCCACAGTTTGAACACATCCATTCTTCTTCTGTCTTCCTTTTTCATTATCCAACTTTTGTATGCATATGAGGAAATTGAAAAGATCATAGGTTGGGTCATATGCACCTTAGTCATGAAAGCAATATCTTTACTTCTTAAAACTTGAAAAAGGTCTTTTGCAGCAGATTTTCCAAATGCAATACATTGGTTAATTTCTTGACTGCTGCTTCCATGGACGTTTATTGTTGATCTAAGTAGAATGAAACCGTTGACAACTTCAATTTCTTCTCCATAACAGAACTTACACACTTTAAAATGAAAACTCATTTATCCTTTCTCATGGATACTCAGAGCTCCCCCCAACAAAAACCTATTTCTATATGCAGTCAGGAAAATGCCACCATTTTGCATTCAGTCACCACTCACCAGCAGGCAGCTCTACCATCAACTGTGTGTATGTGAGCAGAGCCCTATGTAGCGCTTTCATCTTCTTCATTTGTACTGACAAGTCACACAGGAGAAGCTCTGCTTTGCCAGTCTCCCACTTAAGACAGACGTAATTAGATTGTCTTCTGGCTTTGATCAGAGAGGGACTTCGGAAAGTTTAACAGGTCGAAATGAATTTGATTGCCAGAAAACAGAGTGCCAAAAATAAAGCATAAACAAAAGCCAAGAAAATAGGGTTGGTTGATGCATGACATGGTATGGGGCTCTAGGTATTTCAAACAGCCTGGTTCAATGGAAGCAATTAGGAACAGCAGTAATTGCCTGTCAGGCAACATTGCCATTTGCGAGGACAGAGCTGATGCATTCAGACACAAAGGCTGCCGGGGGCCCTCCATCTTAGCCTTTCACTTTTGGAGACTGTCTTCTGGTTTCCATTACAATGACGCTCAAACTGCCAACCCCATTAAAATGTCAAGGTGGGAGGGAGAAGAAGGTCTTGAAATAAGTCTTTCAAGGCCATTGCCATGGTTGTTTTATTTATGGAGCAGGGTTCCTGTACACACTTATTTTACCTTTTCTTCTGCTTAAGTGATGAAAGCAACAAGTCCCTTTGCCACATCCAGCCAGGGAGCTGAGGAGACAAAATTTATTCTCTTCAAGGGGGGCTGCAGTCAGGTCACATTCTGCCCTCCTCTGTTCTTCTCCATACCTGGAAGAGTGAGTTTAGGCACTCCAGTGTAACTTTTTGTGCACCAGCTCCTAAGCCAGTGATTCTCAAACCTTCATAGGGTTGTTTTTGGTTTTTGTGGTAAAAATATATAAAACAAAACATTTGCCCATTCAACAATTTCTACATGTACAATTCAGTGACATTGATTACATTCGTCATGTTGTACAACCAATACCACTATACTTTTCCCAATTATTCCATCACCATTAACAAAAACTCAGGGCCCCCTAAGCAATGACTTCTCCCGTCCCTCCCACCCGTGGTAACCACTGATAAGCTTTGGTCTCTATACATTTGCCTACTACATATGAGTGCGATCATACAGTATTTGTCTTTTTGTGACTGACTTACTTCACTCAGCATAATTTTTTCAAGGTTCATATATTTTGTGGCATGTATCAGAATTTCATTTCTCTTTATGGCTGAGTAATATTCCATTGTATAGATATACCACATTTTGTTTATCCATTGATTTGTTGATGGACATTTCAGTTATTTCCACCTTTTGGGCTATTGTTAATATTGCTAAAATGAACATTGGTGTTTGTTTGCATTTCTGCTCTCAATTATTTTGGATGTATACCCAAGATTGGCATTGCATGTCATATGGTAGATCTATTTTCAACTTTTTGAGGAACTGCCAAAGTGTTTTCCACAGTGGCTATACCATTTTGTATCCTCACCAGCAATGGATGAGGGTTCTAATTTCTCCACATCCTCTCCAGTCTTTTGGCCGTAGCCATTCTGGTAGCGGTGAGATGGTATCTGACTGTGGTTTTGATTTGCATCTCCTTAATGGCTAATGACGCTTAGCATCTTTTCATGTGCTTGTTGGCCATTTGTAGATCCTCTTGGCTGAAATGTCTATTTAAGTCCTTTGCCCATTTTTTTTACTGGGTTGTTTGTCTTTTTGTTGTTAAGTTGTAGGAGTTTTTTTTATATATTCTGGATAGTAAACCAAACATAGGATTTTAAATACCCAGTTCCACAACTATAAATGTTGTGACAATCTGGAATTCCCCCTTCCTCTCACTTTGTTTAGAAAAGCCCCAGCTGTTCTTGTTTCAGATTACTTTAGCCCAAATTCAAGGTCAAGGAAAAAAGAAAAAAGTACCCATCTGTAGGGCTAGGAAGGATTGTAATAATACATGTAATGTGTGTGTAGGGAAATACAAGTTCATCAGTAATGAGATAGACTACTGAGCTCCTTAGGGAACGGTGAAAAACCTAAGTGCCTTCGCAGGCATTGTAAGCATTGGTCAGTATTAAAGTCACTCCTTTCTTAGTGAGGAAATAATTGAAAAAAACAAAACAGAAATGCTGATCTGGAAGCAGGGAGACCTGGGTCTTATCATCATATTACTTGTCTCTCGCAAGCCATGTCTCCTCAAGCACATTTTTAACTTCGTTATATTTAGAGCTCTATACCCAGGGCCTAGAAGAGTACCTGGTACCTAGAAGGCTCTTGGTAATACATGTATTTGCCAATTAAACTTTTTTGAAACTTAGCCTACTGGTCAGCAATATTGGAATACTTCTAGTTGTCTAATGAATCTCATCATTTGTTACAAAGACCTGCTGGGTTAATGTATGTAAAAATTCTTTAGAAATGACAAATTATTATTCACATGCCTGGAAGAGTTTCCCCTTACAATTCATTGTGAGGATATAGCAATATTTCCTAAAATTTAAATTATCAACTTGGATACTTAATAGGACTTCACACTTCATTAATTCAGTTAACATAGAATATCTCTCTTTAGCCTGAGATAGGCAAGACAAGAACATTATCCCCATCCTACAGATGAAAAAAAACTGAGGCTGAGATATGAAATTAAATGACACAGTCAAGACACACAGCATGTCAGTGGAAGAATTGGTGCTAGATATCAGGATATCAGCCCCCTGGTTCTGACTTTCCAGTTAACCATGATGAGAGACGACAACTTCTCCTTGGTGCCTTCTTCATTTTCTCATCATTAGATGGCCTGTTGCACAGAACCCAAGATTCATCTCCTAATCCACTAAGACTCACCAGAGCTAAGAAAGGTCAGCCCAACTGGATCTAACCCTACGCATTGAGGCGCTAGGGATGCAAGGTAGGATAAGAATGGACAGAGTGCTAAAGAAAGAATAAGAGTAAAGACTGGAGGGACTTCCGGCAAAATGGCGCTCTAGGCAGAAGAACGACACCGTCCCTCCACAGCAAAGACCTGAAAAACTAAGCCGTACAGAGAAAACAACAATCATGAAACCCTAAAACATCAAATGAAGAGATAAAGAACTCAGCCAAGCACCAAATGCAGTGAGAAAACTGACAGAGAACCTACAGCGAGGAGAGATTCATGCAGAGGTCCCCTACCAGCTAACGCAGTGCGGATCCACCATCTTGGACTCCTATTAGAGACCAGCGAACAGGGGGTATGAGAGGGCAGCTTCACGGAGCTTCCAGCGGGAACATAACAACCGGTAATTTGTGATATATGCTTTCCCACTCCCCACCCTTCTTCACCCCCACTCAGCCTCCTCTGCTTCCTGCAGCCACAATCTCTTGTCCAGGAAACACCGGCTGCTTGGATTCCACACACCCGAACAGGCTGGCTCTCTGAGTGCCATTTGTTGGCTGCTGGTGTTGCTTTTCTCCACTTCTTTTGATTTCTTCCTTACCTCTCACCACCTCCCCCCTCCTTTTGCTCAAATACCTGGCTCCGTGCGCCATCTTTGCTTCTTCCTGAGGGGCTGCAGAGCTCCTGTAATTTGTGATATATGCTTTCCCACTGCCTACACTTCTTCATCCACACTCAGCCCCCTCTGCTTCCCGCGGACACAGTCTCTTGTCTGAGAAACCCCACTGCTTGGATTCCACCAGCCCGCACTAGCTGGCTCTCTGAGTGCCGTTTGTTGGCTGCTGGTGTTGCTTTTTTTTCTGCTTCTTTTGATTAATTCCTTACCTCTCACCACCTCCCCCTCCTTTCGCTCAAATACCTGGCTCCGTGCGCCATCTTTGCTTCTTCCTGAGGGGCGGTGGGGCTCCATTCGAGTGTGGAGCTGCTTCCCGGTCTGGGCTGCCACGCTGGTGGGATCCTGGGGCTTTTGTTCGTTTGTTTGTTTTGATTTGTTTGTTTTCTTTTCCTTTTCTTGAGTTGGGAGCCCTTTCTGGCCAGGTGGTGCTACGTAGCAAGGAGACTACCCCCTCGGCTTGCACAGACAAGCAGAGGGATCCCTGAGAGCATTTTTTTTTTGTTGTTTTTTTTTTGTTTGTTTTCTGCTTTTTTTGGGGGGGCTTTTCTTGTTCTTCTTTTTTTTTTTTTTTTTTGATTTGTTTTGTTTTCTTTTCCCCTTTTTGTCTTTCTTTATTACTCCGTTTCTTGTCTCTCTATATCTTTCTTCGCTTTCTGTTCCCTGAATACCTGGCATTGTATGCCTCTGCGCCTTCTGGCAAGGCTGTACTGCTACAACTGAGAGCGACTTCCCCAGACTGGTGGGATCCCTGGGAACTTTGTGGTTCCTTAACGTCTCTGATTTTTATTTATTCTTTCTTTTCTTTTCATTTTTTCCTCTCCCCCTTTCTGTTTTTCTCCATTTCATAGTCTCCCATCTCTCCACTCCAACAGCAAGCTCCCCTAGCATTCTTTTTAGTTTGTTTGTATGTTTTTGGCTCCTGTTCCTCTCTCCTCTCTCCCATATCCATCTTAGCTCTACACATAACAATCTCCCCGCTACATCCTACCTACCTGCACCGTGCGCTTAACATCACACCACCAAGCAGCATGGGCACTGCCTACTGGAACCTGCCCTCCACTGATTGCTGACCTGCCCTGGTGGCTGTAGTGAGTGACACAGACAACCCTTCCCAGTGACTCCTCTTCAGCTAGACCTGCCCTGCCATACCACATCTGAGTGACTGACCCTGTCAATTGGAGAAGGAGGCGAAAAGTATTCTGCCCACAGATGAGCAGACAACAAAGAACACACAGTCCGCCTGTTCAGACATACTCAAATTTTTTAAAAAAAGGGATGAAACAAACAAATCTACAATCAATAAATGAGAAAAATAACTACTGAATGCCCCGAGGACAGCAGACAATATCAAAACATTTACAAAAACAGGACAGGATGGTTCCAGTAGGCGTCCAAAATAAAACACCAGATGACTCTCCTCTGGAAGAAAATGCACTAGAACTACCTGAGAGGCAATTCAAATCTCTAATACTCAGAATTCTTCAAGACCTGAGGCAAAAAGCTGACAAACATGAGGAAAAAATAAACAACTTCATGGAAAATGCAGACAAAAAAATTGGAAGAATTCAGGAAAATAATGCAGGAAAAAATGCCAAAATAAATTCACAACTAGAAATTATACAAAGACAACAATTAGAAATCCAAAAGATAAACAATAAGATTTCAGAAATGGACGGTGTCATAGAAGGGCTGAGAAGAAGATATGAAATGGTGGAAGACAGGATCAGTGGAATTGAAGACAAACACTTGGATACAACTCTGTTTCAGGAAAGCCCGGAAAAACGAACAAAGAAAACTGAAGAAACCCTGAGAGTTATGTGGGATACAATCAAAAGCAAAAATTTGCGAGTGATTGGAATTCCAGAACAGGGGGAGAAAACAGAAAACACAGAGAGGATCATTGAAGAACTTCTGACAGAAAACTTCCCCAATATCATGAAAGATGAAAAGCTGGCCATCAAAGAAGCTCAATGAACCCTATATAGGAGAGACCCCAAAAGAAAATCACCAAGGCATATCATAAACACACTCGCCAAAACCAAACAAACAAAGAATCCTGACAGCAGCTTGTGAAAAACAAGAAGTCACATACAGAGGAGAAACAATAAGACTAAGCTCAGATTATTGGGCAGAAGCCATGCAGGCAAAAGGCAGCGTGATGACATATATAAAATCTTGAAAGAAAAAAACTGCCAGCCAAGAATAATATATCCTGCAAAACTCTTGTTCAGATGTGATGGTGAAATTAGGTCCTTTCCAGATAAACAGAAATTAAGGGAATATGTAAAAGTCAAACCAAACTTACAAGAATTATTAAAGGGAGTTCTTCGATCTGAGGACAAACATCTTCAGCTCACAGGCAGAATCTAGGACACAGGATCATACCAGCAACATACCAATCTAGGAAAAGAACTCTTGAGGGTTATCCAAAACCAAAAGAAATACAACAGGGAATCAGAGCAGTTAATCAGTAAACGACAACAACATCAAAACAATAAAAGAGGGAATAAACGCCATAGGTATGGAACCTTCTAATGGAGAGGAAGGCAAGGTGATACCAAGTAATGGTAGACTGCTTCAAACTTAGAAAGATAAGGGTAAAATTCATGGTAACCACAAAGAAAGTTAACAAACATTCTCATAAAAAAAAGGGGAAAAACATAAAGTCTCAGCAAAAACAAAACCTACAAAAACAAAAGAAATGAAAAAAAAAATTCACAAACAAAAGAAACTCAGCACAAGAGAGTCAGAAGAACAAAGAAAACTTCAGCACCACAAAAAAAAAGCACTACAAAATGACAGCAACAAACTCACATCTATCAATAATTACACTGAATGTAAATGGACTCAATGCACCCATAAAGAGACAGAGAGTGACAGAATGGATAAGAAAACAGGATCCATCAATATGCTGTCTACAAGAGACATACCTTAGAAACAAAGATGTGAATTTATTAAAAGTCAAAGGTTGAAAAAAAAATTTATCAAGCTACCAACTACCAAAAAAGAGCAGGAGTGGCAATTCTAATCTCAGATAAAATAGACTTTAAAATGAAATATACCATAAAAGACAAAGAAGGACACTATATAATGATTAAGGGGACGATCCATCATGAAGACATAACCATAATAAACATCTACGCACCCAACGACAGGGCTCCAAAATACAAAAACAAACTCTAACAACACTGAAAAGAGAAATTGACAGTTCCACAATAAGAGTAGGAGACTTCAACACACCACTCTCAGTAAAGGACAGAAAAACTAAGAAGAAACTCAGAAAAGATACAGAAGACCTAAAGGGCACAATCAGCCAGCTTGGCCTCATAGACATATATAGAACACTCCCTCCAACCACTGCAAAGTACACATTCTTTTCCAATGCACATGGAACGTTGTCCAGAATAGACCACATCTTAGGCCACAGAGCAATCCTCAACAAGATCCAAAATGCTGAGATAATTCAAAGTATCTTCTCTGCCCACAATGCCATCAAGGTAGAAATTAACAATAGGAAGAACAAGGAAAAAAAATCAATTACGTGGAAACTGAATAATACCCTGCTTAAACATCACTGGGTAATAGAAGAAATCAGAGATGGAATAAAAAAATTCCTAGAATCAAATGAGAATGAAAACACATCATACCAAGACCTTTGGGACACAGCAAAGGCAGTCCTCAGAGGACAATTTATAGCAATAGATGCACATATCAAAAAAGAAGAAAGGGACAAAATCACAACATTAACTACAGAACTCAAACGAATAGAAAGAGAACAGCAAAACAAGCCCACAACCACCGGAAGAAAGGAAATAGTAAAGATCAGAGCAGAAATAAATGAAATAGAGAACAGAAAAACAATAGAAAGAATCAACAAAACCAAAAGTTGGTTCTTTGAAAGAATCAACAAAATCGACAAACCACTGGCCAGACTAACAAAAGAAAAACAGGAAATAACCCAAAATAAGAAATGAAATGGGGGACGTTACAATAGACCCAACTGAAATAAAAAGGATCTTAACAGAATATTATGAAAAACTGTACTCCAACAAATTTGAAAACCTAGAGGAAATGGATAAATTTCTAGAAACACAGGGCCTACCCAAACTACAACGAAGTGATGTTGAAATTCTGAACAGACCCATAACAAGAGAAGAGACTGAAAAGGTAATAAAAAAACTTCCAACCAAAAAAAGCAATGGCCCAGATGGCTTCACTGGAGAATTCTACCAAACATTTACAGAAGAGCTTGTACCAGTACTACTCAAGCTATTTCAGAGCATAGAAGAGGAAGCAACACTTTCAAATTCATTCTACGAAGCCAGCATAACGCTGATACCAGAACCAGGCAAAGATATCACAAAAAAAGAAAATTATAGACCGATATCTCTCATGAATATAGATGCAAAAATTCTGAACAAAATTCTAGCCAATAGAATTCAGCATCATATCAAAAAAATAATACACCACGACCAAGTAGGATTCATACCATGTATGCAAGGATGTTTCAACATTAGAAAATCAATCAAAGTAATCCAGCACATAAATAAAAGTAAAGAAAAGAATCACATGATCATCTCAATTGACGCAGAAAAGGCATTTGACAAAGTCCAACACCCATTCCTGATAAAAACTCTCCATCAAATAGGTATAGAAGGGAAATTTCTCAACATAATAAAGGGCATCTATGCAAAACCAATGGCCAACATCATTCTTAATGGAGAGAGGCTGAAATCATTCCCCTTGAAAACAGCAACAAGGTAAGGATGCCCTTTATCACCACTCCTATTTAACCTGTGCTGGAAGTTCTAGCTAGAGCAATAAGGTAATAAAAAAAAATAGAGGGCATCCAAATTGGTAATGAAGAAGTTAAACTGTCCCTGTTTGCAGATGATATGATACTATACATAGAAAACCCTAAAGACTCCACGAGAAATCTACAGGAACTAATAGAAAGATTCAGCAGGGTAGCAGGACACAAGATAAACATTCAAAAATCAGTTGGATTCCTATACGCCAATAAGGAGAACGATGAAAAGGAAATCAGGAAAACAATACCATTTATAATACCCTCTAAAAAGATAAAATACTTAGGAATAAATCTGACCAGGGATGTAAAAGACCTATACAGAGAAAACTACAATACACTACTGCATAAAACCCAAAGGGATCTACATAAATGGAAAAACATACCATGCTCATGGATAGGCAGACTCAACATTGTGAAAATGACAATTCTAACCAAAGCAATTTACAAATACAACGCAATCCCCTTCCAAATACCAACAACATTCTTCAAAGAGATGGAAAAACTAATCATTAACTTTATATGGAAAGGGAAGAAGTTCCAAATAAGTAAAGCACTACTGAAGAAGAAGAATAAAGTTGGAGGACTCACACTACCTGACTTCAGAACCTAGTATACAGCTACAGTAGTCAAAACAGCCTGGTACTGGTACAACGACAGATACATTGACCAATGGAACAGAATTGAGAACCCAGGTGTAAATCCATCCACCTATGGTCACCTAATCTTCAACAAGGGCCCAAAGTCCATCAAATGGGGAAAAGACAGTCTTTTTAACCAATGGTGCTGGCAAAACTGGATATCCATCTGCAAAACAATGAAACAGGACCCATACCTCAAGCCATATTAAAAACTACTTCAAAATGGATCAACGACCTGAATATAAAGCCTAAAACTATAAAGTTCATAGAAGAAAAAATAGGACCAACACTACAGGCCTTAATACATGGCATTAACAGGATACAAACCATAACCATCAATGCACAAACCCCAAAAGATAAGCTAGGTAACTGAGATCTTCTAAAAATCAAACACCTATGCTGTCATGGATTGAATTGTGTCCCCCAAAAAATGTGTATAGCAACTCAGCTAGGTCGTGATTCCCAGTATTTTATGATTGTGTTATCTGATGCAATTTCCTTATGTGTTGTAAACTCTACCACTACAATGAGATTATATGTGATCTCCTCATGTGTTGTAAATTCTATCACTGTGATGAGTTTATACTGATGAGGTTGACAAGATTAGTGTCTTAATGCAATCTCTTTTGAGATATAAAAGAGAGAAACAAGCAGGGATACATGGGAGCCTCATAACACCAAGAAAGCAGTGCTGGGAGCAGAGCGGGTCCTTTGGACCTGAGGTTCCTGCCCAGAGAAGTTCCCAGACCAAAGGAAGACTGATGACATGGACTTTCTTCCAGAGCTGATGGAGAAAGTGTTCCCCTGGAGCTGATGCCCTGAATTTGGACTTGTAGCCTACTGGACTGTGAGAGAATATATTTCTCTTTGCAAAGCCATCCACTTGTGGTATTTCCATTGGAGCAGCACTAGATGACTGAGACATATGCTCTTCAAACGAATTCACCAAGAGAGTAAAAAGAGAACCTACAGACTGGGAAAAAAGTTTTGGACAGTACAAGTCAGACAAAAGTCTAATCTCCATAATTGACAAAAAAATCCAACACCTCTACAACAAAAAGACAAATAATCCTATTAAAAAATGGGCAAAGGAAATGAACAGACACTTCACCAAAGACATTCAAATGGCCAACAGACACATGAGGAAATGCTCATGATCACTAACCATTAAAGAAATGCAAATTAAAACCCCAATGAGATACCATCTCACCCCGGCATTACTGGCACGAATCAAAAACACTGGCAATAACAAATGTTGGAGGGGCTGCGGGGAGATCGGAACTCTTATGCACTGCTGGTGGGAATGCAAAATGATACAACCATTTTGGAAAATGATATGGCGCTTCCTCAGAAAGCTAGAAATAGACATACCATTTGATCCAGCAATCCCACTCCTAGGAATATATCCTAGAGAAATAAGAGTCATCACTTGAATAGACGTATGCACACCTATGTTCATGGCAGCATTGTTCACAATAGCAAAACGATGGAAACAACCTTGATGCCCATCAACAGATGAATGGATAAACAAACTATGGTACATACACACGATGGAGTCCTATGCAACGAGAAAGAACAACAATGAACCTGTGAAGCATCTCATAACATGGATGAAACTAGAAGACATTATGCTGAGTGAAATAAGTCAATCACAAAAGGACAAATATTGTATGAGACCTCCATTGTAAAAACCCATGAAAAAGTTCACACACAAAATGTAACAATCTTTGTTGGTTACCAGGGATGGGAGGGGTGGGGGGGAATACTAAATAGGCAATAGATAAGTGGTATCTTGGGTGAAGGGTGAGACAGTACACAATATAGGGGAAACTAGCACAGTTTGTACAAGGACAGGTCATGGAAGCCCCATAGACACATCCAAACTCCCTGAGGGACTGAACTGCTGGGCAGAGGGCTGTGGGGACCATGGTGTCGGGGAACATCTAGCTCAACTGGCATAACAAAGTTTATAAAGACAATGTTCTACATTTTACCTTGGTGAGTAGCATCTGCGGTCTTAAAAGCCTGTGAGCGGCCATCTAAGACACTCCACTGGTCTCATCCCTTCAGGAGCAAGGGAGAATGAAGAGAACAGGATACAAGGAAAAGATTTGTCCGAAGGACTAATTGTCCACAGCTACCAAGGCCTCCACTGGAGTGAGTCCAGTACAGCTAGATGGTGCCTGGCTACCACCACTGACTGCTCTGACCAGGATCACAACAGAGGGTTCTGGACAGAGCTGGGGAAGGATGTAGAACACAATTCTAACTCACAAAAAACAGACCGGATTTACTGGCCTAAAGGAGACTGGAGAAACCAAAAGAGTATGGCCCCCAGACACCCTTTTAGCTCAGTGGTGAAGTTATCTCCGAGGTTCACCATTCAGCCTGGGAGTGGACAGCCCCAAAAAACCAAATGGGACTAATGAGGTACAGGAGTCCAGTGACAAGGGCCAGAAGGCAGAAGGGGACAAGGAAGCTGGTGATAGGGAACCCAAGGTTGAGTAAGGATATTGTTGATGTGTTGTGAGATTGTTAACCATTGTCATAGGGCAGCATGTGTAGTAACTGTTAAATGAGAAACTAGTTTGTTCTGTAAGCCTTCATCTTAAGTGAGAATAGTAGCACAATTGGAAGAGCATAGTCAATGTCACTGAATTGTGCACATAGAAATTTTTGAAATGGTGTATCTTTGGCTATGTGTATTTTCACAAAAAAAAAAAAAAAAAAAGGTTGACAAGTTAGAGGGTTGACATGTTGTAAGGTTGTTAACCAATGTCATAAAACAATATGTGTACTACTGTTTCATGAGAAACTATTTGTTCTGTAAGCCTTCACCTGAACTACAATTAAAAAAAAAAAGAGTAAGGACTGGAGTAATTACAATGAGTAGATGAACTCACAACTCAGCCAACAAGGCATGAATTAAGTGTGGTATACGGGATAATTAGCAGCCATTTAGTGCAGGAAAATTGCTACCAGCTGCTCAAAATCCAAGGCTGAAGGGTTGATCTGCAAACGGTTATCCGAGCAAGCAGGCAGAAAGCTCCAAAATGAAGCTGTGCCCCAAGGCCTACAGGCTATGTTTTATTGTTCAGAGACAGGGTTGCCCTGAGATGAATCTGTTATACTCATTAATTACTCTTATACAAACTTCTTGGCCTGGCCAAAAGCCTCCAGAGAACACTGGGTCATGAGTCTGTGAAGAGTCAGACCAACAAAGGGGTAAATAGGAATGTCAGAGTCCTGAAACCCAGGGACTGCTCCTCAGTATGGACCTCCCACTTTCTTCTTTGTACCCAGTCAAAAAACACAATCTTATCCATCCTTAATGCCCATTTCCTCATTGAAACCACTGCCCCCACCTCAATCAATTAGCATAAGCACTATCCCAAACAGTCTGACATCTACCTTTAATTTAGCAACCAAACCCAGCTGCTCTTGGAGTTACTGGGAACCTTCAAGATAACAACAATTTTTTAAGAAGACAAAAAAGGTGCAAGATGATTATGGAACATCCTGTCACACCTGGGAGCGAGGACACTGTTAATTACTAGGAAAGTCACTTCAGAAGATCCAAGGAAAAAACTCAAAGGCTTTTACTAACTAAAACAAGGCAATTTGAGCATTGATATGAATAATAACTGCAAGAAATTAAAACACCTCACATATGTTAAAATCCATGTGTTCATAAAGATACTGAAAACAATATTGAATGTCACCTTTGGAGCTTGCCAGAGAACAAACACGTTATTCTGAAAACTGGTAAATAAATGGAAAGAATCAACCATTTAGCCTACCTTTCTATAGGAACTGCACATCAGATAACAAACAGTTGATGAAGAAAGTTCCTCTATAAAAGGTTCCTAGTAATAAATAAAGAAGAAATAATATTACCCTTTGGCAAACCCCTCACTAAATAATGGATTTAGGCAATGATCAGTGATAACCATGAACATCACAAAAAGAGAAACAATGGCACATTATGCTTCTCCTTCCTGATAAAAGAAAATGTCACTACCTATAAAGAATCCTTATAAAAAGTCATGTCAGATCAAACCTCTAAATCTAATTACCAGTTTACAGGAAATACAAAGAACAGAGAAATCTGTCAAATACAATCAGAAAAATCCAGAATGTGGGTGAAAAAAATAAATAAAGAGGGAAAGGGAACCGTGATGGACTGAATCGTTAACCTCTGTTCTTTGCCGCTTCCTGCATCCACACTCATGCTGTGCCCTCACTGTGGGAGGGGTGCACTTCCTTGTCCTTCACTTTGGGCTTGGCAATGAGACTTGCCATAGGCAATAGAATGAGGTGTAAGCGACAGAGTGTGAGCTCTGAGATGAAGACTTAAGAGGCCTTGTGGGTTTCCCCCACTCTCTTGCACTTCAGCCCTTATCTTGAGAAGGACTTCCCCTCAGTAGCTGCTGATTCTTCAGCCTGGACAGTGAGTATCTCGTAGGCAATAACAATGGAATGAAAATAGTAATCCATCACCCAATATTCTAAATAAGACATACAACCCCAAGAAGGGGAGAACCCCTTCTTGTCCCAACTCACCCTCATAATCTGTCACCACCACAATTATCATATTATGTTAAAATTTCCTGACTTCTTTGCACAGGGAGTGAAATTTGAGGAAGCTGACTTAAGAACAGTAAAGAACAACCAATGTATCTCATTCGAATCTACTATAAATTAATTTTAGTTCCCAACCTTCAGTTGCTTGAGTACCAAAGATCAAGTATATACATCAAGTAGCGCCTAGACAGGACCCTTTACCCCTGTGGTTGAAAGAAATAGAGACTGTCGTTACCATCATCAAGTTAAAATATTTATGTGGAATGTATCTGATCAGAGGCCTGAGCATGTAAATGGTCAGAGATGGATATTCTTTATAAGCAGCTCTCCTGCCAGAAGGAATTCACCTTTTCTAATTTGGGGTATGTATTTAGGTTTCCAGTATGGGGTCCTTCTCCCCCAGGGAGTCCAGGGGAAGCACACAATTCTTTGCCACCAACTTGATAGGACCTCGTAAACCAATGTTGAGGGGATCAAATCTACTCTCATCAAGAGGGCAAAAGATGTGCCCAGTTGATCCTTTTAACTCTTAAAGACAGGATTTATTTTGGAAGGTTTGCAGCCTAGAGCAAGGTGAGGAAAGTGGGAAAAGAGTTTCTGCTGTAGGTTTTCACTTTCTTGCCAGAGAAAAACAATTGGGAGAGGCCCTGAAAGGCCAAGGCCACACTCAATCGTCAGCACAGCTCATAAATTCAAAGCATCAACCCAAGAGACCCCAGAACCACTTCAATAAGCAGTCTATCCAGAAGTTGGAAGTGTGTAATAATCTCTCCCATCCCAGGAATTTTGGAGTTTATAAACTGTGGCAGGTCATAATTTCTGAAAGTGGCTGCCTGTCTTAGTTATCTAGTGCTGCCATAACAGAAATACCACAAGTGGATGGTTTTAACGAAGAGAAGTTTATTTCCTCACAATCAAAGTAGGCTAAAAGTCCAAATTCAGGGTGTCAGCTCCAGGGGAAGGCCTTTGCTCTCTGTCGGCCTTCTCATCAGTGTTCCCCCAGACTAGGGGTTTCTCTGTGCAGGGACCCCAGTGCAAAGGACGTGCTCTGCTCCCGGCACTGCTTTCTTGATGGTATGAGGTCCCCCTGTCTCACTGCTCACTTCTGCCTTTTACATCTCAAGAGATTGCCTCAGGACACAATCCAGTCTTGTAGATCAGGTCCTGCCTTACTAACACAACTGCCACCCATCCTCCCTCATTAACATCATAGAGGCAGGTTTACAACATACAGGAAAATCACACAGTACCAGGAATCACGGCCTAGCGAAACTGATACACACATTTTTGGGGGGACATAATTCAAACCATGACACTGCCGCAGTACTTCCAGTTCTACTTGCTCTTCCAGAGCCTTGCAACCTTTTATCAAGAGGTGGACTCTACCTCTCCTTCTTGAACCAGGGAAAGACTTTGTGACTGACCTGATGAATTCAATGCAGCAGAAGTGACAATGCGTGACTTCTGAGGTCAGGCCATAAAAGGTTATCTCTCTCAAAATGCTTGCACTTGGAATCCAGTCACCATGCTGTGAGAAAGCCCCAAAACGCCCAATGGAGAGATCACTTGGAGAGGAACAGAAATCTCCAGAAAACAGCTAGCATCAACCACCACACATGTAAGTAAGTGTCCAGATGATCGCAGCCTCCAGCCTTCAGCTGAGGCCCCTAGACATCCTACAGCAGAGTAAGCCATCTTCTTAATTCCCAACTCACTGAATTCACAGATAAGGGGAGAGTTAGTATGTAAACTCAGCCCCTGAATCTTAAGGATCTCCAGCGCCAAGAGCCCCAGTGTTCTGATACCCGTCTGCTGGTTTCCCATCATAGTCATATTGGCCTCAGCAATGTATGAATAAAATTACCAGAGGAGTTAGCCCAGGTTGGTAGAAGATTGTGACTGGTTTTTCAGAGACTTTGAAGCCATGTTTTGGTGGGTAAGATGTTGCCTGCTTACCAAAGATTATTAAGGGGCGTAAACGAGACGGTCAAGACGGCAATGGCAGCAGAAAGCAGAGTCACATGGCACAGGAAGAGCCTTTTAAGAAAAGAATACCCAACAGTGGAATGGAGAAAAGAAAGTAGAGAGAACTAGATGCTCAAATGAGAAAGGTCTTCAACTTATATACTAAATTGCTAAAAATTCTAACCACTATAAGTTTCGATCCCTAAGAGGGATAAAAGAAACTCAGTAATAATTTGTTTTTCTCATAGACTATTACATGCCCAAAGCTTTCACTTATATTATCTCAATTTAGCTTTACAACAACTCTGTGAGGCCATTTGCCATTTTTATCTTCATTTTCTGTTTTTATTTTTTTATTATAAGAGAGTTAGAGTTTACACCTTTCAGCTAAATCACAGATTGGCTCATAAAATAAACAATATCACTTGTGAGAACTGTGAGCCTTAAAAAAAAAAAAGAAATTGTCTATATGAGATCATTTACCCTAAAGCAAAATTGAGAAGGGTGGGGTGGGGGAGGGGAGGGAGGCAAGCAAAAATAATGGAAATGGAACAGTCAGAACGGAAATAATGAGAATGTTGACACGATGTGTGAAATGTAACCAATGTCACTGAACAATATGTATAGAAATTGTAAAATGGGAACCTAATTTGCTGTGTAAATTTTCACCAAAAACTGAATAAAATATTTTAAAAGAAAGAACAGGCTTCAGTGTAGCTTCCAGACTAACATGAACTAGGCAGAAAGGCCTAGAAATCTACTTCTGAAAATCAGCCATTGAAAACCCTATGGATCACAATGGTCTGATCCACAACTGGTCATAGGGATGGTGCAGGACCAGGCAGCATTGTGCGTGGAGTCGCCATGAGTCAGGGGCCAACTCCATGGCAGCTAACAACAGCAGCAATGAAGATTAGTTTAATATTAAAAAAAAAAAATGTTACAGTTTCATTGCAAAAAAAAAATTTAAATAACATATGGAAGTCTTACAGTAAACATAGAAGTTTCCCTTTGAAGAACTCAATTATTCTCCCCCTCTCAAACGTATCTACTGTAGCATCTCAAAAGTACCTACTGGTATACTACATCTTTGTAGGCATAATGCTGGCATTCTACATCTTCCTAAAACTTTTTTCTATGTATTATTATAATTCTATATTTATACAAATATAACTGCCTAAAAACATAAATAGGATCATATTATTTTTTATCATGCCTTTTACATTTGCATTTAATAATATATTAACTGTTCCCCCATAGCAACACATATGATGCTATCTCATTTCATTTTTAAAAAGTGTTAACTATTGTACAGTATGGATGCACCATGATTTGTTTATCCTTTCTCTCACTGAAGGACCTAACTATAGGCTATCACACATAAATATGTCGTTGGACACATGTGGGAGTTACTTCTATAACATGGATTCCTAAAAGCGTGATTTCTGGGCCAAGGGGCATGTGCATTTTAAATTTTGTGTTACCCTAATTTTAAAGGTACGGAAACTGATATTGAGAGAAGTTAAGAAATATTTCCAAGATCACACAATTGGAGAGTTGTAAGGTTAAGATTACAACTAAAGTTATCCTATCCCTAGTACCACATGCTTTCCACTGTCACACTGGTTAGGAAGAGCCAGAGCTGAACTACAGCCAGTGTCCATTAGATGGATGCCTGTATATTTTTAACACCTTGCCCAAACCTCAGGAAATAAGAGGGAAAACAAAGGCTTAATCATTTATTGCATGGCTTTTAAGCAAAGGGACTCACTTTGTATTAGTCAGGTACGCTAACTGCTGTGACAAACAACCCCTAACATCTCAATAGCTTAACACAATGAAAGTTTGTTTCTTATTCATGTCGCAATCCAGAGTAGATTCATAGTGAAGGGAGGGACTCTGCTCCACGCAGACACTCAAAGACCCAGGCCCTTCCACGTAGTTTCCTGAGGTTTAGAGCCCTTCGCTGGAGAACTGAAAACAGCATAGACAAGGTACACCTCCTTTAACCATCACTTCTGCTCATATTTCATTGGCAGAACTCAATCACATGTCTGGACAAAATTGTAAGAAAAGTTGGGTATTAAAGTCTACCTATGTGCCCAAGAGAAAAAGAAAACATGGTTTTTATGACTACATAGCATTGTCTCCACCACAGGTGGGGAAATAGAGCACATAAAAATAATTAACTTTTATTGAGCAATGTGCCAAAGTGCCTGTGTGGTGCAAATAGTTTATAGGGAGCTTCTGGGGCCTGCTCTCATCTACTAACCTAAAGGCTGGCAGTTCGAACCCACCTGGAGGCACTGCAGAAGAAAGGACTGGTGGTCTTTTTCCATAAAGATGACAGCAAAAAAAAGAAACTTACTGAGCAGCTCTACTCTATAACATAGAGGCTCATCATGAATCAGAATCAACTTGACGACAGCAGGTTTGGTTTTGGGTTTGTTTGTTTTACTATGTGCCGGGTAGTGCTCTAAGCATTGTAGTGAATGATCTCATGTAATCCTCACGTCACCTCTGAAGTAGGAACTATTTTCCCTTATATATTTTACAGATGAAGAAACTGAGAAATAGGGAGATTAAGTTACTTGCCCAAGCTCTTATAGCTAGTAAGTGGTAGAGCAGCAATTCATACAAAGTTTGGCCCCAGGAACCACATTCCCCAGAGGCAAAAAGAGCCAAAAAAAAAAAAAAAAAAAAAAAAAAATTCCATCAGGTCACTCCAACTCCTGGTGGCCCCATGTGTGTCAGAGTAGAATTGTGCTTCATAGGGTTTTCAATGGTTAATTTCTCAGAAGTAGATTGCCAGGTCTTTCTTCCAAGCTACCTTTGGGTGGTCTTGAACCTCCAGCCTTTTGATTAGAAGCAGAGCACTTTAACGGTTTGCACCACCCAGGGACTCCAGAACTTCTTTACATTGCCTTTGAGATCTTAAATCAGCTTCTCTCATCTTGAAAAAAACAAAACAAAACAAAAACAAGCAGCACTGTTTGTGTTACAGATACAAGTTTAAATTCAACTTTTTTTTCAAGTAAATTTATCTGAATTTTTTCCATGAATGTTCTTTATTTCACCCTGGCCTTGACACCGGACCTAATTAATCATCTCTTTGGGACCCTCATTATTCTCTGTGGCAGCTACAAATCCCTCTCTAGAAAGAAACCCTTGTGTCTTGCCTTAAGAGGAAGGGTGGGGGAGAAACTAGGGGTCTTGTTCCTGTTTGAATCAATTGTTTACTTAACCTCATGGCTGAATTATAAACAGTTTTTTTGTTTTTTTTTTTTAAGGCTCAAGAGAATTAAATTGGTTCAATATAATGACTAGGACCCCAAAAGTGTAGGAATGCATCTTTTTTTTTTTTCCCCCTACTGCTTGGGTTTTCTTTCATATTGTGTTAAAAGTAGTAAGGAAGAGGAGGAGGAGGGAGAAGGGGATGGGGAGGGATGGAAGTGCAGGACGAAGAGGAAGAGGAGAAGGAGGAGGAGGAGGAGGCAGCTCTGGGCACATAGCCCAACTTTCTAGAGACACTAAAGATAAAGTTAATGTATGTTATTCTTGGGGAAGAAGTAAGTCTGATACTCATCTGACAGTCTCAGCTAAGACAGTACTGAAATACTTAAAACTGCTCGGTTGGTCAATACCCATTGTGCCAGCCCCCTGAGTGCCCACTATCACACCAGATGCTTGGTCCGTCCCCTCTGACCAAAACTGTCACACCATCCAGCAACTGAAGGAGTATTGCCTGATACTGCAGAGAGCTTCTGGGCCCTACTCTGGTACTAAAGTGGCATTGGCCAGTTCTCCTGCCCTATAGGTTGTTGCGTATTTTGAATATCATCCCTGGGCAGAAGTCCCTACTCTGCAGCCTGGGAATGAGGCTGCCATTATTCCAAGCCTTCTTTGCTTTGTTCAACCCTGACTGCCCCTGGCTGGGCACCTGATGGTCTGAGAACACCAGTCACCAGGTCAGTCTTGTTGTCACCAGTCAACTTGCTCTCTGCCACCCACTCATGACAAACGTAACTTGAGGGATCTTGTGCCACCTCTTAAGGTGGGGATGGTAGGGATGGAGTAGCTGAAAGAGAGAGGGGAACAAGTTCTCAGGGTGAAAAGAAGAACTGAGGGCTTCTTTGACATATGACAAAATTAATGTGATGATTCCCTTTTTTGAGCAAAGCCAGCTTGTATGACATCACATAGTGCGTAAAACTCTTTCATGCATATGACCTCCCTTAGTCCTTGTGCCCCATCTTTCGGTAAGCAGGGCAGGGTGATGATTCCAGTTTTATGGGCAAGGAAATGTAAGTCCAGAGAAGTGCGATGACTTGCTAAGGTCCTAAACCTAAGACTTGGACTGTGAGGGGTAGATGCCAAGTCCGACCTCCACACTGCCTTGTAAGCAACAACTATTTGTTATCAAGTTCTAGATATCTCAGTTCTCATCTCCTTTCCTAGTGGTGGCGTGTTCCATCTCAAGCTGCAGAAGGTCCAGTTTGCTCCAATTTCGTATCAGCTGGCCCCAGCTCCCTCTGTGCATCTTCTAGAAGCTACAGGGGACTGCACATAGGGTTGTCCTGAGCCCAGTGGATCTCCAAATGGCCAGCCTTATGGGCCCACCATGATTTGGGGCCCGGTTTGACTATGAGGATACTGAGGAGGAAAGAGTGGACTGTCTGAAGTTCCCAAGAAGATTGAGAAAGCATGAATCTGACATTGATCAAAATCCAGCAATTTTATAGCAAGTTACTCATTTTGATTTTTTTTTCCACCCTCATTCTTTCATGTGCCGTTCACAATAACCAGGAAGCCCTGGTGGCATAGTGGTTAAGAGTTTGGCTTTTAATCAAAAGGTCAGCAGTTGAATCTACCAGGAGCTCCTCGGAAACCCTATGGGGCAGTTCTACTCTGTCCTACAGGGTTGCTATGAGTTAGCAACTCATACTCAACTTGACAGCAAGGAGTTTCATGTTTGGCTTTTACTTCCACTACAGTTGTTATGCAAGAGTAGTATTATCTGCTTTACATAAATGAGGAAGTTGAGGTTCTGAGGCATTAAGTGATACAGCTAGGAATTTGCTTTTCCAAATGCTCATGAACATTGTGAGGAGGTGTCATCTTTAACATGATGAAGCTTTGTCATTTGGAGGAAAGAGTCTAAATTCTGACTCCATCCCTCGGACTTTGTATGATCCATGGTGGGTCAGTTGTTATTTCATTCATTCTTCTAAAATGCAGGTAATCACCTTCTTCTCAAGAAGGTTCTAAGGATTAACATCCATAACTAACATTTATTGGTTGTTGTGTGTAAGGCACTGTTCTAAGCCCTTTCCACTTATTATTTCACTAACTGCTCCAAATATCTCTGTAGGGTGGGTACTACTTTTCATCCATTTAAGTGACATGTCCAAGTACAGGGAAGGGCAGTATTTGAGACAAGGGCAGCTGACTCCAAAGTCCACACCCCCAACCACTATGCTCTCCTGCACTTTTGATTTAAAATGACTGGCACGTAATAGGGGCTCCATAAACAGTGTCTGTTTTATCATCATTACGGCTGGAAATTCACCAGGATCAACCCACAAGACATCTTAAATTACTCAACTAATGAACATAAATGCAGGAAAGGCACTAAGTCCCATGTAAAAATCAGTTATAACAGAGGCATCGATGGACTTTAAATGGCCTGCTCAAGGCTACAGAAAGAAGAAGGCCTCCTGACTTCATCTCACGGTCCACATGGGTTCCCATACCATCTGTGGAAGATTTGCGGCTCCCGCTCCATGTCTGTCTTCTCCAGGCTTGTATGGGAGAAACATGGGTTGTAGAAACATTCAGAGGACAGAAGAGTCTATTATTAAACAACAAAGTATTCCTAATAAGTAGAACGTTATATGTACACACACACACACACATACATATATAGTTTTTCTTCTCTCTCTTTCCCTTATACATACTTTGCAAACACTCTCCTCAGCAGCTGGTAAGCTGTTTCTCATCCACCCACTCAGCTGAATGCCAGTTGTCCAACCAACCCAAGCCAGCCTTTTGTAATGGTTTCAGCTTCCAAGAGACAGCTTGTTTCAAAATGCCATCCAGTCCTGCTGCCAGGGGAGAACTAGGACTCATCCAGCAGAAAGGGACAGAAAGCACGGCAGCCAGGGCCACCATGCCAGGAGAGAGCTACAAACATGAATGCCTTCCAGGTGTTTCTGTTGAGTAGGGATGCAGCCTCCGAAAATGACCAGCCTCTCAAGAAATATTTCCTGGGGCAACAGGGGTCCTCAGTGTTAGCATCTGGCTTCAACCTACCTTTATAGGAGTTAAATGTATTTTATGTTACTTGTCTGAATCTTGTTTTTCTCATTTAAGAGTGCTTCATCCAGTTGTCACTGGGTAGACTCTGACTCATGGTGATCCCATGCGTGTCAGAGTAGAATTGTGTTCTGTAGGGTTTTCAGTAGATGATTTTTCAAAAGTAGATCACCAGACCTTTCTTCTGAGGTGCCTCTGGGTCAACTTGGATCTTGAACCTTTTGGTTGGCAGTCTAGCACATTAACTGTTTGCACCACTCAGGGACAGGGTCTAAACCTCTGAGAGTTCTCTGATTTGGCCTTTCTTTGATTCAGTCTCCTTTTGCCGGCCTTGAGGGTGGATCTGTGACTCAGACTGACCCAATTACAGCTAATCATCACCTGTCCACAAAGATTAGTCCAATGGGTGAGCACATGACCTAAACCAGCCAATCAGAATCCTTCGTCTGGATTTTTCAACCGGAAGCTGGATTGGGAAGTGCTCCTTCTTATCCAGTGCAACACTCTGAGGACATGAGCCAAGCACTGCTTGCAGCCACAGTTCTGGTCCCCTGAAGTGAGCTAGATGGTCAGAGAAAATGGAAATATAATCAGCTGAGAGGAAGACTTCTGTGGCATTTCCTGGCTTTCCATTTCCCGGTTTCATGGGCTAATAAATCTCCTTTTTCGTATAAGCCAGTTTGTTTGAACTGGGTTTCTGTCTTTTGACTAAAATTGGCCAGTGTTTGAAATCTGGAGACATGGAAGAAGGAGCTGTTAAGCCATCTAACTCCCAAAACGTGTAAGTATCCAAACAGGAGCAGAATTTTAGAGTATGTATCTTAGTTAGGACAGTATGTTGCTGTTATACAATACATATTCATATGTATATATACATACGGAGTCCTGGTGCACAGTGGTCAAAAGATTTGGCTGCTAGCAAAAAGGTCGGCAGTTCGAATCCACCAGCCGCTCCTTGGAAACCTTATGGGGCAGATCTAGCCTGTCCTATAGAGGCGCTATGAGTCAGAATCGACTTGACGGTAGTGGGTTTGGTTTTTTGGCTTACATGAACATACAGTTTAAAAAGGCTAAAAAATAAATATTGACCTATGTAACTGAAATGTCCAGAAATGACTCTTACAAAAAACAAAGCTCAATCCAGGAGCTCAAACAATGTTACGAACAGCTCAGACTCTCCGCATCTCTCTTTTCTGCCTTCCATGGTGTCAACTTCGTCCTTGGGCATTCAGACCACTGAGGGAATCAATGTAAGGAGACAGACGCCCACCCAGTTGGGTCACCTAAAGCCATACTTTATTATAAAAAAAAAAAAATCTGATTCAAATATGATACAAATGGGAATTATGTTTCCATTTTTATAAAATAATTTCAAAATTGTCTATCAGTATGTTTATGTGTATGTATATGTGTGTGTCTATATGTGAACAGTTAAGCACTAAACTACTAGCCACAAGCTTGGCAGTTTGAACCCACCCAGAGGTGCCTCAGAAGACAGGCCTGGCAATCTGCTTCCAAAAGATCACAGCCTTGAAAACCCTATGGAGCACCTCTACTCTACACACACGGGTCACCATGAGTCGGAATCAACTGGACAGCAACTAACAACAAAAATGTATGTGCATATGTGTATATATTTCTGTATAAACATGAAAATGTATGAAAGACAAGGAGGTCCAGCCTCAGAGGAGCTTTGTCACCTACCAGCCCTCCCTCCCAGTAAATACCCTTCTTCTATGCACAATAGAGATCGTGAGCCAAGGCAATAGAAGACTCCCATCTGCTAATAATCCAATTAGAGAGATTCAAAGTCATGTAGACCATGCAGAATGCAGACTGACTGATGTGCAGAAACCTACTTTTCAGTGGCTCCAAATGGAGTTGGGGGAGGGGAAGATGAAGGCAACTCTGAAAGTTTCAGCATATATATCCCAGAGGAAGCCACTTACTCCTCCTTCTCCCACAGCCTGCTCCAAAATATCTATTCCTTCCCCTCACCTTCCAGCCGCCCCTTTCCAAACCCTTGGTCCCCTCTCGCATGCACCCCTTTCAACTTCTCCCCTTCCTGGCCCCAGAGGGTCGGCACACCAGCCCTCCAAGAGCATCCTCCCCCATTAATTCCTGCTTTCTAGAGAACTATGAGTCACTCAATGGCAATAGTTTTTTTTTTTTATTATTCAGAGAACAATCGGTAACACCAGCATTCCCCAAATCATGAGATGTTTGTTAGGTGTGCAGTGAAAAATATGAGTCTGTGATCAAATCTTGGGAAGACAGAGCTAAAACAAAATTAAAACCTTTTTTTCCCCCTCTCTCTGCAGGAGATCTCTTAACATACTCCTGCACCTCAACGCTCTAGGAAGTGGTTATCCAAAACCCATTGCCATCAAGTTGATTCTGATTCATAATGTCCCTGTAGGACACGGTAGAACTGCCCATAGGGTTTCCAAGGAGTGGCTGGTGGATTCAAACTGCTGACCTTTTGGTTAGCAGCCCTATCACTTAACCACTGCACCGCTAGGGCTCCATCTACCTTTATTTTAAAGCTGAGGAAGGCACAGAGAGGGGAAGTAACTTGCCTGAAGACACACAGCTAGTTAAGAGCAAAAATGAGAATCTCTTTCCAATGCTTTCCCTTGCTCATTATTTGGGTTACTTCTCCCACACACAGAAAGTAGCCATGCCCCATGTAGCTGATCTATGGGGGATCACAAATTATCCCTGGACACTTAAAGCCTTATCTAAACTGGCCTCACTGGCTCTGTTACCTATTGAAGACATTTCAGGCCTCATGGTGAAAATAATCATGGGTTGTTTTGGTTTGCGATGTAGGTGAGACAACGTGGCATGAAGTATTATAATACACCTTGAAGGTCTCCTCATCCAACATTACACCTGGAGGATGAATTTCACCTATGGCAATCCAGAAAAGTGGTTATAGGATTTTTGTAGCTACTTTTTAAAGGTTTGATTAAAGTACAATCAAGTATACATTAATTAATAAATACACATGTACAATTTGATAAGTTTTGACATCTGTGAAACCATCACCATGATCAAAGTATTGAGTATATCCATCACCTCCAAATATTTCCTTATGTCTGGTTGTAATCTTACCTTCTCGCCTTCCTGGACAACCTTGTCCCCAGGCAACCACTGATCTGTTTTCTATCACTATATATTATTTTGCATTTTTAGGAGTTTTATATAAATGGAAACATAAAGCAAGTTTTTTTAGAGGGGAGGATCTGGCTTCTTTCACTCAACATAATTATTCTGAAATTCATCCATGGTGTTGCCTGTATCAACAGTTTATTTTCACTTAGTGCTAAGTAGTATTCCATTGTGTGTATATACTACAATTTATTCATTCCTCTGTTGATAGACATTTGGGTTGTTTCCAGTTTTTGGCTATTATAAATAAAAATGTTATGGACATTCATGTACAAGTCTTTATAGGGACATATGCTTTCTTTTCTATTGGGTAAATATCTGGGAATGGAATGGCTAGATAATATGGTAGGTATTTGTTTAACTATTTAAGAACATGCCAAGCATTTTCCTGAACTGATTGTTCCTATCTAGTGTATCTTCATCTCAGACACTGCAGTTTCCATCTCTAAAAGTCTGATTTGGGTCTTTTTTATATCTTCCATTATTCTCATTGTTGTTGTTAGGTGCTGTCAAGTCAGTTCCGATTCATAGTAACCCTCTGTACAACAGAACAAAACACTGCCCCGTCCTGCACCATCCTCACAATCCTTTGTTATGCTTGAGCCTATTGTTGCAGCCACTGTGTCAATCCATCTCGTTGAGGGTCTTCCTCTTTTTCGCTGACCCTCTACTTTACCAAGCATGATGTCCTTCTCCAGGAACTGGTCCCTCCTGATAACGTGTCCAAAGTATGTGAAACCTAGTCTCCCCATCGTTCTGGTTGTGCTTCTTCCAAGACAGATTTGTTCCTTCTTTTGACAGTTCATGATATACACAATATTTTTCGCCAACACCACAGGTATGTGTAATCTTTCCTCTAGCTTTGCAAACATATTTAACAAAATTATAATAATGGTTTCATGTCCCTGTCTACTATTTTTATCATCTGTGTTATTTCTGGGTCAGTTTCAATTTATCAGCTGGTATTTTATTGGATATAAGACTGTGAATTTTACATTATTGGATGCTGAATATTTTTGAATTCTTATAAATATTTTTGAGCTTTTTCCTGTGACCCTGTTATTTGAAGACAGTTTGCTCCTTTTGGTCTTGGTTTAAGTTGTTAAGTGGAACCAGATCAGCATTGATTCTAGGGATAATTTTACCATACTGCTAAGGCAAAATCCTTTTGAGTATTCTCCTTGATATGCAACTAATTATGCAAGTTTCCACTCCAGCTCTTGAGAGCAAGCATTAATCCTGGCCCCAGATATTTGAGCCCCAGGGAGTGGTCCCTTTATTCATTTCAGGTGATTTCTTTTTTTGTTTTGGGGGGTTTCTTTACTTGCATGCCCCGATTGTATTCATCCGAATACTTGAGGGGAACCCTCTTCAGATCACTAGAGTTTGCTTTCTTTGTAGTTCTCTTCCCTCTGGTACTCAGTCCTGTGAACCCTAGCTGTCTTGGTATTCCCCACCTCTCTGTTTCATCTCTTCAACTCATGGAGTACATCGGGTTCTGCCAGGATTCCCCTTCTTAGTGCTGCAGCCTAGAAACTATCACAAAACAGCAATCTGAGGCAAATTTTGGGCTTACTCATTTGTTTCCCATCTCGCGTGGATCACTGTCCTTTATTGCCTAATGTCCAGTATCTTGAAAGCTGTTGCTTCATAATTTTTTCTGGTTATTACTTGTCATGGATTAAATTATGGCCCCCCCAAAATGTGTCTATTAGTTTGGCTGGGCTGTTATTCCTGGTACTGTGTGATTTTCCCATATGTTGTAAATCCTGCCTCTATGATGTTAATGAGGGAGGATGGGTGGCAGTTGTGTTAGTAAGGCAGGACTCAATCTACAAGATTGGATTGTGTCCTGAGGCAATCTCTTGAGATATAAAAGAGAGAAGTGAGCAGAGAGACAGGGGGACCTCAGACCACCACGAAAGCAGTGCCAGGAGCAGAGCGCGTCCTTTGGACCTGGTGTCCCTGCGTAGAGAAGCTCCTAGTCCGGGGGAACACAGATGAGAAGGCTGACACAGATAGAAAGCCTTCCCCTGGGGCTGATGCCCTGAATTTGGACTTTCAGTCTACTTTACTGTGAGGAAATAAACTTCTCTTTGTTAAAGCCATCCACTTGTGGTATTTCTGTTATAGTGGCACTAGATGACTAAGACATTGCTGTTGCTGTTTCAAGTGGGAAGCATGAATTACAGTCACTTTTGCTCCAGGTTGAGTGAACATGGAAGTCCCTGATCATAGAATTTGATAAAACTGTGCCTCCTCAGTTTTTCACTGGCTTTGCTTCTTTTCACTCTTTAAAACTGGGTATTTCCCACGTGATTGTTCTTCACTCTCATCCCTCTCTCCATGGGAGATCTCATCCCAAAGTTCCAAACAAACCTACATATTGATGAATCCCAAATTTCCATCAACAATTCAGTCCGTTCTGCTTATTCCCAGACCTACCTATCTAATGATTTGCTATCTTTTTCTAGATGTACTGTAAGCTGATTGAACACATCATGTGCAAAATAACTCCCTCTTACCGCCTCCTGGCACCCTTTATTTAAACCTCCCTGTTGCATTCATCACACTATCTTATAGCTAGTTATTTACGTGACTCTGAGTGGCACAAATGGCTAAGCATTCAGCTACTAACCCAAAGGCTGGTGATTCAAATCACCCAGAGGTCCTTTAGAAGAAAGCCCTGGTGATCTACTTTCAAAAGATCACAGCCATTGAAAACCCTATGGAGCACAGCTCTAGTCTGACACAGATGGGGTTGCCATGAGTTAGAATTGACTTGATGACAATTGGTGGTTTTCTACATTTCTCTCCTTAGATTTTTCGCACAGAGTAAGTTTTTGTCATTGCTCCCCACCCCCAGAACCTAGAAGAGCTCCTAACAATAAAGAGCTTCTCAGTAAGTAGGTTGATTTAAATTTGACCCCAAAGCAAGGGAAACTGTCAGAGGAAGGGGAGAGAAATAGTCTCAGCTAAAAGGTATCACACTAAACAGGATCTGATCCTTCTTCCTGAAAGGATAGACTGGGAAGCAGAGCCAAACTTGGGTTCTGTCATGGAGATTCCTGAGGATAAGCAAGACGGATAATTAAGTGGAAAGAATGGAAAGAAGCCAACTTTTGGGGCTCCAAAATGTTAAACACCACCTCTTAGAACTGTGTCCCAATTAACCACACCTATTACTCCCTTCTGTGCTGAATGTGCTTATACCAAATTTATTATACATTACTTTTTGAAGTGTTCTTGAGTCGTGTTATGCAAAGATGTTTCATCTCATCAATCATATTATAAATTCCAACCAGACATGACAACACCCATTTTCTGAGTAGCTTAAGGAGACTTTAGGAACAAGGATTGTGTCTCTCTTATCAGACTAGGGCCATCCCAAGGATAGAGTCATCCTATGACTCGTTTTTCCTCCCAGGGAAAGGTAATGCACAAGAATATTGACTGTGTAAGGAGGGAAAATGCAGGGCTGGCCAAAGGTATGCACCCCTTGCCTGGTAATAAGCCTCACTTTTGCCACTCTTTCCCTATCTTTGCAACAACCCAACTTCTATCCCACGGGGGAGCTGGTTTTTTTCACATTGGCAAGAGAACTTCAGCTTTGCCTGCAGCTTGTTTGCCAAGGAAATCTTGGTACAGCTCCTTTGGACACAGACTCCCTAGCAGAGCATGTTTGCCTGTCTTTGGGGAAAGTTCTCAGCATGCTCTGCCTCCCTTCAAACTGGCTGGTTGGAGCTGGAGTCAACAGGGGATTCTGAAAGCTGCTCAGGCAGGTGTGAAGTCCTCTACCAGTAACCCAAATATTAGAAAGCCTTTTCCATCATCTTGTCTGGTGCCCAGGTCTGGTCCTTCTCAGAGAGAGGGGGCTGGGATGGCTCATCCCTCCAAATTCCAAGACCTAGTGTTACAGAGAGTGTGAAATAATTAGCCCTGGCTTAGAATACTATTGGTTATAGAGAACGGTTCAACTTCTCAGCAACTACACTATACTCACATCCTGTTCTAATAAAGTTTAATAAAACTTTCCAAACTGGAGATGGAAGGCCAAAAAAGACTTTTAAAAAAGATTTTAAACATGATGTAAAATAAATTAAAAAAATCATGGGTATTATTATTTGTCCAAACTGACAAGTTTTTTCAACTGATAATATTCATTTTGTCAAAAGATGTGAAGAAACAGTAATTCTCACATACTCTTAATGGAAGTATCAATTAGAACATCATTTTAAAGGGGCATTTTATGTTTGGCTGACAACCAAAATGTCAGCAGTTTGAATCCACCAGCTTCTCCTTGGAAACCTATGGGGCACTTCTACTCTGTCCTATAGGGTTGCTATGAGTTGGAATTGACTTGATGGCAATGGGTTTGGTTTTTTTTGTTTATGAAAATTTAAAGTGAGTATACCTTTCCACCCAACAATTCCAGTTCTAGCTATCTGTTCTTGAGAATTACACAAAGATACACACTCAAGTTTGTCTCTGCAGCATTGTTTTTAATGTCAAATTATTATGAACAATCTAAATTCCTATTAGGAAAGATAAGGGAAAATTATTTGCAGTATATTCATTCACATTTAAAAACGCTATGCTCCAACTCAAAAGAATGAAGAAGTCCTTTGTATTAAAACAATTTCTAAGTAAGATATTGTTAAGTGGAGGAGAAAAGGCCAAGATGGTGGAGTAGTCAGATGATTCCTGTGGTCCCTCTTACAATAAAGACCAGAAAAAACAAGTGAATCAATTATATATGATATTCTAGGAGCCCTGAACATCAAAGGCAAAGTTGAGGAATCAGACTGAGTGGCAGGGGGAGGGAGAGATGGTTCAGAAGTAGCAAGGAGGTGCCAGACCTGACCCAGCAGGAACCAGCACCCTGCAGGTCAATTGGCTGGCATGCGTGGGGAGGCAAGCAGTGGCACTTGGAACACATTTTGCACATTAGGAGAGACCAAGCGGCAGAGAGTCTACTCAGGCCTCCAGAACCAGTAAAAAGGGGTGCTTAATCAGCAAAAGTATATGCATCTAACCCACTGCGCGGATCAAAAAACATCCAGTTTGGAAAGAAATTATATCCCATTTCCCTGCCTCCCCCCCGCTCTGCGCTGGGTTCCCGGCCAGCTTCAGCAATTGCCGCTTCCCCTGGGCTGGAAGTAGGACCGTCTCATGCCCTGAGCCATTCTCCTGGCTTTAGAGAGGGAGCAATTTAACAAACAAAGAAAAAAATAATCTCCCCTAAGCCGGGAAATCAAGGCAGGCACAGCTCCTTTGCCTAGGCATGGGCATAAGGGATTCATGGGTTATGAATGCCTTTCACCCTTGCATAGACCTGTGTGAGCCCATTTCAACACAGGTCCTCATTAGCACAATACAACAGGGTATATACCAGAAGCCTAACTTCAACTGTATCAGCTATATGGTGGCATGGCAGGTTTGTGACATTTGAAACTTCTCTGCCCATTAAGCAAGATCCTCACCTACCCACATTAGGGGCCTAAGGACTGGTGGTTCCACCAATGCCACCTAGCCACCTGCAACAGGGGTCCAAGAATAAGGGGTGCCTCCCAGAACTTACAGCCAATAGCATTGGATGCCCATTGTAAAGCTGCAAAACCCACCCACCTATGCACCCTAGGGAACAGAGACAGGCTTTCCTTCCAGACACTCAGGGGCAGCTGTCAGCCCCCTGCCTTGCTCAGCTTATGACCCCCTACTGCAGCCAGGTACCTGTACCTACTCCAATCACCTCTGCCCGTCTAGGATTGTAGGTGAGGGCCTGCATCTCACACTTGGTGGCCGACTACCTGGACACCTCAACTGAATCTATACAAGAAAAGTAAATGGACTCCTGGGCTCACATACCTAGTAACAGATCTAACCACCTGGTGACAGGATATTAGAGCTTCGGAGGTGCCAATAATCAAACTAGCTCACACGACTAGCCTACCTGGGTATATCAAAATAAAACAAGAAGCTAGGACACAGTAAGCAAACATAAAATAAATAAATATAATAACTTATTGATGGCTTGGATACAACAGTCAATATCAAATCACATAAACAGGGAGACTACAATGGCTTCAGCAAGCTCCAAAACAAAGAATCAAGAAATTTCCCAGAGGAAGAGAACTTCTTGGAATTACCAGGGGTAGAATATAAAAGATTAATATACAGAACTCTTCAAGATATCAGAAAGAAGATCATGTAAAATGCAGAATAAGCCAAGGAACGCACAGACAAAGCAATAGAGGAACTTAAGAAGATTAGAGAAGAGCACAATGACAAATTTAACAGGATGCAAGAATCCATAGAGAGACAGCAAACAGAAAACCAGAGGATTAACAATAAAATTTCAGAATTAGACAACTCAATAGAAAGTCATAGGAGCAGAATTGAGGCAATGAAAATCAGAACTAGTGAGACTGAAGATAAAGCACTTGACACCAACTTATTTAAGGGAAAAAACAGACAAAAGAATTTTAAAAAATGAAGAAAAGCTAAGAATTATGTAGGATTCTATCAATAGGAATAACCTACAAATAATTGGAGTACAAGAACGGGGGGATAATAGAAAATACACAGAGAATTGCTGAAGATTTGTTGGCAGAAAACTTCCCTGACGTCATGAAAGATTAGAAGACATCTATCCAAGATGCTCATCAAACCCACACAAGGTATATCCCAAAAGAAAGTCACCAAGACAGATTACAATCAAATTTGCTAAAACCAAACATAAAGAAAGAATTTTAAGAGTGGCTAGTGATAAACGAAAAGTCATCTACAAAGGAAAGTCAATAAGACTAAGTTCAGAATACTCAGCAGAAACAATGCAGGCAAGAAGGCAATGGGATAACATATATAAAGCCTTGAAGGGAAAAAATTGCCAGCAAAGAGTTATACATCCAGCAAAACTGTCTCTCAAATATGATGGCGAAATTTAGGTATTTCCAGATAAACAGAAGTTTAGGGAATTTGCAAAAACCAAACCAAAATTATGAAAAATACTAAAGGGAGTCCTCTGATTAGAAAATCAATAACATTGGTTAACAACCCAAGACTAGAACACAGGACAGAACAGCCAGATATCAACCCAGATAGGGAAGCCACAAAAGTAAATCAAAGCTAAAACTCTGTAAATAGGGAAACAGAGATGTCAATATGTAAAAGGTGACAATATTAAAACAAAAAAGAGGGACTAAAAAAACGTAGTCATACGTCGTTCATATGGAAGGGAAAACAAAGTGATATAAAGAAATAAAAGGCTGGTTTAAACTTAGAAAAATAGGGTAAATATTAAGATAACCACAAGGGAAAAATAACAATCCTACACATCAAAATAAAAAAACAAGTAAAACATAAAGACTCAGCAAATACAAAATCAACAACAATGAAAAAGATGAAAAGAAAATACATAAAGAAAAACGACTCAGCACAGAAAGTTAAGTGGAACAAAGAAACTGCCAACAATACACAAAAAAAAGACATCAAAATGACAGCACTAAACTCATACCTATCAATAATTACGCTGAATGTAAATGACTAAATGCACCAATAAAGAGACAGACGGTGGCAGAAGGGATAAAAAATCATGATCCATCTATATGCTGCCTACAAGAGACACACCTTAGACTTAAAGACACAAACAAACTAAAACTCAAAGGATGGAAAAAAATATATCAAGTGAACAACACTCAAAAAAGCTGAAGTGGCAATATTAATCTCTAACAAAATAGACTTTAAAGTAAAATCCACTACAAAGGATACGGATTAAAGGGTCAATACACCAGCAGGACATAACCATAGTAAATATTTACACAACCGATGACAGGGCTCCAAAATACATAAAACAAACTCTAACAGCATTGAAAAGAGAGACAGACAGCTCGACAATAATAGTAAAAGACTTCAACACACCACTTTTGGTGAAGGACAGAACATCCAGAAAGAAGCTCAATAAAGACATGGAAGATCTAAATGCCACTATCAACCAGCTTGATCTCATAGACATATATAGAACACTTCACCCAACAGCAGCCAAGTGTACTTCCTTTTCCAACTCATGTGGAACATTCTCCAGAATAGACCACATATTAGGCCATAAAGCAAGTCTTAACAGAATCCAAAGTATTGAAATATTACAAAGCAACTTTTCTGACCATAAAGCCATTAAAGTAGAAGTTAATAATAGAAAGAGCAAGGAAAAAAAATCAAACACATGGAAACTGAAGAACACCTTGCTCAAAAACTACTGACTTATAGAAGAAATTAAGGATGGAAGAAAGAAATTCACAGCATCAAATGAGAATGAAAACACATCCTACCAGAACCTTTGGGACACAGCAAAAGCAGTGCTCAAATGTCAATTTAGATCAATAAATGCAAACATCCAAAAAGAAGAAAGGGCCAAAATCGAAACATTAACTCTACAACTTGAACAAATAGAAAGAGAGCTGCAAAAGAAGCCCTCAGGCACCAGAAGAAAGCAAATAATAAAAATTAGAGCAGAATTAAATGAGATAGAAAATAGAAAAACAATTGAAAGAGTTAACAAGACCAAAAGCTGGTTCTTTGAAAAGATCAACAAAATCGATAAATCACTGGCTAAAGTGACAAAGAAAAACAGGAGAGGAAGCAAATACCCTGAATAAGAAATGAGATGGGCAGTATCACAACAGACCCAATAGAAATTAAAAGAATCATAACAGAATACTGTGAAAAATTGTACTCTAACAAATCTGAAAACCTAGAGGAAATGGAGAAATTTCTAGAAACACACTACCTACCTAAACAAACACAGACAGAGGTAGAACAGCTAAATAAACCAATAACAAAGAAGAGGTTGAAAAGGTGAGTTAAAAACTACCCCCCCCAAAAAAAACCCTTGACCCGGACAGTTTCCCTGGAGAATTCTACCAAACTTTCTGAGAACAGTTAACATCACTACTACTAAAGGTATTTCAGAGCATAGGAAAGGGTGGAATACTCCCAAACTCATTCTGTGAGACCAGCATAACCCTGATACAAAACAAGGTAAAGACACCACAAAAAAAGAAAATTACAGACCAATATCTCTCATGAACATTGATGCAAAAATCCTCAACAAACTTCTAGTCAATAGAATTCAATAAACATATCAAAAAAATAATTCATCATGACCAAGTAGGATTCATACCAGGTATGCAGTGATCGTTCAATATTAGAAAAACAACCAATGTAATACAGCACATAAATAAAACAAAAGACAAGAACTGCATGATCTTATCAATTGATGCAGAAAAGGCATTTGAAAAAGTCCAACATCCATTCATGATAAAAACTCTCAGCAAAATAGGGATAGAAGGGAAATTCCTCAACATAATTAAGGGTATATGTACAAAGCCAATAGCCAACATCATCCTAAATGGAGCGAGTCTGAAAGCATTCTCCTTGAGAACAGGAACCAGACGAGGATGCCCTTTATCACTACTCTTATTCAACATTGTGCTGGAGGTTCTAATGAGAGCAATTAGGCTAGAAAAAGAAATAAAGGGCATCCACATTGGTAAGGAAGAAATAAAAGTATCTCTACTGGCAGATGATATGAACTTATACACAGAAAACCCCCAAAGAATCCACAAGAAAACTACTGGAACTGATAGATTTCAGCAAAGTTTCAGGATACAAGATAAAATGTACAAAAATCAGTTGGATTCCTTTACACCAACAAAGAGAACTTCCAAGAGGAAATCACCAAATCAATGACATTTACAATAGCCCCCAAGAAGATAAAATACTTAAGAATACATCTAACTAGAGATGTAAAAGCCCTACACAATGCAAACTTACAAGACACTACTGCAAGAAACCAAAAGAGAGCTGCATAAGTGGAAAAACATACCTTGCCATGGATAGGAAGACTCAACATTGTGAAAATGTCAATTCTACCCAAAGGGATCTACAGATACAATGCAATCCCAATCCAAATCCCAATGGCGTTTTTTAATGAGATGGAGAAACTAATCACCAACTTCCTATGGAAAGGGAAGAAGCCCCAGATAAGTAAAGCATTACTCAAGAAGAAGAACAAAGTGGGAGGCCTCACACTACCTGATGTTAGAACCTATTATACTGCCATGGTAGTCAAAACAGCCTAGTACTGGTACAACAACAGACATATAGACCAATGGAACAGAACTGAAAATCCGGTTTAAATTCATCCACCTATGAACAGGTGATATTTGACAAAGGCCAAAAGCGCATTAACTGGGGAAAAGACAGTCTCGTTAACAAATGGTGCTGGTATAACTAGATATCCATCTGCAAAAAACTGAAACAAGGCCCATACTTCACACTATGCATAAAAACTAACTCAAAATGGATCAAAGACCTAAATATAAAATCGAAAATGGTAAAGACCATGGAAGAAAAAATAGGTACAATGCTAGGAGCCCTAATACATGGCATAAACAGAATACAAACCCTAAGCAACAATGCACAAACACCAGAAGAGAAACTAGATAACTGGGAGCTTCTAAAAATCAAACACTTATGCTCATCAAAAGACTTCACCCAAAGAGTAAAACGACAACCTATAGACTGGGAAAAAAATTTGGCTATGACAAATCCGATCAGTGTCTAATCTCTGAAATCTACAAGATACTGCAAAACCTCAACAACAAAAAGACAAATAACCCAATTAAAAAATGGGCAAAGGATATGAACAGGCACTTCACCAAAGAAGACATTCAGGTGGCTAACAGATACATGAGGAAATGTTCACCATCATTAGCCATTAGAGAAATGCAAATCAAAACTACAATGAGATAACATCTCACCCCAACAAGGCTAGCATTAATCCAAAAAACACAAAATAATAAATATTGGAGAGGTTGTGGGGAGACTAGAACACTTACACACTGCTGGTGGGAATGTAAAATGGTACAACCACTTTGGAAATCGATTTGGCACTTCCTTAAAAAGCTAGAAATAGAAGTAGCATAGGATCCAGCAATCCCACTCCTTGGAATATATCCTAGAGAAATAAGAGCCATTACACAAATAGATATATGCACACCCATGTTCACTGCAGCACTGTTCACAATAGCAGAAAGATGGAAACAACCTAGGTGCCCATCAACAGATGAATGGATAAACAAATTATGGTATATTCACACAGTGGAATACTACACAATGGTAAAGAACAACAACGAATCCAAAAAACATGTCATAACATGTTTAAATCTGGAAGGCAATATGCTAAGTGAAATTAGTCAGTCACAAAAGGACAAATATTGTATGAGATCACTATTATAAGAACCCAAGAAAATGTATAAACACAGAAGAAAACATTGTTTGATGGTTACATGGGTGGGGAGGGAGAGAGAGGGGTATTCACTAACTAGATAGTAGATAAGAATTATCTTAGGTAAAGGAAAGGACAACACCCAATACAGGGGAAATCAGTGCATCTGGACTAAACCAAAAGCTAAGAAGTTTCCTGAATACAACCAAACACTTCCAGAGACAGAGTAACAGGGGTGGGAATCTGGAGACCATGGTTTCTGGGGACATCTAGGTCAATTGGCATAACAAAGTTTACTAAGAAAATGTTCTGCATCCCATTTTGGTGAGTGGCATCTGGGGTCTTAAAAGCTAGCAAATGGCCGTCTAAGATGCATCAATTGGTCCCAACCCACTTGGAGCAAAGGAGAATGAAGAACACCAAAGACACAAGGAAAATATTAGCCCAAGAGACCAAAAGGGCCACATAAATCAGAGACTCCATCAGCCTGAGACCAGAAGAACTAGATGGTGCCCAGCTACCACCAATGACTGCCCTGACGGGGAATGCAACAGAGGGTACCTGACGGAACAGTAGAAAAGTGGAGCACAGAACTCAAATTCTAGTAAAAAGACCAGACTTGATGGTCTGACTGAGACTGGAGAGACCCTCGAAGACATGGCTCCCGGACACTCTATTAGCCCAGAACTGAAACCATTCCCGAAGCCAACTCTTCAGAAGTAGGTTAGGATGGCATAGTGGTTCAGTGCTATGGCCGCTAACCAAAACGTTGGCAGTTCAAATCCACCAGGCGCTCCTTGGAAACTCTGTGGGGCAATTCTACTCCATCCTATAGGGTTGCTATGAGTTGGAATCGACTCGACGGCAATGAGTTTGGTTTGGTTGTTTTTTTTATAAGACATAAAATGATACTCACGAAGGGAGTGCTTCTTCGCTGAAGTAGATACATTAGACTAAATGGGCATCTACTGTCCAGAGGCAAGATGAGAAGGCAAAAAGGGACAGGAACTGGTTGAATGGACACAGAAAATCTGGGGTAGAAAGGAGGAGTGTGTTGTCACATTATAGGGAGAGCAACTAGGGTCACATAACAATGTGTGTAAAAATTTTTTGTATGAGAAACTGGCTTGAACCGTGAACTTTCAGTTAAAGCATACAAAAAAAAGTAATGTTAAATGACAAAAGGTATTATAAGACACTATGGATAGATGATCATATTCATGCCAAAAATAAAAGAACCTTGGAACTCTGTGTAGTTGTATGAAAAGTATAGAAAAACTTCTGTAAGGCCACACACCAAACCGTTTACACTGGTTAATTCCAGAACTCCAAGAAAGTGGGTGGAATTGATGGGGAATGGCAGGGAAAAGGGATGGTAAAAATGGAATTTAAAATTTATTCTACTCTTGGTTTGAAAAATAAATAAAAGAAAATGATATTAAGAAAAACCCTATTCCTATATGATGTTCTTGAAGAAATGAGAGTTCAGGTCTTTCTCAGAAGGAGTGTTTCTCGAGTCTGACAGTCGAATAACTTGGGTATTTGGAAAAAAAAATCTATCTTAGTTCAGTTTCCCTAGGAAACAGAGCCCGAGGCAAAGATTAAATGCTGACACTTTATTTGGGTGGTACAAACCAGAGCGGTGAAGATGAGGGAGGTGAGGCAAGGAAAGATGCAAAGTAATGTTAGGCAGTATTACTTGCTGGCCAGTACCTCATTTAATGTATCAGTGAGACAGGGCAGTTGCTCAACAAGACTTCTCCGGATTTTGAAGGAGAAACCACACCTCAGAGCAGCCCACTAAAGAGAGAAAAGGAGGGGAATATATCTACCTAGTTCTCTCCTATCTTTAATTTGTCATGATTCAAGTTTGCCTCATGGCAAAAGCTGCCTCCTCTGCATCATCCAGACCATGACTGCTCTCAGGAACTCAGATCCCATGCCACGAGGTGTGGCATTTTATCTACAGAAAAAGAGAGATGACTTGGAGTAGCTAGAGCTCAGTGTGTGAGTCATGAGAACCATGCTGGCTTAGGGTTTCACCTTGAGCTCCAGCCATCACAGATAAAGGGAGTGAGAACTTGGGGTTTGGAGGGAGGATCCTCAGCAAGGGTCCAGAAAAGACAGCAACACTGGAGCAGGGTCAGAGGCAAAAGGAGCATTCAGAAAGGTAGAAGAGACCAAGGAAAAAACTAGGAAGTTGCATAAAGAAGTGGCCGTACAAGGTACAACAATTGGTCTTCATTCACCTGAAGCAACAGAGGAAGAAGGAGAGTCAGGAATTGGAGGAGTAAATCAAATACATGTCTGGTTGTCCCCATGAATAACTGCCTCCTCTCCCATGAGACCAGAAGAACTGGATGGTGTCTGGATACCATTACTGAACGTTTTGTAGAAGAATCATGCTCAAAAGTGGGAAAAATACAGAGCAGAATTTAAAATTCTCAATGGAATCTAGACTTTCTGGAGCCATTGAGGCTGAAAAAGCCCCCAAAACTACTAACCTGAGATAATCTTTAAACCTTAAACCAAAACTATCTTCGAAGTCTTCTTTGAACCAAAAAATAGCTTCTTTTAATTAGTAAAGTACAACTGCTTTGAGCATTCTGCTCTTTAAAGAATTATCTATGTGAGATCAAATTGACAATTGCAACTCAAAAGTTTGGATGGGAAGCTTAAGGGCAGTGAGTTTAAGAAATTGTGGTAGAATAATGTGCAAAGGATAGCAAGAATGATAGCACAACTTGAAGAATGTAACCAATGTCACTGAATAGCATAAGTAGAAATTGCTGAAATGGTGTATCTATGGCTGTGTATACTTTCACCAAAATGAAAAAAAATTTTTTTAAAGAAGTCGTATAAAGTTTACTACCTACTGCAACTAGTTGCCATTGAGTCGACTGTGACTCACGGCGGTACTCATGTGTGTCAGAGTAGAATTGTGCAGCTGTTGAAAACCCTATGGTGCTTATAATTTGTGTCCACTATAGTTCTGACTCTCTCTCACCCTTGACCAACTAAATCAGAATATATGGAAATTCGTATTATATTAAAGTCTCCTTAGGTTACTTGAATACTCAGTCAACATTGGGAACCATTGCTTTAAAGTATCCATCAAAACAAACCACCAGCAAACTTCATATCATGGTGCCCCATTTTTCTCCTTTCAACTGAAAAATGGCAAAACCACGTAGAAGGACATCTTAGGATATTGTCCCTCAGAAGTTTATTTCAGAGTAGGTTCTGGAAGAAGCAAGCATTCCATGACCTTGACTTCCTGTTAGACGAAACGCCACAGAAAGTCTTGATGCAAAACAACAAAATTTTCCATTAAGTTACATTTAAACAGCAATTTTAAAAAGGGTAGGAAGAAACAGCAGGTTCCTTGGTCAGACTAAATTGGTTTTGTTCAAAAAAGCAATAATCAGTTCACTGCCTTGGATTTAGAGGTACATCTTTTCCTCAAAACTTACAATGCCACATTTCATTTTCTCCACATAAATTGTGCTCTAACCATGTGTATCGAGATGAAACCAGAACATGAATAAAGTGATTTCTTGAGCTTTTCCTAGAAATGTATTTCCTGGTACAAACCTCCTGTGTTTACATTTGTACTCAATCTATTGGAGGCTGATTTATATATACGGATAAAGAGCAAGAAACTGCTCAGAAAAAAGAAACATTGTAGTCAAATGCAACTCTCTTCTTGTTAGGTGCCATCAAGTCAGTTTTCACTCATAGTGACTCCGTGTGACAGAATAGGTAGAACTGCCCCATAGAGTCTTCTTGGCTGTAATCTTTACAGAAGCAGATCACCAGGTCTTTCTCCCATGGAGGCGCTGGGTGGGTTTGAACTTTTGGTTAGCAGCCAAGCGCTTAACCATTTGTTCCACCAGGGCTCCTCTCTTAGACAATGTCATATTATTTGAATGCTTTTGTTCTTCACTCTATTTTCCCATTTCCGGGTGCCTTTTCATCCGTTCAGCAATTTGGAGTAAAAATTATCGTGAGTGATGATGAATTTTGGGTCCACCACGAATAAGGTACATATGCAGTATCCTGAGGGAGCATGTGTTTGTGGGTAATTAGCTTCTCCTATCTTGTCACAGTCTCTTCATGTACGAATGAGGGGCGTAGGTCTTGATAAGGTCTTCCGTGCCTTCCAACTCTGAGATTTTACAATTCTAAGTTCTTGGACAATTTCCTGTATGCATCTGTCAATATGCATGCTTGGCTGTGAATTCTGCCCACAAATCAAAAATCTGTTGCCGTCGAGTTGATTCTGACTCATAGCGACCGTATAGGACAGAGTAGAACTACCCGATAGGGTTTCTAAGGAGCAGCTGGTGGATTCGAACTGCCAACCTTTTGGTTAGCAGCCGAGCTCTTTACAACTGCATCACTAGGGCTCGGAATTCTGCCCACAAAGACTTCAAAATACTTAATGATCAAGAAAAAATTATCTAAAATCAAATGATCAAAATGTCTCTTTGAAACAGGCGCATATACCAGGTACTCTATATGTTACAAAATGATACAGAAAGACGTTGAACCCTCCCCTGAGAACTTATAATTCACTTTCTGTTATCGGCAGATACCAGGAAAAGTGATAAAGACAACAGAACCCAGATGTTGAGAAACTGCAAGCCAAGTAAAATTTTTTTAGAGTGTATGTTATGGCTTGTGGGTTTTGAAGATTATATTCATCAATGATGATCATGAGCTAAATATGGATGAATTTTTGAAAAGGCCATATAATAAGGACCCAGTTCCTTATGTGTAAATTGTCTCCTTCAGGCTGTATCTATACTTATCAGCCAAAGAGCTTATTGATATCTGCAACTCAGACACATGGAGTGCTGGAAGCCTTATCACAAAACATGTGTGTGAGAACCATGTATTTGCTCACTTTCTGTTTTACTTTCTCATAGTACCTTCTGTTCTCCTTTTCAGCGATTAGAAAAAATTACTTGTAATATTACTTAATACTTCTCATTCGCAATGGATTATGAGAATCATGGGAATGGATGCAGAGGGTCTTATTTACTGCTTATTTCTTTATAAGTAGCACAGTACCTAGTACATAATGAGTTCCCATAGATATTTGTTGGATTGCTGGCTAAATGAATCAAAGAAGGTTAAATGAATCAATGATTGTATCTACTGCCAGAAGAAGATTTGAGGTGACCCACCATAAAGCATACTCTGACCATTTTAAGAAGGATCTCTGGCAACTAAGGTTTAAAAAAAAAAAAAAGTGAACTTCATTATGAGCGCATATTTTTTTAAAAGCATGCTGTTTTCTACCTGAAGAGAAGAACATTAAATCAGGATTCTTTCACAAGTGTCTTGAGGAATAATGACCAAAGTAATGGAAACCATCTTTATTCACTTCTCCTGAACACGCAACACAGCAGTTACTAGGGTATCCAACAGTGAGCATGCCTTGGCACACATTTTATCCCAGGTGAGTTGTGTTTAGCGAACATTCCTTCAACCTGTTTATGGCTCTGTTCAATCCAAGTCATTCGAATTCATGGCTTTTTAGCTGCAGATGTTCTCAAGGACGTTGAAATCAATAAATGCCTTTCCAATACAGTAAAGCCAGAGAGACCATTTTAAGACTTTTGTGTCACGTAAGGGAAAAAGATTCAGCACATCATTGAAAACAAAATGCCCATTTCCAAATATTTCATAAATTTCAGGAACTACACAGAAGCTCTTTGATAACTGATACCGCTTAAATGCTTAAGGGCCCTAATGTCAATATCTTCATTCAGGGTAGATGAAACTTCTATGGGCAAAATGGGACACTGTTTTTATGAATTGTTTAATATTGTTTTAGGTAGAATCACAAATAGGAAAAGCATGTCTGTGTTTTCGCACAGTGACTGGTGGTATGCGGAAAAACCTCAGTATTATTGCTGTACTTGTAATTGTATCTAATCTTTCAGGAACCACAGCAGGTGAAGAATATTGATCTCTGTTCTACAGATCAGGAAACTGAGACACATACAAATTAAATAAACTGCCCAGGGTTCCAGAGCCGATAAGTGACACATTATACTTAAGCCCAGCTATTTCAGGTTACAAAATCCATGCTCTTTTCACTACAACATTACTGCCTCCAAGAAATACAAAGTCTATTGCTTCTTGAAATCCCAGAGTACTGGCATGAATAACTTGGAAGACTGAAAATACTGCCCTATGAAGCATAGGTAACCCTTTAACAAAGGACTAATTTCTCAAACATGTTTAGTAGCATAGGGAACAAGAGAATCTTCCAGGAATGGGGGCTATGCCCCTACTCAGAAGAGTCTACTGGTAGGTATCAGTAAGGATGCTTTTGAATGCAAAAAACAGAAATCCCAACTAAAAGTATCCTGAACAATAAGGAGGGTCTGCATTATACCACAAAACAAGGTGTCCAGTGGTAGGTAACTACAGGGCTAGGGTTAGGGTTCATTGAGTTTCTCAGCAGTATCGTCATGGAAGGTGCCTCCCATCTTTTTCCCTACCATCTTCAGCATGACTGATAATACTGTCTCTCACATTCGTAATGATAATACTTGTTGAATGCCTATTATGTTCTAGGCAGTTCTAAATATTTTATGTGCATTTGGTCTGTTGGTTTTCTCAATGCTCCTGTGAGGTAAATACCATTATACTGAGGTAGAAAGAGATACTTCATAATCGTAAGATAACTGCAATAGTGCTAAATATCAAATGCAGTTAAAAGGACAACGGCAATAAAGAGAAGAGTTGTCACTTCTCCTTCCCGGAAGCCACTGAGCAGACTTTCTCAAAAGTTCTGTGCTCAAACTAATCACCAACAAGAGAAATGGAAATCATCATGATAATCTTAAGTAAATCATGATTTCCACAGGCTCCCCTAGAGCTGGAAGTCCCCTTTATCTAAGTACATGACAGTAAGTATACGATATACAGCGAATTGTTTATTTATTTATGTGCTGTTATTGTTGCCGCTGTTGAGAATATACACAGCAAAATATATATTTTACCAACTCGACCTTTTCTGCATGTGCAATTTAGTGACATTGATTACATTCTTCAAGTTGTGCAACCATTCTCACCCTCCTTTTCTGATTTGTCCCTCCCCATTAATATAAACTCCCTGCCCCCTAAGGTTTCTGTCTAATCTTCCAAGTTGCTGATGTCACTTGGATCCTATGTAGATAGTTCTTAAAAGAGTATGATGCTCAAGGCAGACTTTTTTTTACTAGTTAAGCTAAACTGTTGTTCAGTTTTAAGATGGTTTCAGGGGATATTTTTGGCTTAGGTTTTAAAGATTATTTCAGGGCAATAGTTTCATAGGTTCATCCACCCTCCAGAAAGTCTAGAGTCCATGAGAATTTGAAATACTATTCTGAATATTCCCCCCTCTTGATCAGGAGTCCTCTATGGAATTTTTGGTCAAAATGTTCAGTAATGGTAGCTGGCCACCATCCAGTTCTTCTGGTCTCCTGGCAAAGAAGGCAGCTGTTCATGAAGGCAATTATCCACGCATTCCATATCCTCCTCCTGTTCTTGACTCTTCTTCTTCCTCTGTTGCTCCAGGTGAATAGAGACCAGTTGTCATGCATTGGATGTCCGCTTGCATGCTTTTAAGACCCCAGGCTCTATCCAACCAACTAGGAGGTAAAACAGAAGCACTAAACAATTTATTAGGCCAATTAACTGGGATGTTCCGTGAAACCATGACTGTAAACCTCCAAACCAAGGATATAAATCCCATGAGGTTTTTGGTTGCACATAAGCAGCCTCAGCAGCTACTCTTTTTTTTTTTTTTTTCATTTTTGTAAATGTATCTATCACACAACTTTTGCCAATTCCACTTTTTACAGGTGTACAACTTACTGACAGCAATTACAATAATTGGCTACTACAGCTACCTTCTTCATTCCCCAGCTCTGAAGGGAACATCCTTCGGCACATTCAAGGGGGTGGGAATCTCAGAAAAGCCAGGTGGGATGCTGAAGATTTAAAGGACTTGCTAATTTCTTTGGCAGATATAAGCAAGAATGCCCTGTTTGAGTTGCAGAAGCACTAAGGAAAGCAGAGGACTAGGTTGAATAAAAAAAAGCATTGGCTCTTGCAGGAGATAAAGTCAGGGTCTAAGTTTCTCAAATACAACATTGCTTAAAGTAATACCATTTGGAGTTTACAAATGTGGGAAGAGAAGCCCCACTGTGATTGTAAAGAGGGCTGCAAAGCAGGAAACATTCTTGGTGGGCTGTATCATGCTGTGCTAAGTAGAATTTACTGCCTATCCCCCACCACCATGCCTCCAACAATGGTAGAACTTCTTCAAGCTTCACTAAAACATGTGTGTTTTGTGTGGCAAGTAAACACATGTGTACCATGAGATGTAGAAGGTGTGTATATATGTGTGTGTAGAAATTTGCCCAAACTGCAGGTGCCTTACCATATCTTTTACAACATAAAACCGTATATGAAATGCTTCATGTATGACAAATTAGTCTTTACAAATGGTTCCCTCTTCCTTGGTTCCCCCTTCCTGAATGTGCTGCAGTGTGAAAGATAATATGGTTGATCAATAGCTTATTGATCATCTTAATTATGTCAGATCAATTTTGTGGCCATATGGGTGGGTTGTGCAAAAAAAATCAATCATACACTTTTTGTTTTGTTAGTTGCAATAGATTCAGCTTTGCCTCATGGCAATCCCATGTATAACAGAACACAGTGTTGCCTGGTCCTGCGTCATCTTCATGATTATTGGTATGCTTGAGTCCATTATTGTGGTCATTGTGTATTTTGAGTGCCTTCCAACCTAGGGGCTCATCTGCCAACCCTATATTGAACAATTTCTGTTGTGACTCACAGGGTTTTCATTGGCTAATTTTTGGAAGTAAATTGCACGTCTTTCTTCCTAGTCTGTCTTAGTCTGGAAGCTCCACTGAAACCTGTCCACCATGGATGCCCCTGTTGGTATTTAAAATACTGGTGGCATAGCTTTCAGCATCCCAGCAACATGCAAGCCACCACAGTACGACAAACTGACAGATGAATAGTGGTAATCACTTAGACAGCCCCTAGAATTAGACCCAAGTGACTTCTTTCCTTATGTTCAAGTCCTTGTATCCATGTAAGCAGTCTTGGTTTTTTCCCAATATCAACATGGATATAGGACTTACCTCCTCTTCGTCCAAAAAAATCAGAAAGTTTAGTAGCACAGACTGGGTGGGAACAGGGGGACACTATGAGATGGGTAGTAGTTTACATAATTGTCCTGCAGAGAAAAATTTTAAAAGTTGCTTTTAGCCTTCTTTATTCTCCCTTAATTTTTTTTTTCTTAGAATTGGAAACTTTGGAAATCACCCTTCTCATCCTTCCACAACAGCATTCAGCCTGAAGGCTCATCTCCTTCCAGATATCGCAGGAAAGCCAAATCTCAAATCCCCTCCTTCTCTATTTAGCAGAGTAGCCTCTCTTTCCTCCTGTCAAAACCTGGATGTCAGATGGTAACACCAAGGCCCCGGTCTCTAAAGTGGATTTATCAGAGCATTATCTCAACAAAGGCCAGTGTTTTACTGTAAGAAATTCTGATACCAATTGCTGAGAGAATAAAATTATTTCCCTATCTTTATAAGACAAAGAAAATAAAAAGAAGTTAAATAAAACGGGTGGGGGAAAGGTCAAGTACAAGAATCTTAGATCCTCCAATTTTCTTTTATCAGAGAAGATAGGCTGGCATTATGTGCCATAAATAACTGGACACTTTACCAGCCTAGCAAGATTTAGGATATGAAAAGTCACACAGTTCTGCCTGAGGGAGAGGGTCAGCTAATCCCATTTCCACAGAGAGGAAAAAAATTCTGTTTTTCTTTTGAATTAACATTAACTTGCATTGAATAAAAAACACAGTAAAAGTATATTTAGAAATGTTTCAGCTCTGGCTTCCCAGCAGGGGTAAGTGCCTCAATTTCCTGCAAATCATTGTCAAGTGTCTAGACAGGAGAAGTGGAAGCAAAGATAAGAGATTCTGAATTTCAACAGAGGGGCCATCAAGCTAAACCCAACTCAGCTGTGTTTTTTCACTCGGCAATAAGTGATAACCCTGATAGCCACATAACTTACATTTTGCTTCTGACTTCTGATAAGGAAGAGGAAAGTGGGAAACAATGATGAGTGTGGATGATAAACAACCCTGGGTGTGCATTTGCCGTGGTCTTTTAGGTCAACTGAGCCCCAGAGAAATCCTAAACCCGCCAGGCCTATTTCGTATCTGGAGAGGTTTATGAGCATTTGAAGCTACGGATTAAGACGAGCAATGCTTTAAAAGGTTTGTGACTTGTTTAGCACCTTCATTTTAAATACACGTCTAAGTCAATCAAATATGCTTTGTAGAAATTCCTAACATCTCAATACCCTTTCTAAAAGATGATTTTACAGCCTCTTCATCTTTAAGAACTGGACAGGACTGCAGAGGTCAGCCACAGCCTGTACACACCACACTAAATCTGCTATAGAAATATCTAAAGTCAGTAGCAAAATTTTTGCCTTTGCAAAGATCCAGAGAATACCTTCTGTGAGGATCTACTCTCTCGCTGTGCAACAAGACGTGGACATGCCATTTGCCTCACTCACTTCCCATTCACTCAGCTATCCACCAACCCTTTCTTTGAGTCCCTTATTGTATAGGGTGGGGATTAAATGGGTGGGCTCTGGAGTCAGGTTTCCTGGTTTTGAACCCTGGCTCTATTACTCACTAGCTGTGTAACTTTGAGCAAATTATTTAACCTCTGGTGCTTCGTGTTTCCTATCTGCAAGATGGGGATCTTGACAATACCTACTTCTTAGAGTGCTGTGAGGGTTAGATACAGATGTGAAGCACTTAGAACAGTGTTTAGTATATAGTAAGTGTTAATGAATTTTAATTATCACTATTATGTGCCAGATACTAGTCTTTCGCTAGCCAGAAGATGAAAATATAGATGAAAAGAACTTCTTAGGGATGATGGTGAAGAAGAGATATCCACCAACTGTTTCTTAGTCAGTCAACACAGAGGTGTATAGCTGCTTCCTAGCACTTGTCTAGATATGACTTTAAGTAGCTAAAATTCTATCTTGTAAGACAATGATAACTTAGGTTAAACTTAGAACAAACAATTAAATGGTTCCGTCTGAAGGACTGTAAGAGTTCAAAGAGAGGTCAATGCGGACTGAAGGGGCCAGACAAGATTTTATGGAGAAGGCATGACTTCTCGTGGGCCGTGATAGACAAGAAAGGTATAGATGAGCAGATGGAGAAAGAAGGTTATTTGGAGGAACAGCATCAAGAACACAGAGGTGGGAAATACTGTGACACAGGTAGCACTGAATATCTGGACTAATTTTCAGTGTCAGTCCAGGACACAGGCTTGCCATCATCCTTATTCTCCTCCTTACAGTTTAAAGACAGACCTCTGCATAAGCCTCAGGCTGCTTCTGGTTCATCCCCTCCAATCAATCCTACACACCCTTCATCAGCCTTCTTTCAACATGTTGTTAGCTTGTGTCAAGTCAGCTCCAACTCATGACTACCCCAGGAGAATGAACCATTGTCCAGTTCTGTGCCATCTTCATAATCAGTGATATGCTTGAGACCATTATCGCAGCTATTGTGTCAATCCATCTTATTGAGAGCTTCACTCATTTTCACGGACGCTACTTTACCAAACAGGATGTCCTTTTCTAGCAATTGGGCTTTCCTAATGATGTGTACAAAGTAAGTGAGTTGAAGTCTCTCTATCCTCACTTCTAAGGAACCTTCTGGTTGTATTTCTTCTAAGACTGATTTGTTCATTCTTTTGGCGGTCTACAGTATATTCAACATTCTTTGCCAACACAACTGTTTCAATGCATCAATACTACTGCTCTCTTATCTTTATCCTGCTCCTAAACCTTCAGTGTCCCATCGTTGCTTTTGGGGTAAAGCCAAGCTCCTTAAGCTGACGCTCAATGCTCTTCACCATCTGACACTAAACTGCCTTCAGTTGTATCTGCCAGTACGGCTTTCCTCTCCTTTTTCTCACAATTCTTCCAGATAGGTCCCTCTTTCCTGCATCTATCAATCCAAACTCCAATGTGAAATTACCTCCATTTTCCCCCTTGACGATCCAATTCCTAACAATTTACTTGTGAACTTTGTAGTTCTTTGCTGATTTTCTATTTTTTCCTTTTTTTTTTTTTTTTTTGCTAACTTTCTACTCTCTCTGCAAACTTCTCTAATCCACCACATTTTTTCTTTCTTTTGAGCTGACAAACATATCTGTCCCACTCAGTAAGCAAGTAAATTTGTGAGATTCCTTCAGTTAAAGTTTTATATTGTTATTTCATTTGGAGGGAGGTTAGTTAGTTTTTGGTTTTGTATTAGGACCTTGGGTTTCAATCTGAACTATAAGTTGTCAAGATCAAGACTTGTATCTGATTCTTCTTCTTGGAAGCCCAGTGGTGGATGGATTAATGGTTTAGGGATGATGGGAAGCAGGAATGCCAATTTATAGGACTAATTTAAATGAATTGACTCGAAGGCAACTAACAACAACAACAATGGGGATAAGTAAAATATAAGAAAAAGTTGGCTTTTGAGGTGGTAGGTGTAGTAGATCAGGTTCCCCAGAAAATAATGAGATTCTGAGTTTATGTTTCATTTTGTTTTGTTTTTTGAGACTGATACTGGCATTCAGAAAGTTACTGCTTTTGGGATCAACACCTGTGAGAGATAAGGGAAGCAGGATTGAAGAAAGGAAGGAGTTAAACTGTGACGTAGTTGCAAAGAAGGCCTCAGCCAATCCCATGGGAAGTTCTGGAGCTAGAAAGGCCCTTAGAATTTTCCTAATTAAAGGAAAGGGGCTACATCTTTACACATCCACACAAACCAGTCTTTGGATGTGAGCTGTTCCCAGGGGAGGGAAATAACCTTGTGCAAGGCAGCTTCTTTTGGTAATTTCTGGGGAGGGATGCAGCTAGGGGGAAAAGTGCCTTAGTCCTAAAGATGGAATCTGGTGGCATAGCACAGCATCCACTGCACTTGGGTAACATGACAGCATGAGCTGTCAGCCTTTTCATCTTGACCTCTGTGCTTGATGCTCAGCTCCACCTGGGATCATTCTGTTCTCTGGCTGTTATGTCTGACCTGACTTTAAACTTGTTCATTTGTAGATCAGAAATCTAGTCCATTTTAAATCTTCCCTTCATTGCAATTTCTTGTTCCACTTATCAAAAAGGAAACAATCAAAACACTGCTTATTAACAAGATCAGCAATACGTCAGTGTCTGAATCATCAGCACTTGCTTCGGATTCAAACAAGTAACTAATCAGTCAGATGATTGCAAGAGTCTGAAGCGAAGGACCTCTCAGGAGATATTTTCCTTTGTAGGATCCGTTGGAGGTAGACTGGCAGGATTGCCTTGGGGTTTCAGCACTTCCTAGAAATACTAGCTGACCAAACACTTGGAAAGGTCAAGACGCCAATATCAGGCTAGAGCTATCTCAATGTGAGGAAAGGGAAACTGACTTAGCAAGAGGTAACACGAAGCCTGTCTGAACTAATCTACCTATTCACGACCACCTTGAAGGGATGCTCCTTCCATTTGGGTGGCCCTTCTCCCAGTTCACCACCCCTGCTATTTCTGGCCTTTGGATGCTCTTTTATAGTGATTGTTGTTGATGATGACGATGCTTTAAGAAATTTAACAAATACAGAAAAGAATGAGGAATAATAAATCAAACATCCCCAGCTGAGCAGTGGTTAAGAGCTTGGCTCCTAACCAACAGGTCGGCAGTTCGAATCTACCAGTCGCTCCTTGGAAACCCTATGGGGCAGTTATATTCTGTCCTATAGGGTCACTCTGAGTCAGAATCAACTCAATGCCAATGAGTTTGGTTTGGTTTTTTGTTAGGTATTCCCTTTTCAGAATTCACTGTTGTTAGCTTTCTTCCCCCATATTTACTTCTATGTTTTCTTCAAATAGAAAATATTGTACGTTGGTATCCATGAAAACATAAAATATTTTTGTGTGTGGTTTTTAAGTTTACATAAATGGTATACTATATCATATTGTAACTTGTTTGTTTCGGTAACTCTTTTGGGGAATTTTTCATATTGCTATACATAAGTTTAGTTCCTTTTTAACTGTTCATGATGTTCCATCAAAGAACTATACTACATTTTATTTATTCACTCTCCTACTGATGGACATTTAAGCAGCTTTCAAGGTTCTCTTCTTTGGGCATTTTTTTCTTGAATCCCTTGACAGTTCAAAATGAATGAAATGTCTTTTATTTTGTTTAATTTCTTGCTGAGATTGTCCAGACCTCCAGAGAAGAATCCCCACTGTACCCTTGTTCTCTGCCCCTCTACCTCAGCCCTGACAAGCCCCAGGTGCTGGTTTCTAGAATTCCCATTGTTTTCTGAGCCAGTTCTGCAAACAGATTTCATTCCTAGCCAGAGCTAAGGTACAGATTACGGAAGTGAGGGATGTGGGCAAAATGAATAAAGTTCACTGGCCTCAAAATAAAATGGGAGCTACTCTTGAAATTTACCACCAGAAAAAAATAATCCAGAGAAAGAAACACAATCCATATACACAATGATTTTTATTATAGAACTATTTTTTAAAATGGGAAAAAATGATAAATAGCCTAATTGGTCAACAACTTGGGGGGGGGGGCCTGTATATAAATCATGGTCCATAAACTCAATAGAATATTATTCCTTCTTTTAAGATGATTCTGAAAACTATGTATTAGGTTGAATCACATGAAACTGCTATCTTTCTAGGTCAAAATAGTTGAGTATCAGCAATTTCATGTGATTCAGCTCATCAGTAACAAAGGAGAAGAGATGATGGCATAATGTTAGTTGAAAATGTAGAAAGCCAAATTACATCTACAGTATATAGATCTTCCTTTGAATTTGTACAAGAACTTTAAAAGATCAGAGCAAAATTAAAAATGGTTATATCGAGAGAGGAGAGTTGGAGAGAATTAAATCTTATTGAACTTACAGGCCATTTAATCATACCACCTCTCTCTCTCTCTCTCTCTCTCGCATGCACAGACACACACAGTCACACACACACACTCACTCACACAGGCACATACATATCAGGAAGCTTTTATTACTCCACTTATAGATGAGGACCACCACTCATCAGTTTGTCACACTGCTGGGTGACTTGCATGTTGCTATGATGCTGGGAGCTGTGCTACCAGTATCTCAAATACTAGCAGAGTCACACATGGTGGACAAGTTTCAGCAGAGCTTCCAGAGTAAGGAAGACTAGGAAGAAAGGGCTGGCAAGCTACTTCTGAAAATTAGGCAATGAAAACCCTATGGAACACAACAGAATATTGTCTGATGTCATACCGGAAGATGAGCCCCACCGCCCACCCCCAGGTTGGAAGGCATTACACAATAACCACGACAATGGCCTCAACTATCACGAAGATGGCGCAGGACCAGGTAATGTTTCATTCTGTTATACATAAGGTCACTATGAGTTGGAGCCAACTTGATGGTAACAAACAAGAATACATGAGGAAACTGAGGTTCAGAGAGATTAAATAAGTTGCTCATTGTCATATGGCAATATAGTGGCAAAGCTAGAATTGGCATCCAGGTCTCTTCAATTCTAAAGGCTATGCTCCTTCCATGTCCCTCTCTGGGGTGAAGAGAAAATAAAAGAATCAGGTTTTCTTGATAGTTCTCTTAATATTATTTGTATAAAAATTAAAATTAAAAATTTCCAGAGGGAAGGGAATCTGGAAGAAGGGTAATAACAAACAAACCAAACCCACTTTACAGATAGAGATGGAGGCTGGTGACTATTAGACAGCACTCTTTGCTTCTAGACCTACACAAAACACTCAGATGAAACACCTTTCCCTGCTCCCTTCTGGTCCAGAGTGACAGAACAGCTATCAGAATGGCTCTTTGATTTTCCAGCCTTGCCTTAGGGTTCCTGGTGTAGAATAGAAGGCTGATGGGAAAAAGGTGACAGTCAACAGACAGCCTATTGAACCCGGAGTGGGATAAGTTGGGTACTGCCTAAGGCCACTTGATCAAAGCTCTTGAACAAAGACAGCCCAGCTGTTGTATGATGCCACTGAGAGCTGAAAACGTGTGTGGGTGTCTGGATGTTCCAGCCTGAATCAATAAATGGAGAAGGAGCTCTGGGCGGGGAGTCAGAATTTTGGGTTCCTTGGTATTGTTTCTAAGCAGACATGTGACCTTGGACAAGTCACTAGGTTATCTGTTTTTGTTTTTGTTTTTTCTCAGTTGCAACATGGGTTGATTGATATGATTGATTAATTTGATTGATTTTCAAATTTGTTTCTTATTTTCAATGAAATTACCCAAAATTAAGGAGAGAGAAGAACAACCATGGACCAGGAGGCAATCTCCAAAGTCAGAATATCCTTACTTGGTTGGAAGTGGCTGGAGAGGAAGTGGACACTGGTGGAGTGAAGACTTAATGAAGAGATGCTTTTTCCAACTTAGACAACTTACTTTCTGAGAAAGAAGCTTACCATTTTCTTAGAGAAAGACTAAACAGGAGGCGAATGAAGGGTTTTCAGTCCTGAAATCCTGCTACTTAGGAGAAAAGTTGAATTTCATTCATGGTAGGCCAAAGCTAGTATCCTAATCAAGCTCCTGGTATTATTTAGGATCTAGATTCTAGCTAGACTACAGGCAGGTATTTTCCCATTCACTTGTGGCCCCTGACTTGGACAATCACACATCTTTGGTGGCCAGTCTCAAAGTGACCATCTGTCAACTGGTGTAGCATCAGGAAAATCTTGGATGATTAACAGATGTTCAAGTTTAAACATTGAGGTTGTCTGTCTAGACAGCTAGTCAAACCTATTCACATCTCCCACGAGCCCTGCCCTGACTCTCCCTTTCTCCAGCTGTGGACATGACTGACACTTTGGAGTCCTTAGAGGTCTATACTTTCTAAACATGGAGTGTTAAAGTGAGAGAATGGGAGAACTGAATTGGGACCTTAGAACCCCCTAAAGAGGGTTCACAAATGAAGGAATTTGCTCAAGGCCCCGGAGAATAAGAACTTGAGCCTAGATCTTTAGACTCCATGGCTAGTGCTACTTCCACTATATAAACCAAAATTAAAAACAACAAACTCGTCGTGATCAAGTAGATTTCAACTCATGGATACCCCTTGTGTTACAGAGTAAAACTGCTCCATGGAGTTTTTTTTTTTACTGTAATCTTACGGAAGCAGGTCACCAGGCCTTTCTTCCTCAGTGCCACTGGGTGGGTTCAAATTGCCAACCTTTAGGTTACTAGTGGAGGACAAAACAAAACCAATTGCCATCAAGTTTATTCTGACTCATGGCAACTCCATGTGTGTCAGAATAGAAATGTGCTCCATAGAGTATTCAGCGGTGGTTTTCGGTAGATTGCCAGTCCTCGAGCGCCCAACCTTCGGGTTAACAGCCCAGCACATTAACCATTTGCACCACCCAGGGACTTCTAGTTGACTTTAATATTGAGTATTATTTTGTCTTTTTCCTCATTTAACAGAGTATTGAGTGTCTATGAAAACAAGATTATTAAGCTACCTCCTGCGCCTGCTGGTAGGTGTTATAACGCACTTTAAGGCTCTCACCCTTTACAAATCCACATTTGAGAGAAGGTAGCAAACCCATGAGGCAATTGGTTTCACGCATATGAAAATAAACTGAAAGTCTAAATTTTCCAAATTTCAGTCATATGTGTATGTATCAGCATCACAGCTTTATTATATTCGTATACCATCCATGTGATTACCTCCTTAATGTTTTAAAATAAATTTGTTTGACTAAAATATATTTTAAAAGATAACTTTATCTCTAGTGAGAACAGTAAACCAATGCTTTTCTAATGTACATTGACATAATCATTAAAATTAAAAAGTCCTCATTACCACCTAAAGTCACCTTACGTACCACCATTGGCATGCCCATGTCCAAAGTGTTTGTGAGTGTGCAGGTTTGCGCATATTCCTTGTGAAGCGGAGTCATATGGGTACTTACTGAATGAGGCAAATCTCATTTTATTAAAGAAGTAGTAATAACCCCAGCTCTAAGTGCTCCAAATCAATTCTCCACAAATCTCCAGCTTCATAGAATCAGCTCACCTTTCTGTATGACAAAGTCACAAGAAGATTCTAAAAAGGAAAGCAGGATAGGGTGGGGTCTTGGAAAGGGGCTTACTCCTCATCACTCTACTCTCTAGGAATTTGTTCATCTGCTCATTAGAGAGTGACACGTAAAAGGTATGGAATCGTTTTGAAGAGATAAATTTAGGTGGAGACAGGTACATTCAACCCTGTGGCTCTTTGGCTACAGGTTTCTGAATGAGTTACTGAACCTTCTGTTATGAAAGGCTTACAAAGGAATAAGTAAAGCGTAAGGGTGGCAGTGGGGTAGTATATCATCCCCATAGCCTTCCAGGCTTGCTTTCTGGACATCAGGCCTCTGGACAAATATTCTGGAGCATCAAAAAGAAATATGCCCCTGGAACCCCTCCCACTTCCATGGCAGGCATGACCAATTTTTCCTGGACTTCTTTACTTCTGAGCCCTTCAAAATGAAAACCAAACCAGTTGCTATCTAGTAGACTCCAACTCAGGGCAACCCTGGCCTGTTCAATACAACAATCCAGGAAGCCACTCCAAATTTATCAGGATCGCATATGAAGGGGAAATCAACAACATGCCAGCCCTTAATCCAGGGGTTTAGGCTTCTTTCTCTGCCCCCCACCCACAAAGGGCTGATTCTATAAGCAAGAAGGAAGTGCTTTTCACCCCTCTTATCTTTCCTCTCCCTTTTCTCACCTGACTTCTTATCCCCAGACTCGGCTTCAATGCACCAAAGAGGCCTTCCCAAAGGGACCTTACCTATCTAAACAAATGCCTAAATGCTTCCCGTTACTCTCTATCTCAGATGTTTGTTTGATGTACCCATATCATTTACCATGATTTGTAATTATGGCATTTGAGTTCCTTGAAAGTAAGATTTATGTCTGTTTTATTCACCATCTGATTACCCTCACTCACTACGAACTCAATAAATACTTGTTGACGGGAAAATAGGAAGAAAAAAAAAAAAAGAAGGAGAAAGAAAAGAAGATAAAAGACAAAGAGAAGAGGAAAAAGAAAAGACAAAGCTTTTTCCTAGGTCACCCAACAAATGACCACAGTATGGCTATACCATGATTATTGTTAGGTTCTGTCAAGTCAGTTCTGACTCGTAGCGACCCTATGTACAGTAGAATGAAACATATCCTGGTCTTGTGTCATCCCCACAATCGTTGTTATGCTTGAGCCTATTGTTGCAGCCACTGGGTCAGTCCATCTCGTTGAGGATCTTCCTCTTTTTCAATGACCGTGTACTTTACCAAGCATGATGTCCTTCTTCAGGGACTGACTCCTCCTGATAACATGTCCAAAGCATGTGAGATGTAGTTTCGCCAACCTTGCTTCTAAGGAGCATTCTGGTTGTACTTCTTCCAAGACAGATTTGTTCATTCTTTTGGCAGTCCAGGGTATATTCAATATTCTTTGCCAACACCACAATTCAAAGGCTTCAATTCTTCTTTGGTCTTTCCTTATTCATTGTCCAGCTTTCACATGCATAAAAGGCAATTGAAAACACAATGGCTTGGGTCAGGCTCACCTTAGTGTTCAAGGTGACATCTTTGCTTTTCAACACTTTAAAGAAGTCTTTTGCAGCAGATGTGCCCGATGCAATGCGTCTTTTGATTTCTTGACTGCTGCTTCCATGGGTGTTGATAGTGGATCCAAGCAAAACGAAATCCTTGACAGTGTCAATATTTTCTCTGTTTATCATGATGTTGCCTATTGGTTCAGTTGTGAGGATTTTTGTTTTCTTTGTGCTGAGGTGTGATCCATACTGAAGGCTGTAGTCTTTGATCTTCATTAGGAAGTGCTTTGAGTCCTCTTCACTTTCAGCAAGCAAGGTTGTGTCATCTGCATGACGCAGGTTGTTAATGAGTCTTCCTCCAATCCTGATGTCCCGTTCTTCTTCATATAGTCTAGCTTCTCGGATTATTTGCTCAGCATACAGATTGAATTAAATATGGTGAAAAGATACTACCCTGACATACACCTTTCCTGACCGTAAACCATGCAGTATACCCTGTTCTGTTCGAACGACTGCCTCTTGATTTATGTACAAGTTCCTCATGAGCACAATTAAGTGTTCTGGAATTCCCATTCTTTGCAATATTATCCATAATTTGTTATGATCCACACAGTCAAATGCCTTTGCATAGTCAATAAAACACAGGTAAACATCTTTCTGGTATTCTCTGCTTTCAGCCAGGATCCATCTGACATCAGCAATGATATCCTTTGTTCCAAGTCCTCTTCTGAATCCATCTTGAATTTCTGGCAGTTTCCTGTCGATGTACTGCTGCAGCCATTTTTGAATGATCTTCAGCAAAATTTTACTTGCATGTGATATTAATGATATTGTTTGGTAATTTCTGCATTCGGTTGGATCACCTTTCTTGGGAATAGGCATAAATATGGATCTCTTCCAGTTAGTTTGCCAGGTAGCTGTCTTCCAAATTTCTTGGCATAGACAAGTGAGTACTTCCAGCATTGCATCTGTTTGTTGAAACATCTCAACTGGTATCCTGTCAATTCTTGGAGTCTTGTTTTTCACCAATACCTTCTGTGCAGCTTGGACTTCTTCCTTCAGTACCATGGGTTCCTAATCATATGATTCCTCCTGAAATGGTTGAACGTTGACTAATTCTTTTTGGTATGCTGACTCTGTGTATTCCTTCTATCTTTCTGTATCTTTTAATATTTTCCAATAGTGATTGGTCAGCAGTTTATTTGAGAGTGAGGTATTCCTCTCTGTTTGTTATATGGGGAAGACATTTTTTTTCTTCTGACCAGGCCCTTGCCCCCAAAATAAGAATGTCCCCTTCTCAGAAGTACTGGTGGGAGAGGAGTGGGAGACTTCTGCCCTCCTCTCCACCTCTCCCTGACTCTCCTCTGTGAGGAGGAGTGATTTATCTGCTTGATGGGCTGGTCAGCATCTGACACCCATTGATCCACCGTTCTCTATTGGGTGGGGCAAAAATATGAAGTCACTGCTTACATAGAGTCCCTCTTCTGAGCCTCCGAACTCAGCAGGGTGGGAGGCAGGCCATGTCCATCCATGTGGCTGGCTGGAGGAGTATCTGCCATGTACATGGGCCTCAAGGTGTAGACTTGAGAGGACAGAGTAGGATGCTCACTGAGTCCCCAATCAAGTCACGTTCTGCTACCAGCTGTACCAATTATGGATATTTTGATCCCTGTCTAACTCAGGTGTCTATTTCTCAAAAGGCTTAGAACTCAGAGGGGACAACTGTGAGATTAATTTTCCCCTCAGAAACTCCAAAGAAAAAGAGAAAGAAAGTTATTGTCTGATACCAGCTCTACTTCGCAGTACTAAAAACCTAACTGGCAGAATACGTAAGCCTTTTTGGCAGGCCAATGAATATTCCAAGACCATTCTTTTGGCATCCTGCTTCCTCCTCAGATTCTTTCTGAGCTTGTAATAAGAGCCCTGCACCACCTTGTAGATCAGAAACATCACAGGAGACACAGAGAGGAAAGGCCCATGGAGCCGGGTGAGGTCACTTCAGAGGGGTTTGGCTCGCCATAAGACCATTTTGTGGATAAGTACTGTTAAGATGGATGTCAGAAACTCTCACAGCAGACATCCCCATCAGATGCTGAGGCATTAACACAAACGTGGAATATTCCCAGAGTGACTTACTGCAGCTCTTTATGGGATGTGGGAACATTGCTTATGGTTGTTAGGAGTTTGAGAATGCTTTTACGCATGGAGGCCGCAAGTGTCTCCAAGGATGCACAGAGCTTTTCATACAGTAGATTTGCTTTTATCATTCCAGATGTGAAATGCTTTGCTAGATATATAAGTAAGAGAACTTGAGATCATTTTATAGAAAGAAGAAAATGAGTCACAGAAAAAGAAGGAGAAGAAGAAGAAATTTTCTTTCTAAACGTTGTTCATTGATTTGTGGTATTAGGTGGCTCATGACTTCCCTTTTCTCTGCAAAAGAAATTCTGCCCATTTCAGACAGTTCAGCCCATGACCCACCTCACCCAGTACGTCCTCCCTGAAAGCTATGGTTTCCCCGATCTCTTACTCTCTGGCACTTTCCATCTACTGTTTACTGTCCTCAATCTCGCAATTAGATTGTCAACTCTTTGAAGATGAGAATCATGTCCATGTCATACATGTCTTAGTATCACTGCATCAGCCAGCATTGTGTCCTCAACGTATTAGAAGAGGATTAAATCACTTGATCTTTATGATTGGTATATTTCACATCCTAAAAAAAGCCACACTTATGAATTTAACACTTGCAGTGTACTTGCTGTGGGCCAAGGACTAGGATTCAAGGCTGCCATGATGTAAGAATGATGATGATGATGGTGATACTAATATCACTAATATTAATAATGGTTACGATAGCTAATAGTTATTGAGTGCTTCCTCTATACCAGGCACCACTTAAATGCTTTACCTATGTTATCTCATTTAGTCCCCACAACAGCCCTATAAGGCAGTTATTATTATTAAGCCCTATTTTAAAATGAGGACACTGAGGCAGAGAGAGAATGACTGCAACATTGGCCCTGCCCTTGAGTAGTTCACAGTCTGGTGTGGGTGTTGGAATGTAGAATAATACTAATAATAATTTAAATACAGTGTTAGGTGAAAAATTGGAAGGCATATATGAGAAAGAAGAAAGTGTAGCAACTATATAAGTGTTGCGTGTGAGAAAGAGAGAGAGAGACAGTATGAGAGAGGGAGAGATGCAATTTAAGTGTAATAAAGCATCTCAATCAGATGAACGAATGCTTCTTTTCTGTACAGCTATAGTGGGTGTGGTCCAGAGGTGTGTTGATGAACGTTTAACAACCAGATTTCCAGGTGTGGTTCCTGATGAATGTTGGTTGATATTTTCATTTACATTAATGAGTAAGATGGAAGTGAAATAATGAAAAAATAATGAAAACTGGTTAGTCAAGGATGTGGGCAACTTCTTTGCTGAGCTGAATAAGGTAATAGTTTTAAACATTAGAAGAATATTTCCTCACCTTTTCTGCTACTCACAATGTAAAGACTATATACATGACACTTTGAAGTTGAGCCTGCATCACTAAGGTATTCTCTGTCGCTTTCTTCCATCTAGATGAGGGGTCACCAAACTACAGTCCCTGAAGGAGGAGGCGGAGCAGGAGGAAAAGGAACAGAAGCAGAAGTAGCAACAGGGGTTCTATGTGCCCAGCAAAGCCTAGAATACACATGGACCTTTACTGAAAAAGTTTGCCAACCCCTGGTCTAGACGATCAACAAAACAATAAATCAAGACCTGATTTGTAGCATTGTCAATTTCTGTGGTGTAAATACTTCCTCTGTGGCTGATTTGAGGCTAACAATGTAATGCCACTGAATGCAGAGTTGGGGACAGATGTACCTACAGTCGTGCACCATTCTATAGTGTCTCCACCATACTGAAAAGGAGTCCTGGTGGTTGAATGGTTAAACACTCAGCTGCTAACCAAAAGGTTGGAAGTTCAAACCCACCCAGTGGCTCCAAGCGAGAGAGACCTGATGATCTGCTCCTGTAAAGGTTACATCCTAGAAAACCACATGGGGCAGTTCTACTCTGTCCCTTGGAATCGATATGAGTTGAAATTGATATGACTTGAAATTGACTGGACAGCGTACAACACCACCATCACCAGACAGAAACGATAGTCACAAATCGTCCCAAGAGCACAGATAATATAGTTAAGTGTACTAAAATAATTAGGAAGTGATGAGTTTTGAGTACTTATTACATTTGTTTTTAACATAATTCACTTCATTGTAAATTTATAGAATTTTACATTTAGCAATAGTCGCCTTTAACAATTGGCTCGTTAAACTCCTGAAGATTTAACAGTTGCCTCTTGTAAACCAACGCAAGTTGGCCCCAGCACCCCACCGTGCGACAGCAGAAGCAGAGGTTGCCCTTGATGTTCGGGTTAACGCTCCAATAGCCCATGCATTCCTGTAAAGTAGGTAGGTCTTTTAAAAGGATGTTCATTACAGCCTTATTTATAATTGTGAATATTTAACAAAGAATACACGTACATATCCACTAGTAGAAGAATGGATAGATAAAGCATTGCATATTTGAATTATGGAGTATTTGTACTATGGAATTCATGTTATACAGTAATGATAATGGATTATCTAGCTCCCCGTATGCATCAACATGGATAGATCTCAAAAAGAAAATGTGTGAAAAAGGAAGTTTCAGAAAAAGATGTACAGAGTGATACAATTTATGCTGATTTCAAAAACAAAGACTACAAACCCACATATAGTTTAGGGATATGTAAATATGCAGTAAAGGTATAAAAACGTGGAGGGGGAAGAAGCATACCTAAATGTGGTAGCGTTTACCTTGGAGGGGGTTGGAAGAAGCTAGAGGGAAAGGAGATAGGAAGGGGTGAGCAAAAAGAACTCAGACTTGAACTGTTTATGTTTTGTTTCTTTTTTTAAAAGTAAGCAGGTAGAACAAATGTTAACAATAATAATATATGGTGGGAATAAGGGTATTTGTTATATTATTATCTGATTTTAAAATTATATAAACATAATTTAAAAAAAAAAACTCTAAATGCAATTTTAAAGCTTTAAACTTATCGCTTTAGACCCTGCGTTATCCATGTGTTCCTTATACATGTGTACTTCCTAGAAGAGTTTCGTTTCCAACCCACAAGTTTTAAGCAAGAGTGCAGAACTGTTTTCAGCTGATGGAGCCTGCACACTGCAGGCACTGCACAGGCAGGCCATTTTACTGTAATCTGTGTGAAACTCTTTTGATTGGAAATCCTGGTTTTACAGGTTGGATTGTGAATGATGCTCATTCTCCACCCAGTTGTAGTGCGAAGTACAGTAAATGCTCTGAGTTCCCACGGTCAGTTTTGGCAGGGGCCCTGTGTTTCCCCATACAGTGTTTCCTGCCTCTGCTATTTCCAGCAAGTGAAAACCCAGTGGTGCTTGCCATCATGCTCCAAGAGCCAAAGAGGCTTGCTCTCACCTCAGAACTCAAACTGAGGCCGGGGTCTCCCGGTCACTGCCAAAGAAAAGCCTGTCTGCCACAGATGCCTCACTTGGAGCTGGAGTGCTACCCATTGGAGTCCTGATCATGCTGGAAACAGATACTCCAACAGGATCACAAGCTCAGGATATGTCCAATGTCCTGCTTGCCACTGTTGTGGACACTAAAGCCAGAGCACAGGTTGAAATTCAAGAAAACCTCAGTAGTGTGAAGAAATGTGGCTGGCGCTCAGCCTCCTGTTTGTGTTGCTGTCATTGCAGCTGTTGAAAGCCACGACCACAGTGTTTTCTCAAGAGGAAGGTGTTTGAGTCTTGCCTGTTTAGATCCACACCTGCTGTCAGCATTCCAGGACTGTAGTCTGGATCAGGACAAGCTCTAGTGTCTGGCACCCCACTAGCCCACTGGCCTTATCTTATTCTCCTACCGGGATGCTTTTATTTCAGGGTGTAAGGATGCTTCCCTGCCTCAGGGAGTTGGCAGAGACCAACTCCCGCCCATCTGGATGGATTTCAATTCCTTCGCATATCTGGGAAGAAAAGTTTCAAACATTTTTCTTTCAAAAGGTGCTTGGGCTCCAAATGCAAATTTGCCTAAGCTTTTATCAGAAACCTTCAAGCTCCAATAAGACTTCTTGCAAAACAAACACTAAAATCTTTAAAGGTCCCCTTTTCTGGATATCACATTACATTTTTCCATTCTATCTGTGATGACAGTCAGAAAGAACTTTGAAATAAATGGATAATTCTTAGGATTTAGCTTACTACAGGACAGTATCAATATGGCATGAAATAAATACAGTATACAAAAGAACTGTACCTTGTGACTGTATAAGAAACCGAGGTCAGGGCAGTAGCCAGTTGTACCCAAACAGTGACAGCGTGACCAAGTGAACAGCACAATAGTCATGGTGAGACATTGTTCCACTTTATTAGTGGGGATGTTATAATTATTGCTGATTTTTTTAGGGTTGATTTGAGTTACTTTATGTTGTTCAAGGTTGCTGACAACACTTCTATTATCAAAAATGATGCTTGAATGTACAATGTTTAACCAGCATTGACTGAATGTTGGAAAAAGCCTGGGCTTTTATATCAGACACACCTGATTGACTCCCAGCTCACAAGTCATGGGACCTAGAATAAGTTACTTAGTCACTATACACATGCTTTCTCATATGTAAAATAACATCGATAATAGCAATAAACAAGCATTATCTCAAATACGGCTATGTCTGGCCCCAAAGATCGTTGTGACAATGGAATGAAATAATGTGTTACTGTGCCTCGCATAGTTCCCAGAGCATATTAGGTGCTCAGTAAATGTTGTGTCCTTGCCCCCATTTCTGCTACCATAACCTATATTGTTCCCAACCCTATATCCAAAGGTGATGTTCTAGAGAATAAGACAAGAATAATAGCACAACAATTAAAACTCATATTTATTGCCTATCCTTTTCTCAGAAACCTTCAAACTCAAAGAGTTCTTCTTGCAAAACAAATACTAAAATATTTAAAGGTGCCAGCTCTAGTTAAGGGCTGTACTTGCATTTTCTCATTTAATCTTTTTCTTTAATTATTATTATGAAATAGTTATTACACGCAAAAGAATATATGTAATATATATGTAAGATTGTTGTTGCCGCGTGCAGTTGAGTCGATTCCAACTCATCAACTCATAGTGACCCTATAGGGCACAGAACTGCCCCAAATAGGGTTTCCTAGATGTAGTCTTTACAGGGGAGTCCTGGTGGCAAAATGGTTAAGAGCTTGGCCGCAAACCAAAAGGTCAGTAGTTTGAATCCACCAGCTGCTCCTTGGAAGCCCTACGGGGCAGTTCTACTCTGTCCTATAGGGTTGCTATGAGTTGGAATCAACTCAACAGCGCAAGTTTTTTTGGTTAATCTTTGTAAGAGCACATCTCCAGGTTTTTCTCCCACGGAGCCATTGTTGGCTTCTAACAACCAATCTTTTGGTTAGCAGGCAAGTGCTTAACCATTGCACCATCAGGGCTCCTTATATGTAAGTTAGGAAGCGTAACAATAAAGCTAGAACATTATCAGCACCATGTACTCTTGAGCAGTTCTATCTCCCTTTTTCCCTCGACTACTCAAAGTGGCTATTATTGAGTTTGCGATTTATCATTCACCTTTTAAGTATGTATCCCTTAACTATCTGTTATTTCATTATTGCTTATTTAAGAGCTTTATAAACATAGTATACCATATGTCATCTTTTGCGACTTAATTTTTTCACTGAGTTATTGCTTCAAGATGTAGATGGATATCTAGCAAAGATTAATGGGTCTGACAACACCAAGTATTAGTAAGGATTTGAAACCAACCTGAACTGCTGGTAGTAGAGTAAATTAGTACAAGCACTTTGGAAAACGATTGGACATTCTTGTAAGACTGAACAACTACATTTACTAACTCCCAGCAATTCCTCTTCTAAGCCCAGATACATGCTTAGGAAGACATACCAGAATGTTCATAGCAGTGTTGCTCGTCATAGCAAAATACTGAAGGTAAAGTATTTTTGATCTGGTAGATTATTCCTAAACTCCATTTCTGAATGAGCTGTTCTTGAACAGTGACACACATTTAATTTACAAAATTACCAGGCAACATATTATTTTCTTTATGAAAAGGTGGCTTTATCTATTTCATTAACAGCAAAGAAATTTAGATTAGTACTAGGCTAGAGTATGGCTTTTATGATTACATCGTGTATTTAAGCAAAACATTTCAAAAATGCTAATTTCTAACTCTTGGACATCAACATGGTTGATGTCATCATAATTGATAGTAAGTTCTCTGAATTCACTTGTCAGAGGTTGGAGGCGGCTGGGAGAGGAGGCAGAATGGGGATAAATGACTAGTTTATAAATTCCAGACCCATGATCGACCCCCCTCCACACCCCGTCTATTGAGCATCAAGATTTGTCTCGTGTGCAGAGAACCTTGTTTGTTGAGTCTAAGAAAGTATTAGATTAATGTTTTGGCATTTGTTACCTATTCAGAAGTCTAAAAAATTTGACTTCGTATTTAACATTGAAAGTTCTCTCCCTTGGAGGCAGAACTGAAAGAAATTTGAGTTTGACCTTTCCCCCCAAAATGATCGTTTTGTAAAAAGATTAATTCTTTTCAGATTTTTAACAAATGAGCCACATAAACCCAGAATTCCAAACTCTAGTGCTTCCTCGGAGTGACTATTCTGTGCTTAAAATGCAGCAGAGGTATAGATGAGTACAAATACATCACATGTTAGAGTACAAAAGATCCTCGAAACTTGCAAAATGAAACACAAACCTCAGTTGTCAGTGAGCACCCCATGCCCACCCTTCCTTCTAATTGCCACCAGCACCCCCATTCCAGTTTGCCCCAGCACTCCTAGCAAGATGTCCCTGCATTTAATCCTTTGATTCCACAAAAGACAACAGTTAATCCCAGGGAGGTTAAGGGGCCTGCCTGCCATCCCTGGGTTAGTGTCTGTGGTGGGACCGGACAGCTTACTGAGGAAGGTCTTTTTCCCAAATCAGGCTGTTTCCTGCTCCTCCTGCAGCTTTCACATACACTTCCGTGAAAAGGAAATGGTTTGTTTTTATTTGTTGTTTTGTCTGCTGTTCTGCAAAATGCTTTGAGAGACCTTCTTTGTTTGGCTTCTGGGGCGACATTGTTTGCATTTTCATCAAATGAGAGGGAGGCCTGACAAGCTCACCCGATAACCCCACCATGCCATACAAGAAGAATACCAATTACCGCCCACGGGCCGGTTTGATCCTTACTTGTCAATAACTGCCTTCCTGATAACACAACCCACAGATTCTATAGCCGGCTGGCCTGGTTCCAAGTTCCACAAAGTAGACAAGAGGTTTCCTGAAGACTGGAGAGGAAGCTTCTCACAAACTTGGGCCACTTCCACCTCCTGCCCTCACTTGCCCCTTGCAAGTATAGCCAGAGACTTAGCAGGCATTTAAGCACTAACCACAGAGAGGCAAGTAGAGATCTCCATGAAAAATTGAGGAGGATGCTTCCAGCCACTCTAAAGACTTGAGCTTTTTTGCTGCAGATGATACAAGGGAGTGAGAAATTCTCAATTGTCGCAGAGAAGAATGTGACATTTTACCACCTACCCCCAATCCACAACATTTGTTCTATACACACACACACACACAAATTGCTTCTAAACAGTTCTGTAAGATGTTAAGTGGCAGGACATAATGCCGCTGCACTGCAACAGAGTCTTTATGGTCAAAAAGGAAAAACAATGCTTCCCAAAAGGTAAGGAAAGTATTGTGGGAAAGTATCGTGGGAAAGGTGGGGAGAGGAAACTTGTCCCCCAGGGAGCTCCTAGAAGATTCAAGGTGAATGGATGATTTACATCTCACTTAGTCGATCTGAATATTCTTTACATCCTGATACACTGTGGTATGGAACTTTGTGCACTTTAAATAGCCCATGCTGGAAGGGATATGTGCCCCATCACACATAGGGCAAAATAAAGGAAACGCAAAGGCTGCATATTCCTGATTCTTCAGAGGAGAAATTCTACCAACACCCTGAGAGACTGGAGCAGGGAGTTGCCCAAATGGCCCTGGAAACAAGCTGAAAAGCCTTATGTCCCGGGGGCTGCCCTGGGCCATATCATATCACATGTCCCTGCATTAGCCAGGATGCGCTGCTCCAGATCCAACAGCCTCATTTTCTCCTTGACGCTTCCAGTGCACGGGTGAATTAAGCAGAAGCAGAAGCAGAAGAGATTCAAAGAAGGTCCTTTGTGTGGATGAAAAAGGCTTGGGAGCTGGATGGCAAAATCAAAAGGCAGAGATAAATATATGATGTCCTTAAGCTGTAGACAAATGTATTTGCAACTGTGTGCAAAAACATTTTTTCCCAGGGATCCTTAGGAAAAAAAAAATTACTGGTTGAGGCTTGAAGAGGAAGCTATGCTACCACAGAAAGGGTGTCTACATTGTTCCTGGCAAAATCTTCATGGACGCACAGACTTCATTCTCAAGGAGAGATGGTTCCCACAGCTCTGGGCTGAAGAAAACCCATCCTGGTAAACTCCTTGGCGACGAGGATCCCAACGCTTCTCTTCTCAGTGCCTCCATTCGCATATTTGGAAAAGGGTGGTAATAGCTTCCTCACAGGGCTTTTGTGACTCGAGGACATAAATAGGTGGCAGTACTCTAAAAAAAGACAAGATGCCACATAAATGGAACATCTGTGAGATAAAGCAGGAATTTTCTGCTCTGACTTTCCTAATACTGCTCAGTCAACCAGCTTCCTGGTTGTGTGGAGTAGGCAGTTCCCTTGGACAAGCAGCCAGGTAAGAGGAAGGCAGGTCTGCTTTATTGTATGTGCACTAAGTGTCACACATTATTCAGGGTGCCTTTCACCCTACTTCATTTAGTTCTCGCAAAACCTCTCCAAATCAAAAGGTTGTTTCCAAGGAACACTGGTGGATTTGAACTGCCAACCTTTTGATTAGCAGGCGCAGCTCCTAATCACTGCACCACCACAAATATCAGGCGTTCCTTTTCAACACTTTTTCAGCAAGAATGTGGGGTGTGACCCAATTTTGTTAGTAAGATCTGAGGGAAAATCTGAGAAAGTTTTACATCTTAACAAAGAGCGTGCAGGAGAAAGTGTCCCACTTGCCTTCACTGCACAGCCTCATCTCTCCGTGTGGTATTTGGAACTATTGCGGCCATCTCCAGCCATGATGGCAGACATCACCAGCTCACCGAGGTGGCAGAGGAAAAAGATGGAGCATGTTGCTAGTGATGACATCATAGCCATTGTATCAGCCAGCATAGACCGCCAACCTCTGGACATCTTCTCACATGGAAAAATAAATTGTCTTTTGGTTAAGCCATTTTTGTCAGGCTTTCTGTTATGTCATTCGTCAAAGCCTCCTCCTAACTGATACCTCCCTCTTGTTGATTTGAGGAGACAGAGAAGAACTGAGCGCTTCACACAGCTAAGGACTGCAGGGTGCACCAGTCAGAGGCCAGTCAGGAAACAGAAACCACACTGGTGATTTTAAGGGTGAAAATATGTTTTAAAGACTTATTAACTAGGTATTAAAACTAAAAGGAGTCCTTGGGTGGTGCAAATAGCATGCTCAGCTACTAAACCAAAGGTTAGTGTTCGAGTCCACCCAAAGCACCTTGTAGGAAAGGCCTGGCAATTAATGTCCAAAAAATCAGTCATTGAAAACCCTATGGAGCACAGTTCCACTCTGACATACACTGGGTCACCCTGAGTCAGAGTCAACTCAGTGGTAATTGAGTATAACCAAAAAACCCCACAAAGGCACGACGCAGATAGCAAGTGTAGCTTACTGCCCTTAGGGCTGGAAGAATAAAAGCAGGAGGCTAGGGTTATTAAAATTTAGAAGCATAGAGGAGGGGCTCCAAGGACCTGGGACCCCAGTACCTGAGGAAGGAACATCAGACTGCTAGTACCGGCTTCTGGGGTGGGTGGAAGTGGGGCAATGAGACTAGTTCTGAGAGGAGGGGGAACAAATGAAAAGCAGACTTAACTGCTGCTATTGGAGCCAACTGCCGACGCAAGGGTGAAGATGCATCGCTGCGTTGACTCGGCTAAGAAGAGAAGCAAGTGGGAAGAAGTGTGTCCCGTTACCCTCCTCCACTCTGAACTGAAGGATCCCTGGTGGATGGTTAAGCACTTGACTGCTAACTGAAAGGTTGGTGGTTTGAACTCACACAGCCGCTCTGCAGGAGGAAGACCTGGTGATCTGTTGCTATAAAGATTATAGCCAAGAATGGGGCAGCTCTACCCTGTCACGCGGGGTCACTATCAACTCCGTGGCACCTAACGACAATAACAACTCTGAAACTTTCCTCTAGGGCCGCTATTGGCAGAGCCTAACCAGGAGCTGTGGGCAAAGCAGAAACACGGTTTACAAAATTTCAGCCGCAGAATCACAGAGCAGAGCACAGAAGGGAGGATTTGAACATTCGAGACAATAACCAGGACAAAGGGCTTGGTCTTTTGTGGAAGGGTTGAAGCCTGGGAGGTCCCCAGGACTGGAGTGAGGCCTAGATTATACTGGATTATCTTTCTGAGTAAGTGGTCAATGATTCAATGGACCCAAAGAAGAAAGACATTTTTATTTCTGACAACAAAAAGCCATTCCTGACTGCGCAAAGCTTAGGATGTTGGCTCTTTGAAGTGAGATGCAATCTCCTCATTTTCCAAGATTAAAGTTGAAAAAAATTTAAAAAGAAAAATAAAATCATCAAGCAAATACTAACTAAAATAAAATTTGAGTGCAGGTGGAAGAAGAAATTAACACATATTGAGAGTCCACTATATGCCAGATAACTTTGTATGTTACCTCTGAGGCCCGGGGGGGTTCAAGTGCAGTGTCAACCCTGTTGTATGTACTAGATGAGGAGATGAGTCAGAAAGCAGGGGAGGACTAGGTGAGGAAACGTGCCTGGTGGTAACTCTGAAGTGCAGCCAAACAAGGGACCCAGCAGACATGACTGAAGTACTTTAATAGCACGAGGGCTAATGAGCAGGAGATAGTGCATTTAGGTTCTTTTCAGGGGAACCTAAACATCCCAGCTCTAACTCCTACTACCTGAATCATACTACCTATTCCTACTACCTACTACTGTGAACAAGTGCCTTAGCCACTCTGTGCCTCAGTTTCCAAATCTGTAAAATGGGAATAACAATACTGTGTACCTCATAGGGTTGTTATAAGGGTTAAAATACTTAGAGCAGTGTCTGGTGCATATTTTTGTTAGATAAAAGTGTTTGTGAAATAAAATAGAAAACGGTTAAGTAGCATTAGGAAAAATCATTTCCAGTGTTACTACGAGACTCTCAATAATTATAATTTGTTGGTTGTACTATATTTTCTTATTTTTATTTTTATCATATAAGATTTCCTATCAGAATTTTTAGCCCAGCCTGTAGTAGGACTGTGTGTGTGTGTTGAGGGGGGTGTTGTAGAAGGTTTCAGAAAGAGGAATATACAGCTGACAGAAAGATGTATCAGTCCAGCAGATTTTTGCATTCCCTTTCCTCTGACACCTTTAGGAAACCTACCCACATACATGATCCATGGGGCTCTGCTGGGATTGTCAATCACAGTGTTAGAGTACTCCCTGAGGTTGATAGAGACATGTCAAGAATAAGAAGGTCTCTTTCTTCCTGTGACTCCTAAGTTATTTAGTTGACAACAGGGGGGTGCCAGTAGCCATCTTTCTTACTATGCGTAGAAAGCCTGGCTGAGAAAACATAGTGGGAACCAAAGGCAAGAAATGAGAGAAAGGAAGAACTCTCTGACATCATTTGATCCCCTGGATTATCCTTCACCTGAAGACTCCCTTTGGGTTTCCCAGTAACATTCTCCATGAATTGTCTTTTTTGTGTCTAAGCCAGGTTGATCTGGGTGTCTGTCTTAGGCTACCAAAAGAATACTATCTAAACAATCATGCCATGGAGACGTTTTAAATTCCTAAATGGAGGCATGGGTAAATAAAAAGTCTGGCATTGTTAAAGGATAACCAAGGCCTATCACAAACCAAGAATCTCTTGACTCAGGGTTTCCTCAGTCTTCTTAGAACCCGATGGTAGGTTTGGCTTCTTCACATGAGACCCTCCCTGACACTGTATTACTCATAGCATCTGCGTTCACCTCTGGGCCACTGTGGGGTAATCACCTGGCCCGATCAACCCCTGCCCCCAGAACCCTATGCCCACATCAGCCCATTTGGAAATAGGACGGAGTAATAGAGCAATCAGAGTTCTAATTGACCGAACTGGGGAAACTCCTCCTAGCCCCTTTGCCCCATCAAACTTCACAGTGGGCTCAGTTGATTTACGAGAAAAGGTTATTAAAGCATGTAAGAGCTCCTTCTGGAAAGAGAATTATCTGTATAAACAAAGTGTTATTATGGGAATCTGGGAGACCGCATGCAGGAAAGGTCATTAAAATAAGAAAAGAAAAAAAAAAACTGGCATATCGGTCTCTTCTAAATCACTGAAATCACATGAGAGAAGTTAAATATCCTTATACCTCACGGGTTTCTTTTTGATCATTAGTCCTTCCAGCTCAGAAGGGGACATTCTCAGATGCTAAACAGTTGAATACTTTAAATTACTGGGACTTTCTAAGACATAACTTGTGACGTTGGATTTTTGAAGAAGGTAGAGTGCGGAACAGGCATTTGAGTCGCTGAGGTGTTATTTTCTCTCCTACAAATGAAAGGCCAATTTTTTTCCTTTGTTTCATTTGACAAGATTTGCAATTTTCCACCCTTCTCGTAAGGAGGGAAATGACCAGCACTCACCCTGTATACGAGAGTACACTTGACAAAAATTATTTTCAGGCTTTGGGTTAGGAAAACAAATCCCCTTAGTAGATTAATTTGTATTCAAGATGTTTTTGAGCTAGGGCCAGATTGCTCCAATGGAAATCGTATTAGTAAACAGTTGGCTCCACGAAGATGTTTTACTCAAGTTTGGCTCTCTGAGCCAGATTCCTTTGTTCTTAACGTGGGGTTTTGACAGCCCGGCTCACACTACTGATCTATATTCTTCAAACGCATGAGCAATATAATGTGCCTTTGATTTCCCCGTTATTCATTCTTTGGACTTTTAATTCTGAAGCTTAAAGACAATCAAATTACATCTAAATACTATCAGAAGTTACGTTTGGAATATATAATTAGGTGCAATTAAGTGGTGGTATTAAGATGTTATGGTGGTATTTTAGCCAGGGCCACTAGGACCACCTGAATTCTTGCCTTGGGTCCACCACCACTTCTTTCATAAAGTCTCCAAAGGAGATACTAGACAAAGTAGGCAATGCACAGGGACTTTGACCCCAAATGCCAAAGCAGAATTCAGGCAAGCTGGGCGAGAATCCATAGAGAGCTCCCGTAGCTGAGCAAGGCCAGCTTTAATGGACTAGAGAGAGGCAAGTGGAAAGGCTATTTTGTCTCAGCAAAGCCCAAACTGTTTGAATGCTTACCCTTGCAAAGCTTCTAGTACCTAAAGGTAAGCTGGGTATTCTCAGGTTCCGGAGGGAAAGAGGGGCCCTGGTGGTGTAGTGGAAACCCTGGTGGCATAGTGGTTAAGCATTTGGCTGCTAACCAAAAGGTCAGCAGTTTGAATCCACCAGGTGCTCCTTGGAAACCCTATGGGGCAGTTCTACTCTGTCCTATAGGGTCACTACAAGTTGGAATCGACTCGATGGCAACTGGTTTGGTTTTTTTGTTTTTTTTTTGGTGGTGCAGTGGTTAAACGCCCCACTGCTAACCAAAAGGTTGACAGTTCAAATCCACCAGAAGCTCCTTGGAAACTCTATGGAGCAGCTCTACTCTGTCCTATCAGGTCACTATAAATCAGAATCGACTTGATGGCAACGGGTTTTGGTTTAGAGGAAAAAAAGGCATCCAAAGAGAGATGGCTGGACCTTCTCCCAAGGTAGCAAGACCAGGTCAGTGTACCACTCTGAAGGAGAGGATAAAGATATTTTAACCCTGTGTAGTGATACTATGCAAAGTGGCCAACCATAGCCATAAATCCCCTTTTTGCAAGTAGAGGGAAAGGAGTGGAATAAAGGAGAGGAGAGTCAAAGTGTTCTTTCCCATACTTAGAAACCAAAATGTGAAAATCTCTAGCTGTGTATGTTAAAATATGTCTACTTGCTTATTTAGAGACACATTATCTCAATTGCTTTAATGTTTTCTTTTACATGATGCTGGATATAATTGTCATTCAATGTATGGGTTTGGACCTACACAACAGAGCTAAACTGTTACATGTACTAGAGTTTCCACAGTCATACTCAAAGTCCTCCAAATCTATTTAAAAGAAATTTATGCTGTTGACGTCTACTATTTTGCTGCCTGACATCCATTTACCTTTCCTCTGGTAGTTACTCCCCAATTTCCCCCATTTTTAACTCATGGACTTCCAGTAGACTTGACTCCATCCCTAACTCAACAGTGGCAGGCTTAGCCAATCAGGTTCCTGCATCCTGATGGCATCAGTAATAGGATTAAGGGTGAACACATGGACTAGCTTAGTCCGATCAGAGTGGACCCAGGACTGTTTTAGGAAATGCTGGGGTAAAGATGTTCACTCTTTTCCACTGAGTTTGAACATAGAAGCGTGTAGATCCAAGAGCTGATGACAGTGATCTTTCAGCTATAAGAAGGGAACTACCAATAATGGAGACAACGCCAAAGCAATATAGTTAAGATATATAGAGAGATAAACTGAGTCCTGGTGACATCATTTGGATCCTGCTTCAAGCCATATCTGAAGCTGATATGCCCCTAAATTGCTTGATTTGCAAGAGCCAATAAATACTTTTTCGTGTTTAAGCCAGTTTGGGTTGAATTTCTATGTTTTGTAGCCAAATAAAAAAAAATTATAAATGATACCCATATGTACATTTCATAATAAGTATTCATGATAGTAAATAAGTAAAGATAATTCTCACACAAATAAGAAAAATAAGAGCTAAAATGTATTGAATACCTACTGTAGGCCAGGCACTGTTCTAACTTCATTATATGTATTAACTTAATTAATCCTAACAACAAATACTTCAAGTAGGTATTACAATTTTTTCCCTTTTACAGACGAGGAAAGTGTGACATAAAGAGGCCAAGAAACTTGCTCTAAGTTACTCAGTAGTACGGTGAAGCTCCCATACTAACCCAGGAAATCTGATCCTAGAGCTTATGAGCCCACTCACTGCATTCTACTGCTAGGATCAAAAAAAGAGAGTTAGGCAGAATGTCATGTCATGGCTCCCAGCCAAATGGGGAATTGGAATGCTGAACAGGACACCTAGGTAAAAGCAAAATTGTAGGAACAGCTAATGGACAGGGCTTGACAGGCGTTGAAGTCAATACCCAGAACAAAATCCTCACTCTGCTGCTTCCTAGCTGTGTGACCTTGTGTATGTCTTTAACCACTCTGAGCCTGGGTTTTCTCATCTATAAGGTCTCTACCTTATGGGTGGTGGTGTTGTTGTTGTTGTTCGTTGCTATAGAGTCAGCTCTTACTCATGGCAACCCCACGTACAACAGAATGAAACATTGCCTGGTGCTGTGCCATCTTCATGATCATGGGTATGCCCAAGTCCATTGTTGCAACCACTGTGTATTTTGAGTGCCTTCCAACCTAGAGGGCTCATCTTCCAGCACTATATCAGTTAAAATTCTGTTGTAAAAGCCATAGGGTTTTCACTGGCTAATTTTTTGGAAGCAGATCCCTAGGCCTTTCTTCTTAGTCTGTCTTAGTCTGGAAGCTCCACTGAAACCTGTCCACCACGGGTGACCTTGCTGGTATTTGAAATACCTGTGGCATAGTTTCCAATATTGTAGCAACATGCAAACCACCACACTATGGCAAACAGACAGACGGGTGGTGGTCATGAATATTATGAGGATTAAATTAAAGGAGATTATATATAAAAAGCACTTAACCAGTTCTAAAAACAATATATGTACTCATTTAATAGCTGAGGGAGTCCTTGAGTAGCACAGTTAAGTGCTCAGCTACTAACAAAAAGGTTGGAGGTGCAAGTCTACCCAGAGGTGCCTCAGAAGAAAGACCTGGAGATCTACTTCCCGAAAGTCACAGCAATTGAAAACCATATGGAGTGCAGTTCTCAATTCTTCTCTGAAACATGTGGGGTTGCCATGAGCTGGAATCGACTCGACGACAAACTGATTTATTTATTTGGTAGCTGAGTGTTGGTGGATGCAGCATGTCTAGGGTTCACCCTATAACTTCCAGCCTGACTTATTGCATGACCCCTGCCTGGTAGGTCTGAGCCTTCTGGCTTTCTGCCTGCCTTGGTGGAGATTAACTCCCACAGTGGCTGGGGCAGCAGTTCATGGCCCATAGATGAACAGGCTGAGGAAGGCAGGGCTGAAAGATTTTTTTCCCCATGTCCCCACACGTAGAGAGTAAATTTGTCCAGTAAAGTCATCTTTGAACAAAAAGAAACAATACTGGGCATGAATTCCAGCATCCTGTTTAGCATCCCCTTCAAAGCACATTGGCCCTCTAGACCTCCCTTAAATGCTGGTGGGAGAAAGTTTTGAAGTAGGAAATTCCAGGCATAGTATGCAAGGAAAGGGTCACCATTTTGATATGTTGGTGTCATTTGCCTAAAAGCAGCTCTTGAATAATCAGAAACAAAGTAAAGAGCAGCAAATTAGGGCTGCACCTCAAAAATTCTCCAGACCACAGCTTGAATTAAGTTTAAAAGACTTTTTTTTTGTTTTGGTCAGTTATGATCCTGAGAGAGGAGTTATTACAAATATGAAAGCTAGATTTTTTAAAACTTCTTGAGACTTAGTCACATTAGGGAGAAAATCTTTTCTTAAGATGCTCAAGGATGACTTTGTTTTCACTCCCTGCTGAATAAGAAACCCATTTACAATGCCAAGCCATTAGAACAGGTCCAGTCCCGTTATGACAAATAATCATCCTCTCAGCCAATGGTCCACTCATAGCAAACTGTATTTAATAATAAACGTTTCCAGAATCACCGAGAATGGAAAAACTACGAACGTCATTTCCTGCTGAAGGGTCTGGAGCAAACTTAATGGGAGAACCACACAATGTGGGAGAGTCTCTGCTGCTGAACCTGGTGGAGTGTTTATTCAAAGCATCTCGGGGGAGCATGGCTGGAAGTGGCAGGACAGGAGGAACCAGAATCTTGGGGAAGTCAAAATAGCCACCAGGAAAACAAGTTCACATGTTCAAATAGAAGGGTGAGGGAAGAACAGAAGTCAAGGATGAGTAACAGTTTTAGCAGATATGCAGCTAAAGCCTAAGTGGGGAGAGATGTGAATTCAGAACTGAGGCTGTGAATAGTAAATCCTGGCTTTCTTTATGGGGTGGGGTAGATAAAGTGTACAGGGCTGGACATCAACTGAAGTCTATTTTCTGACATACATTGTTGGGGAAAACCTATCCTATTCAATTATTGTATGAAACCAGTATGACATCAAGCCTTCTTTCGTAAAACTGAAGAAAACTTTACTTGCATTCTTTATGTCCATGACAATATTACTGCAATTTTTAAGCCCCCAAAATTACAACTGATCGACAAATTTAAAAACAGAATGGCTATAAACCACAGGTTGCAAATTGGTCATCGGTAATACATGAGGTCACTATGAGTCGGAACTGATGGCAATGGGAGGAAGGGGAGTATTTTGTTTGATGTTGGTTTATGCTAAGTCTAGTTGTGTTTACCCTACACAGTATTTTTAAAAAATGAACTAGTTGCTGTTATGGTAGAACTTCCATTCCCCTGGCCTTATATTTTCATGTGTGTGGTAGGGAGGGGGTAGACTTCTACTCTAGAAACCCTCTAATCTCTTTCCCTGACCAGTGGGAGGTTATGTCTAACATCCGTTGGTCCTCTTTTCTTAACTGGGTAGAGTTATTCTATTATTAGGAATCTGAGAGCACTGTGATCTCCTTCCGCCTTTCCTCCCCTTACAATACAGTTCTGCACACCCAAGAATTCTTCTGGGGAGAGTGTTAATTAGGAAGTACACTTGGCTTCAGATTTCACTCTTCTCCAATCAGCTTTATCAGTAATAAAGTTGACATCTTGATCTCCATCTGTCTTATTCCTGTGTCTTATTTCTCAGTTGGTAATGAACATACCAGTAGAAGAGAGGGGATGTTATTAATTGACTCCTTCAAGAGGTCGCCAACATTTAAAAATCAGGAAATTTTACATAAAGATCTAGATTTCTGACTTCTGTTGAAAAATGGAAGGTCTGTGAGAGACCAAATTACTGGGCTGAGAGTTGTGGGGACCATGGGCTCAAGAAACATCTAGCCAATTGGCATAACATAGTTTATACGAAAATGTTCTACATTCTGCTTTGGTGAGTAGCTTCTGGGGTCTTAAAAGCCTGTGAGCAGCCATCTAAGATACTCCACTGGTCTCACTCTGCCTGGAGCAAGGGAGAATGAAGAAAACAAGATACAAGAGAAAGACTAGTCCAAAGGACTAATAGACCAAAACTACCATGGCCTCTACCAGACTGAGTCCACTACAGCTAGATTGTGCCCTGCTACCACCACCAACTGCTCTGACAGGGATTGCAATAGAGGCTACCAAACAGAACCGGAGAAAAATGTAGAACAAAATTCTAACTCACACACACACACACAAGACCAGACTTACTGGTCTGACAGAGACTGGAGAAACCCTGAGAGTATGGCCCCCAGACACCCTTATAGCTAAATAATGAAGTCACTCCTGAGGTTCACCCTTCAACTAAGGATTAGACAGGCCCATAAAACAAAACGAGATGAAATGGACACACCAGCGCAGGGACAAGGGCGAGAAGGCAGGAGGGGACAGGAAAGCTGGTAATTGGGAACACAAGGTCAAGAAGGCGAGAGTGTTGACATGTGGTGGGGTTGTCAACCAATGTCACAAAACAATGTGTGTATTAATTGTTCAATGAGAAACTAGTTTGCTCGTAAACCTTCATCTAAAGTACTTTTTTAAAAAAATTTAAAAAAAGAAAAATGGAAGGTCTGGTGTGATGGTTAAGGTTGTGTGTCAGTTTGGCTGGGCAGTGATTCTCAGTGGTTTGGCAGTCATATGATGTTGTGATCACTTTCCTGATGAGATTTGATGTACTATGATCACCTCCATGGTGGGATCTGCTGTGAGTAGCCAGTCATTGAAAGGGAGTTTCCTTGGGCGTGTGGCCTGCATCACATTTGGGTAGACGCTGAGGCAAGGCTTGTGGGCTTTTGCTTGCTCTGGATCCTGCAGCTGGCTACTGTTCATCTGACCTCCAGTTCTCGGAACTTGAGCTAGCAGCTTGCCTGTGGTCTGGCCTGCTGATCTTGGGTTCGTTTGATCTTTGCAGCCTGTGAGCAAGAGCCCAGCTCTCTGACCTGCCAATCTTGGGTTTGCCAGCCCCAGCAGCTACGTGAATCAGGAGAATCCTCTATCCTGACGTACGGACTTGGGAGGTTCCAGCTTCTACAACTGCTTGAGCCATTTCCTTGACATAAATCTCTCTATATATATATATTTATACGCTCTACTGGTTTTGCTTCTCTAGAGAACCCAACCTAAGACGTTTGATGACACTGAGATCATATTTGCATATAGTATTAGTTGGTTGAAACCAAGTAATGGATGCCACCTCTAGATAGGACATGAATGCCCCAATTTGCCACAGCCTCCCTCACTCTATATGGATTTACACTAGAAATTTAATTTAGCCATCTGGCCCCAGTATATAAGTTTGCAATTCCTACTATAATCATACAAATGTCCTTCTTTAGAAAACTGATTTTTTTCTAAGTTAGTGGAATCCTGATTATTGGATAGAATTGATTGGTGAAAATTTTGAAAACCACTGATATGGAAGATTCCTTAACTGCAAGTCTGACTGCAAAGCTAAGTGTTGTAGTATTCTGGTTCCTGACCCAGAGTAGCGAGCTACAGATCTCTGTTGCTCCATTCCACTGCACTCCCAATGCAATGTGGGCCTAGATCAAGTCTTTTTTCTACTTTTAGGTGAGACTGTAACTGCCAGCTCAGAAAAAGCCTATTTAAGTCCTACAGGAAGGAAAGTCCTCCATCTATAGCTTATATTTTGTGTCCAAACATCTCAGGTTGTATCTCTCTGGCAAAGGTAAAGTAGAGGATTGGAAAAATTACCGAACCAGTTCAAGCAAAACACATGTCAAATGATCCAGGTAATTTCCAGAAAAGCCAATGTTTTCTCTGAATTAGAGTACTTGGAGAAGTGCCTCAACCACCTGTATTGCTTAGGTCATGGCGATTGAGACTGTGTTTTTACAACTAAAATAATCGTAGTTGAACCGGCCCATGGAGGCCCACCTCAAAACAGAATTTTGCTACATCAGTGGGATCAAATTAACTTTAACACAATAAATTGTGAGAATAGTAAACTGTATTAATTTGATTGTCCTGAAGCAATTTAATTATATTACATAGATACTACTAACATTAAACTTATTGCCAGTTAGATTTTGAATGATAGCAAAATGACTAGTCAATCAATCATTTGAGCAACATTATATAAACTGCTGGTTTGACATTTTTATTTTATTGACTGCAAGTTTGGAATTCCTTTAGATACTCATATGGTCTAAATGCTGCAGACTAAGATTTAGCTCCATTAATATCCCACCCCTTCCCCCTCCCTTTTTTTTTGAACCAAACATTATCCTTCTTCGCATATCCTGGTTGGATGACTTCTAAATAAACCTAAATTCCTCCACTGGACTTCTCTCTATAGGCTCTTGCTCACGTCTTTTCTGTTTGAAAATAAAGTCTCTTATGGCTTACCTTCGAAAATCCCTGGCATTCATTCCTTTCGAAAGGTGAAGCATCCCTTAACTACCCTTTATTGTTTCATACCTGGAATCCTAGGCACCGTAATATCATTCCCTTCAGAAAGTAAATACAAAGTAAATATTACCCCAGATTTAAATCCAGGAACTCGAACAAGCACAACAGACTGGAGTGTTTGGCTTCATTTCTTGCTGTGAGTCAGAGCCAGGAGGTTCCCATTAAGGTGTATATGAATTGTATTACTCCATGCTGAAGTTTGTCTATAACGTAATGTTGTAAGGCAGCCAAGTTCTTCTAACAATCCCATGGACCGATATTCAAAACATATTAGGGTCTCATTAGATCCTTCATTTGTAAGAAGCTTTACGTTTTACTCAACAATCTATAGTTACATAGATATTTTGTTTTAGGGTAAAGTAAAACCTGTTTTAAATAAGTTTATTACTTCCGTTGTATTAGTACCTCTCAGGTTGTCATATTCATCTGGAATGAGTTGCCATAAAGTAGGGAAATAAACTCACAGAATTATGCATGGAGTGTGCTTTGATATAGTTCAAAGTAACAGGAGGGGCATTTTCAGAGGAGAAATTTGTTCTACACCCCCATCACTGCTCAAAACCTAGAAAAAAAATTCCTCAAACTAAGTCAGTTGGCAAGACAAAAACTGTTCAAATAAGCTCAAATCATGAGAAAAAGAAAAAAGCATCAAATATTCTCTCTTCAGCTTCAAATCACTCTCTCTTCCTCTTATTCCTTTCTGAAGAGTTTTAGGCAAATATATTTTGAAAATGTGCTGAATCACAAAAGATTTAGTAGTTGAAAAAAAGAGTTTACTGCTAGGCCCCCTCCCACATCTCCTCCTTATTCTTCAAAAACCACTTCTTCAAATGATAACCTGTGAAGACGTCCCTTATCATTAGTTCATCTCTCCCCCTACTATGTCACCACCTCCAAAGATAAATGACCTGGTAAGAGGATGAAACGTACTGAGGTTCAAAAGCTCCCATGGACTGATGGTCCCAGCACTGTATCTGGAAGGTTTCTTTTCTTGTCTTTCTAATCCTAGTGTTCTGTGCTGAAAGGACAATGATTATTTCATTGGCTCCAGAAGTGAGACGTGAAGGATCGGTGCTGACAGAAATTGGAACCATGAAATACAGTCACGTGTTTTCCGGAAACAACAGACAGACAAACAAATTGTAAAAGAAACTCTACTAACACAAAATAAAAAATTAACACTGGTCTATTAAACATTTAAAGGGTGTATCATTGATGGATCTTGAGGAGCTAATCAAGTGTTCTCCACTGTCACTGAGGAAATAAAATAAAATGATACTGAAATATATCAGAAGATAAGGTTATAGGATAAGCAAAACTCCATGACTGGGCAAGCAATGCCTTCCAACTAGGTCTTTAAAATTGAAATAAGAGTAATTATTATTACTATTATTATTATTACCTGCTCTAGGCAGAGGAGTAAATGAAATTTCTAGGAGAATCTGTGCATTACGTTCCCTGTTATCCTTCTACTCTTCCAACCTATTTTATAAAGTCTGACTGTGAACAGTTGGCATCTGGGTTTGTCCTTGTGTGATGCTTCTGTCAAACACTGCCATGCATTAATTATCTCTATGTTTGTACATGCCTTATTTCTTCTACTAGGTTACAAGTTCCTGAAGGCAAGAACTCTTGTCCTACTCATCTTTGTAAGACTATACTGTGAAGATATGTTTATGAGTGGTTCAGGTTCTAAAGTCCACATGTAAGGCAAAAATCTTACATGGTGAAATCATCCTTGGAAATCTCTTAGAAAAGGGCATGGCCTTTATAAAAACAACTTAGTCTGTTTTCCTCCAGTGTTGGAACAGGTGAGTGTATCATTCCAACAAGTTGCCATCGAGTCAACTCTCACTCAAGCGACCCCATGTTTGTCCGAGAAGAACTGTGCTCTGTAGGATTTTCAATGGTCGATTTTTTCAAAAGTAGATCACCAGGTCTTCCTTCTTAGGTGCTGATAGGTGGGCTCGAAGCTCCAACTTTTCAGTTAGTAGCCAAACAAATTAACTGTTTGCACCACCCAGGTACTCTTTTTTTTGTATAAAGCTTTACCTTCTACTGGTTTTGTTGTTGTTGTTGTTGTTGTTTCTGGTTGACCACCATTTGGCTTGTGCTTAGGGCCCATACTGTTTGAAAAATATTAATTTAAATATAGATACAGATTAGTTTATCTACAAATCATAAACAATAGAATCTCATTCAGTGTTACAAGATTCTTTCACTATGAGAAATACACAAACACTGATACATAAAGGGAGAAGAGAAGATTCTTGTCCTGTGTCTCATGCTCACTGTATCAGCCAGGATCTAATCAGGAAAACAGAATCCACTCTAGGTATTTCAGAGGCAATTGAATACAGGGAATCAGTTACACAGGGTTTGGAAGGTTGAAAGAACAAAAAAAAGAGTGGCTGAGGTAACCCTGGTGTCTTAGTCATCTAGTGCTGCTGTAACAGAAATACCACAAGAGGATGGCTTTAACAAAAAGAAGTTTATTCTCTCACAGTCCGGTAGGCTTCAAGTCAGAATTCAGGGTGCTGGCTCCAGGGGAAGGGTTTCTCTCTGTGTCAGCTCCGGAGGAAGGTCTTTATGATGCATCAGTCTTCCCTTGGTCTGGGAGCAACTCGGCACAGGAACCTCAGGTCCGAAGGATGTGCTGTGCTCCTAGCACTGCTTTCTTGGTGGTATGAGGTCCCCATGTCTCTCTGCTGGCTTCTCAATTTTATATCTCAAATGAGATTGGATTAAGACACTATCTAATCCTGTAGATCTCATCAATATAACTGCCACCAATCCATCTTGTTACATCATAGTGATAGAATTTACAACACATAGGGAAATAATATCAGATAAAATGGTAGACAATCATACAACACTGGGAATCATGACCTAGCCAAGTTGACAGATATTTTTGGGGGACACAGTTCAATCCATGACACCTGGCATTAGTAACTCGGAAAGCAGCTACCATTCTTAGAGCTGTGAAGCAAAAGAGAAGTAGTATTACCAGAACCTGAGCGCTTGGAGGAATGGTCATCACAGAGCAGATGATAAGACCACCAGATGCCGCTGCACAGCTGGTTCTGAGACCTCTGAGGGAGATGCCACATGATTGCTACCTGGGCTGTGATGGGGAGCTCTAAGAGTAAGTGTGGCACAGTTGCTACTGGTACCTGTAAAGGGGCCACAGTGGGTCTGATGCTAGAAATGTTAAATAAGCTGGATGCTGGAATCTTACTTGAATGCCATTGCTGGAAGGAAGCTGACTAGAGCTACAAACAGGAATAGTGTCCTTTCTGCCCTCCTACCACCTCCTAATCTGCTGGTGCCTTGTGTCAGCAGAATCAAACCAGAAGCCAGCCAGCAAAGGATCCTGGACTTCTTTGTAGCTTGCAGACTCCCAGCCCCAGTGTCATAGAGCAGAATATAAAATCTTGGGCTTGCGGCTGAGAGATATTAGGTAAATTAACTTTGAGGCCTAAATTCATTGAGTGGAATAACAGGCAGAATTTCTACATACGTATACATAAATGTCATTGTTGTGCCATCGAGTTGGTTCTGACTCATAGTGATTCTATGTACAACAGAACGAAACACTGCCGGGTCCTGCACCATCCTCACTGTCTTTGTTATGCCTGAGCCCATTGCTGCAGCCACTGTCTCAATCCATCTCACTGAGGGTCTTCCTCTTTTTCACTGACCTTTTACTTTATCAAGCGTGATGTCCTTCTCCAGGGACTAGACCCTCCTGATAACATGTCCAAAGTATGTGAGATGAAGTCTCGCCATCTTTGCTTCTAAGGAGCATTCTGGCTGTACTTCTTCCAAGACAGATTTGTTTGTTCTTCCAGAAGTCCATGGTATATTCACTATTCTTCACCAACACCATAATTCAAAGGCATCAATTCTTCAGTCATCCTTATTCATTGTCCAGCTTTCGCATGCATATGAAGTGATTGAAAGTAGCATGGCTTGCGTCAGGCACAGCTTAGTTCCCAAAGTGACATCTTTGCTTTTTAACACTTTACAGAGGTCTTTTGCAGCAGATTTGTCCAATGCAGTATGTCGTCTGATTTCTTCACTGCTGCTTCCATGGGTATTGATTGTAGATCCATGTAAAATGAAATCGTTGACAACTTCGATATTTTCTCTGTTTATCATGATGTTGGTTATTGGTTCAGTTGTGAGGATTTTGTTTTCCTTATGTTGAGGTGTAATCCATACTGAAGGCTATAGTCTTTGATCTTCATCCATAAGTGCTTCATATACATATATAATGTATACGTATATGCATATATACATACATATATAATTTCTTTTTCTTTTGCCATAGTTAAATTCCAGTAAGTCAAATGTATGCATGATGCAAATTCACTTTATCTTATAGCCCCATAGTTCTTTGACCCAATATCCTGCTTCTAGCATGTGATTAATGTACATATTGAATGAGTAAATTAATGTATGTGATTAATGTACATATTGAATGAGTAAATTAATGTTTCTTTTTTTTTTTTTTTGTACTGAGGGGATTTTCTCTGATTATTAGTCCTGTTTAACTGCTAGGGAGAAATGAATCTAGAGAAAATATATAGGAACCTAAGGGCAAACTTCCGTAGTTCACTGACATTGCAAATGTACCTACCTAAACAATCCAGATGGTTTCTATCCCTCATTATAACCCCTACCTCTCCACTTCCAATTCACTATGGAAAATTTCTACTGCAGCTACACTTACATAGCCTAAGAGTGACATCCAGTGGCTTATTACTTCAATCACTTACTGTAATGCATCAGGAAATATAATCAGCTTTCAATTATCAATATAAACAGAAAGGCACATACTATATAAAACCCTAAACAGAAGATGTATTATACTTAAAACCACTAGATTTAATTTGGGAGATTACTGAAATAGGTTTGTTACCTAATTGTTTGGAGTCTTATATTCAAGAGAGTTTGCCTTTTGTCTGTCCCGAGCACAAGCATGTCATAATTCTTGTGATGTCTGCTAGAGGCACGAGCTGATGGGCAGAGAAGGAAACTGGGGACAGGTAGGACTAAGACTGGGAGAATTATTCAGCTCTAGAACTGACCCCAGAGACAGAAGTTCAATATCTGGAGCCCAAAAGAGTGTGGAAAGCTCAGTCTAGACGAGGTTTGAACTAATATCTAAAGGTGTCCAGTCTGGTGAGTAGAGCCTTCCACATAGGGTTCTAGGCACAGAAAAATATTCAGAGTTGGTTGCTCTGCAGTCATGGTCCCCAGGAATCAGGCTGCTCAAAGAGGACTAGCCAGCAGCGGGGGCATGGACAGCTGGGTCCACAGAATGTCAGGTCTGTAGCTAAACTATCTCAAGTTCAAGATGGTTCTCCACTCCCAATGGCACCCTGCAGGAAGCTACAGGTAATTTTCATCTGTAACTTGGGAATTCAATATCATTCTTGTATAGATACTAGTTTTTGTTAGTTGCCGTTGAGTCAGCTCTGACTCATGGCGACTCCATGTACAACAGAACAAAACATTGCTAGATCCTGCGCCATCTTCACGATCGTTGGTATGTTCAAGTCCATTGTTGTGGTTGCTATGTATTTTGAGTAACTTCCAACCCAGGGGGCTTATCTTCCAGGATTACATTGGACAATATTCTGTTGTGATCCATAAGGTTTTCATTGGCTAATGTTCAGAAGTAGATTACCAGGCCTTTCTAGTCTGTCTTAGTCTGGAAGCTCCTCTGAAACCTGTCCACCGTGGATGACTCTGCTGGTATTTGAAATACCAGTGGGGTAGCTTCCAGTATCACAGCAACACACAAGCCACCACAGTACGACAAACTGACAGACAGGTGATGGCTTGTGTAGATATAACCTCCATGTATATCTTAAATTCTCCTCCTTCTGTCAATAGAATAGTCAAGAAATCAACTTGTTTTCTACTGCTCTGTTATAAAAGCTCACACTTAAATGACCTAGGAATAGAATTTTTCTCATCTCTATTTAGATGGACCTTAGCCTGAAGAATACTACCAAGTCAGAAATCATAGTGATTTGAATATTCTCTCCTGCTACAAGGAATTCAGCCCAGACAAGCTGGTTCCCTTTTTCACAGTATTTTCCAGAGGCAACCCAGCAAAAAAATGCATTTATTCTTAAATATGCAGCAGTGACTTCAACGGACATCTCAGTGGTAGCTGTAGTTAGAATTCTTTAGACACCTCTTGGATTAAGCTTGATGTGGGAGCAAGACACTACTAGGGAGATATGAATATTATTAGTATAGCTCATGATGTCAATATATGGCAAGAGATTTGTTGTGCTTTCCTTCCATGTTATTATATCCCACAGGGAAGTGGGATATGATATTTTTCTGACTACAGAGTTTTTAAGGAAACAGTTTCCACAAAGTTTACTTGCCTATCACATCAAAGGGTTGAGCAGAATTAGCCTCCCCTATGGAAACTTCCATGCATTTTTAAAACATATGGAAACTGCAAGGCAGAACTAGCTTAGGGCATCAAAGTGATCTTTCTCTAGTGAGAATGCACTGTCATGATGACAATGAGGATGATAATGATGACAAGTTTGTCTTTTACCAATTGTCTCATTCCTGTGTAAAATGAGGGCCACGGCACTCAAATGGAAATAATTTCAAAATCCAGACTTTTAATAACAATGTTCTAATTATCAGAGAAAAGGGGAACTTCTCAGGTTTAAATAGAAGCTAGATGATGTACATCTTTCACCCTTTTCAAATAATGTGATCGAACAATGTCTGGTTGGCCAAGAGAATATTAGGTAGACATTTCACTTAAAATAGAAACTTTTCTTTTAGTATTTAGTCTAGTGTTTTCCAGAAATTTTTGCTAAGACATGAGGTTTTTAATAGGAAACATATTGTGCATCTCAATTCTGATCGATAAATGCAAGAACTTGGAGAAACCCCAGAGTATAGCCCCTGGATATCCTTTTAACTCAGTACTTAAGTTACTCCTGAAATTCACCCTTCAGCCAAAGATTAGACAGGCCCATAAAACAAAGTGAGACTAAATGGGCACACCAGCCCAGGGGCAAAGAAGAGAAGGCAGGAGGGGATAGGAAAGCTGGTAATGGAGAACCCAAGGTCAAGAAGGGGAGAGTGTTGACATGTTGTGAGGTTGGCAACCCTTGTCACAAAACAATACGCATATTGTTTAACGAGAAACTAGTTTGCTCTGTAAACCTTCATCTAAAGTACAATAAAAAAAAAAAAAAAAGCAAGAACTTTCACTCGTGTCCCCTAGTTTATTGCCCATAGCAAACCTGTCTCTACGCTTTGTTTGCTTAACCTTGGGCATCTCCTACCAAAGGGGATCACAAGAGATGAAGTAGATCTGGAATATGCTCCAGAACTCAAAGTACATTTGTGGCTTTTCTGTGTGATAGCAGAACTGGCGCTAACAGAACATCCTATTTTCAGGAGATGCTACAATTCTATTAACTCCCTCTCCACTGACGACCTCTATGTGACTGCAACCCACTCTACTGCACAGCTCAGCCACAGACACTCCCTTCAGGGAGGAAGGCCTGCCCTCAGGATCCCTTGTCTCACAAGGATAGGGAAGAATTTCAAGGCAGAGACTGACAAGAATCTTTAAAAAGGTCAAAGTTATCTTTCAAGAATTGACATTAATCCAGTGATAAGACTTTCATATTATTTTCTGTCTTCATGGAGGTGGAGAAATGTCATTACTTATGGAGTCAGTAAAGAGTTAAAATTAAAAAATAAAAGTATTTGACTGAGGGAGTTGTATGGTGTACATAAAAGTGAAAGGAGGCTTGTAATCAAATTTTCCTTGAACACCTGATTTAGATTTTCTACCATCAGCTTACCTGAGAAACAAGGAACAAAACACAATATCAAATGCTTATTAGAGGTCCAAGAGAGCATAGATTGTATTGAGGTATAAGCAGAAAGAATACTTGCCAGGAAAGCAGAATACAATTCTACTGACAAGCATAGCCTGTAAGCTCAAATTCAGTCTTCTCTGAAAATTATCAGTTAGGCCATTATAAAAATGCCCCCCTTTACTCATCCAGGTGGAGACCTCTCATGTAATTCCCTTGGAGACAGAAAGGGTCATACAAATACGATTTCATATTCTGTAACATACTCCCCACTCATTCTATCCTCAGGCACTGTGATCTGAATTCCTGTTTTCATTTCCAGTAAATAAAGACAAAGGCAGTTGACTACTCAGAAAGTCCAGCGCTCTGTACCCAGCTAAGTCACCCATGGAAATGAGATATTTCACATAAACACCTGCGACCTTGGATAAGTGACATCTATGTTGAGTGTTCAATGTCGTTCAGAAAGTGAATATCCTATAATGGAGAGAGAAAGGGCAGGATTAGTTAATAAAAGTAAAATGGGTTAAGTTAGAATATTTTTAAAGAAAACAGTATAGACTGATGAGACACTTAAAGAAATAAATACTGTGGAGGAGATGTGTTTATATTCTCGTGACCACAAGAATAAGCAGAACCAAGAGCAGTGTTAGAGTCCAACCAACCAGAAAGAGCTGAGGAGGTCCCACTGAGGCAGAACTCTGATTCCCATCTGCAATCCCTTGGGCAACAGGACCTTCTCTGCATGCTAATTGCATCATTATAAGACAAGCTAAATGCAAATAAAACAAACAATAATTTGGGCAGAGCAACATGAGGTCTAGCCACCTTCTCCTTGGAGACAGATCAGGAAGGAGTTTTGAACATTCTGCGATGAAGAGGATGAGATTATGGTATAAAAGAATAAACTGAGTTGCTCCAAATTTGGTCCTAGTCAGGGTCAATAATTAACCAAATGCAGCAGGTCTCCTCTTACCTGAAGTGTCACATTTTGACATGTGCATTCCTTTTGACTGAAAAAGTTCACTTTTAGGGTTCTACAGCCTGAGATACGCAGATGAGACAACCTTGCTTGGCGAAATTGAAGATGGCTTGAAGCACTTACTGATGAAGGTTGAAGATTACAACTTTCATCATGGATTACACCTGAATGTAAAGAAAATAAAAATCCTCATAACTGAGCGTTGGATTGGAAGAGAGGAGGAACTGAAAGGTAATCTTTCTTCCTCTATATATAACTACATTTGGAGAGGGTTTTTTTTTTTTTTTTTTTTTTTTTTAAGAAAAAGCATAGATTTATATAGCCCATTGGTTCCAGACCTCTGCAGATACCCAACTCTGCAGATGTTCAAGTCTCTTATATAAAATGGCATAGTACATACTTTAAATCTTCTCTGGATTACTAATAATACCTAATACAACGTAAATGCTATGTAAATAGTTGTAAAGTGCTATGTAAATAGCACTTTACTCTCTCAGCCTTTGAGGGATTGCTTTAACCACTTAATTGCTTTTCAGGAGCCATTTTTTCACAGAAACAGAGGGTGCACACAACACAAGCAGTGAACAAATGAAAAGCCAGGTGAACAATGCTCAGACAATGAGTGCTGGAGAGAGACTGAGGATCTATGAAATGGCGGGAGGGTACAGCAGGGTGTGCCTGCACATCGATTCATTCGCGTGAATTTAGCATAGTGTTCAGTACTCGGCAAACTCAAGTCTTGCTTTTTGGAATTTTCTTTTTCAAAAACTTTCAACCTGCAGTTGGTTGAATCCATGGGTGAGGAACCCACAGATATGGAGGGCCAACTGTATTACTTATGACATTTAAAAATATAATAAACAGAAACCAGCACAACTTTCACAAGGAAGGGTCATGGAAGCTCCATAGACACATCCCAACTCCCTGAGGGACTGAATTGCTGGGCAGAGGGCTGTGGGAACCACGGTCTCGGGGAACATCTAGTTCAACTGGCATAACACAGTTTATAAAGACAATGTTCTACATTCTACCTTGGTGAGTAGCATCTGGGGTCTGAAAAGCCTGTGAGCAGCCATCTAAGATACTCCACTGGTCTCATCCCTCTGGGAGCAAGGGAGAATGAAGAGAACAGGTTACAAGGAAATGATTAGTCCAAAGGACTAATGGACCACAGCTACCAAGGCCTCCACCAGACTGAGTCCAGTATAGCTAGATGGTGCCTGGCTACCACAGCTGGCTGCTCTGACAGGGATCACAACATAGGGTTCTCGACAGAGCTGGAGAACGATGTACAACAAAATTCTAACACACACACACACAAAAGACTAGATTTACTGGCCTGACAGACTGGAGAAACCTCAAGAGTATGGCCCCCAGACATCCTTTTAGCTCAATGGTGAAGTCACTTCCAAGGTTCACTGTTCAGCTGGGGATTGGACAGCCCCATAAAACAAAATGGGACTAATGAGGCACAGCAGTCCAGGGACAAGGGCTAGAAGGCAGAAGGGTGCAGGAAAGCTGGTGTTAGGGAACCCAAGGTTGAGTAAGGACAGTGTTGATGTGTTGTGAGGTTGTTAACCATTGTCACAGGGCAACATGTGTACTGTTTAATGAGAAACTATTTTGTTCTGTAAATCTTCATCTAAAGTGAGAATAGCAGCACAATTGGAAGAGCGTAGTTGATGTCACTGAACTGTGCATGTAGAAATTTTTGAAATGGTGTATCTTTGGCTATGTATATTTTCACCAAAAAAAAAAAAAAAAAAGGTCAAGAAGGGAGAGGGTTGACATGTCGTGGGGTTGTTAACCAATGTCATAAAACAATACGTGTACTACTGTTTCATGAGAAACTATTTGTTCTGTAAACCTTCACCTGAAGTACAATAAAATAAAATAAAATTTATAATAAACAAATAAATAAAGGAGCAACAGGAACAGTCAAAACAAGTCTAAATAGGTGAAGGATCTGCAGTGTTTTAACAACATGAGTTTCTAGGGTAAAGGGAAGTAGGACTTATCAGTTTATGGTCAAGGATATAACACAGGGACAGAACTGAGATGAAGCAAATGAGGTGCCTACCGGGAAAAAATTGAGGCACTTACTCCCAGGCCTGTGACTTGCATGACCTTTAGGCCTGGCCCTGGTCTAACATGACATTGAAAGCATCTCCAAAGTGGAAAGGCCATTATTATGTAAAGTAGGTTCCTGAACTATATAGTATAAACTTCTTTCTCTTCCCATTCCCACTTCTAAAGAAAATAATAATTAATTTTTAAACCATTAACTCTGAACATTAAATCTAAGATATCCCAAATGCAGCTTCCCAGACTTCTGGCAACATGGTGTTCTAGGCAGAAGCACCACGCTGTCCCTCCACAGCAAAGATCAGAAAAACTAAGCCAAACAGAGAAAACAGCAATCCTGAAACCCTAAATATCAAATGAAGAGATAAAGAACTCAGCCAAGCACCAAATGGAATAAGAAACTGACAGAGAACAGAGAGCGAGGAGACATACATGCAGAAGTCCCCTATCAGCTAATGCAGCATGGATCTGCCATCTTGGACTCCTATCAGAGACCAGCAAATAGGGGATACGAGAAAGCAGCTTCACGGAGCTTCCAGCAGGAGACAGAACAACTGGTAACTGGCGATATATGCTTTCCCACCCCCTACCCTTCTTCACCCCCACTTGGCCTCCTCTGCTTCCCGTGGCCACAGTCTCCTGGCCAGGAAGCAACAGCTGCTTGGATTCTACCCACCTGCACTGGCCAACTCCCGAATGCAGTCTTCCAGAATGCAGACTAAGCAAAAGTACCACATCCTTCCTATCTATTCACTCCTTTCTTTGAGAACGTCACCCGGGCAAAAGGATGGATTGTTTTGGGGAGGGGGTTTGCATGGGTCTTTTTCAATGTTTGAGTATGAAGTTTTGAACTCTCAAGTGGTTTGGCAAGTAATACACCCACTTCCTTTGGCTAGTGTGATATCAGCATAATCATTTGTGAAGTTAGCTGAAGTTAGGAATACAGTATGACACTGCCCCAGGGTGAAATGAAATAACCAAAAACAGGGTGTTATTTGCTTAAAATGCCACAGTGTGGCCCTACTACTTGTTTATGGCAGCCAACCATTCTGATTGGTCAGTACTCGTGCCTAACTGATTGTAAATGATTTTGAATACCATCCTTGGGGAGAAAGGAGACTAAGGTTCAATGAATAGTTAGTTTCATGCTCAGTCTAAGCAGCTGAGCTAATACCTATAGATATGAAAAATGGTAGATTAGTCCTTTTCACTTTGTAGCATCTTTGATTGATAGCTAACCACTAGATGGCAACAGATCCTGAGTCTGGTACACTACACTGGATCATCTCCCCAAACATCCTCCTCTTTTCACATGTAAGCTTTCATTACCCAAGGGAAAGTGATCCCAGATAAAGGCCACATAAAGTGAATCAACTTAAAATGGGGACCAAAATAAAATAAAGTGATTGGGACTTTATCTCACTAAATGAAATTTAAAAAAATGAAATTCCAGTTTTATTTGACAGTTTTAAAATTTTAGTTATTAATTGTAATTATCTTCTAATCATTAGAAAAGAGAATAAATCAACTCTTGACTGTTTACAATCACAAATATTATGGAAACCCAATACAGTACCCTTGTATCAAGACCATCTGAGCTCTTATTTGTAAAAATAACTAGGAGATTTAACAGTTTTTCCAAGGGTATGTCTTAATCCTTTGATAGCCAAGCCATTCGCTTTTGAAGGACTACCACTTTTGTCTTTTTCCCTGTTTTGTTTCCATTTGTTAACTGGTCTACTCATTTATCAATGGACTTGAGTAGGAATCAAGCAATTCTCCAACCATCACTTCCATCAATGCCATTAAGTATTGTTGTGGTAGGCAGAATTCTAAGATGGTCCTCAAGATTCTTGCCCGCTGGTATACACACCATAGAGTGTGGGTGGGACCTATGAATATGATGGGATTATGTTACATTATATAAGACTCCACTATAGCATGCTGGAGTGAGAGTCTCCTTTTGGCTTAAAGAAACAAACAGCTGTGTTGTGAATTGCTCACAAAGGGGGCCATATGGCAAGGACCCAAGGGTAGCCTCCAGCAGCTGGTCCCCATCTGACAGCCAACAGGTAAATGAGAACTTCAGTCCTATAACCACAAGGAGCTGAATCCTGTCAGTTCCTTGAGCTTGTCTGTACCGATGAACTAGAAAGGGGACCCCAAGCCTCAGAGGGGCTTGACACCATGGTTCCAGACTGGTAAGGCCCTGAGCAGAGGACTCAGTAAAACTGTGCCTGGACTCCTGCCCATGGAATCTGTAAGATAATAAATTTGTATTGTTTTAAGCTGCCAAGTTTGTGATAACTTGTAATGCAACAATAGAAGACTAACATGCTTGCATTTTTGAAAGTTTTATAATTTCACTTTTTAATCAATGTACATGTATTTACATTGTTTGGTTTACTATTTAGACAATCTCTCAACCAAAAATATTTGACAGAGATATTGGCAAAATAGATTAGTATGGGCAGGTTCTCCTCTCTGATGGATTTTTGAGTGAGGGCAAATTTTATAAATGGTTTATTTTGGATATAAGCATACCTCATTTTATTGCACTTCACAAATACTACATTTTTTTACAAATTGAAGATTTGTAACAACCCTGTGTCGAGCAAGTGTATTGGCACCTTTTTTCCAAAATGTCTCTGTGTCACATTTTGGCAATTCTCGCAGTATTTCAAACTTTTTCATTAACACTATACCTGTTATGGTGATCTGTGTGATCTTTGATATTACTATTGTAATTGTTCTGGGGTGCCATGAACCATGCCCATATAAGATGGCAAACTTAATAAATGTTGTGTGTGTTCTGACTGCTTAACCGACCAGCCATTCCCCCATTTTTCTCCCTCTCCTCAGGCCTCCCTGTTCCCTGAAACACAAAAATATTGAAATTAGGCCAATTAATAATCCTACAATGGCCTCTAAGTGTTCAAGTGAAAGGAAGAATTGCATGTCTCTTACTTTAAATCAAAAGCTAGAAATGATTAAGCTTGGTGAGGAGAGCGTGTCAAAAACCAAGAAAGGCTGAAAGCTAGGCCTCTTGCACCAAACAGTTAGCCAAGTTGTGAATGCAAAGGAAAAGTTCTTGACGGAAATTAAAAGTCTTACTCCAGTGAGCACACAAATGATAAGAAAGTGAAACAGCCTTATTGCTGATATGCAGAAAGTTTTAATGGTCTGGGTAGAAGATCAAACCAGCCACAACATTCCCTTAAGCCAAAGCCTAATCCAGAGCAAGGTCTTAACTCTCTTCAATTCTGTGAAGGCTAAGAGAAGTGAGGAAGCTGCAGAAGAAAAGTTTGAAGCTAGCAGAGGTTGGTTCACGGGATTCAAGGAAAGAAGCCGCCTCCGTAAGACAAAAGTGCAAGGTGAAGCAGCAGGTGCTGATGTAGAAGCCGCAGCAAGTTATCCAGAAGATCTAGCTAAGATTATCCATGAAGGTGGCTACACTAAACAACAGATTTCCAGTGTAGATGAAACAGCCTTATATTGGAAGAAGATGTCATCTAGGACTTTCATAGCTAGAGAGGAGAAGTCAATGACCGGCTTCAAAGTTTCAAAGGACATGCTGACTCTCCTGTTACTGGCTAATGCAGCTGGCGACTTTAAGTTGAAGCCTGTTATAGACTAATTGTGTTCCCCAAAAATGTGTGTCCACTTGGCTAGGCCACGATTCCCAGTATTGTGTGACTGTCCATCATTTTGTCATCTAACGTGATTTTCCTATGTGTTGTAAGTTTTACCTCTATGATGTTAATGAGGCAGGATTCATCTACAAGATTAGGTTGTATCTTGAGTCAATCTTTTTTCGGATATAAAAGAGAGAAGCAAGCAGAGAGATGAAGGACCTTATCAACCAAGAAAGTAGTGCCAGGAGCAGAGTGCATTCTTTGGACCTGGGGGTCGCTGCACTGAGAAGCTCCTAGACCAGGGGAAGATTGATGTTAAGGACCTTCCTCCAGAGCCAATAGGGAGAAAGTCTTACCCTGGAGCTGGCACCCTGAATTCAGAGTTCTAGCCTATTAGAGTATGAGAGAACAAATTTCTCTTTGTTAAAACCACCCACTTGTGGTATTTCTGTTACAGCAGCACTAGATAACTAAGACAAAGCAATCTCACTTACCATTCCAAAAATCCTAGGGCCCTTAAGAATTATGCTAAATCTATTCTGCCTGTGCTTCTACAAATGGAACAACAAAGCCTAGGTAACAGCACATCTGTTTACAACAAGGTTTACTAAATATTTTAAGCCCATTGTTAAGACCTACTGCTCAGAAAAAAAGATTCCATTCAAAATATTAGTGCTCATTGACAATGCACCTGATCACCCAAGAGCTCTGATGGGCATGTACAAGGAAATTAATGTTGTTTTCATGCCTGCTAACACAACATGCATTCTGCAGCCCATGGATCAAGGAGTAATCTCGACTTTCAAGTCTCGTTATTTAAGAAATACATTTCATAAGGCTATAGCTGCCATAGATAGTGATAGATACTGATGATCTGGGCAAAGTAAACTGAAAAACTCCTGGAAAGGATTCACTATTCTAGATGCCATTAAGAACATCCACGTTTCTTGGGAAGAAGTCAAAATACCAACATTAACAGGAGTTTGGAAGAAGTTGATTCCGACCCTCATGGATGACTTCGAGGGATTCAAGACTTCAGTGGTGGAAGTAGCTACAGATATGGTGGAAATAGCAAGAGAGCTAGAATTAGAAGTGGAGCCTGAAGATGTGACTGAATTGTTGCAATCTCAGAATAAAACTTTAACGGATGAGGAGTTGCTATAGGAAATCCAAATATTTGAAATATCAGACACAGAATGATAGCTGAAAAACAATGAAAGAAGATAACTGTCAATGTACAATTCAATGCCCAGCCCAGTGTGTATATATGTATATATATATATATATATATATACACACATATATATACATACATATATAAATATATATATATGCACACACGTATCTTTTAAAGATGAAAGCAAAGTAAAGACATTTCCATACAAAAAAAAAAATTGAGGGAATTTGTCAGGAGCAGACTCACGGTAAAAGAGATAATAAATTAAGTTATTCTAATGAAGGGAAAACGATCCCAGATAGAAACACAGAGATACAGAAAGTAATGAAGAACAATGGTAAATGGGCAATAAAAATAAGTAAGTCCTGACTGTATAAAACAGTAATTAATTATAATGTCTTGTGAAAATACTGTGAATTTAAGTCTACAAACTTAAAATCTGTCACATCTGTACTATGCTCTTTTTTTCCTTTTTGTGTCTTCATTTTGATTGCTTAAGTATTTTTATTATTACAATTGCTCTCTCTATTACCTTGTTAATTATACATTATTTTATTATCTTGGTATAATTCCCCTCTCTGGGATAACATCACCAAGTGATTACATATTTACAACATTTTTAAAATTTTACTTTCAACTTTCAGGAATTTCTTTTAAATTTATATTGTTTACAATCATAAAAAGAATTACATAATTTCAAAGTTACATCTACAAAAGAAGAAGTTTCAGAAAGTTGAGACTCTATGCCTATTCCCTCTCTCCATTTATAGGTAACTGTCATGGATTGAATTGTGTCCCCAAAAAATATCTGTCAACTTGGCTAGGTCTTGATTCCTGGTATTGTATAATTGTCTATCATTTTGTCATCTGATGTGATTTCCCTATATGTTGTAAATCCTATCACTATCATGTAATCTGATGGATTGGTGGCAGTTATATTGATGAGATCTACAAGATTAGATAGTGTCTTAAGCCAATCTCTTCTGAGACATAAAAGAGAGAAGCAAGCAGAGAGACAGAGGGACCTCATACCACCAAGAAAGCAGTGCCAGGAGCAGAGCACGTCTTTTGGACCTGAGGTTCCTCCTCTGAGATGCTCCTAGACCAAAGGAAGACTGATGACAAGGCCCTTCCTCCAGAGCTGACAGAGAGAGAAAGTGTCCTGGAGCTGACACCCTGCATTTGGGCTTGTAGCTTACTAAACCGTGAGAGAATAAATTTCTCTTTGTTAAAGTCATCCACTTGTGGTATTTCTCTTATAGCAGCACTGGATAACCAAGACAATAACCATTTCTTTAAATGTCATAGTTTATCCTCCCATTGTTTTTGTTTTTAATATAAGCAAATGCACATATATATTAATAATTTATAATTCTTTGATAAATAGTAGATTAGTAAATACACTTTTATCAAACTTGCTATTTTCATTAAAAAATATATCCTGGAGATCACTCCATAGAATTATATAGCGAGAGGTCATCTAAGATGCATCAATTGGTCCCAACTCACCTGGAGTAAAGGAGAATGAAGAACACCAAAGCTGCAAGGAAAATATCAGCCCAAGAGAAAAAAGGGCCACATAAACCAGAGACTCCATCAGCCTGAGACCAGAAAAACTGGATGGTGCCCAGCTACCACCAATGACCGCCCTGACTGGGAACACAACAGAGACTTCCTGATGGAGCAGGGGAAGGGTGGGGTGTAGAACTCAAATTCTAGTAAAAAGACCAGACTTAATGGTCTGACTGAGACTGGAGGAACCCCAGAAAGCAAAGCTCCCAGACTCTCTGTCAACCCAGAACTAAAACAATTCCCGAGGCCAGCTCTTCAGACAAAGATTGGACTGGACTGTGGGACATAAAGTGATACTCGTGAAGAGTGTGCTTCTTAGCTCAAGTAGATACATGAGACTAAATGGGCAGCTTCTGTCTGAAGGTGAGATGAGAAGGCAGAGTGGTAGGAGCTCGTTGAATGGACACAGGAAATCAGGGGTGGAAAGGAGGAGTGTGCTGTCACAGTATAGGGAGAGCAATTAGGGTCACATAACAATGTATGTATAAATTTTTGCATGAGAGACTAACTTGAATTGTAAACTTTCACTTAAACTACAATAAAAAAAGAAGTTAAAAAAGTTATATATAGCTCTCATCCCTTTTTTACTAGCTGAATGATTTACCACAAAGTAAATACATTCATGTAACCACCACCCAGAGCAAGAAATAGAATACTACCAGATTCCTAGAAGCATCCCTAGTGCCCTCTCATAATCACTACCCCCTCCCTCTTTCACAACCTCATTTCTAACCCACCCAAAACCCACTACTGTTGCATGGATTCTGACTCATAGCAACCCTAATATGTCATTAAACCAAAAACAAGACCCACTGCCATAGAGTCGATTCCAACTCATAGCGATTCCATAAGGTTTCCAAGGCTGTAAATCTCTACAGAAGCAAACTGCCACATCTTTCTCCCACAGAGCACTGGTGGTTTCAAACCGCCGACCCTTCGGTTAGCAGTCAATCATTTTAACCACTGCATCACCAGGGCTTTTTTCATTTCTAACACCATATATTAATTTTGCCTGTTTAAGAACTTTATATAAAACCAAAAAACCAAACCCACTGCCGTCGAGTTAATTGTGACTCATAGTGACCCTACAGGACAGAGTAGAACTGCCGCACAGGGTTTCCAAGGAGCATCTGGTGGATTCGAACTGCCGACATTTTGGTTAACAGCTGAACTCTTAACCACTACACCACCAAGGTTTCCAGAACTTTATATAAGTGGACTCATATATATTCCTTTGTGTTAGCCTTCTTATGTTCAATTATTTGAGATTTATCCATGTTGTACTTTTTTTCCTTTTTTTGCTGAATGACATGATATTCTATTCTTCGAATATATCATAATTAATTTGTCCATTCTCCTGTTGATGGGGATTCACATGGTATCCAGTTTTATTCTACTGTGATTAATACTGTGCAGGTCATTTAGTACTTTTCTTTTGGTACATGTATGTATGCATTTCTGTTAGTTATATACCTAAGAAGAAAATGTATAAAATATACATAGGAGTGGAATTACTGGTCATAAGATACGCATATGTTCAACTTTAATAAATACTGTCAGTTTTCCAAAGTGGTTGCACCAATATACACTCCCTCAAGCAGTAAGTAGATGAGAGTTCCAGTTGTTGAACATCCTCACCAATGCTTGGTATTGTCTTTCTTTTTAACTTCAATCATCTTGGTGGATGTATGATGGTATTTTGTGCTTTTATTTCACATTTTTCTAGTGAATAATGATGCTGACTACCTCAATCATTGCTTATTGGCCATCTAGATAACTTTCTTTGTTAAGTACTTGATCTTTTGCCCATTTCCTATTACGTTGCCTTTTGTTCCTAATTGATTTGTAGTTTTTTTGTTTTTTTTTTAATTTTAAGTATTCTGGATATTAGTCCTCTATTAGTTTTACGTATTACAAATACTTTCTCCCAACCTATGGCTTTCATTTTTTTAAAAAAGCTGTGTTGTTTTTAGCTGCAGTTGAGTTGATTCTGCCTCATGGCGACCCCATGTGTCCAGAGTAGAACTGCTCCATAGGACTTCAAGGCTATGACCTTTTGGAAGCAGATTGCCAAGCCTGTCTTCCAAGATGCCTCTGGGTAGGTTCGAACTGCCAACTTTCCCGCTAGTAGTCAAGGGCTTAACCATTTGTGCCCCCCAGAATTAAGGTACAACTGACATACAATAAACTACACCTATTTAATGTGTATAAATGACGAGTTTTGACATATTTATACACCCGTGAAATCAAGGTACTAAACATACCCATCATTCCTAAAAGTTTCTTCTTGCCCATGTGTAATCCATACCCGCCAGACCCTGCACATGTTATGTAGCATTTTCTTTTGTGTTTATTAGCCATTTGTATATTTTTGAAAAATATGTTTGCATCTTTTGCCCATTTTTAACTGGGTTGTTTACCTTCTTCTTATTGCATTGTAGGAGTTCTTTGTATATCCTGAATACAAGTCCTTCATCATATAGATGTATAGCAAATATTTTTTTCCTAGTCTGTGACTTGTCTTTCAAAGAAAAGCTTTTATTTTCTGTACATCCCAGCAGCAGCCAATGTTGTGAGCATCAAATATTCTCTCAATGTTGTGAGAGTTAATTGAGTAGATCCCAGAATTTGGGCTTAAGTGTGTATCCTATTTGAACAAGAATAATTATCCCTCTGTGTTTCCATAAGTGAAGTATTTACACAACATCTACCTGGTGTCAAATAAAATACTGCCTAGAACAGCACAAAGGGCCCTTGGCTCATTGTCATATAGTTGCTAGCTTTATAATATAAGTCTCTCCAGAGTGGTGAGGTTGTCCTGCTGAAAATATGCAACTGATTAAAGTTCAGAAGTTATCCGCTCTCATTAATAAACTGAGCTCATCCTCCAAAAATCAGTTCCAGAGACTTTCAAAAAATAGACCCTCTTTAAAATTGAGCCCGCTACTGCTGCTCTGAGCTAAGTTAGGCCCTCGTGAAAGCAATCTACTTCATTATCATTGACTCGCAGTTTCCATCTGCAGTATATGTAATTTCATACCCAACCCACAAAGTGGTCCTTCTAAATTTAGGGAATGTCCAAAAAGTCCCTCTTAGGAGCCAACTACAACAATTTGCTCTCTGGCATCAGTTGCAACAAAACAGCAAGAGGAAAGGAACCAGAAGAGAGGAGCAAGGTGAGAGGGAAGGCCGAGTCCCTCCAGAGACTGAGCTCTGAAGGGCAGAGCAAGATGAGGCTGAGGGAACAATCCAAAATTCTCCAAGGAGAAAAATACACTTTAATGAGAGACACAAATCCACTGTTTTGTAGCAACAATGGGGTGGGAATATAATTTGAAGTGTAATATTAACTGGGCAGTCGTCCTTCGCTGGGCACTTGCTATCCACAGGAAAGATGCCTCAGAGCAAAAATGCAAACAGGGAAATCGAGACAAACCAGTTGATCTCCTGACTTTTGAACTTTAAAAACCAAGGCCTGGGCTTAAAGAATAAAGTGAGTTTTTCTCTCTCTCCTTCCACCTCCCCTCACTCCCTGCAGCCTGACAAGATAATTCTCTGAGTTGATATTTTTAACTAAAGAAGACTAGAGATCTGTGATGACTACATGCAGTGTTTGCTGGATTAAAAATGGGGAAAAAATCTATAAAGGACATTGCTGGGACAATCGGAAAATTTTTGGATATGAATTGTGTGTTAGTAACAGCATTTTGTCATGTTAAATTCCCAAATTGATAAGGTAGAAGAATGCCTTTGTTCTGTGTCTCATTGTGAAATGTCACGATGTAGGTAACATCATCTTCAATGACTCAGGGGTAAAAAAGTGTGTGTGTGCACGCGCGAGTACGCGCATGAGTGTGTGTGTAGAGAGCAAGAGAGTAAGAACGAGAAATCAAGAGAGAGAGAGAGAGAGAGATGGAGCACAAATGAGATGAAAAGTTAACTCCATTGGAGTATCTAGATAAAAGACATAAGATGTTCATTATGCTAGTCTTATAACTAGTCTTACAACTTTTATGAAGATTGAAATTTTTCAAAATTAAACACGTTTTTGAGATGGGAGAAAAGTGACAGAATCAGAAAGGAGAGCAAAATGGTGAGAAGCTGATCAGTGGCTCTCAAATAAGGGGCTAGTGTTTGTTGCAAAAGAGGTCATGATAAAATGCCCGTAAGTTTGGGAATCTGATAGTGGAGAGGACGTGTACCCTGCTTCCCACCTAGATTCCTGGGAGGCAGCAGCTTTGCATGGTAGAATAAGGTTGAATGGAATGTTGAGGACCAAGAGGGTTTAACACAGCCAACCACACAGCAAAGACAAGGGATGGGCATCCTGTCTGGTTCTTCAAAGGCGCTTGTGAGTTGCTGGCAGTGGGCTCATCCTCCTGATCCCTGATGCTACCTGCCACTCCAGAAAGAAGAAACCCTGAACTTACTGAGTTTAAACCTAGAAAGACTGAGTTTACCCAGAAGAGATTAACTTTATGTTTTATGTCACTCAACAAAAGGGGGGCTTGAAACTGAGATGAGGTTCAGTGTTAAAAGAAAAAAAGGAGTGGGTCTTAATTATCTAGAACTGCCATAACAGAAATACCACCAGTAGGTGGCTTTAAAGAACAGAAATCTATTTTCTCACAGTTCTGGAGGCTAAACTTGCAAATCAGGGTTGCAGCCTTGTTAATTCCTTCTTTGTCCATAGCCCCAAGCATTCCTTGGTTCCCTGGCTTGTAGACGATCTTCACATGGTGTCTGTCTCCTCCTGTGTGCGTGTCTCTGTCTCTATTCTGCTCCTTTCATAACTCAGAAGCGATTAGGTTTAGGACCCACCACACAATGGTGTGGATTCATTAACATAACAAATGAAAACCCCTATTTCCAAACAGGGTCACATTTACAGGAACGGGGGTAAGATTTCAGCACATATTTTAGGGGAACATATTTCAATCCATAAGCAAGTGCTGTATTTCTTGTTCGCCTGAGTTTCTGTGGTATGAGAGTCCACGCCCACAACATTTTCTCTCTGAAGAACAGATACTGCTTGGACATTGGTCATTTATTCTGTACCTTGGGCATTAGTAATTTAATCCATGTTCTGTCCCCAAGGATCTCCTGTGATTAGTATTAATGGGCTGAGGCAAGAAGAAAGAAGAAGCTGACTTCACATTTATGAATATTAAATACGAGGAATCAGCTTTTTGCCTTCCAGCAGCCAATTTCCTCTCCTGGGAAGTGCTTCTCTGTTAAAATGACGAATACTTTTAAAGTGACAAATACTTTTAAAAAGTAGTGTGTAGAAAGACTTTCTAAAATCAAAATCCAATTTTAGTGATTACACAGTTGTTTCTTAAGCTCAGGCAAGCCACCTTGTATACACATAGAACTTTGGAAGAATTTACAGTTATAATTATCAGCTTAAATTGTGTTTTAAATGTCATCCTTTAAAAAAAAACAGTAATATTCCTTGTAGTCTGTGTCATTAAGCTGGATTATTACTTGGCAACACTCAAGGTGGGGATTCTTGCAACATGAAGATAACAATCTCTTCTCTGTAGACTTTTAGTTCCTCAGGGATTCAAAGATTAAGTTGCTTAGAGACCCCATGGAATTTGCAGAAAAAGCAAACTCTAATCTTGACATCTGTAATTAACGTTTTATCTTACTCTGAAATTTTAGTTTGCTGGCAGCTTAGCTGGTCTTTGGAGCCGAGTAATGTTCTTGCTATACCACATCCCACACAACTCTCCATTCCAAAGGTGGGGTGGGTGCGCTAGGGTCTGGACAGACTCTTCTCTCTTGGACAGTGTTAGGCTCGTGCTCTTGTTATGTACTGGTTTCAGATGCCCAGGCTCCTTTCTATCAAGCTCCCTGCAGTTTTGCTGTTGTTGTTAGGTGCTTTTGATTTGGTTCTGACTCACAGCAACCCTATGTACAAGGGATGAAACGCTGCCCAGTCCTGAACCATCCTCACAATTGTTGCTATGTCTGAGCTCACTGTTGCAGCCACTGTGTCAATCCATCTCATTGAGGGTCTTCCTCTTTTTTGCTGATCCTCTACTTTATCAAGCATGATGTCCTTCTCCAGAGACTTATCCCTCTTGAAAACATGTCTAAAGTAAGTGAGACGAAGTCTCACCATCCTCACTTCTAAGAAGCATTCTGGCTGTACTTCTTCCAAGACAGATTTGTTAGTTCTTCTGGCAGTCCATGGCATACTCTGTATTCTTGGCCAACACCATAATTCAAAGGCATCAATTCTTCTTCAGTTTTACTGTTCATTGTCCAGCTTTCGCATGCATATGAGGTGACTGAAAGTACCATGGCTTGGATCAGGCACATCTTAGTCCTCAAAATGACATCTTTGCCTTTTAACACTTTAAAGAGGTCTTTTGCAGCAGATTTACCCAATGCGATACATTGATTTCTTGACTGCTGCTTCCATGGGTGTTGATTGTGGAGCCAGGTAAAATGAAATCCTTGACAACTTCAATCTTTTCTCCCTTTGTGATGTTGCTTATTGGTCTAGTAGTAAGGATTTTTGTTTTGTTTACATTGAGGCATAATCCATACTGAAGGCTGTAGTCTTTGATCTTCATCAGTAACTGCTTCAAGTCCTCTTTCAGCAAGCCATGTTGTGTCATCTGCATATCACAGGTTGTTAATGAGTCTTCTTCCAATCCTGATGCCTTGCTGTTCTTCATATAGTCCAGCTTCTCTGATTATTTGCTCAGCATACAGATTAAATAAGTATGGTGAAAGGATACAACCCTGACACACAAATTTCCTGACTTTAAACCACACAATATCCACTTGTTCTGTTTGAACGACTGCCTCTTGGTCTATGTACAGACTCCAGAAGAGCACAATTAAGTGTTCTGAAATTCCCATTCTTCATAATGTTATCCGTAATTTGTTATGATCTATACAGTCGAATGCCTTTGCATAGTCAAAAAAACACAGGTAAACATCTTTCTGGTATTCTCTACTTTCAGCCAAGATCCATCTGACATCAGCAATGATATCTCTCGTTCCATGTGCTCTTCTGAATCTGACTTAAATTTCTGGCAGTTTCCTGTCGAGGTACTGCTGCAACTGCTTTTGAATTATCTTCAGCAAAATTTTACTTGTGTGTGATATCAATAATATTGTTTGATAATTTCCACATTCTGTTGGATCACCTTTCTTTGGAATGGGTACAAATATGGATCTCTTCCAGTTGTTTGGCCAGGTAGCTGTCTTCCAAATTTCTTGGCAAAGACGAGTGAGTGCTTCCAGCATTGCATCTGTTTGTTGAAATGTCTCAATTGGTATTCCGTCAATTCCTGAAGCCTTGTTTTTTGCTAATGCCTTCTGTGCAGCTTTGACTTCTTCCTTCAGTACCATAGGCTCTTGATCATATGCTACCTCCTGAAATGGTTGGTCATCAACCAATTGTTTTTGGTACAGTGACTCTGTACATTCCTTACAGGTTTGCTAAGCCAGGCTAATGGTTGCCTGGTTTCTGATCCTTTTTATATTGGGATCTCAGACCAATGCATATGTTATGCATAAAGCACAGGACCAATTGACGATTGTAAAAATAGCTATATAACATTTATTATGCAGTGAAATGTAAAAATATATGTATAATTCTGGCTAAATAAAACACAATATCTTTTCATCAGTAACCCTAGCCACTTAGGCAAGAACATGTTATATAAACCTGGCCTATTTGTAGATACAGGAGTCCCTGGGTGGTACAAACAGTTAATGCACTTGGCTGCTAACCGAAAGGTTGGTGGTTCAAGTTCACCCATAGGTGCCTCAGAAGAAGGGCCTGGTGATCTACTTCTGAAAAATCAGCCACTGAAAATCCTATGGAACACAGTTCTACATTGACACACATGGGGTCACCATGAGTAGGCATCAACTCGAAGGCAACTTTTTTTTTTTAATGTGTACTCACATTCATACATACACACACACACACACACTGATTTGACTAAGCATGCACCACTTCTAATTGCTCCAACATTTTTCCACATATCTATTTGTAACTCTTTGGAATGAAGTGCACAAATGCTTGGCTGATACCCCTATCAATGCTATCTCCAAAAGTGAAAAGAAAGATAATTCATCTTATATCTCACCCTTAAAAGATAATTTAGTGATTATGTAGCTATGGTTGTTAGAGAGCATCATAGTCATCCTTTCCTTCACTCGATAAACATTTATTGAACTCCTACTCTGGAGCCTGGCATCTTTACCGAGGATGCAACAGTGAAAACAACAGAATGGGTCATGCTGCCTCTGAGCTAACGTGCTAGTGAGGAGAGACAATGAACAAGGAACAACATTAATAAAGGCCAGGTGGTGAAAAAAAACAAGAAGAAACTACAACGGAACGATGTTACAGAGTGGGTGTGGGCTGCCTCCGACTGAGGGGTCAGGGAACATTCCACTGGAGGTGACTTTTGAGCTGACACCTGAGTCACAAGTTTAGGATATAGCTCTATCCTCTTATTTCTGAGGTCATTTTATGACTTTGCCTTGGGAAAAATATCTCCTTCATGCACATTTAAATGCAGTTATTAGAATAAATGTCTTGTGGATGGGGTTCTATATTACACCCTCTGCTGCAATATGCTTTCTTTTAAAGTTTGACTCTCATATGATATTATCCATTGGAATCCATTTTGGAAAAGTAAGTGGCAAGTCCAAACCCATTAGCTGTAAGTGATACAGGAAACCCAAAATGATGTTCCAGCAGAGGCTGAGTTGGCCTTTTAGACAAAAATGATGAGTTTATTGCGTGCAGGCTGCACATCTCAGCCTCTTTCAGTGGCCAAACCATCCAACAAAATTTCTCCTTCAAGTGCTTATGATGAAGAACAGCTACCAACACACCCAGGCAAGCGTTCTTCTATTCTTCTGTGTATTCATCAGCCAGCAGTTTGCATGCTCAGAGTAAGAAGCAGATGTATTTCTTCTTAGGCATATCTATTGATAAGCTGCAGGATGTTCATCTTCTATCATCTTGTACTTCATATACCTTATGGCTTATGACTTGTAGTCAACAGAAATAGCCACCTGAGGGTGTCTCCATGCCACAATTCTGCTACTTATACAACAAAATAACCAGAGTAGCATGACCTTGTGCCAGTCATTTAATCTCCCTAAGTCTTATTCTTTTGTATTTAAAAAGAAGAAATTAAACCAGGTGAACTCATAGTTCTAATTCTAGTCTTTTAGGAGTCCATGAAAATGATCTAAACTCTGTTTCTTTGCAAGGTAACATATACAACATTTAAGGATATATAAGAAAGAATAATATCTGAACACTTTTAGCACTGTTTCCATTGGAAATATGCTTTGCTACAACTAATTAAAAAATTTAACAAGACTTAAACAAATAAAATTTTATTTCTCTCACATAACAAGTCTGGAGGTAGGTAGGCTTCGACCGGCTTTGGCACTCTGTTAGGGCATCGTATTCTTTGATTGTTCCTTCAGTATTGTAGCCTCAAGTTCATAAAATGGTTGCTGTAACTGCAAAAATCAAGTGCTCGTGACTGCTTAATGGCTGGAAGATTGGGGGAGAAGGGAGCAGTATCAGCTAGGTTTGATCTTTCTTTCAGGAAGACAAAATATGTCGTAGAAGCTCCTGCAGCAGATCACACGTTTGGTCTCCTGTGTCACATGACCAACTCTAGGGGCAAGGGTTGCTGGGAAAGAGAATACCCAGTGGAGATTCCAGTATCTACAATGGCTTTTGTATCAGCTAAGAAACCATGTCTAATACAATCATTTCAGTATTATATCTTCATAGGCATGCATATCTCCTTAATTATAACTCCCAGGATAGTTATCTAGGATTTTACTAAAATATAGAAATAAAACCAACATTAAATTATTGAATGATCAAAACTTAGGAAGGCATTGGCTTGCTGGCCACTTAAGCAAGGAGAACCAATATCAACTGAGTCAAACTGGAATGTTTCTACATTTGTCAAAATAAATTAAGGTTAAAAGTTGGCTGGTTTTTTAAATCACCAAAAAAAAAAAAAAACTTTTCTAATTTTAAGAAAAGTACAAGATTATTAAACAAGAATCCTAGATTGTGGGGAAGAGTGCTGTCACATGGTGAGGATTGCAACCAATGTCACAAAACTATATGTGCATAAATTTTTGAATGAGAAACTAACTTGAGCTGTAAACTTTAACCTAAAGCAATAAAAGTATTAAAAGAAGAAGAAGAAGAATCCTCGATCGTAATAAATTATAAAGAAGGAAGTGAAAGTCACCTAAAATTAACCCCTGATAAAATGTATTTGGTACATGCCCTTCTAAATGCTTTTCTAAGCATTCTATGTATTTCTTCCCTCCTCCACTCCTTTCTTTCTATAAACATAGTAGGTCCTTCTGAAATCCACTTTTCTTTGCTGAATATATCCCAGTCACCTTTTCATTATCACTAGTTCCTGTGTCATACTTCATTATGAAGTACAGACTCACGCCAGACTGCCTGGGTTTCACCCCTAACTCTGTTACTTACCAGTTGCATAACTTTGGGCACATAACTCAACCTCTTTGTGCCTCATCTTCCTCATCTTTAAAATGAGATGATAATAACATCTACCCATAGGATTGTTATGAAAAATAAATGAGTTAAACCCTGTAAAGCACTCAGAATAGTGGCAAGCAAAAAGTAAGTGCTCAATAAATGTCAACTGTATGGAAATTTATCAACTAATATAATGAATCCTGGATTGGTAGATATTAAAATTGTTGTATCCCTGAAAATATATCTTTAGACACATGACCAACAATTTCCTAAGGATGCGTCTCCTCAAATATAATTGCTGGGCAGAAGGATGTTCACATTTTAAACGCTGACACTTAATTTCCAAGCTGCCCTATAGAAAACTTGTCCCAGGCTATGTAGGGAGAGCTTGTTTTTGAGTATAGGAGTGCCTATTTTTTTTTCATATCTTTTCCAACACTCAATATTAATTTTTGCCAAACTGATAAGTGTAAAAAAAAAAACTCATTATTATTTTAATTTACATTTGTTTTTTATTATTAATTGCCTGATTCTTTTGAGGCTTAACCAGTTTGTGTTGTAGTAGTTGGCTTACATGCTCTTTAAAAATTCTAGTGGCAAAAATGAGTCCTACAGTTTTCCAAATACTTCTTTTTTCCAGGCTCAATGACTGGTACCAAAATTTTCAGCCATTGAGAGATGAGCGTCTCCTTAGAAAAAAACTATAAAAAAGAAACAGCGAAAAGACAGGGGGAGAAAGAAAAAAAGTATTTTAAATGATGATGGGCTACTGAGTTATCTATTTGGATTATTTAAAACTGGGACTCTCTTCTGTTTTGCTAAGTATTCCCGGTGTACATCTTTGGAGGGAATATAAACCATATAGGGCATCTTTTTCACAACACTTCTCCTAGGACCACTTGCCTCAGTATCACTTGAGCTTAAATGCCTGATTCTGGAGTTCAAGCCTCATGTTAATGGTAAGAGTCTCTGAAGATCTAGATGAGATATGTCTCTTAAAGGACCTCCCCAGAGGAGTGTTACACACACCAGCACTGGAAGTGCTTCTGAAAATACTAGTTCATTAACATTAGTTAATTCATTTGTTCATTCATTCATTTAAAAATAATTAAAATAATTACTGAGCACCTAGGATGAGCCAGGAATTGTTCTGGGGATAAAACATTGAGCCAAGCAAAGTTCTAATGGAACTTACATCATAACGGAGGAAGACAAAAAAGAAACAAATAAATGTATACTATTATGCCAAGTGGTAAATGCTAAGACAAAGGAAAAAGCATAGTAAGGGGAAAGAGAGTGATGTGGGGGTGGGTACTACTTTATTAATTTAAAAAATTTTTTTTCTTTTGTCTCACTTACATACCATAAAGTTACTTATATATCAATCTTAGAGGCATCCCAATTTCTCAGTTCAGCTGAGTTTTGAGCTGGCTCTCCAGTCCTCAGAAGCCCTTGTTTCCCGCCATCCTCTCCTATTCCTGGAAAATACTGAACTCTACAAAACATTAGCAAAGGATGGACTCAATGGCCAAAGGAATGGCTATTTCCACTGATAAGATAATGAACAACTAGTGGTGAACAGCATAAACAACAATTCAGCAGTGGTAAAATATGAAGCAAGGCAAATACTTAGAGTCTGCTCAAGCCTAATAAATCATCAACTGGAATCTTCAAGAAATGTGCAGGCCAAGTCATGTGGAAGCATCCAGCACATCGGACAGCGCCAGCAGCGTGGTAAGGTGCAGCTGCTGAGGTTCTACTACGGAGCTGCCAACTTCCTGAGCACTCTATCCCACAGTGCTAGGGATAAAGGAAAGTCTGAGGATGGGAGTTGGGAGGAATGAGATGAAAGGTACTCTTCACAAATGGTGACCTCAAGGCAAGGAGTTCTGGGAGAGAAAGCGAGGAGAAGGAGAGGGACTGCTTTAGTGCCAGCCCAGGGAAAAGAAGCCATTCAGCAACTCTGCTTTTAGTTGAAGACCCTTAGTTCAAGAGGCTTTCGAACAAATTTTGTTAAATCAAACAACAGTCAAGAAGCTTTAAGACCCTAAACCTGAAACTCAGATACAAACTCATACCAACAGTTACTCCTCTTTCAGCACTAGCTGTAAAATCAACAGCAATGGAAATAAATACCTGGCAAAGAGTCACAAATAAATTCTTTGGCAGTTAAAGTTGACTATGCAGCCAGATGACACAACCTTGCTTGCTGAAAGTGAAGAGGACTTAAAGCACTTTCTGATGAAGATCAGAGACTACAGTCTTCTGTATGGATTACATCTCAACATAAAACAAAAATCCTTACAACTAGACCAATAAGCAATATCATGATAAACAGAGAAAATACTGACATTGTCAAGGATTTCATTTTACTTGGATCCACAATCAACATCAATGGAAGCAGCCATCAAGAAATCAAACAACATATTGCATTGGGCAAATCTGCTGCAAAAGACCTCTTTAAAGTGTTAAAAAGCAAAAATACCACTTTGAGGTCTAAGGTGCACCTGAACCAAGCTATAGTATTTTCAATTGCTTCATATGAATGCAAAAGGTGGACAATGAATATGAAAGACTGAAGAAGAATTGATGTCTTTGAATTATGATATTGGTGAAGAATATTGACTATACCGTGGACTGCCAGAAGAATGAACACATATGTATTGGAAGAAATACAGCCAGAATGCTCTTTAGAAGCAAGATGGTGAGACACGGTCTCACATACTTTGGACATGTTATCAGGAGGGACTAGTCCCTGGAGAAAGACATCATGCTTGATAAAGTAGAGGGTCAGTAAAAAAGAAGAAGACCCTCACTGAGATGGGTTGACATAGTGGCTGCAACAATGGGCTCAAACATAGCAGTGATTATGAGGATGATGCAGGACCAGGCACAGTTCATTCTGTAGTACACAGGGTCGCTATGAGTTGGAACCAACTCGATGGCACCTAGCAACAACAACAATATGCAGCAGTGGGGGGTGCAAAAGGTTAACATGCTCAACTGCTAACCAAAACGTTGGAGGTTTGAGTCCATCCAGAGGCACCTTGAAGGAAGGCCTGGTGATCTACTTCCCAAAAATCAGCCACCGAAAATCCTATGGAACACGGTTCTATTGTAACCCACGTGGGGTTGCTGTGAGTTGTAAGTGATTCAATGGCACTTTATGTATGTGTGTGTGTGTGTGTGTGTGTGTGTGTGTGTGTGTGTATACATATATAGACAGATATAGATATAGATATAATGCAGCACTAAAGATTCAAGAGTCTGCTCACCCAAGATCATCAGAGTTTTTCAGCCTTTGTCCATACACTGATGGGCCCATGATCCCCCTGAAACTGTAAGCAAACTTTTCTCTCTCTCTCTTTCTGTGTGTGTGTGTATAGGGAGTAGGCAGGATGTGGGAGCACACATGTACATATTTTTTCCTAGGAAGAAGGCCTAAGATTTCATCAGATTCTCAAAGGAGACTGTGACTCAATGAAGTTCAGAAACTACTATCTTGGATCAAGAATTGGTTCCCATTGGACCCAAAGCTAGAATATCTAATTCTTCCCCAGAAGGCTCCCTAGTTAGGATGAATGGCATGAAATACTGTTTCCACACTGCCTCAGAACGCTGACACTCTCCTTCAGAGTTAGAAAATGTCTCATGCCTTGTGAATTCAGTCATGCAAAGCTTCATGTTCGCTGTGTATTAAGGCCTATCTCAGGCACTTTAAAAAGCACATGACTGTGTTAGTTATCTATCGCTGCATCATAAACCACCCAACACTTAGTGGCTTTATTTGTTTATTTATTCATTTTTGCTCATGATTCTGTAAGGCAGCAATTTGGATTGGGCTCAGCTGGACAGTTCTTCTGCCTAGGAATTACAAGGTCTAGGTTTGGGATCCCATGTCATTTTTATTCAAGGAGGTGGAAGAAACAGACCCCACCTCCTGATGGGAGGAGCTGTAAAGTCACATTGCAAAAGGGCTACAAACAGGGATGGGAAGGATTATTATAGCCATTTGGCAAACAGTCTACCACACTTGTATACTGAATAACTTATTGTTAAAATAATACCATGTCTGTGTTTTCCTTGAAAAAACCCTAGGAAAAAAGTGGTGAGGAAATAGATGGGGAAGAAAATGGCAAAAATTCCTAATTGTTGAAGCTTGATGATGGGTACATGGAGGCTAGTTACATTAGTCGCTCTACTTTGTGTGTGCTTGAAATTTTTCAAATAAAAGTATTAAAAGTAAACTAACAAAGCACACGCTCTCATTTAATCATTCCAACAATTCTCTTCTCCCGCTGGGGACACTGAGATAGGAAGCAGTCACACATTTAGTGATTATATTTACTAAAGACATACAATGTGCCAGCACCTCGCCAACAATATTGCATATGATACTTCATTTAATTCTTACAACCCTATGCACAAGGTGGTATTATTTTCTCCATTACTCAGATGAGAAAACAGAAACAACTGGGAAGTTGTCCAAGGTCACAAAACAAGTAGTGAAAGCAGGATTGGGATTCAGAAATCTGGCAGCAATTTTCCAACCCTTAGCTGCTAGGCTAGACCACTCCCTATAAAGAAGTAAAGCTGAGATTAGAATCAAGCTTTGTCTGGCCCCAACAGCAACACTTACCCATTCCATGCTGTGTGGCTGGGACTTTCAGTGCTGGGTGCTTCCATGGTATGCTTCAGTCCATTGCCTGCCTGAGTTTCCTGGTCCCAAACACGCACACAGTCCTGACTACTAATACCCCATTCTCAGTCAGAGAGCTAACTAACTCACTCAGCCGTTTCCCACTGGGGGAACTCCTCTGTTTCGTTCTACTAGATAATATAATGCAACTATAAGGGATTTGTAAACTGCAAGATAATATGAAAAGTTCTCTCATTTTCCATCTTAAGTAATATTTTAAACCAGGAACTATTTGAAAAGTTATTTTTAAAGACTTTCAAAAGAACCCAAGAGTTGTGGTGAATTTCCGTTTGGAATTTTTCTTACCAAAATCTACAACTGTAAATGTGTTTTATTTTATGCCTAAGTCATTGTAGGGTGAGAAGGAAAAAGACTCGTGACACAAGTTTGTTTCCAGGAGTGACCTCATCAGAACTGAATGGAGCAGCCTGGGATTTGTCACTTACTCTTCCTTCTAAGCTGAGGTGCTCTGTGCCACTTCTAAGTACTCTGCCATCTGTGTGTCAGAGTCTGAGCCCTCCCAGCCTGAAGCCATAGCTCATCACTTCTGACTCTGAGGAAGAAAGTGCAATTTAGCAACATACTTAGTGGGGAAACAAGGAGGAGGGAATTTCGCTCCCATGTCATGTGAAGTGACACTAGGTCTTGCCTCAACGTCTCCCTTGCCCCAGCTCCATCAGCAGCAATGCCACATTCTGAGTGTAGGTCTATAGAAGCAGATTAGAGGTGTGTGTGTGTGTGTGTGTGTGTGTGTGTGTGTGTGAATACTGACTTAGAAGTTAAAAGAGGCCATGACTTACCTAGAAACACACCAGAATTAAAACAAGGGAGTATTCCCTCTAAGAGATAGCTGCTGATCCAAAAACTTGAAACAATATTTGACTGAGATGCAGAATTGAAATTGTTTCTCTGGGGTCTTAAAATATCCTTTTGTGAGAGGGGCTTGTGTTCCTCCCATGAGGAAGGGAAAGGAAGTCAAATAGTGTCTTCCTCATACAGACAAAAGGTTGGCTCTACTTCTCAGTAGTATTCTCCTAAGCATTCCAGCTTTGCAGTGGGGACATTAAATGACTGAAGATGTCAATTGATTGATTGGCATTGAGCTATGCAATGTTTTTTGATGCTTTACTTTCTTAGGAAATAAAAATTAAGGAGCATGAGAAAGTAGAATATGCTATATTACATAAATTAATGTTTTCAAACTACTAAGAGAAAGAGAGAGAGACAAGCTCCTTAATCACTCAGGTCTCAAACTCAGTCAGTTACAGTAACACATAAAACAGTCAACTATTTAATAAAAACACAGTCAGACTTGACCTCAAATACTCACAGGTGCATTGAATGTATCAGGTTTCCCAGAAACAGGAGTCATAAAAACAGATTATTTATAAAGAAGTATTTTCTCTCCCCATCCAAGTAAACTCTTTCCCTGGTAACCATGCAGCTGTCGCCATAGCCTTTGGGAGAGAGGTTGGGTGCTAACATTCCTTTTCTTTAAGTTCCCCTAAACTAGACAGATGTAAATCAAAATTCTAATTCTGCTCAGCTTTCAGAAATTCAGAGAAAATAAAAGCCCATACCGGAATATTGGGCTAAGTCGATTAGCCAGATACTGTGATGTGACCAAAACTGAGAGGGTTGGAACTGCTGGATTTTTCATTTGAAAGTCGTTGTTACTCAGCCTGGATGCGCTCAGGGTCACAACTCTCAGCACATGCCCCCTTGCAATCACAGCCACCAGACGTTTTTCTTTCACTGTGGGAAAGTGTCAAATCCTTTCTCTTTGTGTGTGCATATTTGAGTCACAGGAAATGGTCTTTACATCCCACTCATAGGAATGAATGAGGTGTGACAACATTCTAATTTCACATAAATGTTCCGTGTCTTTATTACACTGCATTTGCCTTTGGTTCTTTCATACAACTGTTGACAAATTCTAACAATTATAAAAGTGATATAGATTCACCGTGGAAAATTTGGACATACAGATAAAGACGGAAGGAAGTAGGGAGTAGTCATCAAAAATCATCCAAAGACAACTGCTGGTAGAATTTCATGTTATCTGGGAAACTTTTTATTAAAGCATTATTATTTTTTTCATCATTAATATCTTCATATCTTAATAAAAGGGCCTATGAAATTATTTTCGATAATTTTGTCATACTTAATTCCGCTAACTATAAAATAAATATATAGTTACATGACAATGTCATAAATAATTTTTTATCATAAATAATGTTTATTTTGACAAATAATAAACAATGGAAACTGAGAAATAAACTAGAAACTATTTATATAATTGGAGGCAATTAAGGGTAATGGAAATAACATTGGCCTTGTTTAAAACCAAAAAACATGAGTTTGAGACGCAGCTCTGACACAGTTCAGTTTCCTCTGTTTCATCTGTATAATGAAGGGATCAGACTATCTCTAAAGTCCCTTTTAGCTTTAAAGTGATTTGATTCTAGGTACAGCAGAGTCAACAGGTAAGCACTTCTTTGCTAGATTTTGCCTGTATAGGCAACCACTCTGAATATTCAGATTAATACATTCTGCTTTTCATTTATAGATGAGTTTATCCAGATGATGATTCTAATTTTCTATCAAGGAAAACATAGCCAAAGAAGAAAATTAATTGCAGAGTTATTCTGTTGGTCATAAATTCATTCATGCCCCAAACTAAATTGATATATGACAGAAATGACTTTTTGAGCTTCAGTATAGTGAAGTTCTTTCCTCAAGCAAAATATCAAATAATCTATAACAATATTAAGAACTCCACTTATATAAAGAGGAGAATCATAGAATCAGCTTGGAAGATATTGAAGTGGTGATAGAATCTAGTCATTACCTCACATCACAGGTGGTAAACTGAAATACCTACAGGAAACATATATACAGGAAATGTAAATATTTTCCCTATATTCTATCCATATAACTCGATGAGCAAACTCAATGATAAAGTGACAGGGGACTGTGGTGAGCTGGAAAACAAGTGTCCAGTATAAAATGTGCAGACCCTCTCCAGATCCAGTGGATTGTTGATGTGAGAAGTATGGTCATAGCACAGACAAGTCTTCAGATATTTCAAGAGATACTGGCAATCCAGATTGTGTGTGTGTGTGTGTGTGTGTGTGTGTGTGTGTGTGTGTAAATTCCCAAGTTTCTAATTTGGGCTCAAAATTCTTTTCTGTACTGTGTGGACCAATCATCACAATGCTGGGCCACCAACTTGCAAAACTGCAACTTATTTAGAAAAATGACTTTCTCAGTTTCCTGGAACGCATGCTGCGAAGACATTGTACTAAAGCAGTCAGGCAAAAAGTAGAAAACCAAGGCAATTATTTAGGGGCAGGAGAGGGGGTACTTAACCAACATTACACTAAAATAACCTTAATATTTAGATCTGAAGGGCTAAATTTTTAAAGTATTTTCTCCAAATAGTCACATTTTTGTTCACCTATAGATAAAATTCACTACCTATCTGTCAGTTGGTCATACTGTGGTGGCTTGTGTGTTGCTATGATTCTGGAAGCTATGCAACTGGTATTTCAAATACCAGCAGGGTCATCCATAGTGGACAGGTTTTAGCGGAGCTTCCAGACTAAGTCAGACTAGGAAGAAAGGCCTGGCAATCTACTTCCAAAAATTAGCCAATAAAAACCCTATGGATGAGAACAGAATATTGTCCAACTGGACTCAAACATGCTAACAATCAAGAAGATGGTACAGGACGGGGCAACATTTCATTCTGTTATACGTAGGGTCACCATGAGTCCGTGCTGACTCCACAGCAGTTAACAACAACAACATGGATGCAATCGTTGATGAATGGATTGTTTTATCCATAGGTGAATAAACAGACAACTCTCTGATTTTCAAAGTTGGTATCATAAAAAATAAATTAAGCCCTTCTAAATGAACTCGGGAAAATGTCTTATTATCAATGTATGCAAATTCCTTGAATTCAGGTGAGCAATAAAATTATCCCAAAGTCCCTGACCACCCTCCCCATGAGCAAGGAGGAGCCTCATGAAAAGAGATATTCCAGCACTGTGCTAATACATCAAACATTAAAACGTTTGCCTTCCCTCTCATTCCTACAAAAAACATCTGTGCAAAGTGGGCCCAGCTGGCTTGCAAATATGCTCCATGAAGCAGGCGAGCCTTCAGCCCCTTCCTATCACCCTCTGTCTTGTCTTCTTTCTGCCATGGTGCATGTGCCTTTTAAACATCTAATGCTTAGTGAAAAAAATCAATGTTAACAGGTTAAAAGTTAATGTGCTTCACCTGTTTCACCTCCTTCCATTAGCAACCTTGGACTAGCAAAGGGGGATTTGACATATTACCTGTTTGCCTATCTCCTCCAAGAAGGGAATTATGAGGGGTGCTCAAGAGCTGTTCATCAAAATGTCAGGCTCCATCCAATTTGGTAAAATCATTACAACACCTGCTTTCTGGAAATTTTCGTGAAATCTCACTCCTTTTCCCTTTGCAAAGAGCCTGCAGACTTTTATTTACAGCTCAAGGCCTATCTGGAATGCTGGGGAGGAAGGAAATTTCAGGAATTAGCTAGTGGGGGAGCCGTCCTTAGAGGCTGAGGCTGACAAGCATCCAGACCACTTGGGAAACCTCTTGAGATTAGGGGGTTCTTACAAGGTTACCAAGGACTTCCAAAGTTTCCATTAGTTCAGACTCACTAAGCTACGAAAACAGTTCCACCTGGAAACTATCTCAACTCCAGCCACAGGCAGCAAGCATCTGATATTCGGATAGATTAAGACGAAATACTAACGATGTGCAAAAAAAAAGCAAGTCTGAGGTACCTGAAAGCCATAGAAAAAGCCCCAAATGGCAATCCCTTTGAGAGGGCAGAGCTGGGCATCTTAGAACCAAAACCTATACTCAAGAATTGGTCTTCGCGTCTTCCCTACTCTTTTACTTGTATCCCTCCCCTCTTTCCATATTCTGTTTACTCCGAGAGAGACACCCCTCTTCTCTGTACTTCACCCCTGCTGGGTACACAATAACACCCTAGGCAAAGGGAAAATGTGGTTCTTCTTGGCTCACTGGGGAACTGTACATACTTTTTAATTTCCAAACTGCTTATGCTTCTTTATCTACCACCTCTGTAGCTAGAAAAGTCCCTGGGTACAAATAGTTAACACACTCAGCTGCTAGCAAAAAGCTGGAGGTTCAAGCCCACACAGAGGCATTTCAGAAGAAAAGCCTGGTGATCTACTTCCAAAAAATCAGCCACTGAAAACCCTACGAAGCACAGTTCTACTCTGACATACGTGAGGTTTCCATGAGTCAGAATCAACTAAACAGCAACTGGTTTCTACTAGTTTTGCAGCTAGAAGGTGTACAAGCTAAAGGACAGGCCACAAATCCCGAAGGTTAAAGCGATGGCCCCCGCCTTGAATTAATGAGGCTGCTGATTTTCCCAGCATTGAGCCAAGCTCTCCTACCAATTAGCACTGACGGATGTAGCCAAAAAAAAAAAGAACATCCAGTTCGACTGAATTTCAAATGAACAGCAAATAACTTTTTATTATACATCCCAAATATTGCATGGGCATACTTATACCTACACTTTTATACTTAAACTTGAATTATTCGCTGTTCATCCAAAATAAAATTTAACTGGGTGTCCTGTATTTTATTGGGTAATTCTACCATCAACGGATTCCGGAAAATGGTTGGACTTTAGAGCCCACTGAATTGACGAAGTAAGTTCATTCAACAAAGCTAGTTAATAACAACTATATATAGAGAGCCCTGCTGGCAGAGTGGTTAAAGCACTCAACTGCTCACCGAAAGTTCAGCGGTGCAAACCCACCAGCCACACTGCAGGAGAAAGATGTGGCAGTCTGCATCCGTAAAAATTTACAGCCTTGGCATAACACAGTTTATAAAGATAATGTTCTACATTCTACCTTAGTGAGTAGCATCTGGGGTCTTTAAAGCCTGTGAGCAGACATCCAAGATACTCCACTGGTCTCACTCCTTCAGGAGCAAGGGAGAATGAAGAGAACAGGATACAAGGAAAAGATTCGTCCAAAGGACTAAAGGACCACAGCTACCATGGCCTCCACCAGACTGAGTCCAGTACAGCTAGATGGTGCCTGGCTACCACCACAGACTGCTCTAACCGGGATCACAATAGAGGGTCCTGGAAACAGAGCTGGAAAAGGATGTAGAACAAGATTTTAACTCACAAAAAAAGACCAGATTTACTGGCCTGACAGATGGAAGAAACCTTGAGAGTACGGCCCCCAGACACCCTTTTAGCTCGGTGGTGAAGTCACTCCCGAAGTTCACCGTTCAGCCGGGGATTGAACAGCCTCATAAAACAAAACCGACTAACGAGGCACAGCAGTCCAGGGACAAGGACTAGAAGGCAGGAGGGGACAGGAAGTCTGGTGATAGGGAATCCAAGTTTGAGAAGGGACAGTGTTGACATGTCATGGGGTTGTTAACCATTGTCATAGGGCAATATGTCTACTAACTGTTTGAGAACCTATTTGTTCTGCAAACCTTCATCTAAGATACAGAAAAAAAGAATTATCTATGTGAGATCAAATTGACAACAGCAACTCAAAAGGTTTGATGGGAAGCCTAAGGGACAGTGAGTTGAAGATAATGGTAATGGAATAATTTGGAAAAAGATAGTGAGAATAGCAGCACAACTGGAAGAATGTAATCGATGTCACTGAATTGTACATGTAGAAACTTTTGAAATTGTGTAAATTTGGCTATGTATATTTTCACCAAAAAAAAAAAAAAGGGTCCTCCAAAGTTGAGAAGGGAGAGTGTTGACATGCCGTGAGGTTGTTAACCAATGTTATAAAACAATATGTGTACTGACTGTTTAATGAGAAACTATTTGTTGTAAACCTTCACCTACAGTACAATAAAAAAAAAATACATATATATAAAAAAAAAAATTACAGCCTTGGAAACCCTATGGGGCTGTTCTACTCTGTCCTATAGGGTTGCTGTGAGTCAGAATCAACTCAACAGTGGAGGGTTTTATATATATACATATTTAGAGAGAGAGGGCTCTTAATGGCCAGAAAAAGGCTAAAGGATTCACCTCATCCTATCTCTATGTGATGAGTTAGCCCAATGATTCTCCACCATGACTATACATTAGAGTCACCTAAGGAACAGCTAAATATTTCTGTTGCTTGCACCCCACCCTAGACCAAATGAATCAGAATGGTGTTTTTGAAGAAGACCCACTGCTTCTAATAAGCAGTCAAGTTGAGAACCACTGAGCTAAAGAGGGAATGAAGGGAAGTTGAAGTGTGGTAGAGATGGTATGACTGTTTTAACCCATGATTCCCAAACTTTGCTGCACATTGTCTTTACCTGGAGATCTTTAAAAATGACTGATACCTGGCACCCACCCCCAGACATACAGATTTAATTAGCATGGGGTACAGCCTGGGCATCAGGATTTCTAAAAGCTTATTGGGTGTTTCTGATATAGAATAAAGTTTGGAAACCACTCCTTGACCTCAATATACCTCTCTTGTTTAGGATGAGAGCAGCATTAATTACTTTTGAAGGAGTAGGAATGAAACCAGACCTTCAAACCATACTTAAAATATTACTTTTTTAACCTATTTTTTCCATTTCACCTGGAGATTTAAACTGTAATAATGGGATGTTCTTTTTAAGAACTTAACCCTGGCTACGTTTATAGGACACTTACTCTTTTGCCAGGAGTTTTACAGATTGGGGAGTGACAGTCACACAAGACCCTTCCATAACTCCTTGCCTTCACCCATAATAACAATAACTATACTCCAAATTAGTTCAGAAGCCATACTTCATTTGTGCATAGAGATTGCTCTATGCACAAACTGATAGACTGACACAGGGAAGAGTATGACATCAACCTCCAGACTAATTTACAAGAAGGAAAAAAATAATCTTGGCCTTGCTTCATTCAAATGTAGTCCTAGGGAACACTCTTCATTTCTCTGACCTTTCTTACAAAGAATTAAATGCACACTGATCCCTGGCATTGCAAGTCCTCCAATGTCACAGCGGCGACGGTAATCGGGACGGCGAAGACAGTAACCAACTGCACAACTCTTACAGAGAAGTGAGGCCAGGAGGGTCACTCTGAGGAGTCGACCCCCACTTCAGTCCCAGGAGTTTATTTTATAGTCAATACAGCAATCAACAAGGCAATTAACAAAACAATGGGCTTTGAGTACGGGCAAAGGTCAATCAGTAAAGGGACAATAGGTTTGGGAAAACACATTCGGACAAGTCTCGACATGCTGTGCAGCATAGAGGCCTGCGGGGGCTGCAGTTGTCAATAGTGCAGCCATGTTTAAATGGCATATATCCCCACACTCCAATATTTGAAAAGTTACTCACTCCCAAGAGATTATTAAGCCTTGATTCGATAGAAAGTACAAGAGCATTACTTAAGGGCCAAAAGCCGACAACTCTCGATTTCCAAGGAAGCATTCTTGTGGGAGGATATGAGCTTTACTCCAGCTGCTTGGGCCATCTGAGAGCCAAAGGAAGACATGAGTGTCACAGGAGATACATGAGGAGTTCCAGAACTTCAGTTTAGGGAGGTATTTCACATGGCTGGCCTATTTATCAACAGTGGCCGAACACCGCCAACATGTAGTATGTCGGGGGTGAGCTGATGGAGTTCATTAGTGATGGAGCCAGAGTCTGAGCATCCTGCCAGGTACTAGAGAAGCAAACAGAACTGTAAAGCAATGATTAATACAAAGAAAGCAGCACATCTAGTATGAGGGCTGCCTAAAGCTTTATCACCATAGGAGGAAGAAACGGATCTTCTACTGTCTGTATAAGGTTATCTCAAACCCACAAAACACTTTCTCATTTCTCATATTTCCAGAAAACTCTGGGAACATGCAATTCTCTTTTAAAATAAAAAAATAACTATTTCTGGAACATTTCTCATTACTTTGCTTTTGGGCCTTCTTACTTGCTTAGCTGAACATTTCATAACCAAAGAACTTTAAAGATTACTGCAATTGTAAACTCTTTTAAATTTTCTTCTGTTTTGGGAAATTAATAACATGTGCCAGCATTTGTTTTGCAGAATATAAACCTGGCCATGAAATGATAAAATGTTAGGAAAACATGAGTTTTAAAACTTTAAGTTCATCAAGGGTGGTGCTCCCTTTAAACAAACTTGATACATGAAAATCTGTATTTACACAAAAGTGCACATTTACTCTAGCCAATGGGCTTATTTTACATACCAATTCCCCTAGTGTATTTTAAGTGTTTACATTGCACAAATTAGATTAATACATTAATTCTCAACGAAGAATTACGGTTCAGGTGAGGGACTATTGCCATAGTTGAATGCAGCAATTAAAATTTCAAAGACTATTAAATACCCTCAAAATAGTTTATTTGGTGTACCATGGGGAATATTTATTTTATATAAGATGATGAATAAATTTTCAGCATTTTCACTCAGGATTAAGAATAATAATTCTTGTACAAGTTACCTGACTTTGATTTGTCAAGGAGACTTTCCATTTAAATCAAAGAACTGCTATTTAATACTCAGGATTTGAATGTGCATTCTTCATTCATCACACTTTAGCACCTAGCATGTCCCAGGCACTATGATGACACTTTCTGGGAGAAACCATAGAGAGCAAAATAGATATAGGTCTTTTCCAGCACCAAAGAGCTTGCAATTGAGTGAAGGACGTAGACATAAACCACACAAATTACTACAAACTATTATAAGTGTTTCAAGGATAAACAGAGGGTGTTGTGTACCACACATAAGGGACCTGCTCTAGGCTGAGGATTCAGAAAAGGAGGGAGTGACATTTGAGCTGAGACAATGCTCTTAATAAGAATAGCTACCATTTACTGACATTACGCTAAGTGCTTTCAAAGTGTTAGCTCATTTAAGCCTCACAATGACCTATTGAATTAGGTACTTTGAGATCCCGTTTTATGCATGAGGAAACTATGAGGCTTAGAGAGGCTATGACACTTGATAAAGGTATCCACAGCTAGGAAGTAACTGAGCCTGCAATTGAACCCAGATACTCACTCCAGAACCTGTATTGTATTCTTGACCATTAGTCATAGGGCCTCTCTAAAGAAAAGGATGAGACTAAGGAGTTAACTAAAGAGGGGGAGAGTAAGAATTCTCCAGATGAAGAATAACTATGATTGCAAATGACTAAGAATGTAGGTTATAACAAATATGTGTTTGGCTAATCTTCTAATTGCAACTGGAAAGTAACCATCTCTCCAAACAAAATGCGATTTCTGTGACAGGAAGACGCTTCCTTCAGATAAAATATTTGCAAAGACTGTCACCTAGTGGCAAAAGGCAGGAGGTAGCTTCTAGGCTGTTACTACTGAACAGGTGTACCCAGCTGCTTACTTGAGGATGCTGACTCATCAGCTTCCTCTTCCACTGTGTGCACTTCCAAGTTGTTTCTCCTAGAAAAAAAGTGCATTAAACTAAGTACATTATGACATCGAGGCAATGACCACTTCTTTCAACTGAATTGAGACACATACATACACATAAAGAAAAGTAGTGTGATAGTTTCAAGCCCTCAGAAAGAGAACAGAGCCCTAAGTTTTATTAGACCAAATAAATTTAGGCCAATAGAATAGTGGGTAACGTACGTCATAATTAATGAATATGTTTTTTTCAGTAGTAAAGGTTTGGGGATCCCTGGTGGCATAGTGGTTAAAAGTTTGGCTGCTAACCAAAGGTCAGCAGTTCAAATCCACCAGATGCTCCATGGAAACCCTATGGGGCAGTTCTACTCTGTCCTATAGGGACATTACGAGCCAGAATCGACTCAATGGCAATGGGTTTGTTTTTTTACGGTTTTACTGGGTAAAAAAGCCCCAACTAATAGAGGTACTGTCAGAGAATAAAAGGAATATGTAACGGGTACTGTGAAGTCCTCAGATGGTGCCAACTGTTAACGCGCTCAGATGGCAACCGAAAAGTTGGAGGTTTGAGTTCACTCAGAGGCACCTTGGAAGAAGGTTTGGCAATCTACTGGTGAAAAATCAACACTGAAAAAAACCTATGGAGCACAGTTCCACTCTGACATACATAGGGTCGCCATGAGTAGGAATTGACTCTACGGCAACTGGTTTTAATGGGTACTGGAAGGTAGAAAGTCATAAGTAACAACTACAGTCTTAAGAATGGTTATAAAAATTAGGACTCTAGTATTTTTTATATAAATATATATATCCTTAACTAGAGTGGGTACTGGTATTGGCAAGTAAAAACCGTAACTTATATAAACATTAAGTCCTGACTATAATTGGCTTAAGTGCTAAAAACCACCTAAAGGAGTCAACTTAAATGGGGGAGGGGGATGTAGTGAAAGACTGGTACTCTGAAACTATGCTAAGGAAGGGATTATATACAAGCTGTTTGGATCCTTATTTCTTCCTCTATGTACTAGATCCTTTCATTTAGGCTAAGCTTTCCTTTAAGTTGAACCAAGGCATTTTTTCTCAAAGGAGCCATCAGTAGATCCTATCTCTGGAAGATCAAAGTTAGCAACTTTTGGGTTTAACTTCATAAAATCTGAAATGTAGAATGAGAACATAACAGGTTAATTGATCCACTTAAGCTCAGACATATACGTATTATTGAGTGTATTGGTTAGAACTCTTTATGTTAAAAGTAACCAAAAACTCAAATTGGAGCTATTTGAGCAAGAACTAAATTTGTTGTTGTTGCTAGTTGCTGTCGCGTCATCTCTGATTCGTGGCCACCTTATGTATAATAGAACAAAACATTGCCCAGTCCTGTACCATCTCTATGATCTTTGCTATGTTTGTGCCCATTGTTGATATTATTGTGTCAATCTGTCTCATTAAAGGTTTTCCTTCACCCTCTACTTTACCAAATATGATGTCCTTTTCTAGCAACTGGTCTTTCCTGATGACGTGTCCAAGCAACTCAAAGTCTCACTATCCCTGCTTCCAAGAAGCATTCTGGTTGTATTTATTCTAAGACTGATTTGTGTGTTCTTCTGGCAGTCCATGGTATATTCAATATTGTTCACCAACACCACAATTCAAGTGCATCAATTCTTCATCTGTCTTCTTTTTTCATTGTCCAGCTTTCACATGCATATGAGGAACTGAAAAGACCATGGCTTGGATTAGGAGCTCCTTAGTCATCAAAGTGACATCTTTGCTTTTTAGAACTTTAAAGAAGTCTTTTACAACATATGTAGCTCCATGAGAGGTTTGATGCAGGGCTTGAACAGCATGACCAGGACTATTTTGTTCCCTCTGTATTTATCAGCTCTGCTTGTGGTTCCATTTTCAAGTAGACTTGTCCTTAGTAGAACCAGGATGGTAGCTGGAGGCTCTGAGATACAAAGTTTAAATACACAGCGGGTTAAAAGTCATTTTCCCAGCAGTCTCAGTGAAAATTTCATTTTATCTCATGGGCTTGGATTCAGTCACATGCCCATCTCTGAACCAATTACTGCACCCAGGGTGATAGGACACACTGGAGCTGAAGCATTGGGTCATTTTTAAACAACCCACGTGGCTGAGAATTGTGGGAACAATAAATTTCCCAAAGAATAATTAGGATGTTTTCAGCAGGAACAGGAAGAGGGAATTAATGCTAGGGAATCAACCACTAAATGTCCACCATATTGGGATGGCATACCCTGACTCTGAGTGAGGACTGCACCTGTTCAGGGGGAAAACTAGTATAGCCTTTAAAAAACAAACAAACAAACAAAAAACCCAAACCCATTGCCATCAAGTCGATTCTGACTCATAGTCACCCCATGGGACAGAATAGAACTATCCCATAGGGTTTCCAAGGCAGTAATCTTTACAGAAGTAGATTGCCACACCTTTCTTCCATGGAACGGCTGGTGGGTTTGAACAACCAACCTTTCCATTAGTAGCCAAGCGCTTAACCACTGTGCCACCAGGGCTCCTTAGTATAGCCATAGGGTCCATTAAGAGGTGAAGCTAGTGCTATGCATAGCAGATCCAAGAGAGACTATAGACTGGGCTGTCACCATCATTATTACTATTAAACAGTCAAATTCACCTGCCTGGTACAATTATTCTTTTTGGTATCTAATCATCACAGTGGTAGCTGTGACAGTACAATTTCCTGATCTCTTTTCAGATGGCTCTTGTGTTTCTTTTGTTGGATTCTCGTCCTGTTTTGTGGATTAGAACAATCCCTAAAGTACTATATGCAGCCCTCTCTTCTCTCTCTTCAAGCTTCTTTTCTTGATCTCAGCCATTCTCAAGGTTTCAGTTACCACCACCCTGAGTGTAACTTTCAAAACTTCTCCTGGCCCATCCTATAAATCATGGAACTTTAGTTGTAAATAAATCCAGTTCTTATTTGCAGACACTGTGGTCTTAGAGTACTGGACTTGTTCTTGCTTAACACCAAAAAAGACTAGCTTAGAGCTTTGTTAAAAATGAGAAGGGAGAAGGAAGTTCTAAGCTATCCTCTGAATAAAGATTTATTATTTGGTAAATGCCTCTTCCGCTAAACTCTAAGTTCCTTGAGGCCAGAGACTATTTGCTTGTCAAAAACAAACTTAAGCATTTAATAAGTTCATGTCAAAATGTGTACAACTTTCAAAACAATGCAACACTCTTCTACACCGTTTCTGAGACTTAATCCCCTCGTTTCTGTAAGAACAGTCACAATGAAGGAATGATGAGACGCTTACTACAGTAGTTCACCCCAGTTTTGAACAGGATAGTGTTAAGAATTATATGGGGAGGTGTTTTTGTGTGTGTGTGGTTACCCTTCCTATGCTTGGTGAAGCCACTATTGTGTGAGGAGGCAAAATTCCATTTCTCATGATGTAAGCTGAAAATGCAGATATTTGCTTTTTATTGACCCTAGTAGTTAGGGCAGGGAATATGGACCTCATCTGGGTATGTGGATCTGCATCTGGAACTGTGAATAGGGAGAAAGTGATCGAAAGAAGCAGGGATCATCAAGAATGCATTTCATTTGTGACATCTAGCGTCCAGTGGAAATAGCAGTAGCACACTATCCAGACAGTTCTTAAAGAATGACCTTAATTATTGTCATGGTTTGAATTATGTCTCCCAAAAAAATGTGTGTATCAATTTGGCTAGGCCATGATTCCTGGTACTGGTGTGATTTTCCTGTATGTCGTAAACCTGCCTCTACGATATTAATGAGGGAGGATGGGTGTCAGTTGTGTTAGTAAGGCAGGACCTGATCTACAAGACTGGATTGTGTCCTGAGGCAATCTCTTGAGATATAAAAGGCAGAAGTGAGAGGCGAGACAGGGGCACCTCATACCATCAAGAAAGCAGTGCCGGGAGCAGAGCGAGTCCTTTGCTCCGGTGTCCCTGCGCTGAGAAGCTCCTAGTCTGGGGGAACACTGATGAGAAGGCCGAGAGAGAAAAAGCCTTCCCCTGGAGATGAGGTTATCAGCTTTACAAAACATACATTCTTTATTATTCAAACACACACTGCGTTCGTTCAAATTCAAGTTCTGCCACTTGGATAAGATACTTTTCTTCGCTGGGCTTTGTTTTCCTCTGTAGAAAAAGAAGAGTAATAATACCTACCTCCTCAGACTGTTTGCGGGCTTAAATGAGATAACCCATACAAAATTTGGCACTACACTGGCATATGGTGAAGCCTCAAATGTCAACGTAATTAGATTAATAACTGTATACATTCTATCATATGATGCCTTTAGACACTGGCAAGCTGATTTGGATTCCTGGAACTACGTGATAGAGCCCTCAAAGAGGACACTGGCCAATCCGCTCGTAGAGCGTACAAGCGGCCGGCACAAACCGCGAAGAGCCCATGGCGGTTCTCCACAATCAAACCCTGCCGGACCACAGCTTAGTCTTGTAGGGACACTGTCCCTCTACAAGACAATATCGTTAAACACACACGCCAGCTAAAAGCAGACATTCAGAAACAATCGAGGTAATCAACGCCGAGCAATCCTTGACTCGACACGGAGCTAAGCCCACGCCTGCGCCAAGCCCACACTCGCCACCTGCCCCTGCGCAGTCGCTGTAAGGAGGCGGCGCCCTCTGTCCGATGTTCCTCACGGTTTTTTCCATACGCGCGACTTGAGCGGAACGCGACTTGAGCGGAACTTCTCGTGAGAAGTGCGAGTTATCGCGGCAACTGCATTCAAAAAGGCCTGGCGCTACCCGAAAGGTAGCTGAGTGAATGAGTCGGTGTTTGTGTAGTAAAGTGGTTACGATCACGAATCTAGTGCCTTGAGCTCTTATCTCGAGCCGCCGGCTGCGGCATCAGGGGAAAGGTGAGAAGAGAAAGGTAGGGGCAGGGGGCTGGTGGGATATGGGGGTGGAGAGGAGTTATGGGGAGCGGCGTAGGGAGGGGTTCTAGGGAGGCAAGAGCAGGGCCTCAGGAGACCTGGGGCGTGGGCTTCAGCAGGAACAGCTTCTCCAGCGGAACTGTGAGTTCTTATGAACCAGGTCCCGAGCCGGTCTTAATCTAGTGTTCGGCCGCCTCTTGTCCCCCCGGGATTCTGCATAAATATGCAAGGTCAGGTCGGCTGCCTAAAGTCCTCATAATGATGATAAACGCTAGATCTGCGCTGTCCAGTTCGACAGCCGTTAGCCAGGCGTGGCCGTCTAGGTTGAGAAACGTTGTAAATATAAAATATACACTGGACTTCGAGGACTTAGTACCAAAAAAAGGTAACATGTCATTAATAATTTTTATGATGATTACGTGCTGAAATGATAATACTTTGGATGCATTGGGTTGAACACAGTATTATTAAGATTAATATCTCCTAATTTTTAATGTGGCCACTGAAATTTTGAAAATCACATGTATGGCTAGCATTATATTTCTACTGGACAGCGATGCACTGGACCACTGTGTCTTCAGATTCTGCCTTCGTTGCTTTTTTTTTCCATTATCTGATTTTATCCTCGCAACAGCCATACTAAGTAAATGTTATTGTCCTTGTTTTATAGATGAGAAATAAAACATTAAATTGTCCAGGTTCATGCAGCCATTGAGTAGTGGAGGAGAAAAGAACTCAGGCCGTCTGACTCCCAGATTTCCCTCTGTCTCAATGGTGTGTGTGTGGTATGTTTCTGAGAGGCTACACAAAGTGATTAGATGTACCCAGCTAGATTCTTTGGTTCCCATCTTACTTAGCCACTTTCTAGCACTTAACCCTGGGCAAGCTACTTAACATTTCTCTGCTTCAGTTTGCACATGTGTAAAATGAGGGAAATACCTCTACCTCATGGGATTGTTGAGAGGATTAAATAAGATAATGTGTGCAAAGCACCAAGCACAACGCCTAACACATAGTAGCTTCAGTTGTTATTCCGACCATTGCCTTCAAGTCCAACTCATGGTGACCTCATATGTGTCAGAGTAAAACTGTACTCCATATGGTTTTTTTCTTAATTTTTTTTTTGAAATCTTCTGTTAAGCTCTTTTACTTCATCGTTTCTTCCTTTCACTTTAGCCACTCTAGGTTCAAGAGCAACTTTCAGAGTCTCTTCTGACATCCATTTTGGTCTTTTCTTTCTTTCCTATCTTTTTGATAACCTCTTGCTTTCTTCACATTATTAACATTGCAACAGTTAGTTGACTGGGCCCATCCTTACAGGTTTTAAAAGATCTTGTATTTCAGAGCAGTAACTGCAAGCCCTAGATAACATAGGATACCTTTTCTTCTCTTCTCAGACCCTGTATCTCCTCCCTTATCCTCGTTCTTAGTTGAAGACCTTGCTTCCTAATTCACTGATAAATTGAAGCAATCATCAGGGAACTTACAAAGGCTCCTACCACTACATCTACCTGCTTTCAGTGTCTGTACCTACATATATGCTTTGCTATCCCTTACTTTAGATGAAATTTCCATGTTCCTGTGTAAAGCCAGTCCTGTACATTAGACCCCCTCACCTTTATTCGAGGAAATCATTCCAGCAGTTCTCCAATCTCTTCTGTATCACCAACTTTTCTTCTCTCCTGGATCTATCCTATGGCATTCAATCATACTGTTATTTTTTTTCTGTCTTCAAAATAAAAAGCAAGAAAACTTGACCCCACTTCCCCTTCAGCTACTGCCCCATTTATCTGTTCTTCTTTGCAACAGAACTGTACTTGCTGTCTCCTATTCCTCTCCTACCATTCTCAAACTCATTCCAGTCAGTCTTTCATCCTCCCCGCAACCCTCCACCTCCCCACCAAAACTGTTCTTGATATTACCAGTGACTTTGGTGAATTCAAATTCAATGGTCAATTCTCAGCTTATTTGACTTAGCAGTGTTTGGCAGTATTGGTCACTCCCATCTCCTTAATATACCTTTATTTATTGGCTTCCAGGACAACACATACTCTTGATTTTCCTTTGCTTCTTCACCTTTTAACAGGGCTCAATCCTTAGTCTTTTCTTTGATTATGCACATTCCCTTGGAGATACGAAGTCTCAGGGATTTATGCTGGTAACGTCCAATTTTGTCTCCATCCAGCCAAGACCTCTCCCTACTCATGTGTCCAACTGTTTGCTTGACATCTTTCATGTCAAAAAGTGAACTCCTGATTTTCTTTCCAAAACATTCCTTACTCACAGTTTTCTCTGCCTCTGCTGATGGCTACTCTATTCCACTAGTTGCTCGGACCAGAAGCTGTGGAGGCATTTTCCACTCCTCTGTGTTTTCACAAATCCCACATGTAGTTTGTCAGAAAATCATATTGGCTTTGCCTTCAAAATATGAATAAAATCTGGTTATTTCTCACACCTCTTATGCTACTACCCTGGTCTGAGCTATCATCTTGCCTGATCTCCCTGCTTCTAACCTTGCTCCCTTCCAAACTATTCAACACAACAGCTAAAATGATTGTTTTAAAATGCATCAGATCCTATACTCTGTACTTCGCAGTGACTCCCTCATTTCACCCAGAGTAGAAGTCAAAGTCCTCACAATGGCCTGATCTGCCTGCTCTCCCCTATTGCCTCTTCTGACCTAAACTCCATCTTGTTCACTCCGTGAGCCTCCTTCCACTGTAGGACTTTCCCTCTGCCTGGAACGTTCTTCTCCTAAATAGCTGCATGGCTAATTTCCCCATCCTCTGCAAGTCTTTGCTCAGAAGTCACCTGTGGGCACCCCAGCCCACGACCCTTATTTTAAATTTCTCTAGTTCCAAGCTCATTTATCCTGCTTTTTTGTTTGTCTTCCCCCACTGGAATGTAAGCTCCATTAAGGATGAGCTTTTTTGTCCTCTAATGTATCTGAAGTTCTCAGAACTGAGCCTACCACATAAGGCATTCAAGAAATATTTGTTGAATGCATGTCTACATTGATTGGAGATATGGAGGAACACTTTAGTAAGGCAAAACTAAATTTAAGTCTGGCATAAGAGGCTGGAACCAAATAGGAAAGGACGGTGAGTGGAGTTAAGTGGAGTGTTTGTATGTATAATGTTTGTCCTTATTTGAAAATATAGAATGAGAACAATGTCTTTAATTACTCTGAACATAGTTCCTATTTTGTATGCTGTCATGAATGATTGGGAAATACTAGTGAGTCTGTTTTCAATAAAGAAAATTTAATGTGTTCAGGAAGTTAATACTTGTGAAAAATCAGAGACATGCTATTCCGTGCTTTACTTCATCAACTTTATCAAAGCTGCCTTTTTACATTTTAAGTAGAAATCATCCTATCATAAGATTTCTTGGTTTCCTTTGTTGTTCTCTTTATTGTGATTATATGTATAGTAATATAATTATGAGATCCTTCCTACCTGAGCATTTAAGGAAGCTTAGCACACAATAACTGAACAGTTTCTTCTTGCTGAATTTTTTTAGAAACAAAATTAATGTATTCATTTTTTTTCTCTGTTTGAGATGGTCTCAAATCAAGTAACAAAATAGAACAAAGATACATATTTGACCACTTGCAAGTCAGGTAGAAAATCATAACACTGTTTTTATATAGTATTTGAGCATATTTTGTTTATTATTATCATTGTATGGAGTTTTTTGTTTGAGCTTAAGCAGTTTTATTTCCTTTGTTTACAGTAGGCTAAAAACAGGAAAAGAACATGGAGGCAGATATAATTGCAGATCTTCGATCCAAGCTCAAAGAGGTTGAAGAAGAGCGACTAAAAGCTGCACAGTATGGTTTACAACTAGTGGAGAGTCAAAATGAACTGCAGAATCAATTGGATAAGTGTCGTAATGAAATGATGACCATGACTGAGGTAGGACTCTGCACTCCTCTGTTTAAAAGGTTGTGCTTAGCTATGAAGATTTGTCTTGTCTAGCAATTATTAATACTGTTGTATTCTGTTCCAAAGATTTTAATCTAGTTCCTACCCCGTCCCCAGCCATAATAGAGGGGAATGAACTAAATGAATTCCTAGTATTCTTTACAACCCAATGTCTTCTGACTTAGAAAAATCAGGTTATAATTACCCTCTTTACTGCATAATAGATCTTAGATGTTGTTGTCTGTCTGTATTCTTCCTAAGTGGCCTCATCTTGTTTTGTAGCTCTAAATAACATCTAAATGACCTATGACACTGAGATCTACACCAAGCCCTTATTTCTCCCCTGAAGTCCAGACTTGTGTATTCAACTGCCACTAATGGCCAACTGAAACTTAACATAAACAGACAAATACTTGATTCCCTGTCCGATAACCAATCTCCTGCAGTTTTCTTTACGTTATTTAGTAAATATAATAGCATTTATTAGGTTGCTTGAGTTAAAACTGTAGGAGTTTTACTTGATATCTTCCTTTCCCTCGTTTCTTATGCTTAATCCACCAAGAAGTTCTAAGAACTTGATGTACAAAACATCTATCTACCCTACTGCCACTCTAGTCCAAATCACCATCATCTGTCTCATAGACTACTGCTATAGGCCTCCTAACCAGGTTGCCTTCTGTTGTTTCCACTCATACAATTCATCCTTTACACAGCAGCCAGTGCAGTCATTGAAAAACACACAAGACATCATGTCACAGCCCTGCTAAAAACCATATAACAGCTTCTGATTATATTTATGGTGAAATCTGACTCCTTACTGTGGTTTGAAGATCCCTATGTGATCTGACTCTGCCAACCTTCTTGACCTCATCTCAAACCACTTTCCCTTGTTCTTAGCTATACTAGTCCCACTTTTTGGGCTTTATACTACTCGTTGCCTCCTCCTGAAATGTTCCTCCTCCACTCTTCATGTATTGAGTCCTCAGCATGTAGATTTCAGTTAAGTGTCACCTTCCTTGACAACGTAATGTAAAGTTAACACTGTTCACTCTCTTTTAATTCTCTGCAGTGTTAATTATCTCCAAATTATAAGCTCCATAAGAGGGAATATTATCAATCTACTGTGTCCCTAGTGCGTGGCACACGTATTAAATATTGATTGAAAGAGTGAACAAATCAGTTTTATTTAGTAAACAGTCTTAACTTATATTTAAACTTGGATCCCAAAATTGTAAAGATAGCATCTAAAAATAATTAATGGCAACCCTTATCTTTCTATATATTACTATTCTTGACTAAGAACTCAATATCAATGTCTAAACGCAAAGTAAAGTTTAGAAATCTCTCCAGCAGTAGAAAATAAAATTGTGCTGTACTCAGTTGTTTTGGTAAATAACTCATTAAATTTAACTGCTAGTTTAACAATTAAGATTCTACTTGCATTCTGTTAAAATAGAAGGGCTTCCTCTGCACTAACAAGTAGAACTCCAAAAAGGAAATCAAGAAAATAATACCATTTACAATAGCCTATAGAAGTATGAAATACCTAGGAATAAACCTAACCAGGGACATAAAAGACGAATGCAAGGAAAACTATAAAACACTACTGTGAGAAACCAAAAGTGATCGGTATAAATTGGAAAACATTCTGTGCTCATGGATTGTAAGACTTAACGTTGGCAAATGTCAATACCATCCAAAGCTATCTATAGATATAATGTAATCCCAATCCAAATCCCAACAACATTCTTTAATGAAATGAAAAAACTAATCTCCAACTTTATATGGAAAGAGATCCCAAATAGCTAAAACAATATTGAAGAAGAAGAATAAAGTAGAAGGCCTTACACTTCCCGTTCTCAAAACTTACTGTACAGCCACAGTAATCAAAACAGCCTGGTACTGGTTCAATGCCAGACACATAGACCAATGGAGTAGAATTGAGAACCCAGAAGTAAATCAACAAAGGGTCGAAACCCATTCAGTGGGAAAGATGGAGTGTCTTTAACAAATGGTGCTAGCAAAACTGGATGTCCCTTTGCAGAAAAATGGAACAGGATCCATACCTCACACCATGCAAAAAAACTAACTAAAAATGCATCAAAGACCTAAATGTTAAAGCTAAAACTATAAAGTTCCTGGAAGATAACATAAGGACAAAACTAGGGGGCCTAATTTTTGGCATAAATAGTGTATCAAACACAACTAAAAATGCACGAACAACAGAAGATAAATTAGATAACTGGGACTTCCTAAAAATTAAATACGTATGCTTATCAAAAGACTTTACCAAGAGTAAAAAGAGAACCTACAGACTGGGAAAAAATCTTCAGCAACAGCATATCTGTTAGGGGTCTAATCTCTAAAATATGTAGTAAACTTCAACTCAACAACAAAAAGACAGTCCAATCAGATGGGCAAAGGACATGAATAGCAATTTCACCAAAGGACATTCAGGCAGCTAACAAACACATGAAAAGATGTTCACTATCATTAGCCATTAGAGGGATGCAAATCAAAACTACAGCGAGATACCATCTTACCCCTGCAGAAATGGCACTGATTAAAAAACAAAACAACAAATGCTGGTGAGGCTGTGGAGAGATTGGAACTCTTATACACTGCTAGTGGGAGTATAAAATGGTACAGCCACCATGGAAAATGGTATGGCGCTTCCTCAAAAAGCTAGAAATGGAAATACCTTATAATCTAGCAATCCTGCTCCTAGGTATATATTCTAGAGACATAAGAGCGGTGACATGAATAGACAAAGCACACCTATGTTTATTGCAGCATTATTCATAATAGCAAAAAGATGGAAACAACCTAAGTGCCCATCAACAGATAAATGGATAAACAAATTGTAGTACATGCATACAATGGAATACCATGAAACTAAATAATCAGGAGCCCACCAAACATCTTTTAACATGGATAAATCTGGAGGACATTATGCTAAGTGAAATAAGTCAGTCACAGAAGGATAAATATTGGATGGTCTCACTTTTATAAAAAGTCAAGAATAGATAAACACACAGAAAGCAATGTTCTTTGATGGTTACCAGGGATGGAAGGGGGAGGGGAAGAGAATCACTTTCTAGATAGTAGACACTTGATATTTTCGGTGATGGATAAGGCAGTACCCAATATGGGTGAAGTCTGTACAACTTGACCAAGGCAAATGAAGACTCTAAGAAGTATGCAAGAGTAAGGGACAATTTCGATAAGTGCTGTAACATACACAATTTGGCAACAACAGTAACAACAACCAAAAAATATGAGCCTGGTTACGTAGGTATGTATGTATGTGTGTGTGTATATAGGAAGGCATATGTGAGTACATGCGCGTGCATGTATAGGTGTATCTCTAGGCATGTGTACTTACCGGTTTGAGTATGCCATGTATATATTCATATATATAATAAAGCACATGGGGGCACAGTTATGGAAACTTCCTAAATATATCCAGATACCTCACAGGATTGGTCTACTGGGTTAAAAGGCTTAGGACTATAGTCTCATGGGACAATTCAGTTAATTGGCATACTATAGCTCATAAAGATAATGTTCTACATCCTAGTTTGGTGAGTACCATCTGGGGTCTTAAAAGCTTGTGAGTGGCCACCTAAGACTATTGGTCTTTACTCGTATGGCGCAAAAGAGAATTAAGGAAACCAGACTCAAGGAAGAAACTAGTCCGTAGGACTAATAGCCCACATGAACTACGACCTTTTCTAGCCTGAGACCAGGAGAACTAGATGGTGCCCAGCTACCGCTACCAAGGGACACAATAGAAGGTCCCAGGTAGAATGGCAGAAAAATGTAGAACAAAATTTAGATTCCTAAAAAAGGCCACACTTACTGAACTGATGCAGACTAGAGGAACCTCTGAGAACTATCACCCTAAGATACTATTTGAAGTTGGAACTGAAGCTACTCTTGGAGGTCACCTTTCAGCCAAATAATAGATTGGCTTACAAAATAAACAATATCACCCTTGAGTAATGTACTCTCTTAAACAATCAACTACATGAGACCAAACAGTAAACATTTACCCAGAAGCAAAGGTGAGAAGGCAGGGAGGGGCAGGGAAGCTAGATCAGTGGAAACAGAACAAACAGAATGGAAATATTTTAACATTTTTTTAAAGCTTGTTGATAGACTTTGAAGTGATACGGTTCTTATCTCTAAGCTTCTCGGTTAGTAAGTAAAAGCCCTCTTAAATACTCCTTTTGTGTCAGTACTGTATTCATTACAGAAGTCATTTTGTGAACATTTTTCAGATGCCTACGTTCTAAAAGTAAGGTTTAATTCAGTATTTCTCCTTTTCACCCATTCCTCTATTTCTTCATTTTGTTCATAGCTATAAGGAGACCATCTCACTATCAAACCAACTAACTTTTACTAGGAATACTTAGGTGCTATTAAATCTTTTTTTTTTTCCTGGTAGAGATGAATTGACACATTGACATGTCACTGGGTACTTTTTACTTCCTTGATAGAGCATAGAAGCAATTATCGTATCCTTAGCATGGACTTTAATGTAGTTTCAAAATACTCCTTGGGTTTACGACTGATTAGCTATAAAGTCATTTAATATTTAATGTATGGTTGTTCCTTGCATATGTGAAACTAGGAATGAAACAGTTAAAGGTGAGAACTGCTTGTGAGTGAGAACCGCTGGTATGTGATGACTTTAAGCTATACTTTGTAGTTGAATTGTACTGAATCTGCTTTCAGAATTACGAACAAGAAAAATACACTCTTCAGAGAGAAGTTGAGCTCAAGAGTCGAATGTTAGAAAGTTTGACTTCTGAATGTGAAGCTGTTAAACAACAACAAAAAATGCATTTGGAGAAACTAGAAGAACAACTGAGCAGACGCCATGGACAGGAAGTGAATGAGCTAAAAGATAAGGTTTGGTTGTCTGTATTTCAGAGCAAAAATGTTCCATGTTTATGCAGCCATGTGTAAATTTTAAGTGGTGAAGAATTTCTTGGATATCACCTATGCAAAATAGCTAAGGTCAAATGCCACATTATCTTAATGTTGGGAGTGGGAACACTGAAAACAGGAATTTACCTAAGGGACTTGTATAAATAATAGTCAACTAATTAAATTAAATGTAATTATCAAATTTTGATAACTGGATATTTGTGATGGAGGGATAGTTTCATAGTCATGGGTAGTGAACAGCACCATCTACTTGCTTATAGTACATAGTAAAGCATTCCCCTTGGAGAAACACTAGTCCCCTACCCTGTACTGCAGCTAGTGGCATGCTTTGCAGTTCTCCAAAAGAAACCAATAGTTTCTTGTCAATTAATGATGTACATTAGAATTGGACTTTATAATTTGTTTATTGAAGTTAAACTAATACATACGATCCAGTTCTCACAACAACTGTGTAAGGGAGGTGTCCTTATTATCTCCAGGTAACAGATGAGAAAAACAGTGTTCAGACAGATTGAGCAAATTAGCCAAAATTACAGAGCTAGAAATTGCTAGCCAAGATTTGAACTGAGGCAGTGTGACTACAAAGCCTGTGTTACTGAACCACTGTACTTAATCTAAAGGTATATTATATGGCTCCATTTCAAGCATAAATACAAAGTATACAATGAGTGTGCAGTGATTATCCATTCCCTTTCCGCACCCTCAACTACCCAGTGCCTTCAGGTCACTTCTAAGGAATTCAGACCTTTTATCATGGCTTCTCTTTGTCCAGAGGCAATGCTCTGACCTTTCCAGACTCCTCTCTGGTGAAACTTGCCTGACTCTTGTCTTGTTTTCTCAGAAGTCTATTTTCTAATTTTCAGTTTTTTATGTAAATTCTCAGTTTTCTCTAAGACATCCCCATATCTGTAACCACCCATATTATTAATTTCTCCTTAAACTTACTCACTTCTTAAATATTTTCTTGTTGTAAGTAGTGAAATTACATATTTGAGCTAGTTATATTTTTTTTCTAATATCCAGTAAAATAAACTTAGCTTTGAAAATATGGTTCTGTGTAATACTTAGAATCATCTTACATACCACTGTGGCAGATAGTAATCTAGCTTGTCTGTGACTAATCTCAGTCGTGACACTAATGACTGATAATGATACATTATGTTTTTTCCTGGATGATATTTTCATTTTATTTGTCACTTTCATTACCTGAGCAAAAAAAGAGTGATACTGGAAATATTCAGGGACTGTAGCAAGGCCATTTATAGAAATGGCTTTTTTTTTTTTAGAAAGAATCAGTCAAAAAATATTTTCAGTCTTGTCAAAGTTCTCAAATCACTTCATGTATTGGTTGCCTACTCTGATTACTTGTGTGGATTATTTGTATGTTTATAAAACAAGGTATGTCACTGTCTATTAAGAGATCCCTGTTGTTAGTTGCTGTCAAGTTGATTCCAGCTTATGGTGACTACATGTGTATCAGAGTAGAACTATGCTCCATAGGGTTTTCAAGGCTGTGAGTTTTTGGAAGCAGATCATTGGGCCTGTCTTCCAAGGCACCTCTGCATGGGTTTGAACCGCCAACCTTTCAGTTAGTAGTCTAGCGTTTAACTGTTTGCACCACGCAGGGACTCCAGAAGATACCTAGACTTGGCCAAATAGGAAACCCCAGTAGTCTCATCATACAATATGTTTCGATCAATCAGTGATTTTTTCAGAAAGATGGCTGTATTTCTACAGTCATGCAGCTTAAGTTTTTATTTAAATAGAAAATAGAAAAGGGAAAAGAAATGCGCTATCAGCCTTTCATTTTTTAAATGGGAAACAAATACTAGGGTGCGTTCTAAGAGATGTTAAGACCCTATTGAATATAATTAAGTATTAATAATAATAATGACCATAGACATCAAGACCGTTTTTTATTGATAACAGTTACATTTAGTGAATGCTAAGCACTGTGCTGAATATTTTATTCTTCTGATCTCAGTTGAGCCTCACAATTACCCAATGATGGTAGGTGCCATCATTTACTTACCTGTTTAACATGTAAGGAATGAAGCTTAGACACGTTAAGTAACTACCCTAAGGAACGATTCAAACCTAGGTCGGATCCTAAAGCTTCACTCTTCTGCTTTACTTATGTTCCCGTTAAGCTACATATTCTCAGTTTCCCAAGATTTAGAAACTGTAACGTTTTAGAAAGGGTAGTAAGATAGATTTGTTCAGCTTGGCTCTTTTCCAAAGCAGTTAACCTGCAGATATCAGAACATTTTGTACCGCAATTGTATATTTTGATAATTCAGTTAACTTTTGATTCATAAGTTTTTTTTTTTTAACTTCAGTTGGAAAAAATGAAAGCTGAATTAGATGAAGCTAGGCTCAATGAAAAGCAGCTGAAGCACAAAGTAGAGCATCAGAAGGAACTCCTCTCTTGTAAATCAGAAGAAATGAGGATAATGTCTGAACGTGTACATGAAAGCATGTCTTCAGAGATGTTAGGTCTTCAAATTGAGTTGACTGAAATGGAAAATATGAAGGTAATTTTTATGGATAGGCTTTCTGGTTTTTTTTCTTTTTTGCATACTCTACATGTTTTTTATAATAATCCTTACGAGCTAGTTTTAAGGCTAAAACATTTTTTGGCCTACAATCTGAGAAATTAAAAATGTTTTACAAAGTTCTTAGATGGATTACATTGTGCATAGTATACTTTTAGATTAAATGGTTATGAGAAGGCAGAGTTTACCTTTAGAGTAATAAAATCTCTGGAAGAAATTAAGCGATATTTATTCTGATCCTGTGTCATGAAAACTCAATATAAAATGTTGATGCAGTGGAAATTGAAATACACATGAAGGTGGTTTTTGTCATTGCATGCTGAGATTAATTAAAAATTAAAGCCTTAAGTTCATAGGGGAAAAAAGTGGTCTCTAGAGCCTTTTATTTGGTTCCCTGCTAAAAATTTCAGTAATTTTTATTATTTCATTATGCACCTCCCAACATTTTGACTAGTTCTTTACTTCTAGTTTTGGTTGTAACCATCACTGATGAATAAACTGAGCAGCTGTTAAATGGAAGATTATTCAAGAGGGTGTCTTCTTTTTCAATTCCTGTTCAATAGACTGCTCTCAAAGAACAAGTGAATGAACTACAGTACAGACAAGAACAACTAGAACTTCTTAGTAATAACTTACTGCGCCAGGTAGACCGACTTAAAGAAGAAAAACAGGAGCGAGAGAAAGAAGCACTGTCTTACTGCAATGCCTTAGAGGTATTGTGGTTATAGTAACATCGCCTTTTTTCTAATAAACTGTTTTCTTGCTAATCTAATCTCTATTAGCTAAATTCTTTTCTTTTGAATTTAGAAAGCTCGTGCAGCAAATCAGGATCTTCAAGTGCAATTGGACCAGGCACTCCAGCAAGCCCTAGACCCCAGTAGTAAAGGCAACTCTTTGTTTGCAGAGGTACTTAAAAATATTTAGTGAGTAAATTGGCATTTCACTTACAAAAAGAACAATTAAACATTTTAATATTTTGTAGGTGGAAGATCGAAGGGCAGCAATGGAACGCCAGTTTATCAGTATGAAAGTGAAGTATCAGTCCCTAAAGAAACAAAATGCATTTAATAGAGAACAGATGCAAAGAATGAAGGTATAGAATTATTGCCGTCAAAGGTTTATTAAACCGTATTTTGTATTGCATGTATAAATATATCAAAAGAAACCATCCTTTCCTCCAAGGAGTGTACTTATATAATTATTTCTAGAATCACACATAATGTGTGTGTATATATATACTTTTTTTTTTTAATTGAGCAAAAGATCTATTTGTATTGTTTGTTTGTTTAACAGTCAGTACATTACTGTTTTATGACATTGACTAATGACCCCACAAAATGTCAGTGCTCTCCCTTCTCAACCTTGGAGTACTTGTTTTTTTTTTGGTGAAAATATACATAGCCAAAGTTACACCATTTCCAAAGTTTTCACATGTACAATTCAGTGACATCGATTACATTCTTCCAGTTGTGCTACTATTCTTACTATCCTTTTCCAAATTATTCCATCACCATTATCTTCAACTCACTGTCCCTTAGGCTTCCCATCAAACCTTTTGAGTTGCTATTGTCAATTTTGATCTCACACAGATAATTCTTTTTTTTTTTTTTATCTTAGATGAATGTTTACGGAACAAATAGTTTCTCATTAAACAGTACACATATTGCTCTATGACAATGGTTAACAACGCCACAACACATCAACACTGTCCTTACTCAACCTTGGGTTCCGTATCACCAGCTTTCCTGTCCCCTCCTGGCTTCTAGTCCTTGTCTCTGTGCCTCATTAGTCCCATTTTGTTTTATGGGGCTGTCCAATCCCCAGCTGGACGTTGAACCTCAGGAGTGACATCACCACTGAGCTAAAAGGGTGTCCATGGGCGATACTCTCGGGGTTTCTCCAGTCTGTCAGGCCAGTAAATCTGTTCTTTTTTTGTGAGTTGGAGTTTTGTTCTACATCATTCTCCACCTCTGTCCAGGACCCTCTGTTGTGATCCTGGTCAGAGAAGTCAGTGGTGGTAGCCAGGCACCATCTAGCTGTACTGGACTCAGTCTGGTGGAGGCCATGGTAGCTGTGGTCCATTAGTCCTTTGGACTGATCTTTTCCTTGTATCCTGTTCTCTTCATTCTCCCTTACTCCTGAAGGAGTGAGACCAGTGGAGTATCTTAAATGGCTGCTCACAGGCTTTTAAGACCCCAGACGCTACTCACCAAGGTAGAATGTAGAACATTTTCCTTATAAACTATGTTATGCCAATTGAGCCAGATGTTCCCCAAGAGCATGGTTCCCACAGCCCTGTGCCCAACAATTCAGTCCTTCAGGGAGTTGGGATGTGTCTATGGAGCCTCCATGACCTTTCCTTGTACAAGTAGTGCTGGCTTCCCCAGTATTTAGTACTGTGTTACCCTTCACCAAAGTTATCAGTTACCTATTTAGTCCCCCCCACCGCTGCCATCCCTGGTAACCAACAAAGATTGTTTCTTTTCTGTGTAAACTTTTACATCAGTTTTTACAGTGGCAGTCTCATACAATATTCCTGCTTTTGTGATTGGCTTATTTCACTCAGCATAGTGTCCTCCAGTTTGATCTATGTTATGAGATGCTTCACAGATTCATCATTTTTCTTTATCCTTGAATAATACTCCATTGTGTGTATGTACCATAGTTTGTTTATCCATTCGTCTGTTGATGGGAATCTAGGTTGTTTCCATCTTTTTGCTATTGTGAACAGTGCTACAATGGATATGGGTGTGCATATGTCTATTCATGTGACGGCTCTTATTTCTCTAGGATATATTCCTAGGAGTGGGATTGTTGGATCTTATGGTATTTCTATTTCTAGCTTTCTAAGGAAGCGCCATATCATATTCCAAAATGGTTGTATCATTTTGCATTCCCACCAGCAGTGCATAAAAATTCTGATCTCCCTGCAGCCTCTCCAGCATTTGTTATTTACAGTGTTTTTGCTTCGTGCCAGTAATGCCAGGGTGAGATGGTATCTCATTGGGGTTTTAATTTGCATTTCTGTAATGGCTAGTGATCACGAGCATTTCCTCATGTGTCTGTTGGCCATTTGAGTGTCTTATTTGGTGAAGTGTCTGTTCATTTCCTTTGCCCATTTTTTAATAGGAGTATTTCTCTTTTTGTTGTAGAGGTGTTGGATTTTCTTGTAGATAATGGAGATTAGACCTTTGTCCGAATTGTGCTGTCCAAAAATTTCTTCCCAGTCTGTAGGTTCTCTTTTTACTCTTGGTGAAGTCTTTTGAAGAGCCTAGGTGTTTGATTTTTAGAAAATCCCAGTTATCTAGCTTATCTTCTGGGGTTTATGTGTTGATGGATATGGTTTCTATCCTATTAATGCCATGTATTAAGGCCTGTAGTGTTGGTCCTATTTTTTCTTCTATGAAATTTATAGTTTTAGGCTTTATATTCAGGTCTTTGATCTATTTTGAAGTAGATTTTGTATACGGTGTGAGGTATGGGTCTTGTTTCATTTTTTTGCCGATGGATATCCAGTTTTGCCAGCACTGTTGGTTAAAAAGACTGTCTTTTCCTTATCTGATGGACTTTGAGCCCTTGTCGAAGATCAGGTGACCGTAGGTGAATGGATTTACATCTGGGTTCTCAATTCTGTTCCATTGGTCAATGTATCTGTCGTTGTACCAGTACCAGGCTGTTTTGACTACTGTAGGTGTATAGTAGGTTCTGAAGTCAGGTAGTGTGAGTCCTCCAACTTTATTCTTCTTCTTCAGTAGTGCTTTACTTATTCGGGGCTTCTTCCGTTTCCGTGTAAAGTTAATGATTAGTTTTTCCACCTCTTTGAAGAATGTTGTTGGTATTTGGATCAGGATTGCATTGTATTTGTAAACTGCTTTCGTAGAATTGTCATTTTCACAATGTTGAGTGTGCCTATCCCTGAGTATGGTTTTTCCATTTATGTAGATCCCTTTGGGTTTCATGCAGTAGTGTTTTGTAGTTTTCTTTGTATAGGTCTTTTACATCCCTGGTCAGATTTATTCCAAAGTTTTTTATATTTTTAGGGGCTATTATAAATGGGATTGTTTTCTGATTTCCTTTTCATCGTTCTCCTTATTGGTGTATAGGATCCAACTGATTTTTTAATGTTTATCTTGTATCCTGCTACTCTGCTGAATCTTTGTTAGTTCCGGTAGATTTCTCATGGACTCTTTAGGGTTTTCTATGTATAGTTTCATATCATCTGCAAACAGTTTAACTTCTTCATTACCAATTTGGATGCCCTTTATTTCTTTTTATTACCTTATTGTTTTAGCTAGAACTTCAGCACAGTGTTTAATAGGAGTGGTGATAAAGGGCATCCTTGTCTTGTTCCTGTTTTCAAAGGGATTGTTTTCAGCCTCTTCCATTAAGAATGATGTTGGCCATTGGTTTTGCATAGATGCCCTTTATTATGTTGAGAAATTTCCCTTCTATACCAATTTGATGGAGAGTTTTTATCAGGAATGGGTGTTGGACTTTGTCAAATGCCTTTTCTGTGTCAGTTGACATGATCACGTGATTCTTTTCTTTCCTTTTATTTATGTGGTGGATTACATTGATTGGTTTTCTAATGTTGAACCATCCTTGCATATGGGGTATGAATCCTACTTGGTCATGGTGTATTATTTTTTTCATATGATGCTGAATTCTATTGGCTAGAATTTTGTTGAGAATTTTTGCATCTATATTCATGAGAGATATTGGTCTGTAATTTTCTTTTTTTGTGACGTCTTTGCTTGGTTTTGGTATCAGCGTTATGCTGGCTTCATAGAATGGATTTGGAAGTGTTGCTTCCTCTTCTGTGCTCTGAAATAGCTTGAGTAGTACTGATACAAGCTCTTCTGTAAATGTTTTGTAGAATTCTCCAGTGAAGCCATCTGGGCCAGGGCTTTTTTTGGTTGGGAGTTTTTTTATTACCTTTTCGATCTCTTCTCTTGTTATGGGTCTGTTCAGATTTTCAAAATCAATTTATTGTAGTTTGGGTAGGCCGTGTGTTTCTAGAAATTTATCCATTTCCTCTAGGTTTTCAAATTTATTGGAGTATAGTTTTTCATAATATTCTGTTATAATCCTTTTTATTTCAGTTGGATATGTTGTAATGTCCCCCATTTCATTTCTTATTTGGGTTATTTGTGTCTTCTCCTGTTTTTCTTTTATCAGTCTGGCCAGTGGTTTGTCGATTTTGTTGATTCTTTCAAAGAGCCAATTTTTGGTTTTGTTGATTCTTTGTATTGTTTTTCTGTTCTATATTTCATTTATTTCTACTCTGATCTTTACTGTTTCCTTTCTTCCAGTGGTTGTTGGCTGTTTTTGCTGTTCTCTTTCTATTTGTTTGAGAGCTATAGTTAATGTTTTGATTTTGTCCCTTTCTTCTTTTCCGATATGTGCATCTATTGCTATAAATTGTCCTCTGAGGACTGCCTTTGCTGTGTCCCAAAGGTTTTGGTATGATGTGTTTTCATTCTCATATGATTCTAGGAATTTTTTAATTCCATCTCTGATTTCTTCTATTACGCAGTGATGTGTAAACTGGATATTATTCAGTTTCCATGTAATTGATTTTTTTTCCTTGCTCTTTCTGTTGTTAATTTCTACCTTGATGGCATTGTGGTCAGAGAAGATACTTTGAATTATCTCAACGTTTTGGATCTTGTTGAGGATTGCTCTGTAGCCTAAGATGTGTTCTATTCTGGAGAACATTCCATGTGCATTGGAAAAGAATGTGTACTTTGCAGCGGTTGGATGGAATGTTCTATATATGTCTATGACGTCAAGTTGGCTGATTGTGCCCTTTAGGTCTTCTGTATCTTTGCTTAGCTTCTTCTTAGTTTTTCTGTCCTTTGTTGAGAGTGGTATGTTGAAGTCTCCTACTGTTATTGTGGAACTGTCAATTTCTCTTTTCAGTGTTGTTAGAGTTTGTTTTATGTATTTTGGAGCCCTGCCATTGGGTGAGTAGATGTTTACTATGGTTATGTCTTCATGATGAATCGTCCCCTTAATCATTATATAGTGTCCTTCTTTGTCTTTTGTGGTGGATTTTGTTTTATAGTCTATTTTATCTGAGATTAGAATTGCCACTCCTGCTCTTTTTTGGTAGTTGTTAGCTTGATATATTTTTTTCCAACCTTTGACTTTTAGTAAATTCACATCTTTGTTTCTAAGGTGTGTCTCTTGTAGACAGCATATTGATGGATCCTGTTTTCTTATCCATTCTGTCACTCTCCGTCTCTTTATGGGTGCATTGAGTCCATTTACATTCAGTGTAATTATTGATAGATGTGAGTTTGTTGCTGTCATTTTGTAGTGCTTTTTTTTATGGTGCTGACGTTTTCTTTGTTCTTCTGATTCTCTTGTGCTGAGTTTCTTTTGTTTGTGGATTTTTTTTTCATTTCTTTTGTTTTTGTAGGTTTTGTTTTTGCTGAGACTATGTTTTTCCTCTTTTTTTTTATGAGGACGTTTGTTAACTTTCTTTGTAGTTACCATGAATTTTACTCTTATCCTTCTAAGTTTGAAGCAGTCTAGCATTACTTGGTATCGCCTTGCCTACCTCTCCATTAGAACGTTCTATACCTATGCCGTTTATTCCCTCTTTTTTGTTTTGATGTTGTTGTCATTTGCTGATTAACTGCTCTGATTCCCTGTTGTATTTCTTTTGGTTTGGATAGTCCTCGAGAGTTAATTTCCTAGATTGGTATCTTGCTGGTACGATCATGAGTCCTAGATTCTGCCTGTGAGCTGAAGTTGTTTCTCCTCAGATCGAAGAACTCCCTTTAGTAATTCTTGTAAGTTTGGTTTGACTTTTACATAGTCCCTTAATTTCTGTTTGTATGGAAATGACCTAATTTCACCATCAAATTTGAACGAGAGTTTTGCAGGATATATTATTCTTGGCTTGCAATTATTTCTTTCAAGATTTTATATATGTGATCGCATTGCCTTCTTGCCTGCATGGTTTCTGCCGAATAATCTGAGCTTAGCCTTATTGTTTCTCCTCTGTATGTGACTTCTTGTTTTTCACAAGCTGCTCTTAGGATTCTTTGTTTGTCTTTGGTTTTGGCAAGTGTGATTATGATATGCCTTGATGATTTTATTTTGGGGTCTCTCCTATATGGGGTTTGTTGAGCTTCTTGGATAGCCAGCTTTTCATCTTTCATTATATTGGGGAAGTTTTCTGTCAGCAGTTGCTCAATGATCCTCTCGATGTTTTCTGTTTTCTCCGCCTTTTCTAGAATTCCAGTCACTCGAAAATTTTTGCCTTTGATTGTATCCCACGTAACTCTCACTGTCTCTTCATTTTTCTTTGTTCTTTTCTCTGAGTTTTCCTGAAACTGAGTTGTATCCAAGTGTTTGTCTTCAATTCCACTGATCCTGTCTTCTACCGTTTCTAATCTGCTTCTCTGCCCTTCTGTGACACTGTCCATTTATGAAATCTTGTTGTTTATTGTTTGGATTTCTAATTGTTGTCTTTGTAGAATTTCTAGTTGTGAATTTATTTTGGCATTTTGTTCCTGCATTATTTTCCTGAATTCTTCCAATTTTTTGTCTGTAGTTTCCATGAATTTGTCTATTTTTTCCTCATGTTTGTCAGCTTTTTGCCTCAGCTCTTGAATAATTCTGAGTAATAGAGATTTGAATTCCCTATCAGATAGTTCTAGTGCATTTTCTTCCACTGGAGAGTCATCTGGTGTTTTATTTTGGATGTCTACTGGAACCATCCTGTCCTGTTTTTGTAAATGTTTTGATATTGTCTGCTGTCCTCGGGGCATTCAGTAGTTATTTTTCTCATTTATTTATTGTAGATTTGTTTGTTATGTCCCTTTTTTTTTTTTTTAATTTGACTGTGTCTGAGCAGGCGGAATGTGTGTTCTTTGTTGTTTACTCGTCTGTGTGCTCAATACTTTTCGCCTCCTTCTCCAACTGGCAGGGTCAGTTGCTCAGATATGGTACAGCAGGGCATGTCTAGCTAAAGAGGAGTTACTGGGACAGGTTGTTTGTGGCACTTACTACAGCCACCAGAGCGGGTCGGTAATCAGTGCAGGGCAGGTTCCAATAGGCCGTGCCTGTGCTGCTTGGTGGTGTGATGTCAAGTGCATGGTGCAGGTAGGCAGGATGCAGTGGGGAGATTGTTATGTGTGGAGCTAAGATGGATATGGGCAGAGGAGAGAGGAACAGGAGCCAAAAACATACAAACAAACAAAAAAGAATGCTAGGGGAGCTTGCTGTGGGAGTGGAGAGATGAGAGACTGTGAAATGGAGAAAAACAGAATGGGGAAGAGGAAGAAAAGAATGAATAAATAAAAATCGGAAAGGTTAAAGAACCGCAAAGTTCCCAGGGGTCCCACCGGTGCGGCTATGATGTCTGAGGAGGTTGCTCTCAGGTGTTACAGTGCAGCCTGGCTGGAAGGCGTAGAGGTATAGAATGCCAGGTGTTCAGGGAACAGAAAGAGAAGGAAGATATATGAGAGAGAAACTGAGTAATGAAGAAAAACAAAAAGGGAAAAAGAGGAAATAGAAAACAAAACTAATTAAAAAAAAAAAAGAACAAGTAAAGTCCCCAAAAAGCAGAAAAAAAAAACCCTACAAAAATGAAATGTCCTCAGGGATCCCTCTGCACGTCTGTGCAAGCCGATGGGTAGTCTCCTTGCCACGAGCACAGTGTGGCCAGATGGGGCTCCCAATTCAAGAGAAGGAAAAGAAAAGAAACAAACAATTCAAAACAAACGAAGAAACGCCCTGGGATCCCAGCAGCGCGGCAGCCCAGACCGGGAAGCAGCTCCATACTCAAACGGAGCTCCACAACCCCTCAGGAGGAAGCCAAGATGGCGCACATAGCCAGGTAGTTGAGTGAAAGAAGGGGAGGTGGTGAGAGGTAAGGAAGAAGTCAAAAGAAGTAGAAAAAAAAGCAACACCAGCAGCCAAAAAACGGCACTCAGAGAGCCAGCTAGTTCGGGCTGGTGGAATCCAAGCAGCCGGTGTTTCCTGGACAAGAGATTGTGGCTGCGGGAAGCAGAGGAGGACGAGTGAGGGTGAAGAAGGGTCTGGGGTGGGAATTCGTGTATCGCAAATTACCGGTTGTTTTTTCTCCCGTTGGCAGCTCTGTGAAGCTGCTTTCTCGTACCCCGTTTGCTGGTCTCCAATAGGAGTCCAAGATGGCGGATCCACACTGCGTTAGCTGGTATGGGACCTCTGCGTGGATCTCTCCTCGCTCTCCATTCTCTGTCAGTTTTCTCACTCCATTTATTACTTGGCTGAGTTCTTTATCTCTTCATTTGTTGTTTTAGGGTTTCAGGATTGTTGTATTCTCTGTTTGGCTTAGTTTTTCGGATCTTTGCTGTGTAGGGATGGCATGGTGCTTCTGCCTAGAGCGCCATTTTGCCGGAAGTCTCTCATTGTGGTTTTAATTTGCATTTCTCTAATGGCTAGTGATAACGAGCATTTCCTCATGTGTCTGTTGGCTGCTCAGATGTCTTCTTTGGTGAAGTGTCTATTCATTTCCTTTGCCAATTTTTTAATTGGATTATTTGTCTTCTTGTTGTAGAGGTGTTGGATTTCCTTGTAGATTTTAGAGATTAGACCTCTGTTTGTTTTGTTTGTAATGTACAAACATTTTTTCCTAGTCTGTAAGTTCTCTTTTTACTCTTGGTGAAGTCTTTTGAAGTGCATAAGTGTTTAATTTTTAGAAGATCCCAGTAATCTAGTTTATCTTCTGGGGTTTGTGTGTTGTTGGCTATTGATTGTATCCTGTTAATGCCGTGTATTAGGGCCTCTAGCATTGATCCTATTTTTTCTTCTATGAACTTACAGTTTTTGGTTTATATTTATGTCTTTGACCCATTTTTTGTGTATGGTGTGAGATATGGGTCCTGTTTCATTTCTTTGCACATAGACTTCCAGTTTTACCAGAACCATTTCTTGAAAAGACTGTCTTTCCCCATTTGATGGGCTTTGGGCCTTTGTCAAAGATCAGACTGTAGGTGGATGGATTTAAATCTGGGTTCTCAATTCTGTTCCATTGGTCAATGTACTGTCCTTGTACCAGTACCAGGCTGTTTTGACTACCATAGCTGTATAGTAGGTTCTGAGGTCAGGTAGTGCAAGTCCGCCTGCTTTATATTTCTTTTTCAGTAGAGCTTAACTTATCTGGGGCTTCCCTTTCCATATAAAGGTAATGATTAGTTTTTCCATCTCTCTAAAGAATGTTGTTGGTATTCGGATCAGGATTCCATTGTATTGGTAAATTGTTTTTGGTAGAATTGTCATTTTCGCAATGTTGAGTCTACCTATCCATGAGCATGGTATGTTTTTCCATTTATGTAGATCCCTTTGGGTTTCTTGCTGTAGTTTTCTTTGTATAGGTCTTTTACATCCCTGTTTAGATGTATTCTTAATTATTTTATTTTTTTAGGAGCTATTGTAAATGGTATGTTTTCCTGATTTTCTTTTCATTGTTATGTTTATTGGTGTAGGAATCCAATTTTTGTATGTTTATCTTGTATCCTGCCACTCTGCTAAATCTTTCTATTAATTCCAGTAGTTTTCTCTTGGAGTCTTTAGGGTTTTCTGTGTATAATATCATATCATCCGTGAACAAGGACAGTTTAACTTCTTCATTACCTATTTGGATGCCTTGTATTTCTTTTTCTTGCCTTATTGCTCTAGCTAGGACTTCCAGCACAGTGTTAAATAGGAGTGGAGATAAAGGGCATCCTTGTCTTGTTCCTGTTCTCAAGGGGAATGTTTTCATCCTCTCTCCATTAGGAATGATGTTGGCTGTTGGTTTGCATAGATGCCCTTTATTATGTTGAGAAATTTCCATTCTATACCTATTTTATTGAAAGTTTTTATCAGAAATGGGTGTTGGACTTTATCAAATGCCTTTTCTATATCAATTGAGATGATCGTGATTCTTTTATTTATGTGGTGGATTATGTTGATTGATTTTCTAATGTTGAACCATCCTTGCATACCTGGTATGAATCCTATTTGGTCGTGGCGTATAATTTTTTTGATGTGATGCTGAATTCTGTTGGCTAGAATTTTCTTGAGAATTTTGGCATCTATATTCCTGAGAGATATTGCTCTGTAATTTCTTTTTTGTGGTGTCCTTCCCTGGTTTTTGTATCAGGTTGTGCTGGCTTCATAAAATGAATTCAGAAGTGTCGCTTCCCTTTCTCTGTTCTGAAATAGTTTGAGTAGTACTGGTATAAGCTCTTTTGTGGATGTGTGGAAGAATTCTCCAGTGAAGTCATCTGGGCCGGGGCTTTTTTTTGGTTGGGTTTTTTTTTTTTTTACTACCTTTTCAGTCTCTTCTCTGGTTATGGGTCTGTTCAGGTTTTCAACATCACTTTGTCTTAGTTTGGGTAGGTTGTATTTTCTTGAAATTTATCCATTTCCTTTAGGTTGTCAAATTTGTTGGAGTAACCTTTTTCATAATACTCTGTTATAATCCTTTTTATTTCAGTTGGATATGTTGTATTGTCCCCCATTTCATTTCTTATTTGGGTTATTTGCGTCCTCTCCTGTTTTCCTTTTGTCAGGCCACTGGTTTGTCGATTTTGTTGATCCTTTCAAAGAACTAACTTTTGGTTTTGTTGATTCTTTCTATTGTTTTTCTATTCTCTATTTCATTTATTTCTGCTCTGGGCTTTATTATTTCCTTTCTTCTAGTTGCTGTGGGCTTTTTTTTGCTGTTCTGTTTCTGTTTGTTTGAGTTGTGTAATTAATGTTTTGATTTTGTCCCTTCTTTTTTGATGTGTGCATCTATTGCTATAAATTGTCCTTTGAGGACTGCCTTTGCTGTGTGCCATAGGTTTTGGTATGATGCGTTTTCATTCTCGTTTGATTCTAGGAATTTTTTGATTCCATCTCTGATTTCTTTTGTTACCCAGTGATGTGTAATCAGGGTGTTTTTCAGTTTCCATGTAATTGATTTTTTTTCTTGGTCTTCCTGTTGTTAATTTCTACCTTGATGATGTTGTGGTCAGAGAAGATAGTTTGTATTATCTCAGCATTTGGATCTTGTTGAGGGTTGCTCTGTGGCCTAAGATGTAGTCTATTCTGGAGAACGTTCCATGTGTATTGGAAAAGAATGTGTACTTTGCAGCTGTTGGATGGAGTGTTCTGTATATGTCTATGAGGTTACGTTGGCTGATTGTGCCCTTTAGTTCTGTATCTTTGTTGAGTTTCTTTCTAGGTGTTTGAGAATCTGTAGCTAGTAGCAATACTGATGGCTAATATTGTTCAAGCTTTTACTATGTGCTACAAACTCTTCTAAGTACTTTACATGAATTAACTTAAGGAACCTTACAAGCACGTATGAAGCGAGGGAAGTATTTCTATTCTCCCAAATATACAGATGAGGAAACTGAGGCTCCGGTCCTGGTCACATGAGAGTGTCGTGTTGAAGTCTCCTAGTATTATTTTCTAACTGTCAATTTCTCTCTTCAGTGCTGTTAGAGTTTGTTTTACATGTTTTGGAGCCCTGTCATTTGGTGTGTAGATGTTTATTATGGTTATGTCTTCATGATGGATTGTCCCCTTAATCATTATATAGTGTCCTTTCTTTTTTTTTTTATGGTGGATTTTGTATTAAAGTCGATTTCATCTGAGATTAGTATTGCCACTCCTGTGCTTTTCGGTAGCTGTTTGCTTGATATATTTTTTTCCATCATTTGATTTTTAATAAATTTACATCTTTATTTCTAAGGTGTGTCTTTTGTAGACAGCATATTGGTGGATCCTGTTTTTTTATTCCATTCTGTCACTGTCTATCTTTATGGGTGCATATAGGCCATTTACATTCAGTGTAACTATTGATAGGTGTGAGTTATTGTGTAGTGGGGTTTTTTTTGTGCTTTTTTTTGTGGTGCTGACATTTTCTTTGTTCCTCTTACTCTACTGTTCTGAATTCCTTTTGTTTATGGGTTTGTTTGTTTTTTTCATTTTTTTTCTTTTTGTAGATTTTGTTTTTACTTAGACTTTCTGTTTTTATTCTTTATTCTGATGAGTAGGTTTTTTAACTTTCTTTGTGGTTACCTTGAAATTTACCCTTATCTTCCTAGATTTGAACCAGTCTATTATTGCTTGGTATCGCCTTGCCTTCCACTCCATTAGCAGGTTCTGTACCTACACTGTTTATTCCCTCTTTTATTGTTCTGATGCTTTTGTCATTTATAGATTAACCTCTCCAGTCCCTTGTTGTAATACTTTTGGTTCTGGATAGTCCTTAAGAGTTCATTTACTAGGTTCCTATCTGGCTAGTACAATTCTGTGTCCTAGATTCAGCCTGTGTCTGATGTTGTTTGTTCTCTGATTGAAGGACCCCCTTTAATAAGTCTTGTATGTTTGGTTTGGTTTTTACATAGTCCCTTAATTTCTGTTTATCTGGAGATGACCTAATTTCACCATCATATTTGAATGAAAGTTTTGCAGGATATGTTATTCTTCGCTGGCAATTTTTTTCTTTCAAGGTTTTATATATGTCATCCCATTGCCTTCTTGCCTGAATGGTTTCGGCCAAATAATCTGAGCTTAGTCTTATTGTTTCTCCTGTGTATGTGACTTTTTGTTTTTCACGAGCTGCTCTCAGGATTCTTTGTTTGTCTTTGGTTTTGCGAGTGTTATTATGATATACCTTGGTGATTTTCTTTTGGGGTCTATCATATATGGGGTTCATTGAGCTGCTTGGATGGTCAGCTTTTCATCTTTCATGATATTGGGGAAGTTTTCTGTCAGCAATTCTTCAATGATCCTCTCTGTGTTTTCTGTTTTCTTACCCTGTTCTGGAACTCCGATCACTTAGAGATTTTTGCTTTTGATTGTATCCCAAGTAATTCTCAGGGTTTCTTCGTTTTTCTTTGTTCTTTTTTCTGATTTTTCCTCAAACAGAGTTGTATCCAAGTGTATGTCCTCAGTTTCGCTGATCTTGTCTTTCATCGTTTCAAACCTGCTCCTGAGCCCTTCTGTGACAGTCTGTTTTTTAAATCTTGTTGTTATCTTTTGTATTTCTGATTCTTGTTTTTGTATGATTTCTAGTTGTGAATTTATTTTAGCATTTTGTTGCTGTATTATTTTCTTGACTTCTTTCTTTTTTTGGTCTGTATTTTGCATGAATTTGTCTATTGTTTCCTCATTTTTGTCTGATTTCTGCTTCAACTCTTGGATAATTCTGAATATTAGAGATTTGAATTCCGTGTTAGGTATTTCTAGTGCCTTTTCATCTACTGGAAAGCCATCTGGTGTTTTATTTTAGACGCCTACTGGAATCATCCTGTCGTGTTTTTGTTTATGTTTTAATATTGTCTGCTGTGTTCGGGCATTCAGTAGTTATTTTCCTCGTTTATTGATGTAGATTTGTTTGTTTCATCCTACTTTTTTGTTCTATTTGGTTATGTTTGAGTAAGCGGCCTGTGCATTCTTTGTTGTTGGCTCATCTGTGGGCACGATACTTTTCACCTCATTCTCCAGTACACAAGCTCTGTCACTCAGGTATTGTACAGCAGGGCAGGTCCAGCCGAAGGGGAGTCGCTAGGACAGGTTGTTTGTGGCACGTATTATGGCCAACAGGGCGGACCGGGGATCAGTGTAGGGCATATTCTGGTAGGTCATGCCTGTGCTGCTTGGAGTGTGATGTTCAGCGCATGGTGCAGGTACGCAGGAAGGAGGGGGGAGATTGTGCTGTTTGGAGCTAAGATGAGTGCGGGAAACAGGAGAGAGGAACAGGAGCCAAAAAGATACACACAAACAAAAAAGAGTACTAAGGGAGGTAGATATTGGAGTGGAGAGATGAGGGACTGAGAAATGGAGAGAAACTGAAATGAAAAGAAAAATGGTAACAAAAAATAAATAAATAAAAATTTGAGGGGGAAAAGAAAAAAGAAAAGCCCCCAGGGATCCTACCGGTACAGCTGATAGGACCTGGAAAGTTGCTCCCACACTGTGAAATACAGCCTGGCTGGAAGGGGTAGAGGTGTCACACAGTGCCAGGTATTCAGGAGACAGGAAGAGAAGGTAAGTATAGAGAGACAGGAAACTGGAAATTAAGAAAGACAAAAAGGGAAAAAGGGAGAGAAAAAAACAAACAAAAAAAGAAGAAGAAATGCCCTTAGGGATGTAACTGTTCATCTGTGCAGAGTAAGGGAGTGGCTCCCAAGCTGCTCGGTACCGCAAAGCTAGAAGAGGCTCCCAACCCAAGAAAAGAAAAAACAAACAAACAAATCAGAACAAAGAAACAAACAAAGGCCCTGGGGGTCCCACCAGCATGGCGGCACAGTCTGGGAAGCAATTTTACAGTTGAGCGCTGTTTCACAGCCTTTCAGGAAGAAGCAAAGATGGCATACAGAGCCAGGTATTTGAGAGAAAGGAGGGGGAGGTGGTGAGAGGTAAGGGAGAAATCTAATGAAGCAGAAAAAAGCAACACCAGCAGCCAACAAATGGCACTCAGGGAGCTGGCCAGTGTGGACGGGTGGAATCTAGGGAACACCAGGGTGAAGCCAGTGCTTCCCGGCCAAGAGACTGTGGCCGCAGGAGGCAGAGGAGGCCAAATAGGGGTGAAGAATGGTGGGACATGGGAAGGCGTATATCGCTGGTTACCGGTGGTTCTGTCTCCTGCTAGAAGCTCTGTAAAGCTGCTTCTCGTACCTCCTGTTTGCTCATCTCTGATAGGAGTCCAAAATGGCAGATCTGTGCTGCGGTAGCTGATAGGGGACCTCTGCATGTATCTCTCCTTGCTCTCTGTTCTCTATCAGTTTCTTATTCCATTCGGTGCTTGGCTGAGTTCTTTATCTCTTCATTTGATGCTTAGGGTTTCAGTATTGACGTGTAAATCTGTTTGACTTAGTTTTTCGGATCTTTGCTGTGGAGGCAGAGCATGGTGCTTCTGTCTATAGCACCATGTTGCCCGAAGTCACGTATTTTATTTTGAAAAGTTAATCCTGGAATAAAGATTTAACAATAGTATATTTAGTATCACTGACATAGATGTACTTTTTTTTTTTCTTTTGATGGTAACTCACTAGTCTTAGCAGGGAGTTATCTTTGTAGAGTGGAGAAAAAAGAACTAAAATGTTTTTATTTCCTGCTCTTGATCTGGTGTCTTTCTGAGCACAGCTTTGGGTTCCTACTTGAACTAAAACGTGCTCTCTCACCATATACAGTTCTTCTACACAAGCTTATAGAGTGAAATACAGATTCTTGAGCGTCCCATTTCCTTGCAGCATCTCACATAGAGCATATAGGCTGTTTTTATTTTAACAGTTTTGCTGGTCATCATTCTAGTCAAGCAGGAGATAAGAGAAAAACAAACTTGTGGAAGTTAGGAAGATTCTGGTATTTTGTCAGTCTTTATAGTCCTAGTGTTTGATCTCTTGTGCCTGACTATCCTCAGGTGGTAACTAGAAACCTGGAGAAGTTTCCTTCCTTTTATCCAGGATGGTGGGACATATCAAAGACATGAGAAAGTTCTGTGATGCAGCTTTAGAGTTAGGTGAACTTGAGATTGAATCCTAGTTCTGTTACCTGTGAGCTGTGTGACCTTGAACAAGTATTTTAATATTTCAGAGCTTCATTTACCTTAAATGTAAAGTGAAGGTGATAGAACTTGCCTCTTAGAATTATCCTGAGAATTAAGTGAGTATAATAAAATACTTGTATGGTGGTTGGCAGATAAGTAAGTGGTTACTTAATAAAAATAGTAGTTGTGAGTTTTATTACTAAGGATTTCCAGACTGTGCTGCCTAGTTTACTGACACTCTCCCCTTTCTGGGATTGATTTCTATGCACGTTTTCTCACAAGTACTCTTTATTTCCTTTCAGTATTTGTTGGGCTGCTACTTTTAATCTCCCAGTGTTCCCAGGATGTTCCAAACTATCATTAGAGACTAAGAACATTCTGAATCTTCTTAGGCAAAATGTACCTACCCTCCAAGGTGAAGCAGGATATACTTTAAAATGTTAAAAATCATCTTTCTGTCTTTCTCTTAAACATACCTGCAACCTCACATCCTCGCTTGCTTTACTCAAAATGATGTTTAAACTAATAGATGCTTTTTGGAACTCCAGAAATTGCGGAAGACATAAAAGAACATTAGATTTAGATTCTAGTTAACTTCCTTCCAGGAACCCTGGTGGCGCAGTGGTTAAGCATTCAGCTGCTAACCTGAAAGGTCGGCAGTTCAAACCAACAAGCCACTCTGAGGGAGAAAGATGTGGCAGTCTGCCACCACAAAGATTACAGCCTTGGAAGCCCTATGAGGCAGTTTTCCTCTGTCCGATAGCCTCACTAATGAGTCAGAATTGAGTCAAAGGCAATGGATTTACTTTTTTTTGTTGTTGTTAACTTCCTTCCTGTTACTGTGCAACTCCAGGCTTAGGTGGAGTCATAATTAGGTGAGTTGACTGATGCTCTAAAAAATAAAGACATGGTGTATATCCTTAGATTGCCTTTTACTTTCTTTTTCCGTTCTTGTCATTTGTGAATTTCACATTTGTGAATTGAATAGTTTAATAATTTCCTTTACTTAATATCATTGAAATTCATTAAAATTTTTGAGAAACCCCCTCAGAACCTGAATGAGAGTGCACATGAGGAGTAGAGAGCATTTGGCTCGGCTTACTTATCAATTCAGTGACCTGTTTCAAACCACAGCCATCGATTTTATTTTAGCAAAAGCACAAATGACCATGTTATAGGCTTAAGATATCACTCATAAGTACATAGTCAAATACTCCAGTGTTAACGAATCTGTCAAAAGTTATTGGTATAAATGTTTTAAAATTATTAGACTAAAAAAGATAACTAGTTTCCAAAATGAGCTCAAAATATGAATTCTACAACTTAAATTGTCTTCCAAAATTGTCCTCTCCCCCGCTGATTTTTATTGGAAGTTTTTTTTTCTTTTTTTCTAGTTACAAATAGCCACGTTGCTACAAATGAAAGGGTCTCAAACTGAATTTGAGCAGCAAGAACGGTTGTTTGCCATGTTGGAGCAGAAGAATGGTGAAATAAAACATCTTTTAGGTGAAATTAGAAATCTGGAGAAATTTAAGGTATGTGTAACACCTTTTAGAAGTGCAGCCAAATTTTGGGTTGAGTATCTTAATACTTCTAATTCGAGTAGGTTTCTTTATTATATAATTAACTTTTAGTTTCAGTTGAGAATGACCCAATATTTAAATTATTTTTTTCTTCTGATCTGTTTCTGCTTTTCAGTTTTGACTGTTGCTTCTTTTAGTAGAGTCAAAGTAACCTACCCCATTTTAGCTGTTGTTATTGTCTAATTACTGTGTGTAACTTTCACCTGATAGGTTCGATCGTGAAGTCTGATGCTCAGATCTTTAGTGTAGAAGTCAATGCATTTTAACATATGTATACACCCCTGTAATCACCACCTATATCATGATACAGAATAGCACTCCATAAGGTTCTGGCATACCCCTTTTAAATGAGTACTCCCTCCTCCTAACTGTGTGAGCATTACATGTACAAATACTCTTACTTAATATAAATAGAATCATTTAGTATATACTCTCTTGTTTCTGTCTTCCACTCAACATTATGTCAATGAGATTTATTTCTATTGCGTGTTTTCAGTAATTGATTACTTTTCAAAGCTGTCACCCTACTCCAGTTTTTATTAGATGCACAGTAGGAGCTAGCTGTGTCATACTGTCCAACATTGTGTGGCAACTAGAATTTTTAGTAGAAATCTTTAATAAACTCTTTAAAATATGTTTTTGAAACAAATTCAGACTTCCAGAAAAGTTGTATAGAGTTCCCATATACCTTTCACCTAGATTTCTTAATTTTCAATTTTACCACATTTGCTTTATTATTGTCTGTGTCTTTTTTTTCCATGCATATGGGTATTATTATTTTTTTGAAACATTTGACAATAAGTTCCAAAGTAAGTGTCCCTTTACCCCTAAGTACCTCTGTATACTGAAGTCATTGTCTTATATAACCATAGTACAATTATCAAAATCAGAAAATTAACAGATACATATTATTAGCTAACTGTAGACTTTATACATTTTGCTGATTATCCTGCTAATGTCTTTTATAACAAAACAAACAAAAACACAAATGTTTGCCATTCTGGGATCTAATCCAGAATCACATGTTGTATTTAATTGTCAAGTCTGTTTAGTTTCCCTTAATCTGGAACAGTTCCTCAGTCTTTCTTTATCTTTCATGACTTTGATATTTTAAAGAGTACAGGCAGTTACTTAGTAGATTGTCCCTCATTATGGGTTTGTTTGACATGTTCTCATGATTAGATTCAGGATATGTAGTTTTGACAGAAATACTACAGGAGTAATACATCCTTCTCAGTATACCACATCAGGAGGCACATGATATCTATTTTTGCTAAACTAACTTTTGATCACTTGCTTAAGTTATGCCTGCTGTGTTTTTCCACTATAAAGTTATAATTTTTCCCTTTGTAATTAATAAATACCTTGTAGAGAGATACTTTGAGATTAAGTAAATACTTATTTCTCCTTATACTTGAGCATTGATTGTTGATTCTTGCCTGAAATATGTATCACTGTGATGATTGTCTAATGGTGAGTTCATCATTCCTTCTACATTTATTAATTGGAATTCAAATAAAGGGAAGGGAAATAGAATCTTTTTTCTCATTTAGTCACATTTATTTATATCAGTATAGCCTCATGGATTTTTATTTTATCCCATGGGTTAAAATCTATACTTTTCTTATATACTCTGATGTTCATGTTGTTCTAGATTAGGCCAATAGGAGCCTCCTTTTTCTTTAAGTACTTCCTTATTGCACACTGGCTCATGAAACAAGATATTTCTGGCTCATCTGCCCCAGCCCCAAATCAACATTTGTCTGCAGAGCACTGGTTTTGTTTAGTGGAGAATGGTATATAGAAACCAAGATCTGGGCACTAAATGTGCTCATTGCTATTGGAATATCATTGCCTCTAAACTCTCTCAGTAGACAGCGTTAGGAGCATATGTGGGTGTGTGTTTATGTATGTAAGTGTATATTTATGTATGTTTATGTATGTATGTATCTATAGATACACATAATTAAAACCTTGAATTCATACTGATAACTCCAGTTTGAATATAATACCACAGAGTTCATTGCCTACCCTTTTCGACAGAAACCTGTCCTCAATATATTTGCTTATTTGCTCAATCCTAGAATATGCGTGTTGTTGTTAGGTGCTGTCCAGTTGGTTCTGACTCATAGCGACCCTATGTACAACAGAACGAAACACTGCCCAATCCTGTGCCATCCTCACATTCGTTGCTATGTTTGAGCCCATTGTTGTAGTCACTGTGTCAATCCATCTCATTGAGGGTCGTCTTCTTTTTCACTGACCCTCCACTTTACGAAGCATAATGTCCTTCTCCAGGGACTAATCCGTCCTGATAACATGTCCAAAGTAAGTAAGACGAAGTGAACGCCATCCTCGCTTCTAAGAAGCATTCTGTCTTTAACGTCTTCCAAGACAGATTTGTTAATTCTTCTAGCAGTCCATGGTATACCGAGCATTCTTCACCGGCATTATAATTCAAAGGCATCAGTTCTTCTTTGGTTTTCCTTATTCATTGTCCAGCTTTCACATGCACATGAGGCATTTGAAAATACTGTGGCTTGGGTCAGGCACATCTTAGTCCTCAAGGTGACATCTTTGCTTTTTAACACTTTAAAGAATACGCATAGTTTTGGAAACTTACTAATCTGCTAACTAGAGTTCAGGATTTGTTTGCAGTACTTTTTGTTTTTAGCCTAAGAGTGTGTAGTCAAAATATTGTGTTCAAAAGTTACTTGGGTTGTTTGAGTTTTGTTTTTGTTTTTTTCCCCTCCCTTTTTTCCCGCTTGGGTGTGAATATGTTACTCATTTGAAATAGTTAGGTTTGTTTCTATTTGTATTTTATTTTGTTATCCACCTCCATCCTTGTTGGATTTATTTTTTTCAGTATGTGAAACGCTAAAATGGTTCTAAAAGTCAGAACTATAAAACAAGATATTCTCAGAAAAGTATCCGTCTCCTGTATCCCTTCTACCTCATTCTCATCTTTCCATCCTTTTCTCTCTTTTCCACCCACCCTTTGTAGCTGGCCAATTTCATTTGTTTCTGGTTCACCCACCCTGTATTTCTTTCTGCAAAAATGAGTGGCTGCATATTTATTTTATTTTCTCTTTTTCTTGAGCAAAAGCTAGCATGCTACAGGTAGTCTTTTGTACATTTCTTTTTTCCATTTAACAAGATATGCTGGAACTTCATCTCTGTTTATAGAAATCTTCCTCATTTTTATTTATAGCTATAAAGAATCCATTGTGTGGATGTGTTTTAATTTATTCAACCATTTTCCTGTGTCTGGCCAGTTAGATTGCTTCCTATATTTTGCAGTTACTTACAAGTGTACAAGTGCTGCAAAGCACATCTTATATATATATGCAATTTCTTATTGTTATAAGTGTATCTTTAGGGTGAATTCCTAGAGTGGGATTGCTGGGTCAAAAAGTGAATGCATACCACTCTGGTCCCCATCTCTAACCCCTGGTAGCCTCTGATCTGTTCTCTGTTTCTTCTGTCTCTATAGTTTGTCAAGAATGTATGTATATAGAATCATTCTATGTAGCTTTTTTTTTTTTTTCAGCTTTTTTTTTTCCCACCCAGCATGATTCCCTTGAGATTCATTCAAGTTACTGTATTCCTTTTTATTGCTGGAGACTATTCCGTGGTGTGGATGTACCATAGTTTGGCATTCACCCATTGAAGAGGGTTTGGGTTGTTTCCAGATGTTGGCTATTACAAATAAAGCTGCTATGAGCATTCACGAAAATTTTTTTAAAATAAATGTATATATAGTTTTGCTAGACAGTTCCAAACTCTCCACATGGCTTGTACCAATTTACATTCCCACCAGCAGTGTATGAGAGTGCTTTTTTCTCCATAACCTCTCCATTATAATGTGTTATCCTTTTTAACTATTGCCAGTCTGATTGATAAGAAATAGTATCTCAGGGTAGTCTTAGTTTGCATTTCTGTAAGTATGAATGAGGTTAAACATCTTTTCATATATGTAAGCAATTTATTTACTTGCGTGTGTGTGTGTGTGAATTTTTCATGTCTATTGCTCATGCTTTTGTTTGGGTTTTGTGAGTTTTTTTTTCCCCTGAGTTTTGAGAGTTCTTTATAAAATATTAGGGGTATTAGCCCTTTCTCTGTGATATATCTTACAAATATTTTCTCCCAGATTATTAGTTATTTTTTTACTTTGTTTGTAGTAGTGTTTCTTGTTTGTTTTTGCCATGTTGAAGTTTTTGCTTTTGTATGTAGTCAGATTTATCAATGTTTTCTTCTTACACTGAATCTGGATTTTGAATCGTAACTAGAAATCCTGCCTCTACACCCCAGGTTATAGAGGAATTTACCAATGTTTTCTTCCAGTATTTGTATGGTTTCACTTTTTACATTTAGAGACCTGATCCCCACTGAAGTTTTTTCTTTTAAATTATGTACAAGGTATAAATCTAATTTTATCATTTTACAAATAACCAATTTTCCCAGCTTCATTTATTAAAAAATCTATATTGGCCCCAGTAATTTGAGACACCACCTTTTTCATATGTCAGATTTCCATATGTACTTGAGTCTCTTTTGGATTTTCTGTTCTGCTCCACTGGTCTGCTTGTCTGTGTGTTAATACCACATTGTTTTAATTATAGAGGTTTTTTAGTTGGTTGTGTCTGGTAGGCCTTCTCTCCATTATAACTTATCTATTTTAGTGTTTTCCTGGCTGTTCTTCTGTGTTTGCTCTATAAACATCTTGTCGAGCTCCAGAAAAAGCTTATTGACATTTTTCTTAGGATTGCATTAAATTTATCAATCAGCATAGGGATCACTGGTATCTTCTCAGTAAACATTAATATGAACTGTTGTAATTGAAATTTATAAATGACAAATTTTGGTAAACTTTCTTAGACATTCTAAATTGGAGCTATAAGTGTATCATAGAATTTTAAGTTTATTTTATTACCATCTTCTGTAAGAACTAGTGAAAGAACTACAATTTTGGTTAAATTTTCAGCACATCACTTACACAGCTATGTGGCCCAGTAGTATACTTTGACAATTATGGCTTTAAACCAGAGTTTTTTGAACCTGCAGTTTCTGAAATTGTTTGGAAGTTTTTAAGCAGATTTACATTTTTCCCCCTAGAGAAGTTGTATAAAGTTTCCATCGGAATCTCAGAAAAGTGAACACTTAAAAACCTTAAGGATCTCCACTCTACTCTTTCTCATATTTTTCTAATTTATGACATTGTCATAAAGGCCAGAATTAAGCCCAGTGAGCATTTATTTCTTCCATTTTAAAGGCCAGGAAAGGGACACCGTAGGGTATAGGTGTGGTTAGGAACCCAGGCTTTGGAGTCAGATCTGGTTTCAGATTCTCTCTTCTCCATTTACTAGCCTGTGGCTTTTGGAGCCAGTTTTCTCATCCATAAGAGAGGAATACTAATACTTGTACCTACCTCAGAGTAAGTGCATAGAGCTTAGCACAGTGCCTGCCATATAATAAGCATTCGATAAATGGTAGCTGCTGTTATTCTTAATGGAGCCCTGGTGGTGCAGTGGTTAAGAGCTCAGGCTGCTAACCAGAAGGTTGGCAGTTCAAATCCATCAGCTGTCCCTTGGAAGCCCTGTGGGGCAGTTCTACTCTGTGCTGTACGATAACTATGAGTCAGAATCGACTTGATGGCAACAGGTTTGATTTTGTCTTTTTTTTAAATTAATAAACGTGTGCTAACCTAATTTGTTGCTTATTGGAACTAACAAGAATTGGTGCTTTCTTTAGAGTTTATATGAAAGTATGGAATCTAAGCCTTCAGCCAACTCTGGTGTCCTGGAAGATAACACCTACTATACCGATTTACTACAGATAAAGCTTGACAACTTAAAGTAAGTGCCTGGGCCAGGTGAATGGAGAAATGGAGACTCTTTTAACTAGCTTGTAGTAGGTATTATTAGTAGCTGCAAATTTTTTTTGAAGTTGCCAAAAGAAAATTCCAGAAAAGAAAGATAACAAAGATATCTTTGTGTGCAGTACATGAGGTTATTTAAGATATAATTAGGCTAATCTTTAAAGAAAAAACACTTGCTTCCAATTAATAATTGAGTGTTTTTTATTTCTTTGTACTTATTTTTTTAGATTGTTCAGTGAAAAGAACTTTAACATAGAAAATGTTCTTATAGTCCAAATTTCTCAAGAATAAATAGAATGTAATTTAAAATTTAAAGGAATTTGTATATGCATGCATAAATTAGGGAGTGAATATTTTCTCCTTTTGTCCATTACCTTTAAAGAGTTCATGAGATTTTTTTATATGGGAGTGATATTGTTAAAGCTTATTTTAATTGTTTGTTATTTCTTTGGTACTAAAAACCTCAGAGAACTGTATTTTTAACTAAGACATTAAAAGATCCATGTTAACTGGTCTGTACATTTATATTATATGTTATTTTAATACTCGTTCGTTCTTCTTTCTTATTATTATAGCAAAGAAAATGAAAGCACTAAAGGTGAACTATCCTTACAACGAATGAAAGCGTTATTTGAGAGCCAGCGGGCTCTAGATATTGAGCGAAAACTTTTTGCAAATGAAAGATTCTTGCAGCTTTCCCAAAGTGAAAATATGAAACTGAGAGCTAAACTAGATGAATTAAGACTGAAGTATGAACCTGAAGGTATGTATGTCTCATATATTTTTGTCTTTTAAATCGTATGAGTGCCTCTGAGAAATCATATCTATGTTTTTTGCTTTACTATTATTTTAAGCAAATTTCATTACAAACTAATTTTTGGTTATATATTTATTGTTTAATAAGTTTACTGCTGCAAAATGTTGAGGACAATTCAAAGAAAACTGAGTATATATATCATATGTATTTTTTCATACCTAAATTCATCTTAACTGTATAGTAGAATCTTGACATTTGAGACTTTTCCATTTAAGATTGCAGCATCTTATGTAACACCAAAGAATTTAATTTTGTTGAGGCAGCTGATGCTTGGGAACTATACTAGTTAAGACAGTTTGCTTGAGGGTAATAGAAAATCTAAAATACTGCGGGCTTAGACAAGATTAAGTATTTATTCATCCCCCGATACAAGTCTAAGGGAGCATTCCAGTACTGGTAAAGCACTCCACAATGTCAGGATCCAGTCTCCTTCTGTGTTATTGGTCTGCATACTTCCCATTGAGCAGAATTTAGTCACATGGTCTCCCCTTCCTACAAGGAAGCCTGGGAAATGCAGTCTTGATTCTCAGGGGTCACATTCCCCACTAAATATTGGGGATTCTATTATTAAGGAAGAATGGTACAACAGATCCTAGAGGACAACTAGCAGGCTAATTGCTAGAAAATAGACTAACCAAATAGCCTCTGCATCTTACTGAACGTAAATTAAAGTTTAAAATAAAATAGCCAAAAGTTAAGAAGTCTAAGAATGTGATGTTCTTAGACACACACAAAAAAGTGCTATACTCCTGTACTGTTCACATGCCTAACACCCTCTCTTCATTATCATCTCAGTGACTCTGAGGTGGTTCTCAGAAACAGTGGCAAGGCTGTCAGTAATGGTAGGGTTTTTATATAGTTTAAAAAGGCTTCTCTTTCTCTCATTCATCTTCTCCTTCCCAGTTCTAATAGGTCCCCCAATTAAGGATTATCCATTATGAATTTCAAAGGTCTACTGAACTAAGCACAGCAAAGAGATGGGAGGAAGGGTAGTATGTCCAAATGATGTGGGTTTCCAAGGAGTAGTATAAGAAAAAGAGGCAATACTGATCTGAAAGCAGCAGTGTAGAGCAAGAACAACAACCCCAACTCTGACCATGGTTCCTTAGACTTCACTAACATTTTGATTTTGAAAATGAAAAACACATTGGCATGGGGTGGGGAAAAGGTATTAGAAGAATTAATTCAGTGTGTATGGACCTGTGTAGGGGACAGAATGGTGTTAGACCGTGGGGATAGAAGGCTATTGCAGTAGTCTATGGTGATATATGATATGCTTTGGACTGGGGAGGTCTCCTTGGTTAGTAGTGCTCAAATTCTGAATAAATTTTAAGGGTGGGGCTAATAGGCACAAATTTACCAATATTTAGGGAGTTTGACCTGTTCTTTTCATTTAATCCTTATAATATGCATTACTGAGTGAAGTGGGTGCTAGTCATCCCCATTTTACAGATAAAGAAAGTGGAGTTGAGAGTACTTGCTCAAGTTCCCTGAGCTGCTAAGTGCTACTACTGGGATTTCAACCTGGACTCCTTGACTCTTTGCCACAGCATCCTCATCTCTGTGCTGAGGTCTTATGAACCTCCATTATGACTTTTATCAAAATACCAGGAATTTCACCATGAGAAAACCCTTACGTGTTCATCCCAACAGCCAAATATATTGTGTTCCCAAGGAAAAATTTATATCTAAATAACCTTTAAAAGATAAAGTTAATGGAGTTTATGAAAAAGAGAGGATAAAAGATAGAAATGGTATATTTCACTCAGATGAGTGGATTTTAAAACAATGAAAAAAGAAGAAGAGGAAAACATACATATATATAATTCCACCTCTTTATATTCATTATGTCTTTATTTTGATTCGTTGTTGACTGGATATTTCTTAATGGTTTTTATTCTCAGAGAAAGTTGAAGTGCCTGTACTGAAAAAGAGACGTGAAGTACTGCCTGTGGATGTAACCACCGCTAAAGATGAATGTGCCAACAGTGCTGTCGAAGACGAAGTTTATAGATTACCCGCTCAGGAAGAGGAGGCACAGTCCTGTCCTAACAGTACAAAAGACAACTTAGAGTTAGAAAAGACAGTTCCTGTAAACACACCAGTAGTCGGTCTCTCTCTGCATAGAAATCTGCCACTGAATATGCAATCAACGAAGGAAAAGAAACGTGTGAAACTCGTAGGCGTTCCAGTTGATTCTGAAGCTTTAAATGAAAGAAGTGGAAACACCCTGAACTCTCCCAGGTCAGTGTCCTCTTTTCCTCAAGGCAACCAGCAGACCTCTCCATCTCTTCTCTATCGCTGCATGAACTGTGCTTTCTATTTCTTTATCTGTTTTCTTAGCATTGCATGCAGTATAATCCCCCAGTTTCACCTGCCTACCTTCAACTTTTCCAAAACTTTAAGAAAGACTAAAATGACTGCAAGGGGAAAAGACTCCTGAATAAGGGAATTATGCTTTTAGAAAATTGGATGGTTCTGTTTCATGAAGTGAAAATATCAAAGAGTACATCTCTGACAGTGTTGTTGGTTTGAATAAATGTAATGTAATTTTTTTCCTGGTTCAAGAGTGGCCATGAAAGACAAAATAACTTACCTTCTAAAAGGGCTTTCTAGTAGTCTTAAGAAATTTCAGTCTCCTAGAAAACTGTTGGGTGAAATTTTTTATGGCTTTTGAAATTGTTTAATCTCAAGCTTTCAGGAATGGCCTTTGATGTCTATTTTGACATTTTAAAATATCAAAGCTAATTCGTTTTCATTTTATATCAAGCCTCTAGTTTCTGTATAATTGAGTTTGTGACTAAACAAGGAAGTGTCAGACATAAATATGTCTGAAGGAATTACATTTTAAAGGCCTTGTCCTTTAAAAAAAAAGAATAATAATACTCAGAAGGTAAGAGAAAGTGAATAGAAGGGAAGGGTAGGTAACAGTATCTGGGACTAGAGTGGAATAGGGAACAGCCTCTGGATGTGTACAGTAGGACCAAGAGTGAGGCAAAAAATGAGTGAATGAGGAAAATGGAGAAAGTTTCAAAAAAATGATAAAAGATGAAGGAATGTCCACATGCGAAGGAATGACGGATACATTTAAAACAAATGACTTTACACATTTAAAAAATTAAGGCTATTGATGTGAAAATAGTTAACTTAGATTGTTTCCTATGAAATGAGATGTTTAAGGTGCTGCTAAGGCTATATAACTCTTACATACAGAATAAGACATTTTATTAATCTGCATTTGAGTTGAAATAGTAAGACATATTCCACCTTACCTAAAAAAGGCTTGCTTGTATATTTTGTCTGAATTCCCTTTAAGTCTTCAGTGCTAATAAATGTAGTACCCAACAATGGAAGCGCTTCAACAATGTTAGCTGCTATTATTATTATAAGGAATAGTTATTACTCCCTTCCCTGAATTTTTATATAATAGTATTATAACCTATTTTTAAATAAAACAACCAAACTCATTGTCATCAAGTCAGTTCTGACTTTTGGTGACCCTGTGTGTCAGAGTAGGACTGCACTCTGTAGGGTTTTCAATGGCTGTGATCTTATGAAAACAGATTGCCAGGTCTTTCATCTGCAGTGCTGCTGAATGGATTTTAACCACCAATCTTTTGGTTAGAAGTTAAGTGTAAACTGTTTGCAGTATAAGTCACAAACAGTAAAAGTTTAATATTCTCAAGGAAAAGGTAACTTTGAATGATATGTGACTCATGTTACTGAATATTTCTGAGATCAGTTCAGGGGATTATGCTTGTTTATATGTGATTCATTGTGTAAATGTGCTTGACTTTGTATATTTCTGGAGGTGGTTTCCAAAACTGATCAGTGCAAATCTTGCTATCTGTGTTGTCTTCATTTCTTTTCTACCTTTTTTGCTTGATTAAAAATTACTAAGCAAATGTATGGAGCTACTTGATTGACTTAAGTAGCATGTTGGGATTTTGTCTTGCTAGTTAAACACAAACAAATAAAATGCCACAAAACATTTGTTTTTGTGTGTGTGTGAGTCCATCTCCTAACTTAAGACGTTTCCAACTTTTTGTTTTCTGCATGCTTAACTTAGATATACAATTCTAAGATAATTTTATAATAATAAAAAGGGTTTTCTTGGGAATTCACTATTGCATGCTTTATAATTTGTTATCCTTGCTATAGGCCTTTTTAATATTTTACCTCTGTTTATTTTTCTTAAACTATTATTCTCCTAGTTAAAACTCAATTTGGGTGTTTTCACGAGACAAGTAGTTAGACAGCTGTTCCTGCAGCCCAAGATTCCATGTTATTTTTATCTTACTTTTAGCCTTTTATATGTTCTGTTAACTTTAAAATATTGATCTAGCGTTTTAATTTTTGTGTTAAGCACAAAAAATATGATATTTTAGTTATTTAATTTAGACCTTGCCATGATTTTTTATCATTTTTAAAAGTATTCCTTTAGACATTTTAAAAGTTAAGCCTATTTTATAAAAAGGCTTTTTAAGAGAGGCAGTGACCTCATTTTCTTAATGGAATTGGAGTAGACTAGAATTATTTTTTACTGTATACCTAAAAAAAAAATTACCATGCCTCAAAGGAGGCCCGTTACACTGGGGGTTTGTTTCTTCTTTAGTTTTTCTTAATCACATTTGAATTCAGAGTGGATACTTTAATGCCTGTAGGTTAACTGCTGAATCAAGGCTTCAAACAGAAGTTAAAGAAGGGAAAGAAACTGCAAGCAAATTGGAAAAGGAAACTTGTAAGAAATCACACCCTATTCTATACGTGTCCTCCAAATCAACTCCAGAGACCCAGTGCCCTCAGCAGTAAAGACTTTTCTTTTATAAGAGTAAGATACCATTTGCCCAAAAGGTTGCTGTGGAGTTTAGTTAAGATTGTCTTTATCAGAAGTATACCAGCCTGTGGGTTATTTATATCCACTCATTGTGCCAGGACCTTGCATATTCATGCTTCTTTGACCAAGTGCTCCAAATCTGGTTGATTCTAACATGGAGAGTTCCTTAAGGGATGATCTTTCATGGAGCTTCTATGAATCACAGTGAGTAAACTATTAACTGAAGGAAATGTTATAATTAATATAGATCTTTTTGCTACATTGTATATGGATTTTTTTTGAGTGATGTGAACAGCCAATAACTTACAGAAAAGCGAAATCATTAACTATTATATTTTCCTGTGTATTTTTTTATGAGCTTAGTTTTTCAGTGTGCTGTAAAACTAGGAAATTTGATTTTAAAATATTTATTATATTGTTAAAGGATTTCATCAGTGTTTAAAGAACCTGTGCTAATCTTTGTATTCATATACACAATTTAAAATTTATGTCTCAAGCATATGAAACAAGCAGTTTTGAAACTGAAAATAAAACTGCAGTAATTTCTCCCCTTTCTTTTTTCTGACTGTATATAGAAAGCAACATGTTATCAAAAGGGAATAAATTAGGAAAAGCAGAATCTTCAGGGATTTTTAATTCCCTGATACATATTAAATTCTAAAATTTTCAAATAAAAACTTTTTCCCTTTAAATGATTATAGTCTTGTCTATAATGTAATTTCATAGGTACGTGTGTATATATGTGTGTGTATATATATATTTTATATAGGTTGGATCTGTTCTAATTAGATAAATCTGTTGAAATACATGAGGTTGAAGGAAATTGCCTCTAACTGCTAAATAAACCAAATGTTAAACTTTTTATCTTGTTTTAATCTGCTACAAAAAGCATACTCTAAGGAAATTAGAATTTTCATATTACATAATATCTCTTGCAAAAAGAAGGAGCAGAAGACAGTGGGAAACAAAATAATAAATTTAACCTGAGGATATCATTAATTGAATAATCATAATCATACCTTGGAAACTGTATGTGGCAGTTCTACTCTGTCCCATAGGGTCACTATGAGTTGAAATTGACTCGACAGCACTGGGATTTTGGGTTTGTTCATACTGCATATTATAGAATGTAGATCAGTTCCTTCCGACATTGAGTTCTAACTATGAGCTATGTGTCAGGGTTGTAAAAATAAGCCCTCAGAGTCACAGCTGAATAGATCCATATAGACAAGTGATGATATTAATAGTAAAAATAGTTATATCTAACATTTGAATAAATCAAATGTACCAGGCACTCTTCTAAGCCATTTTGTGTATTGCCACATTTAACTCTCCCAGCATCTCTGTGAGCTAGATATACTTTTCCCCCTTCACGGATGAGAAAACCAAGACCTCAGAGAGGTTATTTATCCAAGGTCACAGGTGTTAGTAAATGATGGGGAAAATAATAAATGGTGGAGGTTGTAATAGAGGAGTGTACAAAGTACTGTAAGAACAGAGAACAGGAAAGAAGAAACTGCCTAGGGTCTTCCTAGATTTTTGTTATCTCTAAGCTGAGTCTTAAAGGTTGTTTTAGAGGTTTCCTAAGAAACGGGGAGAATAACATTGCAGGTAGAAGAAATAGCTATTCAGAGGATAAAGACATGAAACAGTATCTCTTATTCATCAAACTGAAGACTTAGAAGTGGTTGGATGTATAGGCTTTATGAAAAGCAGTAGCACAAAATTCAATCTGTATAATAGGTTGGGGCAACATCTTGAAGAGCTTGTGTTTGGGAAGTCTTTTTTTACAAACAAATTTACAGAGACCTGTAAACAAATTGAGCAACTGTAGTTGAAAGTTGAAGAACAGGGATGACAAGGGAACCTTACCCATCTAACCTTATCACCCTTAAGGACCCCTAAGGCAATTCTACTGAATCTTGAGTCTTCTAGGAATATATATTGAAAAATCACTACTGTAGATGATGGGAAGCCACTTAATAATCGATCTATCAGCAAAGCTGTGCCAGTATTCAGTGAATTTTTAGTAAAAACATTGGAGGATAATGGAAAATGGATAAGAATAGAGGCAGAAAAAGACTAGCCTGGCTGTTAGGTGGTCTGGGTAGGAAATACAGGTGCAGACTGAGGCAGTGACAAAAGAAGTATAGAGTGGTAGTTGGATTTAAGGTAATATTTAGAAATGCAAAGTGTTCAGGAGTTACTAACAAATAGGATGTGGGACTCTGAGAAAAAGTGTATATCTGATATGAGTGGATAAGTAGTGATGGTAACAGTAGTAAATAGAGTAGGTGTTATGTTAGTTTTGATAAACACTTTTACTCAGGTAACTGGGTTGCCCTTGTTGAGGGCGAAGAATACATTTGTGTTTCTTTTGTTGTTGTTAGTTGCTGTTGAGTCAGCTTTGACTCATGGCAACCCTCTGTATAACAACCAAATGTTGGCCGGTGCTGCACTATCTTCACGATCATTGGCATGTTTGAGTCCAGTTGGACAATATTTTGTCTTAATCTGTAGGATTTTCATTAGCTAATTTTTGGAAGTAGATCACCAGGCCTTTCTTCCTAATCTGTCTTAGTCTGGAAGCTCTGCTGAAACCTGTCTACCATGGGTGACCCTGCTGGTATTTGAAATGCTGGTGGCATAGCATCCAGCATCATAGCACTACGTAAGCCAACACAGTATGAAAAACTAACAGATTGGTGTGTTTCTTAAGGCAATCAAAAATGAGTCTGTTTATCAAACCTTTATTTTATAAAAAAATGTAACGTAACTTTATTATGTACATCTTCCCCCATCATTATTCATAAAGTAGACTTGTTGGTCAAATATTCATGTTTATAGTTTTGATTTATTCAGTTTTCACTCATTAGATGTAGTGAACCCATTGTATGGATCTAGAACAAAGATGGCAAGATAATACGTTTTGTTTACCAAGTAAGGTTTTAGTAGTGGGAAGAGCTAATGTTTATATTTTTGTTAGGTGCTTTACTTACTTAGGCCTTTTCATACTACACAGTTTAGTATAATGGTTAAGGTTGTGTTATCTGTAGTTAGGCAACCTGAATTCAAATCTTAGCTTCTTCACATGTATGTTGGACTGGGCAAGTTTATGATAACTGAGAATAATTTGTTTAGGTATTGCTTTTTTTAATATCTTAATTTTTTATAATTATGTAAAATAATTATGTGAATCCAAAGTCAAATCTACAAAACAAGGTAGAGCCTAAGAGAATTGTGAAACCCTGTGAAACATATCAACATATGCATAACAGCGAGATGGAGTGTAGACAGAGAAAGGGCAAAAAGAATATTTTAAGAAATAATGCTGGAAAAATATCAGATTTGTTGAAAGACATGAACCTACATGTCCAATAAAGACACTATATGATAATAAATGGATCGGTCCATCAAGAAGATAAAGCAGTTATATATGTACCTAAAAAGAGAGTCCCAAAATACATGAAGCAAAGACTGACATAACTGACGGGAGAAATAGTTCAACAATAGTATTTAGAGACTTCAACACTCCACTTTGGAAAGAACAACTAGACCAAAAATAACCAAGAAATAGAAAACTGGAATAACAGTGTAAGCCAACTGTGCTTAAAACATACATAGAACACTCCCCAACAACAAAAGAATACACATTCTTCTCAAGTTCACATGGAACATACTCTAGGATAGATCATATGTTAGGCCATAAAACAATTCTCAGTGAATTTTAAAAGATTGAAGTCATGAAAATCTCTGACCAAAATGTAATGAAATAGGAGGTTCCGGCAAAATGGCGCTCTAGGCAGAAGCACCACGTCGTCCCTCCACAGCAAAGATCCGAAAAATTAAGCCAAACAGAGAATACAACAATCCTGAAACCCTAAAACATCAAATGAAGAGATAAAGAACTCAGCCAAGCACCAAATGGAGTGAGAAAACTAACAGCGGAGAGCAAGGAGAGGTTCATGCAGAGGTCCCCTACCAGCTAACGCAGCACGGATCCACCATCTTGGACTCCTATCAGAGACCAGCAAACGGGCACGAGAAAGCAGCCTCACGGAGTGTCCAGCGGGAGACAAAACAACCGGTAATTTGCGGTGTGTGCTTTTTCACCCCCAACACCTCTTCGCCCCGGCTTGGCCTCCTCTGCTTCCCGCGGCCATGGTCTCTTCACCGGGAAGCGCCGGCTGCTTGGATTCCACACACCCAAGCAGGCGGCTCTCTGGGTGCCATTTGTTGGCTGCTAGTGTTGCTTTTTTTTTCCTGCTTCTTTTGGTTTCTCACTTGCCTCTTGCCACCTCCCCCTCCTTTCACTCGAGTGCCTGGCTCCATGCGCCACCTTTGCTTCTTCCTGAGGGGCTGCAGAGTGCCGGCAATTTGTGATATTGTTGATGTGTTGTGAGATTGTTAACCATTGTCATAGGGCAACATTTGTAGTAACTGTTAAATGAGAAACTATTTTGTTCTGTAAGCCTTCATCTTAAGTGAGAATAACAGCACAATTGGAAGAGCGTAGTCAGTGTCACTGAACTGTGTATGCAGAAATTTTTGAAACGGTGTATCTTTGGCTGTGTGTATTTTCACCAAAAAAAAAAAAAAATGTTGAGAAGTTAGAGGGTTAATATGTTGTGGGGTTGTTAACCAATGTCATAAAACAACATGTGTACTACTGTTTCATGAGAAACTATTTGTTCTGTAAGCCTTCACCTGAAGTACAATAAAATATATAAAAAAAAAGAAAAAGAAAAAACAAAATGTAATGAAATAATAAATCAATAATAGAAGGAAATCTAGAAAATTCTCAAATATGTGAAGTAAAATAGTTTACTCTTAAACAACCAATGAGTCAAAGAAGAAATCACAAGTCAAATTAGAAAATACTTTAAGATGAAAGTAGTGATCAGATGGAAATTTGTAACTGTAAACTCCTACATTAATAAAATAATCTCAAAGCAATAACCTAGCCTTCCGCTTTAAGACTTTGGAAAAATAAGAGCCAAGTAAACCCAAGCAAGCAGAAGAAAGGAAATAAAGATTAGAGCAGAGATAAACGAAATAGAGAATAGAAAAATAATAGCATCACCAAAACGAAAAGTTGGTTGGTTGAAAAAAAATCAACAAACCTTTAGCCATAAGCTAGAGTGACCAAGGGGAAAAAAAAAACAAGAAGAGATTCAAATTACTAAAATCAGGAGTAAAAGTATGGACAATACAGCTGGCTTCACAGAAATAAAATGGATTATAAAGAGAATATTATGAACAGTTTATGCCAGCAAATTAGACAAGCTAGATGAAATAGTCAAATTTTTAGAAACACAAGCTGCAGAACTTACAAATCAAAAATCTGATTAGACCTCTGACAAAGGCATTAAATCGGTAATCAAAAAACTTCCAGCAGAGAAAAGCCCAGGACCAGATGGCTTCATTGATGAACTCTACTGAATGTTTAAAGAAGAATTAATACTAATCCCCAAACTCTTCCAAAAAGTATAAGAGGAATGGTCATTTCCTAAATCACTGTATGAGGGCAGTGCACCTTCTCCTCACTTACCGACTATCTCATTATCCAACATTTGGCATTTATGACAATAGTAAAAAATCTACTATCCAACTATTGTGCACATTAATGATGTACATTTGGCAGAAACAAATGCTGAGGTGCGAGGTGAGAGTAATGCTGGGTTTGATGGGTAAGGTTATTTGTCAACTTGGCTGGGCCATGATTCTCAGTGGTTTGGCAGTTATGTGATGATGTAATTTGGCTGTTGTGTAATCATGTAGTCATCCTCCATTTTTTGATCTGATGTGGTTATCCTTTATTTTTGCATAACACATAATGATTTCGATTTCACATAATGACCTGCTCTTTGAAACCTAACCATGTTGATAAGTGAGGAAAGGGTGTATTACCCTGATGTAAAGCCAGACAAATGCATCACAATAAAAGAAAACTACAGACTAATATCCCTTACAAATATAGATGCAAAAATCCTCAGCAAAATAATAGCAAAGTGAATCCAGCAGTATATTAAAAGGATTATATACCATGACCAAGTGAGATTTGTCCTACTCATGTAAAGGTGGAGCAACATATGAAAAGTTTATATGTAATAGTAAACCATAGTGATAGCATCAAGGGAGGAAAAAAAAACCCACATGATAATCTCAGTCAACTCAGAAAGAGCAGTTGACAAAATCCAACATCCTTCCATGATTAAAAAAAAAACACAAAAAACTAGAAATAGAAGGCAACTTTCTCAGTATGATAAAGGGCACTTTATGAAAACTCCACAGCTAAAATCATACTTAAGGGTGTAAGACTGAAAACTTTACCCGTAAGATCAGGAACAAGACAAGGATGCCTACCCTCGCCACTTCTATTCAACACTGCACTGGAAGTTGTACCCAGAGCAGTTACACAAGAAGTAAAACTAAAGGGATCTAGATAGGAAAGACAGATTTACTTATACCTATTTTCTACATATAAGATGACATAATTTTGTATGTAGAAAATCCCAGAGAATTCCCCCCCCAAAATTAGAACTGATGAAAGATTTCAGCAAAGTTATAGGACACAAGATTAATATACAAAAATCAGTTGTGTTTCTATACACTAGCAATGAACAATCTGTAAATGAAAACAATTCTATTTAAATAGCTCCAAAATGAATAAAATATGAATAAATTTAACCAAGAAGGTGCAAGAATTTGCTGAAAATATTGCTGAAAAAAAATTAAGACCTAAGTGAATGAAATGACTATATGCATAGATTGGAATACTTAATATTGCTAAGATAGCAGTATTCCCCCAAACAATTTATATAGATCCATTACAATCCCTACAAAATCATAACTACCTATTTTGCAGAAATGGAGAAGCCAAATTCTCCACATGGAATTGCAAGGAGCCCCAAATAGCTAAACAATCTTGAAAAAGAACACAGTTGGAGAACTCACATTTTTTATTTCAAAATTACTACAAAGCTATGCTAATCAAAACAGTGTTTTACTGGCATAAGATAGACATATAAAACAATGAAATAGAATGGAGAATCAAAACAATATCCATACATATATGGTCAATTGATTTTCAACAAGGGTGTCAAGATCATTCAGTGGGGAAAGAATAATCCCTTCAATATATTTGCTGGCACAACTGGGTATCTACACTAAAAAAATGAAGCTAGACACACCATATACAAAAATTACATCAAAATGAATCAAAATGTAAGATAAAACTATACGACTTTTAGACAAAAATAGGAGTAAATCTTTATGACCTTGGATTTGGCAATGGATTCTTAGATAGGACACTCAAAGCACGAGCAACAAAAGAAAAAATAGATAAAATGGACTTCATAAAAATTAAAAACTGTTCATCAAAGGACACTATCAAGATAGTGAAAAGACAATGCACAGAATGGGAGAAAATATTTAGAAATCATATCTAATAAAGCTTTAATATCCAGATTATATGTACAACTCTTACATCTCAACAACAAAAGGATAAACAATCCAATTTAAAAATGGGCAAAGCTTGAATAAACATTTCCCCAAAGAGATATACAAACAATGGATAAGCACATAAAAAGATGCTCAACATCTTTAGTCATTTGTTGTGTGCTGTCAGGTTGACTCTGATTCATAGGGAAGTTCAATTCATAACCACAGTGAGATACCATTTCATATCCACTAGGGTGGCTGTAATAAAAAAATTTTTTTTAAAGCAAAATCAGTTGTTAGCAAAAATGTAGAGAAATTAAAACCCTTGTGCATTGCTGGTGGGAATATGAAATGGTGCAGTTGCTATGGAAAGCAGTGTGGCAGTTCCTTAAAAAGTTAAACAGAATTACCATATGATCCAGCAATCCCACTCCTGGATATATATCCAAAAGAATTAGAAACTCAAACAGATATTTGTACACAAGTGTTCATTGCAGCACTATTCACAATAGTCAAAATGTAGAAACAACCCAAATGTCCATCAGCTGATGAAGGTATAAACAAAATGTTGTATATCCATACAATGGAATATTATTCAGCCATAAAAAGGAATGAAGTGCTGCTACATGCTCTGCAACATGGATGAACTTTGAGAACATTATGCTAAGTGAAAGAAGCCAGATGCAAAAGTCCACACATATTGTATGATTTCATTTATATGAAATATCTGTTGTTAGTTGCTGGCGAATTGATTCTAACTCATGGTGACCCCATGTGTACAGAGTAAACCTTTCATAGAGTTTTCAAGGCTGTAACCTTTCAAAAGCAGATCACCAGGCCTGACTTCTGAGGAGCTTCAGAAGATGAGTTTGAACTGCCCATCTTTTGGCTAGTAGTGGAGTGGTTAACCATTTGCAATAGGGGCTGGGGGAGTGGGGAGTGACTGCTTAATGTGGAATTTATTTTTGGGGCAATGAAAAAGTTCTGGAACTAGATAGTGGTGATGCTTGCATAGTATTTTGAATTAATTTATGCCACTGAATTGCACACTTCAAAATGGTTAAAATGGTAAATTATATGTTGTGTGTATTTGTGGTGTAAGTCCTAAAGTTAAGGTTCAGTATTATGTGCTGCCTTGACATCTGGTGAAATTGGGATGCAAGTTCCCTCCTCAGTCTCCTCCCATGGATAAGGTCCTTTTGTTGTTAGATGTCATCAAGTCGGTTCCCATTCCTAGTGACCTTATGTAGAACAAAACGAAACACTGCCCAGTCCTGCATCATCCTCACAATCGTTATGCTTGAGCCTATTGTTGCAACCACTGTGTCAGTCCTTCTCGCTGAGGGTCTTCCTCTTTTTTGCTGACCCTCTACCAAGCATGATGTCCTTCTCTAGGGACTGATCCCTCCTGATAACATGCCCAAAGAATGTGAGATGAAGTCTCTTGATCCTTGCTTCTAGTGAGCATTCTGATTGTACTTCTTCCAAGACAGATGTGTTTGTTCTTTTAGCAGTCCATGGTATATTCAGTATTCTTCGCCAACACCATAATTCAAAGGTGTCAAAGAATAAAGAAGACCAAAGAAAAAGGTCCCTTACAGCCCTCCGTATCCTGGGGCCCACGCACAATTTCTGCTTATCCCTGAGTAGTATGTTTCAGTTCCCTGCCAGCCTGCAGAATTATTCAAACAAGCCAATCACATTCTCTTATGGGAACCAGGCAGGGGTCATCTTACTCTCTTGATACTGCAGTGTTCACCTTCCATAGCCCCTGATTGTTCACTTTGTTCCCGAATGCAGGTGATGTATGGTGTCCTCCTTCCCCAGGCTGTAAGTGTATGTCAGTATATGTAACTAATAAACAGCTCTCTATCTCGTGTGTCCATTGTAGGATGTTGTGTGTTTGGCCATCCTTATAACCCTGGGGCAGGACTCTGTCCCTCACCAATAGGGTGAATAGGAAGGGGCTGAAATAGTATTTTACCACATACACATGCACACACACACACACACACACAAACCATGAAATCTTGTGCAAAGCAGGTTTCACAATGTTTAGAATGGGGAAAAAATGACAAGTCAATGATTTATTTAAGCTTCTACCTCGAGAAAGGAAAAACTGACAATTTTTTTAAAAGACCACAAGGCAGAAATATTGCTAAGAGAAGAAATCAATGAAATATTAAACCAGTATCTAGTAGAGAATCCACAAGGCCAAAAGTTGGTTATCTGAAAAGATTGATAAGGTTGATAAATCCCAAGCCAGACTTAGGAAAAGCAATACAAATTTACAATATAAGCAATTAAGAACAGACTACACTACAAATCTACAAACATTTAGAAGATAAAAGTGGATGTTATGATTAACTTACACTAATGAATATGACAACTGGAATAAAATGGTTTAATTCCTTGAAAAACACCAGGTATAAAAATTGGCATGTTGTTGTTGTTAGGTGCCGTTGAGTCGGTTCCGACTCATAGCGACCCTGTGTGAACACAGAAGGTAACACTGCCTGGTGCTGCACCATGCTCACAGTCATTGTTATGCTTGAGCCCATTGTTGCAGCCACTGTGTCAATCCATCTCTTTGAGAGTCTTCCTCTTTTTTGCTGACCTTGTACTTCACCAAGCATGATGTCCTCCTCCAGAGACTGATCTCTCCTGATAACATGTCCAAAGTATGTAAGACATAGTCTTGCCATCCTTGCTTCTAAGGAGCATTCTAATTGTACTTCTTTCAAGACAGATTTGTTCATTCTTTTGGCGGGCCATGGTATATTCAATATTCTTTGCAAACACCACAATTAAAAGACATCAATTCTTTGGTCTTTCCTTATTCATTGTCCAGCTTTTGCGTGCATTTGATGTGATTGAAAGTACCATGGCTTGGGTCAGGCACACCTTAGTTCTCAAGGTGACGTCTTTGCATTTCAACACTTTAAAGAGGACTTTCGCAGCAGATTTTTCCAATGCAATGCACCTTTTGATTTCTTGACTGCTGCTTCCGTGGGTGATGGTGGATCCAGGTAAAATGATATCCTTGACAACCTCAATCTTTTCTCCACGTATCATGATGTTGCTTATTGGTCCAGTTGTGAGGATTTTTGTTTTCTTTATGTTGAAGTTTAATCCATACTGAAGGCTGTAGTCTTTGATCTTCATCAGTAAGTGCTTCAAGTCCCTTCACTTTCAGCAAGCAAGGTTGTGTCATCTGCATAACACAGGTTACTAATGAGTCTTCATCCAATCCCGATGCCCTGTTCTTCATATAGTCCAGTTTCTTGGATTATTTGCTCAGTCTACAGATTGAATAGGTATGGTGGAAGGATACAACCCTGATGCACACCTTTCCTGACTTTAAACCATAGACTATCCTCTTGTTCTGTTCGAACAACTGCCTCTTGATCCATGTACAGATTCCTCATGAGCACAATTAAGTGTTCCAGAATTCCCATTCTCTGAAATGTTTAATAGAAGGAAGAGACTTAAAAGTATATGTAATATGACATGATGGTCTTATAAAGGCTTTGCTTTTCAGAAGAAGGTAAGAGGGAAAGGAGAAGCCCCCTTTGTGGACTGGGAAGTGAGGAGAAAAGAATTAAAAGGGAAAATGTGGGGTGACCCTATGGGGCAGTTCTACTGTGTCCTATAGGGTCACTATGAATCAGAATCAATGGCAAAAGGTTTATAAGACAAAAAAAAAAAAAAAAGAAACCATTGCCATCGAGTCAATTCCGACTCATAGCGACCCTATAGGACACAATAGAACTGCCCCATAGGGTTTCCAAGGAGCACCTGGTAGATTCAAACTGCCAACCTTTTGGTTAGCAGCCGAACTCTTCACCACTATGCCACCAGGGTTTCCCTATAAGACAAAAGAACCAAAAATTCAGGGGACTCACAACCTCTTTCCCACCTCCCCCACCCCCCACTTCCACCTCAGATAAACCAGTGACAAAAGCCATTTATTAAAGAAGTTGTACGTTGCTGCACTGACAGAAGGGACACCTTTTAACTAGGAATCTTGTAAAAACTCCTGAAATTTCCATGAAATAAATAGGCAAGAGCAGATTGAAGCTATGCAAAATTATTGTATGAAGGAAACAGAAAACGACCATCTCAGCTGATGAACTCTCCACCCTTCAAAAGCCATACGAAATAGAAGCAAATGATAACACAGCACTCTGATCTAGGGAAATTGATCTAGAACACTTAAAATGATTAGATTTTAAAGCTAGAAAATCCTCAAGAATTCAAGCAAAATGATTAAATCACAAAGGCAAGAGAATTAGACTTGACATCAGACTTACATGAAATATCTAGAATAGACAAATGCAGAGACAAAGTACGTTAGTGGTGTCTTAGTTTCTGAGGGCTGCCATAACAAAATACCACAAAGTGTGTGGCTTTAAAGAACCGAAATTTATTTTCTCACATTTCTGGAGGCTGTTTTGACTCCCTCAGAGGGCTCTGAGAGAGGAACCGTTCCATGCCTCTCTCCTAGCTTCTAGTGAATACCAGCAATCCTTGGAGTTCCTTTCCTGCTTGTAGATGCATCGAGCTTGGTTGTCACCTGCCGTCTGTGTTCCTTCTGTGTGTCTGTTTTTGTGTCTGTCCTTCTCTTTTATAAAACACCACTCAGAGGGGATAATGATTAGGACTCAATGCTACTCTGGTATGACTTAATTAATTTAACTGAACATCTGCAAGGAAAACCCCTATTAAACAAGGAGGATCATGTTCACTTGTGCAGGGGTTAGGACTTCAACATACTGTTTTGGGAGAAATAATTCAATCCATTGCAAGTGGTTATGGGCTTGGGGGAGAGATAGGAGTTATTGCTTAATGGGTACAGATTTTCTGTTTGCTGTGATAAAGTTTTGGAAACAAATAGTGGTGATGGTCACACAACATTGTGAGTATGATTGATGCCTTTGGATTGTACACTTGAATATGGTTGAAATGGCAAGTGTTAAAAATAAGGAGAAGAGAATTGGTCTGAGCTGTTTTTATTATACAAGGTGTCTGCAAAGTTGGGAAACATAGGGTGAGCTTGTATTTAAATAGTGTATTAGTTATATTTTCAAATAATATATCCCTTAAGTTTTTGAGTAAAATAGTCTAAATTTAAAGCAATGGGTCTAATTGTTAACCTGTGGGGACGGGGGATGGGGGCAGTGAGTAGTAACAGGGAAAATAGTACTTATTATACAGCTTTTTAGGCTAACATTGTCTCAGATCTAGTGGTACTCTACTTAGTTATCTGGACAATGAATAGAAGTATGTTCAGCATATTATTTGACAAAGTAACCAATAAACCCTTAAAATAAGTTTATCCCATGTTTCTCAACATTGTGGACACCTTCTATACTCACTAGCACTTTGTCTCACTTAAGCAGCAACATGCAAAACAACTTAAAGTTGCATTGATGTATATTTCACACCTGGCTTGTTTGATGGTTCTCTTTCTTCTTTGTCTTGCTGATTTACCATGAAAAGAAGATACCCACCATGGTGGTTGTAAAAATTGCTAAGCCCAGTTCCATAGTGTAGCTTTGGTAGTTAGTTATGCCTGGAAACCCAGTGTAGGCTGATTTTATGTGGTGCACTTAATCCTCTACTAAAATCACTTCCTACTTCAAGTCATTAGAGTAGATTCTGTTCTCTGTAACTGAACTACTGGCACAGAAATCATTTTAGAACAAAACCACTTTAGGTCAATTGGACTCAAGAAATAACTTCTTAGGCTGAACCTTGAAAAAAAATCATCAGAACAAGAGTAATTTTTATGTTATACTTTAACTACTTAACTTTTTCTGTTGTTGTTCATTCAAAAGAACACTTGAGAGCCTATTATATGTTTGGCACTAGGGATAAAGAAATGATTATGAGCCATTTCTGCTCTCAGAGAGTACCCCCGCCCCACACTTCAATAATTCTACTCCATTGGACCATTGACTCAACCACATTATCACCAAAATCCTCAATTTTCTACTGAACTAACTTAAATTTTATTGCCCATATTTAATCTCTCCATTGATCTTCTTCTCCACTGAATTCCCTTGGAAAGACTTTAGTTAATTTTATGCCTCTGGAGTTCTTTGGGAGGATACTTTTCCCACTGGAAGTATTTGCTTCCCTCCAGTGGGGACTTGTGTAAGGGTGAAAGGTGAAAGACACATTCAGTGAAGCAAAATATCCGGGCTATTAGGCAAAACCCGAGATGCCCCATGTACCCAAATGGAAGGTGCCCTGCAATAAAGCCTGCTACCCAAGACTGGTCAGCCAGATGGGCTCCCACAAATCATGTATTTTCACATAATATTTCTCAAAATCTATATTACCAAATAAAAATGTAAACACACTCAATGACTGAGCATAAATTCTACTACTGAAAACACGTGGTATCAACAAAAAATTTAAAGCAGAAAATAATTGGGTTTTGAAAGGGTTAAACCCAATGCTTCCCTTGCTTGCAGTGGTTCTCTGCTCTGGCTGCAAGTTGGAATCACCTGGAGAGCTGTTACAGCCTGCTGGACCCCCATCCTAGACCAGTTCATTCAGCATCTGGGAGGAGGGGACAGTCTGAGACAGGAAGTTTTAAAAGCTGTTTAGGTAATCCTAGCGTGTAGCTAGAGTGGAGGATCACTGACCTAATTCATGTCTGCACCCAAATAGCTGAATGTGGTAGAAAAAACACGCAATCTTCTTGACTCTCTCATTTTAATATTATGACCAATGAGCCCTCATTTTCTAGTTCTTCAAGATGACTTTCGCTCTCTTTCCTCATCCCCTTCCTTTTCCTTAATCTCAGCTGATGACTTTCATATTTTACTGAAAAAAATGATAGTTAACATTTATTGAATGTTTACTAAATACTACTGTTCTACGTGTTTTCAAGTATTAGCTAATTAAATCCTCTCAACGACTTCTGAATTAATGCTACTAAATAGCTCCATCTTCAAGATAAGGGAGCTGAGTGACAGAAAAGTTAGGTTACTTGCTCAAATTTGCACAGCTAGTCCTTGAAGGAGCATGCTTTTGAACCTCAGTAGACTGATTCTAGAACCCAGCTCTCACCCAACTCACTATACCACCTCTCACAGTATGCTGAAACACAGAGAACTACCTCCATTTCCTTTTATCACATCTACTAATCAATAGGTATCTGCCCCCATGTCTTCTGCCTTCTCTCCTGTTACAAGAGATGAACTTCCCCTACTCTGATTTAATGATATGCATCCCATCCCCTCTCATGTATTCAACAACTTCCAGTTTTTCAGTTGCCGTCGAGTCAATTCCGACTCATGGTGACCCTGTGTGTGTCAGAGGAGAACTGTGGTACATAGGATTTTCAGTGACTGATTTTTCAGAAGTAGATCGCCAGGGCTTTCTTCTGAGGTACCTCTGGGTATACTCCAACTGCCAACCTTTTGGTTAGTAGCTGAGCACGTTAACTGTTGTCTCACTCTGGACCTTACTCAAAGACTTTTTTGTTAGTTAACATGGAGTCAATTCTGACTCATAGCAACCCCATGTGTGCAGACTAGAACTGCTCCATAGGGCTTTAAAGGCTGTGACCTTTCGGAAGCAGATGGCCAGGCCTATCTCCTGAGGGACCTCTGGCTGAGTTTGAACTGCCAACTTCCGGTAGTAGTTGAACGTTTAACCATTTGCATTACCCATGGTAGCCGCTCAAGGACTGTTGTTGTTAGGTGCTGTTGAGTTGATTCTGACTCATAGCGACGCAATGTGACAGAGCAGAACTGCCCCATAGTGTTTTCTAGGTTGTAATCTTTATGGGAACAGATCACCATGTCTTTCTCCTGGGCAGCCACTGGGTGGGTTTGAACCGCCAACCTTACAGTTAGCAGCTAAGCATTTAACCACCACTGGGCTCCTACTCAAGGACTAGGCACCTGCAATGATCTCATCCTCAATTTTTCCCTTATGCCTTCCTCGTTCCCATCAGGCTATAAACATGCTCCAATATCTCCTCTTGCATCAGTCTGGGGCTCCAAAGAAGCAGACTCCAAGACGAGATTAGACATACAAAAAAATTACTAGAGGAGATATCTGTGAGGGAAAATGGGGAGGAGACTGAGAGAGCCATCAGACCATAATGCAGGTTTGACCCCTGTGAAGGAGACAGGGAAAGAAGGAAGGGATAAAGGAAAGTCTTAGACGGCATTGTGTAGTGCAGCTCTAAGGAAGTTTTGGCAATGCCAACAGGGAATCCTCAAGCCAGAGTTGCCAGTCAGAGGAGTCCTGTGTCACGCAAGAACATGCCTAGTTTCGTATCCCTGCCACCTTTAGTCTTGGGCTGTTAGCAGCCTGTGGGAAGCATGACCTTGGTGAGAATGAGGTGGTGAATTTCAGAGCACAGCAGCTGGGACCATTAGGTAATTGTATACCTCACAGTGGAGTATTTGAGAGGCATATTTCCATGGTCACCACACCTCTTTTAACATCTCCTTTATTCTGTGGTCCCCTCCAGCTACTACCCCATTTATCTGCTGTCCTTCCCAGTAAAACTTTTAAAAAGAGTTGCTCATATTCACCATTTCTATTTCCTTATCTTACGTTCTCTTCTTAACCCACTCCAACAGTCTTTGTCTTCTTCCCTCTCCACCGTCTCAATATCTGCTTTTCTGTTTCTCCACAGTAATAGATGGTTTGTTTGGACATATGGCCACCCAGAAAAAAGGCTGTATTTCCTAAAAGCCCTTGCAGCTAAATGTGGCCATAGGACCAAGTTCTGGCCAAAAGAATTTGAGTCATACTGGATCACATATATAAGGGTTTTAATCCTGAGGAATGGTGGAACAGCACAAAAGAAGGACCCTGGCACCCTGATGATCTCACAGAGCTGCAGTACCAACTAGGACGTTATGGGAAAAAGAAATAGACTTCTGTCTTATTTAAGCTAAGTTTAGTTTGACCTCTGTCTTTGTCTGTCTACTTATCTGTATTTACGTATCCATCACTCCATATGAAAGTCTTATTGATACTACCTTTGGAATATGTCTTGCATTTGACTACTTTGCCCCTACCGCTTTGGTCCAATCCACCATCATCATTCACTGGTTGCTAAAGCAGCCTCTAAATGATCTTGTCACTTTTATTCTTGACCTCTAGAGTTTATTCTCTAATCAGAATAATTATAAAAAACATGGATCATATTGTTTTCAGCTTAAAATTCTCCAGTGACAGACACGTCAATGCCCTCCATCGAAAGACCACCAACAACATACCTACAGTTGAACAAATTGAGTTTATTGCTTGTGACTCAGAACATGGAGAGCCATGGGGCCCTTCAGCAAGAGATTGTTAGAAGGGACTTTATTGTTGGATTTGGGCTTGTTTTAGGTGAGTTGGGGTTGTGTTTAAGGAATCAAGATTAATTCTATGATTAGGTATCTTAACAAATCTGATCTGGAAGAATGGAAGACTAGAAAGAGGCTAAAATTCACGTTGGTTAAAAGAAAAAAGCAGTTACTCGTGTTAGCCATGATGTTGTTGTTATTGTTGTTAGGTGCCTTCAAGTTGGTTCCGACTCATAGTGACCCTATAGGACAGAGTAGAACTGCCTCACAGGGTTTCTAAGGAGCGGCCGGTGGATTTGAACTGCCAAGCTTTTGATTAGCAACCCAGCTCTTAATCACTACACCACCAGGGCTCCATTAGCCATGATAGGGAGATGTTTGGTCATTTCTGTGGTTTGGACAGTGTTTTATTTTTTCTGTGTTCAGACATGATTATAGAGCAGTCTTGTTTTTGTCTGATTTGATGTTCTGAGAAATGTTTATGTTCAACAGGAAAACACAGCCTAGCTGTGAGTGGTAGGCCAGCTCCTGACTCTCAGGGGCTGCCTGTCTCTTTCTCACTTCTCAGTGTACTTGCAGTAAAATTCAAACTCCTTGCCATTGCCTTCAAGATCTTACATGGTCTAGTTCCTACCTAATTTCCAACCTCATCTCCTCCCACACAGTCACTACATTCCAATAACACTGGCCCCTTTTTGGTCTCTTAAATGCACCATGCTTATTCTCCACTTAGGGTCTTAATATTTGTGATTCCTTCTCTCTGGAACACTCTTCCCAAGTGTCACATCTTAAATATTACTTCCTCAGAGAGACTTTCTTTTTCTGCTCCCCAAGGCACTCTAGCTCATTTCTCTGCTTTATTCTCTTTATTAAACTTCATTGTGTACTTGTTTCTGCTTGTATGTGTCTTTTGCCTTCCTTGCTTGACTACAACATCCATGAGAGCAGGAATCTTGTCTGTCTTATTGGCTTACTTTCCTAGTGCTGCTGTAACAGGGCTTTAAAAAACAGAATTTTATTTTCTCACAATTCTGGAGGGTGAACGTCCAAATTCGGGTCTCGGCCATGTCGATTCCTTCCTTGTTGGTAGCCATGTGTATTTTTTAGTTCTTTGGTAATCTTCACATGTCATCTGTCTTCCTCCCTGTATGCATCTTTCTGTGTTTTATCTGCTTTTTTTTATAACTCAGAAGTGAGTAAATTTAGAACCCATCCTACTCAGGTATGGTCTAATTAAAATAGCAAAGAAAACCCTATTTCCAAACAAAATTATATCCACAGATACAGCAGTTAGGATTCCAGTGCATATTTTTGGGGGGCACAACTTAATTCATAACACTTGTTCACCAGGGTATATCCTCAGTGCCTATAACAGGGCTTTTCACACGATGGGCTCTCAATACATGTTTGTGAAGTAAAGGAGCTCTCAGTCTCTAGGCATGCGGGGAGGTCAAGTAAATCAACAATTACAGCATGGTGGGTAGATGTGTATTGTACTTCCTAGGGCAGAGACACACCCAAGTTGCTGGAAGCTCATTGCAAGAACACAGGAGCTTATGAGAAATCTGTTTTCTTTTTCTAAGGCATATACTACTTGCTTCTGTCTTAATTTCTCCAAGAACAGGATTATTCAAGAGACACCCTTGGCTTTAGCAATTTGCCTTCTCCAGGAGCACCTAGCATTTATGCTTTTGAAATGAAGGGACCTGACTGGGTTCATTTGCTATCATGCAGTAGGAAGTCTCCCTATTGACGAGAAAGTATGGTTGTTGTTGTTGAGTGCTGTCGAGTTGATTCCAACTCATAGTGACCCAATAGGACGGAGTAGAACTGCCCCATAGGGTTTCCAAGGAGCGGCTGGTGTATTCAAACTGCCAACCTTTTGGTTAGCAGCCTGAAATCTTATTAACCACTTCGTCACTAGGGCTCCAGAAAGTGTTCCCCCCCCAAAAAACCCCTTGCTGTCAAGTCGATTCCGAATTGGTAAATAAGACACCATGACCCTAGTTTATTTACCTTTTCTAGCTTATTCTGGAAGCTTGAGACCATAATTAATTGAGTAAAGAATCCTGGAAGTAACATGGAGAAGTGATTAGAAGGAGGAAAGACTGGAAGCAGGGAGTTCAAATCCAAGGCTCAAATGAGGAGTGTCTTAGTCATCTAGTGCTGCTCTAATAGGAATACCACAAGTGGATGATTTTAGCAAAGAGAAGTTTATTCTCTCACAGTCCAGTAGGCTATAAGTCCAAATTCAGGGTGTCAGCTCCAGGGGAAGGCTTTTTCTCTCTGTCAGCCTTCTCATCAGTGTTCCGCCAGACTAGGAGCTTCTCTGCGCAGGGACCTTGGTCCAAAGGACGCGCTCTGCTCCCGGCACTGCTTTCTTGGTGGTATGAGGTTCCCATGTATCTCTGCTCGCTTCTCTCTTTTATATCTCAAAAGAGATTGCATTAAGACACTAATCTTGTCAACCTCATTAGTATAACCTCATCACAGTGATAAAATTTACAACACATAAGGAGATCACATATAATCTCATCATAGTGATACAGTTTACAACCCATAAGGAAATCACATCAGATAACACAATCATACAATACTGGGGATCATGACCTAGCCAAGTTGCTACACACATTTTTTGGGGGACACTATTCAATCCATGACAAGGAGGATCTTCAATACCATCAAATACTTTGAGAGACAGAGTAGCAGGGATGGGGGGTCTGGGGATCATGCTTTCAGGGGACATCTAGGTCAATTGGCATAACAAAGCTTATTAAGAAAATGTTCTGCATCCTACGTTGGTGAGTGGTGTCTGGGGTCTTAAAAGCTTGCAAGCAGCCATCTAAGATGTACCAATTGGTCCCAACCACTTGGAGTAAAGGAGAACGAAGAACACCAAAGACACAAGGAAAGTATTAGCCCAAGAGACAGAATGGGCCACATAAACCAGAGACTTCATCAGCCTGAGACCAGAAGAACTAGATGGTGCCCAGCTACCACCAATGAACATCCTGACAGGGGACACAACAGAGGGTCCCTGATGGAGCAGTGGAAGGATGGGATGCAGAACTCAAATTCTAGTAAGAAGACCAGACTTAATGGTTTGACTAAGACTGGAGGTGCCCTGGAAAGCATGGCCCCTGGACTCTATCAGCCCAGAACTGAAACAATTTCCGAGGCCAACTCTTCAGACAGGAATTGGACTGGACTGTAGGACATAAAGTGATACTCGTGAAGAATGTGCCTCTTAGTCAAGTAGATACAAGAGACCAAAGGGGCAGCTTCTATCCAGAGGTGAGATGGGAAGGCAGAGAGAGTTAGGAGCTGGTTGAATGTTCATGGAGAATCAGGAGCGGAGGGGAGGAGTGTGCTGTCGCAGAATGGGGTGAGCGGTTGGGGTCTCATAACAATGTATGTAAAAAAAAATTTGTATGGGAGACTAACTTGAAATGTAAACTTCATTTAATTACAACAATTAAAAAAAAACTATAAAAAAATGAGGAAGATCTTAATGAGGTGGTGGTAATGGGAGAGAGGGTAGATTCAAGAACTACTTTTGAGATGACCATTTGGAGTGAAAGGGAGATGAGGATGAATCAAGTTTCTGGTTCTGAAGATCCCACTTACAGGCCCGGGGTCATAGTGGCTGATGACTATAATAATATCTCACCCTCTATGCCCTCAGTTTACGAATCAGTAAAATGGGTAATAATGGTACATACTTTAAAGGGCTGCTTTGAGAATTAAATGAAATAATGCATGTAAAGGGCTAAGATCAGTAACTGGCATGAAATAACTGCTCAATAAATGTCAGCAATTTTTCCCTACTCCAGGAAACTGGAGCTTGGAAAAGTTAAATAATTTTCTCCAAGTAAATGATGGGGCTGGATTCTAGCACATCAGTTTGAGTCCAGAGTTTGGTCACTTCACTCTGTTACATAGAATAGAAGCAATCAGAAGAGGAACAAGTCTGGGAAGTGGGTGTGGTGATGAGCTTGATTTTGTACATGGAGACATCTATGTGGGGTAGGGAGTGGATGTCCAGGAGACAGTTGGACACATGGGTTTGGATCTCAAAAGGGGTCTTGTCCCCACAGTTCTCCTTCAGAGTATATCTGAATTATAGTCATCAATTGTGCACCACCTGTGACCAGGCATCTCTTCGGATGGATGGTGTTTGGCAAACTTGTGTGCCAGACGTCACTGTAAATTCTTTAAGTGGTTTTAGTCAGATTTTTATATTTGACCGTTGATCTCTTTTAACAAATTTTTTCGTGATGATATAGAATCATTATAATAAAATGCCTAGTTCTCAGAAATATAACAACCATCTGATAATTAGTATGAAGCTTAAAGATACCTATATTAAAAACCACCTCATTAAAAAGTTAATTAACCTTCACTCAGTAACTTTCCAAAATTCATCTACCTTGACAACAAGCAATTTTTTTCAGCTCTTTTAATGTGCTGAATAATTTGTTTGTTTAACGTAATTTAAGGAACAGAATGGGGGAAAAAATCTTCAGTATTCCTCAAATTTCAACCTTATTTACCTTCTGGCATCTTCACCCATTCCATGGGCCCCCGGCAATTACTTTACTGTACTGTAGGTGTAAACTAAGGAGCCCCGGTTGCATAATGGCTGCTAACTGAAAGGTTGGCGGTTCAAACCCACCAGGTGATCTGAGGGAGAAAGATGTAGTAGTTTGCTTCCGTAAAGATTACAGTCTTTGAAACCCTATGGGGCAGTTCTAACTCTGTCGCTTAGGGTTGCTATGAGTCAGAATCAACTTGATGGCAGTGGGTTTTGGTTTACGTGTAAACTTGTCTGCTTGTATGTCAGAACCTAAGACAAAATACAAGCGTCTTTTATATTACCTGGCCGTGGGTTTATGAAGACAGTAGAATTGTATAACAAGAGTGGCAAACTAAAGCTTATTGGCCAAATCTGGCTCATCACCTGTTTTTGTATGGTCCATGAGCTAAGAATAATATTTACACTTTTAAATGGTCAAAAAGAAATCAAAAGAAGAATAATATTTTGTGACACCTGAAAATTATATGAAATGCAAATTTCATAGATGATAATTAAAATTTTATTGGAACATAGCCATGCTCATTGGTTTACATACTGTCTATGGCTGCTTCCAAAGAAAGACGACCCAACAGAATGCAGAAATTATAGAATAATATCATTAATATCACAAACAAGTAAAATTTTGCTGAAGATAATTTAAAAATGGTTGCAGCAGTGCATCGACAGGTAACTGCCAGAAATTCAAGCCAGATTCAGAAGAGGACGTGGAACAAGGGATACCACTGCTGATATCAGAGAGATCTTGGCTGAAAGCAGAGAATACCAGAAAGATGTTTACCTGTGCTTTATTGACTATGCAAAGGCATTCGACTGTGTAGATCATAACAACTTATGGATAACATTTCAAAGAACAGGAATTCCAGAGCACTTAATTGTGCTCATGAAGAACCTGTATTTAGACCAAGAGGCAGTTGTTCAAACAGAACAAGGGGATATTGCATGGTTTAAAGTCAAGAAAGGTGTGCATCAGGGTTGTATCCTTTCACCATATTTATTCAATCTGTATGCTAAGCAAATAATCCAAGAAGCTGGACTATATGAAGAAGAATGCAGCATCAGGATTGGAGGAAGGCCCTTTAACAATCTGAGATACGCAGATAACAAAACCTTGCTTGTTGAAAGTGAAGAGGACTTGAAGCACTTACTGATGAAGATCAAAGATGACTGCCTTCAGTATGGATTACACCTTAACATAAAGAAAACAAAAATCCTCACAACTAGACCAATAAGCAACAGCATGATAAATGGAGAAAAGATTGAAGTTGTCAAGGATTTCATTTTACTTGGATCCACAATTAACGCATGTGGAAACAGCAGTTAGGAAATCAAATGATATATTGCATTGGGCATATCTGCTGCAAAAGACCTCTTTAAAGTGCTGAAAAGCAAAGATACCACTTTGAGAACTAAGGTGTGCCTGACCCAAGCCATGGTATTTTCAATTGCCTCATATGCATGTGTCTTAGGCTGGGTTCTAGGTTTGCTAGAGAAGCAAAACCAGAAAAGTGTATAAATATATATATATATATATAAAGAGATATCAAGGAAACAGCTCACACAATTGTAGAGGCTAGAACATCCCAAGTCTGTGGATCAGGATAGAGGCCTCTTCCAATTCACGCAGCCACAGAAGCTGGCGAGCCCAAGATCAGCAGGTCAGAGAGCAGGGCCCTTGCTCACAGGCTGTGAAGGTCAATGAATTTCAAGATGGGCAGGCAAGACGGCAAAGTTTCTCCTGATCACGTACCTGCAAGGGCTGGCGAACTCAAGAACATCAGGTCAGAGTGCAGGGCTCCACTCACAGGCTGTGAAGATGGATGAATCCTAAGTTCGGCAGATAAGCTGACAGCTCACCAGAGGTGAGACGACAGGAGGCAGCCGCAGGATCCAGAGAGAGCAAAAAGCCAGAATGTCTGTTTATATTCAGATGCAGGCCACACCCCAAGGAAACTCCCTTTCATCTGATTGGCTACTCACAGTATATTCAATCATGGGAGTGGTCACACGTAAACACTGAGAATCATGGCCCAACCAAGTTGACGCACTATCTTAACCATCACAGTCCATCCCTTGTCAACTTGGCACATGTACACATCTCCTTAAACCATACATAATCTCTGAATAAAGAGAATTAGAAAGTCATACTTGCATCTAACATGATACAACTAACACACGTACAATGGAAAATGCACTAGCCCCATTTACATCTTATATTTTACAAGTGAAGGAAACAAAAATATTTGATGCACACATACAAAGCAGAAATACTTATAACAATTACAGTCCCTGTTTCTGCAACTGCTCACGTGGCCATAACTGGTATTCAGAACTACCTTCTCCCACCACCCATTCTGTATTCCCTTTGCCCTCAGCAAACACCTCTGCTGGTCGTGGTTCTTTGCCTGGTGGGGTGACCCAAACCTTCATTCCTGAAGGGTCTGGGTCATTAGTAGTCATGGTGGAATTTGGTTGCTGTAGTTTTCCATTGACTTTAATCACAGGGCATGGTAGTACTAAGAGATGCCCTAAGGGATCTCCTGCATTCCAGACATACTCTTCTTTACCTCCATTATGTAAGAGCAATCTGATTTCCTCTTGGTAATCAGGACCAATCACACCAGCCAGTATGGTAACTCCCTTTTTTGCCTGCTGATCCAGAGGCATAAGGAGCTCAAAGTGGCCAGGTGGCATTCTTAGCTTCCAGTTCAATGGAATCAGTGATGTGTCTCCAGGTGGAAGCATTCCTCCCTTTGGAACTAAGACATCTTGACCTGCAGAACATAAGATCATGGGGACAGGAAGCAAAAATCTTGCAAGTGGATCACTAGGGGTAATAGTGAGTGGTGCCACTCCTGTTTTCACCCCTTGGTTCCTGGACCCATGAATCCTGGCTAAGGGAGAAACAGCACCATATACTGGATGCTGGTTTAGAGCATATACAGCCTCCTGGAGAACATTGCCCCAGCCCTGCAAGGTATTGCCACCTAGCTGGCACTGTAATGGTGTCTTTAGAAGGCTATTCCATCGTTCTATCAAACCAGCTGCTTCAGGATGATGGGGAACATGGTAAGACCAGTGAATTCCATGAGCATGGCCCACTGATGCACTTCATTTGCTGTGAAGTGAGTCCCTTGATCTGAGGCAATGCTGTGTGGGATACCATGATGGTGGATAAGGCATTCTGTAAGTCCATGGATGGTAGTTTTGGTAGAAGCATTGCGTGCAGGGAAGGCAAATCCATATCCAGAGTAAGTGTCTATTCCAGTAAGGACAAAACGCTGCCCTTTCCACGATGGAAGTGGTCCAGTGTAATCAACTTGCCACCAAGTTGCTGGCTGATCACCTCTAGGGATGGTGCCATACCGGGGACTCAGTGTTGGTCTCTGCTGCTGGCAGATTGGGCACTCAGCAGTGGCTGTAGCCAAGTAAGCCTTGGTCAGTGGAAGTCTATGTTGTTGGGCCCATGAATAACCTCCATCCCTGCCACCATGGCCACTTTGTTCATAAGTCCACTGAGCAATGACAGAAGTAGCTGGGGGAAGAGGATGACTGGTTTCCACAGAACACGTCATCCTATCCACTTGATTGTTAAAATCCTTCTCTGCTGAGGTCACCCTTTGTTGAGCATTCACATGAGACACAAATATCTTCACTTCTTTGGCCCATTCAGAGAGGTCTATCCACATACCTCTTCCCCACAAATCCTTGTCTCCAATTTTCCAATCATGTTCCTTCCAAGTGCCTGACCATCCAGGCAAACCATTGGCCACAGCCCATGAATCAGTATACAATTGCACATATTGCCATTTCTCCTTCCAAGCAAAGTGAACAACCAGGTGTACTGCTTGATGTTCTGCCCATTAAGAGGATTTCCTTTCACCACTGTCCTTCAGAGTGGTTCCAGAAAGGGGTTGTAGTGCTGCTGCTGTCCACTTTCGAGTGGTGCCAGCTTATCGCGCGGAACCATCTGTAAACCAGGCACGAGTTTTCTTCTTCTTCAGTCAACTTATCATAAGGAACTCCCCATGAGGCCATAGGTTCAGACTGGGAGATGGAAGGTAGTGTGACAGGAGTGGAGACCATGGGCATTTGGGCCACTTCCTCATGCAACTTAATTGTGCCTTTGGTTCCTGCTCGGGCCCAATTTCATATACACTACTTCCATTTAATGATGGAGTGCTGCTGTGCACATCCAACTTTATGACTCTGTGGATCAGACAACACCCAATTCATGACGGGAAGCTGAGGCCTCATGGTGACTTGGTGTCCCATAGTTAAACGTTCAGTCTCTACTAAGGCCCGGTAACAAGCCAAAAGTTGTTTCTCAAATGGAGACTAGTTATCTGCAGAGGATGGCAGAGCTTTGCTCCAAAATCCTAAGGGTCTGCACTGTGATTCACCAACAGGGGCCTGCCAAGACTTCAACCAGCATCTCTATCTGCCACTGAAAATTCAAGCACCATTGGATCAGCTGGATCATATGGCCCAAGTGGCAGAGCGGCTTGCACAACAGCCTGAACCTGTTGCAGAGCCTTCTCTTGTTCTGGTCCCCACTCAAAACTAGCAGCTTTTCAAGTCACTTGATAAGTAGTCTGGAGTAGCACACCCAAATGAGGAATATGTTGCCTCCAAAATCCAAAGAGACCAACTAAGCATTGTGCCTCCTTTTCAGTCGTGGGAGCAGCCAGATGCAATAATTTATCCTTCACTTTAGAAGGAATGTCTTGACATGCCCCACACCACTGGACCCCTAGAAACTTCACTGAAGTGGAAGGTGCCTGAATTTTTGTGGGATTAATTTCCCACCCTCTAGCACACAAATGTTTTACCAATAAGTCCAGAGTCATTGACACTTCTTCCTTAGTAGGTCCAGTCAGCATAATGTCATCAATGTAATGGACCAGTGTGACGTCTTGTGGAAGGGAAAGGCAATCAAGGTCCCTGCAGACTAAATTATGACATAGGGCTGGAGAGTTGACGTAGCCATGAGGTAGGCAAGTGAAGGTGTATTGTTGGCCTTGCCAGCTGAAGACAAACTGCTTCTGGTGGTCCTTTGAAACAGGTATGGAGAAAAAGTCATTAACCAGATCAATGGCTTCTTACCAGGTACCAGGAGATGTATTAATTTGCTCAAGTGGTGAAACTACATCTGGAACAGCAGCTGTAATTGGAATCACCACCTGGTTAAGTTTTCAGTAATCTGCTGTCTTTCTTCAAGATCCATCTGTTTTTTGCACAGGCCAAATAGGCGAGTTGAATAGGGATGTGGTGGGAATCACCACCCCTGCATCCTTCAAGTCCTTGATGGTGGCAGTAATCTCTGCAATCACTCCAGGAATGTGGTATTGCTTTTGGTTTACTATTTTCCTAGTTAGGGGCAGTTCTAATGGCTTCCACTTGGCTTTTCTTACCATAATAGCCCTTACTCTATTTGTCAGGTATCCAATGTGGGGAATCTGCCAGTTGCTGAGTATATCTATTTCAATTATGCATTCTGGAACTGAGGAAATCACTACAGGATGGGTTCAGGGACCCACTGGACCTACCATGGGACAGACATGAGCCAAGACTCCATTAATAACCTGATCTCCATATGCCCCCACTCTGGTAGGTGGGCCACAATGACAATTTGGGTCTCCTGGAATTGTGTCAGTTCAGAGCCAGTATCCAGTAATCCCCGAAAAATCTGATTATTTCCTTTTCCCCAGTGAACAGTCAGTCTCATAAAAGGCCATAGATCCCTTTGGGGAAGGCTGGGAGAAAGATTAACAGTAAAAATTTTTGGCAGTGTATTGGAGTCGTTCCTCAAGGGGACCTGGCCTCCCCTTCATTCAAAGGGTTGTGGGTCTTAACTCGCTCAAGTCTGGGAATTGACTGAGCTACAGTGACTCTCCATTCTGGTGATTTGAGTTAGACTGCTGTTCACCTGACCTAGAATTCATCTGTTTGTACAGATCAAGTAAATATTTAGTAGATTTCCTATCTATTTCACCCCAGGGACACCATGATTAAGTAGCCAATGCCATAGTCCATATGAGTCAGACTATTCTGATTACTGCTTTGACTCCCCTGTCCATTACTGTAACCATGCTCACCTTGTCTTTGTTGATTGAGTGCAGCCACTTAGCCCCTAGCACCATGAGGTCCAATCAGCCCCATTGTAGTTAGGTGTCTTAATTCAGTTAGGGAAGTTCCCACTGTCAAATCTGACTTATATAAAATAGTAATCACAGCAGTCTTCAAGGATGCTGGAGCTCCCTTCACAAATTTGTTCCTCACAGTTGTGGTAAAAGGTGTGTTCTCTGGGCACTCCATGTGTGGGTCTATGGGTCTAACTTAATCCACTCAAGCATGCCAATTTCCCTATGCCTTTGGATGCCTTCCTCTACAGTATACCAAAGCAGGTCTGGAACTTCAACTTGATTTAGTGTGGGCCACTGTCTTAGGCTGGGTTCTCTAGAGAAGCAAAACCAGTAAAGTGTGTAAATATGTATATAGAGAGAGATTATATCAAGGAAACAGCTCACATGATTGTAGAGGCTAGAACGTCCCAAGTCCGTGGATCAGGGTAGAGGCCTCTCCCAAGTCACACAGCTGCAGAAGCTGGCAAGCCCAAGATCGGAAGGTCGGAGAGCAGGGCTCCCACTCACAGGCTGTGCAGATCGACGAATCCCAGGTTCGGCAGATAAGCTGACAGCTCAAGTCCCAAGAACGGGAGATGAGATGACAGGAAGCAGCTGCAGGATCCAGAGAGAGCAAAAAGCCAGAAAGTCTGCTTATATACAGATGTGGGCCACACCCCCAAGGAGACTCCCTTTCATCTGATTGGTTACTCACAGTATATTCAATCATGGGAGTGATTACATTAAAACACAGAGAATCATGGCCCAGCGAAGTTGACACACAAGCTTAACCATCACAGCCACCTTGTAATCCATGCTTCAGCAACCCAACCAAATAAACTATTAGCTCCTTTCCTAACTTCTCGAGCCAAAACGTTGAATGAACAATCTGTGCTTAGTAGACCCATATCCATAAACTTAGACTGATCCATCTTTATGTTCCTTGCACCATTATCCCACACCCTTAATAGCCATTCCCACACGTATTCCCCAGGTTTCTGTTTGTACATATTAGAAAAGTCCAGTAGTTCTTTTGGAGTGTAGGGTACCTCCTCCTGGGTCACACTTTGTACTTCACTTTTTGGGGCTCGCTGGGACTTAAGCCTAGTTATAGGTCTAGAAGCCAGAATCGGTGGTACAAAATTGTTTTGAGAACATTCAGCATAGTCTTGTAAAGCATCTGCCTCAGGCGATGCCCCAGGCAATGACTTGGGCAGGGGCTCTTTAGAGGCAGCTGGGCTAGGACAAATCTCATTAGACAGCAGTGGAGGGGATAATGGTTTTTCTGGTCAGGGTGGTTTAGCAGACAAACATGAAGTAATCTCTTCAGATGGAACTAGTTCTACTGGCGGGAGTGATTCAATGGAATTTACGGGCTCAGTGTCCCCAGCTTCCAGATTATCTACCCATATGTCCGCATCCCAAGTTTCAGGATCCCATTTCTTTGCAATCAATGCCCTTACTTTAACTTCAGACACTTCTCGAGGTTGGCAATTGAGCTGGCATTGTAATTTAGCCACTCTTACAATAAGACTCTGGGTTTGGTTTTTGGCAATTTGAGCTCTGTTACTACAAGAAATAAGGCTTTCTTTCAAAGCACAAGTGGAAGCCTTGAGGTCGTGTATGCAGCACTTGAGCTTTGACTCTGAAGCCCTGAGTGCATCTCTTTCTTTCACCAGTTTGTCTAGAGAAAGTAGGACAAACCAAACAGCTTCCTTATACTTCTCATTCTGACAAAGCTGTAGAAAGATATCACACATGTGTTCACCCCGAGCCTTGCCTTTCACCAATACCCGATCTACTGGTGGTGATATTTTGCGTATTTGTATCACCACCTCACTCCATGGACTAGCAGTGCCCTCTTTACTGCTGGAAGCAGAGTCATCAACATATTTAAGACTAACCAGACTTGAGAACCAATTTAGAAAACTAATCCTTACAATTTTATTTCTCTAGAACCACTCTCAGTACCAAATGTCTTAGGCTGGGTTCTCTAGAGAAGCAAAACCAGTAAAGCGTATAAATATATATAGAGAGAGATTTGTATCAAGGAAACAGCTCACACAATTGTAGAGGCTAGAACATCCCAAGTCCGTGGATCAGGGTAGAGGCCTCTTCCAATTCACACAGCCACAGAAGCTGGTGAGCCCAAGATCAGCAGGTTAGAGAGCAGGGCTCCTGCTCACAGGCTGCGAAGGTTGACGAATTCCAAGATCAGCAGGCAAGACTGCAAGGTTTCTCCTGATCACGTACCTGCAAGGGCAGGCAAACTCAAGATTGTCAGGTCAGAGTGCAGGGCTCTGCTCACAGGCTGTGAAGGTGGACAAATCCCAAGTTCAGCAGATAAGCTGACAGCTCAAGTCCTAAGAACCGGAGGTGAGACAACAGGAAGCAGCCGCAGGGTCCAGAGAGAGCAAAAAGCCAGAACATCTGCTTATATTCAGACGCATGCCACACCCCAAGGAAACTCCCTTTCATCTGATCAGCTACTCACAGTATATTCAGTCATGGGAATGATCACATTTAAATACTGAGAATCATGGTCCAGCCAAGCTGAAACACAATCTTAACCATCACAGCATGCGAAAACTGGACAATGAATAAGGAAGACTGAAGAAGACACGTTATCAGGAGGTACCAGTCCCTTGGTAAAGTAGAGTGTCAGTGAAAAAGAGGAAGACCCTGAACAAGACTGATTGACACAGTGGCTGCCACAGTAGGCTCAAACATAGGAAAGATAGTGTGGATGGTGCAGGACTGGGTAGCATTTTGTTCTGTTGTGCATAGGCTATGAGTCAGAACCCACTGGATGGCACCTAATAGCAACATCACAGCTGCTCTTATACTACAATAGCAATAAAGACCTTATGTAGTCTTTTCATGGCTTCACAATGCTGCTCAGTGCATACAAATGTCAGTGATGCAGTTATAACTCGATAGTGTTTTGTTTGCTGTGCATATACTGCTATATTGAAATATTTTATTTTTATAACCAGTGTATATTTATCATGTCAAAAAGAAAGAAAGAAAAGTGGACCTCTAATGTCATGCTTTTAAGACACATTGGAGTGTGAATTATTCTATGGAATTAGATGGCAAAGCATTATGTTTATTATATAACACTATAACTATGTTAAAGAATGTACTGTAATACATTAAGCAGTCATCAAACTATCCCCAACTCACAAGAAAGCAGTGACCAGAAAAATCAGAAAATGTAAAACAGAATATCTCATTATAGTAAAACTTTTTCATAAAAATAAAAAATTATAATGAGACCGTAACCAAAGTAAAATTTCAAGTGGCTCATTTGTTAGCCCAGCAAGGAAAGACATTGGCAGATGGTGAGTTAATTAAATCATGTTTGATTGTAGCAGTGAATGAAATGTGTCCAGAGAAAACAAACTACTTTAAGACTAGTAGCTTTTTGGTACGAATGGTTGCTCAAAGAGTTAAGGACATCGGAGGCAGCATCAATAGTCAATTTAAAGACAAGGCGAATGACTTCTAGAGGTTTCTTTAGCTCTTTAAAAGTTGACAGACATTATCGATAATGCTCAGTTGTTGGTCCCTCAAGTAGTCAATGCTGAGTTTGAAGTGAATGAAGAATTAACTTCTGTGAAAAATCTGCCTAGAAAAACTACAGACAAGAATATTTTCAAAGAAATGAAGGAAACACTAATTCAGTACAACTTGGAGTGGAATCTGCTAAGATGTGCTACGATTGAAAGTGGTAAATACATGTGTCGAGCAGAAAAAGGCTTTCTTGGACAAATTTACAAAGTTTGTGAAAATGTAAGGTGTTTAAAGCCTATGGCTATTTATTATAATATTCATCAGCAGATATTATGTGGAAAATGTTTGGATCTATCATGTATTATTAAACCAGTAGTATCAAAGAGGAGGAGCCCTGGTGGCACAGTGGTTAAGAGCTCGGCTGCTAACCGAAAGATTGGCTGTTCGAATCCACCAACTGCTCCTTGGAAACCCTATGAGGCAGGTCTGCTCTGTGCTATAGGGTTGCTATGAGTCAGAATCAACTAGACGGCAATGGGTGTGTTTGTTTTTGTTTTTTGTTTTTAATCAAGGAGGAACTTAATTAGCTCTTGCAGACTTTACCATTATCAGTTATATGAACTTTGTCAGAATTAGAAGTTGAATATCTTGACTTTTCCTACCACATAGCAGTTCGATGACATAGCAGTTGTAGGCCAGCTGCGACATTTTGAGCTCAGGACTGAGACTGAAATTATTTTTTAATGAGAAGTGCCTTTACTCACTATTATCAACCCTGAATCACTTTGGGAATGACCTTTGGCTGCAGACTCGATAATGTTTTTTAATGAATTCAGCCTAAAATTACAACGCACAACAGTGCTTATATGAGAAACTTGTATTACAGTAAAGTCATTTTGATGATAACTAATGGTGTTTGAATCAATGTCAAGCTGCTTTGTACACTTCATGTGCTGTCAAAAGTTAAAAAGGAATGACTCCATTCCCCCACAAATTTGCAGTGGATATATTCTCCAAGCTCAAATTACAGTCTCCCAGCAATGTTTTCCAGACCTCAGTACAAATGCAAAAGGAAATTTAAAATTCCTTAAAGATCATGTAACTTGTGCAGTTGAGGAGCTTCCACTGAACCTTCACCTGGAAGTGATTAGTCTGCAATATCATTATATGCTAAAAGACAAATATTGAGAGATTTAATAGAATTCTTGCCTTCCAAGCTATGAAAATGCTTAATTAAAATCTTACGCTCATGGACAGAAATCAGTATTTGGCAGTACCTGTCTGTGTGAAATAACATTTTCAAAGAGGGAATATGTAAAATTTTCTTACAGATTACTATTAACACAGATGAATAACTATAATCAACTCTGACGATAGGCAACTCTAACTTTGAACTCCATTAAAGTGAAATATTATGGCCCCCAGAAAGAGTTTATTCTTCTCATTAGTAGACCCGCATTACAAAAAAATCATACTCAATAGTTATTATATTTTTAATTTCATCAATGAATTAGTCATTTCATTATTTAAATGCCTACATAATAGCCTTGATTTTGACTCTTGGCCTGAGAAGACTAAAATATTTACTATCTGGCCCTTACAGAAAAAAGTCTGCTGACCTCTGAGTACAGACTCAATTTGTTTAACAGTGCTGCAGTGGTTAGTTTTATGTGTCAGTGTGGTGTGGCTATATTCCCCAGTTATTCAACCCAACACCAATCTGGGTGCTGCTGTGGAGTTATTTTGTAGATGTGATTGAAGTCTATAGTCAGTTGACTTTATGTCAAAGAGATTATCCTCCATAAACTGGGTGAGGCCGACAGAGTCAGTTGAAAGGCCTGAAGAGCAGAACTGAGGTTTCCCTGAAGAAGGAATTCCACCCGTGCCCATCCTGACAGTCTGCCCTACAGATTTTGGACTTGCCTAGCACAATCACAAAGAAGCCCTGGTGGTGCAATGGTTAAGTGCTCACCTGCTAACGGAAAGGTTGGTGGTTGGAACCCACCCAGTAGCTCCACGGGAGAAAGACCTGGCAATCTGTTCCTGTAAGGATTACAGCCTAGAAAACCCTGTGGGGCAGTTCTACTCTGTCACATGGGGTTGTTATGCATTGGAAATGAACTCCACAGCACCCAACAACAAGAGCACAATCACATAAACCAATCCTTCACCAATATATGTATATATGTATATATCCTATTGGTTTTGTTTCTCTGTTGGAATCCTGACTAATACAACTGCTTTCTATAAAAGACACCACCCAATTTGTGCCGCTAGAAAACTAAAAAGCAAGTAACTTTAGATAAAATGAAATGAATATTTTGCCATGGCTGCCTGTCAGCTGTGATATTGCCTCATTTATCTTACTGACTCTCTAGTGTATGGCAGAAAGGGGTAGTGAGAGTTATGAATAAAGAAAGTAAATTAAGGAAGACTTAAGTTCAGCCTTATCGCTGCGGATCAAAGAGACATTTTTGTTTCTTGATAGAATCTGTTCCCAGAATAAAAATGAGATTTTGAGGGGAAATGTCTCCATTAGCATAACTCTAGACCTCTTTTTTGGGGGTCCCCTGTCCCTGGCTGTTAGAACATCTTTGATATCCTGATGCCCTTGGTGAACTAGTGTGTTTGTGCATTTTAAGAAGGGAGTCTCCTGAGACTTCATCAGATTTTGAAATGGGTCTGTGACACCAAAAGGGTAAAAACCACAAATGACCCTGCCCACCTCCCTGCCCCAGGTGGATATTTAAGTCTGGTGCACTCAACTACTAATCTAAAGGATAGCAGTTCGAACCTACCCAGAGGCACTGTGGAAGAAACGTCTGTCAATCTGCTTCTGCAAAGATCACAGCCAAGAAAACCCCATGAAGCAGTTCTATGCTGTAACACGTGGGTCACCAAGAGGTGGAATAGACTCCAAGGCAATGAGTTTAGCTTGGTTTTCATTGGCCGCTTGCTGCGTACATTATCTCTTCTAATCCTCACAATAACCATATGAAGTAGGTATTATTATCCCATTTTACAGATGAGAAAACTGAAGCTTAAAAGAACCGAGTAACTTGGCCTGGTTGCACACTGATAAGGAAGCAACAGAGCCTGGATTTTAACCCAGATGTGACACCAAAACTCTTGCTGAGGAAGAGGACCTGAGTTCAATCACTTCGCTCAGGAATCAGGAAAACTTCTGCGTTTGTGGTGGCCTGTGTGGCCCCAGGTACTTGTCTGGGCTCTGAGTGCCGCTTGGGGAGGAGACAAGTTGGGGTGTCTCCCAGGGTTGCAGGGTCCTTCTAGCCACTAGCCTTCCAGTGTGCCCCTGCCCAATGGGAGGGAGGAGGAGGGAGCGGGGAGCCCCGCGGAGGGGAGGGCGGTCCCTGAGAGGGAGTTTGAAAAGAGGAAGGAAGTGGGGCCCGGCAGAGCGCCTAGCCACCCCCTGCCGGCTTCCCCACAAGACGACGCCCAGTGCCCACAGGCCCCCGACCCAACTATGGCCCCCTGGCGCAAAACTGACAAGGAGCGGCACGGCGTAGGTAGGTGGGGCATGGGGTCCGCCGCAAGGAGCAGGGCAGGTGATGGGAGAAGGGCACCCAGGAAGATGCTGCGGACCGGCGGCGGCGCGGGCATGGGCAGGACGTGCTGACTCAGGGTCCCAGAGCGCAGTGGCTCCCTCAGTCTGCTGCCGGGCCAGCTAGGCGGGGAAGTGGAGGCAGAGGGAGAGGAAGGTGCGCCCAGCCCACGCCCTCTCCCGCCAGACCACCGGCCGGCAGCCCTCTCCCCCAGTCGTTTATGCACGTCAGAGAAGTGGGCGAGCTGAGCGCTTGGCAACCTGGCCGCAAGCTCCAGGCTCAGCGCTCCAAGAAGTGGACTCCATTGCCCCTTCTGGAGACTTGGCCTCCTAGAGGGAGGACCGCTCTCTTCCCAGGCTAGGCCTTGTTGGCCCAGCACGCTTCCCTCCAGCCCTCTCTAAACGGACACCCACCAGCTGCTTCCCCTGCCTGTTCCTCCTGGGTCAGGTGACCTCTGATTTGGCAGAGCACCCAGAGGGCTCTGCAGGCTTAGGGTGTGGGGCTGGAGGATGGGACCCTTCACTCAGCCCCGGGAGCCTCTGAAGAGGTAGGCTCCATGCCAGGTTATCTGAGGATAACCTAGAAGCCAGCCTCTTCAGCTTCAGCCATCTAAATTCCCAGAGGCCTCTGCCTCAAGCTCAGGGGCGGAAGTGGCGACTGGGGGAAGGGAGGCAGTCAGGTACTGGGACTCTTTCTACTAAGTGGCATCTGTTGTGCAACTCCCATACACCCACTGTGGTTTTCAAACTTACGTGTGAACTTAAAAATTGCCTTGTAGCTTGTTACACAGGCAGATACCAGGCATGACCCGAAGAGATGAGGTTTCAGGAGGTCAGGGGTTGGAGTACTCAAGTGCCAAGAGTGATTGGCTGCCGGGGATCCCAAGACCACTGTTTAGAAACACCACCCTGAAGCGCTCAACATTTATCCACTCATTTACTGGGCAGTAGGTACTGTGGGACATTTGAAGATAAATTTTCCCCATCCATACAACAAATTGTTGTCGTGTGCCATCAATAAGTCATATAACTGACATTAGCCAAGCAATGTCAATTTCTCCATCTATAAAATGGGGAGTTTGAATTAGACTCACTAAAGACTCCAAACTTCAAAGTTTCTCTAACTCTGGTTCTTCCAGCTGGGAGGATCAGTCTAATAATCTTTGCAGGGGACAGGTCCTATGTGTGTTTGGTGGCGCAGGTGGCAGGGTGGTGGGGGAAACAGTGTGGTAGAGAAGGTGAAAGCTAAATGTGAAGGGCAGAGCCAGGAAAGAAGAACTAGTAGCACCTTTTGTCTTGAGAAGAGGGTGCATTGAAGGAAATGATTAAGCTCAAAGTAAATTGAAGTCACATTTTGGAGGACTGTGAATGCCAGGCTGAGAAGTTGGGTTTTTTTCTACTTAGGCAGTGGGGAGCCATAGAGGGTTTCTGAGGAGGGGAGGGGCATGATTAGATTTGTGCTGAAGTCAGTGTGGAGGGGACTGGGTGCACAGAGGAGGAAAGGTGCCTAGGCAGACAGAGGACAAGTTTGAAGTCCAAGGTAACTATAGCAGTTAATGGGGAGGGGGTGGGGAGAAGATTGAGTGTGTCAGACCAGAGCCCCCACCCACTGTCCCAGGAGCTGCGGTTCACACCCACTGTGAGTATCCTGTGCTATGGTGGTAAAGATCACAAGCTCAGGTACTAGACTGTCTGTTCTTGTATTCCAGCCTCCAACACTTCCCAGCTCTATGACCTTGGCCAACTTACTTACCTCTCCAGGCCTCAGTTTCTATGTCTGTATGATGGGCATGAAAACAGCACCTGCTTCTTAGGATTGTGGGAGGACTTAATGAGTTAGTCCACGTAAACTATGCAGAATGGTGATTGTACCAAGTAATGTTCACTAAATGTATATATTGTTATGTTAGACTTTGTCCCCTTCATAGGGGCACAGTTGAGGGTGTGCTGTCACAGGATGGGATGAGGCTACAGGATGCAGGGGGTTCTCACCCTCCCTAGCAGAGGAAGTACCACCTGTGTTGACTCAGGGGTTGGGAACTCTGCTAGGCCCCAACCTCAGAGATTTCTTGAACTGGTGGTATAACTGACATTTTTTACCCATACTTATAACAATTTAAGGAGCCCCAGTGGTACAGTGGTTAAAGCAGTCGAATGCTAACTGAAATGTTGGCGGTTCGAAACTACTAGCGGTTCCTCAGTTGAAAGATGTGGCAGTCTGCTTCCTTAGAGATTTATAGCCTCAGAAACCCTATGGGGTGGCTATGAGTCAGAATCGACTCAATGACAGTGGGTTTGGTTTGAGTTTGGGTATGACAGTTCTAACTTACGGGGGGGTCATAAGGTCTGTCACCCTCTAGGGGGCCAGAAAAGCATTTGTTAGGTGCCTGTCCATCAAAGGAATCCCTGCAGATGAATGTCAGAACTAATGGAAGTTATCTCCACTCTTCAGCTGCAGACTCCGGGTGGATGAAGGGAAAGGCAAGGCTTAGGTAATAGTGAGATGGGCGAGTTGAGTCATCCAATTAAAAGAGCAATAGCCTGGGAGTAGGGTGGCTGGGTTCTAGTTCTGACACCGTCATGATTTGCAGATTGATCTGTGCTCTAGTTTCACTCACTATAAGTCCAGGTATTAATACTTTTGAAGCATTCTTTTATGATGAGCTTTTAAGATAATGTGTATGTTAGTTTCCTAAGGGTGCCATAACAAATTGCCACAAACTGGGTGGCTTAAAAGAACAGAAGTTTATTCTCTCACTGTTCTGTAGGCTAGAAGTCCAAAATCAAGGTGTCAACAGGGACATGCGTTCTCTGAAGGCTCTAGTGGAGAATCCATTCCACACCCTTCTTTTGACTTCTGATGCTGCTGGCATTCTCTGGAGTTCATTGGTTTGTGGATACATCACTCTAACCTCTGCCTCTGTCATCACATGGAGTTCTCTCTGTGTGTGTCCTCTCCTCTTCTTATAAGGACAGCAGCCCTGCCGTAATCTGATATGACTTCATCTTAACTTGTTTGCATCTGCAAAGACCCTTGTCATGGATTGAATTGTGTCTCCCAAAAATATGCGTCCACCTGGCTAGGCTGTGAGTCCCAGTATTGTGTGATTGTCGACCATTTTGTCATCTGATGTGATTTTCCTGTGTGTTGTAAATTCTACCTCTATGATGTTGATGAGGTGGGATTAGTGGCAGTTATGTTAACGAGGCAGGACTCAATCTACAAGATTAGGTTGTGTCTTAAATCAATCTCTTTTGAGATATAAAAGAGAGAAGTGACCAGAGAGACATGAGGGACCTCATACCACGAAGAAACAAGAGCCAGGAGAGTAGTGCATCCTTTGGACCCGGGGTCCCTGCTCTGAGAAGCTCTTAGTCCACGGGAAGATTGATGACAAGGACCTTCTCCGGAGCCGACAGAGAAAGAAAGCCTTCTCCTGGAGCTGACACCCTAAATTTGGACTTCTAGCCTCCTAGCCTGTGAGAGAATAAACTTGTTTGTTGAAGCCATCCACTTGTGGTATTTCTGTTATAGCAGCACTGGATAACTAAGACAACCCTATTTCCAAACAAGGTCATATTCAGTGGTTTTGAGCTTGGCTGCTGACCAAAATGTTGGCAGTTCGAATCCACCAGCCACTCCTTGGAAACCCTATGGGGCAGTTCTACTCCATCCTAGAGGGTTGCTGTAAGTTGGAATCAACTCAAGGGCAATAGATTTGGTAGTTAGGACTTCAGCATATCTTTTTGGAGGACACAAACTCATCCCACAACAATGAGTATGGGGACTTGGAAGAAGACAAAGAGCCAGAGCCACGCAAGGGATTAGGGAGATTCTTGGACCTTCCCCAGAGCTCTGTCCTGTCCTGTTCTGTGAAGACTCAGCTCTGCTTTGCTGTTACCACAAGGAGACCTGAGCTTGGCTTTCCCATCGCTCTCTTATTCAGAGTGAGTAGCATTTATCCATCCTTCCTGTGATCTAATGGACAAGGTCGGCCGTTGTCTACTTGTCTGGGGGCTGGATTTACAGGAGTCTGCTTCATTGCCAGAAGCACTTGCTTTCTTGGTTATCTTGCTGTCTGGTGATCCTCATGTAGATTCCTGGCCAGGTTATTTTCCTTTGTTGCTGCAGTTTTAACATGTGAGCCACCAGAGTGCCAGAGAGAACTCTCAGTTAGAAGTGTGCCCTCTGGAAGGATCTTCCATGGACAGGCAGTGTGGCTACAAAGTAAGAAAAGGTGCAGCCTCTGCCCCCAGGAATTATGTGTAAGGTTACAAGCTTGGGCTGTGAAGTCAGAACTGAGTTCAAATCTGGGATTGTTTTCTCATCTATAAAAAGAGGATAATAATAATACTATCTCGTGAGATTGTTGTGATGATTTAATGAGATGATGCATGTAGAGCACTAAGCACTGTGCCTGATTCTATGGTTATTAGTGACTGAGGTCAGGGAACTTACTGAATAGTTGCAGAGTTGAGAGAGACACAGGGTAACACATCCTAACGCCAGCTTCAAGACAGTCACGTCTTACAAGTATGTTATGGTTGGCGAGAGTGAGTCTCATGCAGCATCTTTGGCTTCAGAATATCCTTGTGAGACAGTTTATTATTATTCCCATTGTACAGATGAGGAAACCAAGGCCCAGAGTCCACATAACTTGGAAGTACTAGAGCTGGGCCTTAAATTCAGTTGACTGCAGACCCCAGGCCCTTTGCGTAACCAGGAGGGCATCTAAGAGGGGGAATATCATGGCTGGAATGCATATGGCGTTTGGGTGAAACAATAAATTTTCCAGTCTGGTTTTAGTAAATATTTGTAGTGAAAAAGAACATTGGAGAGGTAGATTATGGCCGGAGTGTAAGGGGCTTTGAGTGCCAAGCTAATGAGTGTGGACTTCATTATGTGAGCACTGGGTAGCTCCTGGAGTTTTTGAGCAGAAATGTGTCTTGTAGGAAGTTAATATAATTAATGGGGTGGGGGCAGGGATTGAACATAGAAGGGAAGTGGGTGACAAGTTTACCTGTCTGCTGACTGTTTGATTAATTAGTCTAGCAGGAGTCCACTTACAGTTAACATTACCATATAGCTTTCACTATCTTAAACTTCTCTGCCCGAGAATCTGTCAGTGGTGAGAGCTTTCTCTGTGGAGGAGAGAAGGGAGGGCAGAAAAGGAAGAGGTAGAAAGAAAAAGTAATAGTATCAGTTATGATTAAGTTTGGCTATGGATGACAGAAAACCTCCAAAAGAATGGCTTAACTAAGATAGAAGTTTATTTCTATCTCACATAAAAAGTCCAGAGATGGTGAGTGAAGAGCTAGTAGGGCGGCTCATACTATCTCCTGCACTGCCATCTTTGTTTGGCATGTGGCTTTTACCTCCTGGACCATGCTGGCTGTTTAAGCTTCAACCGTCAGGTGCACCTTCCAGCCAGCAAGATGGATGAAGGGAACAAGAAGGTCAATGACCCTTCCCTTTAAGGACACTTACCCAGAGGCATGCTTGGCATTTCCTCTTATATCCTGTTGGCTAACATGTAGTCACATGATCAAACCCAGCTGCAAGGGAAGCTAGGAAATATAGTCTGTAATCTAGTCAGCCATGGATCCAGCTAAAATTAGGAGTTCTGTTCCTAAGAAAGGAGGAGAGAAAGGTTATTGAGGATGACATGGTGTTTAAGGACTATAAAAGAAAGTGTCAAAGCAAGGGTACTCAGATGGAAGGTGAGGGTAGAAAAAAGATTTGCTTAACCAGAAATTGTGCCAGCCAGGTGGATTTGTGTGGGGCCTTCACTTTTGCTAAGGAACCTGTTCTGTATGCAACTTGTCTTGTCTCTAGTTATGGTTCTGGGCGTATATGTGGTGCTAGGAAAGTTTTTGTTTTCCCTTGATTTCCCAGGGAAGGATTTATTTGAAAGGCTCTGTAAAAGCAGATAAAGAGTCTTTTCCACATCTTGGTTGCGGAGTATGGAAGAACCCATGACCACCTCCAGGTGATGCTGTTGTATCCCAGGGTCCTGGACAGAGCTGGTTCACGCAGACTGACAGATTTGGAGTGGGCACTGCTTGCTTGAGTCCCTTATGGCAGGGGTTCTTGTTACGAGGAACAAAATTCACTCAAAAAAGAGGATGGTGTGTGTGTGTGTGTGTGTGTGTGTGTGTGTGTGTGTGTGTATGAGGGGGCATATATTTTACAGGTCACGGGAATCCCATGGGAATCCACAAGCAGCCAGTCCTTGTTCCAAGAAACTGTGTTGTTAGCGGAGCTCTGAGTGCCCTGGATCAGTTCCTAGAGAGAGATCTAGAAATGTGCCCACATCATCAGACCTATCCCCCTCCAGCCGCAGCTTCTGCAGCTGTGACTAGCAACCAGTGCAGAAGCTGACGGTGTCCTGGTGAGGGCAGGGGGACAGGGTTGCTAGCCCGCTCTGTAAACCTGGGCCTCTCTTCTCATGTCTTCTTTGCTTTACTAAACACATGGGCTCTGTTCTTTTTCTCCTCACCAGTTCCCTCTGATTCCTCCACTCCCTCATAATTCTGATATTCCAGTAATCCATGATGGTGGCTCTGCATGCGACCAGCTCCAGCTCTGCCTGGCCTTGCAGTTTAAGCATCTGCTGAACCTTCTCTCTGTGTCTATTTGTTCAAAATCTCAAGACAGAAGATCTGAGTGGCCTGACTCACCTTTTCAAGAAAGGCCACCCAATTAAGAGGTCAGTGCCAACCTCGGAACGGACCCCACTCTGCTCAGGGTGCTGCCGCTGCCTGGTGCAATGAGCTGAGGCTACGGAGTGGGCTCATGTGACTTGTGGCTCATCCAGCAGGAGCTGTGGGTGGGGACAGATTCTCTGTGGAGAAGGCAGGAATGGAACATATATCCCAAAAACACCGAGCACAGAATTCTACCACAGAGACACCAGTTCTTGTTGCCAAAGTCCACAATTAAGGGATAGCGAGCATCATTCACACTCCCACATTTTCACTCATTCATTCACACTCTCATTTTTCACTCATTCATTCATTTTCATTTATTTCTTAAATATGTATTAGGCGTCTCCTATATGCCAAGCACTGTGCGAGACACTAAGCTTGCTAGAACTAGACTAGTATGGTTCCTGCCCTCTTGGAGCTTGTAGTTCTTGGGGAAGACAGAAAAGAAATTTATAAGCAAATAAATATATATAATTACAAGTTGTGCTATATGCTATTGTAATAATTAATGAAATGTGATTCCATGAATGACAATATTGTGTGTGTTTGGTGCGGGGACAGTGGGAGGTGAAGGGCATTTAAATTAAATGGTCTGAGAAGCCCTCTGAGGAGTTATGGGGAAAAGGATTCCAACAGAAATGCTTGGAATTATCTTAGTAAATATATCTTTGTTACAGAGGCAAACTGTGTCTTTGGACTGGTCCACAGAATTAGTCTGGAGGTAACGAAAACACATGGATTGGAAATTTAATTCCTTCCTACCACCAATTCCTAAGTGTCTGGGTCTCCTACTTTTTGATGCATCAGCAACTTGGGGGATGTTTAGGAGTACCTGCTAGGGCAGCCATTTTGCATCCAATTGTGGAGATTGTCCTAAGCCCTCGGTTTATGGACCTCTCATTAGTCAGTGGCCATCCTGCCCCAACTATCATGTGTCTGAATGAGCCTGGATGACACATTGTGTTTTCTAAGCCTCACTTCCTTCTGACATCAGCATCCTTACATTGCTGTTGTATTTTGAGATAGGCACTGTAGCCACTGTAATGTTCTGTTAACTTCTGGACCCTTGGATTTGTTTTAGAAAAGCTTACAGACCTTCAGTTTAATAGTCAATTACACATGGATGCCACAGCCTGTGTTCTGCAGCATATGTTCTGTAAATGGGGAATGATAATGTTCATCGCCACCCAACTCCAGAGGAATCTGGGTAGAGACACCACAGATATTCCCTTTAATAGACATTTTCCCCCTTCTCCTTACTTCCTTTAATTGGGGTGAATTGAAAAGCAGTCAGGCTGAGTTTGTGAGCTGCTTAAGACTCACTCTGTTTTTAGTTCTCCTTGGAGAAAGGCATTCCTGTCCTCTGGCCCCCACCAGGACACTGTCAGCTTCTGCATTGGTTGAGAGTTGCAGAAGCTGGGGCTGGAACGGAATAGGGCTGATGATGTGGGCACATTTCCAGATCCTTCTCTACATACTGATCCAGGGCACTCAGAGCTCCCCTGACAACACGTAGTCCCTTGGAGCAAAACCTAAAATTGGGTAATGGAAGGAGGCATAGGTGGACAGTGTGACTGGTGTGGGTACTCCAGGACCCAGCTCAGGGTCTGGACAATGCAGATGCTTAGCAGACATTTGTGAGGGCAGCACAAGGCCCGGAAGGATCCTGACTCATAAATAGTGGGCTGTGGCAGAGTGGCATACCTGCTGCCCACTGAACCCTGAGGGTTTGCCCAGGAAGAAGGATTTTGCTGCTTGCCTCACTGGTGGTGGCATTAAGGGGGTTGTCGTAGGAAGGAATGTTCCAGGTAGAACAGTCAATGCAATGGCTCCGAGGAGGAAGCCCCTCTGTTGTGTGGGAGGCCAGTGTGGCTGAGGTGGAGTAAAGGCGCAGAATAATAGGAGCTGATTCAATGAGGGGAGATCACATAGAGTAGTGCCTTGTAGGTGTGGTAGGGACTTTAGCTTTTACTCTGAATGGAAGGCGGAATATGGTAGAGTTCTGAGCAGAATTGTAGAATGATCTGTCTTATATTTTTAAAGGATAATTCTAGCAGTCTTATGGCAAGTAGATAGAGGGGAATTAAATGTGGAAGGAGAGAGACCAGTGAGGCGGCTGCTGCAATAATCTAGGCAACAAATGGTTGTGTCTCCACCAGGCTGGTAGTGCAGTGGAGGTGGTGAGGTGTCATTAGATTCTGGATGTATGTGTCGTATGTGGAGCAAATGGGGTTTTCCTGATGGATTGGATGTGGGCACGAGAGAAAGAGAGGAGTTAAGGGTTTGGGTCTGGGCAGCTGGAACAATGGAGTTGCATACAGGACTTCCCTAGTTAAGCCCTTTCTCTATGTTGTCATTAACATCGTCCTAATAATAGCATTGCCTCATCTTTTTATAGCATGGTGCATTTACAGAGCACTTGTGCTGTTATGTTTAACCCTCATATCTGCCCTGAGAGCTTGGAATTTTTATCTTTATCTTACCAATGAGGAAACTGAGAGCAGAGAGTTGAAGTGACTCTCCCAAGTTCACCTAGCCAGGAAGGAAAAGAGATGTACCTAGGAGCTAGATTTTCTGAATCCAAGTCCAGGGCTTTCCCACTAAACCATCATTGTACTAACAGATTTTCCTGGGTGGCTTTCTTTCCTTCTTTCTTTTTTCCTGTCTGTGATAGGGGAGTAATGCTAGAAGTTGAATTGTAAGTTTTTATGAGGATTAAAAGGAGCCCTGGTCACCAGACTGAGTTCAGCACAACTAGATGGTGCCTGGCTACCACCTCCAACTGCTCTGACAGGAATCACAACAGATGGTCCTGGACAGAGCTGGAGGAAAATGTAGAACAAAATTCTAACTCACAAAAAAAGGCCAGACTTATTGGCCTGATAGAGATGGAGAAACCCTGAGAGTATGGCCCCCAGATACCCTTTTAACTCAGTACTGAAGTCATTCCTTAGGTTCACCCTTCAGCCAAAGATTAGACAGGCCCATAACACAAAATGAGGCTAGATGGGCACACCAGCCCAGGGGCAAGGAAAAGAAGGCAGGAGGGGAGAGAAAAGCTGGTAACAGGGAACCCAAGGTCAAGAAGGGGCGAGTGTTGGCATGTTGTGGGGTTGCCAACCAATGTCACAAAACAGTATGTATATTAATTGTTTAATGAGAAACTAATTTGCTCTGTAAACCTTCATCTAAAGCACAACAACAACAAAAAAAGAAACAAAGAAAAAAGGAGCCCTAGTAGTGCAGTTGGCCATTCAAACCCACCAGCGGCTCCATGAGAGAAAAGACCTGGTGATCTGCTCCCATAAAGATTATAGTCTAGGAAACCCTATAGGGCAGTTCTACTCTGTCATATAGGGTCACTATAAGTTGGAACTGACCTGACGGCAACAGGTTTGGTTTTTTTGATTTTTATGATTGTCTACACAGCAACAACATGACGATTCAAGGAGATAACGCATTGCAAGCACTCATCCATCCATTCATTCATTCATTCAGCATTCAATCAGAGGTTCATTTAGTCTCTGGTATAGGTCAAGTACTGACTGTATGATACTGAATGAACCAGACAAGGACCCTTCAAAGCTTAAACTCAAGTGAGGCAGTAGTTGTTAAACATACAACAACAAAGGCATAAATATAAATTGTATAAGGGCTCTGAAGCAAAAGACTAAGGTGCGGTTAGTACTAACAATGGGGTGGAGATGGGGACTGTCTTTAGATGGGATGGTCAGAGAAATCTTCTCTGAGGAGCTGGCATTTGAGCTGGAGGAAGAGTAGAAACCAAGGAGGTGAGGAGCTGAGAGGCAACAGGTTGTGTTAATGGCCCAAGGTGATAAGGAGCCTAGTGACGCCAGCAGAGCATAAGCCCTCTCTACACTGGCTATTATTTATAACACTTAATATTACTGCTAGAGTGGGGTCATAAGGAGCTCTGGTGGTGCAATGGTTAAGTGCCTGACTGCTAACTGAAAGCTCTGTGGTTTGAACCCACCAGTGACTCTGTGGGAGAAAAGACCTGGCGATCTGCTCCCATAAAGATTACAGCCTAGGAAACAATTTGGGGCAGTTTTACTCTTTCCTACAGAGTTGCTATGAGTTGGAATCCACTCGCTGGTGCACAGTAGCAATAATAACAAGGTAGAGTCATTCACAAGGACCCAGGTATTCAGCCATCTTTCCTATCATCCTTAGAGCCCTTATCAGTTCCTTTTATCATTTTACTTCTATGTTCCCAAAGGGCTTTGAAGCAGACCTTTGTACCCCTTTCCTGGCCTCCTGTGCTTGACCTTATTGCTTGTAAGCTTCTTCTCCCCTCCACATAACTAGACCCATCTCACACTGTTTCTCTGCCACCCACGCCAGTGCACTCAGGCCTCCCCTAATTTCACAGGGACAGTGACTGGGAAATTCATTCAGATAGCTGAATGGAACCGGATGGCCCTTAGAACCCACCTTTCTCCCCAGACCGGCTGCCTGGTCATTTAAAAGTGACTTTCTGGAGACACTGCCTCCACTTTTGGGTCCCAATGCTGAGGAAAAATGCCAAATGCCTTCCCGATGAACATTTCAGACCTGGTAGATCAAAGTGGCAGCGCTGTGGTGATGGGTGGAGGAGACACTTGGGGGCTGGCAGGGCCTTATACCTCTAAATTCTTATCTGCTGCTGCCTACCCTATCCATGAAAATCAGCTTTTTTTTTTTAAAGATAGTATAAAAAAACAAAAATGTTGCCGTCAAGTCAATTCCGACTCACAGCGACCCTATAAGACAGTATAGGACAACCCATTCTGTGGCCCATCTCTCCCCAACATGCACATATAACTGCGTACCAGAAGTCTTCCCCATTTTATTTAATTTTCCCAAAAACTTTGAGGTAGACAGTATCGATGTCATACCCCTTTTACGATTGGGGTTCAGAGAGTCAATCGCAGATCATCACACAGTTGAAAATAATTTTGAAGCAGAGATTTGAACCCTGGGATGTGGCCCTAGAACCTGTAATCTTTACTACTAACAACGAGGACTCCCCTATACAAAGGCGACAGTGGCTCCTTGTTACTTGGAGACTAGCCTCCAAACTCTCCAGCCAACTAAACAGTCCTCCACAGACCGTCTTTCTCTGCCTTATTTCTTTCTTTCCCCTGTATGCCTTTGTGCTTCAGACACATTAAAGTAACTTTTTCCAGCTCACCTCTGTTTCTTTGCTCAGGCTGTTTCCCTTCATGGAATGCTGTCACTCTTCCCTTCTTCTGCTCCCCAGTTTCCACAGGATTCAGTTTTCTCTCCCTGGGACTTCAGGGTCTCGTTGAAATGCAGCCTGTCTCAGGCAGCTTTCTCACACCTCATCCCTGGAAGAGACCTCTTCCTGTTCTATTGGAGTCCTCACTTTTTGCCTTGTCTTTTGGTTATGTAGCTACATATCATCTCCCCCACTAGATGGTGCATTGTCTCAGGGCAAGGCCCTATTGGGGTCAACTTTGAGTCCATCAAGCACCCAATGCAATAGCAGGAGCACGGTAGGTCAGAGAAACTAATATTTATTGCAACATGGAACCCCTTGGGAATCTGATGGAAGCTGTAAACCCTCTGCCCACAAAAAATGTGACATATGCAGTTTTGCATTACAATATCGTCAAAGCCCAGTCATGTCCCAGTTCAGGTCCCTGGTAAAAGGTGCTCAGTAACATTTAGTAAACTAATACAAGACACAGGGCCAAGGCATTCTACCCAAGATGTGAATTCTTAGAACCAGGAGCTGCCAGGAATCAAAAAACTATTTTTATCATCTATTCAGATCAGTTAAGTTCAGTAAGTCTCTATTAAGTGATGGTCTTGATCTCAGAATTGGGACCCAGAGCTAAATAAAACATAGTCCTTGCCATTAGGAAGTTTACAATTTGGTAGCTATCTCTTCATGTACAGGGTGGCAAAGAGAACCGATAGTACTAATGCCCCCATTTCCCAGGTCAGAGAGTGCACACTCCTTGCTACATGTTTCTCTAGCTCCTGCCGTCACCATCACATTTCATTGCAGACTTGTGTTTAATTATCTGGGATCCTCCCAGAATGTAAATGCCATGATGGTGAGCCTGTGGCTCTTGGTCTTCTCCAGCATAACGTGCCTGGCACAGAGCAGATGCTTAATTAGTATTAGTTGATTGGATAGATGGATGGATGGGAGGATGGATGGATGGAAGGATGGATGGATGGACAGATGGATATAGATTGATGGATGGGTGGATGGATAGGTGGGTGATAGGTAGGACGGTGGGTAGGGCAGGTTAGAAATGATAGGATTTTTACTATCTGGTGGCTTCATAGGGTATACATATAGGCTGAGCTGCCTCATCTTGCCTTTGTCTCCCTACCTCACCCCCTTCCCTGTCAGAAGGCTAGGTCCTGTGAGAGCAGCACAGCAATAAATGGGGTGTTCTTGAATTCTTCTGATAAATACCGGGATCCCTACAGTTGATCATTGCACTGAGCCCCGCAGTTCTCCACCCTGAGACTCCATTAAAATGGCCCTGCTTCGTCCCTTTCTGGGCCTGTGAATACACCAAGCTAATTTCCCTTCCCTCCTCCCCCTACCCCGTCACCTCCTCAAGGGTTCTCACTTCAGTTCTTCCTGTGCCCCTCCCTCTCCCTGTAGTCTCACTTCCTTCATGGGGCCTCTGTTGCTGTCTGTCCTCTGAGAGCTTACAGCTGATATGGCCTGGGTCACACCACCACACAGCTGAGCCCTTCATTTTCAAGATGGCTCCTTGTTTCTTGTGTGTTCATTTGTCTCTTCAACTAGAATTTCACAAAAGCTCCAGCAGAGCAGGAGCCATCCTGCTCACCCCATCTTCTACCTTTCTGTAAGGTCCAGCAGAGGGCTAGACACGCTGTGCATTGGAGAAGGCATTGATTTGGTTGATTTCATCGCAAAGCCTCTTTTCTCACTCTTTAGTGTGTGTGGGAGTGTATGAGTATGTGCAGGGTCCGATTACCTTGCTTACTGGGTAATTTGTCCTTGTCAGGGATTGTAAACTTGAAAACAGGCTTTGATTCTGTAAGAAGGTGCTGTGGGGTTGGGAGAGAGACAGATGCCAGTCCTACCTAGGAGCAGAATCTTTGATGTGGTGAAACAATGTGAAATTGTTCACTACAGATGATCTGGTGAGCAAGATAAGCACCGTCAGATATGTCAGCACTGTGCTTACCTTGCCTGTTGGCTAATCCGACCCAGAGTGTGTGCGAATGTGTATGTGAGTGTGTGTGCATGTGCCTACAGGCGTGCAGGAAAGAGAGATGGAAAGGAGAGAGCGAAATCCCAGCATGATGTTTTAGAGTAGAATTTCTCAACCTCAGCACTCTTTTTTTAATTTTTTCCCATACAAAAGTTTATACACACATTCTTATGTGATTCTAATTGCTCTCCCCATACTGTGACAGCACACTCCTCCTTTCCACCTCTGATTCCCCATGTCCATTCAACCAGCTCCTAGCCCTCTCTGCCTTCCCATCTCACCTCCGGACGGAAGCTGCCCGTTTAGTCTCTTGTATCTACTTGAGCTAAGAGGCACACTCCTCACGAGTATCACTTTATGTCCCACAGTCCAGTCCAATCCCTGTCTGAAGAGTTGGCCTCGGAAATTGGTTTAGTTCTGGGCTGATAAAGAATCCAGGGAACATGCTTTCTGGGGTTCCTCCAGTCTCAGTCAGACCACTAAGTCTGGTCTTCTTACTAGAATTTGAATTCTGCACTCCACCTTTCTCCTGCTCCATCTGGGACTCTCTGTTGTGTTCCCTGTCAGGGCAGTCATTGGTGGTAGTGGGGCACCATCTAATTCTTCTGGTCTCGGGTGGATGAAGTCTCTGATCAACTTCAGTACTCTTGACATTTTGGGCGGGATACTTTTTGTTGTGGGACTGTCCTATACCTTACAGGAAGTTCAGTGGCATCCCTGGCCTCTACCCACTAGATACCAGTAGTATCCCCCCTCCCAAGTTGTGACAATCAGAAATAGCTCCAGACATTGCCAGATACCCTGGGCTGGAGTGGGGATGCCAAGCTCGCTTCTGGTTGAGAACCACTATTTTAGAAGACTCATTGGAATTCCAACTTTCCTCTTGTTGGCTAGGCATACCATTTTGGCCCACTAAAAACTGAGCACAGGAATACGCAGATCATAAAACTGTTTGCAGATCCAGTAAGGAACTTAAAGCACCTGGTGTAAGTACATATCCATGAGTGAGAGGCGGTGTGGTGCAATGGAATGTGCTCTGGAGCCAGCCTGCTTGGGCTAAAATCCTTGCTTGGCTATTTCCTAACTGTGTGTCCCTAGGCTGGTCACCTGGCCTTACACTACCTCAGTTTTCTCATCTGTAAGGTAGAGATGATGATAATTGTACCCACCACAAGAAATGTGGTGCAGAGTAAATAGGCTACTGTGTACAAAGCCCTTGGAATAGTGTCTGGTTCACAGCAAGTGTTCAGTAGAGTCAGCTATTATTATACTTCCTCTACTCTCTCCTGGTTTTTGCAGCAACATCAACAGCCCTCTGCCTGTGTTCTCCCGCGTCATTCACTGCTGACTTGAATGGGGGTTGAGTTCTGGATGCCCCTAGAAGCTTCTGCTATGTCACTACTGTAGCCTTGCCGATGCAAATTCAGGACATTGCCTCTGTGCTGAGGCTGTGGCCGTCAACACCTTGTCCAGGGACTTTAGGTAAAGTGCTTGTGCATTTCAATGAGCCGGTGCCACTTGATTCCAAAATGGGCCTGCCAGTTAGATCTGTTTCCCCTCTGGAATGGAGACCCTCCAAACCCCAGCTCAGAGACTGGAGGTGTGAGCTGCAGGCAATTACATTTTTTCTCCATTATTGTTTTTGTGCCTCTTCTGTGACCATGTGTCCAAACTCTGTTAACACTTGGTGTTGGCTGAAGCTTTTGTTTTCAAACATGTCAGCAAATGGCAGGGCCCCAGGTGAGGTATGAATCCATTTTGAAGGGTCACAGGGCACTTGATGGCTGCAATCAAAACTGACAGCCCAGCTGGGTCAGCATCTCTTGAAGCAATCCCAAGAAATGCCAAAAAGAGCTTAGCCAGAAGAAGGGATATACCTGCCCTTTGTGTTCGTTCATGTCCTTTCAGTTCAACAAGTAATTATTGAAAACTTAATTAATATTGATTGAGCTTCTACTGAGGGCTGAGTTCTGTTCTTGGCACTGGGAATTCAGTGGTGAACAAGACGACACAGTCTCCACCCTCACTGAGGCTGGAGGGTAAGACAGGCAATAAACAAGTACCAACCAGTAAAACCAGTTGCTGTTGCGTGGACTTCAGCTCATGACAACCCCGGATCATGGTGACCCCGTGTGTTTCAGAGTAGAATTGTGCTCCACAACCCTATGGAGTGGTCTCCAACCTTCAGCTTTTGAGTTAGCAGCTGAGTGTGTTAACCATTTACATCACCCAGGAACTCCTCGAGGAATATAGTATACCCAATGCTATTGAGTCGATTACGACTCGTAGCAACCCTAAAGGACAGAGTAGAACTGCCCCATAAGGTTTCCAAGACTGCAAATCTTTACAGAAGAAAACTGCCACATCTTTCTCTTTTGGAGCGGCTGGTAGTCCAAATGGCCAATACTTTGGTTAGCAGCCGAGTGCTTTAACCACTGCACCACTAGGGATCCTAGAGGAATTTCTAGAAAGGGTTATACACCAGAGGTTCAAGGCCACCCAAAAGTTGCCTTGGAAGAAAGGCCTGGCAATCTACTTCTGAAAAATTGGCTGTTGAAGATCCTATAGAGCACAGTTCTACTCTGAGACACACATGGAGTTGTCATGAGTTGGAATCGACTTGATGACGACTGCTTTTAAAGAAGTACAGTACGTATATAGTAATAAGTGATGTCAACAATGACCTGATCAGGGAAGCAAGGACTCTAGACTCAGATTTGGATTTGAATCTATTTTCTATTACTTTCTAGCTGTGTGGCTGTGGGCAACTTCCTTAACCTCTCTTTGAGCTTCAATTTCCTCATTATTACATGAAGGGTAAGACCTTGGAGGGTCACTGTGAAGATTAAATGAACTGATGCAAGAAAAATGTGAGGGATTTTGTCTGTCTTGTCTATCACTATAACCCTAGTACCTAGAATAATACTTGACACATAGTAGGTGCTTAAATGAATGTTTGTTGAAAAACTGTGGAATGAGTTCTTAGTACATAGTATGTGCTCAATAAAGGTTTACCATTTTCTTGAGAAGCAGGGCAGTGGTTAGAATTCAGACTTCCACATATATATGTATGTGTGTGTATGTAACATTAAGTGGGTAAACTATTTGCCTTCCCTATTCCTCAGTTTCCTCATCTACAAATTGAAGAGAAACATTGTATTTAGCTGCTAACAATGTATAAAGCTCACACTCTTCCTACCATGCCCCTTTGTTTGTATGAGCTATTAGTGCTGTAACAATAGTGTTTACTTACTTTTTTACCTTGTTATTGGCTGCTGTTCAGTTGGTTCCCAACTCATGGTCATTGTGATCCATAGGGTTTTCACAGGCTAATTTTTGGAAGTAGACTGCCAAACCTTTCTTCCTGGTCTGTCTTAATCTGGAAGCTTTGCTGCAACTTGTTCATCATCATAGCAACACATAAGCCTCCACTGACAGAAGGGTGGTGGCTACTCATGAGCTGCGTTGGCTGAGGATCAAACCTTAGTCTGCCGCATGGAAGGGAAGAATTCTATCACTAAACTACCACTGTCTTCGATTTCTACCTTATTTCTCTCCGTTTGGGCCTGATGAGCAGAGTACTTCAATACATTCAGGTACAATTGGTGACTGATCAGTGGATTAGATTTCCACGGTTCTTAGAAGTTCTGCCTGCTTCAAAATCATTGCTCCTACTGGCTTGCCAACTCAGGATTTCCAATAGCAGAATCCTCTTTGAGTTCATGACTGCAGATGGCCCCTGGCCATTGGGACACCCTTTCGATCCTCAGTTGTAAGTACTTTGGTCTGGGTGGGCTTGTCGGTAACCAACTGTTGCCTTGGTTGCAGGATAGAGTATTGTGATACAGGGAGAGGCCAAGCCCTCCAAGGAGAATGTGTCACTATTCTGCAGAACATGGAGACCACATAGGAAGAGTGAAGCTGGAATGGGTATCTTTGATTATGACAGAGGGCCTGTGGGGCTGTGGGCAGTCTTCTTCCACTTGCCAGTCTTCTGTGGGTGGGTGGGGTGGAGGAGTTACGATTTAAGCAATTTTTGTTTATTCTTTGTCCTTATGTTTTCTGCACGTTCCATCTGTCACTCAAAAGTTGAGAGTGCTTGGCTCTGCAGGGAGTTGGGAAGAAGATGCCTTGTTCCTTTGGTGGTCAGAAACAACCCAGGGGAGGGCCAGAGATAAGCAATCAAGCTTTAGCAAGGAGTGGCATTCTGGCTCAAAGTTTCCTATTAGTCATTTAGAAAACAGCAGAATTAGGTATTGGTATGCAAAGCCACTTCCTATGTCAGTGATGTCTGCTTTTCCTGAAATGAAGCCTTAAGAACACAGACCGTTATTCAAAGGCAGAAATACATTTGTAAATTAAATGGAAATGGTAGTTACTTGCATTTTCATATGTGAATCCTTGGAATGAATACAAGCCTTCAGGTTGAATACCAAGTGACAAAATCTATCCAAGACATCTTCTTAAGCCCATCGATTAGAACCTTCTCACCTGACAGAGCTGGGCAGAGGGCGAGGGAAGAGATTCTTGGGGAAAGCCATGGATGAGACAGGGAAAAAAAAGTTTTGCCTCATCCTCAGATATCTGATCAACAGACCTAATTTGCTAGTACTCCAGTGGGAAATGGAGCCCTGGTGGCACAGTGGGTAAGAGCAATGGCTGCTAACCAAAAGGTTAGCAGTTGGAATCCACCTTGGAGGCCCTATGGGGCAATTCTGCTCTGCCCTATAGGGCCCGTGTGAATCAGAATCGACTCAGTGGCAAGGGGTTTGGGTTTTTGGTTCCAGTGGCAAACACATATTATAGATGGTTTTCTTCTGATAGAAACCTCAGTGGCTTCTGCAGCCCCATGGTGGCAAATCCTGGCCAGACCTCTGGGACTGGAGGGACCAGGGAGTGGGTGTGTGTGAAGCGAGGACACGGGCAAACTGCAGCATGTCCAAGTGCAAGCTGCCTGTGTGGGGAAAGGCTTGAAATCAGGCCAAGTGTGGAATGAATGAAGAAACAGGCCATGTTTATGCAGGAGGAGAGAAGCCTCAGCATCTCATGAGGACCATCTCAACATTGGCTTTTGGACCAAAGATGAGTTTTATTCAGTGTTGACTGACAGCAGCATTGGTTGCAAACTGCAGGGAAGCAGATTTAAACGTGACATAAAGAAGGGCTCCAAATGAGTTAGTGTTCCGAATGGTTGCTTTAGGAGGTAATCATAACGATAATAAAAATCATAGCAACTACACTTTATTGAGGGAATCCCTGGGTGGTGCAGGTGGTTAAGCGCTTGACTACTAGCTGAAAGGTTGGCAGTTCGAATCTGCCCAGAGGTGCCTTGGAAGACAGGCCTGATGATCTGCCTCTGAAAGGTGACAGCCTTGAAAACCCTACTGAGCAGTTCTAGTCTGCACACATGGGGTCGCCATGAGTCAGAATCCACTTGACAGCAACTAACAACAACAACAATCCTTTACTGAGTGCTTACTATGGGCCAGACAGAGTCAAGCTCTTTATGAGCATTCAACTCAGCTGAGCCTCCTGGAAACCCTGCAAGGGAGGGATCATTTTCGCCTCCATTTTATGGCTGGGAAGACTGAGGCTCAGGAAGGTGAAGTCACTTGCACAAGAAGGCTGCCAGTGGCCCATTCAGTGCCTTTGTGTGGATTACAGAAAGACACTGCTCTTCTGGTAGACACAGCCCCTGGGCAAGGGCAGGCCTTGGAAGCAGACTACAGGCTGAATGTTAGCCTCCACTGCTGTCTTGTCTGGGTTGCCTTGTGCCAGGCACCATCTGTGCCATTGCGTGCTGCGGCTCTGGGCTTGAGACCAGTTCCAGTTGTCATTGAGTCTATTCCAACTCATGGCCACCCCGTGTGGGTCAGAGTAGAAATGGGCTCCATAGGGTTTTCAATGGCTGATTTTTTGGAAGTAGAGCACCAGGACTTTTTTTCTGAGGCACCTCTGGGTGGACTCAAACCTCCAACCTTTCAGTTAGCAGCTGAGTGTGTTAACCACTTGCACTACTCAGGGACTTCAGACTTCTGACCAGAATCAGCAAATGGCAGAACTGGTCTCAATAGCCAGGTCTACCCAACTCCAGAGACCCAGGCTCTTAACTCCCGAGCTTTTTCAAGATTTTCCATCCCTATGAATACCTACAAAGGCTACTTGGATCCTTGGTGAAAGGACTGAATGGTGTAGGAGTTTGGACTAAACAGCCTGTAAGGGCTCTTCTGCTCATGTTTGAAATCATTCCTTTAGCCTGGAGTGAATTAGTTCTTCTAAGCATTTCCTAGGGCAGTCAACCAAGAGGGGTTAGTTGAGAGCTGAAAAAGGGAGGTTCAGGGCATGGGGCATGCCTAGGGGCCAGCTGGCCAAGTCAGGACAGCGAGACGGAGGCAACCCTGGGAGGCCGTGTGGTCATGGTGATGGCGGGCCCAGGGCACAGGGATGAGATAGAGTCCCAAGTCCATCCAGGCTGGTTCGTTTCTCCCATCTTTTATTCCTCAGCTTCCTCCTCTGGAAAACAAGGGTTGACTCATTTAATCAAGAGTTTTTACAGCTCTAAGACTTGAAGATGCCTGATTTGGGGACCAGCACGTAGTAGGGCGTTTGACATGCCACAAGGCAGCTGCTCACCTGCATCTGTTTATACCCACACGGTGGGAGACTTGGGCCCAGTCCCTATGGTTTTACATCCATAGAGTGGAACTTCCTAGATAACGTTGCCTACAGCCCAGCTTGGCTTTTTCTGCTGCTGCTTCACTCATTCTCTCTGTTCTTTTTCTCTACCAGTTTTGTAGCAAACCCATTGCACTCTTTTACAGAATATTCTGGCATTCTCAGTGTGTTCTGTTAGCCTTCTGGCAGAGCTCCCTCCTTTACTGAATTCAGGTATTGATCGCCAGATATTGACAGCTACCTCTTACTGAGCACTCACTATGCCTCAGGCCCTGGGCTCAGTCTCATTTAAATGTCCTGTGAGATGGGTACTGTTAGCATCCCCAGTGTAAGAAAGTGAGGCCCAGAGATACCATAAGTCAGTGGCTTTAAAGAACACAAATTTATTTTCTCCCAGTCCTGATCAGAGTCTCTGCGGTCTGGCTATCTTTCTTATCAGTAGCCCTGGGCCTTCCTTGGCTCTTAGCAATCTTCACATGGCATCTGTCTTCCCCAATATGTGTTCCCCTCTGTATCCAGTCTGCTCTTCTTTTAACTCAGAAGTGATTAGGTTTAAGGCACACCCTACACTGATATGGCCCCATTAACATCACAAAGAAAACCCTATTCCCAAATGGGATTATATCCACAAGTATAGGAGTTAGGATTCTGGAATTTTGCGGTGGTGGGGGGGACACAATTCAATCCATAACAATTGAGTAGAAGAAAGATAGACTTCTTTAGAGCATGAAGGTTGTGTGGCATTTGAGTGGTGGAGAGACTGGCATTTTAGGCTGTTGTCCCCAGGATAGAGTAATTGGGGGACAGTAAGCAGATGATCATAAAAACCGAAAAACCAAATCTGTTGCCGTCGAGTCAATTCCGACTCATAGCGACCCTACAGGACAGAGTAGAACTGCCCCATGGGGTTTCCAAGGAGCGGCCAACCTTTTGGTTAGCAGCCAAGCTCTTAACCACTTCACCACCAGGGCTCTGTAGACTATCGTAGTGGTTGAGAATATGGAATTTGAATACTGATCTTTCTGCTGTTTCGTAGCCTGGTGACCTTGGCCAAATTGCTTAACCTCTGGGTGTCTCAGTTTCCTCCCTTGTAAAATGGGATCCTAGTTTAGACCTCACAGGATGAGATGAATGGGAGGGTGTGTTGAGCACATACCTGGCACACAGTGGGAGGTCAATGTGCAGTAGCTGTCATTCACATCCTTCTGTCACTCAGGCTGGGGTAGAAGCCTTGCGCTGGGGAGAGTCAGGTTGGTTAATGAGTGGAGGCCTGTAGGGTCCAGGCTGGGTTTGGATTAACTCCTGTGGTAGACAATGATTAGTCTGCATTGGTTTTGTTGTTAATTTAATTAACAAAGGGCAAAAGGTAGAGGAGAGTCTTCCATGCTCAAGGCTGGGTTTTGGATTAACTCCCATGGTGGGCAGTGGGTTTCTGTGATGGTTTTGCCTAGGAGAATATTCAGTGCTCATCTGTAGGGAGAGAAGGAATGAGGCTGCCACAGAGGAGGAGGGAGCAGGGATTCAAGGGATCTGGAAGTCTCACCTGGCTGCCTCTCTGTTCCATTTCACAGCCATATACAACTTCCAAGGCCAAGGTGCCCCCCAGCTCTCCCTGCAGATTGGAGATGTGGTGCGAATACAGGAGACCTGCGGAGGTAAGTCCCTGCCCAGCTGCCCGCAGTTGATGGAGGCCCAGCGCTGCCTTCAGCCCCCTCTGCACCTGTACCTGTGTATGGGCTGCTAAATACATTTTGATAATATTAGCAATTAGAATTTACTGAACAAAAATGCTTCTTTTTTTTTTTTTTTTTTTTAAGAATTTATGTTTAATGCGAAGGCCAAACTGGATGGTTTGATGTCCATTAAATGCTCTCAATTTGCCACAGCCCTGGGAATGTTTGGGCCTGTGACCCCTCCTGGATACACTTCTTTATTAATTTTAATACTATTATAAAGGAAACTAAGCATTATTAGGGTTTGAAAAGGCCAATAAATTGTAACCTTGATTCTGGGAGGACTGTTATGCGCAATTGTGTAGTTTGTGCACTGCACAAAGGCATGCAGCCATGGGAGTGAGCTCTCACTCCTTGCATTGAGCTGGGAGTCCTGCCTTGGGGGAGGTAGCATCTCTTTCTTCTGTGTCTGTTGGGTGGGCTGCATCTACCTGTAGTGGTGAGGAGGAGGGGCTTTTTAAAATTTGCACAAAGACTAATGGCCTTATACTCAGTTGAAATCAATATATCACCTGTGTCGCTGATAAAATTGATATTAGAAGCTTGGTTTGGGTGTAGGAGCCCAATGGGCTAGTTAATGTGTCACTGTCAGTCAGCTGTCCCATCCCGCACTGGCCCAGCTGGACCCCTACAGGCCCCCCTCCCACCACCGGGGCTGTCCTGTAATTCCTGCTGTATGAGGGCATAGCATGAGTGGTTCTGGGTGGGTCAGAGCAAAGCAGAAAGCAGAGCGGCCTGGTTCCTTCCCTGCCAGAGAACCCATCAGATGAGTCCCTCCTCCTTCCTTGGGATGGGAGTGACAGGTTGGGAGCGGGGGCAAGAGGTAGGTATGCTACTATTAAGGAGGCCCCCTCAAAGGGAAGCATGGAGCCAGGGGAAAGGAGGCTACCTATAGGAATAGCTGTCTTTGGGTCCTTACCACATACAGGGTCTGTGCTAAGTTGTTTGTAACACCTTATGCTAGTAACTCCTCACAACAACCCACAAGACAGGTATTATCACCTCCAGTGCGGGATTAGCTGTATGCAACTTCCAAGACAACGGGGCCCCCTGCTCTCTCTGCAGATTGATGCAGCAGTGCACGCACGTGTGCACGCACACACACACATGCACGTATGCACATAAAACAAACAAAAAGGACTTTCTTGTAAAAAGAATTTGATATTTCAAAACAGCATTGCAGGGAGTCATCATGGGGGAAACGAGAAGTTTGTTCATCTCCCTTACATTGGGTTTATGCTTTAGTATTGTTTTTATTTTGGATTTTATATGAGGGGATACCATGCCCTTCAGCCTCTGAAGATCCCGGTCTGGACCCAATTAAAACCTTTTACCCACAGAGTGAATGAGAACGTGGCGGTGAGGTAAGGAGACACTTTCCTAAAGACTCGGATCTGTGATTCCAAACCCCACTCTCCCTTCCCTCACTGCTACCCTATCTTTCGCAGGCCTGTTTCTACCCAGAGGCAGATAACCAAACTGTACGTGTCAAATGAAGGGGCAGAGAATGAAAATAACAGCAACAATAATAACTCTCCTGACTATCTTTTATGTGCTGTGTAGAGAGAAAGATAGCTACTTTTAAGGTGGCTCTGACTCATGGTGACCTTATTACAATAGTGCCAAACATTGCCCAGTCCTGTGTCATCCTCACAATTACCGGCATACTCAAGTCCATTGTCGGCAGTTTGAATCCACCAGCTGCTCCTTGGAAACCTTATGGGGCGGTTCTACTCTGTCCAGTAGGGCCTCTATGAGTTGGAATCGACTCGATCGTAATGGGTTTGGTTTTGGTTTGGTTGTGGCTAATACGTCAATCCATCTCACTGAGGGTCTCTGTCATGGATTGAATAGTGCCCCCCCAAAATATCTGTCAACTTGGGTAAGTCATGATTCCCAGTATTGTATGATTGTCTACCATTTTGTCATCTGATGTGATTTCCCTGTGTGTTGTAAATCCTATCACTATGATGTAATAAGGTGAACTAGCAGCAGTTATATTGATGAGATCTACGAGATTAGATAGTGTCTTAAGCCAGTCTCGAGATAATAAAAGACAGCAGCAAGCAGAGAGACAGGGGGACCTCATACACCAAGAAAGCAGTGCCGGGAGCGGAGTGCGTCCTTTGGACCTGAGGTTCCTGTGCTGAGAGGCTCCCAGACCAAGGGGAGACTGATGCATCACAAGGACCTTCCTTTAGAGCCAACAGAGAGAGAAAGCCTTCCCCTGGAGCTAATGCCTTGAATTTGGACTTGTAGACTACTGGACTGTGAGAGAATAAACTTCTCTTTGTTAAAGCCATCCTCTTGTGGTATTTCTGTTAGAGCAGCACTGGATGACTAAGACAGTCTCTGTCACCCTTGCTGGCCTCTTCCTCACCAAACATGATGCCCTCCCCCAGCAACTGATTTCCTCTTGATGATGTTTCCAAAGCAAGCGAGTCTGACAATGTTCTATAAGGTTTTCATTAGCTAAATTTTGGAAGTAGATCGCCAGGCCTTTCTTCCTAGAGTGTCTTAGTCTGGAAACTCTGCTGAAAGCTATCCACCATGGGTGACCCTGCTGGTATTTAAAATTCTGGCGGCATAGCTTCCAGCATCATAGCAACCTGCAAGCCCCCACAGTACGGTGGTCTTATATGCTCCTGAATGCTGCATCCTGAGAAACAGGTATTCACAGGTGAAGAAACTGAGGCTCAGGGAGGAGAAATGACTTGCTTAAGGTCACATAGAGAACGAATGGCTGTTTTCTACGCCCAAGTCCACATTCTCTCCTCCACCCCAAGCCTGCCAAGACAGTGAAAAAAAACTTCGGTAACTGTTTTCTTTGTCCTACATTGTGAAACTCAGACTGGTGTTTGTTCGTTATAAGCAGGTTCCCTGGAGAGGGAGCTCGAGGACATTAAACTCACCAACAGAGATTGCCGATAGCCTTAGCCTTACCATCCCTCTTGCCTGGCCCTGCACCCCGACCCTCAGAAGGACCGCACTGGCTATTTGTCTTTGGGATTAGCATCCTTGCTTCTAATCTCTTTCTTTGGTTCTGCTTTTCCACTTTTAATTCTGTTTTATTAGTCTTATTTTAATGTGTCCTTGTAATAAGCAGCCACAACACCTTTCTGGAAGGAGCTGGGGCATATTAATTTGGTAATTCATTACCAGTTCATGATTACTTTGAAAATACAATGTTAAGAAGTCTGTTAGAATGATTCTAGATATCTGCAAGAATTGGTTTGCAAATTGTTAGGACTTAATCATGCATACACATGTACACATACAGAGTTTTCAAATGTAATTTATAGAATTCTAAGGTTTCCCTGGGAGTCCCTGGGTGGTGCAAACGGTTAAGACACTTAGCTACTAACTGAAGGGTTGGAGGTTTGAATCCACTTAGAGGTGTCTCAGAAGAAAGGCCTGGTGATCTACTTCCAAAAAACCAGCCGTTGAAAACCCTATGGAACACATCTACTCTGACACACATGGAGTCTGCAAGAATTGGAATCGACTTGATGGCAACTGGTTTTAAGGTCTCCCTGAGGCCACTGGACCTTGGGCAGCTACTGGAGAGGGAGCTGTGGAGGGGTCTGAAGCCAGATCTGGTTTTGTCTGCTGTGTAGATGGGGAGTTTTACCTGTGATTACTAGGATTAAAAAAAACAAAAAACAAAAAACAAACCCACTGCCATCAAGTCGATTCTGACTCATAGTGACCCTATAGGACAGGGTAGAACTGCCCCATAGGGTTTCTAAGGAGTGCCTGGTGGATTCAAACTGCTGACCTTTTGGTTAACAGTTGTAGGTCTTAAGCACTATGCCACCAGGGTTTATTATGATAGAGGGAGAAAACAAAAACAAAAAAATGGTTCCTTTGAATATATAAAAAATGTAAAAATCACAGTGTTTGTTAGTCAAAGTTAGTCAAAATGGTATAGTAGAAAGAACATGGGTGTGTCCATAAAACTCTCTTGAAGAGAATTACGTGAGCAACAAAATCCCGCCAACTAAGAGATGAATTGAAATAAAAGAATGAAGAATTGTTCTGTTGTTACATAGGGTCTCTGTGGGTTAGTACCCACTTGAGGACACCTAACAACACAAGAACAACAGAAAATAAAAAGCTGTGACAATAGGAGATAGTGGTGAGCATTGAGTTCCATTCAATCAATTTACAAAAATTAGCATTAAAAATCATGATGTTTATGGTTACCAGAAAGAAACTTATTGTTAGGTACCTGAACAACATAAAAAAACATAGAATTGAGAAGTGGGGAGGAGGATGGAAAGGAGTAGATTAACTTCATAACATCACTTTCACATAGAATGTCAATCAATAACATTTAAAAATAAAACGTAATTGACAAAACCTAACCCCACCAATCTTTTAATGCTTTCCATAAACGTATTCATTTTAGAGGAGTTTTTAGGAAATCTTACTTGTGGTGAAGAAGCATTTAATTGAAGCCCAACATTTCCTTCAGTTTCAGTTTGATTTCTCTTTCTTCTGTTAGATACAAATAAGATTAAATTTGCGATTTTTATTCACATAGTATCTTCACTATATGTTTGTTTTTATAAGAGTATTTTAAAAATAATATTTTATCTATCTATCTGACATTCTTTGTGTATAAATATAAATGAAAAGTTGACTGGAATGAAATTAATTTTTTTTTCTGGGTAAGGGTATTCAGGATGATTCTTTTATCTTTTATCTTTGTACTTTTCTGCTTAGTTTGAATTCTTTCAAATAGTACATATCAATTTTAGATAAAAATAATACAGTCTTGAAGACTGGAAGTGTATTTGCCTAGGTGTTGTTGTTGTTAGGTGTCATCAAGTTGATTCCAACTTACAGTTACCCCCTGTGACAGGCAGAACTGCCTCATAGAGTTTTATAGGCTGTAATATTTACGGAAGTAGATCATCATCTCTTTGTCCCTTGGAGCCGCTGGGTGGGTTCGAATCACCAACTTTTTGGTTAGCAACAGAGCGCTTAACCGTTGCACCACCAGGGCTGTAAATGGTTAATTCTGGGTGGTAGGAAGGTGAACGATTACTATTTTATTCTTGGACTTTTCAATAATTTTTAAACAAAAAAAAAGAAAAAAGAAAAGGAGGGGGAAAGAGCATGGGATTTTGAATTAGAAAGTTATTCTCTGTTTCCATTACGTACTAGCTGAGTGCTCTTGGGCAGATTGACTTTAGTTTCCTCATCTATCCAATGGATTATCACCACCCTGCTTCCTGGGCTTGTGATGAGGATAGAATGAAAGAAAGTGTCTAGTGTCAGGCCTGGCTCGTAGAAGGTGCTCTGAGTTGGTGAATTCCATGCCTCCCCCCATTCCTTTAGAGCTGTATCTACACTGGCAGGTATGTATCTTTACAATATGACTTTGGTAACCCAGAAAAATTAACCCTTTGATTGTCTAGAATCAGTGAGGTTAGCTCTGTCTTGTCTATCTACTAAATTGACTCAGCTGGATAAATGTAGGAAGAAAGCCTGGCCTGTAACCTTAGACATGAATGAATTCCTTTTCAATAGAGCTCAAATATTTTGATCAACTTTTCATTATAAAGATAGTATATTGTTATGATAAAAACTCAAACGGTTTAGAAGAGTACTGGTTGCTAGTCCTTAAAAACCCATTGCTATAGAGTTGATTCTGACTCATGGTAACCCCAAGTGTTTACAGAGTAGAAGTGCGTTCCATAGGATTTTGTTGGCTGTGATCTTTTTGGATGCAGAGTGGCAGACCTTTCTTTCCATGCACCGCTAGTGGGTTCAAACTGACAACCTTTAGGTTAGTAGTTAAGTGGAAAACATTTGCACCACCCATGGACCTTACATTTAGTGGGACCTAGATATGCCGATATTCGTTTCTCTGTTCATATTTCATTTTTAGTCTGCCGCTTCTACCCAGACACAACATAGACTGTGTCCTGCTTTTAGATGTGAAAAAGACGTGAACCGTATTTTTATGCAAATAATGCACACGTGCTCTGTTTTTTTTTTTTTTTTTATTGCCAACTGTGTTCCCCACCCCTGTATTTTTGTAAGTGTGCTATGCTAATTTTTTACAGCAAGGTGTAAAAAAAATCAGCATAGTCCTTATGAAAATACCTGGGAGAGGAAGAGGGTGCTGCTGGCAAAACAAAACAAACGGAGAACTCAGACATTATTTGCATAAAAACATGGGAAGTGTTTGTCGAGTAGTCAGAACTCCTCATGGGGGGAAAACACTAAAAAACAAAACACCCCCCCCCCAAAAAGCATTGTTTCCCAACCACTTCTTTCAGTCATATATGGTTGAAATCTTTCCAGATCCTTAATGCCATCTCAAGAAGGACTTCAATCCCATATTCAGTTTAATGCTCAGCTCCTTATTTCCTTTCCTCAGCTTAAACTAGGCTGGGGGAGGAAGGAGGTTTGGGGTGCTGACTTTCCAATTCTGTCTCTCTTGTTTTAATAAACTCAAAGATCAGCCAGTCCCCTGCACAAATAGCTACCTAGCTGAGGCATGTGTTGCCAGATGCCCCCCAAATCTCTGAATGAATCTCCTGGAATGCACCCCCATGCTTCAGGGCGGTACTGGGGTAGGGGGAGCTGTACCATGCCCTCCAAAGGCAACAACTCCCCCCTCCAAAGATCGCTTCTGATCATATCGGCTGCAGTGGTGGGGGGATGCTTTTTGGGGGTAGCAGAGCTTGTTTAGCTGCTCCTTTATAAGCCCTTGAGAGGGGGTGGTCTGCCTCACCCTCAATTATTTTCTTCCTGACTCCTCCTTTCTGGGACAACAGGAAGAGTCCTATTCCACCTACTTACTGATACACTTCTCTGTATAGGCCATGCGACCCAACCTTAGTGGGGAAGACAATGGGATTTCTAGATAGCAGTTCCCAAAGGAGCTATTGGATTTCACTAACCAGTAAAATAAAACTAGGGGAGGAGGTGAGGGAGGAAGTTAATAAGGGGTCTTCTGCTTTTTTAAAGTAAGTCATAGCTTTTGTTGTTCCTTTTGTTTCTAGAAATGGGACTATACAGGGTATATCATTCTGACACTTGTTCTTCTCACTTAAAAATACCTGGAGCTCTTTCTAAGTCGGCACATTACAGTGTCTTATTGTTGCTTTGGCTGCAAAGAGCTCCATACAATGAGTTTTTGAATCTGCCACTCACAGAGTTGGGCACTCCCAGAGCTGTGTAGCAGCTTCCATACCAGCAACTCCATCAGGGGTGATCTTGACCCATCCAGGTTCTTTGGTTTTAGGATAAGAGGGAGGGGCCGTTATGAGCACTTAAGAGGGAATCTTTTTAAAGCACCACTTAACAGGGAAGTGGGCCTGTGTTCAGGTCTGCACTAGAGACAGGTTGGTATAAAAAGGACTCCATTTTCTCAAGAATGCTGCTCCATTATGGGGAGTTTGTATGTGACATTTTCTTCCGTTCTCAGTGAGGGTGAAGCTAAAAAGTCAGTAAAGTTCCATTATGTTGAATCTAAAGCTTGTCTCATTTGCTTTGTTGTTATGGAGATATGTTGAAATTACTTCACTGGAAAAAGAAAACGATATTCCCAATCCGTAGGGTGGTTTTCATTATTATTATTTTATTTTTTTAATGAGAGAAGGATATTTACTAACTTTTTTGAACACTTACCATAGACCAGGCACTGGACAAGCTCTCTGAATTTCTTATCTAATTTAAGCCTTATGAAAAAACCAAACCCATTGCTGTCAAGTCGATTCCAACTCATAGTGGCCCTACAGGACAGAGTAGAACTGCCCCACAGGGTTTTCAAGCAGCAGCTGGTGGATTCAAACTGCCAACCTTTTGGTTTGGACCTGTAGCTCTTAACAGTTGAGCCACCAGGGCTCCAAGCTTCATGAGATAGGCACTATTATTAATCCTGTTTCACAGACGAGGAGTCTCAGAGAAGTACAGTAATGTGTCCAAGATCACACAGACAGTAAGTTGCACATCTCCATTCAAATTGAGGCTTTGATTCCAGAACTCACACTCTTAAATACCAATCTGTTCCAGCTTCTATTTGATCTTAATATTATTATGTATTTCAATCATACAGAGAAGTGAAAGTACACCCAGGCACCAACCACTCAGATAAGTATTAACATTTACTACGAGTGCTTCAGACTTTTTTTTAAAGGAATAAAAATTTCAGATGCAGTTGAAGCCTACCCCCTTTAAAAAAATTTGTCATAAAATATGTATAACTTAAGTTTGTTGTTTTAACCAACCATTTTTAAGTGTACAACTCAATGGCATTAATTACATTGTCTTAGTCATTTTGTGCTGCTATAACAGAAATACACAAGTGGATGGCTTTAACAAGGAGAAGTTTATTCTCTCACAGTCCAGTAGGCTACAAGTCTAAATTCAGGGCATCAGCTCCAGGGGAACGCTTTCTCTGTCAGCTCTGGAGGAAGGTCCTTGTTATCAGTCTTCCCTTGGTCTGGGAGCTTCTCAGTGAAGGAACCTCAGGTCCAAAGGACGCGCTTTGCTCCCGGCACTGCTATCGTGGTGGTGTGAGGTTCCTGTGTGTCTCCGCTCGCTTCTCTCTTTTATATCTCCAAAGAGATTGGCTTAAGACACTATCCAATCTTGTATACCTCACCAGTACAACAGCTGCTAATCCACCTCAGCACATCATAGTGATAGAGTTTACAACACATAAGGAAATCACATCAGGTTACAAAATGGTATACACAATCATACAATACTGGGCATCATGACCCAGCCAAGCTGACAGACATTTTGGGGGGACACAATTCAATCCATGACATACATTATCAATTAATGATGCGTAAACCGTCACCACTATCTAGTTCCCAAACCTTTTCATCACTCTAAACTGAAACTCTGTACCCATTAAGCAACAACTCCCTATTCCCTCCTTCCCTAGACCCCGGTAACCTATACTCTACTTTCTGTCTTTACGTATTTGCCTGTTCTAGTTCTTTCATGTAAGTGAGATCATATAATATTTGTCCTTTTGTGTCTGACTTCTTTCACTTAACATAATGTTTTCAAGGTTCATCCACGTCTTAACATGTATCAAAACTTCATTCCACTACTCCATTGCATGTATACATCACATTTTGTTTATCCATTCATCTGTTGATGGACACAGGTTGTTTCCACCTTTGGCTGTTGTGAATAATGCTGCAATGAACATTGGTGTACAAGTGTCAGAGTCCCTGCTTTCAGTTCTTTTGGGCATATACCTAGGAGTGAAATTGCTGGATTATATAGTGATTTATATGTTTAACTTTTTAAGGAGTTACAAAACTGCTTTCCACGGTTGTACCGTTTTACATTCCCCACCAGCAATGCACGGGAGTTCCAATTTCTCCACATCATTGCCAACACTTGTTATTTTCCATTTTTAAAATAATAGTTATCCTAGTGGATGTGAAGTGGTATCTCGTTGTGGTTTTGATTTACATTGCCCTAATGACTAATGATGTCAGCACTTTTTCAAGTGTTTATTGGCCATTTGTATATCTTCTTTGGAGAAATGTCTATCCAAGTCTGTTGCTCATTTTTTAATTGGGTTACTTGTCTTTTTGTTGTTGACTTATAGGTTTCTTTATATATTGGAATATTAAACTGTTATCAGATATATGATTTCCAAATATTTTTTCACATTCTGTAGGTTGTCTTTTCACTTTCTTGATAATGTCCTTTGATGCACAGAAGTTTTTATTTTAATGAAGTCCAAGTTACCTCTTTTTTCTTTTGTTGCTTGTGCTTTTGATTTTATATCTAAGAGTCCATTGCCAAATCCAAGGTCATGAGGATTTATCCCTATTTTTTTTTCTAAAAGTTTTATGATTTTAGCTGTTATTTTTAAGTTATTGATCCATTTTGAGTTGATTTTTGTATATGATGTAAGAGATAGGTGTCCAGTCTCATTCTTTTGCATGTGAAGATCCTATTGTCCCTGTACCATTTGTTGAAGAAACTATTTATTTCTCCTTTGAATAGATTTAAATTCCCCCTTTTAACCTCTCTCCTATTCCATTCTTTTTCCTTTTGTCCATAGTGTAGGTAACATTCATCCTGAAGTTGGTATGTTTTCTTCCTGTCTGAGGCTTTATGCCTTTACCAGATGTGTATACTTTCATAATCATGTTTAATAAATAGTTCTTACATGTTATTTTTCTCATTTTGCAGATGAAAACACTGAGGGCTAAGTGACATGTCCAAAGATCATGCTTGGACTGTCTGAGAGACGACTAGATGGCTAGGGGCTGGATTTTTTTTATTTTTATTTTTATGTTCTAGGGTATTTTAAATCTTTTTTTCTCCATTCCAGTGACTTTAGAATTTAGGTGCATTTCATTTTGGTGTTTGTGAAGTGGGCGGGGAGGACAATTTGAGTAAATGACTCTTCATAATTTTCCAAAGGAATAGTAAGTAATTTCCCTTTTCTCATCTTCCCACAGAATGCATGTTATGAGTTCTCTGTTTAAAAAAAAAAAAGGAACTATTACATGAATACCTGTTAAAAACCCATTGCCATTGAGTCCATTCCAACTAATGGCAACCCCGTATGTTATAGAGTAGAACTGCTCTATAGGATTTTCTTGGCTGTAAACTTTATGGAAGCAGATTTCCAGGCCTCCTGCAGCACCGACAGATGGGCTCGAACTGCCAACCTTAGATGAGTAGTCAAGAGCAAACCATTTGCACTGGAAAATCAGTCACCCTGTGGAGCACAGTTCTTTCTGACACAAAGGGGGGTCGCCATGAGTCAGAACTGACTCGATGGCACTTGGTTATTATTTAACTCAAAAAGGTATTGAGCTCAGGGCAAGTCCTTGGATATGGTAAGCACTGTGTTACACTAAGCCTGCTTTTGATCATGGCACCCATTGTCCTGGGATTTTGCTCTGTGTGCCAGGTGCTGTTAACTGCCTAGTCAGATCTTGGAATGCAGCTGGATAGAGCTGACCTGTGACCAGACTAGGGAGCTGACATCACAGGGCAGAGGTCAATGACCCAGCAAAGGTGGGGATGTCAGAAAAAGTCCTCAGGATTTTCGTGATGCAGTTGATGGCACTAGACGTGGGTCTGGATCCTGGTTCTGCCGCTTCACTGCTGAATGTGGGATTCCTCCCTCACCTACTTGAATCTCAACATCATCATCATCTAGCAAGTAGAGGTGGTGATAAATCCTTCCAGAAGATTCAGTGGGAGTTTCTGAAAACACCTAGCCCAGTGCCATGTACAAAATAGGTGCTCAGTCAATGCTAATTGAACTTGAATCTGGGAGCCAGAATGTAAATGCTGGGTGCAAGAGTCAGTGTTTCTTGTGGCCGACGCTATGAGAAACAGGAAACCTCCAGGGTATGCAGGAGTAACTGAATTTAAAGGTCAGAGCAAAGACCCTGGACCCAGGAAGCCTGGACCCTGATGGAGCCACCATCACAGAGAGATAGATGTGGACACGAGCTTTGGATAGGGGCTGTTGTAAGCTACAATTGTTTTCTGGTAGATTTTGGTGGCCTTGGCCAGCAAGTAGGTACAGATCACTGCAACCAAGAAAACTATATCTGTATTTGTGCTGTAAGCATCACGCTGGGAACGATGTAGGCTAACAACTTTGGGTTCTGGTTTTGAAGTCACACAGACTTGGGCTTGAACCTTGCTATGTGCCCTTGGTCCAGTACATCAACTGAACAAATCTTGGTTTCCTCATCTATAAAATGGGAATGATGATGCTTAGCTCACAACGCTGACATAAGGATTAAATGAGAGAATATGCATACACAACACTTTACATACAGTTTTGCACGCATTAAATGGTCAATAAATGACAGCTAATAATAATATTAAGGAGCCCTTGTGGCTCAATGGTGAAGTGCTCAGCTGCCAACCAAAAAGTTGTTGCTTTGAATTTACCCAGTGGCTCCTGAGGAGAAAGACCTGGTGATCTGCTCCTGTAAAGATCACAGCCTAGAAGACTCTATGGGGCTGTTCTATATTGTCACATGGAGTTGCTATGAGTCAAAATCTATTCGATGGTGCCTAACAACAACAACAGCAATAATATTACAAATATGCTCTTATAATATTTAATTGATGGGATAGAGCAGAATTACAACTAAAGGGAGATACTTATAGTACAGTGCTTTAGAATGTGGTCTCTGGAATCAGATGCTTGGGTTTAAATCCCAGCTGTATCCTCCCCAGCTGTGTGACCATCAGCAATTTGCTTAACCTCTCTGTGCCTCCCTATTTCATTTGCAGATTTGAGGCAGTAATTGTACCAACTTTGAATGATTATTGTGAAGATTAATTTATGATCCCCTCCCCCACTTCCTTTAACAGAGTTTCTGGCACATAGAAGCACTCAGAAAGTGTTAATTATTGCTCATTATTACGAATCGTCATTGACAAATAATTCGTAAAATAGTAAGTTTTCCATCACAGGAAGTATTCAGTTAGATAGTGGCATAGTGGGAATTTAATTTTGGGGATTCAGACATTGGGAGAATGGAAATATTAGGTAACCATCACATTCCTTCCCCCTATTAGACAGAAAGCACCATGTGATGACAGCTTATGTTCAAATTCTGATGCTGTCACTTATTAGCTTTGCGACCCTGGGAAAGTCACTTCTCTGTTTCTTAGGTAGGCCACTCATCCATAAAATGGGGATAATAACAGTTCCTACCTCATACAGTTGTGATGAAGATTAAATAATACAATGAGTGGATCCCTGGTGGTGCAGTGTTTAAGAGCTCGGCTGCTAACCAAAAGGTCGGCAGTTTGAATCCACCAGCCGCTCCTTGGAAACCCTATGTGGCAGTTCTACTCTGTCCTGTAGGGTCGCGAAGAGTCGGAATAGACTTGACAGCAGTGGGTTTGGTTTTGAAATTTATACAAAGAGTGCTTAGTATAGTTCTTTATTCTAAATCTGAGATTCCTTTCTCCTCCCCTCTCTCTCTCCCTTCCTGCTTCCCTCCCTCCTTTACAATTTTCCTCTCTCCCCCCTCCTTTTCTGTTTGTTAAAATAGGAGCTATGGTGGGCCACTGTTGCTTCAGAACTTACTTTAGGACCTGACCTTCCAGCTGGCTCGTGACTATGAGGGATGACTTTGCATTTTAAGTTGTTTGTTTGGGGGCTTGCATGTATGTCTGTTGAGAAAGTATTTCAACAACAATCTGTCAGCTCAGTAATGAGAGTCTGCTAATGAGGCTCCTGACAGACACTTTTTATTTACAAAGATGAAAAATGCCGCTGCTTGGTTGTGCATGATCATTTCAAAGGCCAGTAGACTCATTACAGTCGTCAATACTTGCTACGCTGAGCCTCATTTTGTCAGAGGACTGTGTATAATTTAGATTTCTATTAATTGAATCATTTTTGATATTTCTGCAAAGGGAAGAATCTTTTAAAATTTCTGTCCTTGTACCCATTGCTGAACTTATCTGTTCTGTAATGACTAACTTTTGCATTTCACATTTTAGACAACATTTCCTGCTGTTGGAACTGTCGTTCTTATTTTAGGATGTTTGCCAAAATCCTTCAGCCTTTCTAGGTCCCTAAGGCAGGAGTTGAAAATACGTGTGTCCACAGGCCCTAGGCAAAACATGAATGAGGGAAGGGGCTGGGTGGAGGCTGAAGAACCAGAGCTCCCTGCTCTGTCTGAGGGAGTCCCTAGGTGGTGTAAACGGTCAATGCGTTCAGCTGCTAACTGGAAGGTGGCAGGTTCGAGTCCACCGAGAGACACCTCAAAAGAAAGCCCTGGTGATCTACTTCCAAAAAATCAGCCATTGAAAACCCTATGGAGCACACTTCTACTCTGACACACATGGGGTTGCCATGAGTCAAATTGACTTGACAGAAGCTGGTTTTTTGGTTTGGCTCTGTCTGATGGGAATAGCCACCTCTTACCGCCAGCCAGCTGCAGCCACGGGAGAGTGCTGGTCCAGCACTGTTGGGGCTCTCGATTTTTCAAAAGAGGGAGGAATTTGGATTTTTATGTAAAATTCCTGTATTTTTAGATGCTGTTAGATGTTGGCGACCCATTCAACAGAGTTCTGTGGGATAAACAAAACACATCCGAGGGCCAGGTCCAGCCCAGGAGCTTCCAGGTTTTGATCTCTACCTAAGATCTAAAGCAGTTTATAGGAGTTAAAAAACCAAACCAATCAAAAAACAACCATCAACTTGTAAGAATAGATGAGAGACGTATTTTTTTGTTTTTCTTTTGCAGACTGGTATAGGGGACATCTCATAAAGCACAAAATGTTAGAGGTAAGGACAATTCATTTTTATTTGGGACAATACTGGGTGTCTTGACACGGCCCTGCCACCCCAATGGGCCCTTGGTCTTCTGCAGACTGAACTGATCCCTCCCTCATTGTGCCCTATGCTTTCCTGTCTCTACACCTTGGTACTTCCTGTGCCACAACTCCCTTCACTTTTACTTATATTTTTTAATAAAAAAAATTTTTTTTCTTTCTTAATTTTATTATGGTAAAATATATTTTTAAAAACATTTCCATCTTAAGTGTACAACACGGTGACATTAATTACATTCGCCACGTTGTGCAACCATCACCACTATTCATTTCCAAAACTTTTTAATCACTCCAAATAGAATCTCAGTGCTCCTTAAGCTCATAACTCCCATCTTCCCCTCCCTCCAACTCCTGGTAATCACTAATTTACTTTGGCCCCTACATATTTGCCTGCTCTAGATATTTCACAGAAGCGAAATGGTACAATATTCGCTCTTTTACGACTGACTTATTTCACTCAGCATGATGTTCTCAAGCATGTATCAGAACTTCATTTTTCTTTAGGGCTAACTAAGACTCAGTTGTATGTGTGTACCATATTTTGTTTATCCAATCCATTCATCTGTTGATGGTCACTTGGGTTGTTTCCATCAGTTGGCTGTTGTGGGTCATGCTGCTCTTTTACTTAACTTTAAGGCCCATCTCCGGTCTTCTGTTCACCCTGAAGCCTTTCCTGATATCCCAGTCACATATGATTTCTCCCTTCCTCGAGTCCCTGTGGAATTGTGCTTTTTTTTTTTTTTTTTTTAATTCTCTTCTACTGCCTTCCTTTAGAGTTGTTTGGGGCGTTCATTGATCTCTTCATCTATATATCCTTAGAAATAGATATAGAAAGGATCAGCCAGCCCCATCTCTGCCCTGGAGGGGTTCACTCGTTCCAACCCCACATTACACTGTGATCTCCCTGAGCGCAGGCACCTGCCTTGTTCATCTCATTATCTCTCATGGTGTCTAGCACAGTGGCAGGGTGTCCCCAGAGTGCACACTGGTTGAACTTAGGAAGCCAGTTCCAAGTAATGTATGTACTTCTCTTATTAACTAAGTTAATCTTATGGAGCAACAAATGATAGAAGCTTCCTCCTTCTTCCCTGACATGCTGTGTTGGGAAGCATGATCCTACTGTGCTCTCTCAAAGAACAGTACAATGAATCCAGGAAGAAACCAGTCTCAACTTCAACTAGTCCAGATGCAGCCGGGGGCCCTGCTAATTCATGACTTGAGGGGTGACTGCTTCCCTAGAGTGGGACAAGAGACGGAGGAGGACAGAGCTCCTTGTCTCACTTAGTGTGGCTCCAACTGTATTTCCCGTACTGCTTCCTTCTTGCCCACCTGATAGGATGAGCATCCTAATGGGTTGGAGCACATCCTTTGGGATTTAGGGCTACTGTGGGATCTAGAGCAACTGATGGAGAACTGGAGGTGGAAGCTAGACTTTAGCAAGTGCATTTAAAATCCACCCCTTCTCTATCTGACCCTGGGATCATTCCTTTAAAGTTGGAGGGTTTTACAATTCAGTGGCTTTTAGAAAAATCATGAAGATCTGGGATCAGTAATTTTTGTAGGGATATGTCTTATTATTTCATTGGTTTTGTTTATATTTTATTTTATTTGTTTCCAACAGGGCATTTTCCCTAAATCCTTTATCCACATCAAGGAAGTGACAGTTGAGAAAAGAAGGTACTTGCCGTTCATCACACACTTGGCCCTCCAGTGGCACATGGGTGTCTTTGTCCTGTTTATTTTGACAGTCACACCTGGCAGATCAGAAGGATGCTGAACCCATCTGTCTTCCCTGTGCCTGTGTTTATTTGTATGTCTCCTTTCCCTTCCTCAATGGAAGATCTAATCCAAACTGGTTTGTGTTCAGATCTGATTCAACAGGGTATTAGTAAGTTTGGAGAATCAAACTTTTTGCTGGCGGATGCCTTCGAACTGTATTAAAGTAGATTAATCCTGAATATTGAGCCTGAGGGGCCCAGCCTAGTGAAGGAGGACATTAAAAAGGAAGTTCCCTGTATTTGCATAATGTAATCGGTGTTGCTATTGAAGGCCATTTAGTCTCATGCCAGCAAAGCCCCCCTTAGCAGCTGCAGTGAATGCAAATTTGCCCACGTTTTATCTTGTTAGCACCTGGGTCTCAATTTCACCCCATTTTCTCTCCCGCTTTAAATAGAAATACCGAGAACATCATTCCTGCAGAAATTCCTCTGGCACAAGAGGTGACAACCACACTTTGGGAATGGGGCAGCATCTGGAAACATCTCTATGTGGTGAGACTCAAAACCTTGCCTTCCTGCAGTGGAAGCTTCTTGCATTCTTTCATTTGATTCAAGTTTGGAATTTAGCCTTAAACAGGGCATGCAAGGGAGGCTTCGATGGCATAGCAGAACACACGTTATTATCTATGAGGACATTGAGGCCCAGAGAGGTTAGCTGACTTGCTCAAAGCCACACAGCTCCCTAGTGACAAAGCCGTAGTAAATAGTATCTGGGGTAACCCTTCTGTTTTTAAACTAGTGCAAAAGTTCTCAAACTTAACCTATGCATGAGAATCATCTTGACAACTGTTAAAAAATAAAGTTTTCTTTTATAGCGCTTAGTAATCTACATTTTTAATAAACCCAGGTGCTTCTGATTTGAAGTCTGTTGATAACACCTTGAGAAATACTGTTCTCATGTATTTAATTAACTAATGGCTAGTATCCTCAGATCTAAGAGGTGGCTTCGACCCTAGAAACACAAAGAGTAGATATGGCATGTGTTTTCTCTGTTTTGAAGCCATGCTAATTTTAAATCCTCCTTTGATGCTTCCAGAGCCCCTACTGAAAGCAATTAGCTAAACAAACCATTAAGCTGAGAGTGAAAATGTCAACCAAGTCTTCCTGCATATTCGCCACAGCATGGTGCCCGCACGCAGGAAAGCATACGCGCTCTTTGTAGACTTGCCTTTTATGGTCATAAATGCCGACTCCTATTGAGAAATTTCATAATTTATGTTAATTGGCACGCCCAATTCTATAAGTTTCCGAAAAGTTGTTTGGGAAGTTTAGAGGGGTAAATGGTAAACTTGGGGCTAATGTGGTTTCTTATTGATCTTCACTGGTACTGTCCATTTTGAAACATAACCACACATGCACGCATCATGGAAGCTTGGCATTTTCCCTTAAGAAATCTTAGAATAGCAAGTTCATCATGCCCTTTACTCTAGTAAAGAGATCCTTAACCTTCTTCCAGTATCATTTTCATGATTCTTGCCATATCCACCTACCACCTCTGTAGTATTTACTTAGTACCTAAATTGGCTCTCTTCTTAGTAAACGTAAATCAATTAACATAAGGAACTTTATAGCACACTTTCCCAAATGAAGAGCCGAAAGTCACTTGGCACAAGTAGAAGAACATTATTCTAATAAATAAATGAAACCAAGACAATGTTATTAAATAGTTGCTATAATACCTGTCAAAAGCACTGAGCCCAAGACCTTCTTTCTTTTTCTCTCTTTGTAAAAAGGGAAATTAACAAGTGGGGGAGAGGTGTTAAAGACATATTAGCCTGAAACTGAGACTTTCTCCTTCATTAAACAGAAGCATGGATGGAGGATGAAAAGACTCACCCCATGGGTCAATGTTACTGAATGTTATAGCTTTGTACCACCAAAGGCCATCCTGTGTCCCACAGGTAGTACACATGCCTCACTTTGGGGGACACTGCCCTAGAAAGCAGGGCTTTCTCATGAGACAGGAGTCCCTGGGTCGTGCAAAGAGTTAACATGCTTGGCTTCTAACCAAAACGTTGGAGGTTCAAGTCTACCTAGAGTCACCTCAGAAGAAAGGCCTGGTAATCTACTTCCGAAAAGTCAGCCATTGGAAACCCTATGGAGCACAATTCTACTCCGACTCACATGGGGGCGCCATGAGTTGGAATCAACTTGAGGGCAACTGGTTGGTTGTCATGTGAGAAATGGGCCTGGTTCCCAGCCTTAAAGGGGCCTGCATTACAGCAGATGTTCATAACATTCCTATTCAACAAGTTGTGTTTTGAATAAAAGTCAGAAACTACCTTTGCTTTAATCAAGAAGTGATAGGTATTGTTACTTTTGCTTTTGGGAAGCCCCTGTGTCCCTGGGGGCTGAGGGTAACATGTCAACTACTAAGACCACCACCCAACCCCTTCGTAGCTGGGTAGGGAGTAGGAGAAATGACTCAAGTCATAGCCCCTGAACATGCTCACTTGACTCAGGTACAGTTTGCCAAATGGAAGCCCAGGCATCTTCAGCACAGGTAATTCTGGATGGTTTCCTGTCTCCTAGGCCAGCAAAAAAGAGCGGTTTCTCCAGGTGCAGTCCATGATGTACGACCTGATGGAGTGGCGGTCCCAGCTCCTCTCAGGAACGCTGCCCAAGGACGAGTTGAAGGAGCTGAAGCAGAAAGTCACTTCCAAGATTGACTATGGCAACAAGTAACCTCTCCTTCCTCTGAAAAGATGCTTTCTTCCCCGGCCCCCTGCCCGTCTTCCCTTCCTCCCTCTCGAGAAGCTTGGTTTCATTTTTAGATGTGAGTTTGGCACTTTCTCTTTGGGAGAAGGCGGTTACCAACAGCTGTGCTTGTGTGACTTTGTTATCACCCCCTGGGACCCAGCAACAGGCAAGCAAAGAGAGGGCTTGTTTATGCAGTGGTTATTACCGGGCTGTGAGATTTAGGACACTCATTTAACCTACTTTCCAGTGACTGGGGAGCACAGTCATGCTGGTTCATTTTCAGCTTAGTTGTCATTTTATTCCTGCATTTACAAAACTCTCCCAAATGTCCCAGTGTGGAACTTAATGTCCCTTGGTCCATCCTAAATTACGCAAGCCACGTGCCATCAGCTAACTCACATACACAGTTACTAAAACTGTGCAGAGAAGGGAAGCAGAAACTTGAATGCTACAGAGTTAAGGAGAAAATCAAACTTCTTTTTTTTTTGAGGCAAGACAGTCCACTAGTAATAATAGTAGTGATAATAATATTATCACTAACCCTTAATCAGGGCTTATTATGTACCACGCTTTGTGCTAAGTGTTTTATATGCATTGTCTCATTTAATTCTTATAGCAACTCTATGGGGCATGTAGTTAAATTATCCCCATTTTTTTTAGATTAGGAAACTGAGACTCTTAAAGAGGCTAAGTAGCTGGTCCAGGGTCACATAGCTAGTTCATGGCAGAACCAGAATTTAGACCTAGGCAGTTTGGCTCCAGAGTCCACAGGTCTCACCACTGAGCTACTTTGATAGCATATGAGAACTGTAAGGACCTGCCCTCTCTCTTGGTTATTTGAATGCCCTCCAAGCATCCTATTCATTTGTTCATTCATCCCAGCCACAGACATGAATTGAGCCTGACTTCCTGGTAGGTACTGGAGTCACAGAAGTAAAAGTCTCTGGGCACTAAGGAACCACAGTCATTAGTAGGACTAAGGACCCACAGTCATTAGCGGCAAGCTACATGTAAACTGTTGATATGTATTGTGATTAAGTTTGATGGGATAGGAAGTAACAATGCTCTTAATTCTGACTTGGAAAAGTAAGTCAAGGAAGCCTTCCTGGAGGAGGTGACCCCTGAGCTGAATTTTGAAGGATAAAAAGGGTGGCATAGCAGTTAAGAGCTGGGCTGCTAACCAAAAGGTCAGCAGTTCAAATCCACCAGCTGCTGCTTGGAGACCATATGGAGCATTTCTACTCTGTCTGATACAGTTGCTGTGAGTTGGAATTGACTTGGCGGCAGCAGGGTTTTTTTTGGTATGCAGACTAATAACTTGGGAGACAAAGATGCATGAGAGAGCATTCATGTTCAGGAGAGTGCACAGTGGGTCAGAAGGATGGAACATAGGGCTGGGAGTGGGGGTGGGGTGAGGAGTTCTAGAAGTTGCCATTCAGTGGGAATAAAAGTAAAATTTCCCAGCAGCCAGGTGTTCTTGTCCTTGCCGTATGCATTAGGAAGAGGGAGCCAAGTGGGGAAGTCAATGGGTCCAACTTACAAATGCTTCCCATCCCAGCAGCACAGTTCCTCTGCTGGCTCCCCTGTTGGCAGCTGGTAAGTGAGGCCAAATCTGCTTATAATGCACCTCCTCCTAAAGTGACAGGATGGGTTTGCCAAGCAGCTGCTGCTACGCTGGTGCAGGGCCCACCTTTAGCTTAGCACAGTCACAACCGAGAGTGTGGGAATGGAGGGCGTTTAACTGCTTTAGAACAATGGCGCCGTTACCTTCGGATGCTGTTTCCTCAGGGGGGCTCCTGAGAAGAAGGACCAAGGATGGAAGTAATAGTTACCACTCACAGGAAGCCTTCCCTGATTTCTCCACCTCCTCCCCTCCACCCTGCGGGGTCAGGTGCTCTTGCAGGCCCTTAGCAACCTGAACAGAGGTCTCCTCCTTCCTTAGCCGTCTCCCCACCATATGGGGAGCTCCTCCAAGACAGTGACTGTGTTTAAGCCATCTCTATATGCCTGTGCCTGGAACAGGGCCTGCAGTCAGCTCAGGGATTGATGAGTGAATAGGGGTGCAAATGGTGGTCACGGTAGAAAGAGGAGCAGGAGGGTCCTCGTTAACTCAGACCTGCCTCTGCAGCATCGCCCTCAGATCCAGCCCTGAGCTTTTGCTTTCAGTCCATTTCCTTTAGGGAAGTGAGGGACACCCGGCCTCAGAGACAGAGGACCTGAGCAGGGGCCCCTTGGTTACTGCCTTCTTTCCTGACCACTCCAGCTGGGCACCATAGCACTGGCTGGTGTCTTGGGGACTCACAGCTCTGGACGTGGGATGGGTGGATTCCCTAAACCAGCAGCCCAGGCCCCTGGGCAGAGGGTCAGGAGCAGTGTAAGGATCACAGACCTTAGGCTGTCAGGGAAGCATGAAGCGGACTTGAGTCCTGAGGGCTGATCAGAATCATTCTATTGATTCTCTCGTTCACTCCGTTCCTTCATTCAGTTGGCAACCTTTTGTTGCGCACCTGGTAGATCCTGAGAATACAGATGTTTACAAAATGTAGCCTCTACATTTTACAGTAACAACAACAATAAAAAAAAAGAAGCAACGACAACTAACAATAACTTATTAAGTGCTTAGTGCAAGTGGTTTGCAGTTGGTGGCTAACCCAGAGGTTAGCCGTTCCAACCCACTCAGTCACTCTGTGGAAGAAGAAGCCTGGTGATCTGCTTCTGTAAAGATTACAGCCAAGAAAACCCTATGGGAGCAGTTCTACTCTATAACACATGGGGTCGCTGTGAGTCGAAATCAATCCGACAGCAGCTAACAGCAACAACAATCTGATAGGAGCTGTTTTAAGCTCTTTCCGTGTATTAACTCATGTCTCACAACAACTCTATGAGACAGGTACTGTCATCATCCCCATTTTTCAGATGAGTAAACTGAGTCCTTCATAGTAATTAAGTAATTTTTCCAAGATGCACATTAGTAAGCGGCAGAGCCGGAATTTGAACCAGGTAGTTTGGCTCCAGAGTTCAACACTTAACCACTGCATTCCATTACCTCCGAAGGACTCTGTGGACTAGTAGGGGAGACAGAGACGTAAACAGACACCTGCAGTATAAAGTCATAAGTTTCTTGAGAGGAGGGAAGCATGGGGATGAGGGTAGGTCTGGAATCAGAGAAGACTTACAGGAAGGGGAGATACCTGCCCTGAGTCTGATAGGACTGTTGTTTTTAGATTGCTGTCAAGTCTATTCCGACTCATAGCAACCCCATGTGACAGAGCAGAACTGCTCCATAGGGTTTTCTTGGCTGTAATCTTTACGGAAGCAGATTGCCAGGTCTTTCTCCTGCAGAACCGCTGGGTGGATTTGAACTTCCAATTTTTCTGTTAGCAGCCAAGCGTTTAACTATTTGTGCCACCAGAGCTCCTTCTGATAGGACTAGCGGGAATTATTAGGTGAAGTGAGGAAGAGCTGTTCAAAGAGTAAGTATGAGAGAGAGAGTGAGGGAGAGAGAGAGAGGCAGAAGGAAAGAGGAAGAGAGAGGGAGAGAGAAGAGAGTGAGACACAGGGAGGGAGAGAAGCACACTTAAGGAATGGTTTCACTGGAGGACATAGGGCATGGGCGGGGGTGAGAGGTGACCATGCAGAGGGAGGCAGAGGCTGGAACCTGGGCACCTGAGTGAGGCGGAAGCTTGGATTTGTCCAGAGGGTGATGGGAGCTGTGGCAGGAGCCGTTGCTCATTTCCTTTTCTTTTCTTAAATTCATGAAGTGGGGCTTCTTCCCCTATCCTCATCTTGGGTTCATTTTATCATTTTATTGAACAGAAGAGAGCAGTGGGACTACCTCCTGAAGAGACAATGTTAAAATGCTCAGCCTCCCTGTTGCTGTGTTCAGGGAGGTACTGGCAGAGTTGTCATCAAATTGTGGGGACAGCATCTCCAGACCCTGGATCATGGGAATCCTACTCAACGACTTGTCAAATTTCCAAGGTTGCAAGTGAGACTGATGATGGAGAAGCTCTTTGGTATCCATCAGAAAAAAAAAAAAAAAAAAAAAACCCAAAGAAACCAAACCCACTGCAGTCAAGTCAATTCCAACTAATGGCAACCTTATAGGACAGAGTAGAACTGCCCCATAGGATTTCCAAGGAGCGGCTGGTAGATTTGAACTGCCAACCTTTTTTGGTTAGCAGATGAGCTCTTAACAGCTACACCACCAGGGCTCCTTTAGTATCCAAGGAGGGAGGAATCCTCAAATGACCCCATCAAATCTCAAGAGAGCTGAACCCGGGAGAATGTTTTTTTACTCATACATTTTAGAACTGTATCCACTTTGATACATTTTGAAGAGAAAGAACTAGAGAGATCTTGGCACTAAATTATGTATCAGCTGTGCTCCATTTTTTCCGAGGTCACGCGAGCCTCTGCCCAGCATTAGTTGCATGCATTTTTCCCTTTAGCATTGCCTGTTAGCCTGCATGGCTGTGCAACACTATGAGTCATATCTAGTTGGGAGTTAATTTCCTAATGAATGTGGACGAACCTTGGCTCCCTTCTGTTTGCATATGGATAAGTTGAAGAGATGTGCCTCTCAATTTGATTTTCAAGTAAGAGATGAAAACTTTGTCTTCTTCATTCGTCCTTGCTGCCCTTCCAGAATCTGGTGCTTGGTGGGTGTGCCCAAGCAGGGCCACTGTTGACCTTCTCAGAATCTCCACCAGCCTCCTGCCCCTCCCTTCTTTGCATATGGACAGCTGAGGTCCTCCATCGGAACATCAAGTGCAAAAACAGCTTCAGGTTAAGGCCTCTGCAACCATATTCTGCTCCTAAGCTCTACCCATCTGTTAGTTTGCTGTACTGTGGTGGCTTGCATGTTGCTATGATGCTGGAAGCTACGTCACCAGAATTTCAAATACCAGCACGGTCATCACTGATGGTAGACAGGACAGGTTTCAGCAGAGTTTACAAGGAGAGACTAGGAAGAAAGATCTGGTGAACTACTTTTGAAAAATCAGCCAATGAAAACTCTATGATATCAAGAGAATATTGCCTGATACAGTGCTGGACGATGAGCCCTCTAGATTGGAAGGCACTCAGAATACACAGTGGCTACAACAAGAAACTCAAGCATACCAATCAATGATCGTGAAAATGGTACAAAGCTGGGCAATGATTTGTTCTTTAGTACATGAGGTTGCTATGAGTCGGAGCCAGCTCGATGGCAACCAACAACCACTAGCTCCTCCTATCTAGAAAGTATAGCATAGAATTTAAGAGCACAGACTCTGCTGCCATATTTCTTCTTAGTAGACGTGTAACCTTGAGCAGATTACTTAGTACCTAGATCTTTGGTCTTTTCTTCATCTATAAAATGGGTGTAATAATAGTACCTCCCTCATAGGGAAGCTATGTGGATTAAATGCGTTGACATATGTACAACAGTTAACATATGTGAGTTTATCGTAAGTGCCGTGTACGTGTCTGCTGCTATTAGACTCACTGATGCCAGTTGAAATGACAGAGTTGAAACAAATCAATACAAAACAGGAAACAGGGAAACACTTGTGGCCTGCAAGTCAAACAGCTTAAGATCAAGCTGTGAGTAACAATCAATATGTCTGAGATTTTTTCCCCCAATAATGACTTGCCAATTTTTATTAAATAAATAATATATAAATACATTTTCTTAAAAAAAAAAAAAAAAGTAGAACATTAAACACATTGAAATGAGGCTCACGTCTTCTTTGATCACTCCATCTATCCCAGCCCCAGCTTCTCCCTCTCCATATAACAAACCAGTGATTGGCGTTTGGAGCTTTTCCTTCCAGACTTTTCTCTGTTCATTGTCACTTATATAAACCAAACTCGTTGCCATCGAGTCAATTCTGACTCACAGCGACTGTAAAGGACAGAGTAGAACTGCCCCACAGGTTTTCAAGGCTGTAATTTTTAAGGAAGCAGACTGTTACATCATTTTCCCTAGGAGTTGTTGGTAGGTTCAAACCTGAGCACTTAACCTCTGCACCACAATCACCTTAATTACGATTCTGGCTTGGTTTTTGTTTGCTTTTTTTTTGTTTGTTTTTTACATAAAATATATTGTATGTCTCTTTCTGTAATTGATTTTTTCACTGAAATATATCGTTGAACATATCAAAAAGGTATCTTTTTTAAACTCTTTCATGGTATTCCATTACAGATCAAAGTTTATTTAGCCACTCCCCTTTTGAGAGACACTTTGTTTTCTTTTTTTCCCCCAACACTTTGCTAAGGTAAACAATGCTGCCACATACATCATTGTTTAAGTGTTGGATGTTTCTTTCTGTAGGGTCAGTATCAAGGACATAAACATTTAAAAAATTTTCATAGACACTGTCACAGAACCTTTCAAAGTGATTGCACCAAACCCCTGTGAACTTCCCTAGCTGTATATGAGGGTATCAGTGTAGTACTTATCTCTGGGAATACATGGTCCTCAGAGATTTGTTGAACTTTCTGGTAAATACTTCTCACCAAGGACCTAAAGACTTCAGCACCTCCTGATTTATGCTCACCTCCGGTGTTTGCTTTGCAGAATCCTTGAGCTGGATCTGATTGTCAGAGATGACGATGGAAATATCTTGGACCCTGATAGTACCAGTGTCATCAGCTTGTTCCACGCGCACGAGGAAGCAACTGGAAAAATCACGGAGCGTATCAAGGAGGAACTGGTGAGCTTTGTTCAATAGGGTTTGGCAGAGCAAGGCAGGCATTTAGCACATCATTAACTTAAAATAATAGGCTAATTAACCAGATCGTATATTATTCACGGGGCCATCTGTCCTCTGACCTGAGAAGATCGGTAACCATATTCATTTTATTGTATTTTTGCACTTAGATCTGTAATTCATTCAACGTTCATCCCACAGGTAGTTAAATACCAGGGAAGTTACCAGTTCTCAGGGAGCTTTTGTATTCTAGAGAGGAGAAGTGAAGAAAGGCAGTTAAAAAAGTAAATATATAAATGAACAAGCTAATTCCAAATGGCAATAAATTCCCAAAAGGCAATAAACCAGGTTATGTGAATAAGTGTGACTTAAGGGGCTACTTTAAAAGGAACAGGGCCCTGGGTGGTGCAAATGGTTAGGGCTCAGCTGCTAACTGAAATGTTGGAGGTTCGAGTCTACCCAGAGATGCCTTGGAAGAAAGGCCTGGCAATCTACTTCTGAAAAATCAGCCACTGAAAACCCTATAGAGCACAGTTCTACTCTGACTCATATGGTGTTGCCATGAGTAGGAATGAGCTCAACAGCAACTGGTTTGTTTTGGTTTCAAAATGCGCAGTCCAGAAGGGTCACTTTAAGGAGTGACATATGAGCTGACAACTGGATAGTGTGAAGGTGGCAGGCATGGGAAGATCTGGGGAGAGGGTGTTTAGGCAGAGGGTAGAACCAGGTTTTGGGTGTTCAGGGAAAAGAACTGTGGATGGGCACCGTGGGCAGTGGGGAGTGTAGACAATGATTTGGAGAGGGAGCAGGAGCTGGCATTCTAGGACCTGAAGGATCATGGAAAAGAGTTAAGATGTTATTCCAGGTATGGTAGGAAGCCACCAAAGGAACCCAAACCCACTGCCATCGAGTTGATTCATTTTAAGGAAAGGTTAACATAATCTGCTTTATATTTTTAAAAGTCACATTATCCAGTGAAAAACCAGTTGCCTTCAAGTCAGTTCCAACTCATGGTGACCCCGTGGGTGTCAGAGTAGAACTGTGCGCCAGAGGGTTTTCTTTTAACATTTTCTTTTTTTTGTACTTTAGATGAAGATTTACAGAACAAACTAACTTCTCATTAAACAGTTAGTACACATACTGTTTTATGACATTGGTTAACAACCCCATGACATGTCAACACTCTCCCATCTCAACCTTGGGTTCCCTATTACCAGCTTTCCTGTCCCTTTCTGCCTGCTAGTCCATGTCCCTGGACTGTTGTGTCTCTTTAGTCTCACTTTGTTTTATGGGCCTGCCTAATCTTTGGATAAAGGGTGAACCTCAGGAATGACTTCATTACTGAGCTAAAAGGGTGTCTGGGAGCCATACTGTCAGGGTTTCTTCAGTCTCTGTCAGGTCAGTAAGTCTGGTCTTTTTTTGTGAGTTAGAATTTTGTTCTACATTTTTCTCCAGCTCTGTCCAGGACCCTCTGTTGTGATCCCAGTCAGAGCAGTCAGTGGTGGTAGCCGGGCACCATCTAGTTGTACTGGACTCAGTCTGGTGGAGGCTGTGGTAGTTGTGGCCCATTAGTCCTTTGGACTAATCTTTCCCTTGTGTCTTGTTTTCTTCATTCTCCCTTGCTCCCGAAGGGGTGAGACCAGTGGAGTATCTTAGATGGCTGCTTACAGGCTTTTAAGACCCTAGATGCTAGTCACCAATGTAGAAGGTAGAACATTTTCTTTATAAACTATGCTATGCCAATTGAGCTAGATGGTCCCTGAGACCATGGTCCCCACAGCCCTCAGCCCAGCAATTTGGTCCCTCAGGGAGTTTGGATGTGCCTATGGAGCTTCCATGACCTTCCCTTGTACAAGTTGTGCTGTCTTCCCCAGTACTGTGTGCTGTCTTACCCTTCACCAAAGTTACCACTTATCTATTGTCTATTTAGTGTTCCCCCCACCCCTCCCCTCCCTCGTAACCATCAAAGACTGTTTCTTTTTGTGTGTAAACCTTTTCATGAGTTTTTACAGTAGTGGTCTCATACAATATTTGTCCTTTTGTGATTGGCTTATTTCACTCAGCATAATGCCCTCCAGATTCATCCATGTTATGAGATGCTTTGCAGATTCATCGATGTTCTTTATGGTTGCGTAATACTCTGTTGTGTGCATGTACCATAGTTTGTTTATCCATTTATCTGTTGATAGGCATTTAGGTTGTTTCCATCTTTTGCTTTTGTGAACAATGCTGCTATGAACATGGGTGTGCATATATCTATTCTTGTGATGGCTCTTAACTTCTCTAAGATATATTCCTAGGAGTGGGATTGCGGGATCATATGGTATTTCTATTTCTAGCTTTCTGAGGAAGCGCCATATCGTTTTCCAAAAGGATTGTATCATTTTGCATTCCCACCAGCAGGGCATAAGAGTTCTGATCTCCCCACAGCCTCTCCAACATTTGTTATTTCCAGTTTTTTGCATTCATGCCAGTAAAGCTGGGGTGAGATGGTATCTCATTGCAGTTTTGTTTTGCATTTCTCTAATGGCTAGTGATCGCAAGCATTTCCTCATGTGTTTCTTGGCCGCTTGAATGTCTTCTTTGGTGAAGTGCCTGTTCAATTCCTTTGCCCATTTTCTAATTGGATTATTTGTCTTTTTGTTGTAGAGGTGTTGGATTTTCTTGTAGATTTTAGAGATTAGACCTTTGATTTGTAATGGCCAAAAAATTTTTCCCAGTCTGTAAGTTCTCTTTTTACTCTTTTGGTGAAGTCTTTGGATGAGCGTAAGTGTTTAATTTTTAGAAGATCCCAGTTATGTAGCTTATCTTCTGGAGTTTGTGGTGTTGTTAGTTATGGTTTGTATCCTGTTAATGCTGTGTATTAGGGCCTCTAGCATTGATCCTATTTTTTTTTCTATAAACCTTATAGTTTTTGGCTTTATATTTAGGTCTTTGATCCATTTTTAATTAGTTTTTGTGTATGGTGTGAGGTATGGGTCCTGTTTCATTTTTTTTCAGATGGATATCCAGTTTTGCCAGCACCATTTGTTAAAAAGACTGTCTTTTCCCCAGGTGATAGACTTTGGGCCCTTGTCGAAGATCAGGTGACCGTAGGTGAATATGTTTACATCTGGGTTTCTCAATTCTGTTCCATTAGTCAGTGTATTTGTCGTTGTACCGGTACCAGGCTGTTTTGACTACCATAGCTATATAGTAGGTTCTGAGGTCAGGTAGTGTGAGTCATCCTACTTTATTCTTCTTCTTCAATAGTGCTTTACTTATCCAGGGCTTCTTCCCTTTCCATATAAAGTCAATGATTAGTTTTTCCATCTCTTTAAAGAATGTTTTTGGTATTTGGATCAGGATGGCATTGTATTTGTAAATTGCTTTGGGTAGAATTGTCATTTTCACGATGTTGAGTGTACCTATCCAAGAGCATGGTATGTTTTTCTTATTTATGTAGATCTCTTTTGGTTTCTTGCGTAGTGTTTTGTAGTTTTCATTGTATAGGTCTTTTACATCCCTGGTTAGATTTATTCCTAAGTATTTTATTTTTTTTAGAGGCTATTATAAATGGTATTGTTTTCCTGATTTCCTTTTCATTGTTCTCTTTATTGGTGTATAGAGATCCAGCTGATTTTTGTATGTTTATCTTGTATCCTGCTACTCTGTGAATCTTTCTATTAGTTCCAGTAGTTTTCTTGTGGACTCTTTTGGGTTTTCTATGTATAGTTTCATATCATCCACAAATAAGGACAGTTTAACTTCTTCATTACCAATTTGGATGTCCTTTATGTCTTTTTCTTGCCTTATTGCTCTAGCTAGGACTTCCAGCACAATGGTAAATAGGAGTGGTGATAAAGGGCATCCTTGTCTTGTTCCCATTCTCAAGGGAAATGTTTTCAGCCTCTCTCCCTTAAGAATGATGTTGGCCGTTGATTTTGCGTACGTGCCCTTTATTATGTTAATAAATTTACCTTGTATATCTATTTTATTGAGTTTTATCAGGAATGAGTGTTAAACTTTGTCAAATGCCTTTTCTGAGTCAATTGAGATGATCATCTGATTCTTTTCTTTTGTTTATGTGGTGGATTATGTTGACTGATTTTCTAATGTTGAACCATCCTTGCATACCTGGTATGAATCCTACTTGGTTGTGGTGTATTATTTTTTTGATATGACGCTGAATTCTATTGGCTAGAATTTTGTTGAGAATTTTTGCATCTATATTCATGAGAGATATTGGTCTGTAATTTTCTTTTTTGTGATGTCTTTGCCTGGTTTTGATATCAGGGTTATGCTGGCTTCAGAGAATGAATTTGGAAGTATCAATTCCTTTTCTATGTTCTGAAATAGTTTGAGTAATGGTGTAAGCTCTTGTTTGAATGTTTGATAGAATTCTTCAGTGAAGCCGTCTGGGCCAGGGCTTTTTTTTGTTGGGAGCTTTTGTTTTTAATTACCTTTTCAATCTCTTTCTTGTTATGGAACTGTTCAGACTTTCAACATCATTTTATGTTAGTTTGGGTAGGTAGTGTATTTCTAGAAATTTTTCCACTTCCTCTAGGTTTTCAAATTTATTGGAGTATAGTTTTTCATAATATGCTGTTATGATCCTTTTTGTTTCAGTTGGGTCTGTTGTAATGCCCCCCGTTTCATTTCTTATTTGGGTTATTTGCATCATCTCCTGTTTTTGTTTCTGTCAATTTGGCCAGTGTTTTGTCAATTTTGTTGATCTTTTCAGAGAACCAACTTTTGGCTTTATTGATTCTTTTTATTGTTTTTATATTCTCTATTTCATTTATTTCTGCTCTGATGTTTATTGTTTTCTATCTTCTGGTGGCTATGGGCTTCTTTTACTGTTCACTTTCTATTTGTTCGAGTTGTGTGGCTAATGTTTTGATTTTGCCCCTTCTTTTTTGATGTGTGCATCTATTGCTATAAATTGACCTCTGATCACTGCCTTTGCTGTGTCCCAAAAGTTTTGGTATGATGTGCTTTCATTCTTGTTTGATTCTAGGGATTTTTTGATTCCATCTTTGATTTCTTCTATTACCCAGTGGTTTTTAGACAGCGTGTTATTCAGTTTCCATGTAATTGATTTTTTTTTTCTTGCTCTTTCTGTTGTTAATTTCTACTTTGATGGCATTGCAGTCAGAGAAGATATTTTGTATTATCTCAGTGTTCTGGATTTTGTTGAGTGTTGTTCTGTGGCCTAAGATGTAGTCTCTTCTGGAGAACATTCCATATGTGTTGGAAAAGAATGTGTACTTTGCAACTGTTGGGTGGAGTTTTCTATATATACTTATGAGGTCAAGTTGGTTGATTGTGACCTTTAGATCTTCTGTATCTTTGTTGAGTTTCTTTCTAGATGTTCTGTCCTTTACTGAGAGTGGTGTGTTGAAGTCTCCTGGTATTATTGTGGAACTGTCAATTTCTCTTTTCAATGCTGTTAGAGTTTATTTTGTGTATTTTGGAGCCCTGTCTTTGGTTATGTAGATATTTATTATGGCTATGTCTTCATGATAGATCATACCTTTAATCATTGCATACTGCCCTTCTTTGTCTTTTTCAGTGGATTTTCTTTTAAAGTCTATTTGGTCTGAGATTAGTATTGCCACTCCTGCTCTTCTTTGGTAGCTGTTTGCTTGATATATTTTTTTCCACTGTTTGATTTTTAATAAATTTACATCTTTGTTTCTAAGATGTGTCTCTTGTAGTCTGTTGTTTTTATCCATCTGTCACTCTCTGTCTCTTTACATTCACTATTATTATTGATAGTTGTGAATTTATTGCTGTCATTTTGTAGTGCTTTCTTTATGGTGCAGATGTTCTCTTCGTTCGTCTTACTCTTCTGTGCTGAATTCCTTTTGTGTGTGGATTTTTTTTCATTTTTTTTGTTTTTCTAGATTTTGTTTTTACTGAGACTTTATGTTTTTCTTCTTTATTTTGATGAGTATGTTTGTTAACTTTCTTTGTGGTTACCTTGAAATTTACCCTTATCTTCCTAGGTTTGAACTAGTCTATTTTTACTTGATAGTGCCTTGCCTTCTTCTTCATTAGAAAGTTATATGCCTACAGCATTAATTCCCTCTTTTATTGTTCTGATGTTGTTGTCATTTGCAGATTAACCTCTCTGGTTCTGTGCTGTAAATCTTTTGGTTTTGGACAGTCCTTGAGAGTTCATTTCCTAGGTTGGTATCTGGCTGGTGCAATCTTGCATCCTAGATTCAGGCTGTGGTCTTTTGTTGATTGTGCTCAAACCTAAGGACTCCCTTTAATAATTCTTGTAAGTTTGTTTTGGTGTTTACATATTCCTTTAATTTCTGTTCATCTGGAAATGTCCTAATTTTACCATCATATTTGAATGAGAGTTTTGCAGGATATATTATTCTTGGCTGGCAATCTTTTTCTTTCAAGGTTTTTTATCTGTCATCCCATTGCCTTCTTGCCTGTATGGTTTCTGCTGAGTAATCAGAGCTTAGTTTTATTGTTTGTCCTCTGTATGTGACTTTTCATTTTTATTGAGCTGCTCTCAGGATTCTTTGTTTGTCTTTGGTTTTACCAAGTGTGATTATGATATGCCTTGGTGATTTTCTTTTGGGGTCTATCCTGTATGGGGTTCGTTGAGCTTTTTAATGGTCAGCTTTTCATCTTTCATGATATTAGGGAAGTCTTCTGTCAGCAATTCTTCAATGATCCTCTCTCTGTTTTCCGTTTTCTCCCCGTTCTGGAACTCCGATCACTCTCAGATTTTTGCTTTTGATTGTATCCCACATCAATCTCAGAGTTTTTTCATTATTTTTTCTGATATTTCCTCAAACAACATTGTATCCAAGTGTTTGTCTTCAGCTTTGCTGAGCCTGTCTTCCATTCTTTCAAACCTGCTCCTCAGACCTTCGATGACACTGTTCATTTCTGAAATCTTGTTGTTTATCTTTTAGATTTCTAATTGTTATTTTTGTTTTGTTATTTTTGATTTCTAGTTGTGAATTTATTTTGATATTTTGTTCCTGTGTTATTTTCCTGAATTCTTCCATTTTTTTGTCTGTATTTTCCATGAATTTGTCTGCCTTTTACATGAATTTGTCTATTTTTTCCTCATTTTTGTCTCTTTTCTGCTTCGACTCTTGGATAGCTCTGAATATTAAAGATTTGAATTCCCTATCAGGTAGTTCTAGTGCCTTTTCTTCTACTGAAAAGTCATCTGGTTTTTTATTTTGGATGCCTACTGGAACCATCCCGTCCTTTTTTTATATGTTTTGATATTGTCTGCTGTCTTTGGGACATTCAGTAGTTATTTTCTTCATTTATTGATTGCAGATTTTTTTGTTTCATCCTGCATTTTTTGTTTTATTTTGTTATGTCTTATCAGGCAGGCTGTGTGTTTTTTTGGTTGCTTGTCTGTGGGCAGGATCCTTTCCACTACCTTGTCCAATGGGCAAGGTCAGTCACTCAGCTATGGTGGAGCAGGGCAGGTTCAGCTGAAGGGGTAGGACTGGGATGGGTTGATTGTGGCACATACTGGGGCCGACAGGGTGGGCTAGGGTCAGTGCAGGTTCCAGTAAGCCATGCCTGTGCTGCTTGGAGGTGTGATGTTCAGTGCATGGTGCAGGTAGGCAGGAGGGAGGGAGGAGATTGTTATGTGTGGAGCTAAGATGGTTATGGAAAAGGAGAGACAAAGGAGAGAAAAACAGGTGCCAAAAAACAAACAAAAAAGTGCTGAGGCTGCTTGATGTTCGAGTGGAAAGATGAGAAACTGAGAAATAAAGAAAAGCAAAAAGGAAAAAAGAAAAAGAAAAAAATATATTAATAAAAATTAAAAAAGAAAAGAACGTTCCCCAGGGATCCCACTGGTGCGTCTGCGCATACAGGGAAATAGCTCCCAAGCCACACAGTACAGACTGGCTATAAGTGGCTGAGATGGCACACAGCACCAGTTATTCAGGAGACAGGAGAAGAAGGTAAGTAGAGAGACGAGAAATGAAAGAAGACAAAAAGGCAAGAAGAAAAAAAATTAAAAAAAAGAAATAAAAACCCCTAGGAATTCCACCAGTGCAGCTGCGCAGACTGGTGAAGTGGCTCCCAAGCCTCCCAGTACAGCCTGGTTAGAAGGGACAGAGATGGCACACAGTGCAGTTATTCAGGAGATAGGAAATGAAGGTAAGTAGTGAGAGACAAGAAACTGAGAAATGAAGAAAGACAAAAAGAAAAGAAAAAAGGGAAGAAAAGCCCACAGGGATCCCACCGGCATGGCTGCGCAGTCCGGGAAGGTAGCTCCCAAGCTCCACAGTACAGCCCGGCTAGAAAGGACTCCTGAACCTGGAAAAGAAAAAGAAAACAAACAAACAGACAAAACAAAAACAAACAAAAAAAGGCCCCAGGGATCCCACCAGTGTGGCAATGCTTACAGGGGAAGAAGTTCCCTAGCCAAGTTGTGCTTCACAGCCTGTCAAGAAGAAGCAAAGATGCCACAGGGAGCCAGGTCCCCAAGAGAAAGGAGGGGGAGGAGGTGAGAGGCAAGGAAGAAACCAAAAGAAGCCAGAAAAAGCAACACCAGCAACCAAGAAATGGCACTGAAGGAGCTAGCCAGTGTGGACGGGGTGAATCCAAGTGGCACAGAGCTGGCACCTCCTGGGCCTTGGTCACTTGGCCTGCTGGGAAGCAGCGGGTTGGCCTGCTGGGAAGCAGCGGGTTGGCCTGCTGGGAAGTGGCAGAGGCTGAGCCGGGGGAAGAAGGGTGGGGGGTGGGAAATTGTATATCGCTGGTTACTGGGTGCTCTGTCTCCTGCTGGGAGCTTTGTGAAGCTGCTTTCTTGTTCTCCCTGCCTACTGATCTCCGACAGGAGTCTAAGATGGTGAATCCGTGCTGTGTTAGCAGATAGGGGACCTCTGCTCATATCTCTCCTTGCTCTCTGTTCTGTATCAGTTTCTTATTCTGTTCAGTGCTTGGTTGAGTTCTTTATCTCTTCATAGGATACTTAGGGTTCCAGGATTGATGTTTATCTCTTTTTCTTATTTTTTTGCATCTTTGCTGTGGAGGGACAGCATGGTGCTTCTGTCTGTAGTGCCATGTTGGCTCTGCCTAGTTCCATAGTGTTTTCAGTGGCTGATTTTTTTCAGAAGTAGATTGCTAGGCCTTTCTTTCAAGGTGCCTCTGGGTGGACTTAAACCCTCAACCTTTCTGTTAGCAGCCGAGTGTGTTAGCCATTTGCACCACTCTGGGACTCCCAAAGTCACATTAACTGCTGTGTATTATTTGACAGTAGCCTTATCTTTAGATTTATTTAGGTTTCATTTTCACGCAATGAAATTCATTCATTTTAAGTCTACAGTTTAATGAATGTTAGTAATGTGCAGTGTTTGATAAAGTCCATCATAATCAAGATAGAGAACAATTCCATCACCCTAAAAGTTTCTTTGCATCCCTTTACAGTCAATCCCTTCTTCTGATCCCAAGCCCAGGCAACCCCTGATTTGCTTTCTGTAATATAGGTTTGCCATTTGTAGAGCTTCATATAAATTGAATCATACAGTATTAGTGTTTTGTGTTTGACATCTCTCATGCAGCGTGATGTTTTTGAGATTCACGTTGTTGTGTATATCAATATTTTGTTCATTTTTATTGCCAAGTTGGCATTCCACAGTATGGTTATACCATCAACCAATTGATGGACATTTGGTTTGTTTTCAATTTGGGACTATTATAAGCAATCCTGCTATGAACATTCATATACAAAGCTTTGTGTGGACATGTTTTCTTTCTTCATTTTCTTTTTAGGGGGGTAATACCTAGCAGTGGGATTGCTGGGTCATATAATAAGTGTATATTTAACTTTTAAGGTACTGCCATAAATTTTTCCCAAAATGGCTGTGCCATTTTGTGTTCCCACCAGCAATATATGAGTGTTCCAGTTGCTCTACATTCTTGGCAACACTTGGTGTTGTCAGTCTTGTTAACTTTAGTCAATCTAGTGGATCTGTAGTGGTATCTCATTGTGGTTTTAATTTCATCTCCCTGATGACTAGTGATGTTGAGCTTCTGTTCATGCGCTTACTGGCAATTTGTGTCTTATTTTCTGAAGTGTCTGTACAAATATTTTGCCCATTTTTAATTGTGTTGTTTTTCTTATTTTGAAGTTTTAAGAGTTATTTGCATATTCTGGATACAAATGCTTTATCAGATATATGTTTTGCAAATATATTCTTCCAGTCTGTGGCTTGCCTTTTCATTTTCTTAACTCTGTCTTTTAGAGAGCAAATGTTTTAGTTTTGATGAAGTCTATTTTATAAATTTTTTTGGCTTGCGCTTTTATGACACCAACTTTTTGAAGAAAACTAGGTTAGTGATGATGTTTTCCAAGATGAGAAAATCAAGGCTGTCTTAGTCATCTAGTGCTGTTATAACAGAAATACCACAAGTGGATGGCTTTAACAAAGAGAAGTTTATTCCTTCACAGTCTAGTAGTCTACAAGTCCAAATTCAGGGTGTCAGCTGCAGGAGAAGGCTTTCTCTTCTCTTTTGGCTCTGGAGGAAGGTCCTTGTGATGATCAATCTTCTCTGGGTCGGGGAGCATCTCAGCACAGGAACCTTAGGTCCAAAGGGCATGCTCTGCTTCTGGTGCTGCCTTCTTGGTAGTATGAAGTCCTCCTTCTCTGCTTGCTTCTCTCTTTTATATCTCAAAAAAGATTGGCTTAAGACACTATCTAATCTTGTAGACCTCATCAATATAACTGCCGCTAATCCGTCTTATTACATCATAGTGATAGCATTTACAACACATCAGGAAATCACATCAGATGATATAATGGTAGACAATCATACAATACTGGGAATCATGACCTAGCCAAGTTGACAGATATTTTTGGGGGACACAGTTCAATCCATGACAAAGGCCTCGATAGCCAAGGTGACTTGGCTAATATTACAGAAACTTTGGGTAGTAGAACTAGGTGTAATGCCCAAATCTTTGGGCTTGAAATCACAAGTGACTCCCAATATCCTTCACCATCTCTGTGTTGTCCTGAGTAGTGTTGGGCTAACTCTCTCCATCTTCCTCCCTTCTTTCTTCCACCTCTCAGTCAAAAGACCAGCCGGATTATGGAATGTATTCTCGAATCTCCTCCTCCCCAACTCACAGCCTCTATGTCTTTGTGAGAAACTTCGTCTGCAGAATTGGGGAAGACGCTGAGCTCTTCATGTCGCTCTATGATCCCAACAAGCAAATGGTTATAAGGTAGGTGTGCTCAGTATTGCTGGACCTCTCTGTGTGGGGCAGTTTAGAGTCAGTAGAGCACAGAGCGTCTTTTCTTTCCATCATCACTTGTGGTGGAGAAATTCCCACCCAGAAGAGAAACCAGGTCTATCTGAGACTAAGGTAATAACTTCTCTGGAGGGTGTGGGTGTCAGATGGAAATTTCACTGCCACCAAATTTTTCGCACAGTGGGCATGTGGTTATAGGGAAATAAGTTTTGATTATTGAAAGACAACCAGAAATAGAAAGACTCAGATAGGTAGCATTTGGATAGGGGAAAAATACTGGTTTTTAAAATGGGAGTTGAGAAGTGAGTGGTGAAAACTGCAGATCCTCCAGGGCAGCAACAGGTTAAAAGTGTGGACTCTGCAGTCTGCCTAGGTCCCCATCCTGGCTTGACCGCCATCTACACTGTTAACCTTGGCCAGGCTGTCAGTCTCTCTTACGTCTCAGTTTTCCGTTTGCAAGTTATCCGCACCAACCCCATGGGGGAATTTATTTTAGGCTTTAATGAGAAAAAGCCTATGAAGCACTAAGCACAGGGGTTGACACATGGGTACCTGTGTTCCAAGTGGCAGAGGCCATTATTATTACTACTTTTATTAATTTCTCTTGGTGCCTCAGCTCAAGAAAGGGCAAACACCTTTGGGAATCTCCAGGGAAAAGATTTTGGTGTACTGCCCGCCATCCCTGTTCCCCCAGGACTCACCACCCTTCCTTCAGGGTGACTGCTGCCTATCTCTCCAGTGGGGTTTTAGACCAACACATGGTCCCATATATGAGGTCACCAGTTGAACCATTTGAATGGAGCTGGAGCATGATCCCTCTGCTTCTATGGAGAAAATGGAGACAATGATGTGTTCTTGGCTTGGTTGTTATGATGATTCGATGAGATAGCATACAGTGCCCTAGTGAATAGTGGCCCTTTAGTAAATAATGGTTCCACTGGAGACATTTAAGAAACATGGAGGGCATGTCCATCTAAGAAGATTGTACTGTGTTCAGTATATGATCTCATTCAGTCCTCTAGTCCATGATGTTTGGGTGAGGAAAATGAGGCTCAGGCAGGTAAAGTGATTGGCCCAAAGTCACACATAGTTATTAAATGACAGAGCTGAGATTCATACCAGGTCCATCTGACTACAAAGACCAACTTTTTCCTGACTGTAATCTGATGCCAAGGAAAGAACTGTATCTAATATCCCAGGTGTTTCTGGCTAGGGTTTCAGCACTGTTATGGTGGAAATCTATTCTTTATGGTTAATGAAAATCCCCAATATTAAAAACTGAGCCTTATTCTTCTGTCTAGGCCTCAGTAGGCACTGAGAGCGAGTGGTCCTGGTACCTCAGACAGAGCCCACCCTTAAATGGTTTGCATATCATAGACCCCTCCTTGTTCCCTCCCTGTCAGCCACTCCCAGGGCACCTGGGAAAAAGGATTCTGAAAGCATTCACAGGACCCCCCACCCCACCTCTCCAGAAACACAAGGGCTCCTCCTGGCTGCATTGACAGGGGTGGCTGGTCTCCTGGTCCATCTAAGTGATGGATAGGCCTGGCCCCAGCTTTGTGGAGGGAGGCAATGGATCAGAGAGACGGCAGCTCTGTTCCCTGAAGTGTCACACCAGATGATGTGCTTGATGGGGTGTGCCTGAATGATACCTGTGAGAGTGCCAGACACAGGGCAACCCTTGGGAGACAAGGAGAAGGAGCTGAAGGGCAGAAGCCAAAAGGAAGAGGAGAAAATGAAGAAGAGAAGAGGCATGGCACAGGAAAGGGGCATGGAGATTTGGAAACACTCCTTGTATCAGTGTGACGCTGGATAGCTGCTCTTTTACTGAGAAATCTTCAGTCCTTTATGTCCTGACAGATAGTGAACAGCAGGCAAGTTAAGGCATCCTCTGTATGGCCCAGATGTGGCTGGGGAGAATTTGGTTGGAAGAGATCTTTCAGTGTTGGGGTAAATCATGCTCAGATTCTTAGTGGATCCCTGAAGAGATATGGATTGGGAAATTTAAATAAATGTTTGCCAGAAAAACAAAAGAGGCAGCTCAGTCATCAGGCCAATGGCAAGGCTATGTCCAAAGAGCTGGAGGAGGAGTTGGAATAGACCTCCTCACTCCCTTGAGGAGGGTGTCATTGGAGGAGACCTCGCCTGTGTTGTCACCACGTGGGCCTTCAGATTCTACTGTTCAGGTCTTCCTGGGCAAGGATGGATGGGGCCAGCTTGGTCCTCTAAATTGCTTTTCTTATTTATGATTGTATTTCCCATAGAAGAAAATTGCTGGTGCTTGCTGTTTAGACCTTGTAGGCTGGTTCGCAAAGACGCTTGCTACGTATGATGGAAAGTTCTGAAAAACACCCAGACACCTTACTATGTAGACTACGGTAATAGCCAATGGGCAGTGATGAACAAAACCAAAATTTTGGATGGAAACTTTGTTGCTACTTTGCTGTAAATTCCAACCATTAAAACTTTTAGATCTTACTGGGAAAAAAGAAAAGGAAAGGTACATTTGGCTTGATTGAGTTTTAACCATTGGTAACCCAGGGCTGTGTGCATTTTCCTGATCGGTTCCATTTCCCCCTGAACTTTGCTCAGACTGCTCTCATTAATCTTCTAGGGGTGACTGCAGAGAGAGGAACAGACATCAGGGAGATCAAAGCTCAAAAAAGAAGGCAATTGCCCTTAACTCTGCTTAACTCTTATCGTTCCTTCTTGGGCTAACATGGCTTTTGAGCTTTATTTTGCCTTTTTTCTTCCCTCTAATTCAAGATCATGGGCAGTGATTTAGCACCAACTGTCTGCTCTTGGATGGTGTGGAATACTTAATGAGTCAACTCAATAAACTGTGCTAAGCTTCTTCTAAGTTAAATAAGTGCTAGACTTCTCAATCTTTCTGGCATGGCTGGACCTGACTAATAGGAGCCACACAGCGTGGTATATGGTTGCTAGAAGATAAGAGGTAGTAAATGATTGGACGTAGGAGTTGTGTGACTGCCCCAAGTAAAACGCTTCAGTGGGTTTCTGTTATTCTTAGGATCAAGTCCAAAATCTTACAAGGCCTACAGGGTCTTCCCTCTGCCTCTATTTTTTTTCTTACTGCTTTCTTCTTGGATCAGTTTCTTAGACGCATCAAGCCCCTTCCTGCCTCACGGCCTTTGCACATGGGTTTGCTTTTCTTGAAACATTTCCCTTTCTTGCTCTCTTTTCCTGACCTATTTCATTTACACGTCCTTTCCTCAGCAAAGACGTTCTCATCCAGACTAGGCCAGGCCCTTCTGTTGTACGTTCTCACAACATCCTGAACTTTTCTTTACAGCACTTGTCACAGTTGCGCATAAATAGTTATTTAAGTGTATATTGGATGATGGCTGAGGCCCTGTGTCATCCATCACAGCATGATATTCCATTCAAGGAAAGATAGTCCTACATCCCAAGGTTAATTTAAAATAACCCAAATCTCTACTCAGTCTCTTAAGGAAATGTGAAAGGGGAGTAGGACGGTAAGGGGAGTACATTCTTAATATCTAGTAAAATGCACTAAAATATCCTCCCCCATCTCTACCACTCTCAATAATCCTACAGAGAATGCAGCTGGTCTTCAAAAATATTAAGCTGCTGTGCTAGAATTTCCTTAGCAGATGGGGGAGGGAAAGAGGTTGTGCATACATATATGTTAGAAATTTTATGCCCCTGGTACAATGTGACTGTTTGTCTAATGCCTGTCTGTCCGACGAGACTATGATCTCTAAGAGGGAGGAACAGTGTCTGTCTCAAATAGTACTATATCACCAGCAGCCAGTATGGTGTTGGGCATATGGTGGATGCTCAATGAATAGTTCCTGAATGAACGCTGAGCCCCTGGGAGTAACGTGGTGCTGCTCTTCTTCCCGCAGTGAGAACTACTTGGTGCGATGGGGTAGCAGGGGCTTCCCGAAGGAGATCGAGATGCTGAACAATCTGAAGGTGGTCTTCACGGTGAGTGTGCCCTCTCTTCTTGTCGACATGTTCCACGTTCACAGAGGATGTGGACTTGGAAACGAAGCTAGTCAGTTGGTCAGGATGGAGCATGGCCTAGGTACAGCACTGTATTCTGGGCTTTACGTGGAGAAATAGGGAAGTGAGTACCTGGGCAGTGCAGATAGTTAGTAGACTTGGATGCTAACTGGAAGGTTAAAGGTTCAAGTCCACCCTGACAATCTACTTCTGAAAAACCCACCATTGAAAACCCTTTGGACCGCGGTTCTACTCTGACACACATGAGGTTGCTGTGAGTCGTAATCAACTCAATGGTAACTGGGTTTTTCTTATGGGGTCATTGTATCCTCTCTTTCTTCTCTCTTCCGTCCTTCCTTGTTATCTCTTTCTCTCTAACACACTCATGTGCACACAGAGAACACACGCAGAGCACTATATAAACAAGCACAACCCTCTTTGAGTGGCAATGTCTGGGTGAACTGGCTACAGCAGCTATTTTGATTTTCTGGTTAATTCATGGTTAACCTGAGTCCCATTCTTTGGTTCAGGCCTTTCTGAAAACCTTTTTAAAATGTATCAGTAAAAGGTAAGATCTTCCTAGAACATTTCCTGCCTTGGAAAATTGGATATTCTGAACATAATTGAGTTATAGATGATTAAAGATCTTTTGGGTCCTTGGGATCATCTTTCTAAATACCAGCACTCGCTGGGAAAGACTTATATGTGGAAACACTGAAATCAATTGTTATCTGGATGATTTATTTCTGAGAGTGAACCTGGCTTTTTGCCTCTGAATAAAAGAAAGACTAGAAAGGAGGAGAAAAGGTTATAATTTCCAGCAGAGACCCTTCCCTTGTCTCGTTTCCATGTAGTTGTGTTAAGAAGGGAGTCCCTGGGCAGTGCAAACAGTTAATGCACTCTGCTGCTAACCAAAAGGTTGGAGGTTTGAGTCTACCTAGAGGTACCTCAGAAGAAAAGCCTCTACTTCTGAAAAAGCTGTCTACTTCTAAAACGTCAGCCACTGAAAACCCTATGGAGCACAGTTTTACTCTTTACACACCTGTGGTCTCCATAAGTTGGAAATGACTCAATAGCAACTGGTTTCAACTGGTGTTAAGAGGGTGGCTGCAAAACAAAATTCTAACTCACAAATAAAGACCAGACTTACTGACCTGACAGAGACTGGAGAAACCCTGACAGTATGGCCCCCAGACACCCTTTTAGTTCAGTAATGAGGTCGCTCCTGAGGTTCACCCTTCAGTCCAAGATTAAATTAATACAAAATGAGACTAAAGGGGCACACCAGCCCAGGGGCAAGGACTAGAAGACAGAAGGGGACAGGAAAGTTGGCAATAGGGAACACAAGATCGAGAAGGGAGAGTGTTGACATGCCATGGGGTTGGTAACCAATGTCAAGAAAACAATATGTGTATTAACTGTTTAATGAGAAGCTAGTTTGTTCGGTAAACCTTCATCTAAAGCACAATTAACTTCCGGGCAACATGGCACTCTAGGCAGAAGCACCACACCGTCCCTCCACAGCAAAGATCCAAAAAACTAAGGAAAACAGAGAAAACAGCAATCCTGAAACCCTAAACATCAAATGAAGAGCTAAAGAACTCAGCCATGCACCAAATGGAATAAGAAACTGACAGAGAACAGACAGCGAGGAGAGGTACATGCAGAGGTCCCCTATCAGCTGACGCAGCACGGATCCGCCATCTTGGACTCCTATCAGAGATCAGTGAAGGGGGGTGGGTACGAGAAAGCAGCTTCATGGAGCTTCCAGCAGGAACAACCAGTAACCAGCGATATATACTTGCCCACCCCCCATCCTTCTTCACCCCTCCTTGGCCTCCTCTGCTTCCCGCGGCCACGATCTCTTGGCTGGGAAGCACCAGCTGCTTGGATTCCACCTGCCCAAACTGGCCGACTCCCTGAATGCCATTTGTTGGCTGCTGGTGTTGCTTTTTTCTGCTTTTTTTGATTTCTTCCTTACCTCTCATCACCTCCGCCTCCTTTCTCTCAAATACTTGGCTCCATGTGCCATCTTTGCTTCTTCCTGAAAGGCTGTGAAACTCCGCTCGAATGTGAAACTGCTTTCTGGTACATGCTGCCACGCTGGTGGGATCCTGCGGCTTTTTAAATTATTTTGAATTATTTGTTTGTTTTCTTTTTCTTTTCTCAAATTGCTAGCCCATTCTAGCCAGGCAGTACTGCGCGGCTTCAGACCTACTCCCTCAGTTTGTGCAGATGTGCAGAGGGATCCCTGAGAGCATTTCTTTTTTCATGTCTTTTTTCTGTTTTTTGAGGGGTTTTTCTTGTTCTTTTTTAAAAATTTGTTCTTTTTTTTCCTCCCCTCTTTTTGTCTTTCTTCATTATTCAGTTTCTCATCTCTCTATACCTTCTTTCTCTTCCTGTCTCCTGAACACGTGGCGCTGAGTGACACCTCTCTGGCTTCTAGGCAGGCTGTACTTCAATGACTGAGAGCAACTTCCCCAGATCTTTTAGCTGCACCGATGGGATTCCCTGGGAACTTTTCTTTTCTTTTTTCTTTCTAATTTTTATTTATTCATTTTCTTCTTCTTCTCCTTTTGTTTTTTCTCCATTTCATAGTCTCTTATCTCTCCACTCCAATGGCAAGCTTTTTTGTTTGTATGATTTTGGCTCCTGTTCCTCTCTCCTCTCTCCCATACCCATCTTAGCTCCACACATCACAATATCCCCACTCCATCCTGCCTACCTGCACTGTGCACTTAACATCACACCACCAAGCAGCACAGGCACGGCCTACAGGAACCTGCCCTGCACTGATTACCAGCCTGCCCTGTCGGCCCTAGTACGTGCCACAAACCACCCATCCCAGCAACTCCTCTTCACCTAGACCTGCCCTGCTGTACCATATCTGAGCAACTGACCCTGCCAATTGGAGAGGGAAGCAAAAAGTATCATGCCCACAGATGAGCAAACAACAAAGAACACACAGCCTGCCGGTGCAGACATAGCCAAATAAAACAAAAAAAGGATGAAACAAACAAATCTACAATCATTAAACGAGAAAAATAACTACTGAATGCCCTGAAGACACAGACAATATCAAAACATTTACAAAAACAGGACAGGATGGTTCCACTAGGCGTCCAAATTAAAACACCAGATGACTCTCCAGTGGAAGAAAATGCACTAGAACTACCTGATAGGGAATTCAAATCTCTCATACTCAGAATTAGCCAAGAGTTAAAGCAAAAAGCAGACGAAAATGATGAAAAAATAGACAAATTCATGGAAAAGGCAGACAAATTCATGGGAAATACAGACAAAAAAACGGAACAATTCAGGAAAATAATGCAGGAACAAAATGCCAAAATAAATTCACAGCTAGAACTTGTACAAAAACAACAATTAGGAATCCAAAAGATAAACAACAAGATTTCAGAAATGGACAGTGTCATATAACGGCTGAAGAGCAGATTTGAAACGGTGGAAGACAGGATCAGTGGAATTGAAGACAAACACTTGGATGCAACTCTGTTTGAGGGAAACTCAGAAAAAAGAATGAAAAAAAATGAAGACACCCTGAGAATTATGTGGGGTACAGTCAAAAGCAAAAATTTTTGAGTGATCAGAGTTCCAGAACATGGGAAGAAAACAGAAAATACAGAGAAGATCCTTGAAGAACTGCTGACAGAAAACTTCCCTAATATCATGAAAGATGAAAAGCTGGCCATCCAAGAAGCTCAATGAATCCCACAGAGGATAGACCCTAAAAGAAAATCACCAAGGCATATCATAATCACACTCACCAAAACCAAAGATGAGCAAAGAATCCTGAGAGCAGCTTGTGACAAACAAGAAGTCACATACAGAGGAGAAACCATAAGACTAAGCTCAGATTACTCGGCAGAAACCACGCAGGCAAGAAAGCAATGGTATGACATATATAAAACCTTGAAAGAAAAAAATTGCCAGCCAAGAATAATATATCCTGCAAAACTCTCATTCAAATATGGTGGTGAAATTAAGATATGTCCAGATAAACAGAAGTTAAGGGAATATGTAAAAACCAAACCAAACTTACAAGAGTTATTAAGGGAATCCCTCGATCTGAGAACAAACAACTTCAGCTCACAGGGTGAATCTAGGATGCAGGATTGTACCAGCCAGATACCAGTCTAGGAAATGAACTCTCAAGGACTATCCAAAACAAAAAGAAATACAACAGGGAATCAGAGAAGTTAATAGGTAAATGACAACAGCATCAGAACAATAAAAGAGGGAATGAACGGTGCAAGTATAGAACCTTCTAATGGAGAGGAAGGCAAGGTGATACCAAATAATAATAGACTGCTTCAAACTTAGAAAGAGAAGGATAAATTTCATGGTAATCACAAAGAAAGTTAACAAACCTACTCATAAAAATAAAGAGGAAAAACATAAAGTCTCAGTTAAAACAAAACCTACAAAGCAAGGTGATACCAAGTAATAACAGACTGCTTCAAACTTAGAAAGATAAGGATAAATTTCACGGTAACCACAAAGAAAGTTAACAAACCTACTCATAAAAATAAAGAGGAAAAACATAAAGTCTCAGTTAAAACAAAACCTACAAAAACAAAAGAAATGATACAAAGTGTCTTCTCTGACCATAATGCCATCAAGGTAGAAATTAACAATAGAAAGAGCAAGGAAAAAAAAAAATCAGTTACATGGAAACCGAATAACATCCTGCTTACAAACCACTAGGTAATAGAAGAAACCAGAGATGGAATAAAAAATTCCTAGAATCAAGTAGAATGAAAACACATCATACAAAAACCTTTGGGACAAGGCAAAGGTAGTCCTCCGAGGACAATTTATAGCAATAGATGCACACATCAAAAAAGAAGAAAGGGACACAATAAAAACATTAACTATATAACTTAAACAAATAGAAAGAGAACAGCAAAAAAAGCCAACAACCACTGGAAGAAAGGAAATAGTATCAGAGCAGAAATAAATGACATAGAGAACAGAAAAACAATAGAAAGAATCAACAAAACCAAAAGTTGGTTCTTTGAAAGAAGCAACAAAATCGACAAACCACTGGCCAGACTGACAAAAGAAAAACAGGAGAGGACACAAATAACCCAAAAAAGAAATGAAATGGGGGACATTACAACAGACCCAACTGAAATGGAAAGGATCATAAGAGAGTATTATGAAAAACTATACTCCAACAAATTTGGCAACGTAGAGGAAATGGACAAATTTCTAGAAACACACTACCTACCCAAACTAACACAAAGTGATGTTGAAAATCTGAACAAGATGTTGTATCTGAACAAGAGAAGAGACTGAAAAGGTAATAAAAAAAAGAAAACCCCACCAAAAAAAGCCCTGGCCCAGTTGACTTCACTGGAGAATTCTACCAAACGTTCAGAGAAGAGCTTATACCAGTACTACTCAAACTGTTTCAGAGCATAGAAGAGGAAGCAACACTTCCAAATTCATTCTATGAAGCCAGCATAATCCTGGTACCAAAACCAGGCAAAGATGCCACAAAAAAAGAAAATTACAGACCAATATCTCTCATGAATATAGATGCAAAAATTCTCAACAAAATTCTAGCCGATAGAATTCAACATCATATCAGAAAAATAATACACCACGACCAAGTAGGATTCATACCAGGTACGCAGGATAGTTCAACATTAGCAATCAATCAATGTAATCCACCACATAAATAAAAGGGAAGAAAGGAATCACATGATCATCTCAATTGGCACAGAAAAGGCATTAAACAAAGTCCAACACCCTTTCCTGATAAAAACCCTCAGTAAAATAGGTATAGAAGGGAAATTTCTCAACATAATAAAGGATATCTATGCAAAACCAACAGCCAAGATCATTCTTAATGGAGCGAGGTTGAAAACATTCCCCTTGAGAACAGGAAGAAGACAAGGATGCCCTTTAACACCTCTCCTATTTAACATTGTTCTGGAAGTTCTAGCTAGAGAAATAAGGCAAGAAAAAGAAATAAAGGGCATCCAAATTGGTAATGAAGAAGTTAATCTGTCCCTGTTTGTGGATGATATAATTCTATACATAGAAAACCCTAAAGACTCCACGAGAAATCTACTGGAACTAGTAGAAAGATTCAGCAGAGTAGCAGGATACAAGATAAACATACAAAAATCAGTTGGATTCCTATACAACAATAAAGAGAACGATGAAAAGGAAATCAGGAAAACAATACCATTTATAAAAGCCCCTAAAGAAATAAAATACTTAGGAATAAACCTAACCAGAGATGTGAAAGACCTATAGATGGGAAACTACAAAACACTACTGCAAGAAACCCAAAGGGATCTACGTAAATGTAAAAACATACCATGTTCATGGATAGGTAGACTCAAAATTGTGAAAATGACAATTCTACCCAAAGTGATTTACAAATACACTGTAATCCCGATCCAAATACCAACAACATTCTTCAAAGAGATGGAAAAACTAATCATTAACTTTATATGGAAAGGGAAGAAGCCCTGGATAAGTAAAGCACTATTGAAGAAGAAGAACAAAGTAGGAGGACTCACACTACCTGACCTTAGAAACTACTATAAATCTACAGTAGTCACAACAGCCTGGTACTGGTACAACAACAGATACATTGACCAATGGAACAGAACTGAGAACCCAGATGTAAATTCATCCACCTATGGTCACCTGATCTTTGACAAGGGCCCCAAGTCCATCAAATGGGGAAAAGACAGTCTTTTTAACAAATAATGCTGGCAAAACTGGATGTCCATCTGCAAAAAAATGAAACAGGACCCATACCTCACACCATACACAAAAACTAATTCAAAATGGATCAAAGACCTAAATATAAAGCCAAAAACTGTAAAGCTCATAGAAGAAAAAATAGGATTAATGCCAGAGGCCCTAATACACGGCATTAACAGGATACAAACCATAACTAACAACACCACAAACTCCAGAAGATAAGCTACATAACTGGGATTTTTCTAAAAATTAAACACACTTATCCAAAGACTTCACCAAAAGAGTAAAAAGAGAACTTACAGACTGGGGAATATTTTTGGCCATTACAAATCAAAGGTCTAATCTCCAAAATCTACAAGAAAATCCAACATCTCTACAACAAAAAGAGAAATAATCCATTTAGAAAATGGGCAAAGGATTTGAACAGACACTTCACCAAAGAAGACATTCAAGCGCCCAAGACACATGAGGAAATGCTTGCTATCACTAGCCATTAGAGAAATGCAAATCAAAACCACAATGAGATACCATCTCACCCCAGCTTTACTGGCATGAATGCAAAAAAACTGGAAATAACAAATGTTGGAGAGGTTGTGGGGAGATCGGAACTCTTATGCCCTGCTGGTGGGAATGCAAAATGATACAATCCTTTTGGAAAACGATATGGCGCTTCCTCAGAAAGCTAGAAATAGAAATACCATATGATCCAGCAATCCCACCCCTAGGAATATATCTTAGAGAAGTAAGAGCCATCAAACGAATAGATATATGCACACCATGTTCATAGCAGCATTGTTCACAAAAGCAAAAAGATGGAAGCAACCTAAATGCCTATCAACAGATGAATGGATAAACAAACTATGGTACATGCACACAACAGAGTATTATGCAACCATAAAGAACATCGATGAATCTGCAAAGCATCTCATAACATGGATGAATCTGGAGGGCATTATGCTGAGTGAAATAAGCCAATCACAAAAGGACAAATATTGTATGAGACCGCTACTGTAAAAACTCATGAAAAGGTTTAGACACAAAGAGAAACAATCTTTGATGGTTACGAGGGAGGGGAGGGGCGGGGGGAACACTGAAGTGGTAACTTTGGTGAAGGATAAGACAGCACACAATACTGGGGAAGCCAGCACAACTTGTACAAGGGAAGGTCATGGAAGCTCCATAGACACATCCAAACTCCCTGTGGGACCAAATTGCTGGGCTGAGGGCTGTGGGGAACATGGTCTCGGGGAACATCTAGCTCAATTGGCATAACACGGTTTATAAAGACAATGTTCTACATTCTACCTTGGTGAGTAGTGTCTGGTGTCTTAAAAGCCTGTGAGCAGCCATCTAAGATACTCCACTGGTCTTACCTCTTCAGGAGCAAGGGAGAATGAAGATAACAGCATACAAGGAAAAGATTAGTCCAAAGGACTAATGGAGCACAGCTACCAAGGCCTCCACCAGACTGATCCAGTACAGCTAGATAGTGCCCGGCTACCACCACTGACTGCTCTGACTGGGATCACAACAGAGGGTTCTGGACAGTGCTGGAGAAGGATGTAGAACGGGGTTCTAATACACACAAAAAGACCAGATTTACTGGCCTGACGGAGACTGGAGAAATCCGGAGAGTGTGCCCCTGAACACCCTTTTAGGTCAGTGGTGAAGTCACTTCTGAGGTTCACTGTTCAGCCGGGGATTGTATAGCCCCATAAAACAAAACGGGACTAATGAGGCACAGCACTCCAGGGACAAGGACTAGAAGGCAGAAGGGGACTGGAAAGCAGGTGATAGGGAACCCAAGTTTGAGTGAAGACAGTGTTGACAAGTAGTGGGGTTCTTAACCATGGTCGTAGAGCAACACGTGTTCTGTTTAATGAGAAACTATTTTGTTCTGTAAACCTTCATCTAAAGTGAGAATAGTAGCACAACTGGATGAACATAATCGACGTCACTGAATTTTGTACATGTAGAAATTTTTGAAATGGTGTGTCTTTGGCTTTGTATATTTTCACCAAAAAAAAAAAAAAGATCCTCCGAGGCCGAGAAGGGGGTGTGTTGACATGGTCGTGGGGTTGTTAACCAATGTCATAAAACAATATGTGTACTGAGTGTTGAATGAGAAAATATTTGTTCTGTAAGCCTTCACCTAAAGTACAATAAAAAAATTAAAAAAAAAAAAAAGAGGGTGACCTCAAGAAACCTAAGGATGTTGGTGTTGCCTGCAAGCTCCTTTTGGGTGAAGACCATTTATGAGATTTTCCACTGCATTGCCTATATTACCAAGGGAAATTGTAGAGGAGGATCCAGGCAGGTATTTGGGCATTGACCAAACTGAAGGGTTTGATCCAACAGTGACCGACATGGTAGATTAACCTACCTTGCCCTACAGTAATTTTCTAGTTACAGCCCATTAAGTACAATGTCTTATGTCACAATTAGATTGGAGTAGAGCTGATTTATTTTATTTGTTATTTCATGAAAAATGAGCCAGTGGCATGGAATAGGATCATAGGTCCTAATTGCTTAGACTAAGTTTTCTTGGCATGTATAAATGTGCCTCAATTCTGCTTATCTATTATTAGTTAGAAGGAGGAGCCTATTTATTTTCTTGATAAATACGACATTCCCATGGGGCTTCTTGATTAAACCAGGAGACAGATGTTTCATGAGAGGGAAAACGACAGGGAATCAATCAGTGGTTCATTTTGCAGAGAACCAATTCATAATGTAAACATGAGGGAAAAGGCATCAGTAAATTTGTGTCCTGTGGTATTTATGAGAATGTAATTCTGCCTTCATGGAATTCTGTCTGTCCCACCACTTCTGCCTTCCGAAGCAAGTGAACTTGAGACCCATACTTGACTGGTGCAATAGGCTGACACTTCCCTCTGTTGAGATGATAGAGATAGATAGCTAGATAGATACCTGCCATTTCGTTGACTCTGACTCATGGTGGCCTTATGTACAACAGAACAAAACATTGCCCAGTCGTACATTATCTTCACTGTCACCAGCATTTTCGAGTCCCTTGTGGCTGTTTTGCCAATCCATCTCACTGAGTGTCTCCCTCGCCCTCTCTGGCCCTCTTCTTCACGATGTCCTCCTCCATGATTGATCTCTCCTGATGATGTGTTCAAAGCAAGTGAGTCAGACAGTGTTCTGTTGTGATTCATAAGATTTTCCTTGTCTAATTTTCAGAGGTAGATTGCCAAGCCTTTCTTCCTAGTCTAAGTCTAGAAGCTCTGCTGAAACCTGTCCACCACAGGTGACCCTGATGGTATTTGAAATACTGGTGGCATAGCTTCCAGCATCATAGCAACATGCCAGTCACCAGAGTACAGCAAACTGACAGATGGGTGGTGGGTGGAGATGATGGGAGTCTTCATTTTGGGACAAGGAAATTCATCTCCAGCTCATGGTGCCCTCCTTCTTTTATTCAAGACTGGTCTGCCGAGTACCTTACTATGTGTAAGATTTGTGCTAGGTGATGGGGATATAGCAGTGAATAAGCTGATGAGGTTCCTGCTCACACGGTATGGTGTGGTGGGGAGGGGTTTCAGATAATAAACAAATGAATAAATAAGAGAAATGTCCAAATGCAAAGCAGTCCATGCAATGCAGATCATTAGAAGAGGGTTATGTGATGGCATTTGACTGCAGAGTTACTGTAAATGGGGTGTTGAGGTGATGTTTAAGTTAGAGATGAGATAAGACTTGGCAGGCATGAGTCTTGGGACCTTATTTGTCTCTGCTCTGGATGTCAGCTCTTTCTAGTCTCCTCTTTGGGGGCAGACTTCTAGCTCTGTGAGCCAAGGAGCTGGCATATGGGTCAGGTTGATGGTCTACTTCTACTCCGTCTGCTTTATAAATGTTCACTCTCCTGGTTTCCTCTCTGCATGAGGAAACCAGCATATACCACATGGTCCCACAAGACTTGGCCCAGTTTGGGAATTGCTGCTAACACATGGGAAACAGTACTGAACAATAAAAGAGGAAGCTAACAAATTGATAAGAGTCCCTGGGTGGTGCAAATGGTTAATGTGCTCACTGCTAACCGAAAGGTTGAAGGTTCAAGTCCACCCAGAAGTGCCTCAGAGGAAAAGCCGAGTGATCTACTCCTGAAAAATCAGCCATTGAAAACCCTGTGGAGCACAGTTCTACTCTGACACACATGGGGTCTCTATTAGCCAGAATCAACTCAACAGCAGCTGGTAATGAATTGCTAAATCAACAGGCACTTGTTTTAAGTTCCATCATCCTGCCTGGGCTTCCTCAACATGTTAAGTCTTGAAAGGTCAAAGTAGAAGTGACTGAGAAACACCAGACATTGAAGCACAACTCTGAGTAAGGCTTGCCCATTTACGCACCCACCAGAGAATAGCATATGCTCAAGCATTTTGCTGGGGCTTATATAACATATCAAGATTCTCTAGTGCCAGAGTGTCTTTGATGAGACATCTCTTAAATATCTAATATTTTCATTCATGAAAATAAAATCTTTTTAGAGAGGAAGGGTGACATGGTGCCTTATCAAGGAACTTTACAGTTGTGAGGGCCTCTGTGGCTCTGGAATGCCCCTGAAGACACCAATGTGGCTATTTTAAAAGTGTAAACAATCCTAAGGGGAGGAGAGAAGCAATCAGGTAGAAAGATCATTATGAACGAAGCAGGACTTGAGCTTTTTATGGATAGTAAAGATTTGGCTATACAGAGGAATAAAAAGTAAGATTTGAGGCGGAGATGATGCAGTAGGCTGGTGGCTTAGAAGAAAGAGAGTTGAAAGTGAGAATTCTGTGTTTGTGGAACAGTAAAGAAATCTTTGTAACAAAAGTAGAGTACTTATATTCAGAAGATAGTGGGGAATCAGTTGGATAGAACAGCTGGAACTATATTATGTCTAAGACCTTTCATGTCAACCGTGGAAGATTAGCACTACTGGGGTAGAAAATAGCTATTAAAGTTGTTGAGGGGGGAGGTGAGAGAAGTGAAATAACGAATATATCCTCTGAAGATGAGTTTTGCAGCAGATTTCAGGGTGGATTGGCAGAAGGAGTCAGGCAGGCCAGAGAAGAGGCTGTTCCAACCATCTGGATGTGAGATAATTGGGGTCTCAAACTCAATTGCCTATGGTGCAAAGCGGGGCTGTAAATAAGTGGAGGGGGACTTTCTTAGCCAGAAAGCCACTCTTCCCTTCCCTTCCCTCTCTGCCTGTCCAGCAGGGAGACTTGGAGAAGGGGTAAGCAGACGCCTGGTCCCCCAGCTGGTAAGAGGACAGGCCCAAGCACCTGACAGTGCCTTGCTCCCAGAGACTGCACAGTCCACCCCCACCCCCAACACCGGCCATAGTGAGATGATGGGGATAGTTCTGCTCTGCCTGGCCTCAGGCTCTGATGTGAGCTGATAGCCTGTTCACAGTGCATGCTTCCGCATTGGGATTAGCTTGGAGGAGATGCAGCTGTTCCCTACAGAGGGCAGGCCCAGGGGTCCCTGCTCTGATGTCAGCAGCATGCCTTGATGTTCCTTCCACAGCTGATCCCCTCTGGCAGGGAGTCTCAGGGCACTGCAACTTTTCAACTGGAGCAGTGCAGTTAGATGGTGAGGTGGTCAGGGTGGTTTTCTCTCCTTCATGCCTATCTGATGATGAGGCAGACATATTGCGGTAGTTCTGTTTGTGGTCTTTGGTGTCAGAGTGACCGGGCTCAATGCCCAGTGTTTTCAAGAGCTAAATTCATGGACTTGGGGAAGCCCCATGTCTTCTCTGCGTCTCAGTTTCCCCATCTGTAAAATGGGGAGGATGAAATAATAGTACCAACTTCAGAGAGTTGTTAAAGATCAAATAACATGATATCTGAGGCAATTACCACTGAGCCTGACGCGATAGTGCTGTTCAGCAGACAGGTCCAGCTCTTCTCTATCTGGGCACACAACTGGGTTGCATGTCCATGTCCGCCTTAAAGTTAGGTGTGGCCATTTGACTTGCTTTGGCCAATGGAATGCAAGCGTAGGTGATGTATATCTCTTCTGAATGGAAGCTTTAAGAGTTAGCAAGTAATTTGCATGGTCCCTCCCCTGCACTGGGAGCATGGAGGCACATGTCCTATGAAGACAGATCTTGTGTCATTCAGACTTAGATGAACAGAGCCCTCACCCAGCTGCACTGGACCTGTAGTGTAAACTAGAAGCAAATTACTGCTGTGTTATGCTTCTGAGATTTTGGGGTGTTTGGTAACCCAGCAACTCAACCCTGAATGAGATACTCATATTAAATGCTTACAAATAGTAGCTGTTATTATTTTTTCCCTACATTTGCCTTCTCTCTCAGAGGTGCTGTGCAATGATGAGTTGAATGGAGTCATTTGTTGGTGTTGTTGTTGGTTGCTGTCAAGTTGATTCTAACTCATAGTGACCCCGTGTGTGCAGAGTAGAACTCTGCTCCATAGGGTTTTCAAGGCTGTGACCTTTTGGAAGCAGATAGCCAGGCCTATCTTCTGAGGTGCCTCTGGGTGGGTTTGAACTGTCAACCTTTTGGCTGTTAGTTGAGTGCTTAATTGTTTGCACCACCCAGAGACTCCCTCTGGAGTTATTTATAGGAAATGCTATTTTTGATCATATGAGTCCATCAGCTTACATATAGGGAATCCTGCCCTGTCTTAGTTACTTCGTGCTGCTGTAGCAGAAATATGACAAGTGAGTGGTTTTAAAGAACACAAATTTATTTTCTCATAGTTTAGGAGGCTAAAAGTCCAATCGGGATCTTGGCTGTGTTGATTTCTTCCTTGTAGGTAGTTCTGGACATTCCTTGGTTCCTTGGCTTATAGCCGATCCTCACCTGACATCTGTCTTCCCTGAAACGTGTTTAATCTGCTCTTTTTAAGCTCAGAAGTGATTAGATTTAGAACGCACCCTACTTGGATATGATCTAATTAGCATTAAAAGGAAAAACCTGGCTCTGAATAGGATTATATCCACAGGTATAGGGGATAGGATCCCAAGACATATTTGAGGGGGATACGGTTCAATCCATAACATGCCCATATAACTGATTTTCCACCTCCACCCTATCTCTTCCTGTAAGTTTGAGGTAGAAGAATTGGGATCAAACACCAGATTCCTATCACTCAGTTTCCTTTCTAAATCTCAATTTTCTTATCTGTGAAATGGATGTGACAGCTTTGTTGTCTACCTCTTGCAGGACTAATTGTATGATTGATTCATATATATAAGGGCTAAGCACATCCCCCAGAAACTACTATTGCTGGGTTTTCTTTTCTACTGTTTTCATTCAGTAGATTATATGTGCTGGTCTGTGAACTTCAAATGAAATTAGGAGAAGTAATAATGACTGCATTGTAACTATCCATTTCCTGCCTGCAGGATCTTGGAAACAAAGACCTCAACAGGGATAAAATTTACCTGATTTGTCAAATCGTTCGAGTTGGGAAGATGGATCTTAAGGACACAAATATAAAGAAGTGCACACAGGGACTGAGGCGGCCCTTCGGGGTGGCAGGTAATGACACGCTGTACACCATTCACTTCTATTGGAGTGCACATTTGGCATGGCTGAATTTTAAAGATTATTTTGTTCCCTCCTCCCTTCTCCTCTACCCCACCAAAAAAATAAAAAAAGAATTTATGCCAGACAGGACCTAATACCTACATTTCTGGTGCCTAAATCAAAATAATTGGTGACTAAGTCCAGATTTATGACCAAGACGGAGAATCATGTGCTCCTTGCGTCTGGAAGCAGAGCACTGGGAGTGTGGTGCCGTCTGGGCACTTCATGCCTTTGCAGCCTGGTGCTGTGAAAAAGGAAGAACAATATGGAAGGATCTAATTATGAAGAACAAATCATTTTACAGAACAAAAATATCCAGGACAGGAAATGCAGTTACCTGGAATGAGTCACCCACCACGCATCTAAATTCCAGATGGAAATGGACATTTGGAGGCTGGGCGTGACCCAGTGAGGAGTCCCAAACGCTGCCGCCATAGAGTGGCATCAGCTCCATGCTCTTCTTCACACTGCCGCTCTCTTAGGGTTTCTGGGACTTCATCGTTCTGTCCCACTTTGTGGCGGTTGTTTTATTTGAGTATCACCTACACTATTATTTACCTAGTATATTTTCCTTTAATCAAACCACTTTGTTTGTACTGAAGTACATTTTTTTTCCCTAAAAAGACAATTTAAATATTTGCAAAGACATCAATTTGATATGCCAGTTTTCGTCTTTTTGTTAAAATATAAATTTTTAATTGTATACTGTTTATAATCCCTAGGAACCATATCCAAGTGCAGTGTTTTAGATTCCTCCCTTTGGGATACCCTGATTTTCTGTAATCACAAACCAGCTGGCTCTCCAACTAGTCCCCTGACATTGCTTATACATTGGAGTAGTGGAAGAAGTTATACTGACCTAGCTAGTGTTTTTAACCTGGTATTGTCACTAGCTAGCTAGGCGATCTTAGGCAAGCATTTTTCCCAGGGCCTCAGTTTCATTATATGAAAAATGTGAAGCTTGGACCCGGCTGATCCACGAAATCCCCTCCTAGTCCAAAATGTTCTGGTTCCATATGAGGGGCGCGTCTGGCATCACAATGCTTCTATTAGGGCAGCAAGGGCCCTCCAACCTCATCTCAAATTATACCTTTGTCCCCTGGCTATAGTCTGTACTCTCTTTTGGCTTTAGGGCACAGAAATATGATCTAAACTGGCTAAAGCTAGAAAATTTTTTTTTTGCTCATGGAACTGAAAGGTCAAGGATAAATTGCTGCAGGCGTAGCTGGATCCAGGGACTTAAATTTATATGTCTCCATCGCTCAGCTCCAAAGTCCTCTTGCCGACTTACTCTCAGGATGGCTGTCCAGTTAGTTGGCAGCAATCAGCTTGCATTCTACCAGCTTAGCAACGCAGTGGAAAGAGAGTGCCTGTTTCCCATTAGTTCCAGCAGAAGCCCCAGGAGCTTAAATGAAGGTCATGTGCTCATCCCCAAAATATTTACTGTGGGCAGGGGATGACATTCTCTGATTGGCCAGGCTGGGTCATGTGAACATCTCTGGAGCCAGAGGAAAATAGTCCCACTCAAACCACTGGGCCAAGAAGATCTGTTAATCTGAGACAATGGATGCTAGTCAGGATCAAATAACAGTTTCCCTCACGTCCGTTTGTTCCCTAACTCCCTTCTCTAGCTAGATGCAGTCAGTGGTTGATTATTAACTAAGAAATTTTAATGGTCCCCTGACCGATGCCTGGAGTCTTTGAGATGTCAAAAGTTACTAGGGTTTTGGCTCTGTTTGGCTAGGTTTTCTCATTATCCCTTACCTTCTATCATCCCACTGTAGAGCAGGAGTGCTTTGCCTTTGGTTTTATGTACCTTCAGTGGCCGATTTAAGGAGAAGCTTCAGAGGATCCAGGATCTCTGGAATTGTAGCATTCAAGGATCCTACAGTTAGGTGTCTGTGCATATGAGCATGCTTATGAAAAGAGAAGAGATGGATTTCATTAAATTCTCAGATCCTAAAGGGCATCACTGCACTTGTGTTTTGTAGGCACTGTAGATATTCAGTACATACATGTCAAATCCAAACCTAATTGCATAATTCCATAGCCACTGCTCTAGCTCTTCCCTTTTGGCCTCCGCTGAACCATTGAGCTCTTCCATGTTTCCCTGGCCTGCTGACCTCCCAGCTTGCTTTACCCAAAGGTGTTTGTCCAGGTGACCCATGTTCTGAGCCCTCACTGTCCATTTTTGTCTGATGCTGGCTTGTTTGCCTTTTAAGACTTAACTGACCCCCAAGCATCCCTGCCCTTCAGTCTCATCTCATAGTCATTCCTTCTTAGGGGGAGGGATTTTGAAACCAGTAATTCTCTTCTCTTCTCTTTCTAGTTATGGATATAACAGACGTCATCAAGGGGAAATCAGAGAGTGATGAAGAAAAGCAGCACTTCATTCCTTTCCACCCGTAAGAGACTGCCTATTTCTTTCCATTCTCTTCAACCACACTGTTTCTACCACACAGGGTGAACTGGTTCCCTGAGCAGATGATAGCTTAGGCGAGGCCTCCCCAGAGGATGGCAGGATGAGAATGATGACCTCCGTGTCAACCAGTTTTTCACCCATTTCTCCATCAAATGTTACTTATCCAACAGACTTTTACTGAAGGTCTGACAGAGGGCCGGGCACTGTGGTAGGCATGGGGGGTAAAGTGGTGAACCGGACAGACATGGCCCTGCCTTCATGGAGCTTATAGTTTAGGTTAGGAATTAAGCAGGTAATCAACAAAAGTTAATGAATTAATTGCAAGTGTGAGAGAAGCCACAAAGCTATGAAGAAGCAACATATCAGGAGCATATAACAATGAATCTTAACCTGATTCTTGTGGGTAGAAATACCCATGACTTGGGAGGATGGCAGGACTGGAGGTAAAATGTCCTTTCCCTGCTCTAAAAAATAATCTGCAAGAAATTAGAACCCTCAGTTTGAGAACACTGTCATGATTTTATTACCCCAGGAATGGTCCAAGGAGGATGAAGTTTTGATATTGGTAATGAGGCTGGTGACACTTGTTAAGATATGTGGATAGGACTTAATAGGAACAGCTAAAGACTTTACCACTTTGCTGAGCAGATACACACTTTGAGGGCTTGGAAATCCTTTTTTAGGAATCTTTCTACGGGATAAAAAAATGACCTCTACTCGCGGCATTGGTATTCCCAAATGTCAGAGCCAGGTTGTTTTGTGAAGACAAGAACTTTGCCTCTTGACAGCGTACATACTCTGAGCTGATACCGGCAGGCTGTCTTTTCACCTAAGGAGTGTGGTGGGTTGGGAACTTCCTGGAGCACCTCGAACTACAAGTTGGTGGCCCCATGTGGGCACCAGGTGAACATTTTGTGCTTTCTTTTCCTTCCCAGGATAACAGCTGAGAATGACTTCCTACACAGCCTGCTGGGCAAAGTCACAGCCTCCAAGGGAGACAGCGGAGGGCAAGGTACAGTGTCAGTGGGCGGAGTGGGCTGAGACAGATGCAGGCTGGGAGCCCCTGGTTCCTCAGCAAACAGAGCAAAATCCTGAACACTGGAAAACTCAGCTTTCCTTTCAGGCAGGACTTGCAAAGAATGGGAGCATGTGACCTATAGAGATGGAAACCCGAAACAACTGGGGGCATGTCTAGTGTCCTGCAGGAAGAGAGGAATTGGCATTTCCTGAATATCTGTTGTATGTCAGGCACTCTCATATGTTATCTGATTTGATTTCATCCTTCTTGCAGTCCTGTGAGATAAATGGCAAAACCAAGCAGTTGCCATCCAGTTGATTCTGGCCCCATGTGTGTCAGAGTAGAACTGTGCACCGTGGGGTTTTCGATGGCTGATTTTTTGAAGGTAGATAGCCAGACCTTTCTTCTGAGGCACCTCTGGGCGAACTCAAACTGCCAGCATTTCAGGAGTAGCTGAGTACGTTAACCTGTGCACCACTCAGGGACTCCAAGATAGATGGCAGCATCCCCCCTTTACAACAGCTGAGTTTAGAGAGGTTGGATAGTCTGATGGAAGCTGACACTGCTGGAAGTAGCAGGTGGGATTCCAGCTCTGAGATGTCTCACTCCAGAGCCCTCTGTTTTCCACCTTCCGTCCTCCCCCAGGTGTGTATCTCTGCTTCCAGTTGTCACCTCTGGAAAGGGAGATTGAGGGGAGGGAAGGCGGTCGAGACTAAGAGAATATTTTGAAGAAATTGGATCTTCATGACAAGCATTCCCTTCCAGGCCTCTGGGTGACCATGAAGATGCTGGTGGGTGACACTGTTCAGATCCGCAAGGACTATCCACACCTGGTGGACAGGACAACTGTGGTGGCCAGGAAGCTGGGCTTCCCAGAGATCATCATGCCAGGTGAGAGGCAGCTGTTCAGGCCTTCTCTTAGGGAGCAGGGGAAACTTGTATAGTTATTTTTTTCAAAGAGTCAAATCCTTCCTTTTCTATTGCCTTTCTCTACGTCTCTTCCTGAAGGTAACCACTGCAACTATTTTTGTGTATCCAAAAATCTTCTATGCATAAACATACGAAACACAAACACGCATAAATATAGACACACACATTTTTTTCTCACTAGTGAGATCACACTTTCTATACTTTTTATACCATTACTTTATATGCTTTATATAGTGTTCCTCAAGTTGCTTTATCACTTAATAATTTATCATGGGCATCATTTCTGTTTTACTACATACTGAACAATTTCATTCTTTCTGGTGGAATATTGTCATTCTCTTAAATTTTAAGCTATTTCTTATCACCTAAGGAATCCATGCTCATTGTAAAATATTTAAATTGCATGAAAAGGTGTAAAGTGAAACGTTAAATGCTCCCTCAATCCCAATCCCCTAAATCTTTCTCTCCAGAAGTAACCACTGCTATTACCATTTTCCAAATGTGTGTGCATTAAAGGAAAAACGAATGCTATTATATAAAAACACTCTTTTGAAACTTCTCTTTGGGTCTTAAACCTGTGTCTTGAACTTCTGTCCAGATCAGTGATCTGCCCTCTCTTTCCACAGTTACGGGGAGCCCTCATGGAGCAGCGGTTAAAGCATTCGGCTGCTAACCAAAAGGTTGGCGGTTCAAACCCACCAGCCGCTTCCCGGGAGAAAGATGTGGCAGTCTGCTTCAGTAAAGATTTACAGCCCTGGAAACCCTGTGGGGCAGTTCTACTCTGTCCCATCAGGTCACTATGAGTCATAATCAACTCAGTGGCAGTGGGTTTGGTTTTTTGGTCCCATGGTTGCGTGGTGGCCCCTTGCGGGTCTGTGCTGTCATTTATGTATACCTGCTTTACTTGAGACTTCAATTCTTGTGCATATCCCTGTGGGATTTTCAATGCTTACTGCCACCCCCCGCTGCCCCCCTACCCCCTATTCCTAAAGATTCTCTGCAGCTCAACCCTGCCCTGGTGTTCCTAGGACACATGAAAAGTCTCTCCATTCCACTTGCACACAGTAAGAGATCTGTGGATGTGTATGCTTGGTTGTTATTCAAAGGCCAAAATCAATTCAGTTGGCGCTTTCCTTTGCCTTCCCAGAAGGTGTCACTAGAGGATGGAAATTACATGATTTTAAAGTAGAGAAAAACGTGGCCAGTTTTTACCATCCTACCTCCCTTTTTGCCACTGATTTCCTAGGGTTCCGTCATCCCTTTGCCACCCACCCCCATAAGGTAACAATGCATTTTCCAAACTCTTCTGATTTTAAATTCGAGTACCAAGAATGAAGGTGGGGCCCTTCCTCTGACTCTCCCACTCCCCCACCAGTTCATCAGTATCTCTCTCCTGCTGCATTCCACTCTAACTCCTGCCTCCTCGCTCTCTTCCTCTGCCTCAGGGGATGTCAGGAACGACATCTACATTACTCTCCTACAAGGTGACTTTGACAAGTACAACAAGACCACGCAGAGGAATGTGGAAGTGATCCTGTGTGTTTGCACGGAGGACGGCAGAACGATGCCCGTAAGGGACTCCGCTACTGCTCTGGGTGACAGGGCCACCATTGTGGGGGCTTATGCTCATAAAAATTTGTTTTTCCTAGCCAGAATTATGCTAAGTGCCAGGTGCCTTTGGGACTGCTGTTAAGTAAGATGATCTACCCCTTTTAAGCTTGGTTAGCACTGTGTCCCATAATAAGATTGCATTTTGTTCTTTGTTTGCACCAAAGCAGTTTTTCAATGTCTATTCCTTCCCTTTCATGACCCCTTGTCTTAGTCAGAGTTCTCTACAGAAACAGAACCAGTAAGATAGAGAGATAGAGGAATAGAGAGAGACAGGTAGACAGGTATTTATTTTAAGGAATTGGCTCATGTGATTGTGAGGGGCTAGCAAGTCCCAAAATCCATAGGTCAGCCAACAAGAAGAGTGAAGAGTAAAGGAGAGTTCTGGGAAAATGTCTCTTTATAGTCTGCAGGTAGAATATACCCTAGGGAAACTCTCTTTTTGCTCTTAAAGATTTCAACTGATTGGTTGAGGCCCACCCACATTATAGAATGTACTCTGCTTTACTTAAGGTCAGCTGCATCTACACTACTATTTGACCAAACAACTGGACACATAGCCCAGTATAACCATCATATCCCTTCTCCTTTTTCCACTTGACCTGAGCTTATAGGTTTGCTTTTTGCCATTAAAATGTTGCTCTCATTGAAACCTGAACTGATTGGTTCAGGTAAAACTCATGGCAAGAAAGAGGATCAATGCAGAGCCTTGGGCTGGTGTGGGGACTTGCGGTGTCCTCAAAGCAGAGGCTCCCAACACTTCATCTAACACTTTATCCCCTTAGCACACAGCCAGAAATTCTGGTGGAAAGCTTTATTCTTAAACTGGTCTCCACAGGGCTAGCAGAGTATATTCAAGAATGCTAAGCACATTGCTCTAAGTATTTATATAGCGTATGTCCTGTACAATATTTGTCATGTATGTTTACATTTATTTACTTGTATTTCCTTTAAGGTTGTCAACTCTTGTGTCCATTGTGTAGGAGGGTTTTGCTTCTCAATTTCTCCTCTCGAAGTACTTAGCTGAAAATAAAATTAGCTCTCAACACAAGTTTCAGAGTGGGAAAATATTCCTCTTAGGCCACAACAGGTGATCAGGTAGCAAAGTGGGGCGTAGGGGTATGAATCAGAGTGGGGGTCTGAGTATTGACAAGTCATCAGCTCTAGTGTTGGTCTGGGGCTCTGGCTGACTTTGCTGACCTCTGCAAGGTCAGCTTCTTGGTGAGCTTAAATCTAAGAATACCTAACATTCATAGAAGAATTACAGTACGCCAGGCATTGTGATAAGTGTGCTTCGTTATCATGATTATCCCCATTTTACAGATAAAAATGAATGAAGTTAAGCAACTTGCCCAAGGTTGTACAATTAGTATATGGCAGAGCTGGGGTTTGATTCCAGGTTCCAGACCTTTTTAACCACTTCACTATAATGCCTCTACATTTTTTTTTTTAACCTCCAATTTAGTTCACATTTTAAAAATGAGGCTAATAACAACTTCTATCCAATTCTGCAAAGATTCATAATTATTTTTTAAATTTAAAAGAAATCCCCACAAATCCCTTTTTGTTCATAAGGACTGGCCCCATTAATTAATATCGAATTGAGCAAAATCCAAGCGTTGAATTCATCTTCCTTTTGTTGGATTCTGAAACTTTTCTAAAAAACAGAACAGTGAGAAACACTTTGCTCAAAGGAACACAAGGGAAGCAGAGAGGATTTTTATCTGAAAGGAAAATTGCAGTGCAAGAATGTATAGACCATTGCTTTGAAGGTATTTTTAATCCAACTACCTGTTAGAGAACTCTTTAACCTCTGCTTCATTTTTTAAAACACTGATATGCATGCCTCCAGTGTTGCCAGAGGACAAGTTAGATGGCACAGTCAGCAACAGGAAAGCAGGCAGGTTATCTCATTTCTGGCCTGAGCGACCCATTCTTATTTCCAACTTGGCAACCCTTTTGAGTCACACCTAGCTGGGCTGAACAGATATACTTATCAAAGATGCATATATAAGCAGGTATTCTAGGTGCTGAAACAGAAAGGTAACTCTGGGACATGGTGATAATTTGCAGTTTCATCTATTAGGGAAGTTATGGGGGAGTTGCGTTGACTGACTATTGAAAATTGCTGAGGAAGCCTGTGGGAGTCTTTTCTTTCTGTATTTGCAGAAATAAGTATTAGTGGCTAATTAAATGTCAGGCAGTACATTCCAACACCCCTGTTTGATACCAGCAGGTTTTTGTGAGAACAGCCTCCTTTAGGGCTACCAGTTTAGGGATATCCGATTTCCCTTCCTGCTCTAGGTGCACGCGGCTTTTGGCAGAGTGGGACCAGAGGGCAGAGAAGCAAGCCTGCCCTGCTCAGTTTGGCTTGTCATGGAGCTTGCTCAGGACACGGTGTGGGGGGGTGGGGGAAGAGGAGGCCAATAGCAGAGAAGCTAACAGGGTGGGTTCTGGGGTCAAACAGTGTTCAAATTTCAGCCTTCCCTACTATTGGCTGTGCCATCTTGGGCAAGTTTATCCATCTATGAAAGAGGTAAGATAATCTCTTTCTCATGGAGCTGCAGGCTAGACAAAATGGTAGGGGTAAAGCACCTGGAATGCAGTAAATACTAACAGGAAGGAGGGTGACATTCTGGGAAGATGGACCCACTGCAGGGTGAAGCTCTTGGAGGGCATCAAAGAGGGTCAAATGGGCAATCCAACACGGATACCTGAAACAAGTTTCCAGAGAAAAAAAGGCTCTAATGGTGGGCCCAGAGGTTGTCTGCTTTTCTGAGAGCAGCCAGCATATGAGGTGGGACATATGGGATAGGGAGGCAGTATGGTATAATGATCAAAACAATGACCTCTGGGGCAAGCAGCCAGGCTCAAAGTCTGGCTCCACTAGGATTAACAGATGACCGTGAGCAAGCTCCATAACCTCTCTAAGCCCGAGATTCTCATCTGAAAACAGAACCAGCAATGACATCTTACTCTTGTGAATGTCAAGTGAGGTAATCTACATAATAGGTGTTCACTAAGTTAGCTGTTATTATTAGAAAGGTACAGTGAGCCCCCAGCTTGATTCCCACCTTGTTATGCTTTTTGGCATCTTCCCCATGTTGTGATCTTGCTGGTGTAGATTGCTTTCTGACTCTCCAAGTGCTTTTGCATCCACCGTGCCATCTCTTCCTCCGTGATTCCTATGAGGTAAACAGGACATGCTTTAGGAGTCTGGTTTTCTCTCCTACTGAGGTGCCTCTTCCAAAGCCACAGAGAAAGTCAACATTACCTTTGATTCCTACTCAGATTTTCTTAAACTGACCTAAAACTTCACCACCCCAACCAGGAGCTCTAACTATTCATTGGGGGCTTCGGGGGTGGGGAATATGGAAAATTATTGACCAGTCTTACTTGAGACCTTTGAGTCTATGTTTTCCCTAAAACTGAGCTCAGTCCTAGTTGCGATGCTCTCTTGAAACGCTTTGCAATGTTGGTTTTATTTATGAAGTGTTGAGAGTGAGGACCATTATCTTAGTCCTTTCTCAGAATATCACTGAGAGTTTTTTCCCCAGCCTTAGGGAATCAAATATTTTCATCGTCAGGATGGTTTTGTGAGATGCGGTTGCCTGCTGTACAGCAATTTTATGTTCAGCAGAGATATATGTGTATTTCCAGATTTTATAAGCTGCATGGGATTCACTAGAGCTGCAGAAACTCTAAGCCCATAAATATCACGAGCTATAAATATTTGTAGGCTGGAAAACATCTAGGTTGTTACAGAAGGAACGCTGGACTAAGAGTTAGAGGACGTGGGAAGTAGTCCTAGCTCTGCCACTTTTAGGGCAAGTGACTTAACTTCTGAGGGGTTCAGTTTACTCAGCTGTGAAATGGGGACAGTAATGGTAATCATCAGAGGTGGTTGTGAGGATTGAATTGAGTAAGATAGTGTGTGTAAAGAGTTTTGCATGATGCGGGACACAAAGCGTTCTTTAAGTGGTTAGAAGAATCTTTGGAAGCATGATTTTAGTTCATTGTCTCAAAAAGTTCTGGAATGCTGCATCCCAGGGCAGATCAAGAAAGTTGTGTGGCTTCCCTCATTTCCTACATGTTTGCCCTCTCCCAGACGGAGTTCAATGCTTATGCTTATTTTTATAGAGGTACATTCTGAAAGGACTTGATGTCCTTATTTTCAAATGGGTTCAATTTGGTGGCAAGTACTAGCAGTCAATATTGAAACTGTGCTCTTTCTTTTGCTATAGCTCAAAAGCAAAGAGGGGGCTTTCCAGTGAGAGGGGCAAGGCTCTCCTTCCCCAGTTTGGCTCGGTTGACGAGGGTTACAGAGTGCCTACCGTGTGCCCAGCCTTGGTGACTCAGCATGGGCAGGGTCAAGGACCCATTGGAGAATCTGATGGAATCTGGTGAGAGGGATGGACGCTCTCACCATAAAAATACCCAGATGCACACAGTTTTGCAATTTCAGGGAACCCCTGGGGCTCTAAAGCCAGTCTTTATGTCCCTAGGAGTATGGTGACTTGAAGTTAAATCCATTGATCTGGTATAGTAATCATACCTAGGCCCCACCTGGCTGACCCTCGTTTGGATCTGGTTTTGGAACCAAACAGTTGGAATGAACAGAGATAGAATTAGCCACTGGCATACTCTATTACAAGATTATTCCTTGTTCCCCAGGTAGCTCTTTTCTGAAACTCTGAGGGTGATTTTTATGGCTAAGAGTACATATCCTGTGCAGACAGGTATGCTTGCTCTGTGCTCCCTCTGTCCTTTCTGCTTGGGATGCCCTTCCCACACTTAGCTCTAAGCCAACTCAGAATCTTCCTTCAAGATGCTTGATGGTCACTGCCTCCAGGAAGCGTTCCCTGAATGCATAGGCTACACTTTCGTGCTGCTTTTCTGGGCTCCATCGTAGGGTGTATATACATCTGCCATTGCATCATGCTGCTGTGGTGATTTGTCTGCTTATTCAGTGTTTTCTGTATCAAACTGTGAGCACCTGACATCAGGTTCAGTACCTGACTCATCTGTATCCCCAGTACTTGCATGAGCCTGGTACCGAGAAGATGCTCAGACAGTGTGGGCTAAATTGAGCTGCTGTGCCCCAGCCCCTTGCCCTAAACTTGTTCTCCAAGGTGGGAGCCTGTGTGTCTCTCTGAAGCCTGTGCTGTCTCCCCTTACCCAGCTCCCAAGCATCGTGGTGTGTTAGCATTAGAAATACATCAGAATGAGGTACTGCTTGGCTGATCTGAGCCTGTTTGTAAACTTTGTGAACATTCAGATTTAGAGTACAAATAGGATTAATAAGACTGGCAGCACGCAGTAGTAACTCCAAGGCTGGTTACCATTTACTGTAAGGCAACCATGCCAGTGCCTGGCATGCTCCAGTGGTTTCCAGAATGCAAGTAATAGAATTTCTGTAGTTAAGCAGCTGTCATTCCTGGGGCCAGGGATGCTCATGTATACATCCGTAATGTAGAAGGGCTGTGATGGGTACCTGGCAGGAGGGTTGGGGAAAGGCAGGGTTATCCCAGGCAATATGGCTGGCCTTGGCTTTTGCACCAAAATTACCCAAGCACAAAAAATAGCAATTCTGCAGTATTTTCTCTCTTTTCATTTTTCTTGGGTCAGAATGCCATTTGCGTGGGAGCTGGGGACAAGCCCATGAACGAGTATCGCTCTGTCGTGTACTATCAAGTCAAACAGCCACGTTGGATGGAAACAGTCAAGGTAACAATCATAATAATTAATGACGACAGCAATCATATATTATCTAGTTCTAATGACGAAGCAGGTGGTTTTAAGTGCTTTATTTAAATTAGTTCATTTATTACTTACAACAACCCAATGAGGTCCGTGCTAATATTACCTCCATTTTGCAGATGAGGAAACTGTGGCACAGAGAGGATAAGTAACTTGCCCATGATCACACTACTAATAAGTATCAGAGCTGAGATTCGAACTTGTGCAGTCTGGCTCTGGATCTGTGCTCTTAACTACTAAGGAAGGGAATGGAAATGGCCTGGAGCAATTAGCATTCTTTCTCCTTCTATGAGAGTAATAGGAGAGGCAGTTAAGAGCCTGGACCCTGGACCCAGAGGGCGCAGGTTCGTATTCTGTCTCTGCCATTCACTTACTGTTTGACCGTGGGCAAGTCTTTCAACTTCTCTGTGCTCTGATTTCCTTATCTATAAAATGGGAGCAGTTGGATGACTATGAAGATTAAAGGATTTAATGCACAGAACACTGTTAGAAAAGGACTTGGAAGAGAGTACACACTTAATAAGTATTAGCCAGTATCATACTTGGTAGGTTTTTCTTAGTCTGAAAAACCTAACTGGATTTTGCACTCCTTCAAGATACCCCTCAGACACTTGACCTTTGCCTGTTTCTTACCCACCCTATTTAAGGCAGACTGAGTTATAGTACTAGGTAGCTTCCTCCCTGTTCTGTGTTGTCTGTGTGGAGGTGGAGTGGGGTGGGAGGGTGGGTAGGATAGGTGTTGTTGCTGTTGTTAACTGCTGTTGAGTCATCCCCTGACCCATGGTGACCTTATGTCCAGTGGGTTTGGACTGTTGTGATCCATTGACTGATTTTCAGAGGTAGATCTCCAGGCCTTTCTTCCTAGTTTGGAAGCTCTGCTAAAACTTGCTCAGAGTTATAGCAACATGCCAGACTCCACTGACAGAACGGGTAGTGGCTGCACATGAGGTGCATTGACCAGGAATCAAACCCAGGTCTCCTGCATGGAAAGTGAGAATTCTACCATGAAACCACCAGTGTCCCATAGGGTAGGTGTAAAAAATACCAAATCCATTGCCGTTGAGTCAATTCCAACTCATAGTGACCATATAAGACAGACTAGGACTGTCCCATAGGGTTTCCAAGGAGCAGCTGGTGGATTTAAACTTCCAGCCTCTTGGTTAGCATTTAATCTCTTTAACCACTGTGCCACCAGGGCCCTGGGGGTAGCTGTAATAGTTCCAAATATGTGACGCAGGGTCTCCCTCACAATCTTTCTTATACATTGTGTCCCCAAAAACATATTCTGTGGAATACTGATTAAGGGGTGTCACTTTAAAGTTGTGTTTCCTGGACAAATAGAAGTGAGAAATACTGAGAAGTTTGAGAACAAAGTCAAAAGGCCGCGTTATTGCAGGTTCTCAGAATCATTAAGATGTAAACACACTATGCAAATCTGCAAAAGGAAGAGAAAGCATTTCCCAAACATCTTGGACCTGGAGCTTTTCCTTTTTTCCTAGCATTGTATCCCAGGGCTAGGGTTCTGTTGAATGTATTTTAGAAATTCCTTGTTCTAATCTAAGCAGAGTTTGGGGCAGACAGGCTTGTGTCCAGCTCAATTCTGGGGCCAATTATGGACATACTTCTGGGAAGGATTTAGAGTGTCTGAAGGAACCTTCTCTAGCTCTGGATTACAGCAGAGCTCATCATCCATAAGGGCATGGGGGATCTCAGAGGTACCTTCCAGGATCTGAAATAATTCCCTGGTAGGTGTGTGGTGGTGTGTTAGGAAGTGGAAATGGTTTCCCAGTGAGTGAGCTCCCTGGTTCTCATGATCACCCTTCATTGATCTGGAACCTAACCAATGTGTAGTTGTCACATGGTCCTCTGTGGATGGTGTCCAGCCCACTGAGCCATGCCATCCTACTCACCAGCGAAGAGTGGCGAAGTTTACAAGGCAATGCAAAGCTATAAAAGGCCAATTAATTCTTAAAGATGCCCTACTGGAAGGGCACCTCAGATGGAGGTGGCATTAACCCCAAATATTCACATTAGCAGATTGTCACAGTAAGCAGAAGGGAATATCTTGCACTGGAAGAAGAAAGCAAATTTGGAATTAATTCAGTGAACAGTCAGGGAATGATCCCAGCTTCAAATATCTCTGCCTTGTCATTGGTAACATTCTTCACTCATTTTGTTCTCTGACCCCAAACTCAAGGTATACACATGACTTCTTTTTCAGTTATAGCTATTTAAATCCAGTGAGTCTTGCATTGTCATATACATTCCTATTTTCCTCATTGGGTCTCCCTATATCTCTTCAAAATGATGACTTGCCCAACTTTGGGGTCAGAAAGTCACTGGACTGGGTTGGTTTTTTTCTTCTTCATGTTCTACCGCACCCCAGTTATGTATCTTTGCTAGCCCTTGTCACATGGCTGTTACGTGTCGCCCCATGTGAACTGTGAGCAGGGACTCTGCCTTCCAAGAGCACTGCCAGTGCCTCACACGATTGTAGCTTATGGTAAGCATTTAGTACGTAGGCAGTGAAACTGGACTGCAGTTGCCCACAAGGCTCTTGGTTCTTTTGCTCTGTGTGAACACACAGACAAATGGTGGGTGATCCCAGGCTCATGATTTCATTTTCTAGAACAGAACGTGCCCCAGGGTATACATCTGTTTGGCTTTTGATAGTCATCTGTACGGTTGTCCCTTTTTAAAATCAAAGTGTTTTTTGCACAGGTAGCTAAGCCTCTCTGCTTTGGCCTGAATCGCACATTGTGGAGAAAGCTATGAAGCTTCGGGAGGGAGGGCCAGTGCAGAGCCAGTCCTAAAGCATCTCAATCAATGATGCCAGCCATCCACTCGTCGGACAGTAGTTTGTCTTAGTTCTGTGTCCTCGGAAACAAAAGCATCTGGACATGTGTCCAACTAAGGATGGGAATGAACCCTAGGATTTTTCCGAATATTATTGGATTAAAGCATTTATATTAATTTGCATAAATGCGAATCCTCTAGCAACCCCCCTAATGGCCATTCCTAATTTGCTAAGCCCCGCTGCAATTAATTGCCAGAAACTCCGGGAGTGTGTAAGGAAAATGCGCATTGTGCGGTTTGCAGTGCATCAAATCCTGTGTTAAAGTTATGTGACTTTCATATCAATTTAGGGAGATTCATTTCTCTTCACTATAATTTACAGACCTCTTTTCATTGGCCGGGAATGCAATTTGCCAAATGGTACTTTATTTTGGTACTTTATTTTCTCTTCATAGCTAGTTCTTATATAATTTATTTACAGTTCATCAGACTTGATGGATGGGTAATAAATCAGCATGCAGCACTCTCAGTTAAATGGTCAGGTTGCCTTTTAGGGGTAGGGTGAGGTGGGGAGGGCCATTTAACTCATTGTCGCTGAGTTCTGGTTTCTGTCTGCTGAGGTGGCTGTCCCTATCGAAGACATGCAGAGGATCCATCTGCGATTCATGTTTCGGCATCGGTCCTCTCTGGAATGTGAGTACTCAGCCAACTAGCATCTCTGAAACCCCCCAAAGGGGAGAAGAGTGGGAGAGTTGGGTGGCTCATTTATCATTCTCTTTTCTGACCTCACCATGTTATTTCCAGCTAAGGACAAAGGAGAAAAGAACTTCGCCATGTCCTACGTGAAGTTGATGAAGGAAGATGGAACCACTCTGCATGATGGATGTCACGACTTGGTTGTTCTAAAGGTACCATGAGCTGGAACTAGCTCTATTTGCAGGGAGGGTGGCATGGAAATTAAGGTGGGGGGGTGGGCAATGACAGGAGTACTTAGTAGTTAGCAGCCCAGTAAACCGGTTGTCATTGAGTTGAGTCCGATTCATGGTGATCCCATCTGTGTCAGAATAGAACTGTGCCCCATAGGGTTTTCAATGGCTAATTTTTCAGAAGTAGATCGCCAAGCCTTTCTTCTGAGGTACCTCTTGGTAAACTCAAACCTCTAGCCTTTTGGTTAGCAGCTGAGCTTATTAACCATTTGCTTTACCCAGGGACTCTGTGGTTTGGAGCAGGGACCCCAAAATCACACACACAAGGGTTTAAGCCCTGACTCCACCACTTTTACCAGCTGTGTGGCCTTGGACAAAAACTTAACCTCTCTATGTCTCTGTTTCCTCATATATGAGCCCTCCTTGAATAATTGTGAGGATTAAATGAGACAGTGCATGTAAACATGACAATGATGGGTACATGGAAGCACTCAGTAAATGGTAAAGGCTATTATTCCATTGAGAATGGGCTGTTGATTCTGTAAGGACTTTTGTGGATTGTACAGAAGACCAACAAGAGAGACTTGAGAGATGTCACAGTGTAATTAATGAAAAAATATTAGAATTTGCAGTTCAGATCTTGCTGCTCACTAATATCTAAGATCGTATCATGTGTATCCCTGAGTCTGTTTTCTTTTTCCTAAGTGGGGAGGTAATGAGATGTCCCATGTGAAAGTGCTGTATATGCTATAAAGGGTGTACAACTGTCCCAGTGTTATTTTATACCATGAGATTTGTGCTGTTTTTGAGAAGTGGGGAAGGGTTTGCCCTGATCTTACCTGCACGCTTTCCCACAACCCTTAGACAGCAGAATGCATTCTGCCAGCATGTGGTTGGAGGCAAAGTGTGTGGCTGTGAAATAGGAGAAGGTTAAGTGGTCAGCACAAGGATTGAACGCTTGAATATGGCTTCCTCAATCTGTAGGCTGAAATTGCCCCTTTTCCTGTGGCTCACATGGCAACACGACCTCATCATATGATTACCTTCTTTGAGCCTCTCTGACTTTTCTGGAAAAACTCCCTTTCTTCAGTGCAGCCATCTGTTTTTCCTCATTTAGCACATGGCAAGGCAGTTCTTGGCTTGAGAGCCATTTCTCCCACTAGAGTGTGACCTCCTTGGGAGCAGAGGCCCAGTTGCAGCCAGTTTTCAAGTTACTCACCCTCGTTAAGTCTCCGTTTCCTCATCTATAAACAGGGTGGTAGCAGTATCAGCTTCATATGATTGTTGTGAGGCTTAAATGAGATGAACTAAGGCGTAGTGCAGCTCCTGGTGCATAGTAAGGGCTCAATAAATGTTATTTCCTGTAATTCTACCTCTAATGATTCACATCAACATTCTAAGGGACTTATGTGTCAGTTGCTATGCTGAGTACTCCATATGCATTAACCTATTTAGTTCTCACGAGAATTCTAGGAGTAGGCAATAGTATTGTCCTTAGGATAACCAGTCACCAGTGAGTCAACTCCAACTCATGGTGACCTCATGTGTGTCAGAGTAGAACTGTACTCCATATGGTTTTCAATGACTGGTTTTTCAGAAGCAGATCACCGGGCCTTTCTTTCAAGGTGCCTCTGGGTAGACTTGAACCTCTAATCTTTTGGTTAGCAGCCAAGTGTGTTAACTGTTTGCACAAAAATGAGGCATGGCGAGGCCAAGGAACGTATCCAGAAAGGCATATGCTTGTTAATGATGGAAGGAGGTCTAGATCCCAGGGCTGTCTGACTCTACTGCCTTAGCTGTGAACTTCTACTTTAAACTGATTCCTTCTCCTGCTAGGGGGCATGTGTTACGATCTCAAAAAATCCATAATGAATTAACATGGCCTGTCTGGAAACCTTCAGTTTCCTTTTTGCCATTGGTATTAATGAAGTTTGCAGAGCCTTCAACTGGTTAATCAGCCCCCTTTCCACTAATAGAACTTCAGATTTTTCCCTGTTGAGTGGACAAACAGCCCTGCTGGTTATTGCTCTTTGATGATTTTTCTCTCCATTTCTGACCCTCCACACCTTGCAGCATGTAATCTGGCCGCTGGAAGCCCTGTGTAGCATTGGGCTGGTAGCTTTGGCCTGGGGCAGTAACCAAACTGCTGTTTTCAGGGAGACAGCAAGAAGATGGAGGATGCCAGTGCTTACCTGACTCTTCCTTCTTATCGACACCACATGGAAATCAAGGGGTCCACCTTGAGCCGAAGCTCTAGCAGCGTCGGAGGGCTTTCTGTCAGCTCCCGGGATGTGTTCTCCATTTCCACACTGGTGTGCTCCACAAAGCTCACCCAGAACGGTAAAGTAACCATCGGGAACTTGTGTGTGTGTGTGCATGTGTGTGCATGGTCATGCACACACATGCAGAGGTTCTAATAAGGACACTTTAGGCCAGAAATAGTAATCCTACTTGTCTGGACTGTATTTTAGTGGGCTTGCTGGGTTTACTGAAGTGGCGTATGAAGCCTCAACTGCTACAGGAGAATTTAGAAAAATTGAAGATTGTGGATGGAGAAGAAGTAGTAAAGGTCAGTGGGGCTTCATTTTATTTATATCTGTCTACCACTTGACAGAGCTTCAAATCATGGGTGGCTTTTGGGGAGAAATAAGTGGTCAAAGGAAATGGGGCAACTTTTATCTGACAATGGGGCACACCGCCCCAGGTTGCCGTGGGGAACCTTTATTGGGAAATCTGGGGATGTGACTTGGTTCAATGGGTACTGAATGTTGAGTGGCATATGGTTGTGCTCAATCTCTGGGAAAAGAGAAGTCTGGGTTTAGATTCCAGCTCACCCACTTGCCACTATGTGTGTGATATTATGTCTATGACCTACCTCTCAGGGTTGTTGTGAGCGTTGAAGGTGATAATGTGTTAAAATCACTCAGCAGGTCTCTTACACATAGTACACAATAATTGAACTAAAGCATTTAAAACATATGAAGTTCGATCAATAGTAACTATTAACTATTTTTTGTTGTTATATGTTGCTATAGTAGTGTGATCTTGTAGCACTACATGCATAGAATAAACCCAAGAATAAAATGTATTCTTGGTTTCCTCTGCTTAGAGAGCATCATGTATTAAAGATGAGAAAGGGAAAGACATCAGGCTCACATTTTAAGTGAAACAAGCAGAAAACACAATGCAAATGGCAGACGTAGTGTTGCATCCACATGGTGGTGGAGGATATAAAGTGTCTTAAGTGCAGGTCTAATGAAAGCAACCTTCCTCTGCAGCAGTATGAGTTCGGACAAGCATTTCCCAGCAGTCCTGGTGGTCTTGCTTCCGTCATGAACTTGGTACAGCAAGAAACTCAGGAACTAAATGGTTTAATATGGTAGCTCTGTGTTTGGAAGGACTGTAGGAAATATTAACCTATCCTTTAAGAAGGAGAGGAATCAAATTTTATTTAATTGCCCATACATAGAGAAGCAGTGGTAGAATTTCCAGGTCAATGCTCTTAACGTGCACTATTGATCCCCTTACTTTGTTCAACAATGGCAGGGAAATTCCCCAGACAACCTCTTTTACAACGTCTATTTCTTTTGGAGAGCCCTGGTGGCACAGTGGTTAAGAGCTTGGCTGCTAACCAAAAGGTCGGCAGTTCGACTCCACCAGCTGCTCCTTGGAAACTCTGGGGCAGTTCTATTCTGTCCTATAGGGTTGCTAAGAGTCAGAATTGACTTGACAGCAACAGATTTATTTTGGGGTTGTTATTTCTTTTGGGCAGCTTGGAGAAATCATCTGAGAGGAAATTCCATTATCTCTCTTTTGCCTCCTTTTTTTTTTCTTAAAAAAAAAAAAACTTTGTTATTGAAATATAATATACATACAGGAAAATATATACAGAGCATTTATCTTGAGAGTACAGCTCAGTGCATGTTTACATGTGCACACACCTGTGGGCCCACTACCCAGGTCAAGATAAAGAACATTTTCAGCAATGCAGTAAGTTTCCTCAGACCCAGACTCCGTCAATAACCTCCTCCTCCCTAGGTGTAACCACTATTCAGATTACCATCATCATGGATGAATTTTTGCCTTTCTTAAACTTTATAAAGATAGAATCATAAAGAATGAAAATTTTTGTTTCAGACCTTTCCCTCAACACAATGTCTGTGAAAGTTATCTCACATTGCTGCATGTCAGACTACTTTGTTCTTTTTCATTGCTGTGTTGTATTCTGTAGTGTAAAAATACCACGATATAGACACCATTCTGCCACTGATAGACACTATTCTTCAAGTTCTGGCTCTTATGAATAAAATTGTAACAGACCTCTTCATTCATTCATTTATTTTAACTCCCCATTCTCCCCTTCCCCAGCTCCTGGTACCCACTAATTTTGTTTTGTCTCGATGGATTTGCCTATTTTAGATATTTCATGTAAGTGGGATCATACAATATTTATTGTTTTGTGTCTGGCTTATTTCACTCAGCTTAATGTTTTCAAGGTTCATCCGCACTGTAGCATGCATCAGAATTTCATTCCTTTTTGTGGCTGAATAATGTTCTGTTGAATGGATATACCACATTGTGTTTATCTATTCCTCTGTTGATGGACACTTGGGTTGTTTCCATTTTTTGACTATTGTAAATAGTACTGCCGTGAACATTGGTATACACTGTCTAGTTGAGTCTCTCCTCTCAATTATTTTGGGTATGTGCCGAAAAGTGGAATTGCTGGGTCATATGGTAGTTTGTTTAACTTTTTTAGGAACTGCCAAGCTATTTTCCACAATGGCTGCACCATTTTACATTCCTACCAGCAATGTATGAGTGTTATAATTTCTTTACATCCTCACCAAGACGTGTTGTTTTCCATTTTTTTGAAAATAGCTATCTTAGTATATGTTGCAGTGAATCTCTTGAACATGGCTTCTAGTGACTGTGTGAACTCATTCTCCTGGGTAAACACTTAAAGAGTGGAATCTGTGGATCATCTTTACTCTTCCTTAATGTGACCTTCATTATTTGTCTAGTTTCTCCAAGACACTCTGGATGCCCTCTTCAACATTATGATGGAGCATTCTCAAAGTAATGAGTATGACATCCTCGTCTTCGACGCACTGGTAAGAGGGAAGGGACAGGCATTTGGCTGGCATTAGTGTATGTCTATTGCGAGAGTACTGAGAACTTGTGTCCCTTGTGGCCCTTCTCATGAATGCTTTAGATGCATTATATCATTTGGCAACCAGGCCAACGAATGATCTGCTGTTTCCTTTTATTCATTTTGAGTTCCTTTGAAAGCATCAGGCAGGATGGGTGAAAGGAGAATTTTAAGTGTTGATGTCAGGTTGGTACTGTTGAAAGTATGGTGAAGCTGGATACTGTGAGTGATCCCTTCAACTTTGCATGAATACTGGGAGCTAGTCCCTAGCAATGTTGTAAAGCACACAATATGTTTTCTAACTCCCATTGTACCTCCTTCTTGCTCATATTCTCTGACTTCTCAGAGCCATTACACACTTCCTGCCTACCCAGAAACTTTCAAGGTGGTATGCCATTCATATCTTTCTTCTCTCCATCTTTCCAAATGGTCTCTTCCTCCTCTCCCTGTCACAACTCATTTTCTCAGGGTCATGTCAAAATAAACATAAGAAACATCTGCATTAGAGTATCAGTGACCAATAAGCTCTTGACGTGTTAGGGACACTTGTATTTTTACAGAGGTTGCGTGGAGACAGCCATTTTTAACCCAGTGCTTCCTAAGTGGACTCCTTGCAATGCTAGCCTTGCCAAAAAGAAACTTCATGAAAAAAAAGATAACTTTGATTAAATAACTTAGGGAAGTGCTTCACATTGCATGACCCTCTTGAAGATTCCTGATACATATAAATGTATTAAAGGCTCTGAAAATTCCTACAATAAAGAAAGCAGTTTAACAATGGTTACCTAGGATTTCTCAAACTCATTTGACCGTGAGATCCTTTCATGTTATAACACCCTGTGGCAACCGAACTCCTGGATGAACAGATGAGAAATAAAGAATTTTGATAGGGGTTCAGTTATGCCATGTAAATATAGCTTCTGCTCCTGGGTTTTCCCTGAAAACACTGATTCCTTGTGTCTTCCTCAGATCTACATAATAGGACTCATTGCTGACCGGAAATTCCAGCATTTCAACACCGTTCTGGAGGCTTACATTCAACAGCATTTCAGTGCTACTTTGGCTTACAAGTAAGTCACTAAGCACATGGAAATTTCATTTCTACCTCCTGTATTTCTACAGGATGTGTAGGGCACAAGGAACCTGAGTGCTTTCCTTCTGTAACCAGCCAGTGTGAGTTCTAACTTTTCTGACATTATCAACCCATCCCAAGCATGCCCGGTTTATTTGGATATCAATAAAAATATGTAAGCCCATGGCTTGCGATGAATAGTATGGTAACAGAAGTACTTGGAGGTGTCCATTCATTCTTTCCATCATTCATTTATTCAACTATCACTTACTGAGCAGTTACTTGTATAGGCACTGAGATTCAAAGATGAGACAGGAGGAAGTGCACATGCCAAGTAGCTCAGTATATCTCAGATATAGGGTACTTAGGGTTAGGGATGGGAGATGATGCTGGAAAGGTTGATGGCGGCCAGGTTGTGAAGGGGCTTTGAAAGTCAGGCCAAATAGTTTGAAGTCTGATGGTAGTGAAGAGAAATGGAAAGTTTCTTAGCAAGGGAGTTCCATGATATTGCAAGAATATTTTCTGTAGGAAGAAAAGACTGAAAAGGACATTATCACCACCATTATTCCTCCTTATACCCTGATTGTGACTAGTTCTCCTAGTCAGAAGATTTTTTTTTGCTCACTACTTTTTTTTCTTTGCTTGCTTTTTAGGAGTGGTAAATAATTATTCACTGCCTGTGATACATCTATTTTTTAAGCTAAGTTATTTTTATGCTTGCAAATAGGTGAGTGAGCATGACTCCATCACCACCTTGAACCTTTGATTGAATGTCTTATAGTTTACTGAGAAAACTAATTACCATGCTGTGGGCTGGAAAGAGATATATTTTGAAAATATACTCCTTTTTTCAGGAAATTGATGACGGTTCTGAAGACTTACTTGGATACGTCCAGCAGAGGGGAGCAATGTGAGCCAATCCTAAGAACTCTGAAAGCTTTGGAATATGTGTTCAAGTTCATTGTTCGGTCGAGGACATTATTTTCACAGTGAGTACTTGTATATAAGAGTGATTGATTAGCTCTGCAATTCCTCTGGGATACAAGAGTATTTGTACTGTTGGAGAAACTCTCTTAAAGAATTATATCCAGCCATCACTCAAAAAAATCCAACTTAGAAAGTTAGGAATATGCAGTAATTGTACCCTCTAAGTTCACTTGGGAAAAAAAGAAAAAAAGTAAGAAAGAAAGATATCTTGTCTGTTAGTCTGAAGCTAACATTTTATACAGTTATGTTTCATCCAATGAATGGGATTTGTGTTTTGAGGCTCATCTGTGTTTCATCTAACATTTTTCATTTGATTTGAGATATGGTAAAAACTTACCAGGACTCTATATTCAGTGATGGAGGGACTGGGACTGGGGAGAGCAGAACTCAGGTGGTTTGACATTTATTTGGCTCCAGTAGGTTGTACAGAGCTCTCATGGTGCAGTGGTTAGGCGTTCAGCTGTCAACCAAAAGACTGGCAGTTTGGATCCACCAGCCACTCCATGGGAACCCTATGGGGCAGTTCTACTCGGTTCTATAGGGTCACTATGAGTCAGAATTGACTCGACAGCAACAAGTTTGGTTTTTGGTTTTGGTTAGTAGGTTGTGCATGACAGATGAACAGGTATTTGCAGTTGATCTATTTGTCCTTGAGATCCTAGTGGCCCACAAGTCAACTGATGTGTTACAACACCAAAGAGATTTGCTTTTTGGTGGTCAGTATCATAGAGGTTAGTTACCATTTTGAAAGATTTAGAGATGGAGACATTCAAATGCAACCTGCAAAATAACAATTTATGTCCAGTCTAGCGTTAAGACAAAGTTAGAGGATTATTTTGTGTGTGATTAGGTTGGGTGTGTGTAATGAGAAATAAAAACACATAGGGAGTGTATTGGTCAGTGTCTTAGTTATCTAGTGCTGCTATAACAGAAATACCACAAGTTGATGGCTTTAACAGACAGAAGTTTATTTTCTCACAGTTTAGGAGGCTAGAAGTCCAAATTCAGGGTGCCGGCTCCAGAGGAAAGTTTTCTTTCTCTGCCAGCTCTGAAGGAAGGTCTTTGACTCTTCTGAGCATCTGCTGCTGGGCAGTCTTCATGTAGCTTAGCATCTCTTTTCCCCTTCTCTGCTTCTCAGCTTACTTGTTTAATCTCTTTTATATCTCAAAAGAGATTGACTCAAGATACACCTTGTACTAATCTTGTCTCATTAACATAACAAAGACAGCCCATTCCTAAATGGGATAATAACCATAGGCATAGAGGTTAGGATTTAAAACACATGTTTTGGGGGGACACAATTCAACCCATAACAGTAAGGATTCTTGTCAGTGCAAATGAAGAAAACTAAACTCAAACTGACTTAGGGAGAAATAGGACTTGACTTCATATTATTGAAAAATCCCGAGGGTAGACTGGCCTCAGGCATGGCTGGATTCACCTGCTGAATGTCATCACAATAGTTTCTCTCTCTCTAGATCTTGACTCTGTTTTCCTTTTGTTGGTTGCTTTCTGAGGGAAGTTTTCCAATATGGAGGCCACTGGCAGCCTCAGGCTCGTATTCTTTTTTTTTTTATATTTTATTGTACTTCAGGTGAAGGCTTACAGAACAAATAGTTTCTCATGAAACAGTAGTACACATGTTGTTTTATGACATTGGTTAACAACCCCACAACATAGTAAGCCTCTAAATTCTCAACCTTTTTTTTTTTTTGATGAAAATACAGATAGCCAAAGATACACCATTTCAAAAATTTCTACATACACAGTTCAGTGACATTGACTACGCTCTTCTAATTGTGCTATTATTCTCACTTAAGATGAAGGCTTACAGAACAAAATAGTTTCTCATTTAACAGTTACTACACACGTTGCCCTATGACAATGGTTAACAATTTCACAACACATCAACAATATCCTTACTCAACCTTGTGTTCCCTATCACCAGCTTCCTTGTCCCCTTCTGCCTTCTGGCGCTTGTCACTGGACTCCTGTACCTCGTTAGTCTCATTTGGTTTTACAGGACTGTCCACTCCCAGGCTGAACAGTGAACCTAAGAGGTAACTTCACCACTGAGCTAAAAGGGTGTCTGGGGCCCATACTCTCGAGGTTTCTCCAGTCTCCTTTAAGCCAGTAAATCTGGTCTTTTTTTGTGTGTGAGTTAGAATTATGCTGTACATCCTTCTCCAGCTCTGTCCAGAACCCTCTGTTGTGATCCTGGTCAGAGCAGTCAGTGGTGGTAGCCGGGCACCATCTAGCTGTACTAGACTCAGTCTGGTGGAGGTCTTGGTAGCTGTGCACAATTAGTCCTTTGGACTAATCTTTTCCTTGTATCCTGTTCTCTTCATTCTCCCTTGCTCCCGAAGGGATGAGACCAGTGGAGTATCTTAGATGGCCGCTCACAGGCTTTTAAGACCCCAGACGCTACTCACCAAGCTAGAATGTAGAGCATTGTCTTTATAAGCTGTGTCATGCCAATTGAGCTAGATGTTCCCCGAGACCATGGTCCCCAGAGCCATCCGCCCAGCAATTCAGTCCCCCAGGGAGTTTGAATGTGTCTATGGGGCTTCCATGACCTTTCCTTGTACAAGTTGTGCTAGTTTGCCCTGTATTGTGTACTGTCTCACCCTTCACCCAAGATATCACTTATCTGTTGACAGGCTCGTATTCTGTTAGTTTAAGCAAGCCTAGTTTTTCCCTTGTTCTAACAAAATCCTGTGACAAGAATTGTACTGGGTCACAGGCTAAGGTTTTAGAAAAACAGTGTTGCTGGGGAATGAAATATGCAGATTGTGTGGTTGTGGTCACATATGCACCTCTGGAGCCAGGAGTTGGGTTAGCCATTCATAATATGGATTTGGTTTTTTTTGGAGAGATGGTTTCCCAAAAGAAAGTTGAAGTCTATGACTGTCATTTTGATCATGACAATGGATGGGTTATGCAAGTGTTATACTCAACAAGGTGTTCTGAAACATAATCACATGGGATTCTTCTACAGGGAATCTTTGAGGTATCAGGTAATGAGTGGAAAGAAAAAACTTGGTCTTGAAATATACCACAAACATATGTCACTTAGATTATTCTAGAAGTTTCAATTCCTTTAGTTTGTAAATTAGTCAAGCCAGAGACAGTGTATTAAAGTCTTTGGGGGTGTTCTAAGCTCAACTGATGCTTGTAAATTACTTGAAAACTAATAGGAGATTAGGGAATGTCATTCTAAGAGTTGAGTTTCTTTCAGGAGTTCAGGAATTCAAACACCGTAAGTCCAGATTAATAAGCAAGTACATCTTATTGCGAGGGCGGTGGTGGTTTCAGCGGTAGAATTCTTGTCTTCCATGTGGGAGACTCAGGTTTGATTTTCAGCTAATGCCTCTCATGCACAGCAACCACCTGTCTGTCAGTGGAAGCTTGCATGTTGTTATGATGCTGAACAGGTTTCAGTGAAGCTTCCTGTTATGGATTGAATTATATCTCCCAAAAATATGTGTTGCAAATCCTAACCTCTATGCCTGTGGTTATAACCTCATTTGGGAATGGGTTGTCTTTGTTATGTTAGTGAGGCAGTAATAGTGTGGAGTGTATCTTGAGTTAGTCTCTTCTGAGATATAAAAGAGGTTAAACAAGCGAGCAGAGAAGCAGAGATGGGGGAAGAGAGATGCCAAGCCAAATGGAGATCTTCAAGGAACCAGGGAGCAAAAACTGAAGAGACAGGGACCTGCCTTCAGAGACAACAGAGAGAAAGCCTCCCCCTAGAGCCAGCACCCTGAATTTGTTAAAGACACCTACTTTTGCCATTTCTGTTATAGCAGCACTAGATAACTAAGACACTTCCAGACTAAGATGGACTATGAAGAAAGGTCTGGCAATCTACTTTTGAAAATCAGCCAGTGAAAACTTTATGGATTACAACGATCTGATCTGCAACTGATCATGGGGATGGTGCAGGACAAGGCAGCATTTTGTTCTGTTGTGCATGAGGTCCCCATGAGCTGGGGGCTGACTTGACAATAGCTAACAACAACAACAACAGCAATATCTTAGTCCAACCCTCAAATGAGAACTTCAGATCTGTAATAGGAGCATATCTTTCTCATTTATCATCAGATCTTCTTCCTCAGTTCTTCCTTTTGATTTATTTATTTTTTTCCTTCCTTCCATCATTTTCTTGCCATTTAGTCTCTGTTAGTCTTTGTCTCTTCCCTCTACTGGGGCAAAGTGCATTCGAACATTTGCTTTTTTTCTTCTCTGCCTCAAGGCATGTCATCCTGCAGAACCCCTAACTCTTCAATTGATGTGAATTCAGTGCTGCTGGAACTCTAAGTGACTTTCAGCTTCTTAAAGGAGTGGTATAATTTGCAATTCCTTGCTGAATCCTAGCATGGCATAGAGAACATCACTGGCACTCAAAGAATGCCTGTTGGATGAAGTGCATTTTCGGGGCTAAGAAAATGCATTTGGTCAGATGAGAAATCTCTAAGGTAACCCAAGCCTGTACTTGACTCTTCTCATGAACAAAAATGTAGGCTAAGTTGCAAAGAGCCAGGGACCTCACGCTGGGGAAGGTCAGTTTTTGTGTGTCTTGTTCATTTTATAGTCTTTAATAGTTTTCTGCTCTCTAATGGAGCCTTGAGAGCATTGGGAAGTGATCAGGGTATTTCCTCATATTAGGGGGCATTTTAGTTGGGTCTATAAAATAGAAGGTTCAATGCTTTGAGATTTCTAAGCCAGCTGGTGGGAAATTGGAATATAATGATTGCTTTCGGGCTTATTGTGTCTGGTATTGTGTTTCTGTTTCGTGTCTTTCCTTCGTTCTCTTTCCCCATGTGCATAATTGCAGCTGATGTGGCTCCCATTATTTGTTCCCTGCCATTTTTTCTTTGCACATGCTGCACACGAACTTTTGCAAGGGTTAGGGATTTTCCTGTATCAATAAGTAAGATGCAGTTGAGTAAGGGTGGAAAAGAAGTTGTTGGGAGGATGTGGAATTTTTTTGGGGGCTATTATTCATTTCTATCCCATAGCCAGTGAAACTGAGCTTCCTGTTCCCCCTTCATGTGTCACTAGTTCCCAAGTCAAAGCCAAGGGCAGGTGGCTGTCATTGGACGAACTTAGGTCACATGCCACAGGGAGTCAGGCTTAAACATATGGGAAATTACTAAGTTGCAGGAAGTGTGTCCAAAAGATGCTGGGTGGCTATAAATATGACCAATATCCACTAGGCTTTTCTAGAATGACTGAGCCCTTCAGAGGTCTAGAGCATAGTGGGGAACATTCAGAAAGAGCTGAAGCAATTATTCTTCCCTACAAAGCTCCTTGCAGGGCCTTTTATCCTGAAGCTCAGACAACCAACTTTGCTGAGCCCCAACGTACTGGAACTTGTGGAGTTACTTGGAGTCTGGAGCAGCCCATGCTTATTTGTTCCACATGATGGACAATGAGTAGCTCCCCTGCCACTGACCAGGAAAACAGAAATGAGACTACAGGGTTTCTGTGAGGATGGCCCTCTAAAAGAGAGACGATGCAGAGCTCGATGCTACAGTGGGATTTGCTCTCATTTGTCTCTTCTTGCTTACAAATCCTAATATTGTCATAGGTTAGAGTACAGGAGGCAGAGGGTTATTGAATAATGGTTATAAGCACAGGGTTTACATAGGCTAGACCTTAGAGGAGGTAATATTTCTGTCCCTGTAAGCACCTAAGTAAGTGACTCAGCCTCTCTGAGCCTCAGTTTTCTCATCTATAAATGGAGATAAACCAGTTCATAGGGATCTATCTATCTATCTGTCTGTCTGTCTGTCTCTCTATCTATCTATGTTGTGGTAAAAATATGCATAACGAAACATATACCAACTCAAAAATTTCTGCATGTATACTTCAGTGACGTTGGTTACATTCTTCATGTTTGCAACCATTCTCAATATCCTTTTCCAAATCATTCTACCACCATTAACATAAACTCAATGACTCCTAAGTAAAAACTCCCCATTTCCCTCTTCCTCCCACCCCTGGTAACCACTAATAATCTCTGTTGTTAGATGCTGTCAAGTCGGTTTTCGACTCATAGCAACCTCATGTGACAGAGTAGAACTGCCCTGTAGGGTTTGCTCAGCTGCTAACCAAAAGGACAGCGGTTTGAACCCACCGCCACTCTGTGGAAAAAAGATGTGGCAGTCTGCTTCCATAAAGATCGACAGCCTTGGAAACCCTATGGGCATACTTCTCCTCTGTACTATAGGGAGTTGGAGTCAACTTCACTGCAGTGGGGTTGCGTTTTTTTTTTTTTTTTTTTTTTTTTTTTAATCTTTACAGGACCAGATCACCAGGTCTTTCTCCTGAAGAGCCACTGGGTGAATTCAAACCACCAACCTTTTGGTTAGCAGCCAAGTGCTTAATCATTGTGCCACCAAGGGTGTAATAGAAACAGAAATCTTTAGTTTCTATATATTTGCTTATTTGATATAAGTGATACCATAGCATGTGTCCTTTTGCGACTGACTTAGTTCACTCCGCATGATGTTTTCAAGGTTCATCCATGTTGTGGCATATATGAGGACTTCATTTTTCTTTAGGGATGGGTAGTATTCCGTGTGTATATACCACATTTTGTATATCCATCTGTTGATGGACAGTTCGGTTATTTCCACTTTTTTTGGCTATTGTGAAAAGTGTTGCAGTGAACATTAGTATATAGGTTTCCTGCCTTCACTTCTCCTAGGTATATACCCGGGATTGGGATTAGCTGGATCAGATGGTAGTTCTATGTTCAACTTTTTGAGGAACTGCCAGACTGTTTTCCACAGTAGCTGTAATGTTTTACATCCCTACCAGCAATGGATGAGGGTTCCAGTTTCTCTACAACCTCTCCAATACCTATTGTTTTCCACTTTTTTGATCATTGTCATTCTAACAGAGTGAAGTGGTTCTCACTGTGGTTTTGATTTGCATCTCCCTAATGGTTAGAGAAGTTGAACATGTTTTCATGTGCTTGTTGGCCATTTGAACATCCTCTTTGGTGAAATATCTGTTCAAGCCTTTGTCCATATTTGACTGGGTTGTTTGCCTTTTTCGCTGTTGTAGAAGTTTTTTTTAATTTATTTTGGATATTAGACCCTTATTGGGTATATAGTTCCCGAAAATTTTCTCCCAATCTGTAGGTTGTCTTTTCACTTTTTTTGATGATGACTTTTCATAAATAAAGGAAGTATTTGATTTTTATGAGGTCGCATTTATCTATTTTGTGTTTTGCTGCTTATGATTTGTTGTCAAATTAATCCATTGTTAAAAGCTAGTCCCCGCAGCCACACTCCTCTATTTTCTTCTAAGAATTTTATGGTTTTCGTGTTTGCATTTAGGTCCTTGATCCTTTTTCAATTGTTTTTGTGTTTGGTGTGAGGCACGGATCCTCTTTCGTTTTTCCACATGTGGGAGTCCAACTTTCCCAGCACCATTTATTGAAGAGACTTTTCCTTACCCATTGAATGGACTTAGCATCCTTGTTGAAAATCAGTTGACCATAGATGTATGGATTTATTTTTGAACTCTCAATTCTGTTCCATTGATATACATGTCTGTTATTATACCAGCACCAAACTGTTTTAATTATTGTGGCATTATAGTATGTTTTGAAATCAAGAAGTAGCTATTTAGGGTCCCTTACCCTTCCACAGAAATTTGAGAATTGGCTTTTCTGTTTCTGAAAAGAAGGCTGTAGGGTTTTGATGATGAAATGAGGTTATACGTATAAAGTTCTCTATGCAGTATCTGGTAACCAGTTGTCATCAAGCTGACACTGACTCATGGTGACCCCCTGTGTTTCAGAGTAGAACTGTGCTCCATAGGGTTTTCAATGGCTGATTTTTTAAAATAATTTTATTTGTTTTGTTATTGTTGTTGAGAATATACACAGCAAAACATACACCAGTACAACAGTTTCTACATGTACCATTTAGTGACACTGATTATGTTCTTTGGATTGTGTCACCATTCTCACCCTTCCTTTCTGAGTTGTTCCTCCACAATTAACATAGTCACTGCCTCCTAAGATTCCTGTCTAATCTTTAGAGTTGCTATTGTCAATTTGATCCCATGTAGAAAGTTCTTAAAGAATATAATGCTGAAGGCAGACCTTTTCTACTAGTTAAGCTAAACTGTCATTTGGTTTTAAGAAGACTTCAGGGGATATTTTTGGTTTGAGATTAATTGGCCTAATAACATGTTTAGTACTTCCGTTCTGCCTCATAGTTTGATGTGTAGTGTTTGGGATCTTAAAAGCTTGCAAGCGGCCATCCAAGGAAGGCACAACAATTGGTCTCTATTTGCCTGAAACAACAGAGGAAGAAGGAAAATTAGGAATAGGAAGAGGATATGAAATATGTGGCTAATTGCTTCCATGGGCAATTGCTTCCTTTGTCATGAGACCAGAAGAACAGGATGGCGCCCGGCTACCATTAATGAACATTTTAATCATAAAATCCATAGAAGAATCCTGATCAAAAAAGAGGGAAAATGTAAGACAGAATTTGAAATTCTCATGAACTCCAGACATCCTGGAACCACGAAGGTTGGATGAACCCTTGAAACTACTGTCCTGAGATAATCTTTAAACCTCAATGACTGATTTTTAAGCTGTAGATTGGCAGGCCTTTCTTCCAAGGTGTCTGGGGTGGATTCAAACCTCTAATCTTTTGGTTAGAAGCTGAGCATCATAACTGTTTGTTCTGCCCGGGAACTCCTACAGTATCTAGTACTTACTCCATAAACAGAATATATGTGAACTGTTATTGTCATGCCTTCACCTAGGAGAGACAACTGGGTGCTTGTTTCAAAAACTCATACTTGAATTAAAAGGAATTGTGGAGTCTTGACTCATGTTTAAAATTTGGCTTTCTGGATGGGAGTTTGTGCTATCTTCAACTTTTCTTGCTGGTCATCTTTTGGGAGATGGGCCATACCTTTATCAGATGCCTGTGCTTTTGGGGAACTTTCTGGAACTTTGCTGGTCCCGTGAATTCACGCTGGCCTGTTGGCAGCCCGTTGAGTGGTCCCTGATTATGTCTGCGGCTCCCATCTCCCCTGTGACTGGGGTCAGACCCCTTTGGCCCAAGCAGCTGCTGGGCCCAGATCTCCCTCGGCCGAGCTGCTTGCTGTGCCTGTTTTCTTTTACATCATGCCTTCTGTTCTTGTTAGGAGCCTGTTTATTCAGTTCTTGTCTTTCTCCTCCTTCTTCTTGTAATCCCAGTCTCTTGGGCCTGTTCTGCCATCCACAAACTCCTCTACCTCCCCTCCATCACCCTTTTTGCTTATGAGAGGCAACAGCACAGTAGTTAAAGGCATAGTCTCCAGAATTCAGAATTTGGACCCTACCTCTACCATTTACTTTGAGAAAATTATTTATTATGTATACCTCAGTTTCCTCTGATATAAAATAGGCATAATCATAGTACCTACCTTATGAGGTTGTTGTGCCAATTACATAAGCTAATGAATATATAGCACTTAGCACAGTGCCGATCACCTACTAAGTACCCGTGGTTATTATTACCTGCTAAATACATTTCATGCGTTATCTCCATAGTCTTCACAAGAATCCTATGGAGAACCTGGTCTCCTTTTAACTTCATCTCCTACCACTCGTCAGTCAGTGCCAGCCACACTGGCCTCCTGGTTGGGGCTCCAACTCCTGACTTAGGGTCTTTGCACCCTTTCCCCAGATATCTGCTGGAGTAACTCTCTCACCTCTTTTGCAGTCTTGCTCAGATGTCACCGTTGCTACTCTATTTAAAGTTGTACCCCTCCCTCGTACTCCTGATCCCCTCCCTCTCACTCTGCTTCTTTTTCTTTTTTCTCCCCATAGGACTAACCCATTGCTGTTGAGTCAATTCTGATTCATAGTAACCCTAGAGGACAGAGTGGAACTGCCCCATAGGGTTTCCAAGAAGCCACTGGTGGATTTGATCTGCCAAACTTTTGATTAGCAGCCATAGCTCTTAACCACTGTGCCACCAGGGCTCCCCCATAGGACTAACCACATGTTAACATACTATATAATAACTTATTTTGTTTTTGTTTACTGCCTCATCCCTGCAGGGATATTAGCCTCCTTTGTACACCGCTTTACCCCAAGCACCGAGAACAGCCCTGGGTACACAGTAGATACTCATTCAATATGAAATTGGACACCATTTCTATCCCCCTTTCACAGATCAGGAAACCGAGGCTTAGATGCAACCTCAAAGATCACATAGCTAGGAATCACTCTGCCTCATCTGATTAAGTGAATTTGGGAACTGATACTGTGTCAGGGTCATGCATATGTAGAGTCTGGTTGGCCAGGAGGAGGCGCTGTCTTGCTTCAGCTGGAAGGGTCAACTCCATCGGTGCTTTTTTTTTTGGCGGGGGTGGGGGTGACTACTGAAAAGCACAAGAGTGTGTGGCTTTAGATACTAGGTCACCTAGACCATGCTTATGTATGGCAGGAATTCAACAAAGAGGACGATGCCATTGTGATGAAGCTGCCCAGGCAACTGTGGCTTTATCCTTATTCAGAAGGAATGAATAAAGAAACACTGACATAGGGCAGGTGTAATATGAGGTGCATACTCTTTGAAAACGAGCCACTGGTTGGGGAAGGAGAAGTGGACACTGAGTCTTGATGGGAGCAGCTGTATCTGGATGAGTCACCCTCTTCCCACCACTCTCCTGGGAACCAAGAAAGACCACCATTTTGAATGGAATGCCACTTGCCTGCACTGGGGGCACCACTCCATTCAAATGGGCGTCAGAGAAGCCTGGGTGACAACTCCAGTTGACACCACCAGTCTGGCTCACCTCATCCAGGGCCAAATGATCTTGCCCTTTCTCTAACTGCCTCCAGCACCAGATGATCTGAACCCAGAGGACAGCATTCTGCTGCACTCGTTTGTGTTTTTCTTTGCACGTTGCTTAATGCTGCAAAGCCCCCCGCCCAAACCAGCTCTGCTACCTCCTATGTAAATATTATACACCAGTTCACCCTCTAGGTCATGAATATATCAGGCAGCAAGATTGCCTGCGAAAAGCTTGGATATGTGCAGTAGTAGCCTGCAGTCGTCGGGAATACATAAGCTTCTGCCTTTTTAAACACTTATGAATTTAACTTGAAGCTACTTGCCACTGTGATTTGTTTTCATTGTTCATGTATGAATAAATATTAAAATGTAATCATCTGTTTCTGCTGAGCCTGGGTTGGAATGCCTGTCACATTGCTGCTGTTGTATCTCCTGCATGTTTGCATGTTAATGCCGTTTATTCCTGTGTAAGCCTCTGTTTTCAGTTTTGAATATAATTTCACTTTTTAATGACAGTCATGGCTCAGTGAACTGCACAATTGCCGTTAATGGAATTCTTTTATAACATTGACTTGGCATCAGATCAGGATGGAAGAGAAAACTGTCATCAAAGGGTTATTGACGAACAGTTATTTCTCTTTAATTTATTATCTATTTTATGAGTTGCTACAGAGCTGGGGGGAGTTAGCAACCTGTTTCTCACAAACACACATGAGAGTACTTCATAATTTGATAAGTAAGTTGCTATTATTATAATGTGAAATGGTGTACATGTATGCACTTTCAAATGGTTCTCTTTTCCCTTTGCCCGTGGAAACATTGGCAAGCATTTATTAAGCACATGTTAAGTGCCAGGTGCTTTGTTAAATGCTGGGGACTCTGAAATTAATAAATCAGGCTTCCTCAGGTAGTTGTAATCTAGTGGAGGAGACAGACATGCAGACCAGCAATCAGGTTCACGGAGATAAGCAATGATAAGTGATATAATAGCACAATGAAGGCTTGCAATGACTCTAAGGGGGCAGACACGTTTGAATGTCAGACTCTACCTGGAGAAGATCAGTAATTCTTCGGCAATATATCATGCCTCTGCTCAGCGTTCAGTCCCCATGCCCTCTCGGTAGCAGCTAACATTGCTGACACTCCCTCCTTGAGGTGATGTTCTAACCTAGACATTGAATGATATTTACAAGGCCAGCCCAAGGGAGAAAAGAGAACCACAAATTCCAAACAGAGGGAATAACATATATAATAAAACTTCCAGTTACTCCTGCCACTACTGTTGTTGTTTTTATGTACTGTCAAGTTGATTCTGATTCATGCCTACCCCATGTGTACGGAGTCGAACTGTGCTCCATAGAGTTTTCAAGGCTGTGACTTTTTGGAAGCAGATCACTAGACTCGTCTTTCTAGGCGCCCTGGGTGGGTTTGAACTGCCAACATTTTGGCCAGTAGTCAAGCTTACCCATTTGTACCACCCAGGGACTGCTAGGCACCATTTATTAAGCATGTGGTCTGTGCTTGGCCCTGTATCACTTTTCATTCTACCTCATTTAATACAACAACTCTGCAAAGCAGATGTATTATTATGTTCATTTTATAGAAGAGGAAATTGAGGCCCAAAGAGGTACAGAAGTCACTGCAGGTGACACAGGTAGATGCTGGCAGGGAGGGATATAACATCAAAGCATAGGTCCTTTGTACCATGCCGTGCCCACAATGCATAACATGTTTATGGAGAAGCTGTGGTGCTGGCAGTAGGCTAGGGGAGGATAATGCATCTGGAGAATGGGTTGAAGCTAGATTGGAAGTAACTTGAATGCCAGACCAAGGAGGTTGACTTCATCCTTTATGCTAGGGGGTAGTAGCATAGATACTATTCCATATCCATCCTTAGCGTACAAAGTGAGTACCCCGTGGGTGTGCGAACTAATCCATTGGAATCAAATAAAAATACCGAACATTCTCTATTTTATCCCAAAATAAAGGAGCTAAATGTTACGCTTAACTTATTATTAAAATATAGATATAACTTATAAATAAATAAACCTCTATCGAGACTCATGCAGTTTGGAAACCACTGCTTTTCGCAGTGGGGAGCTATTTGAAGTTTTAAAGTAGGAGATTAACATGATTAGATTCATGTTTTAGAAAGATTACTGTGGAAGAAAGAATAGTGTGTGGAAGATGGTGTAGAAGAGGGAGAAGCTGGAGACAGGAGATCAGTAAGGAAGCTATTGCAATAATCCGGGCAAGAGCACTTGAACTCAGGTAGTCACACTGGGGCTGGAGAAGAAGGGAAGGAAGAAGATAAGGATTTATAGGCGGCAGTATTGACAGAACGAATTGAATATGAAAGTGGAATTGAAGGAGAGGGTCAAGTCAGCTGACCTGGTGGTGAACGATATGGAACTTTCTAGCCCATTTGCCCCAGAATCGTTAAACAGCATGATGAACGCAGGGTGGAGGGGGGTGGGTTAATCAGTAAGCCTAGTGTGCACCAGTTTGCATTGAGCAAGGTAGGCATGGACTTAACTGTATTTACTTGCTAATCTGTGGTGAGCATTTCACATGGGTTCCACCACATCTTTGACGTGGTGGGGGACAGATGAAATTGTGCACTGCAGATTGGGGGGAGGCACAACTGGGCCTGTGCATATCTTGCTTATTGGGTAATCCAGCCCTGGGTGGCGGGGCGGAGAGGAGGAGGGAGTAGATTCTGGAGAGAAGATGGTGTGTTCAAACCCGCTGCTTTGGAGTCAATTCCGACTCATAGCTACCCCAGGTGGAAATGTATAGCAGGTAAACAGATACAGGTTTGGAATTCAGGAGAGTGGAGAATGAAGATACAATTTTTTGGGTTTTTTTTTTTTTTTTTGGTGGTAAAAATATGTATAACAAAACATTTGCTGATTCAACAATGTTTACATGTACAATTCAGTGGCATTGATTACCTTCACCAAGTTGTGAAACCATCACCCCTATCCTTCTCCAAATTATTCCACCAGAGAATGGAGATACACTTTCGGTAGACATTGATGCAAGGGGGTATTTGAAGCTGTATAGTGCGAGATGAGTGATGCTGTAGAACTGAAGATGAAACCCAGGGGATGAGCCCCTTGAAGGGATGGGTGAGGGAAGAGTCCCAGTGGAGGTGGGAGCAGAGACCTAGGAGAGGAAGCAGGACGGATTGGCATCCCAGGAGCTAGGCAGGAGAGAATTTCAAGGACGGAATGTCAGCACTGTCAACTGCTACAGTGAGGTCATGGGGACTGAACACTGATCAAAGGCTTGATATTTTGCAATTAGGAGATCATTGGAGAATTAACCAACCCTCTTCTAGAATTCAGCATCTTTCCTAATGTCCAGTTGGGAGGCAATCAATTTCCTATCATTTGCATGCAAATTACCTACATTGCCAATTGTCTGCTGCCAGGGTGTAAACCCAGACTGGCTTCCCTCTGTCGATCCTTCAGTGCTTGGGTAGCTGTTTCCTGTTTGGCATCGATTTAATGCTCCGCTCATGGCAAAGTGTAAGACACTGGTCTTGTCTGCTTCCATTGTCCCTTTAAATGGCTTAATTTCTTGAAACAAGACTGTGTGCTATAGATTGTTAAGGGACAAAGCCGTGGAGGACACAGTGTATTAATTCTTCCAGACTGAAGCAGTCAATGATTTTCTTTTCTTGTTATCTACCTGTTAGAAGTCTGGGAGCTAGCTTGCTGGCAGAATCCTTGCCTCAGCCCCAAAGTGGCTGTTTTTGTCAAATGCCGATGCTTATGGTTCCTCAGAGAATGGCTTGGTTGGGAGATCAATTTACTGAATAAATATGTAGATTTAGGAAATGCATTTGCTAATCCCCTGTAACTAAATATGAGCATGTCTGATAATAAGGGTCTGGTTTGCCAAAGGGTGAAATTCACCAAGCTAATGTAATTGTCAGGGATGACGAACTAAATTAAGATGACTAGATGTACTTTGTGATCCACTTCAAATGCACTTGAGGCAGACATCACTCTGAAGTAGAAATTCCTTAATAGGAAATAGTATATTGCTCAGTTGTTGGGCTTGCTGTTTATTGTGTCTTTTGAGTGGAAGGAAAATTGAAAGGGACTTAGTTACAAGGCACATGTGGTCACTGACCTTCAAGTCTCCAAGGCAGTCCTTCTACCCCTTGGATCTACTCTCATAATGTAGCTTGCCATAAAGACACATTCATTCATTCAATAAATGTTTTTGAGTTGCGCTATTTGGTCAAGTGCTTTGTTAGGATACTACAGTAAACAAGATAGATGAAGCCCGTACCCTTGTGCAGTTCATGTAATGCTTGGGGAGAGAAAAAAAATAAACAAATACATCAAATACTTACAAATTGTGATAAATACTACTAAGGGAAGTAAACAAGTATCTTGAGATAGGTAGTGTTGCATAGTGGTGAAGAGTACAGACTCTGGAGACCATGGGCAAATGATTTCCCCTCTGTGCCTTAGTTTTTCCTTGTCTAAACTAGGGACGGTATTTGTAGAACCTCATAGTGTGGTTGTGAGGATTGTTGTTATTGTTAGCTGCCGTTGAGTTGGTCCCTGACTCGTGGTGACCCCATGTACCGTAGAACGAAGTGCTAACTGGTCCTGTGCCATCCCCATGACTGGTTACAGATCAGACTATTGTGATACGTAGGGTTTTCATTGGCTGATTTTCAGAAGTAGTTTGCCAGGCCTTTCTTCCTAGTCTGTCTTAGTCTGGCAGCTCCACTGAAACCTGTTGAGCATCATAGCAACGTGCAAGCCTCCATTGATGGATGGGTGGTAGCTGTGCCTGAGGTGCATTGGCTGGGAATCGAATCTGGGTCTCTCACATGGAAGGCGAGAATTCTACCACTGAAACCAGGAAAGGGCTATTTGAGTTTTTGCTGTGTTCATTATAAAAAAATAAATAGTGAGGGTGTGGGCATTCTACTTAAGATCAAGTGATTAGGAAAGGTTGCTCTGAAGAAGTGACATTTAAATTAAGAGGTAAGGGATGTGAACAAACCATCCATGTGAAGGATGGAAGGAAGAGCCCTTCAGGGAGGAAAAGTATGAGCAAGCACTCTCAAATAAGAAAGAGCTCGCAAGTTTTCCAGAAACTTAGAGAGACTAATTTCGCTGCAAAGACAAGAGAACTGTGAGCAAAGAGGAGAGAACTGGAGAGAGAGGAATTTGGAGAGGTAGACAGGATTTATTATAAGTGTGTTGCCAAGTCAGCAGAAGGAATTTAACAGAAAATCCTTGCATGCATGGTAACATGCAAGAAGAGTTCATGTCATGAGCCAGCATTAATTAATTGGTGGTGTCTGCTTGGCGTCTTGTGTCGAGAAGGATACTGAGGCTGAGTCTAGAAGTATCTGTGCAGGGAGCTATGACTGATCTGTGATACCTGAATAGGGCAGGTAAGTAGGAAATGATTGTTAATTTCTGGGTTAATCATAAAATGCTGAATAGGAGTAAGGGCTCTGAATTCAATCAGTGTGCATATTTTCCTACAAAGCATTTGTGTTTTAGATTATAGTCATTATAGTATAGTAATAAAATTAAAAAAGTGTGTGTGGGATTATACCCCACAAGCCTCTTTGATTATCTCATGTAAGACACACATGATGTATACTGCCCATTGTTTTATTGGTTTAGAAGGTAGCCTATTCTTCTTCAAATCCTTGAGTAATTCCTTTAGTTTCTGTTGCAGACTTTCAACTCTGCTAAGCATTTATTGCTTTACTATCACAGCAGTTACTGTCTTTTAAGCCATTTATGCTTTGGTTATCACAGATTATTAGTTGAAGTTTTAGACTTTTTTTTAAGTGTATGATTATAGTCATTTCTCAGTTAACTGTTAAAACCAAAACCTGTTGTTGTCGAGTCAATTCCAACTCATAGTGACCCTATAGGACAGAGTAGAACTGCCCCATAGAGTTTCCAAGGAGCAGCTGCTAGATTCGAACTGCTGACCTTTTGGTTAGCAGCTGAACTCTTAAGTACTGTGCCACCAGGGCTGCTATCTGTTAAAGTATGGGTCTAAAGACTCATACTACCCAAAGTAGCAGATGATGTCAAGGTCACTTGATTTGGCTCTTAGGGGCACACTATGCATAGGTACATTCTTTGTGTACAGGTGTACTTTCCCACAGGAGAATGTTCTTCCCAATTGTATTTGCAGGACTAAATAGTAACATTGATTATCATTTCCTGATTTTGTGTATTAGAGGGGCATTTGGAAGCAGGCAAATCTTAAGGTCATTGTTGTTGTTGATGTGTGCTGTCACATTGAGATTTCGACTCACAGAGACCTTATAGGACAGAGTAGAACTGCCCTATAGGATTTCCGAGGCTGTAATCTTTATGGGAGCAGATTGCCAGGTCTTTTTCTCCTGCAGAGCATCTGGTGGGTTTGAACCACCTACCTTTCGGTTAGCAGCCAAGCATCTTAACCATTGCTCCACTGGGGCTCCTTATGGGTACCATAGGGATGATAAAAATGAAGAGCTAGCTCATATTTAAATATATTTTGTGACTAAGCCACAGGAGATATACTATTATGCCAACAATTAAGAATATTCCAGATAGCATGAGCAACAGTGTTTTATACTTTTGACCTCTCTCTTCTCGAAATGCTTTCTTCCCTTGACTTCCATGACACAAAACTCTCTTCCTACTCCTCCTACGTCTTGGTGCACCCTGTTACTCTCCCTGGAAATTCTCAGTGCTCAGACTAGACCTCATCCTTTCATTCAGTTCCTGAGGTGCACAAATCTACTCCCCATTCAGGGGCCGTCACCCAGTCCCTCTGGCTCACTTGGCCTTCTCTGCTGCAGGGCCTCTGTGCTTGCTGTTCCTGTGGTCTAGAATGCCCTTCCCTGTCTTCTTCGTCTAGAAGGGGGACTGACTCTTCTGGCTAGGTCAAATCTCCCTGTTTAAGTTCTCATTGCCTATGTATTTTGTCTTTTGAAGGTCAAGTCAAAGTTACTGTTTCACGTTTGTGTGTCAGCTTTTATTTCTCCTTATAAGTTCCTGGATAGCGTAGTGATTGACACATAATAGACGGTCTACAAATATTTGTTAATAGAATAAATTATCTTAAGGAATTTCTAAACACACCTACTTGAGCTAAGTTAAAGCCCTTGTCTTAGAATTTAGAGAGCCCATCATCTGTTAGATTTTCCTTCCCTCATCCCTATGGCTTGCTTCCTTGCTCTTTCACTTGAGTTCAAGCCTGGTATGCACAGGTGGGACAGCGAGGTCTGGTGACTATAATGTAGCCCTGGATTTTAAAGCTCTCCTGTTTGGGTCAGGGTCCCTCTTCCTTTGTCAACATTTCCCTGTCTGATATGATTTAATCTACAATCTAGTGCCGCCCTCCCCCATTGTATAAAATACTGAAAGTGGCCTCCCATGAGCCCTAGAAGTCAGCACAGAGCATGTTAAGGACCCTGTGCTTGCTTACACTGGAGGCTTTGCCTGCTTCACGAATTGCATGCTCAGTTTTTTTGAGCCTTGGCTTTTGCCATTTTTTTCCTACTTTGGAAGGCAACCATGGGGCAGGAGGAATAGACGCCTTTTAGCTAGTTCTCAGGTAGTCTCAGGGTGTGGAAATAAAAGATGATAAACAGCTTTTCAGTACATGGACACCTCTCATCTTTTGAAGAATTGCCGTAGAGTCTACAGCTTCTAAAAGGCCTTTAAATGGGCACATATTCTTCCTTCTATTCAGTAGCAATACACGACATACCTGTTCAATGCACACAGGGCCATAAAACTTGGTTTCACTTTTTGTGCACCTGAGTTGATAATGAAAGTTTCCGCGTAACTGAAATATGTGTCTAGTGGTAGAGATTTGGTTTGCATTTAGCATTTGCATTAGTTTCTTTGAGCTGCCATAACAAATTACCACAAAGTGGGTGGCGTAAAACAACAGAAATGTATTTTCTCGTAGTTCTGGAGGCTAGAGGTCCAAATTCATTTTGTCGTCAGGGCCATGTTCTCTCCAAAGGCTCTAGGAGAAGATCCTTCTGTGTCTCTTCCAGCTTCTGGTAGGCCTGGGGTTCCTTGGCTTATGGCAGCATAACTCCTTCCTTGTCTTTGACTCCATCTTCACATGGCCGTCTTCCCTCTGTCTGTCTCTTCTCTTCTTTTATAAGGACACCACTCATACTGGATTAGGACCTACCCTACCTCAGTATGACTTCATGTGAACTGATAACACCTTCAAAGACCCTATTTCCAAACAAGATCACACCCTAAGGTACCAGGGATTAGGACTTCAGTATATCTTTTTGGATGACACAGGTCAGTCCATAACAGTATTTAAGTGTTTATCCAACAAATTTTATTGAGCAGCCATTAGGCCACTACGCTGGGCACCAGAAATATAGCAATGAAGCAGGCAGACTCAGGCCTAATCTTCATGGAGTTTTAGTCTAGTTAGGGAGGGAGTCATTAAGCAGATGATGCTGTGGGTATGTGTAAAATGGTTTAATTGTGGTACGTGCTACAAATAGGAGGTGTGCGTGAAGGGCTCTGAGAGCATATAGTGAGGAGATCAAATCTCATCACAGACTCAGGGTGGGGGCTTCCCTGAGGAAGGGCCATCTAAGATGGGAGCTAGCAAGTGGAGAGGAGGACGGTATAATAGGTAAAAACAAAGTCAGAAGAAGCTCCCTGAACTAGGAAGGAACCTGGCCTTATTGAGCTGTGGAGAGGCCAGGGTGGCTGGAATTCAGTGAACCAGAGACAGAGGAGGAAAGGATGCGCCATGAAGACCCTTGAATGTCTGGCCATGGCTTCTGGACATTAACCTGAGGGAAGGGGAAGCCATGGAAGGATTTTAAACAGGAGAATGATGTGATCTCATTTGTGTTTTTAAAGAGGTTCCTCAAGCTATTGTGTAGAAAATGGATTGAAAGAGGATAAAGAGGGAAGGAAGGGAGATCTGTTCAGAGACCCCTGGAGGTGAGAGAGGATAGGGCCTTGGCTGGTGGGGGTGTTGATGAAATGGAGGAGAGTAAATGGCTTTGGGAGGAGGAATTAATGGGATTTGATGACTGAATGACATTTAAGCTGTTCAAGGTCCACTCCTTCCTAGCCCAGGCTCTGACTTGGGCACCTATGGACTATATGCTGGCCTTGAGACCTCCAGAGGGTGGATTCCATGAGCATTTGAAATTCTTGGTCTCAGAAGATTAGCATAAAAGCCAGTTAAGAATCCTGGAGGTTTATCTCAAGGGTAAAGTAGTCCATTTAGAGACAGGGCACTAGGACCCAGAGAGAAGTGACCTGCTAAAGGTCACATCACACATTAATGGCGGACTCTGGTTTAGAACTCAGTCCTGCTGAGTGGACTGTTGCTCTTCTGCTACACTGCCCGTTTCAGCACCTTCTGTGGCCCTCAGCCATCCTCCTACTAACCTGAGATCCCTAGTAATGCAAACCTATGTGCTTGAACTTGACACTCCCTCGTGTTTACAAATTTCAAAACAGAGTTTTACTGCACATATATTTTTAAAACTGGCACAATTAGTAAGGAAAATGTTAAAAATTCTATTTAACTACATACACCAAATGTCAAGGCTCTCAGTAGAACCGAGCAGGAAGCCTGGATTTAATTATCCCTCTCAGGAAGCCACAGACGGACAGGACAAAGTTCTGAGGCTTTTGGCATGACCACAGTTTAGAGTAATGACATTTCTTAGGCAGTTGTCTCTCTAGCTGTGGTGTGTGCCAGGGACCAGGAGGTAGGTGAAAAATCAGCATCTCGATTCTGTAATTGTGGAAGGGAGATTGCCTCTAGTTGTGTGACCTTGAATTGGATCCCCTGGATCCAGCCCTAGTTCCCACGGTGAGAATGAGAGACTTCAGGAAGGCTTTGGGGAAAAAGATTGTTGTAGTAAATCTGTCTTGGAAGAAGTACAGCCAGAATGCTCCTTAGAAGTGAGGATGGCGAGACTTTGTCTCACATACTTTGGTCATGTTATCAGGAGGGATCAGTCCCTGGAGAAGGACATCATGCTTAGTAAAGTAGAAGGTCAGTGTAAATGAGGAAGACCCTCAATGAGATGGACTGACACAGTGGCTGCAACAGTGGGCTCAAGCTTAACAACGATCGTGAGGATGGTGCAGGACTGGGCAGTGTTTCATTCTGCTGTACTATCAGTTGGAACTGACACGCTGTCAGTTGGAACTGACACGATGGCACCTAACAACAACAACAATGAGCTCAGGGGCGAGAGACATTCACCCCAAAGAAAGAGTAGCTATCTCTCTCTCTCTCTAAGTTAATTGTAATATATACTTGATTGAAAATCAGAATATTAGTTAAAAGTATATAATGGGACTGTTATCATACATGATCCCTTTTTCCAGATGTAACTACATTATCAATTTGGTATATATATTTCTAGATTTTACTAGTTATGTGTGTGTGTCTGCAACTTAATTTTGTCAGTTATCACTTTGGATATCATGGACATCACTTAGGTCTTTAAAAAACTAAAACTAAAGGAAGAAATTATAAGAGACACAGGCCAAGACCTTATTTCTCCTCAGCATCCAAACTTTTCAACTCACTGGGCCATGGAGAAAAAGAGTTGGAAGGACTTTGCTGAATATTAAGTTATTTTTCAGGTATATGATTCAATCTATGTTTTTCTCTATGGGTCTTGGGACCTGGGAAGTGTGTATGTGTGTGTGTTTGTGTGAGTGTGTGTGTGTGTGTGCGTTTCTACAGGAACATTGTTTTGGGAACATTCAATTTCTAATTATATTGGGGAAGAAAATCCTGAATACCATTTTTCATGCTAATGGAGAAGTTTACTTAAGTGCAGAATTATGCAACTTAGTTCTTGCCAAATTACGTACAGGCTGCAGTTCCTCACAGTAGAAGGAAGGATGCCATGAGGCACACATCACACTCTGTTCATAACTTAGAGTTCCTTTCAAGGCTTTTGCCTGCATCTTATTACCTACTTACTGTTAATTTATTACACAGGGTTGCCATATTTTAAAGGTAAAGTGAATGTTTTAGATGGATTGTATTTCTTTCATTTCTTATATATTGTGAACTTCTATTTTTTATTTAGGCTGTTTATGCTTCCACTTAAGGCAATTTTTCTTCAGTGATTGCATTAATTTTTATGTGTTTATTCTAGACATTTTTCAAAATAGGATTCCCCACATGTTGAGTTTGTCTTCTTTCCTCTCATCCACTAATCATTCTTCGCTGGGGTGATTTATAGGAAGAAGACTGTTTAGTGAAACTTCTTAGCAGTTTGCCCTAAGGGTTGATTCCCCCTGAAATGTCAAACTCTGGTAAAGTAATGGCTCAAGTAGAAATAATTTTGTCCTTGGCAATAGGATTGCCACCGGGAGGTGGTCTGAGCCCTGTGTATGGGCTGCTGGTGGTATTCAGTTAAATAAAGCCTGCTTGGAGTCCTCTCTGGCCACTCGGACTGATTGGGAATTCACACGGGCAACACTGTAGTCATCCTAGCCCTTCCTTACATATTACCTTTCCTATAGGGCTTTATACTCCTTCTGACAGAAGAACTCTTTACATTTCAACTTTTTATATTATTATTTTATTTTTTTAAATAATATATTTTTTTGTGTTTTTGGTGAAGGTTTACACAGCAATTTAGGTTCCCATTCAACAATTTGTACACAAATTGTTCAGTAACATTGGTTACATTCTTCACAATGCATGAACATACTCATTGTTTCCATTCTAGTTGCTCCATTTCCATTAATCTAGTTTTCCTGCCCCTTTACATTGTCATCTTTGTTTTAATGTAATTGTTGACTGTTTTGTCTCATCTAGGTAATTTTTTTTCTCATTCAAAAATTTATGCACAGATTCTTTTGTGACATTGGTTGCAATCCACTCAGCGTGTCAGCACTCTCCCCTTTTCTACCCTGGGTTCCCCGTGTCCATTTGTCCAGTTTTCATGTCCCTTCCTGACTTCTTGTCTTTGCTTTTGAGCAGATGTTGTCCATTTGGTCTCATATACTTGATTGAACTAAGAAGCACGTTCCTCACATGTGCTATTGTTCATTTTTAGGCCTGTCTAATCTTTGGCTGAAAGGTGGACTTCGGGAGTGGCTTTGGTTCTGAGTTATCAGGGTGTCCAGGGGCCATAGTCTTAGGGGTTCCAACAATCTCTTCAGACCAGTAAGTCTGGTCTTCTTTTGTGAATTTGAATTTTGTTCTGCATTTTTCTCCCACTCTGTCCATGACCCTCTATTGTGATTCCTGTCAAAGCCGTCGGTCGTGGTAGCCAGGCACCATCTAGTTGTTCTGGGCTCAGGCTGGTGGTGGCTGTGATACTTGTGGTACATTAGTTCTTTGGATTAATATTTACCTTGTGTCTTTAGTTTTCTTCATTCTCCTTTGCTTTGGACAGGATAGGACCAATAGATGTATCTTAGATGGCTGCTTACAAGCTTTTAAGACTCACCAAAGTAGGATGTAGAACATTTTCTTTATGAACTATGTTATACCAATTGAGCTAGATGTCTCCCGAGACTGTGGTCCCCAGCCCTCAGCCCCAGCAACTCATTCCCACAAGGTGTTTGGATGTATCTAGGAAACTTCTATGACTTTGTCTTAGTCAAGTTGTGCTGGCATCCCCTATATTGTGTGTTCTCTTTCCCTTCACCAAAGTTAACACTTGTCTACTATCTAAAACCCGATGCTGTTGAGTCGGTTCTGACTCATAGTGTTCCTATAGGACAGAGTAGAGCTGCCACATAGGGTTTCCAAGGAGGAGCCGGTAGATTCCAACTGCTTACCTTTTGGTTAGCAGCCATAGCTCTTAACCACTGCACCACCAGGCCTCTGTCTACTATCTAGTTAGTGATTTCCCCTCCTCAACCCTCCCCTCCCTTGAAACCATCAAAGATTGCTTTTCTTCTGTGTAAACCTTTTCTTGAGATTTTATAATAGTGGTCTCATACAGTATTTGTCCTTTTATAACTGACTTATTTCACTCAGCATAATGCCCTCTAAATTCATCCATGTTGTGAGATGTTTCACAGATTCATCACGGTTATTATTGCATAGTTTTTCATTGTGTGTATGTACCATGATTTGTTTATTCCATTCATCTGTTAATGGGCACTTGGATTGTTCTATACTTTTGCTGTTGTGAATAATGCTGCAGTGAACATGGGTTTGTATATGTCTATTCATGTGATGGCTGTTATTTCTCTAGGATATATTCTTAGGAGTGGGATTGCTGGATTATTTGGTATTTCTATTTCTAACTTTTTAAAGAGGTGCCATATCATTTTCCATAGTGGTTGCACCATTTTACATTCTCACTAGCAGTGTATAAGAGTTCCAGTCTCCCAGCAACCTTGCTAACATCTGTTGTTTTCTATTCTTTTGATTCGTACCAGTAATGTCAGGGTGAGATGGTATCTTATTGTAGTTTCGATTTGCATTTTTCTAATGGTTAATGATCTTGAGCATTTCCTCATGTGTCTGTTAGCCACCTAAATGTCTTCTTTGGTGAAGTGTCTGTTCATAAATCCTTTGCCCATCTTTTAATTGGATTGTTTGTCTTTTTGTTGTTGAGGTATTGAAATATTTTATAGATTTTAGAGATTAGACCTTCGTCCAATATGTCATAGCCAAAGATTTTTTCCCAGTCTGTAGGTTCTCTGTTTACTTTTTTGATGAAGTCTTTTGATGAGCATAAGTGTTTAATTTTTAAAAGATCTCAGTTATGTACTTTTTCTTCTGGTGTAGGTACATTGTTAGTTATGGTTTGTATTGTATTTATGCCATGTATTGGGGACCCTAGTGTTTTCCCTATTTTTTCTTGCATGATCTTTATCATTTTTGATTTTACATTTAGGTCTTTGATCCATTTTGAGTTAGTTTTTTTTTTAATTGTGCTTTAGGTGAAAGTTTACAGAGCGTATTAGTTTCTCAGTCAACAGTTAATACACAATTTGTTTTGTGACATTGGTTGCCAACCCTGTGATGTGTCAACTCTCTCCCCTTCTCCACCCTGGGTTCTCCACTTCCTTTCGTCCAGTTTTCCTGTCCCTTCCTGCCTTCATGTCTTTGCTTTTGGGCAAGCGTGCCCATCTATTCTCGGATACATGATTGAACTACCAAGCATAGTTCCTCAGGTGTGTTATTGTTTGTTTTATAGACCTTTCTAATATTTGATTGAAGGCTGAATTTGGGGAGTACCTTCAGTTCTGAGTTAAAAGGGTGTCCAGGGGCCATAGTCTCGGGGTTTCTCTAGTCTCTATCAGACTAGCAAGTCTGGTCTTATTTTGTGAATTTGAATTTTGTTCTATGTTTTTCTCCCACTCTGTTTGGGATCCTCTATTGTGACCATCTAGTTATTCTGGGCTCAGGCTGATGGAGGCTGTGATACTTGTGGTCCATTAGTCCTTTGGACTAATCTTTCCCTTGTGTCTTGGGTTTTCTTCATCCTCCTTTGTTCCGGACAGGATGTGACCTGTAGATATATCTTAGGTGGCTGCTTAAAGGCTTTTAAGACCCCAGATGCTACTCACCAAGGTCAGATGTAGAACATTTTCTTTATAAACTATGCTATGCCAATTGATCTAGATGCCCCCTAGACCATGGTCCCCAGCCCTCAGCCCAGTAACTCTGTCCCTCAGGGAGTTTGGATGTGTCTATGAAGCTTCTATGACTTTGCTTTGGTCAAGTTGTACTGACTTCCCCTGTGTTGTGTACTGTCTTTCCCTTCACCAAAGTTACCACTTGTCTACTATCTAGTTAGTGTTTTTCCTTTCCCATCCCTCTCCTTCCTCATAACCATCAAAGATTGTTTTTGTCTGTGTGTAAACATTTTATTGAGTTTTTATAATAGAGAACTCATACAGTATTTGTTTTTTTGTGATTGATTTATTTCACTCAGCATAATGCCCTCCATATTCATCCGTGTTGTGAGGTATTTCTCGGATTATTATTATTCTTTATCATTGCTTAGTATTCCATTGTGTGTACATACTATAATTTGTTTATCCATTCATCTGTTGATGGGCACTTAGGTTTCCATCTTTTTGCTATTGTGAATAATGCTGCAATGAACATGAGTGTGCATGTGTCTATTAGTGTGATGACACTTATTTCTCTAGGATATATTCCTAGGAGTGGAATTGCTGGATCGTAATGTATTTCTAGCTTTTTAAAGAAGCGCCGTATCATTTTCCATAGTGGTTATACCATTTTACATACCACCAGCAGTGCATAAGAGTTCCGATCTCCCTGCAACCTCCCCAACATTTGTTATTTTCTGTTTGTTTGTTTGTTCATTTGTTCTTGATTAGTGGCAGTAGTGTTGGGGCGAGATGGTGTTTCATTGTAGTTTTGATTTGCATTCTCTAATGGCTAATGATGGCCAGCATTTCCTCATGTATCTGTTAGCTGCCTGAATGTCTTCTTTGGTGAAGTGTCTGTTTGTATCCTTTGCCTGTTCTTTAATTGGATTATTTGCTTTTTGTTGTTATGGTGTTAGAGTATCTTATAGATTTTAGAGATTAGACCTTTGTCAGATATGTATAACCAACAATTTTTTTCCGAGTCTGTAGGTTTTCTTTTTATCCTTTTCATGAAGTCTTCTGAGGAGTGTATTTCATTTTTAGGAGATTCCAGTCATCTAGCTTATCTACTGGTGTTTGTGTATTGTTAATTATGGTGTGGATGCTATTTATGCTGTGTATTAGGGCCCCTAGTGTTGACCCTATTTTTTCGTCCATGACCTTTATAGTTTTAGGATTTATTTTTAGGTTTTTGATCCATTTTGAATTGGTTTTTTGTATAGTGTGAGGTATGGGTCTTATTTCATTTTTTTACAGAAGGACATCCAGTTTTGCCAACACCATTTGTTAAAAAGATTGTGTTTTCCCCATTTAATGGATTTTGGGCCTTTGTCAAAGATTAGCTGACTGTAGGTGGATGGATTTATGTCTGAGTTATCGATTCTGTTTCATTGGTCAGTGTGTCTGTTGTGGTACCAGTACCAGGCTGTTTTGACTACCATACCTGTATAGTAGGTTCTGAAGTCAGGTGGAGTGAAGCCTCCTGTTTTGTTCTTCTTCTTCAATAATGCTTTACTTACCAAGGCCTCTTTCCTTTCCATATAAAGTTAATGATTAGTTTTTCCATCTCATTAAAGAATGCTGTTGGTATTTGGCTAGAGATTGTATTATATCTGTAGATCGTTTTGGGAAGAATTGATATTTTCACAATATTGAGTCTTCCTATCCATGAGCATGGTATGTTTTTCCTTTTATGTAGGTCTCTTTTGTTTTCTTGCAGCAGTGCTTTGTAGTTTTTTTCTATAAGTCATTTACTTCCCTGGTTAGGTTTATTCCTAAGTATTTTATCTTTTTAGGAACTATTATAAATGATATTATTTTCCTGATTTCCTTTTCAAAGTTCTTTTTGTTGGTGTATAGGAATCCAACTGATTTTTGTATGTTGATCTTGTATCCTGCTATTCTGCTGAATCTTTGTTTTAGTTCCAGTAGTTTTCTTGTGGAATCTTTGGGGTTCTGTATGTATAGGATCATATCATCTGTGAATAGGAGTAGTTTTACTTCTTCCTTTCCAATTTGGATGCACTTTGTTTCTTTTTCTTGTCTTACTGGTCTAGCGGAGACTTCCAGAACAATGTTAAATAAGAGTGGTGATAAAGGGTGTCCTTATCTTGTTCCCATTCTCAGAGGGAATGCTTTCAGCTTCTCTGTGTTGAGAATGATACTGGCAGTTGGTTTTGTATAGATGCTCTTTATTATGTTGAGGAATTTCCCTTCTATTCCTATTTTATTGAGAGTTTTTATCAGATATGGGTGTTGGACTTTATCAAATGCCTTTTCAGTGTTGATTGAGATGATCATGTGATTCTTTTCTTTTGTCCTATTTATGTGCTGGATTATGTTGATTGATTTTCTAATGTTGAGCCATCCTTGCATACCTGGTATGAATTCCACTTGGTCATGGTGCATGACTTTTTTTTTCCTCCTTTTTTTTTTTTTATTGTACTGCAGGTGAAGGCTTACAGAACAAATAGTTTGTCATGAAACAGTAGTACACATATTGTTTTATGACATTGGTTAACAACTCCACAACATGTCAACCCTCTCCCTTCTCGACCTTTTTTTTTTGGTGAAAATATACATAGCCAAAGATACATCATTTCAAAAATTTCTACATGCACAGTTCAGTGACATCAACTATGCTCTTCCAATTGTGCTGCTATTCTCACTTTAGATGAAGGCTTACAGAACAAAATAGTTTCTCATTTAACAGTTAGTACACATGTTGCCCTGTGACAATGGTTAACAACCTCACAACACATCAACACTATCCTTACTCAACCTTGGTTTCTCTATCACCAGCTTTCCTGTCCCCTTCTGCCTTCTGGCCCTTGTCCCTGGACTGCTGTGCATCATTAGTCCCATTTGGTTTTATAGGGCTGTCCACTCCCCGGCTGAATGATGAACCTCGGAAATGACTTCACCACTGAGCTAAAACGGTGTCTGGGGGCCATACTCTCGGGGTTTCTTCAGTCTCCTTTAGGCCAGTAAATCTGGTCTTTTTTTGTGAGTTAGAATTTTGTTCTATATCCTTCTCCAGCTCTGTCCAGAACCCTCTGTTGTGATCCCGGTCAGAGCAGTCAGTGGTGGTAGCCGGACACCATCTAGCTGTACTGGACTTAGTGTGGTGGAGGCCTTGGTAGCTGTGGTCCATTAGTCCTTTGGACTAATCTTTTCCTTGTATCCTGGTCTCTTCATTCTCCCTTGGTCCCGAAGGGTTGAGACCTGTGGAGTATCCTGGATGGCTGCTCACAGGCTTCTAAGACCCCAGACGCTACTCACCGAGGTAGAGTGTAGAACATTTTCTTTATTATGTTATGCCAATTGGTGCATTATTTTTTTTAATATGATGCTGAACTCTGTTGGCTAAATTTTGTTGAGAACTTTTGCATCTATCTTCATGAAAGATACTGGTCTGTAATTTTCTTTTTTTGTGGTGCCTTTGCCTGGTTTTGGTATCAGGGTTATGCTGCGTCATAGAATGAATTCAGAAGTATCCCTTCCTTTTCTGTGTTCTGTAGTAGTACTGGTGCAAGTTCTTCTCTGAATGTTTGGTAGAATTCTCCAGTGAAGCTGTCTGGGCTAGGACTTTTTTTTTTTTGTTGGAATTTTTTTTTTTTTATTACCTCTTAAGTATCTTCTCTTGTTATGGATCTGTTCAAATATTCTATCTCAGTATGTGTTTATTTAGGTAGGTAATGTGTTTCTAGAAATTTGTCCATTCTAGGTTCTGTTGGAGTACAGTTACTCGTAGTATTCTATTATGATCTTTTTTATTACCATTGGGTCTGCTGTAATGTCATTCATCTCATTTCTTAGTTGGGTTATTTGCTTCCTCTCCTGTTTTTCTTTTGTCAGTCTAGCCAAAGCTTGTTGATTTTGTTGATCTTTTAAAGAATCAGCTTTTGTCTTGTTAATTCTTTCTAGTGTTTTTCTGTTCTCTATTTCATTTATTTCTGCTCTAGTCCTGATTATCTCCTTTCTTCTGGTACCTGTAGGCTTCTTTTACTGCTGTCTTTCTGTTTGTTTGGGTTGTAGGGCTAACGTTTTCATTTTGGCCCTTTTTTTTTTTCAGTAGTACATATGTTGTTTTATGACATTGGTTAACAAACCCACAACATATTAACCCTCTAAATTCTCAAACTTTTTTTTTTTTTTTTTGGTGAAAATACACATAGCCAAAGATACACCATTTCAAAAATTTCTACATACACAGTTCAGTGACACTGACTACGCTCTTCCAATTGTGCTGTTGTTCTCACTTAAGATGAAGGCTTACAGAACAAAATAGTTTCTCATTTAACAGTTACTACAAATGTTGCCCTATGACAATGGTTAACAATCTCACAACACATCAACAATATCCTTACTCAACCTTGTGTTCCCTATCACCAGCTTCCTTGTCCCCTTCTGCCTTCTGTTGGCCCATTCTTTTTCGATGTTTACTTTTCTTGCTATCAGTTGACCTCTGAGTGCTACTTTTGCTGTGTCCCAAAGGTTTTGGTATGATGTGTTTTCATTCACATTTGATTCTAGGAATATTTTGTTTCCCTCTTTGATTTCTTCTATTACTCAGTTGTTTTTATCAAGATGTTATTCAGCTTCCATATATTTGATGTTTTTTCCCTTGATCTTCCTGTTATTGATTTCTACTTTTATGACATTGTGATCAGAGAGAATGCTCTGTATTATTTTAATGTTTTGGATTTTATTGAGGGTTGTTTTGTGGCCTAAAATGTGGTCTGTTATAGAGAATGTTCCATGTGTGTTGGAAAAGAATGTATACTTTTCTGCTATTAGGTGGAGTGTTCTGTATGTCTATGAGGTCAGATTGGTTGATTTTGTCCTTTAGATCTTCTGTATCTCTGTTGAGTTTCTTTCTAGATGTTCTGTCCTTTACCGAGAGTAGTGTGTCGAAGTCTTCTACTGTTATCGTGGCACTGTCTGTTTCTGTTTTCAGTGCTGTTAGAGTTTGTTTTATGTATTTTGGAGCCCTGTTGGGTGCGTAGATATTTATTAAGGCTATGTCTTCTTGGTGGATTGTCCCTTTAATCATTATATAATGTCCTTCCTTGGATTTTATGGTGGATTTTGTTTTAAAGTCTATTTTATCTGAGATTAGAATTGCCACTCCTGGTCTTTTTTGGTTACTGTTTGCTTGCTATATTTTTTCCATCCTTTGATTTTTAATATATTTATGTCTTTGTGTCTAAGGTGTGTCTCTTGTAGATGCATATTGATGGATTGTGCTTTTTTTTTAATCCATTCTGCCACCACTCTTTGTCTGTTTACAGGTGCATTTAATCCATTTACATTCAGTGTGATTATTGATAGGTATGAGTTTATTGCAGTCATATTGCATTTTTTTTGTCTTGTTTTTTTGTTTGTGTGTGTTTGTGTGTTGCTGATGTCTTCCTTATTTTTCTTAATTCCCTGTGCTGAGTTCCTTTTGTTTGTGGATTTTCTTTTCTTTTCTTTTGTTATTATAGTTTGTGTTTACTGAGTCTTTATGTTTTTCTTCTTTTTTATTTTGGTAGGTAGATTTGTTAATATTCTTTGTGGTTACCTTGAAATTTACCCTATCTTCCTAAGTTTGAACCAGTCTTTTATTACTTGATATCACCTTGACTTCCTCTCCATTCGAAAATTCTATACCTACACCATTTATTCCTCCTTTTATTGTTTTGATGTTATCATCATTTACAGATTGACATCTCTATTTCTCTTTTTTAAGTCTTTTAGCTGTGTTTTATTATTGACAGTTCTTTACCTAGGTTGGTATCTGGTTGATGCTGTCCTGTGTGCTAGAGTCCAGTTGTTTTCTGATGTTGATGGTTCTGTAACCAAAGGACTCCCTTAAATATTTCTTGTAAATTTGGTTTGGTTTTACAAATTTCATTAATTTCTGTTTATCTGGAAATGTCCTAATTTTGCTACCATATTTGAGAGAGAGAGTTTTGTAGGATATATTATTCTTGGCTGGTAGTTTTTTTCTTTCAAGGTTTTATATATATCATCCCATTTCCTTCTTGCCTGCATAGTTTCTGCCGAGTAATAATAGCTTAGTCTTACATTTCCCCTTTGTATGTGACTTTTCCTTTTTCTCAAGCTGCTGTCAAGATTCTTTCTTTGTCTTTGGTTTTGGCAAGTGTGATTAGGATATGTCTTGATGATTTTATTTTGGGGTCTATCCTATATGGGGTTTGTTGAGCTTCTTGGATGGTCAGCTTTTCGGCTTTATGATATTTGGGAAGTTTTCTGCCAACAAATCTTCATCAGTCTTCTCTGTGTTTTCCATTTTCTTCCTCTGTCTAGAGCTCTGATCATGTGCAGATTTTTGCTGTTGATTTTGTCTCACATAATTCTTAGGTTTTCTTCATTGTTTTCTCTGATTTTTCCTCAAACAAAGTGGCATTCATGGATTTGTCTTCAATCTCACTGATTCTATCTTCTGCTGTTTCAGATTTGCTTCTAAAACCTTCTGTTGGCTTGTCCAGTTCTGAAATTTTGTTGTTTATCTTTTGGATTTCTAGTTACTGTATGATTTCTAATTGTTTATTTATTTTGAACTTTCGTTCTTGTATTATTTTCCTGAATTCTTCTATTGCTTTTTTATTTTTGTTTTCCTTCATTTTGGCTATGTTTCCATTGGTTTTGTCTGTGTCTTTCATGATTTTGTCTATTTTTTCCTTTGTTTTGTTTGTGTTTTCCTTGATCACTTTCCTAATCTCTTGGAGAGCCCTAAATATTAGTTTTTTTGATTCCATATCAGGGAGTTCCAATGCCTTTTCTTCTACCAGAAGATTATTTGATTGTTTATTTTGGTCCCTTGCTGCAGCCATCTTATCCTGCTTTTTTATGTTTTGATATTATCTCCTGTCTCTCAGATAGTAAGGTATTATTTTCTTTATTTATTGATTGTATGTTCATTTGTTTCATCCTGCTTTTTTGTTTTGTTTTGATATGAAAGAGTGGGTGGGCTGAACGTGCTTTTCTGCTTGCTCCTCATCTGTGGACATGATAGCTGTCACCACCTTATCTGTGTGGGCAGGGCAGCAGCAGGCAGGGTGAGCTCGTTTTGCTGTATACTGATTTGGGGAGGTGACTGAGGGCTGACTGGGTGGGTGCTGTCTGCCTCCTGATGTTGGTCCAGTGGTATGGGAGTGTTCACAGCCCCTCACCAGCTAGGCAGGGGTGTTGGACAGAGAGTGGTATGACCTCGCTTTCCACTGTTCAGCATCTGGTCAAATGGCAGGAAGGGAGGGGCAGTGAGGGCCTGATGCAGCAGTGGGCCTGAGTGCTGGGGCCACTCTAGCTGTGGCAGGGCAGCGGGGGACAGTGGGAAGGGGCAGGGAGGTGGTGTATGGGGCTAGGTGGGAGGGAGAAAGAAAAGAAAAGGGAGAGAAAGAAAAAAGAAAAGGATAGTATGGCAGTAGCCAGTGGGTGAGGGTGGGGGACAGGGTGGACCCGGGGGCCGGGGAGAATGGGGGAGTAGCATACAGAGCAGAAGGGTGAGGGATGGGAAAGCATGTTTCTGTGGTTGCTGTGTGCTCTGTCTCCTGCTCTGTCTCTGTGAAGTTACCTTCTTGTGGTCCCTGGGGTAGTTGCTAGCTGTTTTTCAAGATGCTAAGGTTGTGCCATGTTTGTTGGCAGGGGACCTCCACTCTATGTCTCTCCTTGTTCTATATTTTCTGTCAGTTTCTTCTTCCATTCGGTGTTTGATCTAGTTCTTTATCCATTCATTTGATGCTCAGGGTTTCCAGGATTGATGTCTGTATCTGTTTTTACTTAGTGTTTTGGGTCTTTGCTTCAGAGAGACGGCATAGTGCATCTGTTGAGGGTGCCATTTTGGCTCTGCCTCCCCATTATATTATTTTTTTTAACAATTTAATTTATTTTATGTTTTTTTGCAAAAATATACATGGCAAGACATACACCAATTCACAGGTACAATTAAGTGACATTGATTACATTCTTCAAGTTGTGCAACCATTCTCACTGTGTAGCTCTAAATTATTCTTCCATCATTAGGGCACAGTGGTTAAAAGCTCAGCTGCCAACGTAAAGGTTGGCAGTTTGAATCTACCAGCTGCTCCTTGGAAACCCTATGGGGCAGCTCTACTCTGTCCTGTAGGTTCGCTATGAGTTAGAATCGACTCAACGGCAATGGGTTTGGTTTTGTTACTAACATAAACTCACTGCTCCCTAAGCTTCTTATCTAACCTTTCAAGTTGCTATTGTCAATTTGGTCCTATATAGATAATTCCTTAAAAGAGCACAATGCTCATGGCAGATATTCTTTACTAATTAAGGTAAACTGTTCAGTGATTGTGAGGATGGTGCAGGACCGGGCGGTATTTCATTCTGTTGTACATTGGGTTGCTATGAGTCGGAACTGACTTGGTGGCACCTAACAACAACAACAACAACAATTGTGTGGTTTATGGAAGACCTCAAGGGATATTTTTGGTTGAAATTTTAAGGTTTAAAGACAGTCTCAGGGCAATAGTTTTGGGGGTTCATTCAGCCTCAGGAGGTCCAGAATATCTGGATTCCATAATAATTTTATATTCTGTTCAGCATTTTCCTCCTTTTTGACCAGGATTCTTCTATAGAATCTTTGATCAAAACATTCAGTAATGGTACCCAGGCACCATCTGGTCTCGTGGCAAAGGAGGCAGTTGTTCATGGAGGCAATAAGCCATGCGTTTCTTTTCCTCCTCTCCCGGCTCTCCTTCATCCTCTGTTGCTCCAGGTGAATACAGAGCAATTGTTCCACCTTGAATTACATTTCAACTTTGTTGCCCCTCAAAAGAGAATCTCTCTGGCCACTGTCGAGTTTGATGGCTCACTTCCAGCTCATTGCACTAGAATTCCATATCTTAATCTGCAATTTATTATTTATTTCAGGTCTGTAGATCTTGGTGGTGGGAGAAGCATTGGGATGGTGACAGTGACCATAGAGGGAAGAGGTGAATCAGGAATGGGACCCTCTCTCATGGGCCCATTCTAGCTGTATTGCTTTGACTTATATCTCCCAGCTGGGTGCACTGACCCAGAAACTGGATTTTTCTTCTATAAGCAGGATCAGTAAATACAAGGGTGATGTCTGGACAATTTAAACTCAGCTACTGGGCTGACTAGAGTTTCTGGGTGAGGCAAATGGTTACCATATTTAGCTGCTAACCAAAAGGTTGGAGGTTCAAGTCCACCAAGAAGCACCTCAGAAGCTAACAACAACCACAACTGGGTTAGCTGCAATTAGACATTTCTATAGAGCCACATGTTGAGTGCCAGTGCTCATTCAATAATTCATGCTTTTGTTTATAAATCACTTTCGATGTTCCAGGCCTATTGCTAGATGTGGGGATACTATTACAAAATTAGCCTTGATCTTTGTCTGCAGGGAGCTTATACTCTCATGGAGAAGATGGGAAAGTGATGATAATAATAAAGAATGAAGTATTATGATAGCGAAACCTCAGTTGCTATGACAGTCTGAATTAATGGGGTGTTAATTATCAGCCAAGCACTTTTACCACTGCACCACCAGGGGTCCTGCTAATTGCTTTACATGCATTAGTTGATTTTAGAACAAACTTAATGGGGCTAGTACCGTTTTACTAATGACAAGACTGAGGCTTAAGGAGACTACATAACTTAGCCAAGGTCACCCAACTAATAAGTGGCGAAGCAAGATTTGGGACCCAGGCGGTCTTATCTAAACTTCTGTACTGCCTCAAAGAAGCAGAGAAGGAATCAGAGATATGCCTGTGAATGCAGCTCAGAGGACCTGGTAGGGACCAAGGTATAGAAAATAAAATAGGGTGGGGTTGGGGGGGTGGTAGGGGGCCTTCCACCTCTGGATTCAAAGTGAATCTTCCCACTTGCTTCCCACAGCCTGAGGATGCTTTGGTTGGGTTCTGCTCTCCTGGGCCTCTGGCCTGAGGCTAGTGTCTCAGTTTTAGGCTGAGGCTTTATGTACCTGCACAGCAAAGGTGGTGCAAAGCATCGTACACACCATATGGGGCTCCATTTGTATTTAGTAAGTGCTCAGGTGTGCACAGTGTCTCCTTAATGAATCACATGCAAGCTGAATGTCCCTATATGTATCCAAGCCCTGGGAGCTGAGTGCTTGCGACGGCCAGACTTGCCTGCCCCAGAACAGTGCCTAGAAGGTTGTTCTAGTTTTCCTTGTGGTCAGGGCCTTAGGGCCCTTCAGTAATTTGTTCCCTGGCACAATCAGCTAGTTCCTGAAGCGTCTTCTAGGCGTTCTGAAGCCAGAAAAAAATGTTTCCCTCCTGAAGCTACAGCAGACACCAGCTGCTACAAAAGGACCTTGAAACTGCATCTGCCGTGCCCTTGACTTCAAGGCCACATTTAAAGCCTCCCAGATAGGTGAGGCATTAGTTGCCTTTTCTTTTCAAGTTGCTCAGGGGAGGCCCCACAATGCTTAATGGTCCCACTGCCATTAGGTTATTTCTTCCAAGTAATCTAAAACCTATATATATATATATATTTCCCCCCCCCCCCCTTAGTCACTACTTACTAGAAATACTCCTTTTATTTATTTACACTCAGGCTACAGAGTTTGCCAGTATGATTGCTTTCGTGCTCAGGAATCAATGATAAGAGGAAGAATAGTTGATACTTAATTAACACTTATTATGTGCCGGCTACTGTATTAAGCACTCCAAATGCATTATCTCATTTTTTTCCACCTCAAAAAGATCCTTTGAGTGAGTATTATATTTCTATGTTACCAATAAGGAAAGTATAATTCGGAGAAGAGAAGTAATTTGTCTGAAGCTACATAGCCAGTATGTGAAGGAGTCTGGCTAGATAACAAAGCCCTTTACAGTAAATAGTGTTTTCTTTCTTTCTTCTTCCCAACTGTAGTCATATCCTCCAACTCTTCTTCCTGTTTCAGCCAAGGAAAACTCTTGGCTGAAAAAGAAACAACAACAGCAACTCTCTCCACTCCCCCATATATATGTAAAGATGGCGCAGGACCCGGCAGGGTTTCATTCTGTTGTACACAGGGTGGCTGTGAGTTGGAACCAACTTGACGACACCTAACGACAATAACTATATATGTGTATATACACACACACGTGCATATACACACGTATTTATGTGCATACACACACCATGGCAGCCAAGTCTGGGTGTTAAATGTGTGTGGGAGACAGAGTGGATAGATTCAATCCTATAGACCAGTAATAGTGATTGTGATGTATTTTATTACCCATTTCCTGGCAGCCGTGAATAGGGAAAAGAGTAATGGATTTCAAGGCAAAATGCTTGGGGGATGGGCCATCTATTAGCTAGAGTGAGGGATTGGGGACACACACACACACACACACACACACACACACACACACACACGATTGATGTTGTTGTGAGTAGCCTTTGAGTCGATTCCAACTCGTGGCAACCCCATGGTGCAGAATAGAACTGCTACATGTGGTTTTCAAGGCTGTGACCTTTTGGAAGCAGATCGCCAGGTCAGTCTTCTGAGGCATTTCTGAATGGGTTTGAACGGCCAACCTTTCAACTCGTAGTCAAGTGCTTAACCATCTGCACCTCCCAGCTGTTCTATATGATGATAAGGTGATCAAATTTTGCCTTAAAAAACTCTCCAGAGAAAAACACTAATTAAAAACTCTTAAAAAAAAACAAAGGAAAACACACTAGATTATTGTCATTCTAAAATGCAAACCACTTTCCCCCTGGAATTGTTTTTTCATCCTTTATAAAACTTTGGCAAGTATAGAATATATTTCCATCTCGGGACTAGAGTGTGGTGTTAAGGAGACTCTTCCAGGGACTGGTACTTGACTTGTGACATGAATTACAGGGAGCAGATTGGATTCCCACTGAGGCAGAGGCCCCTGATCTTGGCCTCATGGGAGTTGCCTCATCTGCCTGCCCCTGTTATATTCTCAGAGCATGAAGAAAATGAATGCTGAGTTCTGGTTTGAGCTATACCACTGGTACAGTCTGTGACCTAGAGCAAATCACATCTCTCATTGTTGGTAAAAATGAAATTCAGTTTCATGCAAAGTTGAATGTGAGCAGAGAGTCTTGGCTTGGGATTTATAGCCTAAAAGTCCCTTTTCTTTCTCATCTCAGTCAAATAACATTTAAAAGATGGCAGTGAAGCCCAGTCACTTCCCCACTCTGGCCTTCAGTTTCTTCATCTGTACAATGAGAGGCATGGACTAAATGCGCTCTGGGCTTCCTAATATCCTTTGTTTAGAACCTTGAGAACTGTCCATTCCACTCTGAGAATTTCTGACTAGAAAGAGATTTCAAGGAAACCAGCCAAAGCTAGTCTAAGCATAACCAGAGAGTTAATTGTAAGGATGTTGATGCAGCTCATAGAATCCAAAGAAGAGTTAAATAGCCAGGCCTCAGGAGGTTGGGAACCAGGGCAACTCAGGAATCTCTTCAGCAGAGTTCATGAACATTCTCTCTGAAGTACTGTCTTTAACATAATTCCATACAAAATCTATTTTTCTGTTTCTAATTTCAAAATGACACATTCCAGAGAAAGAACCACCACAGGACCATTCAGCTATGGGGGTGAGGGAGTAGGCAGACAGGGTCAACCAGCAGAAAAACGTTGCTGGAGATCATCCTGATGGTGGTGCAGGTGGTTCCCAAGAAGAAGACTTGGTCAGAACACCACCCACACCCCATCACACACACACACAAATGAATCTGTCTCACAGAGACAGTTCCTATGGTTGTAACTACAGACAGATCCACCATAGCAACCAAGTCTGGGTGTTGAATGTGGGTGGGAGACAGAATGGATGAGTTCAATCCTATAGACCAGAAACAGTGATTGTGATGTAGTTTATTACACATTTCTAGGCAGGTGTGAGTAGTGGAAAGAGTAATGGATTTCAAGGCAAAAGCTTGGGGGATGGACCATCTATTAGCTAGAATGAAGGGTTGGGGCCACGAAGAAACACTAACAGCGCCATCTCATGGTGAAACCAACCACTATCACATTGAATCCAGATCCTTCCTTCCTCCTTGCCATATCACCCATGCTATATGCTGGTCCCATCTTTTCCACTTTGATGGCATTTGTACAATGTTGAACCTCAGGAGAGTTTTCTACTTTATCTGTAAAGTGGGAATGAGAGCAATAATGATTCTCCTACTATTGACAACAGCATAGACAACAGCTAACATTTACTGGGGGCTGACTACTGTGCTGAGTACTTCACATGTGAGCTGGTCTCCTCACAGTCCTTTGACACACTGCTGTTACTGCCTACATTTTGCCAACAAGAAACGGAGGCTTAGAGAAATTAAGAAAGGCAGAGAAACATAGAGCAAAGTGTCTGCACGCTGATTTGAGGGCATGGGCTTAGGAGCTAGGCAGCAGCTCTACCACTTACCTATGTGATATCCTTGGGCAAGTGGCTTAAACTTCATCAGTCTGTAAAGTAAGGATAGTGATAGAGCCTGCCTCATGGTATGATTACGGGGAGTAATTGATTTAATATACATACACGAACAGTGCCTAGGCATAGCAATGCTCTGTAATATTTGCGCTGTTAATAAGGTGTCCAGGTACTCCAAGGCAGAGGGGAGATTTGAGCTCTGAATTGACTGACTCTCAGACACATACTCTATGGCAGATATCCCTGTGGCAGCAGGACAAGAAGGTTCAGTGAATGTTGTAGAGGAGGGAGGGATGGAGGGAAGGAAGGAAAGAGAGAGAGAGAGCAAGAAAGTGACAGACAGAGAGAGAGAGGAAGAGAGAGAATTAAAGAATCTGAGGTTCAGGACTCCTGGCCCCTCCCAGAGCCTTGGCTCTGTGACGTGGAACTAGATGCCCAGGAAGTCAGCAGCAATTTCTGGGTCCGTGTAAGGAACTGGAGTGTTCAGCACTGGCTTCCCCTTAAGCTTCTTACTTCAGGAGGGCTTTGTGGGGGTGGGGATTAGTTAGGAAAAGGAAAGAGAGAGACAGACTGAAATTGACTATAAGAAAGACAGAGATGGGTCAGAGAAAGAAAAGATATGTGTGTGGGGTGGGGGGGAAGGAGGAGAGTCAAAGACAGACACACAGTGAGAAACAAAAACAGAGATAAAGATGCAGGGACCCACAGAGACAGAGAGACTAACGCTCAGAGGGGAGATAAACACAGAGTCACACACTCAGAGACAGAGAAATAGAAGTGAAGAGAAAAGAAGTAGAAGTGAAGAGAAGAGAAAAGAAGGACGAAGGCTGGGAGGGGATTTAGTTGAGGTGGTGCTGAGGTGGGCCGTGACTGACTGGCCTGCTTTGAGGTTGATGGAGCAAACAGACCTGTTAAGTGTGTCAGCGCTTTATCTGAGGAAAGCACCTTTACCAAAGCCCAGGCATGCTGAGTAGTTTTTGACTCTGTCAGGCTGTGACAGGAGACACTTTGTTTATCTGAACTGGAGACAGGAATGCTCTTCTATGTATTTCACCATGAATGCCACCGATTAGGCTGCAGATACTTCATGGTTGGCAATAAAGGCTTGTTTGGAGGAGCCTTGGGCTGAACCACGCTCATAAGGCAGGGTGAAGAGGCTGATAAGACTCAGGGGTCTGGAGACTAATTTTATGTGAGGAGATAGTTTCTATAATAAACTATATATATACATATATATAAACATATACATGTACACATATATATATATATCCACCACCTGCCTGTCAGTTTGTCATACTGGCTTGCATGTAGCTATGATGCTGGAAGCTATGCCACTGGTATTTCAAACACCAGCAGGGTCACCCATGGTGGACAGGTTTCGGTGGAATTTCCACGCTAAGTAAGACAGACTAGGAGGAGCCATCCACTTCCGAAAATTAGCCAGTGAAAACCCCGTGGATCACAACAGAACATTCATTGTACAATATGTTGATGCAAGATGAGCCCCCGAGATTGGAAGCCATTCAAAATACACAGTGGTTGCAACAATGGACTCCAGCATACCAATGATCTATATCAAAATGTTAACAATAGCTAATCCCCTAGGTAGCATTAATGAGAAGTCTCCCTTTACAAGTTACGCATTTCAGTTATGTTTAAATGTTTTACAATTACAACATAGGGCCTTTATAATCAAAGGAACAAAAGGTTTAAATTAGATAATGAATACCTTCCTGAAATGAGAGACTGAGAGATGGAGAAGGCAGAGGCCCTGACCTAGAATACATAGGCTGGCATTCATCTGACAAGCCCACAGTGGCTAAACGCAAGGGACAGAGAATTTGAAAATATTTCTCCTTGATGTTTCCAAGTTACTTTGAAAATCTAATGACCACAATCTCCCCTCTGATTCTTGCAGAAGGATGGAATTATTAATGTCCCTCAGCTCAGACAAGTTTCATTCCTTTGAGGTTCCTCAGGGCAAAAAAAAAAAAAAAAAAACAAACCAGACGAGGGGTGGATTTATTATGCTGTGTTGGTTGCAGGGCTTCTGTTCAGTAAGGTGGACTTAAGATTTTTCCCTTGAGTGAATTACGCATCCAATGACTGCGGAATCAACTCCCTTCCCCCGAAGGCCCCATCTCTCATCCCATTTCTTTTCAATTTTAAATGAAGGTTGAGGCTGGCCTACACTTTCAAAGGCATTGCCTGCTGGCTTGCGTGGTAACTCAGATGTGTCTTCTTTCAGGCTTTACGAAGGCAAAGAACAGATGGAGTTTGAAGAATCCATGAGACGGCTCTTTGAATCCATCAACAACCTGATGAAAAGTCAGTATAAAACCACCATCCTTTTGCAGGTTGGTTTACCCTGGAAAAAAAAAAGAAAATCAGTTTTTGTTTTTTTTTACCTTGGTCATCCAATAAATAACAGCAAGCTGGTTTGGCTTAAATATGCAGCCCTGAGTTAATTGAAGGCCTGGTCTGGCCAGGTGGTTTATGATCAGGAAGGCCAAGGGCTTATCAGGGCAGGAGAAAACATATTTATTTTTTCCTGTGAAGGTAGAAGTGCCTCCATTTGAAATAGCTCTGAAACTTTTAGTATCTGGAGGGAAACAGGCTGCCCTGGATTCTCTTCTCATGGTGAGAATAGTTAAGATGGCAGTCTCTTAAATTGAAGCTCTTTTAGTCCACTTTTTATCCTCAACATCATAAATTCAGGCCCCTTTCTGGGATTAAAGAGATACTCTGGAAAGAACGGGTGCTCTAATTTAGCGGTTCATGATACTAATCTACAAGCTCTGTAAACCTTCGAGAAACCTTGAGGTCTAGTCCTATGCAGGACTTTGAACTGCTTCCACCCTAGATATAGTGAATCAGAATCTACATTTTAACAAGATCCCTGGGTGATTCTTATGTATAAAAAATTTTGAGAATCACTGCTGTACTAGTGGTTCTCAGAACTGGTCCCTAACCAGCAGCATTAGCATCGCCTGGGAACTTGTTAGAAATGCAGATTCTCAGCTGGAGTTCAAGCCTGAATGAACCCATTTGAAGCCCTGGCCCTCTGTTTGAGAAAGAGTTTAGCAGCAGAGAGTCCGAATAAAGAGGATGTTTAGGGAGAATTCATAACTTTCACGGAATTTACTTCAAAGTGTTCAGAGGGTCTGTCTGATGTGTTGTTAATAAAGAAAACCCAAACACATTTATATCTAAATCAATGAGTTAGTGCTGATTGCTTCTCTCTCTCTCTCTATATATATATGTATCAACTTTATCCTTTTAGTTGCTAATTTAAGTATTCGTGATTATGCCTGGGATTGCCCAGTCTTTGGTTAGAATTAGTGAGGTACTATTGTTCAGCTAAGGACCCTAGGTGATGCAAATGGCACCATGGAAGAAAGGTCTGATAGTCTGCTTTGTTAAAGATTACAGCCAAGAAAACCCTATGGAGCAGTTCTACTCTGTAACACATGGAGTTGCCATGAGTTGAAATCTACTCAATGGCACCGAGTTTGTTTTTTTAGTGTTTAGCTAGAATGGAGGTACGGGGGCAGAGGGAGTGTTTGCAGTTTGCAAACCTCTTGGTGATCTTTAATAAACTCTGATGCCTGGTTACCACCACCAGACATTCTAATTTAATTGGTATAGGGTATGACCTGAGCATTAGGATTTTAAAAAGCTTCCCAGGTGATTCTAATGTGCAGCAAAATTTGGGAACCACTCTACTAAGGGCTTCCTTTAACAAATAATAGGAACTTCTGTGTGTGTGTGTGTGTGTGTGTGTGTGTAGAGGGGGGCTTTGTCTTGTTCATCACTGTACCCTCAGCACCTAGAATAGTTAGAATAGTTCTAATACACAGTTGATGTTCCATAAATATCTGCTGAATGAATGAATGAACAACTCTAGAGATAGGTGTTGAGATCTCTATATTATAGGTGAGGAAACTGAAGCTCAAAGTTGATATAGCTTCCTCCAGACTCCATTGCTAGTAAGAGGTGGGGTGGGATACCAGCCTGTTCCTGCCTGTCTCCAAAGGCCATGGTCTCAACCACTGGATTATACTGTTCATGTAGCACTTACTATGCTAAGCTGGGGATGTGGATGTCTTTTCCAGCATTAGTTGGGACTGCAGTCTTATGGTATTCACCTTCCCTTTGCTCATGCTGGGCTTTTAAAAAGTCTTCTCCCTACTCCTAAAACCCTCATCATTTTATAGCAACGTGAATAACAGGAGCAGGAGACAGTACGAAGACACGGAGTGAGCTTGTCACCCATCTGTATTATACTGGATGCAGCTGAGCTTCTGGTGAGACGCTAAAGAAGCAGTGTTAGGGTATGTAATGAGAAGTGGAGGATGGCCAGTTGCGATGAGAGAGGCTATAGGGTTGAGTCAGGTCCAAGATAGGATCCAAGCAAGCGTGAGTGTGAAGGAGCATAATGATGAACAAACAGAGGAAGCCAGTTGGTGCTAGGAGAAAAGAGCAGATGCACTGAAGGAGGCAGAAATACCATGGAGAGACACCCCGTGACCTCAAGAAAGGTGTAAGGAATAAGTCCTGATAGAGCTACTCTTCCTAATTTCAGCGCCTGTTTTCCTGTGATGACCTGTGTGTATATTGGGGTCAGGAATGAAGGGAGAAAGAAAGTAGAGAAAGAAAGGAAGCAGCGATAGAAAGATGAGCAAGTGAGCAATTAGGGTACTGACGGAACTAGGTTTTCTAGAATGTTCTTTATCAGCTGAATGACCTTAAGCTGGTTATGTAACTTGTCAGTTTCTCAGTTTCCTCATCTATAAAACTTCAGTGTTTGGGTGAGGATCAAATAAACATTGTCTGCAAAAGAGCAATTTATAAAGTGCTATGCAAATGCAGAGAACTAATATGATTATTATGGCTTTGGCATAAATCTTTTTATCCAGGTTCTTATTGTCTGATTAGCTGTGGTAGAAGTGCCTCCTTTTTCCTGTGATTTGATCCAGATTAAGCTGATTTTCTTCTCATAGATTTCCACCTCCGAGCAGAGGAAAGGGGCTTCTTCTCATTTTTAATTTGCTCTAAGGGCTAAATTTAGCTTCAGGGATTTACATAAACCAATGACACTTTCCACCTATTTCTATGGTGTCAAAAAGTTATCAAAGAAGAATATAAAGTGCTAGTCAAACGGAGAGCAGTACCCTTTGAAGAGCATTGAATGCCGTTTTAAGGTGTGAGGAAGGGGCTGATGAAGGGAGAGGGATCAAGGTCATGTGATGTTAGCAAACCCTGCGCAAGGAACCTTCTACAAACTGTGACGCTGGATACGGGAGAAGGAGCTATGGCTTTCAAGAGAGAAAGACTAGGGTAGGAAATTAGGTGTCCACACTTCGGCATGTGGCCTTGGACAAATCATTTCAGTTTCCCGGGCCTCAGTTTATCCTTTTATAAAAAGGGAAGCATAATGGATAATTTACAGGATTATTGATGGAATTAAATAAAATAATATATGTAGAGTATATAGAGCCTGTTATGTAGTTTAGTTTAAATAATTTTTAGTCATTTATACTGGTCACTCTTTCCATCATTATAAAAAAGAACATTTTGATGTTTTACTTGCACAGAATGTAGATGGAGGTGTTTGTGTTCCTAATCTTGTCACATAGGTTGAGTAGTATTAGGACATCCATTTAGATGAAGAAACACAGATACAAATTTTAAGGAGAATAAACTCACAAGAACTGACTATATACAAAAAAAAAAAAAAAAAAAAGATAGTAAAGTTTCACCTAGTGTACCAACTCAGGTCAAACAGTACAAGGTAATTTGAGTCCTGATTCTGAATCTACATGAAGAGATGCCACGATCTGTTAGTGATGTCTGCCATGAATTTAGACGTGAACACATAGCATGAATACCAGTGATTGACATTCCTGGCCCAAACTTTACACTTCTAGCTGGGTAGCAGCAGAGGCCGTAATGCATGCCTGCTTTAGTTTGGAGTAGAGCAGAACTGGTTCAAATCTCAGCTTTGTGCAGTGTGATTTCTGGGACCACAGGCAAGTGATTTTTCATTCCAAAGGCTCATTTAGAAACTTTTCTCAATTTCTCCCTGTAATTTTCCTTATTGTTCAGAGTTGGCATGGACGGCAGCTCATGTGAAACCATGAAGAGTTTAAAGCCAGCTCAAAGAGGGCGTAATTAGCAATGCAATAAACTTTTACATATCGAGTACCTACCATGTGCCAGAGGTGAAGCTGAGCTCTTTACATGCAATGCCTTTCATCCTGCCACAAATCTGCAAGGACTTACTCTCTTCAGTGTCCACAGGGGGCTCATAAAGTAAATAACTCATCCCACATTTTACTGATCCATAGTCGTAGAGCTAGGGTTTGAACACAGCTAGGTGTCTTGACTTCAAAGTCAATGTTCTTCTTTATGCCACAAAGAAAGTGTTAGGCCAGTAGTCTCTATGTATTTTTAATAATGGGCCACATGCTTGGAGGTCCCTGTGGCAGGTTGAGGAGGTCAACACTAGATAATTGTGAATTGGACGTACCCCAAGTGTGAGTAAAGGGCACATGATGATGTTATGCAGATCAATTTGACCCATTTCCTTTAGGTCTGTGGTTCTTTGTAATGCATCAATTTGATGATGCAAATATAGTGGAATTAAATAAACAGCTTCCTTGGATGACATGCTGTGTTGACCATTATGAGTGCCACTCATGCTAATGAAGCCACTAGAGTGTCCAAGAGGGCGAGGGGCTCCATCTTTTATATCCTTGTTGCAGAGGACAGACAGTGGCTGCCTATGGTAGTAAGAGCTCAAATACCTGTTGGCTAAAGTTTATTAGTGGTTACCAGGGGCAGGAGGGAGGGGGAAGAGGGGAGCCATTGTTTAGGAAGCACTGAGTTTCTATTTATGGTGATGGAAAATTTGGCAATGATTATTGGTGATGGTTGCACAACATGATTAATGTAATTGGTGTCACTAAATTGTACATGTGAAAAACATTAAATTGGCAAATGTTTTGTTTTACAGACACACACACACACATATTTTCCAACAAAAACAAAAAAAAGTAAATAAAATCTGTTGGCTAAATGAATGAAAGAACGAGTACTGGCTACCACTTTTATTTTGAGGTTTTTTTGTTGTTTTCTTTTTAGCATTTTACGATGTATCAAGCACTGAGCCCTAGTGGCACAGTGGTTTAAGTGCTAGGTTGCTAACTGAAAGGTCAGCAGTTCGAACCCACCAGCTGCTCCACAGGAGAAGGATGTGGTTGTCTGCTTCCATAAAGAATTACAGACTTGGAAACCCTATGGGGCAGTTCTACTCTGTCTTACAGAGTTGCTATCAGTTGGAATCGACTCAACAGCAGTGGGGTAAGCACTGAGCTAAATGCTTTACGTTTATTGTCAGCTCATTTCTTTATAACAACAACCCTATCAGGCAAGTACTCTTCTTACCTGTACTTTACAGATGAAGAAATGGAGGCTTAGAGAAGTTAATTAACTTAACCACAGCTAAAATGTGGCAGAACTGGGATTCGAATCCAGGCTATGTGAGGCCGGAATTTGATTTCCTAAACACAGTCAAACAGTAGTATAGTTTCATTAAAGAGCCGAGCCTCCTGGCAAAATGTCAGGTGGTTAAGAGCTAAACAATAGTAAAGACGGACAGGTGTTTGGGCCATAGTTATGAAGACTAGCATACTGGCTATGGATGCCTCTTTCATCCCTCTTTTTTCATTGTTAATTGGTGCAGAATGTTCACGTAGTCCATACTTGAGAAGTGGCCTACAGGCAGTCTGCTGGACCCCAGAGCTAGGGTAAATGAGACTCAGTATTTAATAACAGCATCTGGGGTTTCACCCCAAACCTTTAAATGATTCTTTATTTTGTCCCCTTCTCAACCATATACCCCATTGTTCAGGGGTAAGACTTGGGAGTGATGAGTACAGTGGCTGGTAGGGGGACATTTTTTCCCAACGATGTTGTAGTAGTGATACTGATAGTGAACACTGATCATTTAATCTTCAGATCCGTATTTTATGGTAGGTAATTTTATTACCTTCATTCTACTAAATGAGGAAACTGAGGCACAGAGAGTTAACTTTCCCAAGGGCACACCGGTAAAAGTAAGCCACTGAACTTGAACTCAGGTAGTCTTCCTCTACAGCCTGCCATGTGAAACACTAAACTCTGCTAACTCTTGCTGAGCCTTGGGTGCCAACAGAGGGATGGGAGGGGAGAGAGAGAGAGCGAGAGTGAGCAAGTGCCTGGAAATACCCAGGGGCCAAGTCCCCTTTGAGTTTGAAGGAGTGGACCTATTTGGTTTTTTTTTTTTTTTCATTTTGTTTAACATTTTCTGTGTGTTAGCAGTCTAGGATTATCAACTGCGGTGAATTCCATCTGGATAGCAATCATCTCAAGTGTCCTCTGTTGATCTCTCTGTGTGCCAGTGAAATCATTATTGCTTGGTTTGTGTCTGGCTCTCTTCTGGAGGGCTGTACCCGGCCTTTAGCGGTTGATGATTAATCGAGGAAATTCGCTTGATGTCACGAAGAACAAATTAGGGAGCTGGCAAATGTTTTCCTGATGGCCTTTCTTATAGCCCCCTGTATATGTGGTGAGGAGGATCCTTAACTTAAGGGACGGCGGGAACACTATATTTTCTTTTCAGAAACTATCCTCACAAAGGAAGGCTCCTTGTCTACTTCCTTCTCTAAATCAGCCTTCTCTCTCCTATCAAAACCTCCCCACTTGCCAAGATGGAATGCCTTCCACAAAGCATGATGGGAAGTAGTATAGAACACTGGATAAGAGCCATTTGGACAGTTAGGCTATATAGCCTTGCTATGCTACTTGTTAGCTATGTGGCTTCTGGCAGGTTATTTAACCTTCCTGTGCCATATTTTCATCATTGGTAAAATGGGATGACTATATCTACTCATAGAGTAGTAGTTATTTTTGTTGTGGTTGGTTGCCATCAAGTTGATTCCAACTCATGGCAAACCCATGTGTGCAGAGTAGACTGCTCCATAGGGTTTTCAAGACTGTGACCTTTCAGAAGCATATCTCCAGGCCTGTCTTCTGAGGTGCCTCTGGGTGGGTTCAAACCATTAAACCTTTGGCTAGTAGTCAAGCACTTAACCATTTGCACCACCCAGGGACTCCTCATAGAATTGTTGTAAGAATTAAATGAGATCATTCATGTGAAGTATTTGGCACATATGAAATTTCCAGTAATGGTTAATATTTTAAAATCTTGTGATTAGTAATCTTATTAGATAGATGTGTGTGTTTTCAATATTATGTATAATATAGAAATAAATACTATAGAATGAAAGTAATAGCAATACAATATTGTTTTATGTGTAATAGTAATAATAATGACACTTTACAACAGTAAAGCAAAGCAATTCCCAGGTCTGGAAAATCGAGCTATTTCTAGTTGCCAGGCCTTAGAAACATGCAACAAATGTTGTTCTCCAGTGGGTCTTATGCCTGAGCTGCACTGTCTTCTGGGAGTAGTTGGTTGTAGCACCTGAGGAACCTTCCGCTATCACACTACTCAGGTATGTCAAGGCCGTGCACAGGGAGGACAGGAGCCCTGTGGCCAGTGCTGGTTGTGACAACAGACTTGGTAAACTTTCTGAGTCAGAAAGTTGGAAAAGAGAAAAGAACCATGTGCCTCTCACTTCTGTGAGAGCGCCTGGGCAAGATGAAATTTTAATACTCCCCTGTTGAGTTGATAACACCCTCCGAGTCTCAAGGTGACAGCTACTCAGTTTGCTTTTCTTTATTGCCAGCTTGGAAGTGGGAAGGGGGAAGATTTGCTTCTTATGAGGCAGCCTCTCTCCCTGCCTGGTCCAGCTCCTCCTCACTAATAGCTGAAGCATTTAAGGGTGAGGGTCTAGGTAGACTTCTGGTGACTACTATTCTATAGTATCACTCCAAAACCCTGGGATGATCGACAGCTCTTGAAAGCCAGCAGGCTGCTGTACACATTGAAGTCCTGGCTGCCTCCCATCTTGAAGAGGGCTTTGTTTCTGTTTTTGTCCTCTCACTGTGGTCTTAATTACAATAAATACAAATTATACTTTGTTCAGGTACTCTGGAATGGGGGCAGGTGCTTGAGAGAAGAGATAGGAGAGATTTGACCTACACCCCTTTGGGACTACTGCGTGTTGGGCATCACATTTGGAATATGTTGTATTTTATTCGACATCATTCTCCTTGCCCCACATAGAGATGCTGAGGCTCAGGGGTGAAGAAATGGGCCCAGGCTCATGCAGGTACTAGGTGGAGAGCTGTAGTTCATGCCCAGCTCCCTGTGGACCCAGAACTCTATGTTCCTTGGCCTAAGAGTGAATGAAGAAACAGGTTACTACCAGTGCTCTGGCCAGCCCTTTTCAGGACATGTGTCTCACCATATAGTGTCTCTCTAGAATTTAGAGGTTGTAGGCTGGCAGCCGACGGGAGAGATGTAGCTGCAGATGTGTTTGATTTGGCTAGCACAGTGATAAAACAATTGAACAGAAGTGACTCATTCGACAGGATATGGGTTCCACACACCCTGTCACTTCTTTTTTTTTTTTTCCCTGAAACAATCAAAATTCTTAAGATGCATAAAAATGTAGATTAACAAGCAATAATCAGTTTTGACTGAGATGCAGAACATAGCAATATGATAACAATACAGAAACCTGGAAGGTTTTAATGTAGTGGTAATATCTAGCAGTGGTTAAAAAGGATGTTTTCCTCAAGTTGTAAAGCCTAAAATTTAGGAAGTAAGTTAATATAGTTTTAATGATTAGGTTTAACGTATGTTATGGCGATGAAGACAACAAGGAATTTTACACATTAATTAGTATTGTAATCATTCAAGTACATCAGAGAGCAGTGGCACATGGTTGTTGTTACTGTTAGTTGCCATTAAGTCAATTCTGACTCATGAGGACCCCATGTGTCAGTGTAGACCTGCTCCATAAGGTTGAGTTCTCTAGAGGAGCAGAACCAGGGAAGCATATCTAGATATGTAGAGAGAAATTTACTTCAAGGAAATGGCTCACGCAGTCATGAGGCAATGGCTCATACAATTGTGCGAGCTGGCAAGTCTCATATCTGTGGGTTAGGCAGCAAGCTGAAGGCTTCTGGCAGGCTGAAGGCCTCTACTGATTCATGTAGTTGCAGGGGCTGGTGAATCCAAAATCTGCAGGTCAGGCAGCAGGTTGAAGACTTTTCGCACCCCAGGAACTGGAGGTCAAGCGACAAGAAGAGTACAGAATTGAAAAAGAGATTTACTAGAACATCCATTGATATAGTGGAGACAGACACCACCCCCAAGGAAGCTCCTCTTTCAACTGATTGGCTGCTTACATCAGATCACAAAATGGAAGATGATTACATAGTGTTTGCCAAACCACTGAGAATCATAGCCTAGGCAGGTCGACACATAGCATTAACCATCACAGGGTTTTCAAAGTGGTGACTTTTTGGAAACAAATCACTAGGCTTCACTTTCTTTTTTTGTTTTTGTTTTTTTGGTTTGTTTATTGTTGTAGTTTAAGTGAAAGTTTAGATTTCAAGTTAGTGTCTCATACAAAAATTTATATATACATTGTTACGTGACCCTAATTGTTCTCCCTATACTGTGACAGCACACTCCTCCTTTCCTCCCCTGATTTCCCATGTCCATTTTACCAGCTCCGGACCCTCTCTGCCTTCTCATCTCACTTCTGGACAGAAGCTGCCCATTTAGTCTCATGTATCTACTTGAGCTAAGAAGCACACTCTTCACGAGTATCATTTTATGTGCCACAGTCCAGTCTAGTCCCTGTCTGAAGAGTTGGCCTTGGGAATTGTTTTAGTTCTGGGTTGACGGAGAGTCTGGGGGCCATGCTTTCCAGGGTTCCTCCAGTCTCAGTCAGACCATTAAGTCTGTTGTTTTTACTAGAATTTGAGTTCTGCACCCCACCTTTCTCCTGCTCCATCAGGGACTCTCTGTTGTGTTCCCTGTCAGGTTGGTTGTTGGTGGTAGTCGGGCACCATCTCGTTCTTCTGGTCTCAGGCTGATGAAGTCTGTGTTCTATGTGGTCCTTTCTGTCTCTCGGGCTAATACTTTCCTTGAGTCTTTAGTGTTCTTGATTCTCCTTTACTCCAGGTGGTTGGGACCAATTGGTGCATCTTAGATGGCTGCTTGCAAGCTTTTAAGACCCCAGATGCCACTCACCAAAGTAGGATGCAGAACATTTTCTTAATAAGCTTTGTTATGCCAGTTGACCTAGATGTCCCCTGAAAGCATGGTCCCCCGGCCCCCGTCCCTGCTACTCTGTCCCTCAAATGTTTGATTGTATTCAGGAAACTTCTTAGCTTTGATTTAGTCTGGTTGTGTTGACTTCCACTGTAGTGTGTGCTGTCCTTCCCTTCACGTAAGATAATTCTTGTCTATGACCTAGTTAGTAAATAACCCTAACCCTCCTTCCCCACCCTCATAACCGTCAAAGAATCTTTTCTTCTGTGTTTAAACCTTTTGATGAGTTCTTATAATAGTGGTCTTACACAATATTTGTCCTTCTGTGACTAAGTTCACTCAGCATAATGCTGTCCAGATTCCTCCATGTTACGTTTCATGGCTTCATCATTGTTCTTTATTGTTGCAGAGTATTCCATTGTGTGAATATACCATAATTTGTTTGCCCATTCGTCCGTTGATGGGCACCTAGGTTGTTTCCATCTTTTTGCTATTGTGAACAGTGCCGCAATGAACATGGGTGCACATGTATCTATTCAAATGACAGCTCTTATTTCTCTAGGATATATTCCAAGGAGCAGTATTGCTGGATCGTGTGGTACTTCTATTTCTAGCTTTTTAAGGAAGTGCCAAATCGATTTCCAAAGTGGTTGTACCATTTTACCTTCCCACCAACAGTGTATAAGCGTTCCAGTCTCTCCACAACCTCTCCAGCATTTATTATTTTGTGTTTTTTGGATTAATGCTAGCCTTGTTATACCCCATCACTTCTGATTGGCCTCTGCTCTTCCCATGTCACTCCTTCCTGTTGCTTGCTCAACCCTGCAGTTGTCTGATTCTGCTACATCTGTTTGGTGTTTCATGATAAAGATGGTCCTTGACCGACTAGGTTGGAACGCACTGTGTACCGTAATTGCCTGGAGGAACGTCATAATGCGTCTCACCATATTAAAATTCTGAGTAGTTCTGCAATTAAAAAACGTTCACTGGCCTATCTTTGTTTAAACCAGTGTTCCCTCAGATTATTTGACTACAAAACCCTTTCCCTCCACAGAATATTTGATACCATTTTACAGGACAAAAGTGTCCGATAGAGGGTAGTTTGGAACGCTGGGTTCAGAATCTTGTTTCCTCTTATCATCTAGATTTGGAAGAATAAAGAATGAATCTCTAGACCAAAAAAAAAAAAAAAAAAAAAAATCCAAAAGTTCTAAAGAAAAAGACACAAATTTGACACCATACAGATTAAAATCATCTGTGCAATGAAAGATATTGAACAGAAATAAAAACAAGCAATAGTCAAACAAGACAGGCACCAGAAATTTTTTTGTCAAGTGTATCACTGCAAAAGGGTTCATATTATGGTATATAAAGAATTCTACAAACCAATAAGAAAAAAAATCTCCCAAAAGAAAAATGAATAGAGGATATGAACAAGCAACTTAGTGAATAAAAAAAGCCATTGCCATCGAGTCAATTCCAACTCACAGCAACCCTATAGGACACAGTCAAACTGCCCCATAGGGTTTCCAAGGAGTTCCTGGTGGATTTGAACTGCTGACCTTTTGGTTAGCAGCCAGACTCTTAACCACTATACCACCAGGGTTTCCTCTTGTGAATATAGATGTTTAATACACATAGAAAATATGCTCAGCTCCGCTAGAAACCAAAGAGTTGCAAGTTACAGTTGCAGATTATACATCACATTGATAAAAATTAAAAAGGATTTATATCCAGTGTTAGAAAGGTTATGGGAGTAGTGGATAGTCTCAGAGACTGTTAGTAAAAGGAAACTGGTTACCGCTTCTTTCTGAGGGAATTTGACAGTATCTTCTAAAATTTATATGTATAATAAATTTGTATGTACATAAATATGTGTATATAAATTTTGATACAGTCCATCCTACAGGGATTCTTACAGGTACACAAACATATCTGTTAAATATTTTACTACCGTATGTTTTGTAATAGAGAAAAACTGAAAATAGCGTGGGGACCATCAGTAAGGAAGGAATGAAAGAAGGTTTGGTATACCCAACTGGCATTGCTGTGTGGTGGTTAGAAATGAAGGGACTGTGCTCTATGCAATGACAATGTAAGATCCCAATAGTGTATGGTTAACTGAAAAAAGCAAGTTGCAGAAAATATGTAAGATGTATATCCATACACACACACACACACACACACACACACACATGCACACACACCAAGTAAATGGATAGAAAGACGTCTGGAAGGAAGGAAACTTACCGCAGTGTTAACAGTGTCCCGTTCTGGGGAAAACAGATGGGGCTGACATGGGGATGTGGAACTTCAAGCACATGTTGAACCTAATACCCTATCTTGTGTGATTTTTTTTTTTTTGCATCAAATATATATTACTGACTCTTACAATTTTTTAAATCATAAACAAGAAAAAAAAAAGAAGAAGAAGAAATGAAGCCATAGAGAAAGACAGTTGCTATTTGACTAAAGGTGACTGTGTTCCTTAAAGGTTACACAGGCTGACTCTGAAAGCAAATTGCCTGAATTTGAATCCTGACTCTCCAACTAGCTAACTTTGTGACCTTGGGCCAGTTGCTTGGCCCCATGTGCCTGAGGTTCCTTATCTGTGAAAACAGTATTTCCAGTGTAGGATCGTAGTAAGGTTTAACAAGGTAATCTGTGAATGGGGTCCAGCGTGGTGTCTGCTGCATTGTAAGCTTTCGGAGAGCAGTCATAACTGTTACTTACGTTAAGTAAGAAGCTCGGTTACTTATGGCTAGGAGTATGATCTTCTTTAAGAAAATTATTTTCATGATTTTTATTTTTGTCTGAATGTCAAAGAGTGATACATGTTGATTGTAGAACACCTAGAATATACAGAAAAATAGAAAATAAAAAACGCACGCTTCCGCTAGATTCTTAAACATTATTCTCCAGCCATGTGACTTAACTCTTTCTGTTGAAATTGTTGTCTGTCCTGCTGCTTAGCAAACGGTGCTGTCATGCAGGGGGTAGGTGTGTCTCATACCTTTGGATGCATCGGGTAATCTGCGTAGAGGAAAGAAAATAATCCACAAAATGCTCAACTGTCCTAATTCAGCTAGCGGATCAAAGCGTGCCACTGTTGTTCACAGAGGGGAAGGGAAAATAAATATCAATAGCTCAGTCTAAGCCATCCTTGCTCCCAGCAAAATAATTCAAGCACGCCATCTTCCTATCATAACTTCCATTCGTCAATGAGTCGACTCTGACTCATGGCGACCCCGTGCGAGTCTGAGTAGAACTGTGCTCCGTAGGTTTTCAATGGCTGATTTTTTGGAAGTAGATCACCAGGCCTTTCTAATGAGGTGCCTCCGGGTGGACTTGAACCTCCAACCTTTTGGTGACCAACCCAGAGCATTAACCATTTGTACCACCCAGGGACTCCTCCTATAATAATAAAAACTACCATTATTGAACACCCAAAATATGCCCCCGGCTCTGCTGGATGACTCATGTGTTTTGTTTCTAATCCTCACAATCCAGCAAAATAGGTATCGCTTTCCCTATTTTACAGGTAAGGATATTGAGACATCAGAGAGTTTAAGTCTAAAGCCACATGGCTATTAAGGTTTAGAAACAGGATTTGACTGCAGGCCTGTATAACTTCAAAGCCCGAGGTCTTTCTGTTACACAGTCCTGCCTCCTTGAAGACAGAAGTTTGTGGTTTCACTTTCGTGACGAAGAAGTACACGCTTAAGTTTCAGTCTATACACAGAGTTCTGAATCATTGTAGCAGTGTCCAGGTCGCAGGGTCATTCTCCCACGTTTCCATGTTTTGTGTAGCTCTGCAAAATTTCCCTCTTGCCAGCGCAGAATTGTTGGATGTGGGCATTGCTCATATTTATTTACTTTCCTCCTAGGTTGCGGCTTTGAAATACATTCCATCTGTCCTCCATGATGTGGAAACGGTCTTTGATGCAAAGTTGCTCAGGTGAGAGCTTATGATATACTTTCCTGATTGCTGTTGGCAAGCCAGAGATTTAGAGGGAGAGGAGTGCTCTTGTGGGGAATTCCAGATGGGCGCTCAGCACCAGGAGGGCGAGGGCATGTGGTAGGAGCTTCCTACAGGCCTTTACAGAGGTGTGCTTGCATTTTGGTTTTGTTGTGCCAGCCTTTGGTGAACACTGAACATGAAATAAGCATCCCTCTTCGGTGCCCACAGATAATAGAGTATGTAAGTGTGTAGTACTTATGTTTGAAGTAACTGCCTCCATTTCACTGGTTTGAAGCTTATTTTGAGTTCCAGTCTTTGCCCTATAAGTCCCTAGAATTGCAAATAGAGAACAATCTAAAGACAATTAAAGGGGACAATGGAGGTGGGCTCCCTTCTGGTTTCTCCTCCCTCTTAACCCTATTGCCCTCTTAAGATGAACACATTGTTTTAATTGTGGTTATGCTGTTAAAATAAGGCCATCTGAGCCAGATACACCCTCTTCTTTTTTTTAAATTCATTTAAGTTCCCAGATAACATATAGAAGATTTTTTAAACTTTTTTATATTGAAATATTTTTAGATTTAGAGAAGAGTTGCAAAGATAGTATATAGAGAATTCCCATATGCCCTTCCCCCAGCTTCCCCTAATGTTAACATTTTACATAACCATGTACATTGATCAAAACTGAGAAATTAACATTGGTACATTTATATGAACTAAACTCCAGACTTTATTAGGATTTCACCAGTCTTCCTATTTCACCTACTTCTCATCTCGTTATCCAACATTTTGCATTTACGACAATAGTAAAAAATTTTACTGTCCGACTATTTTGCGCATTCACGGCAGTAAGGAACACCGAGGTGTGAGGCGAGAGTGACGCTGGCTGTGATGGTTAAGTTTATGTGTCAGCTTGGCTGGGCCACGATTCTCAGTGGTTTGGCAATTATGTAATGATGTAGTCAGGAATCATAAGATTAAGATGATTGCTTTTATTTCAGATCATCTCTTGTGCCCTGAATATGGTAAACTAAAGTAAACCCTTAAACACAGTCTCGGTTAGGCCTAGGCTACCATAATTTTCACATAACGCCAATTTTTGCATAACGACCTGGTCCTTGGAACCTAACCTTGTTGATAAGTGAGGACAGGGTGTAATGTCATTTTTCAGTTCATGTGGAAGATTTTTGCTGGCTTTGTCATCCTTCTAGTTTCAAGCTGTGTTATCTCCTCAGAGATGCGACCTGTGAATACTGCATATAAATTAAATTCCTTACCCCATCTCCTGAATCATTATTTTGTGACACAACTTCCTGTTTATTTCCTTCTTTGCATATATCACATTGTATCCATTTGTGTTTTGCATGTGGACCTCTATTAGAGTGCAAGTTGGTGCCACCTGGGGCCAAGTCTATTCCCATTGTACCCCCATTGCTCCCTGCACATTGCCTGCACTTATTAAGCAGATGGTTAATACATACTTGAAAGAGTGAATGAATACAATGAGTTTATTTTACAAAGTTGACAGGGACTATAGTTTTGTTTCAAAGGTATTTTTATTTTTACTCTATTTGGACAGAACTATCCCCTTTTTAATGCCCCAGACTGCTTCTAACCTACAGCATATATTCATACATACATACATACATACATACATGTATAAGAGCTGTAACTCAGCTGGACTACCTGACAAATTTCTGCCTTACACAAGTTCTGGCTTTTGCAGGTTTTACTATATATATATATATATATATATATATATATTCATATATATTCATAAGTAAATCAACACCTTTTTAAATTTTAAGACCTATTATAAGGCATTAGTAAATAAAATGGTCTGGTAATGAAGTCAGCGACCTGGTAATAAAACCCTTGTTTTTGTGACTTGGGACAAGTGTGTAACCTTGGGAAAAGTATTACCCTGAACCTGAGTTTCCACTTGTAAAGTTGGGGCAATTATTTTATCTACCTCATAGAGCTATGAGGTTCAATAAATGTACATTGTGACGCTTGTGCCTGGCACATAGTAAGCGCTCAGGGTTATTGGTATTATTTTCAGATTTTCACATCTTTTTGAATGCTAGTAATATACAAAACCATCACCAACTTCATATAATTACTGTGTACGTGTATCAGGGCTTACTGTGCACCTGATGCTCTACTAGGAATCGGAGGTGCAAGGGGAGCTACATCAACCTAGGTTCTGTGGGTGCGATGATGTGGGAGACATTTGTCTAACTTGTTCCTGTTTTCCTCCCCTCAGCCAACTCCTGTATGAGTTCTACACCTGCATCCCACCTGAGAAACTCCAGAAGCAGAAAGTACAGTCCATGAATGAGATAGTCCGCAGCAACCTCTTTAAAAAGCAAGGTGAGGGCAAAGCATCCTCCTGGGGTGAGCCGTGCTGTGAACCACACGTGGTTTTTGGGGAAAAGTGGCTGGATGCAGCAACCTGTCAGGCTACGCACAGCTGTCTTCTCTAACAACTCCCTTGGTCCACATAAGCACAAAAAGTAGAAAATAGCTGACAATTTAGATATCAGAATCTAAACTGATTTTAGGAACACTTGGGTTGCATCATTTATTTCTCCCGAGAAAGGAATGAGTGGTAAGTTTGAAGTCATATGCTTTAAGTCATTCTAGTGTAAGTTTTTTGTTTGTTTGTTTTTTCCCCCTTTTGGGGTATACTTGCTGTCCTTAACTTGAGGGGAAGTGGGTGGAGTTTCTTTTGGTAGAAAGGAGGAAACTTTAATGCAAAATTTCTCAAAATTTAGATCGTGTAAGCATAAACTGGGGGCAGTGGTGATTTAGTGGTTGAATTCTCACCTTCCATGCAGGAGACCCAGGTGGGTTCAATTCCTGGCCAATGCACCTCATGTGCAGCCACCACTCACCTGTCAGTGGAGGTTTGTGTATTGCTGTGATGCTGAATAGGTTTCAGCAGAGCTTGCAGACTAAGATGGACTAGGAAGAAGGCCTGGCAATCTACTTCCAAAAATCAGCCAATGAAAACCGTATGGATCACAGTGGTCCAATCTTGTTGTGCATGGGTTTGCCAAGATTCGGGAGTCAACTTAACAGCCACTAACAACAACAATAACAGGAATAAACTGGTAAGCTTGTTAAAACTCAGATTCCTGGGATCCATTCCAGAGATCCTGATTTGGTAGGAATTTGCATTTTTTAGGATTGCGAATTTTTTTGAATAGGTAATGCATTTGAATGGATCAAAAAGCAAAAGTATGAAGAGGTACCACATGAAAAGGGTCCTTGCAGACCCTGTATGTAGCCATCCTGATCCCTGCTCAGAGACAACCAAAGATTCTAGTTTCTTGTGTTTGCTTCCAGAAACAGTCTGTGTATACGCAATCAAATGCATATATATTACATGTTTTCCCTGGTCTTTTTAATATTTTTATCACTCAAGTGGTGGCATATTATACAACTTGCTCTATGCTTAGTCTTTCTTCACTTAATGATATTTCCTGGGGATCAGGGAATAGCAGTGGATTTGGGCAGAAGTTGTGGTCAGAACTTCCGCTCACTCTCAACTGATCTCTGCTGATGATTAGGTCCTCTGACCGTCATCCACTGGTAAGAGATTTGGGGTTCTCTGTTTCTGAGGTCAGTGAGCTAGATGTCCACAACTCCAGATATGACCAGACAGGATATGTGTTTTGTTGTCAGGTGCCATCAAGTCCATTGCCACTGATGGCGACCCCATGTGTATGTAATAGGATGAAACATTGCCCGATCCTGTGCTATCTTCATGAGTTTTGGTATGTTTGAGTTCACTGTTGTGGCCATTATGTCATCTACTGCTGCTATAACAGAAATACCACGAGTGGATGGCTTTAACAAAGAGAAGTTTATTCTCTCACAGTCCAGTAGGCTACAAGTCCGAATTCAGGCCGCTGGCTACCGGGGAAGGTCCTTGTGATGCATCGGTATTCCCTTGGTCTGGGAGCATCTCAGCGCAGGAGCGTCAGGTCCAAAGGATGCACTCTGCTCCCGTGGTGCTATGAGGTCCCTGTGTCTCTCTGCTCGCTTCTCTCTTTTATATCTCGAAAGACACTGGCTTGAGATGCTATCTAATCTTGTAGATCTCTTCAATGTAACTGCCACTAATCCATCTCATTACATCATAGTGATAGGATTTACAACACATAGGGAAATCACATCAGATGACAAAATGGTAGACAATCATACAGTACTGGGAATCATGACCTCGCCAAGTTGACAGATATTTCTGGGGGACATAATTCAATCCATGACACTATCTCATTGAGGGTTTCCCTCATTTTTGCTGATCTCTTACTTTACCAGACATGATGTCCTTCTTCAGCGATGGGTCCCTTCTGCTGATATACCCAGAGTAAGCGGGTTGAAGTCTTGGGCAATATTCTGTGATCCATAGTTTTTACTGGCTAATTTTCCAAAGTAGATCACCAGACCTTTCTTCCTAGTCTGTCTTAGTCTGGAAGGTCTGCTGAAACCTCTCCACTGTGAGTACCCTGCTGGTATTCGAAATGCTAGTGGTACAGTATCCAGCATTATAGCAACACGCAAGCTACCACAGTATGACAGACTGACAGATGGGTGATGGAGACAGCATTCAGAAGTCAATATTCATCCCCCACCTCAACTGCAGCAACACTCTGAGTTTCCGACATCACTCCTGTCTGCAAAAGTAAAAAAATGACTTTTGGGGGTCAACACTGTTCCCCATACCCTATGGTCAACCCTTTCCAATTTTAAATTCCTCTCTGTCCATACTGGTGTCAATGATAAAATGAGGAGCAGACTGTACCAGAAAGAAGAGGTCTTAGAATGCAGAAGATCAGCCATCACTCAACTGGAATTTATTTAGAGAGTGAAGCCTGAATATTCATGCAAATTGCCTGGTAATCACAGAAATATTCAGGAACCACTTTACTGTAAAGATGATTTTTTTCAAATGCTTGGTGAACATGGTGCATCCAGAATTGCTGTCTGAATCCTATCCTTTGAGTAAAGGGTAGGAGGAGGGCATGGGGAAGAAAAATGTTCCTCTGATGATTTTGATATTCGTGTCCAGTTTCCTGACCATTTATACAGATGTGTGACAACAGATTAATTCAATACATATGTGTTTGGTTTGCGCGAGGTGGTTTACGTGAGGTAATTGGAGTCTAATCCTGGTAAACAGTGGTTGCATTTCTTGTATGACTGGTTTTTTTAAAGTGAGACACTCGACTTTCTGCATCAGAATGAATTACCCTCATCCTGAAAGCTTTGAAATATTCCTGCCCCTGCTTGCCCTGACAGTTTCTCCCTGGATTTCAGGTGGTGTCATTGTAGAGACAAATTGAGTCCCGTCCTAGGGACATGACAAGGATGACTCTAGCTGCATATGGCACTGCACAGGCTGCAGAGAGCGGGGCCACTTGACTCTCCTACATTGTTTGGGCTGCCATCGTCTGCAGGGATCCCGGCTGAGCATGGAGGCCAGATGGAGTGCTAGCACTGTCCTGGAATGAGCATCTGGTGGCAATTGCAACCATGTGGACGGCAAAGTAATTCCTTTACTGGAGCCACATTTCATGGGCTGGGTGGTGGCCCCCCGAGGGTTAGCACAGTCACAGGGCAGGTTGGACAGCTGCTGCTTACCAGTCCTGCTGGGTGTCTGAGTTTCAGATTCAGTAAAAACCCTCTGATTAATATTAACTGACAGAAGACCGGCCCTCACATTGTACACAATTACAAAAGAAATGCAAAATTCTTAGTTTTAAATTAACACAGAAACTAGAATGAGGTGATCCCAGTGCTCTATGGGGGACTCACTTTAAAGAGAATGCAATGTATATAGCCCATCCATTCTTGCTACATATGTGAAAGCAGTATGATCCTATACACACCTTAAAGGTAACTCCTTCCCTGCTACTTATTAATATTTTGCTAAGTCAACCCTCTTACCAAAATAACCCCAAAGGCAAACTTCAGCTCATCCTTAATTCCTGAAGTTCCAAATGAACGAAATCTGTATTCATGCTTGCTTATTAGGGGTCCGTTGCTCTTGGGTGAGTATCTCTCTGTACACCCTTAAATAAGGTGTTTTATTCCTCTGGCCAAGTTTGAGCTGTAATGAGATTCCTCCTGTTATTCTCCCCGTGAAGTGTCCTGAGCCTCGGGGGCATGATTTGCTTTGAGCCCACACTCATTTAACTGCCAGATGTGCAAATTGTCTGGAGTATTGTTGATGACATTAGCTTGTACTCACCGCCTTGAACATTTGTACTGACAGCAAGCAGAGGGGTCAGAAGGCTTTTAAGCACTTTCTGAAATTTTTGCAGTCTACCCTATTGGCCCATCTTCAGGATCATCTGATGCAGAAGGATCATCTGATGGTTTACGGGTTAATAGCGATGGTTTACTGAGCCACACCAGACCTGGGTTTGAGTTCTTGTTCAACCCCTTACCAACTGTGTGGCTATGGGTGATTTCCTTAAGCTCTCTGAACCTCACTTAGCTTATCTGTAAAATGGGAATAATAATAATAGTATCTGCCTTAGAAGGTTGTTGTGTGCTCAGTGAGACTGATAACACATTTAAAGTGCTTAGCATAGCGTCGAGCAGAACATAGTGCAGCATAATGTCCTGGAGTTCCTAGGTGATGCAAAAGGTTAAAATGCTGTGCTGCTAACTTCAACGCTGGGAGTTCAAGTCCACCCAGAGGTAACTGGAAAGAAAAGTCTGGCCTTCCACCTCTGAAAAATCAGCCATTAACAACACCATGGAGCACAGTTCTACTCTAACACGCATGGGGTCGCCATGAGTTGGAAGGACTAGATGACAAGTGATAAAAACAAAATATCAGCTATTATTATTGGTGGTGTGATTATTTCTGCTGCTCCCTGCGGTTTTCCAACTTCTATTCTGATCTTTAGATTCCTTGTAATAAGGGAGCCCCTTTATGTTTGAAAGTTGCATGTAACTGTAAGCCAAGCCTGCTTGCTTCCCTGGATGCTACATAGTTTTCCTTAGGGCTTGAGAAATGCAGAACTTAGTAACTAAGAAGGCCTTGCTCTGTATGTGCTTCCCATTCTGGCTTTCAATGGATTTTTCCACTTTTATTTCATTTCCCTAGAGTATTTTGGCAAAAGGCCCATCTTATACAGGCCTACAGGAGAAAGTTCAGGTAAGAGTGAAATGTTCATGGTTTCTCATTTCGTTGCTTACCTTGCTGCAGACCTCAACAACATAGTTTTGGACCCTTGACAACCATCCTCTACGGTGATTTGCTCCTTGGGGCTGTTTTCACACACACACACACACACACACACACACACACACACACACACACACGTATACTTTTTTTCCTTGTTTTTCTTTCATGGAGGCAATTAGCCTCCGTTAGCTTCAACTCGTATTGGCCATGTGACCTTGAGTAAATTACTTAATTCTTATAAATCTCGATTTCCTCATCTGTAAAATGAGAATAACAATAGAACAGGTCTCATTGGGTTGTTGGGCAGACTCAGTGGCATGGTGTGGCTTGTAGTCAGGGGTGCGAGGGAGTAAGGAGTTACCATCAGCCAAGTTTCCACACGGAATGGCTTGCCCACGGTAGCAGGGTTCAGTGAGAGGAAGGCTCAGACTAATTTGCCATCTCCTCCAATGCAAGCCCAGACCTGCCTGGTGGTGACGATGGGAGAAAGGATGAATAGATATGCCCTGAGAAGGCTTCTCTGAGGGGAGTCTGCAAGGAAACCAAACCTTCTGTGCCTTTGGAACAGGTTTGTTCCTGTGAAAACTAATCTGTAAGTAATGTGTCTTCTTAGTCTGATGCTAATCAGATACACCATCTGGTTCAGTGTAAACTGCTTTCAGATTCACATTGCTCACTTTTCTTTTCAACTTCCAAAACAGAGAGAAAGAGAGGGAGGGAGAGAGGGAGAGAGAGAGAGCCCACTAGAGAGAGAAGGAGGGAGGGGGAGAGAGACTATGAGACCTGATAGAGATGTGAAAACTTTCCCCGTGTTTGTTTTTAACTAGTAGGTTTGGTTGTTGGAAACTACTGAGAAACTGCTCTCTGAGCACAAAGCGGCCAGTTTTTCTTTTATCAAGATGTAGCTTATCTGTTTCCCGCAGTATCTGGAGCTACTTGAGCCTCAGTTCTCAATGGGCTGGGCAACTGGAGGCAGGTGGGAGGAGGAGACCAGATGACTGTGCCCAGTGCTGTAAGGGGTTTATCTTTTCTAATCATCCTCTCATTGCAGCCTTGAGCTGAGATTAAAGAAAAGCCCTCCACGCTCTAGCAGTTATTACTTTGCTTGGTAAAGTTATGTAATATCTCTAAGCCTCGGGTTCCCCATCTGAAAAACGGGTATGAGAGTGTCAGCAGTGGAATATGGGCCTTTGGTTCAGGCAATCTTTGTTTCTAATCGTGACTTGATCCTGTACTAGCTGTGTTCTTTTGAACAGGTAACGTCCCTGAGCCTCAGTTTCTTTAGCTACAAAAATGGGATTGCTACTTATTAAAAGGCATCTATTTTATCTATTGTTATAGCGATAACAGAATAATGACATCAATAGCATCTTAAAAGGAGAGACTTACATTTATTCAATGCAGCTAACAACACTAACAGTGTAGCAGGCGCTCTACGTTGTGGTTGTTGTTAGGTAGCGTGGAGTTGATTTTGGACTCATAGTGACCCCATGCGACAGGGCAGAACTGCCCCATAGGGTTTTCTAGTCTGTAATCTTTAGGAGAGCAGATTGCCAGGTCTTTCTCCCGTGATGCCACTGGGTGGGTTCAAATTGCCAGCCTTTCAGTTAGCAGCCGAGCTCTTAACCATTGCACCGCCAGGGCTCCTTAGATGCTATACCAAAAAAAAAAAAAAAAAAAAAAAAAACCATTGCTGTCAAGTCGATTTTGACTCATAGCGACCCTATAGGACAGAGTAGAACTGCCCCCTAGGGTTTTCAAGGAGCAGCCTATGGATATGAACTGCCAACCTTTTGGTTAGCAGTCGAGCTCTTAGGCACTGTGCCTCCAGGGCTGCTTAGGTTCTACAAAGAGTATAAAAGTATATTGAATTCTTATAACAATCCAGTGACATAGATATTATTATTCCCACCTTAGGGATGGGGAAACTGAGGCCTAGAAAATTAAGTAACTTTTTTCTTGATGAGACCGAAGATTAGACAATGTATTAGGGTATTAGTGTATCAGACTCTATCATGCTGTGATAGTAAATCCATCCCTAAATCTCAGAATTTTAACAGTGTAAAGGTTTATTTCTCTTTTATGCAAAGCTGATGAAAGTTGTAGCCTTTCATCCTTTCTGAATCTATGCAGCTGGTTCACATTCCCTGCAGGAGGGAAGAGGGAGAGAGGAAATACAACTGATCTGAACTACCTCGGCCTGAAAAAGTGACACCACCAAGTCCTCCATGGTCCATTGGCCAGAACGCATCACATTTTTCTAGCCTACTGCAAGGACCTCTGGGAAGTGAAGGGAAGCACATGGAATATTCGATGATCAGTGTGTCTGCCGCTCACAGGCAGTAAGTGTTAGAGCTGTGGGCTGAACAACAAAACCCTCTTCCTTTCCACTACATTGTGCTTTACTCTTACAGTGAACAAAAAGGAGGAAGATGTTTGTTTGTTTTCTTGTTGGAAATGCTTCCCTCTCCACGTTGGAAAAAGTGCCTCATCATTCCTCTTGAGAAAATTTTTTTGTTCTGTTTTTGCCTTCACCCCGCCCCTCCTCCCTTATCCTGTTCCAAATGGGCAGGCAACTCTCTGACGGGTGTGCACAAGAACTTTGCCTGGGAAGGGGTCGGACTCTGGTTTCCAGTGGCTTGCTGGGTCTGCTGCAGCTTTGAGGAGCACGGCTTCCCTGCAGCAAGTGGGGGTGTTAGCAGGCTGCTGAGACTTGGGATGCCTGCTTAAGGGTCAGCTGTCGAGTCTGTTCTGAAGGAAAAGTAACCTCTTTCTCTGGGGACATGCACTATCCTTGTGGCTGCCTTCTCAACTCTCCCATCCTTATCCACCCTTCCACAATTCCTTTCTTTGCAAATACAGCTCTGGAATACCTTCCACTGCTTCCTACTCCTCTCCCCTTCCTTCCCCTCCCAACACCCCAAACCAGTAACTCCTGCTCATCCCTTTGAGGCGCAAACCAGGTATCAAGTCTGCAGTAACCCTTTCCTGATGGCTCAGGCATTTCAGCTCAGTTCCTACTGCAGATCAGCCCCGGGGAGTGACTGGGGGGTACCTCTGTCGAAAAGTTGTAAATTTCTGCACCGCACTTAAAAGTGCAAAGACAATGAAGCTTTCTTTTCCTTAACCTAATCTAATCTTTTTGAGTATTTACCTCACTCTGTAGTACCGCAATGTAAAATTTTTTCAGTTAATGAAATCTTGAGAGCTTCGGATTTAACCAGTCTTTCCTAGTTAAAAAGGTCCCCTCCCCCTCTCCAAAACGGTGCCTGGGATTTTGACCCAGGGACACAAATGTCTTTTCCCTTAGCTTATCTAAGTCCCTTACCTAAGCCCAGGAGGAGACATGGGGCATATGTGTCTTGTGGCCCTCTTTGGGTCTCAACACCACGTAAAGGGGCAGCTAGGTCTTCCCCTTCATCATATCTTCTTCCTTTCTGAGAAGGTGTTCCTCAGTTCCTTTCCCTAGGGCTATAAAAATGGAATAACTGCCAGAGTGTCTGACTAATGTGGGAAGATGTGACAAGCAGTTTAATACTTTAAAATATAATCTTGGATTCACAAAGGAGAAAAAACAAGGTTTCTAACCTCTAAGAGGGCGACTTCTCAAACTTTAGGTGCACCTGGGGAGTTTGCTAAAATTGCAGATTCCTGGACCCCACCCCAAAGATTCTGACCCTGAAGGTGTGTATGAGATCAGCCATCCAAGGTGATTCTGATGCATGTGGCCCCCTGACCCCTCTCCAGTGGGAAGCACAGCTTCAGGAGCTGTGGAGGGTAGGGGGGTAGGGTGGTAGAGGAAAGCAGTGCCAGCAGAGAGAAGTGGCTCTCACAACTTGTCTTGCAAACTTTCATCGTAACACTCAACATTTCATCCTAACATTTGTCTGTTTCTGTGACTGTCTATGCTGATGGTGTGATCTCCCTGATGATAAGGGATATACTTTATTTCTTTATGTGCCCCGTCTGCTTAGGGTCTTATTGATACTGGCTCTCACAGGCTGGTCTATGGACTTGGAAGTGAAAAACACCATTACTCAATGACTAGGCATTTTCCTAAAAAAAGAAAAGACCCCAATTACACAGAACTGCAATACACCTACTCATCACTTATTGACTATCTTGTTATCCAACACTTCATATTTATGACAATAGTAAAAAATCTACTGTCCAACTATTTTGCTCACTGACGATGTACATCTGGCAGTAATGAATGCCAAGGTGTGAGGCAAGAGTATGCTGGCTGTGATGGTTAAGGTTCTGTGTCAACTTGGCTGGGCCATGATTCTCAGTGGTTTGGCAGTTATATAAAGTTGTAATTTGGCAGTTATTTAATGGTATAATCTGGCAGTTAGGTAATAATGTAATTTGGCAGTTATGTAATGATGTAGTCATCCTCCATTTTGTGATCTGATATGGTTATCCTCCGTTTTTGCATAATGCCAATTTTTGCATAACGACCTGGTCTTTGGAACCTAACCATATCAATAAGTGGGGATTGGGTATAGTCATAACCCTTGATTCATAATACATCTGATCACTTGTCCACACAAACCCTACTTTTACTGATTTACTAATTCAGTTTGTTATTTTAATAACAAATTAATCATCCATAGACTCACCACCCAAAACAAAAACTAGAAACTTAGCAGTAATCTGTATGGCTCTGCCTCTTCCCATCTAAGGTAACCACATACCTGAATCCTGTGTTGGTCATTCTGCTGCTTTACTTTTTATGCAGTTTTTCTGCATCTATATGTATTTCTAGTGTTTTAGTTATTTAAACTGTATAAAAAGGGCATTGAACTGTAAGTAATTTTGGGGGACTTAGTTTTTCATTTAAATTATCTTAAGATTTATCCATATTATAGGTTGTAGCTATTACTTGACCACTGTACAAAATTCTGTTGTGTGAATAAGCCATAGTTTATTCATTCATGCAGTCAATGATAGGCACTTGGGTTGGTTCAGGGTTTTTTTTTTTTTTTCTTTTTATCATAAGCATTGCTGCTAAGAACATTCATATATATGCCTCCCATTGTAAATCTACAAGAGTTTCTTTTAGGGATATTACTAGTAGTACATGTGCCGGGTCCTTTTGTTGTTGTTGTTGGTGCCGTCAAGTTTGTTCTGACTCATAGAGACCCCATGTGACAGAGGAGGGTTTTCTAGGCTGTAAACTTTATAGAAGCAAATTGCCAGGTCTTTCTCCTGCAGAGCCACTGGATGGGTTTCACCTGCCAACCTTTCCATTAGCAGCTGAGTGCTTAACCATTAAGCCACCAGTACTCCTTGCTGGGTCATAGGGTATCTGAATATTTGATGTTAGGAGATAGTGCTAAACTGTTTTACAAAGGTGGTTGTGCCAATTGGCCTTTCCGCCAGCAATATATGAGAGATCCTGTGATCTGTGTCCTCTTTGACACTGATATTTTCCAACTACTCGATTTTAGACCATAAAATCTGTGTAAAATGTGTTGTCACTGTCTTTATTTGCATTTCCTTGATCACCAGTGTTTCTGAAAATGATTCTAATGTGCTTGTGCTTCCTCTTCTGTGATACGTCTGTTCATGGCTTTTGCCCATTTTTTTATTGGTTGATTGTATTTCTCTTACTGGTTTGTAGGAGTTTTATTATATTCTTGATACTCATCTATTGTCAGTTTTATGTATTGTGAATATCTTTTCCCAATTTATAACTTATCTTTTTATTTGAGAAGTATCTTATAACAAAATTTCTTATTTTAATACACTCACATTTATCAATATTTTTAATAGTAAAATCTTTTTGTGTCTTGTTTAAGAAATCTTTTTCACTCCCAAAGTCCAAAAGAGATTTACTTAGATTTTTATTAAGAATTTTGTAATTTTACTTTTGAACATAAATCCTTAATCCATCTATAGAGTTTCTGTTTGTATATAGTGTGAGGAAGAAATCTGATTTTGTCTCTTTTTCCATATAGACATACATTTTCCCCAGCTTCATATGCTGGGTAACCAGTACCAGTTGCTGTTAAATTGACTGCAACTCATGGCAACCCCATGTGTGTCAGAATAGAATTTTGCTCCATAGCGTTTTAAATCGCTAATTTTTCAGAAGTAGATTGCCAGACCTTTTTTCTGAGGCACTCTGACTGGACTTGAACCACCAACCTTTTGGTTAGCAGCCAATGTGTTAATCAGTTGCACCACCCAGGGACTCCTCATATGCTGGACAGTGTCTCCTTTCTTCATACTAGTATCATTTTGCATTTCTAGCACAGTGCTCTTCCCCAGACACTTGAGGGCAGAAGAGCTATACCTTGAATTCAATCCCTGGTCCAGAGTATGCAGTTCCTCTGTGGCATTCTCAGGATGATCAAGAGAAAGAGATACCCTCCTCCCACTTCAAGCCCTAGATTAGCCTCCTGTGTGATGTTAGCACCCTTGAAATTATGGATGAAGACCTGGCGTTTTCGTTCTCTAGGCCTGGACTTTCTCAGTTATGCGAAGAATGAAATAGTTTCTTCAAATAATAATTTTTCTTCTGCCAAGAAATCACTTGGGCTGTTGGCCAACCTTCTTGTAGTTTCTTTATATATCTGACTTAAAGAACACCGACCTGAAAGTAAGGGGATCTGAATAATAGTAATGACAATAACAACAGCAGCCACAGCAGCTGACATTTATTGTTTATTATGCACCAGGCACTGTGCTAAACACTTTATGTACATTATCCCGTTATGTGTGCAGCTGTGTGATGAGGGGCAAGTCACTTAAGCTCTCTAGAACAACTATAAAGTGATGGAATTGAATGTGATTTTCCAGAACTCTGTCAACAATGAAAATCTATGATTTAAAAAATCATTATCTGAGTCATTACATTAATATTTCTGAAACTTTCTCACATAGCACCATTTATTGCCTAAAAAAAAACTCCCCCCTTACCATATTGTTGTGGTTGTTAGTTTCGGTCAGAATGATGATCCCAAGTGTACAGAGGAGAGCTTCTCTATAGGGTTTTCAAGGTGTGACTTTTCAGAAGCAGATCACCAGGCCTGCCTTCTGAGGTGCTTCTCTGTGGGTTCGAACTGCCAACATTTTCGCTAGTAGTAGAGTGCTTAACCATTTGTGCTACCCGAGGACTCTTTCCCCTTCCCATATATTGCCCCCTAAACTTCTAAATGCCTGACCTGGAGGCAGTGAACGAGGCCCTTTAACAGAAGGCTAAACAAATGTAGCAGCAGTGCACGAAGCTCCCAAGGTCACAGCCAGTCAGTAGCACAGCCAGGCTCAGAAACCTAGGAAGTTAAAAGAGTACTCTCTGGAGCCAATTTCGTTTCTTCAGTAAAGTGCTGTTGCGTTTTGAGAGCTAAGTTTCTTTTCATCAGTACGTCAGAGGCATCAAAGATCTACAAACGGGGAGGCCATGTTGCGTCTCTTCACTGCAGCGTTACAAAGCAGCATCCAGTTCCAAGCTGTCCTTCTGCGCTTTGGAGACCTGAGAAGGGACTCTCCCTCACATCTTCTCTTCTCTTTTCAATATGACTGATGGCAGAATTCAGTCTCAGAAACCTTCAGATCCAGAATCAGAGAAAACAGTGATTTAATGAACTGCAGAACAAATCCAAGAGAGATTTATTAAAGTGCTTTTCTTTTTCTTGGCTGAAGTATTAAAAAAAGAAAAGGCATACAGTCAAGGAAAAAAAAAAATCCCTCTTGAACCTCCAGAAATACTTAGAATAGCAGCTTTTAATGACATTATAAAGTACAATTTAATTGGGGGGAAAATCCCAGATCACATCTTTAACGGCAATCCAAGTCAACTGTTCTGCAAAGATTTTTTTATTTACCTCATTAAAACGAGAGAATAGCAAAGTCAGGCTGTTTTCATTCCAGTCAATCCATGTTCCATGGGATTCTTTTCCAATTTTGGGATAATTCTTTGTATAAGTGGAATCACACATGAGTGAGTTTATATAGATCTTTAAATGGTTATGTTTATTCATGTATACACACATACATATACATATATTTCATTGTGAAATTATAATTATGGATGAAGGCTTGAAGTACAGTGAACCAGATTTTAAAATATTCTGAGACTTTTATGTTAATCTGTTCCAGTTTGCTTTTGCTGATTTATTTATCTGTTTATCTGCCCAAAGTCTTCCTATACTAAAAAGTAGTTTCCTTAAAACCAAGATACAGTTTAACTGAAAACCAGCTATAAGATCCTTTTCAATTCAGGTAATGCTTATTAGCCCCGGTGTTTTCGGTTGCCTCATATGCATGCAAAAGCTGGACAATGAAAAAGGAAGAATGAAGAAGAACTGATGCATTTGAATTATAATGTTGGCGAACAATATTGAAGATACCATGGGCTGCTAGAAGAATGAACAAATCTGTCTGAGAAGAAGTACAGCCAGAATGCTCCTTAGAAGCAAAGATGGCAAGACTTCGTCTCACTTACTTTGGACATGTTATCAGGAGAGACCAATCCCTGGAGAAGGACATCATGCCTGGTAAAGTAGAGGATCAGCGAAAGAGAGGAAGACCCTCAACTAGATAGATTAACACAGTGGCTGCAACAATGGGCTTGGACATACCTGTTATTGTGAGGAAGGTGCTGGACCAGGTAACGTTTCTTTCTGTGATATGTGGGGTTGCTATGAGTCACAATGGACTCGACAGCACCTAACAACAACAGATACTTACTGAAAAATCTAAAAGTACTGTGCTGTGGGGAATATGACAGAAATATAGTAATAAATAATTTTATGGTCTGTATTTACTCATTATTTTGTGCTAAGCACCATGTTAAACTTATCCTATAATATCTCATTTAATTATCATGACATCCCTTGAAGTGTAGGTGTTAATACCCCATTTCACAGATGAGGAAAGTGAAGGTTAGGAAGGTTTAGAAACATGCCAGCAGTCACACACCAAGTGAAATGGCAGAGCCAGGATTTCTAGTTGAGCTCTGTCTGACTCCAGAGTGTACTCTCAGAATTGCTATGCTGTATAGCCTCTGGAACAGAAGAAAGGGTTTCTGCCCCCAAGGAGCTTACAGTTGAGGGAGATAGAATTTACACCAAGGGACTTCAATCTTGAGCCCACACAGGCCAGGCAGGTGAGATCAATGAGTGAAGGGACAGGGTGAGAGTTATTATGTGATTTGATAAGATAACTTTACCCTGTCAACTATATTCTTAATGGTATCTTCTGTTGTGTTTTTACAATACAGATTCTCTATTTGACTATTAAATATGTGGGAACTGTCTTCACTTTATGAAGAAATGTGACTTCTTTCATTTTTTTCTAAGACACAGTGCCATTTGGTCAACTTTTCATTTTCTCACCTTTGACAGAGACAAGTACACAGAAAATTATTTCTCTACTAATAAGGAAAGCAACAGTGGAAATTATTACTGGTCACTCAGCTCAGGGTGAGGAGATAATAGGGAGTGGTGAGGACTGAGGAGGACTTGGATGGCTGTGAATCAGTGTCAGTTGATTGTTGCATTGCCAAGTTAATATATGGACTCAGTGCTTCCTGATATTCCTTTTTTTTTTTTTTTCAGAGGTGACCCCCAAATAGGTTTTTATGTGAAACCTTCTGATTTTTGTTTTTTAAAACAATATTCAGGTAAGCAAATGTTGCATATAGAATCAGGATAGTAGCCTTTGGTGTAAATTTATAAAGCTCATTAATAACCCTCTAAGAATGACTAATACTGAATTCAGTGAGAGTAATGATTTTGGAATGCTGGGGACAGGTTTATGGAGGAGATGGGATTCCAGCTAAGCAATAAAAGATAGTGAGTGTGATATCGACCCTCTCTGAAAAGCAGTCTGTGGAGATCCTCTGAGTGTCAGAGCTAGAATACTGTCTAGCTGCAGATTACTGCATCTCAGGCCTCAGGAAAATACAGAGTTCATCCTTGCCTGACATCTACCATAGCTCTACCAGGTATGCTCCTGAGAATGCTGACCCAGAGTTGGAAAAAAATGATAATTATTGTTCATATAGCCAGCATACTTCTGTCAGTTTGTTGTACTGTGGTGGCTTGCATGTTGCTGTGACACTGGAAGCTATGCCACACCAGTATTTTAAATACCAGCAGGGTCACCCATGGCGGACAGGCTTCAGCGGAGCTTCCAGACTAGGAAGAAGGACCTGCCAGTCTATCTCTGAAAAAACTGGCCAGTGAAAACCTTATGAATAGCAGCAGAACATTGTCTGGTATAGTGCTGGAAGAAGAGCCCCTCAGATTGGAAGGCACTTGAAATACTTCTGGGGAAGAGCTGCCTCCTCAAAGTGGGGTCCACTTTAATGAAGTCGATGGAATAAAGCTTTTGGGACCTTCATTTGCTGATGTGGCATGACTCAAAATGAGAAGAAACAGCTGTAAACATCCATTAATAATCAGAATGTGGAATGTGTGAAGTATGAAGCTAGGAAAATTGGAAGTCATCAAAAATGAAATGGAACACATAAAGATGGATTTTCCAGGCATTAGCGAGCTGAAATGGACTGTTATTGGCCATTTTGACTCAGACAGTCATATGGCGCACTATGCCAGGAATGACAGATTTGAAGAGGAATGGCATCACATTCATTGTCAAAAAGGATATTCAAGATCTATCTCGAAGTACAACGCTGTCAGTAATAGGAAATATCCATATGCCTACAAGGAAGACCAGTTAATATGACTATTATTCAAATTTACACACCAACCACTAATACCAAAGATAAGGAAACTGGAAATTTTTACCAACTTCTGCAGTCTGAAATTTATCATACATGCAATCAAGATGCATTTATAATTACTGGTAATTGGAATGTGAAAGTTGGAAACAAAGAAGAAGGATTGGTAATTGAAAAATATGGCCTTGGTAATAGAAATGATGCCGGAGATGGCATGATAGAATTTTACAAAACCAACTACTTCTTCATTGCAAATACCTTTTTTCAACAACATAAATGGCAACTATACACATGGACCTCACGGGATGGAAAACACAGGAATCAAATCGACTATATCTGTGGAAAGAAACAATGGAAAAGATCAATATCACCAGTCAGAACAAGGCCAGGGGCCAATTGCAGAACAAATCATCAATTGCTCATATGCAAGTTTAAGTTGAAGCTGAAGAAAATTAAAACAAATCCATGAGAGTCAAAATATGACCTTAAGTATATCCCACCTGAATTTGGAAACCATATCAAGAGTAGATTTTGATGCATTTGAACACCAATGACCAAAGACCAGACGAGTTGTGGAATGACACCAAGGACATCATATCTGAAGAAAGCAAAAGATCATTAAAAAGACAGGAAAGAAAGAAAAGGCCAAAATGAATGTCAGAAGAGACTCTGTAACTTACTCTTGAATGTAGAGGAGCTAAAGTGAATGGAAGAAATGATGAAGTAAAAGAGCTGAACAGAAGATTTCAAAGGGCGGCTCAAGAAGACAAAATAAAGTAGTATAATGAAATATGCAAAGAGCTGGAGTTAGAAAACCGAAAGGAAGAACAAGCTCAGCATTTCTTAAGCTGAAAGAACTGAAGAAATAATTCAAGTCTTGAGTTCCAATTTCAAAGGATTCTGTGGCAAATGCTGAATGTCCCGGGAAACAACAAAGAAGACGGAAGGAATACACAGAGTCACTGTACCAAAAAGAATTGGTCGACATTCAACCACTTAAGGAGGTAACATATGATCAAGAACCAATGATATTACAAGAAGTCCAAGCTGCACTGAAGGCATTGACAAAAAACAAGGCTCCAGGAATTTACAGAATACCAACTGAGATGGTTCAACAAATGATGCAGTGCTGGAGGTGCTCACTCATCTCTGCCGAGAAATTTGGAAGACAGCTTCCTGGCCGGCTGATTAGAAGAGATCCATATTTGTGCCCATTCCAAAGAAAGATGATCCAACAGAATATGGAAATTATTGAACAATATCATTAATATCACATGCAAGTAAAATTTTGCTTAAGATAATTCAAAAGTGGTTGCAGTAGTACATTGACAGGGAACTGCAAGAAATTCAAGCCAGATTTTGAAGAGGACGCGGAACGAGGGATATCACTGATGATGATGTCAGATGGATCCTGGCTGAAAGCAGAGAATACCAGAAAGATGTTTACCTGTGTTTTATGGACTGCACAAAGGCATTTGACTGTGTGGATCATAACAAATCATGGATAACATCTTGAAGAATGGGAATTCCAGAACACTTAGTTATGCTCATGTGAAACCTGCACATAGACCAAGAGGCAGTCTTTGAACAGAACAAGGGGATACAGCGTGGTTTAAAATCAGGAAAGGTGTGTGTCAGGGTTGTATCCTTGCACCATACTTATTCAATCTGTATGCTGAGCAAATAATCAGAGAAGCTGGACTATATGAAGAAGAATGTGGCATCAGGATTGGTGGAAGACTCATTTAACAAGTGTTAAAAAGCAAAAATGTCACTATGAGGACTAAGGTGTGCCTGACCCAAGCCACTGTATTTTCGATTGCCTCATATGCATGTAAAAGCTGGACAATGAATAAGGAAGACCTAAGAAGAATTGATTTCTTTGAATTATGGTGTTGGTGAAGAATATTGAATATACCATGGATTTCCAGAAGAACGAACAAGTCTGTTTTAGAAGAAGTACAGCCAGAATGGTCCATGGAAGTGAGGATGAGGAGACTTCGCATACTTTGGACATATTGTCAGGAGGGACCATTCCCTGGAGAAGGACATCGTGCTTGATAAAGTAGAGGGTCAGCGAAAAAGAGGAAGACTTTCAACGAGATGGATTGACACAGTGGCTGCAACAATGGGCTGAAACGTAGCAACGATTGTGAGGACGGTGCAGGACCAGACAGTGTTTCGTTCTGTTGTACATAGGTCGCTATGAGTGGGAACTGACTTGGTGGCACCTAACAAGAACAATTGTTCATAGAAATTCTTATTGCTGCTGTTGTGTATTGTTGAGCCAATGCAGACTCATAGTGACCCCATGTGACAGAATAGAACTGCCCCATAGGGATTTCTAGGGATCTACTCTGATGGCAATGGGTTGGGTTTTAATCTTTATGGAAGCAGATTGCCAGGTCTTTCTCCTGCAGAGCTGCTGGGTGGGTTTGAACCACTAACCTTTTGGGTAGCAGCCGAACGCTTAACCATTTGCACCACTGGGGCTCCTTCAGAGAAATTAGTATTATCAAAATATTATGAGTTTATTTAGAGCATTTGGAAATACATATAACCATCTATGATCTCATGATTTAGAGTTAACGTTTGTTTATCCTTCCTATTTTTTTATATACTACAGTTTGTATGATTGGGATAATGTTTTAAAAGGTTTGTAATCTGCTTGTTTCACTTAGAATTACTGGAAGTATTTTTCCATTCTATTTTCTTAGGACTTCATAAGACTCTGTTACATAGATGGTCTGTATTGATTTCACTAGGTTATTTCATTTTATGCTAGTAAAATTCACTGGAATTTGTAGCTTTAGTAGACAAATCTTTGTCCTCTTTGCTCATTATTTCTATAGTGTTGGACATGGCTCTTAGCCGCCTTCCCAGGGCGTGTCTAGGGTTTTTTTTAAATCTCTCTTCTTCCTTTTCCTCCCCGTTCTGACACACACACATACATACACACGCACGCACTCGCTCTCTCTTACTTTCACATGCAGGATTTTGCTTCTTTGCACAATAGAGTCAGCATAAAACAGACTTGGGTAAGGAGCTGGAGTGGCATGATCCAATATGGGAGGGACTTGTTTTCACAGCTCCACAGTCATCCTTGATGGTAGGGGTTGTGTCTGTGTATGGATGTTCCCTGCAATGCCAGGCATTTAAATGCAGCCACACTGAGAGCCCTCATTAGCTCCCAGCTGCCCAAGTGGATCTGCTGAGTGTGACATCAGTCAGACTGGAGCGACTGGCCAAGTGGAACCAGACACTGAAGGAAAGAAAGAAGCCAATTATCCAAAGGCAAATGAGGTGTAATGAAGGCTTCAGATAAAGTGGGTAAAATTATTTGAGGAGAGACACCCTTTTTCTGAACTAGGCACAACACATGACCGTGGTTCACAACAAGGGCCTGGATGCAAGTCCTGATTTTGCTACCTTAAGCAAGACACTACCTCTAGAAGCATCTGATTCCTTATCTGTAAAATAGGAACAATATAGAATGCTTACCTGTGAGAGGACAGCAGAGTGTGTCACTCAGGAAGGCTCATAAATGAAGTATCATCATCACCATCAACGGCTGTTATTAATATTACTCTTATTTATCATCATTGGATAGTGTAATAGAATATGAGACTGGAAGTCAGGAGACCGGGAGTTTTAGCTTTGCTGTCTTCTATTTATTCCAACCTAGAAAGTGAATTAAACTCTAAGTTCTGTTTTTCTCATCTCTCAAATGAGAAGCTTGGGTTGGGGACACATCAGGCCCCTTTTACTCTGACATTTTGTGGACCTAAGCCAACGTGTACCGGTCTTGCTCTGCCTGCTCTTGTTTAGGCGATTTCATCCACTGTAGGCTCACTATGAGTCTGAGTCTACTTGACGGCAATGGATTTAGTTTTTTGGCTTTAAACTAAAGGTAACCAGCTGGCTGAGGGTGCTTCCATTGCAACAACTCCTCCTCCATGGTGGGAATGTAGACTTCTTAGTTAACAGTTATGGAGTGCTTACTGCATGCCAAGAACTGTGCTGAGAATGACATATCATTATCTTACCGACTCCTCCATTAGCCCTGTATTGTAGGTGTAATAACACCTTTTTGTAGTTGCTGCAGTGGAGACTGAGATAGGAAGCTGGAATTTAACCCTAGGTTCCTAACATCTATACTCTACTTAATTGTGTGTGTGTTCACAGCCATCAGTGCCAAAACCCAAAAAAAACAAACTCATTGCTGTTGAGTCAATTCCAACTCATAGTTACCCTATAGGATAGAGTAGAACTGCCCCATTGGGTTTCCAAGGAACAGCTGGTGGATTCGAACTGCTGACTTTTTGGTTAGCAGCCTGAGCTCTTAACCACTACACCACCAGGGCGCCAAAGCCATCAGTGCAGTGGCTGGTAATATATTGGTGCTAACAAATGTTTACTAAGCTGAACTCAAGGCTTTCGAATGACTGGGATGGCGATGAAGCTTAGGACTGTACTCACATTGAACCCTTCTTTCTTTTACTCCAACTCCCAAAATACATAGACACAAAAGTCCAGGAGACGCCTGTCAGATTCTGGGAGCAGCTCCTGATACCTCAGCTCTGTCTAACTTCCTCTCTCTGTAAAATGAAACTTATAAACACTTGCTCTGTCCTACTTGCCTGGTGGAGTTATTTTGAGAATAACATGAAGCATTGTATGTGTTTGTGCATTAGAAAATTTTAGCACACTGAACACATCAAAGTTCTGTGCTGGAAAGGACATTAGCAACCAGATGCCCAGAGATGGTCAAACTCAGCAATTTAAGCCTCTGAAGACAGTTGGCTCATGGGGAGTGGATAGCAAGCAGGCCCAGTTTCCCCTACTACCAGAGTAGCATTCCAACCCTATATATGTGTGTGTGTGTGTGTGTGTGTGTGTGTGTGTGTGTGTGTATTATATATTTTATTTATATGTGTGTTTGTGTGAAAAGGAGCCCTGGTGGTGCAGTGGTTAAAGCACTTGGCTGCTAACCGAAAGGTCAGTGGTTTGAACCCAGCAGCTGCTCTGGGGGGAGGGATATGGCAGTATGCTCCCATAAAGATCACAGCCTTGGAAACCCTATGGGGCAGTTCTGCTCTGTCCTGTAGGTCCACTAAGAGTCAGAATCCACTCAGTGGCAATGGGTTGTGTGTGTGTGTTTTAAATTTTATATCCAAGAAAAACTTCGTTTAAACAAAGAATTTGGAAGCAAAAAAAAGTGTGTGAAAACTCAATCTTATCCTCCTCACCTTCATCCCATTTACAGAGAAGTAGGCAAAGGCCCGAAAAGGTTAAGCGGCTCATCCAAGTCTAATTTAGTAGAGGAGTTAGGACTAGCACCCCTCACCCAGCTTTTTTTGTCTACATATCAATTGATATCATTAGAAGTGGATCCCAAGTGTGCTGGGGCCCTCTTTCTTCCTGGCTTAAAGGGTGCATGCACTTCAGTGCCTAGGGAGGTAAGCAGGGACTTGTCCATGCCCATGGTGGTGCCAGTGGTTGAGGGGCTTCTCTGCCATTGCTAGCTCTTGGTTTCACTGTTCCTACAGTGAACAAGTCTGAGCCTTTGGTGGTGATGGTGGAGTGGGGTGACTTCCTAGGGCCATCTATGGAGAAACTCCACATGATGATTAGGTGGTGGTTCAGCCCACCCTGTGCTTACCACCACTACCCCACCAGCTTCCATCCTCCACCCTCCCTGACTAGCCATCTCTCAGTCTGTCTCTGTGTCTGTCTCTCTCTCTCCTTCCTTCTCTCCCCTTTTCCTTTCCTCCTTCCTTCCTTCTCCCTGTTCCCTCTGTCATTTGCTCTGTCTCCCACTTCCACATCATTCCTTTGCAGCCCCTTCTTTCAGTCGGCTGCCTTCGTACCCTTCCTTGAGAAACTCCACCTTGCCCCTGTTCTCTTCTTAAGCCTGGGAACCCTGTGTTGGCTTTAGGCATCAGCTGATTCTCAGCGAGGCTCTCCTCTGCCCAATCCCCTCAGGACCCAGGTTGCGAGGTAGGTGGTGATTGACAACAGGCCCTGAGAGCGTGTGGATGCAGGAATTCATCCTACTTCTTTCTCCCTCCCGGAGAGAGCTACGCCAGTTTTGTTTCTAGGTCATCTACGAAGTAGGCACAGCTTGCCAAGGTGAGCATTATTTTTTCTCAGACACAGCACAGTCTAATTTCATTTGGGGGAGGCGTATCTCCCCTCATAATGTAACTTTGGTCTCGATCTTTATGGATCCGCAGACCCTGTCATTATCGTGCTAAAAAGTACTTGGCTCTTTCCCATCCAGCTTGAGCCCAGTGTGCCCTGAGAGTCATCATCTACCCTAGCTCTAAATGGCTCTGTGTTACCCAGAAGGGATGGAGTCAGCTCTGATTGAAGTTCTTAATTTTAAGTACCTGCCCCCAATAATAATAATAATAATAATAATAATAATAATAATAATAATAATAATAATAATAAAGTAATGTGTTTCATCTTCCTTTAGTGAAATCTTCGTGGGCTTCCCAAAACATATGGGAAAGTTGTCAATTTCTGCTCCTATGGGGCTTAAAAGAAGTTGGCACTACTATGATTATCCCCATTTGACAGCTGAGGAAAGCGAAAGGACAGAGAGGTTATGTAAGTGGCCCAAGGTTTTACAGCTTGTAAATTAAGGAGCCAGGTTTTGAACCCAGGTAGTCTGGCTCTAAAGAACATGTTTTTAACTACTACACTGCCTAAACCCTGTGCAGCCATGTGATATCCCTAATATTGTCCTTTAAATCTTACATTTTGAGTCTCGATGCCTGTATATAATTGTAAGAATCACATCTCATTCAACCATGTGTCAGTTTCTCAACATAATGCCATTTATTGAAAAAAAAAAATGACCTTTTGATATATCTGGAACGTCTATAACTTTATCTTGAACAATGAAGTTCATTACTATGCTTAAAAAAAAGACATTGGTGTCCAAAATAGTGCTTCTGGGCCTCTTACACAGCCAGCTTCTAGCCAGGTAGGGAGGTGTATGTACGTGTCTGTCTGTCTGCAGAGCACATGCTGACAGGCTGTGCCTCAAACTTCCAGGCAGCCATTAGAATGCTAGGATTGAGACACATACACCCACTGGCATCACCCATTCCACAGGTGCTACATTCATCTGCGATCAAGCCAAACACACAAGACACTTACACAGTGTTCCAAAGTGAAAGCCATTATTATTATTTATAGAAAGCAAACAGTAAACAATAACAACAGATTCCCAAAGGGAATCTTACCCTTCCCTAGATTACCCATCTTCATTCTTATGTCACTGGGCAGACACACCATGGTTCTGGTCAGATGATGTAGTCACATCCCTGCTGCCTCTGGCTACCATCATGCTGCCCAGGGTTTCTGTTCTGCATCTGAACCTCACTGGGCCTTGCCTTGCCAGCAGGAAGACTCCTGCACAGGATCTCCCGAGCTTCTACTGCTGGGCCTTTCTAAGCCTCTGCCACCAGCTCCTGCCACACTACCTGGGCCTGTGGGGCTTTCTTGCTGCCACACTATCTGGGCCCTGACTGCCCAGGGCGGAGGCATACATGCAACCCCTGCACGGGGCATACTCAGGCCTCCCTTGCCCTGCGCAAGCATTACAGCTCTTTTAGATCTGCTGGCAAGCCTCCTATGCAGAGGCGTCTGGCTCCGCCCTACTGTAGGAAGACCCCTGCCCAGGATCCTCCAAGGCAACCCCTGCACAGGGCACAATCAGGCCTCTGCCCTGCATGGGCAAGTGTTATAGCTTTTTTTGCTCCACTGGTAAATCTACTGCCCGAAGGAGCTCAGTTCTCGCTCTATAGGCCAGGCAGGCTCACTGCTGCTATCTCTCACTTTCTTCAGCATTCACTCTTTCTTCTGGGCCTAGGAGGTTCTCAGCTTAGGAACTCCAGGTCCTTGGTCTGAAGGATGTACTCCGCTCCAGACTCTTTTTCTTGATGGTGGTGAGGTCCCTCCCAATCTCTGTAGGATTGGTCCTTTTAAGCCTAACAGGATGACAAAACTGACCAATCTCCTAGGTAGGCCACAGTCACCTAGTTTGCATAGTAACTGACAAATCCCTGCAAGTGTTTTAAACACTTTATTTGCATAGTCTCTGCCAGTCATTTTGCGAGGCTTATAAGACTATGGCTGGAAAGGGTATATAAAAGCAATTCACTGCACTTCAGTGGAGTCCTCCCATTCGTATTTGGTTTACTGTTAAGCCAAACAAGACGCAATGAGAATCTTACCACCACATATTCTGGATCTGAGGAGGACCCCCTTTCTTCTGATGTTTTCTGAGATTTTCCTTGTATTTGTACAACACCCTGTTGACTTCAGGTAGAGAGTGTGTTTTTCCTTTGTATTCCCAGTAATTGGCACTGAGTAGGTGCTCAAAATGTGTGTAAAGGATGAAGGAACAATTGCCTTAAATGAAGAATGGTAATACAGTCTATTGGAGAGAACACTGTTCTAGAAGTTGAAAGATTTAAACTCAAGTCAAGGGAAGCTACTGACAAGCTGTGTGACTTGGACAAACCACTTAACCTCTCTGGGCACTAATCTTCATCTGTATGATCAGAAACTTGGATCTCTGAGATCCTATCCATTGCTAATAGTCAGGGAGTCTGTGTTGCCAGGGCAGTGTAGAAAAAGAGGCAAGGACTTGAAATACTACTCAGACTGCTTGAAAAACATTTTGTTATCCTGGGGTTCTGAGGGCACTAGTGTCAGCCTGACACAAAATACACCAGAGGACTCTTTGTGTTCAGATGGGCATTGTCCAGAGCTACCATCGCTGAATCGGTGGCCTGTCATCAAGAAGCTTGTTGGGACTGGGTCAGTTGTTTCCTCGCATGGGACCTGGGACTCCACTGGTCTTCCAAACCTTGGGAGAGGAGGGCAGCAGTCAGGAACACATTGCCCACTTGCAGTTGGGTTTTTGTCTCTATGTAAATGTTTCTGTGGGTCTCCAAAAAATGCTTTTTATCAGGCTTGCCCCTGCTGATGTCCCAGATTTGCCATAACCTATGTGTGTAAGGGAATGTTTTGTGTTTTGTTTTTGTTTATGCGGATTCTGGGTTCCGTCTCTGGCTGCAGTGACAGGTTTTAAAATCAATTATAATCCAGGTAGCAGAAGTTTGGCTACAGCGCTCTGCTGTTTGTTAGAGGCCTGTGCAGAGAAATCAGCAGGTCCCAGCTACATCTCAGGAAAATCTGTGGTGTTTTCAGGGGCCTGCGGCGAGTTGCCAATTTTGATAGGTGGTGGGACTCATCTGCGAACAGCAGAATGGTTTGTACTATGGTTCACAGGAAAACGAGAAAATAATTTCCCCAGCATAAGATGTGTTTGTCCGTCTTCCTTGTTCAGCACGAGATCTCTGCCGCATGCATAATGAAACAGACCCTGGGCCTGGGGGGTGGAGCCAGGTAGTGGCTGTTCTTGTTCTTCTTCCAAGCTCCAGAGGGAACAGCTCTGATATCCAGGCTTCCTCCTTGGAACCAGTCTCCTTGCTGCCCTTTGCTCCCCAGGCCTTAATCTGAGGGAGAAAGACAGTTGACTTGTAGGGGGTGAATAGCAAGCAGCCCACTTCCCCCTCCTTCTAGTAGAGTCACACTCGTATATATATGTAACCAAACCCATTGCTGTCCAGCGATTCCGACCTATAGCGACACTGTAGGACAGAGTAGAACTGCCCCATAGGGTTTCCAAGGAGTAGCTGGTGGATTCGAACGGCTGATCTTTTGGTTAGCAACCAAGCATTTAACCACCACACCACCAGGACTCCATATATATATATATATTTCTTCTGAGGTACTTCTGGGTGGATTCAAACCTCCAACCTTTTGGTTAGCAGCTGAGCACCTTAACCATTTGCACCATCTAGGGACTCCCAATACCACTCATATGCTCACAATTCCTAACCTTAATCTTTAGCCTAAGCCTTTGCTTTCACTTCAAGACCCATATCTCTACTTGCCTCTCTGACATCTCAAATTCAGCACCTTTTTAATGAAGAGAGGCAATGTTTAGAACACGTTGTTTAATTCAATGACTGTTTACTGAGCCTCTGCTGTACACAAAGCCTTGAGTAGCCATTTAGATGACAATATGGGGATGTCCTCAAGGAACAGGCATTCACTGGTGAAATGAGACACTTTTTATTAAAATTAAAAATGACTATTCTATAATGGAAATACAAGAAATACAAATGCTATGGGACTTCAGAGGAGACAGCTAGATGATTTTTAAGTCTTCCTTGCTGTTATGTACAACATCTAAAAATTTATTTTAAAAAATAACAGAAACAAACAAACAAAAAAAACCACACACACAAGAAACACCAGAAAGCTTCCGAACTGTGAGCACTCAGCCTTTCTCAGCTTATGAAGTTGGATTTGGTAACCTCTGTTATCTTCATGATCTTGACTTTGGCCCCAAATGTGTAAAGAGGGTGTATTAATTTCCTAGAACTTCTGTAACAAATTACCACAAAGTAGATGGCTTAAAATAACAGAAATTTATTGTTTCACAATTCTGGAAGCTACAAGTCCATGTTCAGGGTGTCAGCAGGACCATGCTCTTCCGAAGACTCTAGGGGAAGATCCCTTCTTGCTCTTCCAGCTTCTGGTAGCCCCAGGCATTCCTTAGTGGCAGAGTGGCTGCAAACTCTGCCTCTCTCTTCACATGGCCAGCTTCTTCTATGCCTGTACGTCTCTTCTCTTTTATAAGGACCCCACTCTGATTGGATCAGGACCCACCCTATTCCAGTATAACCTCAGGTCAACTTAAGTAATTATATCTGCAAAGACCCTATTTCCAAGTAAGATCACATTTACAGGTACTGGGGTTAAGATTTTAACATATCTTTTTGGAGGACACAAATCAGCCCATAACCTAGGGTTTTTAAATCTCTTTACCAAACATTTATCATGTTCTGAAGAGTGATGTTGTGGGTTTTATTTTATTTTATTTTTTTGTTCCCTAGGTTCTGAGTTGGATCCATCAGTGACTTGGGAAAAGTCCTTTCACTTCTTTGGTCCTTGGTTTCTTTATCTGTAAAATGGGGAGAATAATGGAGTTAATGGAATATAAAATGAAATTATGCTTAGCACTTATCCCTGAACGGTAATAAATGCTCCATAAATGATGAATTATAGTTATTAAAAGTATAATTATTATATTACTTTTTATTATTATAGTCAGAGCCAATGCAGAGCATTAAAAACAACATGGCTTCAATTGCCTTTTTTAGAATATCCAGATGGGGGGACAAAAAACATCTGCGTGAGAAAGTGGATATGCATGTATACTACAATAATTATAATAGTTATCTTTTATATTTTCTTACAGAAATCTTATCAAGTCAGTTGTTTGCACCATTTTACAGATGGAGACACTTGCCCAACCATGCCAGATCTTGCAGATGATCAAGCTTAAAGATACTTGGCTAGTTTTTAACAGTTGATCTAGTTTTTCCCTCACAGTCTCCGTTTTTCAGAGGAAGAGGGAAGTAAGAGCGATAGTTTGCATCAGCTCCCTCTATTACTCACCTGGAATAAGCTGTTACTTGTCCCAGGCAAGTGATCAGGTGAGGGTGTGCAAGGCCAATTTAACGGCAGTGCCTTGCCCACTGGCTTCCAAAGCCCAAGGATGCGCCGGCATGTATCCTGGGCAGGCTGCTTGTGTTGTGCCTGGATTGCAGTCGATCGTATTGATTTGTTTTTCAACACAACAGCTTTAAAAGGCTCTTTTCCCCAAAGTAACTGATCTTTTCAAATCTTTGCCATTTCTTCCTGGTAAGGCTTTCAGATAACAGGGTAAATGCAATTAACAGCCACATGCTGTAGGTGATCAGGAGATATCCTTGAGCATGTCTAAAGGTCTCACAAAATCACAGACATATAGAGTTGAGTGACACCTTGGAGATTGCCTATCCAACATTCTCATCTTCCAGTTGATGTGGTCCGAAGAGGTGACATGCCATGCCCAAGGTCACACCATGAGATGTGACCAGAAGCCAGGAATCTTTATTTTGGCTCCCTGTCTTTTACTTATGTTTCTCTAAAGGTGGATTTGTACCACAGTATGCAAAATTATTTTACTTGGCATGCAGGATAATTTTAGGTGCACACAGATAAAGTTCCGTAGAGGCTGATCATTCATTCTCTTTTAACTCTCTTTCAATCTTGCTGATCATGTCAAGGATTGCATGCCTTTTGTTGTACCAGGGTTCGAGGTCACCAACAAAAGACAGAAAGTACATACATGCTCTTACGGTGCATAGGAAACGCTTCACTCACATAGAGAAGAGACAGAGCGAGATCACACAGAAGAGACAGAGCGAGATCAGCTTCACTAGTGGGCACTAGTCTCCCGTGGCCAGCAGGCTCATCCCCGAGTATGGCCAGTTCAGGGCAAGTATTCTACATTCACCTCTCCTTGTGCTGTAGTATGAGAGACCCCGTTCCTTCCATCTGGAAACAGATTATAGAAGTGGGGTTGGTCAGGTGCCATATGGTGCCCGCACATGTGCAAGAGACAGAGGAAGTTACTGTGTGCCCAGAACAGGGGGAAGCCTTCTCCAATAAGAAGGAACTGGGAGAGGGAGAGAGACCCAATTCCCAGTCTCCTTATCAGAGAAGGTTCCGGGCCCGAGGCCTTTACTTAGGCAGCCTGGATGGGAATCATAGAGGCAGACTGTTCCCCCAACATCTTTGCTATTTTGTCTTCAACCATTCTCTACTAATCTCCTTTGATAACAAAGAGGGAGCAGACCTCAGGCTTAAACTCCTCTTAGAACTTAAAGTGTTTTGTTTCCATTGTATTAATAGTCACCCTTACCTTTCATCTTCAGCAAGTGATACTGGTTTTCCATTTGAAGTAGTAAAGTTGTCTTTTAAAATAAATGTAAGCAGATTAAAGTGAATCTGCTTTATGAAAAAATATTAACTAAATAATAGTGTAGGCTATAAATTATGAGGGATACATGATGGGTCTTGCATTGAAAAAATAATGATTAACTAGTGCTTGGAAAGTACTTTCTTATTTGGTTCTATCCTTTAGAATGTTCTGAACCCTTTGAGTCCCAGGTGGTGCAAACAATTAACATGCTTAGCTGCTAACCAAAAGGTTGGAGATTTGAGTCCACCCAGAGGTGCCTTGGAAGAAGGGCCTGAAAGTCTACTTCCAAAAAATTAACCATCAAAAACCTTATGGAGCACAGTTTTACTCTGACACACATGGGGTTGCCATGAATCAGAGTCAACTTGACAGCAACTGGTTTATAACTTAATTATCCAGTGATCCAGGAGCTCTGAAGACCAGTTACTACTTGCTGAAGATGGAATTGCCTTTTGTAAACATCACACAGACCCATTCATATCCCATCTTGCTGTGGACCCTCTTCCATGGGCCATTATGTGTTTTTGTGGAATGCTCCTTCAGTGGAAGATTTATTCTAATTTAGAGGAACCTGAAAAAAAAAAAAAAAAAAAAAAAAGGAAGGTGGAGTCAACTTCCAGTTACTGATGGGCAGTTAGAGTCAAATGTTTGAAAAATGGGCTTCTGAATCAGCAGAGATTTCACGAAGTGGCTGGTGGAACTGCATATAGATAGGAAGAGTTCTGAGATGCCAGGAAATAATGCTACTTCTATTACTGCTAATAAAAAGACCGCATTGCTAAATTAAAGGCTAGGAAGGTTAATGATGATACATTCTTTTTTAGTATCAAAGATTAACATGATAAGTTGCATATTAAGGTTAATTCAGACACACTGCTAATGGAGGAGGCATACAAAATTAATCTCTACAGCACCTCGTAAATTACGATCACTCACTCTTCTTTAGCTGATTCTCTTTGTCTTAGCAAGAGCTTCATGTGTACTCACAGTGGTCAGACATCAGTTAGTAGTGGGACATTTTGGGCCCCTGAAGAATCTGGGGAGCAAGGGGTGTGTTCCCTTCAGCCCTTAATCACTGTCAGTCCTCTGCTGGGTGTTTCCCAACTGGGATGTGTGTACTTTGTCACCAGCCTGGGGAGCCCCTTGGCAGGGATCTTCGTTTTAATAGTTAATGAAACAATGGATATGAGCTAAGAAGAGAAGAGGGTGAAAGGGGAGAAAGAATGGAAGAGGTGAATGAAGACTGATGGCAGGGGAGTCTCCAAGTAGAATTTGGGACAGCGTCTTTGGGTAACTATTTGCTGTCCTGCTCCCTATTGAGGACCAAGATCCAGCTGACCTAGGAGCCTATGTAGCCCAGCCTTTAAGAGCTCAGGCTCTGGCATCCACTGAATGTGACTTATGGTAACCAGCACCTTCGGCAATTTACTTGACTTCATCAAGTCTTATTCTCTGTACCTGTTGAACGGGGAAAATAATATAATATGATATGATATAATTAATATAATACCTACCTCATCCTAAAAAACCAAACCCACTGCTGTCAAGTTGATTCTGACTCCTAGCAATGTGTAAATGTATATATATGTGCCCCTCTGCATCTGTCAGTTTGTTGTACTGTGGGGGCTTGTGTGTTGCTGTGATGCTGCAACAATGGGCTCAAGCGTAGCAACAATTGTGAGGATGGTGCAGGACCAGGTAGTGTTTTGTTCTCTTGTCCATAGGGTTGTTATGAATTGGAACTGACTCAATGGCACCTAACAACAACAACATATATATGTGTGTGTGTGTCTATATATATATATATATATATATATATATATATATAGTGTGTATATATATTATTTTGGTGCTATTTACATATAGTAAAATACACAAATCTTAAGTGTACAACTCAGTGATTATTTTTACATATGTATACATCCATATCAAGGTTTGGACTATTTCCATCACTCCGTCAGAAAGGTACATAGGGATAGTTTACAGAAGAGATAATAATAGCTTACACTTTTATAGTGCTTACCATGAGCTAGGGGCACTGCTCTTAGTATGTTACGTATTATTACCTTATTTCATTCTTAGGACTACCTTGTAAAGAGAGATACTATTATTATCCCACTTTACAAATAAAGAAGCAAAGATATAGAGGGGTTAAGTGATCTGCCCAAGGTCACACAGACAGTTTCCACACTCTACTCAGTGACTGACTGTATAGCACCCACCCTGTGGCCTGGTACTTACTAAGTTCGCAAGGAATGTTTGTTACTGTCGGAGGAGAGAGATTAGAGCCTCTTTAATAGCTGACATTTCTGTCTATTCCCCTTCTTCATGGTCCAGTTTATCACTTTGCCTTCTCTGGGCTAGTAGGCCGTTCAGGATACCTTAGGTGGAGAGCCCTTGAAGGAAAGGACCAGACTTTAGCCGTCATTCCGTCCCTGGCTTCAGTACAGGCAGGTGCATTGTAGATGCTCTAGAAATACTCATTGACTGTTGCTCCTAGGGAATCCTGCCCTCCTGATCTCACCCAGCCAAATGACAACAGGGACAAATTTATTCGTCAGGTCACTGGGAGAGATGGCCTTTTGGGTTGCTTAACCATATTTGGGATCTGTCCAAACCTTGTCCTTTTGATGCTGTAAAATTTCATATAAGAATCCGTCATTTTTCCAAGCCCCTTTTAGCTCCTTTTTATCAGCTTCCGTGTTCATTCAACCCCATTCAGTCTATTGCTAGTGTTGTTGTTGCTTTTCCTTTTCTGCCTTCTCTTCCTCCTCCCCCTCATCCTTGTCTTCCTTACGCTGTCCTCCTCTTTCTTTTCTTCCTCCTTTTTTCCTCTCTTTTACATCTTCCTCTTTCTCTTTCTCCTCCTTCACCATTTCATTTCATCAAGATCTTCATGATCACTTCAGATAAAATTTAATAAGCCACTCTCTGCTCTGTTGTTGTGGTTAGGTGCCATCGAGTTGGTTCCGACTCATAGCGACCCCATGTGCAACAGAAGAAAACACTGCCCCGTCCTGCACTATCCTCTCAGTTGTCACTATGCTCAATCCCATTGTTGCAGCCACTGTGTCAATCCATCTCATTGAGGGTCTTCCTCTTTTTCACTCATCCTCTACCTTACCAAACAAGATGTCCTTCTCCAGGGACTAGACCCTCATGATAACATGTCCAAATTATGTGATACGTAGTCTCACCATCCTTGCTTCTAAGGAGCATTCTGGTTGTACTTCTTCCAAGACAGATTTGTTTGTTCTTTTACCAGTCCACAGTATATTCAATCTTCTTTGCCAACACCACAATTCAAAGGCGTTAATTCTTCTTCAGCCTTCCTTATTAATTGTCCAGCTTTTGTATGTATATGAGGCGATTGAAAACACCATGGCTTGGGTCAGGCACACCTTAGTCTTCAAGGTGACATCTTTGCTTTCCAAAACTTTAAAGAGGTCTTTTGCAGCCAATTTGCCCAATGCAATGCAACTTTTGATTTCTTGACTGCTGCTTCAGTGGATGTTGATTATGGATCCAAGTAAAATGAAATCCTTGACAACCTCAATCTTTTCTCCATTTATCATGATACTGCTTATTGGTCCAGTTGTGAGGATTTTTGTTTTCTTTTATTTATTTACTTATTTATTTATTTTTTAAATTGTACTTCAGGTGAAGGCTTACAGAACAAATAGTTTCTCATGAAACAGTAGTACACATATTGTTTTATGACATTGGTTAACAACCCCACAACATGTCAACCCTCTAACTTCTCAACCTTTTTTTTTGTTGAAAATACACATAGCCAAAGATACACCATTTCAAAAATTTCTACATGCTCAGTTCAGTGACATTGACTACACTCTTCCGATTGTGCTGCTATTCTCACTTAAGATGAAGGCTTACAGAACAAAATAGTTTCTCATTTAACAGTTACTACAAATGTTGCCCTGTGACAATGGTTAACAATCTCACAACACATCAACAATATCCTTACTCAACCTTGGGTTCCCTATCACCAGCTTCCTTGTCCCCTTCTGCCTTCTGGCCCTGTCACTGAACTCCTGTACCTCGTTAGTCTCATTTGGTTTTACGGGGCTGTCCACTCCCAGGCTGAAAGGTGAACCTCGGAGATAACTTCACCACTGAGCTGAAAGGGTGTCTGGCGGCCATACTCTCGGGGTTTCTCCAGTCTCCTTTAGGCCAATAAATCTGGTCTTTTTTTTGTGAGTTAGAATTATGTTCTACATCCTTCTCCAGCTCTGTCCAGAACCCTCTGTTGTGATCCTGGTCAGAGCAGTCAGTGGTGGTAGCCGGGCAACATCTGGCTGTATTGGACTCAGTCCGGTGGAGGCCTTGGTAGCTGTGGACAATTAGTCCTTCAGACTAATCTTTTCCTTGTATCCTGTTCTCTTCATTCTCCCTTGCTCCCCAAGGGATGAGACTGGTGGAGAATCTTAGATGGCCTGTCACAGGCTTTTATGAACCCAGACACTACTCACCAAGGTAGAATGTAGAGCATTGACTTTATAAGCTGTGTCATGCCAATTGAGCTAGATGTTCCCCGAGACCATGGTCCCCACAGCCCTCCGCCCAGCAATTCAGTCCCTCAGGGAGTTTGGATGTGTCTGTGGGGCTTCCATGACCTTTCCTTGTGCAGGTTGTGCTAGTTTCCCCTGTATTGTGTACTGTCTCACCCTTCACCCGAGATACCACTTGTCTATTGCCTATTTAATATTTCCCCCCCACCCCTCCCATCCCTGGTAACCAACAAAGATTGTTACATTTTGTGTGTGAACTTTTTCATGGGTTTTTACAATAGAGGTGTCATACAATATTTGTCCTTTTGTGATTGACTTATTTCACTCAGCATAATGTCCTCCAATTTCATCCATGTTATGAGATGCTTCACAGATTCATTGTTGTTCTTTCTCATTGCATAGTACTCCATTGTGTGTATGTACCATAGTTTGTTTATCCATTCATCTGTTGATGGGCGTCTAGGTTGTTTCCATCGTCTTGCTATTGTGAACAATGCTGCCATGAACATAGGTGTGCATAAGTCTATTTGAGTGACGACTCATTTCTCTAGGATACATTATCCTGTTTTCCTATCCATTCTGTCACTCTCTGTCTCTTTATGGGTGCATTGAGTCCATTTACATTCAGTGTAATTATTGATAGATGTGAGTTCGTTGCTGTCATTTTGTAGTGCTTTTTTTTGTGGTGCTGAAGTTTTCTTTGTTCTTCTTACTCTCTTGTGCTCAGTTACTTTTGTTTGTGGATTTTATTTCATTTCTTTCGTTTTTGTAGGTTTTGTTTTTGCTGAGAATTTATGTTTTTCCTCTTTTTTTATGAGTATGTTTGTTAACTTTCTTTGTGGTTACCATGAATTTTACCCTTATCTTTCTAAGTTTGAAGCAGTCTACCATTCCTTGGTATCACCTTGCCTTCCACTCCATTGGAAAGTTCTATACCTATGCCGTTTATTCCCTCTTTTATTGTTTTGATGTTGTTGTCGCTTACTGATTAACTGCTCTGATTCCCTGTTGTATTTCTTTTGGTTTTGGATAGTCCTCAAGAGTTCATTTCCTAGATTGGTATCTTGCTGGTACGACCCTGTGTCCTAGATTCTGCCTGTGAGCTGAAGTTGTTTGTCCTCAGATCGAAGAACTCCCTTTAATAATTCTTGTAAGTTTGGTTTGACTTTTACATATTCCCTTAATTTCTGTTTATCTGGAAATGACCTAATTTCACCATCAAATTTGAATGACAGTTTTGCAGGATATATTATTCTTGGCTGGCAATCTTTTCCTTTCAAGATTTTATATACGTCATCCCATTGCCTTCTTGCCTGCATGGTTTCTGCCAAATAATCTGAACTTAGTCTTACTGTTTCTCCTCTGTATGTGACTTCTTGTTTTTCACAAGCTGCTCTCAGGATTCTTTGTTTGTCTTTGGTTTTGGTGAGTGTGATTATGATATGCTTTGATGAGTTTCTTTTGGGATCTATCCTATATGGGGTTCGTTGAGCTTCTTGGATGGCCAGCTTTTCATCTTTCATGATACCGGGGAAGTTTTCTGTCAGCAGTTCTTCAATGATCCTCTCTGTGTTTTCTGTTTTCTACCCCTGTTCTCGAAAATTTTTGCTTTTGATTGTATCCCACATAACTTTCAGGGTCTCTTCATTTTTCTTTGTTCTTTTTTCTGAGCTTTCCTGAAACAGAGTTGTATCCAAGTGTTTGTCTTCAATTCCACTGATCCTGTTCCACCGTTTCAAATCTGCTTCTCAGCCCTTCTATGACACCGTCCATTTCTGAAGTCTTGTTGTTTATCTTTTGGATTTCTAATTGTTGTCTTTGTATAATTTCTAGTTGTGAATTTATTTTGTCATTTTTTTCCTGTATTATTTTCCTGAATTCTTCCAATTTTTTGTCTGTATTTTCCATGAATTTGTCTATTTTTTCCTCATGTTTGTCAGCTTTTTTCTCAACTCTTGAAGAATTCTGAGTTAAAGATTTGAATACCCTATCAGGTAGTTCTAGTGCATTTTCTTCCACTGGAGAGTCATCTGGTGTTTTATTTTGGACGTCTACTGGAACCATCCTGTCCTGTTTTTGTAAATGTTTTGATATTGTCTGCTGTCTTCGGGACATCAGTAGTTATTTTTCTCATTTATTGATTGTAGATTTGTTTGTTTCGTCCCTTTTTTTTTTTAAATTTGACTATGAGCAGGCAGACTGTGTGTTCTCTGTTGTTTGCTCATCTGTGGGCACAATACTTTTTGCCTCCTTCTCCAGTTGGCAGGGTCAGTTGCTCAGATATGGTATGGCAGGGCAGGTCTAGCTTAAGAGGAGTTACTGGGATGGGTTGTTTGTGGCACTTACTGCAGCCACCAGAGTGGGTCAGTAATCAGTGCAGGGCAGGTTTCAGTAGGCCGTGCCTGTGCTGCTTGGTGGTGTGATGTCAAGTGCACAGTGCAGGTAGGCAGGATGCAGTGGGGAGATTGTTATGTGTGGAGCTAAGATGGATATGGGAGAGAGGAGAGAGAAACAGGAGCCAAAATCATACAAACAAAAAAAAAAAGAATGCTAGGGGAGCTTGCTGTTGGAGTAGAGAAATGGGAGACTATGAAATGGAGAAAAACAGACAGGGGAAGAGGAAGAAAAGAATGAATAAACAAAAATTGGAAAGGTTAAAGAACCTTAAAGTTCCCAGGGATCCCACCAGTGCAGCTATGAGGTCTGGGGAAGTCACTCTCAGGTGTTGCAGTACAGCCCGGCTAAAAGGCATAGAGGTATACGACACCAGGTATTCAGGGAACAGAAAGAGAAGGAAGATATAGAGAGATGAGAAACTGAGCAATGAAGAAAGACAAAAAGGGAAAAAGAGGGAAAAGAAAACAAAACAAATTAAAAAAAAAAAGAACAAGAAATGTCCCCCAAAAAAACATAAAAAAAAAAAAAAAAAAAGAAATGCACTCAGGGATCCCTCTGCATGTCTGTGCAAGCCGAGGGGGTAGTCTCCTTGCCATGCAGCTCAGCCTGGCCAGAAAGGGCTTCCAACTCAAGAAAAGGAAAAGAAAACAAACAAATGAACAAAAGCCCCGGGATCCCACCAGCGTGGCAGCCCAGACCGGGAAGCAGCTCCACACTAGAACGGAGCTCCACAACCCCTCAGGAAGAAGCAAAGATGGCATATGGAGCCAGGTATTTGAGAAAAAGGAGGGGGAGATGGTGAGAGGTAAGGAAGAAATCAAAAGAAGCAGAAAAAAAAGCAACACTAGCAGCCAACAAATGGCACTCAGAGAGCCAGCTAGTGTGGGCTGGTGTTTCTTGGACAAGAGACTGTGTCCGTGGTAAGCAGAGGGGGCCGAGTGTGGGTGAAGAAGGGTAGGGAGTGGGAAAGCATATATCACAAATTACAGGAGCTCTGCAGCCCCTCAGGAAGAAGCAAAGATGGCGCACAGAGCCAGGTATTTGAGCAAAAGGAGGGGGAGGTGGTGAGAGGCAAGGAAGAAATCAAATGAAGCAGAAAAAAGCAACACCAGCAGCCAACAAATGGCACTCAGAGAGCCGTCCCATTTGGGTGTGTGGAATCCAAGCAGCCGGTTTTTCCCGGTCAAGAGATTGTGGCCTCGGGAAGCAGAGGAGGTCGAGTGGGAGTGAAGAAGGGTCAGGGGTGGGAAAGCATATATCGCAAATTATCGGTTGTTTTGTCTTCCGCTGGACGCTCCATGAGGCTGCTTTCTCGTACCCCATTTGCTGATCTCTGATAGGAGTCCAAGATGGTGGATCCATGCTGCGTTAGCTGGTAGGGCACCTCTGCATGAATCTCTCCTCGCTCTCTGTTCTCTGTCAGTTTTCTCACTCCATTTGGTGCTTGGCTGAGTTCTTTATCTCTTCATTTGATGTTTTAGGGTTTCAGGATTGTTGTATTCTCTGTTTGGCTTAGTTTTTCAGATCTTTGCTGTGGAGGGACGGCATGGTGCTTCTAGAGTGCCATTTTGCTGGAACTCCGGATTTTTGTTTTCTTTATGTTGAGGTGTAATCCATACTGAAGGCTGTGGTCTTTGATCTTCATCAGTAAGTGCTTCAAGCCCTTTTAACTTTCAGCAAGCAAGGTTGTGTCATCTGCATAACACAGGTTGTTAATGAGTCTTCCTCCAATCCTGATGCCCCGTTCTTCTTCATGTAGTCCAGCTCCTCGGATTATTTGCTCAGCATGCAGATTGAATAAGTATGGTGAAAGGATAGAACCCTGACACATATCTTTCTTGACTTTAAACCATGCAGTATCCCCTTGTTCTGTTCAAATGACTGCCTCTTGATCCATATACAGATTCCTCTTGAGCACAATTAAGTGTTCCGGAATTCCCATTGTCTGCAATATTATCCATAATGTCATGGTTTGAATTATGTCCCCCCAGAAATGTGTGTATCAGTTTGGCTAGGCCATGATTCCTGGTACTGTGTGATTTTCCTGTATGCTGTAAACCTGCCTCTATGATGTTAATGAGGGAGGATGGGTGGCAGTTGTGTTAGTAAGGCAGGACCTGATCTACAAGACTGGATTGTGTCCTGAGGCAATCTCTTGACATATAAAAGACAGAAGTGAGCAGTTAGACAGGGAGACCTCATGCCATCAAGAAAGCAGTGCCGGGAGCAGAGCACATCCTTTGGACCGGGGTCTCTGCGCTGAGAAGCTCCTAGTCTGGGGGAACACTGATGAGAAGGCCAAGAGAGAGAAAGCCTTCCCCTGGAGCTGACACCCTGAATTTGGACTTTTAGCATACTTGATTGTGAAGAAATAAACTTCTCTTCGTTAAAACCATGCACTTGTGGTATTTCTGTTATAGCAGCACTAGATGACTAAGACACGTAAGTTGTTAAGATCCACACAGTCAAATGCCTTAACATAGTCAATAAAACACAAGTAAACATCTTTCTGGTATTCTCTGCTTTCAGCCAGGATCCATCTGACATCAACAGTGATATCCCCAGTTCCACTTCCTCTTCTAAATCCAGTTTGAATTTCTGGCAGTTCCCTGCCGCTTTGAATAATCTTCAGCAAAATTTTGCTTGCACATGATATTAATGATATTGTTCAATAATTTCCACATTCAGTTGGATCATCTTTCTTGGGATTAGACGTAAGTATGGATCTCTTCCAGCCAGTTGGACAGGTAGCTGTCTTCCAAATTTGTTGGCATAGACAAGTGAGTACTTCCAGCACTGCATCCATTTGTTGAAACATCTCAATTGGTATTCCATCAGTTCCCAGAGCCTTGTTTTTTGCCAATGCCTCCCGTGCAGCTTGGACTTCTTCCTTCCGTACCGTCGGTTCCTGATCATATGTTACCTCTTGAAATGGCTGAATGTCTACCAATTCTTTTTGGTACAGTGACTTTGTGTATTCCTTCCATTTTCTTTTGATGCTTCCTGCATCATTTAGTATTTTCCCTGTAGAACCCTTCAGTATTGTAACTCGAGGCTTGAATTTTTTCCTCAGTTCTTTCAGCTGGAGAAATGCTGAGCGTGTTCTTCCCTTTTGGTTTTCTATCTTCAGCTGTCTGCACATGTCATCATAATACTTTACTTTGTCTTCTCGAGCCACCCTTTGAAATCTTCTGTTTACCTCTTTTACTTCATCATTTTTTCCTTTTGCTTTAACTACCCGACGTTCAAGAGCAAGTTTCAGAGTCTCTTCTGACATCCATTTAGGTCTTTTCTTTCTCTCTTGTGTTTTTACTGGCCTCTTGACATGCTTGATGTCATTCTGCAACTCGTCTGGTCTTCTTTAGTCATTAGTGTTCAGCACATTCAATCTATTCTTGAGATGGTCTCTAAATTCAGGTGGGATATACTCAAGGTTGTACTTTGGCTCTCATGGACTTGTTGGAATTTTCTTCATTTTCAACATGAACTTGCATATGAGCAATTGATGGTCTGATCCGTAGTCGGCCCCTGACCTTGCTCTGACTGATGATATTGAGCTTTTCCATCATCTCTTTCCACAGATGTATTCGATTTGATTCCTGTGTATTCCATCTGGCGAGGTCCATGTGTATAGTTATTGAAAAAAAGTTGATGTAAAAAAGTGTTTGCAATGAAGAAGTTGTTGGTCTTGCAAAATTCAGTCGTGCAATCTCTGGCATCATTTCTTTCACCAGGGCCGTATTTTCCAACTCCCAATTCTTCTTCTTTGTTTCCAACTTTTGCATTCCAATCATCAGTAATTATCAATGCATCCTGATTGCATGTTTGATCAATTTCAGACTGCAGAAGTTGGTAAAAATCCTCCATTTCTTTATCTTTGGACTTAGTGGTTGGTTCATAAATTTGAATAATAGTCATATTAACTAGTCTTCCTTGTAGGCGTGTGGATATTTCCTATCACTGACATCCTTGTACTTCAGGATAGATCTTTAAATGTTCTTTTTGATGATGAATGCAACACCATTCCTCTTCAAATTGTCTTTTCCGGCATAGTAGACCATATGATTGTCCAGTTCACAGTGGCCAATACCAGTCTGTTTAAGCTCACTAATGCCTAAGATATCAATGTTTATGGGTTCCATTTCATTTTTGATGATTTCCAATTTTGCTAGATTCATACTTCGTACATTCCACGTCCCGATTATTAATGAATATTTGCAGCTGTTTCCTCTCATTTTGAGTCGTGCCGCATCAGCAAATGAAGATCCCGAAAGCTTGACTCCATCCACGTCATTAAGGTCAACTCTACTTTGAGGAGACAGCTCTTCCCCAGTCGTCTTTTGAGTGCCTTCCAACCTGAGGGGCTCATCTTCAGCACTATATTAGACAGTGTTCCGCTGCTATTCATTAGGTTTTCACTGGCTAATTCTTTTCAGAAGTAGACCGCCGGGTCCTTCTTCCTAGTCTGTCTTAGTCTAGAAGCTCAGCTGAAACCTGTCTGCCATGCGTGACCCACTGGTATTTGAATACTGGTGGCATAGCTTCCAGCATCACAACAACACACACACAAGCCCCCACAGTACGAAAAACTGACAGACATGTTGGGGGCTCTCTGCTCTACACATTGCATTTTCCCATTGTAACTTCTTAGTGGGAGTGGACCGTGTTAAAAGTATCTTTCGTATACATGAATTTAATACTTAGCTATTTGTACTAGATGACTTGGAGACACATTGAGCCAACTGTCTCTTTGATGTCTCCATTTCGGTGAAATGTCTTACAGGCACTCAAACTCAACATTTCCAAAGCAGTATTCATTCAAAACCTTCGCCTCTTCCACTGTTTGTTTGCTAGACACCTAGAGCAGTCCCTCATACCTTCTTGTGCTTCATTTTCCACTTTCAGTTAATCGTGGAAACCTTTGACTCTCTCTCAAATATGTCTTGAATTCAGTCACTTTTCTCCATCTTTATCACCTACACCCTGGACCTATTCACCCCTGTACCTTACAGGATGCTTGACATCTGGTAGGCACTCAGTAAATATTTGTCGCCATGAATAGATAATAGAGGTGTCATGTAAGGACAAGCACATGGTCATGAGCCCTTGCCCATCTGTTGCCTTCGTGTTTCACGTGAGCACATACCACAGTCAAATGAGTCAAAAACATGAGCTTTTCAGAGCTAAAATTGCACAATTTGTTGTCAAAAGCACCTAATCACTATCAAATTTAAAGTAGAACATCAACATTAAAAAGCAATATGAAAAATTTCTTTAAGAATTTAGTGCCAGAAAAAGCTGTATTTCCCACAAAGAATTGGTCCTCTTCTGCCTTAATGATCAACAAACTCTAGAACTTGGATGATTTCTTTCATTGCCTGGACATGTCCATCAGGCAAGAGAGCACAAAGCCACATTGTATGTACAACTGGAGCCCTTATATTGACTTTTACCTTGGCATGTTGTCTTTTTTCTCTTTTAAACCCTGTTTGGGCTGATGAAGAAAATGACAATATACCTATAACTAATAATAAACATACCAGCTAGTAATGCTCAAAATAAAATATTAATATCAGTTTCATAGGAATACAATTTGAGATTCATTGGCAGAGACTGAATGTAATTGGAAAGACAGTATGTTTGATTGTTTGTATTTTTTTTTTATACTTTTCATGTCAATTGGTTGGTTCTTTATTACACTCAGACCAAGGATTGTTGTTGTTTGCTGCCATCAAATTGGCCCCTTACTCATGGTGACCTACACACAGTGGAACAAAATGCTGCCCAGTCCTGCGCTGCACTATGACTGTTGTGATCTATAGGGTTTCCATTGGCTGATTTTCAGAAGTAGACTGTCAGTCTTTATTTGTCTTAGTCTGGAAGCTCCACTGAAACCTGTTCAGCACCATAGCAACACATAAGCCTTCACTGATGGACAGGTAGTGGCTGCACATGATGTGCATTGCCCAGGAATTGAATCCAGGTCTCCCACATGGAAGGTGAGAATTCTACCACGGAACCACCACTGCCTCTTCTCCCAAGAGTAAGAACCATATATTGTCTTTCCTTTATACAAAGAGCTCATTAGATGCTGTTGACTGACATTTACATATTCTTTTTTACTTCCTCCCGTCTCACACTTTACCCAGTTTCTTCTCCTATTGGCTTTAGAATGCAATCAGGATATCTTTGACCTTTTTAAAATATTGGATCTACATGTGTGATTCATTTCTTAAATCTGTCTTTTTCTTTGAGTCTTCCTGGGCAGGGGACACCTTGGCTCTGTTGCAAGAAATAGAGCAGGCAAGAGCCCCTGCCCCTCAAGGCTCTTGCTGGTCTCCACCTTCTTAGCTGAGTGCTTCTAGAAAATAAACCAGGCCAGAAGAATGAATTCTTCCCATTTCCATTTTTATTTATAGGGGGAATGGCAATGATTTTTTACCTTCCTCTTTGAAGTTTGCTTCCAATTTTTCAGCTGCTTTGAGATATATTGAGTTTCTTTGTTCTCCCTTTGTTGAGAAAGAGCGCTAGATTTTAAATGAGCGTTGCTGTGAGTAAGAGGGCTCCAGTCTCCTCTCCTTTGAAGCTGATGTGGGGAAGGTGGGGGAAGGAGAGAATCAGAGGATGATTGGAAACAATTACACAACCATTCCATTTTTCTAATGCTTGAATCCAGGAGAATTTTCTCATTTAATTCTCTGAAATGAAGATTCCCTCTGTTAGTCTTAAAATGTAAACAAGAGGCCTTTAATAAGAGCTTTTCTCAGAAGTGAAATGCTGGCTGCTTATATTGATCCAAAACATTGCTGTTGGTTTTCCTTCTTCTTGGTATTTGTAAGCCCTGTGAAGGCAGTAATATAGGATTGTTCATGCGCGGCTTGAGGATTGTCAGTAAGTGGCCTTATTATTCTAAGCTGCGAACAGAAATGTAAAAAGACCTTCAGAGAAAGCTTGCCTGAGCCCTCCTTTGGACTCGCCACATACAAAAGGGAAAATGAAATTTCTGAGGCATATATCCCAATCATTACAATTTACACCTGCTTCTTGAAACTATATTCTCTAAGTTTGGTATTTCAGACAAAAATGTACTTTGATTGAACGATGCAGATAATAGCTTCAGGTCCATTTCATTCCAGCCTACCTGGACCAGGCGTTTTGTCAAGTGTATCGGTAAGCTACAGATGAAAGACACTGAAGTTTCAACGTACACTGCTTTGAACTCGAAAACTTCTTGGAGCTAGTGTCAGATCCCAACGTCTCGTTGCACTCAATAACGGTGGCAACAGAATCACTGTAGTATTTTATTTTGACCTTCTTATGAAGTAGATGTTTTAATCGGCATTTTTAAAGGAAGAGAGGTGAAGTGACATGTCCAAGGTCACACAGCTTGTTACACAGTAGTGAAGCTGGGATTCAAACCAAGGTCTCCTGGCCCTCGACTCAGAATTCAACCTACTTCTTCACAACTGCCCCCATGACAAGGTGAAGCCAAGAAAGGGAAGATTTGGGTGCCTAGGGAATGTGGTAAAGATGAAGACACACTCCTACAGTTCTCTTCCTTTAACCTTACTGCTCCAGTCCCCAGTTGCTTACCTGGTTACCTCAAGGACATCACAGAATGAATATTAAAATAACCCAACACTAGTGTCCTGATTCTGACAGTTGCCCAAATGTAGGCAGACAGGGTGCCCTATCTAATGCCAGTCTCTAAGGGAGAGCACTGGCCAACAAACAGCCTCTTCTCCCCTAAAGTGAAATCAGTGAACATTCATTCTTCATCTCATACTTATTGATAGTAGATGTCACACCCCAGGCACGCACTGTCTGCTGAGAAAAAGGTAGTGCACAGTTTGAAAGTCACGATTGCTGTTTGCTAGCCAACTGCAGTGAGAAGGGGAAGCTCATGCAATTATAATTCAATAAATGGTTGAATAAAAAATGAAAAGTGAGCGACTGGATTGAAGATTACGTTCTGACTGACTAATGTTCATTATTGTTCAATTCTAGGATTTTAGGATTAGGATGCTTTCTTAGATTATATTATTCCCCTTGGACTGAACCTTTATTTAAACACACACACATACACACACACACACACACACACACCAATAAAACAACACCTCCCCCCAAATTAAACAAATAAACTAACAAGCCAGAATCTTGGATTTTTCTATTTAAGGCCAGCTTAAGGGAGCTAGGAGTCCCTGGGCGATACAAATGGTTAATGTGCTCAGCTGCTAACCAAAAGGGTTGGAAGTTCGAATCCACCTAAAGGCACCTTGGAAGAAAGGCGTGGCGATCTACTTCCAAAAAATCAGCCACTGAAAACCCAATGAAGCACATTTCTACTCTGACACACATGGGGTTTCTATAAGTCAGAGTCGACTCGACAACAACTGGTTTTTAAGGGAGCTAACAAATTCAGAGGTGGCTGCCTCAACCCTGCAGAATCTGAAAGTTGGCAATAATTGCCTGTACACATGAGCCTGACTGAGTGAAGTTGGAATAGCACTGACATTAGAGTTAGGTAGGTCTGGGTTGAAATCTTGCCTCTGTTATGGCCACACTAGCTGAGTGACCCTGGGCAAGCTGCTTGGAACTCCTATTTTTCTCACCTGTGAAGTGGGAACAATGCAGTCTACATAACCGGTTTTGATAAGGATTAAATAAATTCCCAATATGGTGCCTGGAACCTAGGAGGAGTAAAACATATGTTACGTATTGTTCCTACTTGATATTCCACTCTCCCACTCCCTCTCACTCCCAGTAGATTTTTAGGCAAGTGGTTTCTGTTCCTTATTGAACCATGTCTGCTATAATGACTCCTACTGCCGAGAAAACCCTATCTGAGCATGTGACCACAGACTAGCTTACAGAGTTAAAGGTGTAACGGTTTCTGGTGAAGTTATTATTGGGATCAATGGACCAGAGGATTCTGTCAGTCTCCAGAGGGCACAGAGGCTGGTGGGAACGGATTCTGTGTGTTATGGTGCAAAAGAAGGACCATTAAATCAGGGTTGATAATCCCTGGGGAGGGTGTGGCTGGTGCTGACAGTTATAAGTGTCCTGAGTGCTTATAAATTGATGCGAATTCTAGGTGTCACTGAATTAGAACCAAATGGGGACAAGGGATGTAAGACATCCGTTTGCTGTCAGAAAGTTACCTTGACACATTTCTCCTCTTGCGTGAGCTTGAAATGGAGCTCATTCCTTTGTTGGGAATCCTCCTTTAAAGATCACCTTTAAAGATTATTCTGTGTGAAGCCAACTTGGTTCAGCCCCAAGCGTTTTCATTTGCTTTTCCTCCCATTAGCCAGGGCTAGGAGGTGGGTGAAATACGTCTTCTAACAGGCTGAGCTACACTCATCTGGTGTAGCGTCGAGGATATAATCTTTCTGAGCATTAAGGAGCAAATCAAATTTTGGGTCATGACTCAATTGACCGTATCTGCAGCTTTATTTTCTTTAAAGTGATTTCTACAGAGCTGGATTAGGGTTTAATGAGTGAGCTGGCAGTAAGGAGGCTGGTCAGCAATAGTCCTGGAAATGATCTTGGAAAGGGTAACTGAGAGCACAAGGACCTCTCAGAACACACAGTTTATATTCTAATAGCTCTCAAAAGACATAACGAGAGGCCATCTCCACAGCCACTTTCAGCCATTGGAGAAATGTTGATGGGAGCCTTTCATTCCTCGCTAGTTGAGTCAATGAAATGATCTCCATTATTAGATCGTAATTTGATAAATCCTAAAAGGAATCTATGGCTGTCTCCCCGAATGTTCAAATATGCATATGCTTACATGCATATATAGCACATCTAATCCATTAGCGAGACATGTTGACTCTGCCTCCAAACCATAACCCAAATCTATCCACTTCTGCCTGTCTCTACTGCTGCAAACTAATCAAGCTTCCATCTTCTTTCCCCTCAACTGTTACAGTAAGTGGGTAGGACAGCTTAGTAGATATGAACACGGGCTCTGGAATCAGATTGCCTGAGTTTACATCCCAGCCCTGCCACTTACTAGCTGTGTGATCTTAGGTAAGTTACTGAACCTCTCTGAGCTTTGATTATTCATCATAAAATAGATACAATGATATACTTCCTTGTAGAGTGAATGCTCAGAAAGAATGGGGTTCAATAACTATTAGGCCTCTTCATCTTCTTTAAAAAAGCCTTCCACAGTGTTCTCCTGCCTTCTACTTTAGTGACACCCCCCCCCCCCATTAAAACAAAAACAAAAAACTTTCATCTCTACCCAGTAATCAAACTCCTTATCAAGGGCCACAAAGCCTGACAGAACCTGGCCCCAGCCAACCTCTCCAAGTTTCTCGCACATTATGCTCCCCATTTCCTACAATCCAGTCACACTTGTCTTCATGTGATTCTTCCAATGTGTTCAACAAGTTTCCACCCCAGGGCCTTTGCATGTAGTTTCTTCTGCTGGGAATGCTCTTCCCTGAGATCTTTGCATGGCTGTTCCCTTCCTACCCTTCAGGTCTCAGATCAAGTGTCACCACCTTAGAGAGGCCTTCCCTGACTGCCCATTTGAAATGGTCTTCCCAGCCCCCCAGACTCTCTTTATCATCCTGCCCAGTTTTACTCTCTTGCTGGTGGTTATCACTATCTGCTGTTGTAACATCAGCTCTCAAATCTGCTATTGTTTTTGCGCATATCAGCTCAGGGAGGGCATCCTTTCCCAACAGCCAGCACCCGCCTCTTAGGGCTGCCCTCAGGATTCAGGGGCCCCCTTTGCCTCTGCACTAGAAAAGCCAGAAGGGCTGGAAAAGTCCATCCCGGTGTCTAAATACTCCAGTTCCTTCACTCCTGTAGCCTACGCTGTTTCCAGAGCTCCTGTCTTAGTCATCTAGTGTTGCTCTAACAGAAATACCACAAGTGGCTGGCTTTAACAAACAGAAGTTTATCTCCTCACAGTGAAGGAGGCTAAAAGTCCAAATACAGGTGTCATCTCCAGGGGAAGCCTTTCTGTCTCTGTCGGCCTTCTCAACAGTCTTCCCCTGGACTAGGAGCTTCTCTGCACAGGGGACCAGGTCCAAAGATAGGCTGTGCTCCCGGCACTGCTTTCCTGTGGTATGAGGTCCTTCATTTTCTGCTTGCTTCCCTTTCCTTTTATCCTTTGAGAAATAAAAGGTGGTACAGGCCACACTACAGGGAAACTCCCTTTACGTTGGTTCAGGGATGTGACTTTAGTAAGGGTGTTACAATCCCACCCTAATCCTCTTCAACATAAAATTACAATCACAAAATGGAGGACAACCACACAATACTGGGAATCATGGCCCAGCCAAATTGATACACACATTTTTGGGGGGACATAATTCAGTCCATGACAGCTCCCCTGCAGGAGTGAGGCAAAAGTACCTTCTGTGAGCCTGGTGTGATTTTGCACCCTGCTTGGCCTTTGTCCCTTCATGGTCCCATGTCTCCCTTCCTCCTCTTAATAAAGCACTTTCACACAGCCCCTCATCTCAGAGTTTGCTTCTGGAGGACCCAACCTAAGACAACTATTACCCTCCTTATTTAATTATTTATGTCACCTCACTAGAATGTGATATCCATGAAAACTGTGCCTGTCACAATATATATTCATTGACCATATATCATTGACTGTGACTCTTTATATACGTACATATATGTATAAGCATATACATGTGTATGTAAGCTTAAGGTTATAAATATATTTCGTATAAACTATTAGAGCTTAAAAATTATATTTATAGTCAGTGTGACATCTTAAAATCATAGACATACTCCCATTTCCTTAAAAATTCCAGCAATTATATGTCAATCTGCTCTTTCTGCCATCACTATGCATCAGAATGGCAAATATCAGCTTATGATAGGGCATCTGCTTATATGTTTAGTGAAAAATCACATTTTATATTAAATATAAAAGGCATATGGCAAAAGCAATAGCTTGGTTTGGACTTTGAGTAAATAAAGTTCTGGAAGTAATGTTTCTTCTTTAGGATTTACTGCCTAGTTATGCTTTCTCCCTTTTAAGATACCTGAGGGGGATTTTTACAGTTGCTGAGTTCTGAAATCTCCAACTAAGCTGTGTTTGTTTAGCTGGTGTCTTAGGCTGGGTTCTCTAGAGAAGCAAAACCATATATATATGTGTACAAAACCATTTTATACACACACACACACACACACACACACAAAAGAAAAAAAAGAGATTTATCTCAAGAAAATGGCTCATGCAACTGTAGAGGCTGGCACATCCCAAGTCCGTGGGTCAGGCATCATGCTGAAGGCTTCTCCTGACTCATGTAGCTGTAGGGGCTGATGAGCCCAAGATTGCCAGGTCATACAGCAAGCTTCTGGCTCAAGCTGTGGAGGCTGACAAATCCCAAAGGCTACTAGCTTAAGTCCCAAGAACTGGAGGTCAGATGATGACAAGTCAGATGCAGGATCCAGAGCGAGTGAGCTTTGCCAGAATGTCCATGTATATTTTAGATGCACGCCACACCCCTGATGAAACTCCCCTTACAACTGATTGGCTGATCACATCAGATCACATCGTGGAAGATGACTACACCGTCACATAACTGCCAAATTACATCATTACATAACTGCCAAACTACATCGTTATGTAACTGCCACACCACTGAGAATCATGGCCCAGCCAAGTCGACACACAACCTTAACCATCACAGCTGGGGAGACATATTTTGGCCCTCAGCGTTCATAAAGTGGAGCTGTGCATCATGGCGGAGGTGGCATGAGGGGGAGTGAGCCATGATTCTGAATATTGTAATTACGAATGTTTTCTGGGAGGTGAGGAAAGTGACTCCTGAGGAGCCACTGAAGAATTGTTAGGGAAAAATGCTAGTAGAGTTGTAAAAGCCTTGTAACCTGATGTAGAATATGAAGTTTGTGGGTAGTTATTGATTTCCTGGTGGGTGGAATTAGTTTTCTTTGTAACACACTGGCTGGTGGAGGGAGGCTGTGAGAACAAATTTCTGTCTGTCAGACTGGAGTTGTGTCTAGGGAGGTTCTCCTTTGTGTCTTGCTGCTGGAACCAAGTGGCCTCTGACATCTGCAAACACTACCTAAACCAAGCAGAGAAAAAGGAGCCACCGAGCAGAGCTCAGCCTTGCCCAAGAGAATTTTGAGTCTCAATTAAGGGTTTCCCTGCATACCAGAAGGCATAGGGGAACGGGCAGGGTGAGCGTTGACAACCATAGGCCCCCACAAGGGCTGAGCTGAGCTGAATTTGCCTTTTAGTCAAAGGGAACTTGGCAAATGCAGAATGAGTTTCACCGTAAAGTCTGTGCAAAATCGAACAGAATAGAAGAGTCGATCAACTCATGCTGGTGACAGAGTAAGGGGCTAGCCATGAGTGGAGTGAAATCCCAAGTGAAGGCTGCCACTGTTGGGCTTAGAGACAGGGGTGCCCACACTGAGGGTGTGGCTGAGCCCCTGACACACATACTCAGCTTTTGTTTAACCAGGGTTTGCACTGACTGGGCTGATTCACCTACAGCAAGAGATGTGGACTTCTCAGGGTGAATGTCAGGAATGGGGATGAGCTAAGCAGATTTCCAGAGGTTGAGTGCCAGCCTTAAGTTTTGGCATAGCAGACACTGAGAGAGTCTGTGGAATCTTTTTTTTTAAATGGAGAGTTTTAACATTGAGACTGATTTTTGTTTGCCTTGGGTCATTTGGGTGTGGTGTAATTCTGTCTAGAGACAAGGTTGGGAGAGGTGCAATTCTGTCTTGAGATAAGGATTGGACTAGAAGACCTAGAAGACTGAGGATTCCTTCCTGAGCGCCCTCCTTCTGCCCCCAAACACACTTGGGTACTAATACCCATTCTAGGCACTATCCCTGCCTAATCCTCCCATGGAGAGCTTGCCTCCTCTGAATCGCCACAGGGATATCTGGCCATTTCACACATCTGGGAGGTGCTGCAGTACTGGGGTTAAGAACATGGGTTCTGGTCTCAGGCTTGCTGCTGTTGTGTGCCATTGTAGATTCTAACTCATAGCCACCCTACAGGACAGAGCAGAACTTCCCCATAAAGTTTCCTAGGCTGTAATCTTTATGGGAGCAGTTTGCCAGGTCTTTTCTTCCACGGAGCTGGCTGGTGGGTTCGAACCGCTGACCTTTCCGTTAGCAGCCAAGTGCTTAAATATTGTGCTACCAGGGCTTCTCAGTCTACCTGGGATGAATCCTGACTCTAACTGTTACTAGTTTGTGTGTTGTGGGGTGAGCTTTTCCTTATCTTTAAAGTAAGGATCATAATTGCCCCTCTCTTTGGGGTAGTTGAGAAGATTAAATGAGACAATCCACATGCAGTGTAGGCACAGAGTAAGTATTCGGTAAATGTCAGCTGTCCTCTTCCCAGATAAGTACCGTTTCTTGCACCTTCAGTTACGTTATAAGATTCGTGAGGGCAGGAAGTGTGCCTTTCTTCCTGTGACATCCTCAGGCCCACAGTGACATTGGGCACAAAAATTACGAAGTGTGGAGGAATGGCACTTCCTCCTGGAGAGGTCAGATAGCTCTCCTCTTCATGCTTTCATCTGTCAGTCCATCCACTGATTTGTTCAACAAATAATTACAGGATACTTAGTATATTCCAAGGAGTCCCTGGGTGGTGCAAACAGTCAACGTACTTGGCTGTGAACCAAAAGGTTGGAGGTTTGAGTCCACCCAGAGGTGCCTCAGAAGAAAGACCTGGTGATGTACTTCTGAGAAATCAGCCATTGAAAACGCTGTGGAGCACAGTTCCACTCTGTCACATATGGGGCTCCATGAGTTGGGGTTAGCTCGACAGCAGCTGGTTTTGGTTTTGAGTATATTCCAAGTACCTTTTGTTAGGTATAGAGGGTGCAGCGGTGAACTAGACATGTCCCTATCTTCAGGGAGCTCACAGTGTAGTGAGGGAGCAAGACAAGAGAATAGGTTTATAGAGGAGTCTCAATGTGTTGGGGATGTCCCTGGGTAGTGCTAGTGGTTTGCCCTTGACTACTAGCCTAAAAGCTGGCAGTTCAGACCCACCCAGCAACACCACAGAAGAAAGACTTGGCAGTCTGCTTCCATAAAGATTACAGCTGTGAAAACTCTATGAAGCAGTTCTACTCATGGGGTCACCAGGAGTCAAAATTGACTTGACGGCAGCGGGTTTGGTTTGGATTAATATGTTGGGATATGAATATAAATTGGCTTTTTAAAACGTTTTTAGTAACAATTGATCCCCTCAACAGGGCTATGTCAAGCCCCCTTTTCCCACTGTTGGGACCCCTTAAGGGTCTTGTATGGATTCCATTATCTTTCCTGTCATTTTAGTTCTTAAGATAGCATTGTTTTGTATTTAAGACACAGCTCTGCTTATTTGTCAGCTTCATCTTCAACCTGAATCAGAGCTTGCCTCCTCTCCTCCCACCACTGACTGGGCCTGGTATCTGTGGTTCTTCTTTCTTTGGGAGGGTGGAGTGGCATGGGGCTGGATGTGCTCTGCTCTTCAGACATTTCTGCCTGTCTTTGACTTTTTAACCTTCTCCCTCTACACCCTGGAAGGCTGGGGATGCAGCAAGTGGAGAGAGTAGGCCCTGCTCCAAAGATGGCCTCATGATGGTGGCGGGCGTGGGCCCGACCTTCCTTTGTGTTAGCCCTGTTCTGTCTGCTCCTGGTGGCCTCTGCTAATGTGGTGTTGGCCATGTATGTGGTTTTCTCTACCTGAGTCCCGTCCATAGCTGAAGATACCCTCAAAGGGGAAAGCTGTGCCTCACTTCGGCCCTACCAAATGCTTCAGACTTAAAAGAGGCAGCCTTGTGATTTCTGACGCTCTGCCAACCCTATGTTCTTTCACCTGGAGCCACAGAAATCTCTGGGGTCTTCTGCACCCTCCAAAGGTCTCAAAAAATTGGGATAAGGTTCCCCCATCTCCTTTTCAGACTTGCCACACCACGCCACATTCCCTTTAGGCCTTACTGGTACAAGCTTTTCTGTTGAGTCATCTGCCTTTGTCAATATCTAGACAGAAGTGGGCGCTAGTATCTGTCCTCAAGTACTCTCTCAAACTTTGTTGTTGTTTCAATTTCGACTCATAGTAACCCACGTGTGACAGAATAAAACTGCCCCATAGGGTTTTCTAGGTTGTAATCTTTACGGGAGCAGATCACCAGGTCTCTTCTCCTGTGAAGCAGCTGGGTGGGTTTGAACCAGTAACCTTTCTGTTAGCAGCTGAGCTGCTTAACCATTGTACCACCAGTGATCTCGAACTTTAAAACACCAAAAACCAAACCTGTTGCTATCGAGTTGATTCCTACTCCTAGCAACCCTTTTGGACAGAGTAGAACTGCCCTTAACCACTGTGCCACCAGGGTTTCCATCTCAAACTTTAGGGGATACATATTCAGAAATGTTCCTTCTTCCCCATGGTAAGAGAGGGGCTTGAAAAGCACAGTGCACCATGCTCCTGTGCTACCAGTGTTCTAACATCTCTCCATTCTGTTGGTGGAACCAGGATGTGCCTGGGATTGTGGACTGGCAAACATTTACCAGCAGGGATAAAAGGTACCAGTTCATCGTCATTTATCATATGATTGATTGTTTTGAGTCCTCCCTCCATGACCTCAGCTTCAGGGAGGAGAGGGGTAATGACTTCTCTTCATGGACATTGCGTCGTATCCAAAGGCCTCTGCTGACCTTCCCTCAGTTCTGGGATGGGGCGCGTGTGGATTGGTGTAGGACTGATACTGAATGGTATCTCTCAAAAAGACCTTGAAGGATGATGGTATACCCCAGCTACTGGAGATAATTTGAATTTAGAACGTGGGGTAATTAGCACCTTTTTGCCCTTAGCTTCTGGATTGGATGTCTGTGGTAGAGAGAGATAGGAGTCGAAGATGACACCCAAGTTTGCTTGATTGACTCTGTGACTGGGGGCGTCTTCACTCTGAGAGAGAGGAAAGGAGAAGGAGCCCACTTGTGGGGAAGATAGTTAAGTTCAGATGTGGCTCTTTGGAGTATTTCTCTCTGGAATGGGGATTTTGGCTGCAGTCACAGGAGTATTTTTGGCCTTGTGAGCCTCAAGGTAGTTTTCTGAAGTGGACAAAGAATCTCCATTTAGTTCTTTCCATAGGGCTACTGTTGGGGAAGGAGCCCTGGTGGCGCAGTGGGTAAGTGCAAGTGCTCGGCTGCTAACTGAAAGGTCAGCAGTTCAAACCCACCACCCACTCCATGGAAGAAAGATGTGGCAAGTCTGCTTCCATAAAGATTACAGCCTTGGAAACACTATGGGGCAAGGCAGTTCTACTCTGTGCTGTAGGGTCGCTGTGAGTCAGAATCCACTCGACAGCAGTGGGCTGATTTGGGTGTGGGTCACAAAATTATTGTAAAAGCATATTATACTTCAAGAAAACTGTGAATTCAGGCAGGTAGCACCTACTGCCCTATAATGCAAATTTCTTGAAGAAGGAAGAAACCAGAGCCCAGAAATACTGCATTATTCTCTCTGCTGCCACTTTGACAGAAGGCAAACTCTTTTCTATGAAAATACAGAGAGCAGAGAAGCTCTGCAGGTTCCTAAGTGACTGGTCTGAATTACAGTTTCATCTTGTCATCTGATTGCAGATCTCTAGGCCTTTGTCCGGCATCCAGCACCTGTGGCAGTAGCTCAGGCTGGGTCTGCAGGTCTCTGATACTCATTACCAAAACCAACTAGTTGCTGTAGCGTCGACTCTAACTCATGATGACCCCATATGTATCAGAGTAGAACTGTGTTCCATAGAGTTTTCAGTGGCTGATTTTTTGGCAGTAGATCGCCAGGCCTTTCTTCCAAGGCACATCTGGGTGACTCAGACTTCCAATCTGTCCATTAGCAGCCAAGTGAGTTAACCATTTGCACCACCCCGGGACTCCTTGACACTTACTACCTCTGCCTATATGGATTGATTTAAGGCTCGGCAATATTTATCTTTTAAACTGAAGAAGAATTGATGCATTTGAATTATGGTGTTGGCAAAGAATATTGACTATACCATGGATTACCAGAAGAACCAACAAATCTGTCTTAGAAGCAGTACAGCCAGAATGCTCCTTAGAAGCAAGGATAGTGAGACTTTGTCTTGCTCACTTTGGACATGTTATCAGGAGAGACCAATCCCTGGAGAAGGACGTCATGCTTGGTAAAGTAGAGGGTCAGTGAAAAAACGGAAGACCCTCAACGAGATGGATTGACACAGTGGCTGCAACAATGGGCTCAAACATAGCAACGATTGTGAGGAGGGCGCGGCGTTTCATTCTGTTGTACACGGGGTCGGTATGAGTCGGAACCGATTGGATGGCAGCTAACAACAACAGCAGCAAACCATTTGTATTTGCTTGACAGTCAAGTAACAATTTAGAGTGCTGCTTCCTGAAGCTTTACAAAACTAACGTAATTTCACTGCTTCAATTACAAAAGAGAAAAATGATTTCATCTCAAAACAGAGGAGACAGACTTCTGAGAAATCATGGTTAAAGAGAAGACCGAGTACTTTCTGAAAAACAGGCCGCATTGTTAATGGCTTCCTCGGCTAAAATCTTGCTAGCTCTCGGCACCATGCGCCTCCGTCTGGTGAGGAAGCTGGTTTTGGTAAACTGTAAGGCAAATGACTTTCAGATTGATGAACCTGAATTATTTCTGCTGGGGCCTGGTCTGCAACTCCCACAGCCTTGGTGGTTTGTGAACAATGCGTTGTGCCCACTGTCTTTCCATCTAGCAACTCTGTCCTTCCTCTTGCCAGTTCCTCTCAGTCTTTATTTTATGGATCTGGAATGGGCCTTAACAATCACGCAGTTCAGTCCTTTCATCTGATACTGTCAATGCTTTCTCATCATCCCTATCCATAAGCCACAACTATTGAGTAGGCCAGTGGGTGATGTTCAACCAGTTAGAAATAGACATGAGATTCCTACCAGACCTTTCCATGAAAATATGCTCATTTAGCTCAATTTTAAGTAGAATTTAAGGTCTAGTGATTCCCCAAAGAGATCTTGATTAATATCTAAAATCTCCCAATTGGCCTTTTCCTGTGGTTTCGTCTTTCTAATGGGATATACCCGAGATATCTCAACTAGAGTAGTAGCGGAATGAGCTTTCAAGGAAAAACTCGACCTCAATTCCCTCCACAGCTCTTTTTAATGGCCATTCCTAATTGGATGAACATCACCCACTGGCCTACTCAAGTTAGCTTCTTACTTCAGTTGTCTCTAATCTGTGATGGGCTATTAACCTCCGGTCATTCCCTTCTATCCCAGAATAGTGACTGGCACAAAGGGAGGGCTCAATAAATGCAGATGACTGACTGAGTGAGCGAATGTATTAACCCTTCATCTGCCTTCACACATCTCCTTCCTGTAGGTCTTAGTGATCTCGTTTTACAGACAGGGAGAGTTTTTTATTTTGTTTGTTGTTTTTAAATTGTATCAAAGCAGCAGCTTTCTTTTTTTTTTAAATGTATTGTGGTAAAGTATATATAACAGAATTTTCCTTTTTAACTGTTTTTAAGTGTACAACACAGTAACATTAATTACATTTACAATGTTGTGCCACCTTCATCACTATCTACTTCTAAAACTTTGTCATCATTCCTAACAGAAACTCTGTTCCCATTAAGCAGTAACTGATGAGGAGAGTTTTAAATGATTTTTTTTTTTTTGTCTTGAGTCACAAAAGGCTATTTTAGGCCTCAAAATATTACACGTCTTCTTCTTACACTTGACTCTCAAGACAATGGAGCAGTCTTGAATTGTTTCTTACCACGTACCTTCAAGGTCTTATCAAATCTTTTGCCTCTGTAGAAGACAGGTGTGTTGTGTCAGAAGCTAGCTATCTAAGGGAGGAAACCGGACCTTTATTCTCATTTGTAATCACCTGGGTGACTGGAAGAGCCTCTTTATTGGTTTTGGCTCTCTGGTCTTTTCCTCCTCTAGCTACCCTACATGCTGCAGAGAGATGAATCTCCTTAAAGCACATCTTCTGGTACCCACCTTTTGCCCAGAGAACTGTGGAAGAAAGAGACATATTGTTGCATTTTAAAATTCTTTTATTAAAATCCCTAGTTTATTTTACTTGTAAAATTAATTTTTGGGTGAAGAAGACTTTTAGATTTTTACCTGACTTAGTAAGAGAATGTACATTTCTTCTCTTCTAGTTGGATTTAATCATGACAGTATCAGTAAAGGCATAATGGTGAAATTAAGTATCATGAAGTTGTTGAGATTATTCATCATCCAATGGCAAAGAGTTTACAACTTCAAATGAACGCACCTAGTTTTTCTACCAAGCATTCCAACAGATATAATTTCCTCTAACAAACAGTTCCTTTGGAAGATAACTTTTAAAACAAACTCCTGAACATTGCAGAAAATTTCTTTACCCCTATTAATAAATACCAAAACCAAATCAGTTGCGGGTTCCTGGTGTCTCCTGACCTGGACAAAAACTCAACTTTATGATGACAAGATGTGGATTAAGTATTTTGTTATTGTTAGGTGTCCTCGAGTCAGTTCCAACTCATAGTGACCCTGTGTACATCAGAACAAAACACAGCCCGGTCCTGCACCATCCTCAGGATTGTTGTTATGCTTGAGCCCATTGTTGCAGCCACTGTGTCAGTCTGCCTCGTTGAAAGGCTTCCTCTACTTTACCAAGCGTGATGCTTCTGCTTTACTAAGAGTGATGCCCTTCTCCAGGGACTGATCTCTCCTGATAAGAGAGATGACAAGTGACAAGTCTGGCTTCTAGGACTAAGTATAAATATAGCTTAAATGTTGTGGTAATGGTATGTAAATATTCTTCAACCTCCTTCTTTATCTCTCTAAACAAAAGGTAATGGCTAACCTAGTGCTTTGTATTCTCAAAAGGCCTTAGGACAACAATTTCTGGAGTCCAGTCTTTTTCATTAAGTACCGTTAAACTTGTGGCCTGTGGTTTCACCTATGATTTCAAACAAAGCTCAGTCACAATTTTTGGAGCCTATAGTTTTCTATTTCCATAGAACTATAACCTAAAATCATTCATTGCATTTAGGAGCTTTCCCTTTAAACGTTTAAATTTCCCTCCCATTATTCTATTTACAAGAGAATATTCTACTTAGCCTGGATCTATGTACTCTAAATCACCTCCTGTTGTCTAAACCCCCACTCTTCCTGTGGCAATACTACCCACTCATCAAGGGCCATCTCTAAAGCTGCCTCTTCCATTCAGTGAACCAAACTTTACTGAGTCTCTAGTATCATCCAGGTACTTTACTAGGCACTTGAGATTTAGTCTGGCTCTCACGTAGCTCACATTTTGTTGGGATGAATGGACATTAATTGATCTTACTAATTAGAATTTATTTACAAACTGAGACTGGTGCTCTGAGAGAAGAGACGTAATTCTATGAGAGCTGTAAAGTCTTTCTTGAACCTTCCAGGTAGAGACTATTGCTCTCTTCTTAAGCTTCCATGGCATTTTATGACTCTAGCAGTTGGGATCTTTGGCTGTAAGCAGCAGGAACTGACTCTGGTAATTTTAAGTAAAAACAAATGTATTTGGAAGATAGAGAGTAGTTCAAAGGAAAAGCTGGGGAAACCAGGCCTCAGAAGAGAGGCCCAGAACAGCTCTGGCAGTGGAAGCAGGAGGCACCTATGGGCAGCTTCCACAGGGCACCTCTGAGCAGACAACCGAGCTCCAAGAAAGACTGTACTCTTCATATAGTGGTTAAGAGCACGGGCTCCATATTCAGATTGGATCCACTATGTACTGGCTAAATACACTTTGGCAAGTACCTCTGCTTCCTCGTCAGCAAAATATGGAAATAATAGTATCTATCTCATAGAGTCATTGGGAGAATTACCTGAGGTAATTCATTCAAGACACTTAAAACAGTGCCTGACACATTGCATTGGTGTTAGGTGCCATCGAGTCGGTTTCGACTCATAGAGATCTTGTGTATAACAGAACGAAACATTGCCGGATCCTTTGCCATCCTCACAGTTGTTGCTATGGTTAAGCTCATTGTTGCAGCCACTGTGTCAATCCATCTTGATAAAGTCTTCCTCTTTTTTGCTGACCCTCTGCATTACCAGGCATGATGTCCTTCTCCAGGGACACATTGTAAGCACTCGATATTTATCGGCAGTCTCAGAAATTACTATTATTAAATTCCCCTTTAGATTCAAATTCAAGAGGGCATCCTAATTGGGGTCTTAAGTTCTCAGCCCTTGTCCAGAGGAAGACAAGACAGCCAATGATAGGTCTCCCAGGATTGTATCCCCGGAGTGAAGTCCGGGTGCTGTGCCAGAAGAAGGGAGTGTGGATGCTGGGCTGACCGAATGAGAGACGTTCTTTACCTGTTCCCACCTGTATCTTACTCTACCTTCTGCTGTTGCTCATCGTTTTCATTGTTAAGCACCTCTGTCAGATTTTAAGCCCCTGATGGGCAAGAAGCCCTGCTAGTGCAACAGTCAAGAGCTTGGCAGCTAACTGAAAGGTTGGTGGTTCGAAACCACCCAGAGGTTCCAAAGGAGAAAGATCTGGCTACCTGCTTCCATAAAAATTACAGCCTAGAAAACCCTATAGGACAGTTCTACTCTGTCACATGAGTTTTAATTGACTCTACAGCACCTAACAACAACAATGGGCAAGAATTATATCTTATCTCTGGACCGCCAGTCCCAGCGCTTTCCACACCAAAGATGTTCGATGACTATTTGTTGGATTGAATTAAAATGAAATTCTGGAGTGTATGATTCACTTCCCTGCTCAAGGGCCATCTGGATATGGATGATTTAAACATTTTTGGAATTTTTTTTTTTTTTTTTTTGGTACCTCAACATTTTCTATTTTTAAGGGAAGTATAGAAACAAAGCTGTGTAAGGTGTCAGAACATTCCAGAAATTTCTCAAGGCAGCAATATCAAGAGAGACACCTTTCTCTGTAAAAGGTTTAATTCATTTTGATTGAAAGCCAGTGTGCACAAAGACTCAAGTGGAAGGTTGTTGATTTTCATACTGTTTGTGCTAGTAAAAAACAGGGATATGGCTGAGTAAACAAATATATCCGTAATAGAGAATACTATCATACAGTTAAAAATAATTAAGTAGATCCCTATATGTAACTGGAACCTTGGTGGTGCAGTGCTTAAGTGCTTGACTGCTAACTGAAAGGTTGGCAGTTCGAATCCACCAGCCGCTCCTTGGAAACCCTATTGGGCAGTTCTCTTCTGTCTTGTAGGGTTGCTATGAGTTAGAATTGACTTGGTGGCAACGGGTTTGGTTTTTGGGTTTGTTCTATATGGAATAACATAGAAAACACTCAGAGAAATATTGGTGACTGTAAAAAATCAAGGTGCAGAAAAATTCATACAGAGTAGTCCCCTTAAGTAAAAAGGAAACAAGAACAAAATGACACTGTATATTTTAAACTAAAACACATGTATGTCAAATCATATAAAATATCTTGAAGGTTTATATTCAGAGTATGACATGACATACTTATCTGAAAGCAAAATCAAATCGATGCTACGTATTTCATACTGATGCATTTATTTGTCAGGTGTTGTTGGAGTCGATTTCAGCTCATAGCAACCTCATGTCAACTTCCCCATAGGGTTTCTAGGCTGTAATCTTTATAGGAGCAGATCACCAGGTCGTCCTCATGCAGAGCTACTGGGTAGATTTGTACTGCCAACCTGTCGGTTAACAGCTGAGTGCTTGGTCCGTGTGCCACTAGGGCTCCTTATACATTTATATATATAGTAAATACATAGAACAAAGTAGCAGTGGTTGCTTTTGGAGAGGGAGGGATGAGAATTGTGAATGATGTTCTAAGAAAATCTTAACCCATCTTTAATATTTAAAGTTTTTACAAGGGTAATGTACTCATGCAGTATTTATTTAATGAAAATTATGGAAAAAGAAGAAAGAAAAGAAACTAAAAAAATGAGAAAGCCCCACCACTTCTGATCTGCCTTCATTTCAGAATGCCGGGACATTCTGCTTCCTGTCATCACCAAAGAACTGAAGGAACTGCTGGAGGAGAAGGATGAGATGCAACACCAGGCCCCGGAGAAGAAGTACTGTGTGGAATTACTCCACAGTATTTTGGAGGTCCTCAGCTGTCAGGATATGGTGAGTCCTCATGATAATGGAAATGTTCTGGACTCAGACTAGAGCTGAGTTGATTAAGTTCTAAAATATTGATGCTGATGAATAGCAGCCGAAGTCTGAAGATAAAAGTCAGCAACTTGCTTGGGAGACCTACTTTTCCAGTGACTAACTCCTAATTCTCTGAAATATGGCTTGGGGATTGGAATTAAGCAAGTAGCATTTTGTTACTATATTTCTTATTGGTCAGGCTTTCTCAGGGTATAGGTATGGACATTATTGCAGACTTTTCAGATGACTTGTCTTTATACTCAGTTCCTGGTTTGCAGAGGTGTAAAGGGAGTTTTCTATCCTTAAACAACTAAGAAAACCCTCTTATCTACTTTCTTAGCTGAATTGCATGGGTTTCGTTTCTCCAGTTGTCTCCAGTGATGATGAAATTCATTAAGATTCTTTTCCTGTCTCCTTTCTTGGATGAGCAGATTGCCCAGGTCCAGACTCCAGAGATAGGACAGAGAGTGGGGTGGTAGTAGGAGGTGGCTTTGGCAGTAATCCAGTGTGTATTTGGTAGACACCATTCAGAGATTAAGGCAGGGTTGGATCCAAAAGCAAAGACCAAAGGAAGCATCAGCCTCAGTGGGAGTAAGTGGAGGGCTTCCAAAAGGGCAAAGTCTGCAGATGAGGATAAGCATGATGGAATGGTGATGGTGGTAAAGACTGAGAGGTAATGATTAGAGACAGGTGTAGAATTCTTGAGACTTGAAGGAGGGAGGTAAGGGTTCTTGACATGACCTAGGTTGCTTCAGCAACTCCACCCTTATTCTTGAGTAGTGTCCAGGAGGGCCTCTGATCCAGGATAGGACTGGTTTTAGAGGGCTATGTAGATCCAAATGACCAACAAATGCTGTCTAAATATTTGTGTGAACATTTCCTCTCTTTCTGTCCTCCCTAGAAAATCCTAAGAGAATTACTTTCTGGATGAATTTCATCAATGATTGACTATAGTTAGAAAACTCCACAGAACAACATTCCTTTACTTTTGTATCCCATAGTCAGTCATTACTATCAATTTCCTTGTATGAGGTCTCTCTTCTGTTTCTTCCTTCCTACTACCATTGTAGTTAAGCTTCTCATCTCATTACTGTGTAAATGCAGTAGCTTGCTTTATTCATTCATCTATCCATTCGTTCATTCAGAAATAATATGAGGTACTTGGAATGTAAGGGAACATAGACACATTCTCTTTTCTCAAGAAAATCCTTAGTAGAGGAAACAAACATGTAAATAAGTAATTGATATAAGGGATATAATCTGGATGTACTAGATGTATAATATAGGGTACAGGAGCTACCAAAGAGTTTGTGTGTGTGTGTAGAATTTTTTGTCAAGGAAGCCTCACAAAAGAGGTAAAGCTTTAGCTGGGTTTTCAAGGGTGAATAATTCATGGTCATAGCTGCTACTGCATTTGCTGTATTCTAGGTACTGTGCTAAATGCGTGACATGCATTCTCTCTCCTTGCTCTGATCCTAGGGGCTAAGGATTATTATTCCCGTTTTACAGATGAAGAAACTGAAGCTCATACACTTAATTAACGTTTAAGGCGAGATAGCAAATAAATGGTAGGGCCAAAATGCAAACCCAGCTGGGTCAGACTCCAAAGTCTGTGTAACCAGAGTCTTACCTCTCTTTTTTTTCCTCCTGTCTCACTCCTTGTTTCATTGTGAAGTGGTATAATTCCCAAGAGCTTGAACACTCTAGATTCACTCTGGTATTGATGTTAATAACGAGTGTTGTCTCCATAAGCACATTTACTAGCCAGCTGTTGAGCTGGTTCCAGTCTTTGCTACTTGATCTTTTTTCATTGATTTTTTTTAAGGGAGAGCTTGGTCTTACTCGCTCTTTTTTTTTTTTCCTTTGGAAGAGAGAAAAACAGAGTGTTTGATTCTGCCCTACCTATGTTTCTACTCAGGAACAAACGTTGGTTGTGTGCATGTGTGTTTTCTTGTGCTGGCTTTTTAAAGAAATGGGAAGAAAGAAAGAAAAAAACAAACCTTGCCACCCCCTTTTCACTCTTGCTCTCTCCCTCTGCCCTCCAGACACCCTCCCCTGTTTTGATTCTGTTTTTTTGTCTTTTATGTAATCCTTGGTTTCTCAGGTTTTTTGTTTTCCGTAAAGACTCCTTACACCAAAAAGAAAAAAAAAAAAGGGACATGAGGGTGGACCCATAATTTCTACAGAAGCTTCCTAAAGAATGCTGCCTCTTCCTGTTGAAAAGCCAGTTTGCAACTGTTTCTTACATTTGAATAATTAATGCTCAGATGCCTTGTAATGTAGGGGAGGAGGTGGGAGACAATCATGGATGCTGGGGAATATGCTAGTGGACCCAGTTTGGGGAACACAACTGTCATGGGCTGATTGCCAAGTTCCTGACTTGGATGGAAGAATGACCCCGGCTCACAGGTTAACAGTTCCTTTGTAGAGCAGAGGTGATGGGGCCCTGCCCCTCCCAGGGGATGGTCCCCCAGAGCTCTATCCTGACAGGTTGTCATCACTTTGCACAGTCAGTTACACCAGACATCAGTGAGAAGAGGCTGCTGTCTCACATACCCTTGGTACTTAGGGCTTCAAAGCCAGGAAGTGAGTGGGAGGCTGTGTGCTCCCCTCAGGGACTGTGGCATCGCATCTGGACTTGAGGTGTATGGGAGGGGCATTGTCACTCTACTGCCTCTGAGTGCATTGCTTTTATAATGAATTCTGACTGTGGGACTTCCCACCATCTCCCCAGGGTGAGCACCTGTCTTTGCTGGATGAGTTATTAAATACTATTATTACCATTTAGTTTGGTACGAGATTCTGATGGGCTTGGTGAGCTCCACGTCTAACCTTTCCAGCTCCTGAAGACAGAGACCTCTCTTCTTTTCAAAAGCCTTTCTTCCAGGAAAGAGACTCATTCAGTAGCCATTATTACTTTGAAAAAACAGAAAATCAGAAAGTCCCTGTGTCTTATCTAGATCTGTCTTGCTGTAGTACAAGGTGGCTCTCACCTTGGGCTGCACATTCACATCCCCTGGAGAGCTTTTCAAAACAGCAGTGCCTATACCGCAGTCCCAGGTATTTCAGTTTAGTTGGTGTGGGGTGGGGACAGCACGATGAGAAGTTGGTTGTGTGCAGTCTAGTCAAGTCTATTCTGAATCACAGTGACTCTATAGGACATAGTAGAACTGCCCGTAGGGTTTCCTAGGCTGCAGTCTTTAGAGAACCAGATTGCCAGGTCTTTTCTCCCGCAGAGCAGCTGATGGGTTCAAACTGTCACCCTTTCAGTTAGCAGCCTGACACTTAATCATTATGCCACCAGGACTCCTATGAGAAGTTTCAACCAAATCAAACTTATTGCCATCAAGTCAATTCCGACTCATAGTGACCCTATAGGGCAGAGTAGAATTGTCCCATAAGGTTTCCAAGGCTGTAAATCTTTAGGGAAGCAGACCGCCCCATCTTTCTCCCAAGGAATGGCTGGTGGATTTGAACTGCTGACCTGGTTAGCAGCGGAGTGCTTAAGAGTGCTTAACCACTGTGCCAGCAGGGCTCCTCTATGAGAAGTTTACCAGGTGATTATAACAGGCCACCAGGGGGTGGAGATCCACAGCTCTAGGTCATCAGTGTCACCTGGAGAAGCTGTTAAAACACGTTTCCAGTCTTTAGGTCTGCAGGGTGGGGCTGAGACTTGCTTTTTCTAACAAGTTCCAAGGTGATGTTGATGCTTCTGTTCCAGGAACCACACTTTAAGTACCACTGCTCTAAAGTGACCTATTTCTTCTTCTTCAGTGTTTACAGGAAATGGAGGAACAGCTGGGCTCAGCCTCAGTTTTTTTTACTTCTTAATTCAAGATCCCTCTCCAGCCTGTAATCAAGGACCTTCCAATACAACATTTAATCAAGGGCGGATTAACCAGTAAGTGAGGTACGCACCAGTTTACATTAAGCAAGATACACCTGGGCTTACTTGTGCGTACGTACTGATCTGTAGCGCACAGTTTCAGATGGGTTCACCATGTCTTTGACATGGTGAAATTGTGCACTACAGATTAGTAAATACGCACAAGTAAGCCCGTGTATACCTTGCTTATTGGGTAATCCGGCCGTGCATTTAATCAACCATAAAGTGATGATGTCCTCAAACAAATTCATTTGTCCTCATAATTCATTTTCATGGGCTGGTGGGGACATCGCATATGCAAAAATTTGGCTTTTAAAAATCCAGACTATTGGACGTGCTCTTTGGTTTCTACTGGCGCCAACTTCTTCAAGTTGGAGATTTGGAAGAAGACAAATAAGGCTCCCAGAGTAGATGTCCCGGATGTTTCGTCTGGTTGTTGGGATCCTCTCTGCTGATAATAGCATAGCCATTTATTACCAGCTCTTAGTTGGCACCATAGAACAACCCTTCTTCCCAACCCCAATCATAGAATCTGTCCACTTTCTGAAACCAGTGCCCAGGGGTAGAACCATGTGTAGAAATCTAGCAATTATAGTGCAGGATGCCAAGCTTGCTTTGGAGGGCATTGTGTGTTGGGGGGATGGGAAAAGATGCTTGTCTTCCATTGATTGTCAGCCTCTGGGTAATTACAGCTCAGCACTGCAGGCCTGGCACAAGGAAGCTATGTTTTCTTGTTATTACCTTATTCATTGTAACCCGAGGTGGCACATGACTCAGGGTGACATGTCCCTAAGCCTGGGTGTTGGTATTTTTTTAATGATAGTGTTAAATTCTCTCATCCAGCTTGCTAGAGTTGTACTTAGCATTTGAAAGGGACATGTTCAGATGAAAGATAAAAAGCCTGACTTCCGCCCCTATTAACTCCTTTTCTCCCCTCCCTGAGTAAGTTTAGTTTTGGCTACTCTAGTTACTTTGAAAGACAGTTTCACACTGGCTTCCTTCCGGGCCTTGTGGGGCTGCTGAGTAACTCATAAAATTTAATTTTGCGCCAGACCCAGAGGGAATTGTTGTTTTTATCCCCCTCCTCTTAAAACAAGGCTTTCGTTTTTATGTTTCATTCCCCTAAGGAAAAGGAGAGTCATGGTTTTGTAACCGGCTTAGCAATCATGACCCCTGATTCTGAAGAGGAATGGTGTTGGTTGAATCTGAATCACGGAGGTAGGGAGCAGGGATTCAGCTTTAAAAAGAAAAGAAAAAAAAAAAAAATAAATAAATTCCTTGAATCCATTGACTAAAGCTGGAAGGTTTTACTGAGTACTGCATTAATCAGGAATGGCTTGGAATTCCAGATATCTTTAGGCATCAGCTTAGACAAGGCAGGGAGTGTTTTTGCTCTTCACTGTCTCCTGCCTGGAATGTTCTTTCCAGATCCCACTCCTTCTACGCAGTTGAAATCCTAAACTCCTGTTAGGTTCAGCTCAGATAAAATTTCCCGTCTGCGATCTTTTCAACTCCATGCCCACGTCCTCCTTCCAGGCAAACTTAAGGACTGTCTTTGGGTTTTCTTAGCAGTGTGTTCAGACAGATATCACGGCACTTGTGTTTTCTGTCACCCTCTCCTGTGCTGGCCCCCTTACTGAGCTTTGAGCACAGATGCTCTGAGAACAAGCCTTATTCCCCTCAACTTCACAGAGCTTATACTTTCAGCATCACTTACTAAAAACCAGTTGCCCTCAAGTAGACCCAACTCATGGCGACCCCATGTATGTCAGTGTAGAACTGTCCTCCATAGGATTTTCAATAGCTGTAGATCTTCCAAAGCATCTCTGGGTGGACTTGAACTGTCAGCCTTCCAGGTACAGTTGAGCACATTACCTGTTTGCACCAGTCAGGGACTCCCACCTTTGGCTAATCCCGCCTTTATACTCCATGCTTCAGTTCCACTAACATTCTTTCAACCCCTCAGATGCGCCATGCTCTCCCAATTCCGGGTTACTGTGCATGCTGTCGATACTGCCCAGAACATATTTGCCTCCACTCTACGCCTAGCTAAATCCTACCTAATGTGCAGAAGTCAGATTAAATGTCACTGTCTCCAGAAAGCCTTCTGTAACTTTCTTCCCACTACTCCTTTGTGATGGCAGGAGCAGTGTGTGCATACTCTGTTGTAACACCTGTGTTGTCATCCTCTGTGGACTCGTCTGTCTGCCTGCCTGAGGGGCTGGGAGTGCCAGGAGGACAGGGAACAACTGTCTCTGCCTTTGCAGCTCAGCTCTGCCGCTTCTCTTGCCCACCCCAGCATAATGCCTGGCTCGTGAAACTCTCTGTTGAGGGAATGAAGAGATGAATGACTCTGACTTGCCCAGATCAATAGCAGGGCTTGATTTCTCCCTGGAGTCTTCTGCCCTGAATGCTAGTAGGGTATTCCTTTGCTCTGGTTGCAGTCTTTGAACCTCAGGTGGAGAAGGCAGAATTAATCATACTTCTCAGTTCATGACACATCATCCTCCTGGGGTAAAACAAAGTTCTCTCTTCTTTTGTGTGTGTGTGTATGTATTTATTAGCTTCTGTCACCATCTCCTACTCCCATTCCCCCACCTCCCCTACCTGCTATGGGTGATCTATCTAATGTGTTGAATATATGTGTGTGGTGTTGGGTACGTGTATTTTTAGCACACGCACACACAGCCCTCCCTTGAAGAGGTTCAGGCACTGACAGTAAAGGGATATTAGCATCTTCAGTTCTGTCAGGTTCCCAGTGGGTAGGGAGGGGACAGTGGTGCGCACAGGAATTGCTTAGAATTGAGGGCGTTCTTGGTCCAGCTCTGCCCCTGACCTGCCACCTGGGACAGTACCTGGCTCTGCCTGCCTATGCTGAGGTGTCTTCTTCTGTAATGTGCTCCCCATGGCCAGCATGAGTTCTGGGTTCTCTGATAATCCCAGGCAGCCTGCCTGCTGCAGGGCTGAAGGGAAGCTGGGACTGCCTCTTAACATTACCATTTAATTCCCAGGAATCAATACCTTCGTGCAAAAGCGGCAGGGTTTTCTTCTAACCTATCTGCTCCCTCATATTTCAAATAAAAGGCAGGAAGACAAAGCATGGTGAAATTCTTGTCAAAGCATGCTGAAATTCTTGTGTCTGTGGTGCATTCTAAACAGAGACCAGCTAATTAAGCCCCACACTTAGCTAAACAGATGAGAATTCTTTACCTTTGGCTGTGTCCAGGGCCGTTTTGTTTTTACCCCTTGCTCTTCCTCTGGCTTTCATGGTGTTAAATGTGTCCTTCCTACTCTAATGGAGTGGCTTCCTGTGGTCAACGACATACCTTACACTTTCCCAGCACCTTTTAACCTGCACGACTTTCTTTTATGTCACAGTTTTTTGTTATTGGCCGCCACATGGTAAAGCAGGTTTTATTCTCCCTATTTTATGGATGAGGACGCTGAGCCTCAGAAAGGCTAGGTGACATTCCCACCCAAGGTTAGAGAGTTAGTAAAAGGCAGAGCCTGGAGTGAATCGCCCCGCCTCACACCACAGTCGACAACCTCTCGTTTGTTACGTTTCTTACCACCACTTCACGTTTACACTTGAGCATTTCAAAGCACTTTCACCAGCATCCTTCCCTGCTGGAGTCAAGAGCAATTCTTGGGAATTAGACAGACTACACTCATGGATTCCACTCCACACATCTCTGAATAGCTCCTGTCATGAGGGGAGCCCTGGTTGCGCAGTGGTTAAGAGTGCAGCTGTTAACCAAAAGGTCGGCAGTTGGAATCCGCCAGCTGCTCCTTGGAAACTCTATGGGGCAGTTCTCCTCTGTCTTGTAGGGTCGCTATGAGTCGGAATTGACTTGACAGCAACAAGTTTGGTTTTGGGGTTTGGTATCATGAGGAGCCTTGGTAGTGCAGTGGTTAAGCACTCAGCTGCTAACTGAAAGGTCTGTGGTTCAAATCCACCAGCTGCTCTGAGGGAGAAAGATATGTCGGTCTGCTTTTGTAAAGATTTACAGCCTCGGAAACCTTACGGGGCAGTTCTGCTTTGTCCTACAGGGTTGCTATGCTCGAATCAACTAGATGGCAGTGGGCTTGGGTTTATCACGTGCGCTATCCTAGGTGCTGGGGATATAGCAGTAAGGAGAGCTGGGTGCAAATTCTAGCTCTGCTTCTTATTAGCTGTGGGGAGTCATGTAACCTCTCTGTAAACGTGGGGATATTCCCCCAGGTGTGTCAGGATCACAGTAAACAACGTCTGTGAAAACATCCAGCTTTATACCTGGCATATAACTCACACTCAATAAATGTGGTTTTTCTTCTTCTTTCCATTGTGCCAGACTGCTTCTGAAACATTCCTATAATTCTTATTAGGAATAGTAAATGGCCAGGTGGCCTCCTGGGAGGATGAGGAGGACGCTGTAGCCCATCAGCTCTGACAGTAACCTCCAGTCAGTCCTCCCTGCCTGTAGCGGCAGCCAGATGCTCTGGAGCCTTCTCAGACTCCACAGGAGCCTTGCCAAGAAGCAGCAGATGCTGTTGCTTCCCCCTGCAGGGTATCAGGATCTCATACGGATTCCTGCAGGGACTGGGGGAAGGTGTCATCCTCCCTTTTCAGAAGCTCTTTAGGGGTATTCCAGAACTACTGGGCTCATGATCATCTACTACGTGTGTATGTGTGAGCCCTGGGACCAGTGGTGTGCTGGAGCTGCTCATGAGAACGGAGGGTTAAATATTTAGGAATTCCGTGAGGCAGTTATTAAATACAGCCATTATTAAAAATTAATTTGTATTCATCTACAATTAAATGGACAATATTAAAATCAAAGGTAATACATACTCAAAACCCATCACTTCCCAATTACGTTACCACAATTTATTCTCGTCTGTGTGATTGAGGTTATTTACATGTCTCATGTCTACATGGTAGAAATTGTATTTAATGGTGTGCTGGTGTACATCTCTTTCCAACTGTGTTCAGTGACCTCGTACTGATGGCTTGAAATCAACCATGAAGGAAGTGTTTACACAACAGAAATTGGCCGACTATGTATATGGGACTATTATTTTTCCCTTCCTGGAGTGCTGAATGATAAACATCTGCCAGCACACCACTGCCTGGGACCCAAAGGAATAGTGCAAACGAGAAAAACCCCTAGGCCCTGGGGAGCTGCCTTTGCTCTTCTCTTCTCCCCAGTGGACTCTGGATCTGCCATTGTCTAAGGTTCTCAGGGGACTGGTTGAAGAGTGTGCTTCAGGGATGTAGTGATTTTAGCACAAACTAAACACTCAATCTACACCAAGAAGGAGAGATACTTTTCGTTTCTCATGCCAATCTTCATTGCTTGGCAATGGCTTCTTTCCTAGTGGTGCTGAGAATTTTGAGGTCTTAGGAGCCCTGGAGGTGCAGTGGTTAAGAACTCAGCCACTAACCAAAAGGTCGGCAGTTCAAATCCACCAGCTCCTCCTTGGAAATCCTATGAGGCAGTTCTACTCTGTCCTATAGGGTCGCTATGAGTTGGAGTTGACTCAGTGGCAACTTTTTTTTTTTTTCTTTTTTTAATAGAGGCCAGAAGAAAAGGGCATGATGATGAATGGTATCTGTGGGAGATGTAGGGTGGGAGATGATGACAATGTTGTCATGGATTTGCTCTGGACAGACTAGATATTTAACCCACACAGCTATGGGATAGGCAGGTTTGACAGGGAGACTGTTATCTCTCACCTCAGTAGATTTTGGGCCTTAAGCAGGTTTAAAAATTATTAAATTTCATTTTTGATAAGGCACACTCCACCGTAATAATTGTTTCAGGCAAGATCATGGATGGATGTTAAAATTAATAGGCAAAAATATGATGAGTAACAGGATATTTGCATACTCGTAAAGTATCTTTCCAAAGTATCTATTAATTACGCAGAGGAACATAGTAACTTTCCAGTGGAGGAACCTGGCAGACGTCACCTAAACCAGCTGATCATTGTGAACACCACCAGTAATGGGACATGTCAACACCACGTGCCTTCCTGATACGATGCACTGAGAAGGGCACAACATCACTGCTGTGGTGATGTTGTCAAAGTGCACAACCTCAGTCTAACCCTGAGGAAACATTAAATCCACACTGAGGAATATTCTATGATGTAACAGAACTGTTAAGGTCATGAGAGATAAGGAAAGATTGAGGCATTGTCACAGATTGGAGGGGACTAAGAAGGCGTGGAGAGGCATTGGTGGTTTAGGGGTAGAATTCTCACCTTGCATGTGGGAGACTCGAGTTCAAGTCCTGGCCAGTGCACCTCATGCGCAGCCACCACTCATCTATCAGTGGAGGCTTGCATGTTGCTATAATGCTGAACAGGTTTCAGTAGAGCTTCTAGACTAAGATGGACTAAGAAGAAAGGCCTGGCTATCTACTTAGAAAATCAGTCGGTGTAAACCCTATGGATCACAGTGGTCTGATCCACAGCTGATCATGGGGATGGCACAGGACCGGGGAGCGTTTTGTTCTGTTGTACATGACGTCACCATGAGTTAGGAGCTGACTCGGCGGCATCTAACAATAACAACAAGAGAACTTCACAATTAAATTCAATGTGGGATCTTGAATTAGGTCATGGACCAGAAATAAGGACATTAGAGGGAAAACTGGCAAAATTAGAATGAGGCTTCTAGTTAATTAATAATATTGTACAAATGTGAATTTCCTTGGTTTGATAATCGTATTCTTGTCATATAAATGTTAACATTAGGTAAAGTGTATGTAGCAACTCTCTGTACTATTTTTGTAACTTTTCAGTAAGTCTGAAATCATTTCAAAATAAAAATATTTTTAATAGTTTATTTTTGAAGTATTCACGGGATGATTACTCACAAAGCGTGAGTTTTGAAGGTGAGAAGTTCCCCGAAGTATGTCTGTTCCAGCTAGCAGGGATGCTGATAGGTAAGGGCTTTCCTCTGCCTCCTCTTCAGCGGACCAATGTAGCCACCTACCACAAGGCTTATTAGTTAATCAATTGACTAAACCAACATTCAGAGTGTATCAACCCAGGACTGGATGCTGTGCTAGGCTCTGGGGACATACAGAAGCTGAAGCACATGTTCTGTCCTGACGGACCGTGTAGCCTAAGTATTTCAGGCTACCTAACAGCCTTCTCCATGCAGTAATCCCTGGGCCAGAGCATGGAGCTTGAATGTCACCAGGTCTTTGCCTGGTGGGCTTGGCAAATGGGTGTGGTGGCATTGTTTACTGAATGGTCTTTGAGCCATTTATTCTCCGGAGATCCACCTGGAAAATTAGAAGGCAGCTTTTGTTGATGGTTGACCAGAACTCCCCCCAGTAAAGTTAATAATCCAAAACATTCTGTTCCAGTGGCACCAACTAGAAATACGTCTTGAGGTATTCTTCAATATCCGTATCATTTCCCATGTCCAAAGCATAAGGGAGTGTGGCTGCAGCCAAATCTACCATGTTCTCTCTGCACTCCCTCCCACCCTGCCTCCTCTACCCTACACACATCTCACCTGCCTCTCAGGTCTGGGACTGGGATGAGTAGGGCATTTGCCTGTGGTTGGTGAGTGCAAAAATGTAAGGGGGGACCAAAAAACTCAGTAATCAAATAAATAATATTTGAATGCATTATTTGTTAAATGAATATTTTGATATTTTGTTCATCATGGATTTTTTTGCATTAATTTTTATATTTTTTGAATACTGCGTTAAATTGTATATATCTTGATTAGTGGGTTTTTTGGAGCCCTTTAAATTTTGCCCCCGAGGCAAGTGCCCCTCTCACTTCACCCCCTCACCCTAGTCCTGGCCTGCTTAATGTCTCTGATCAACGGCTGTCAACAGTAAAAGAGGTGGGCTTTCACCAATGAATGAGCATGGCAGGCCACAGGAGTAGAGAAGGTACATTTCTCCCCTCCAACACCATGGAGGGGCTGTGGAAACTTTCTGTCTAAAGGGAACCTTTGTATAAAAGCACCAGTTGAAAGGAACTGCCATTTACACTTTAAACCTTCACTGGGCCAGCCACTTACTTTCTAAAAACATTTCTTGCATAGTGTTTGAATTAAATCTTCCCTTCACAGTTGGGAGGCATGAGTTAAAGTCCACTCAGCAGCAGCAAAAATAGCTAATGTTTGGTCTAGGTACAGTTACTCAGGGAACTATAACTTTGATTTGCTCAACTGGTGTAAATGTAAATCCTTAAGTGAAATGTATTAAGTGAATAAGGAGGGTCTCTGTTTTTAAGGACGTTTTCGATCCACAGCTCTGTCTATAGTGCCTCAGGTACAGTGTGGGACAGCAACTGGGAATTGCACCAGGGAAGTTTCCAGAGAACAAACCAAGAATTCTTGAGTGGACATCTTCTCAGGGAGACGGTAGCTAACTTTAGTCTCAAAGATAAAAACAATTGATTTAGCAGCCTGTATTAGGAAATAAAAAGTTTAATTTCAGCACAGTTTCTCCAAGCAACCTAGGATGCTGAAATCATCTTGGACTATTTATTTATTACCTTTTCTTCTACCTGGAATTCAAACTCAACATAGCTCTTCTCTTCAACCACATTTCCTACTGTGTTCAGCTGACACCTTCCATTCTGACGAGGCGAATCTTTTTGTCTACCACCAAGCCTTCGTGATCTCGCCTCTCTCTTTGTCATTTACCCTGCTTTTTCCACCTGGAATGCACATTTTTCTTCCTTCTGTCTGGTGGTTCACAGCTTGAATCCAGACCACAGATATATTTTGTTTGGCTTGCAGAATTATTCAATAAAAGCCGTAGTTCCCTATACTGTACTTCCAATTGTTTCCTAGATGACTGGATTGACACATTTATGTTATTTTCCCAGCCTCTGTGTTAGGTGCCGTTGATGATTTTTGACTCACAGAAACCCAATGTGACAGAGTAGAACTGCTGCATAGGATTTTTTAGTCTGTAATCTTTTTGGGAGCAAATCACCAGGTCTTTTCTTCCATGGAGCCACTGGGTGGGTTCGAACCACCAACCTTTCAGTTAGCAGCTGAGCACTTAAACATTGTGCCACCAGGGCTTCTTCTCAGCCTCTGTAGACATCTGGATTTGGGATCCCTGTGAGCCAAACCTTACCTTTCCTTATAGGCACAATTGAATTTCCTTTCCTTATAGGCACAATTGAATTTCCTCTTCCGTTTAGAAACTATCCCAGATTCCTTGTGGTTGCTAGGTGCTGTCAAGTCAGTTCCGACTCGTAGTGACCCTATGTACAACAGAATGAAATAGTTCCTCGTTCTGTGCCATCCTCACAATCATTGCTGTGTTTGAGCCCATTGTTGCAGCCACTGTGTCAATCCATCTTGTTGAGGGTCTTCCTCTTTTTTGCTGACCCTCTACTTTACTAAACATGATGTCCTTTTCCAGGGACTGGTCCCTCCTGTTAACATGTCCAAAGTGCGTGAGACGAAGTCTCACTATCCTCGCTCCTAAGGAGCATTCTGGCTGTACTTTTTCCAAGACAGATTTTTTTCATTCTTCTGGCAGTCCATGGTATATTCAGTATTCTTCACCAAGACCATAATTCAAATGCATCAGTTCTTCTTCAGTCTTCCTTATTCATTGTCCAGCTTGCCCATGTCTATGAGGTGATTGAAAATATCATGGCTTGGGTCAGGTGCACCTTAGTCCCCAAAATGACATCTTTGCTTTTTAACACTTTAAAGAGGTCTTTTGCAGCAGATGTCCCCAGTATAATACATCACTTGATTTTTTTCACCTGCTTTGCTACATTCTGACAACGTTTGGCTTTATCATAGAATTTAACACTTAATTATGTATAGTTTTACATTTGCTCTTGTCATGTTAGGCCTGTCTGGGGCATGTTGTTGTTCTTGTTATATCCCTTTAACAAAGGCAATATCTTTCCATCCAACAGCTCACTGAACATTAACTAAGCACCTACTATTTGCCAGCACTACGAACTGGGGATGTAAAGATGACTAAGACAAGATAGCCTCTCGCTGAAAACCACCTCTGACATGATAGATTAATCAGGCTCACATAGGCTGAGACCCTACCTCCCAGAACTTTCCGACTCTGGCCCTTGATTTCAGTCCTATTCATCATTTCAAAGCATATCTTCTTCCATGCCTTTCTCCACAGTTAACACCCCTCCCACTGCCACAAGGAGCTCTTTCTGAATGTCCAAATCATCTCTGTCTTTCGAAGCCTGGATCAATTTCCTCATCTCTGACTCACCCAGCCCATTCAGGAGACATCTGCCACTCTCATACTGGTGTATGTCCAACCCTGTCTCTTGGACATTTGACATAGCGTATCACTTACTGTAAGTGCTCTTGTAGGCGTGTCTTATATCTAGTTTACAGACTCCCCAAGGACAGAGCTGACCAGGTCTTACATCCTCCTGTATTTCTACACTGCCTGGGCATAGTGCCAAATTCCAAGAAGATACTCAATAATTAATTTTTTGCAGCTTGATTGATCCTCCCATCTTCAATTCGTCTACATTCTAGAAATACATGCTGACACTGATTTTATCTTTTATACTCAGCATAACCTCATGACACAGGTAAATCTGCTGCTGTTGCATTAAAACATCATATAAAAAGCAGGTACCAACTTGGAATATCACTGTGCTCCCAAAGTTGTTTATACATCAGTTTAGAATTCAGCATGCATTTCCCCACAGAACTAATGCGTACAGATGGGGCCATTCCCAGGCCAGCCCATGTGAGTCTGGTTAACCAATCATGTAATTAAACTCTGAGGCCAAGAGCAGAGACTCATACTTACTTGTCCTCATTGCCTGAATAGTTTACGGAGGTTGTAGGGGTTTCGCCTTTCCTGATACTCATCACACTTTGCTCCCTTTTACAATGTCTGTTTTGCCACCTGGACAATAAGCCCATGAATGCATGGGCTATGTCTGTATGGTTCACTGCCATAACCTAACTCAGTGCCTGGCACATAATGGGAAGCCAACAAACATTTGTTGACTTGAATTAAGTTCTAGTTGAAAGATCATGAACTTTGGAGATGCATATACAGACATGGACTGGAATCTCAGCTTCACCACTAACTAGCTGTGCGATCTTGGGGAAGTTACATGGCCTCTCAGAGTCTCGCTTACTTCTCCATAATATTTTGTTAATCATAACCACCTGCTTTCTGAACCTGTGGTTGATATTTAATACGTATGTCTTCTTTCCTTCCCTCTTGCCCTGCTGTAATCTCTCAAAAAATATTTGATTAATTAATTAATTAATGATGTTTGCTTTTAGTGCTATATTGGTTGGGTGGTAATGACAGGGAGGTGATGATATTTGGTGTCAGGGCCTTTCAGTGGCTTTCGGGGAGATATGAAGTCTATTTCCCACTCTAATTTGACAGTGTGTGTTTGATCTGAAGCAGGTCACTCAGACATATCTGTATCCCTAGCGTTAGTGACTGAATGTAAACTCTCAGTGTTCTGGGGGTAGAGCCCAAAGGTTGAATTCATTTGAATTCAATCTTGATCTTAATTATTCATGCATACTTTATTTTCTAATTCATAATGGGGCCACACTTAAAAATATTTATATAATGCTATTTATTAATGCATGTGAAAGCTGGGCAATGAATAAGGAAGACCTAAGAAGAACTGTTGGATTTGAATTACGATATTGGTGAAGAATATTGAATGTGCCGTGGACTGCCAGAAGAACAAAGAAGAAGTTCAACCAGAATACTACTCCTTAGAAGCAAGAATGGCGAGGCTTCGTCTCACATACTTTCGACATGTTATCAGGGGGGACCAATCCCTGGAGAAGGACATCATGCTTGGTAAAATATAGGGTCATTGAAAAAGAGGAAGTCCCTCCATGAGATGGACTGACACAGCGGCTGCAACAGTGGGCTCAAACTTAGCAACAATTGTGATGGTGGCACAGGACTGCGCAGTGTTTCATTCTGTTGTACATATGGTTGCTATGAGTTGGAACTGACTCAATGGCACCTAACAACATTATTAATGAGTCACAGATTAATGAATGTTTGCTATAAACCAAGCACGTGCCAAGCACTTTATATACAGAAGTCAATTGATTTTACCACAATCCTGTGAGTAAGGTCTTATCATCCCATTGTGACTGATGAGCAAATTGAGCCTTACAGAATTTTAAATAAGTAGGCTCAGGCTTCATAGCCAGCTCTTTGGAGAGCCAGAATCCAATCCATCTAAATTTAAAGTTCCCCCCTACACTTCATCAAAGCCAATACCAGACCAAACTCGTTGCTATGGAGTCAATTCTGACTCATAGCGACCCTATAGGACAGAGTAGAACTGCCCCATAGGGTTTCCAAGGAGCGGCTGGTGGATTCAAACTGCCAATCTTTTGTTTTGTGGCCGTACCATGCCATGGCTCTTGTCCACTGTGCCACCAGGGCTCCACACTTCATCAAAGGGTGGGTAAAAACAGAGACTTCACTTGGCTGTCAAGGATGTTAATAAAAATACTTATGCAATGTTAAGTGGAAAATGCAGAACACAAGATTGTCTGCATGATGTGAGTGAAGTTGCGTAAAGATTTTGTGCACATAAGGACTGGAGAGCGTCCTGGAAAAATGAGAAGTTACATCGGTTGCAGTGGTGGACTTGTTGACACATTGTTTCATTTTTGCTCCTTGTAATGATTGTACAATAAACCATAAATGTTCTTAAAGAATACCCTGCATAATTTAGAGGTGTAATCTGAATGGATGAAGAAATAGTTGGTTTTGTTAGACATTATCATTTACCGTCTACGTTTTTGTGAGGGATCAAACATGTAAAAATGCAGGCAAGACTGGCATTGTTTGTGGCCCTGTCTGGCTTGACAAGTGTCACTGTAGCTGCGGATAGGTGCCAAAGACCAAGACTGCTTCAAAGAACCTCATGGGGAGGCTCTAGAGGCCTTGATGATCAGAGTTTGAAAGTCAACCCTGTGGAAAATGGAATTTTTTTTTCCTGTGAATACAGCGCCTCCTTAGGGAACAGAAGGGATGATTTCATGTCTGGGGGCAAGGGATGACCTGATTCAGTGAAGATTGGAGAGGAGTAGTTATAATCTTCCAAAAATACCCACAGAAGGATAATTATTTATCTGCTTGAAACCTACGCTGGAAGATAAGTTATCTACTATATGGTAAAAGGTGAAAGAAGAGAAAGAGATGATGCATATATTAGAAAGAAAGAAATTGCCAGCATCTTTGTTTTTTGATAATAGATGACTTAGTACAGCTAATAGTTTGCATCAAACTCTGAATTGATCAGATATAATGTAGATTCGGCAATATCATTTGCCCATCCTTTCATCCTTCCATCCGTCTGTCCAACCATTCATCCCTCTGTTCATACATTTATTTCACATATTTATACATGTGCTTAGTGCGTACTATGTGTCAAGCATGACATACAAAATTGAAAGATGTGGTCCTCTACTCCCGGGAAGCATGAACAAAGTTTTGTGGGAACTCAGAAGAACAATGGACTCTACCTGGAGTAATGTGGGGGTTTGGAGTGAGTTTAGTAAGGAAGGGCTTTCCAAAGGTGATGCTTGAGCTGGGTTTTTGACTGGTGAATAGGAGACTGGCAGGTGACCAGAAGAAAAAGAAGACCCCAGGTATACGGTAAAACATGCTCTCAGAGGCATTCTGGTTGCTCTTTGTGGGGAGGAGGAGCTGGCCAAGCCTGACTGGAATGGTGCTTGGGAGAAACAAAACCTCATCACACCCAAAGGGCAGAGCTCCTTCACGGAGCTGCCTGCAGTCAAAGGCTCAGGTGTGGTAAATTCTGCTGCATAAGCACACAAGGCTTTGAACTGGTTCATTCCAGTTCAACCCCCTTCTGAGAATTTGCACCATCCAGGGGATCCTATATAAAGGGCTAGTTATGTGTTATTAGGTTATCCTCTTATTATAGCAAAGTATTCCAGAGCTTATCAGGTGCATACTTTTGGCCCGCTCTGACAACACCTCCCCCAGGAATCTTCTCGGACTCCGCTTGTCTGGGTTATTTGTCCCTTCTCTGTACTTCCTCAGCACCCTGTGATAACACGGTCATGGCCCTTTCCTAAACTATGTGGTTTCTCCCTAGTCATACAGCCCCACCAACCTGTAACCTCTTAAAGGCAGAGGCTGGGTTTTCTCTGTTCTTATATGCCTAGCAAGGAGCCCTGTTGGTGCAGTGGTTAAAGAGCTTGGCTGCTAACCAAAAGGTCAGTGATTTGAACCCACCAGTCGCTCTGTGGGAGAAAGATGTGACAGTTTGCTTCCATAAAGATTGCAGCCTTGGAAACCCTATGGGGCAGTTCTACTCTGTCCTATAGGATTATGAGTCAGAATCGACTCGAGGGCAATGGGTTTGGTGTTTGTTGTTGTTGTTGTTATTATATCACTAGCACCTTGGACAGAGTACAGTACAGAGTAAGTTGGTGGGACTCAGCCCCGACTGTGTATCAGAATTACATGAAGACCTTTCAGAAAATAACAATGCCTTACCAGGTCTTACCTCTAGAGATTTAGAGTTAGTCTGGCACTGAACCTGGGCATCAATATATTTATATTTTTAGAAGCTCCCCAGGTTATTATAAAAGTGCAACCACAGTTAGGAAACACTGAAGTGGCTGCTCAGAGAATGTTCCTTGAAATATTGAATTGTAATGAATGTTATCCTGGCCATCTGATATTTGATAGGGCAGGAGGTTGGAGAGGAACAAGCAACTTGATGTTTTGGCAGCTTCTCAGGGATCTAAATTCATCTCAGTACCAGGACACTGGGAACAGAAGACAACTTCTGGATGCTGCACACTTACCTGAAAGAAACCCTTAATGTCCTGCCAGGAATAAGCACATGGATTTGGTTCATAATGAATTGCTTGTACTCATCAACTGGGCTGTGCTCTTACTGGCTGAGAATATAAAGGGACTGAGCCTTCAAAGGAAAGTCTTTCCTGCTTGCAGCTGGTCAGGGATGCATCAGAGCCATGAATTGAAAGTGGGGGCACTGAATGTACTATGGAGACTGGTGAGGTGGCCATCTTCTTTTCACAGAGAAGCCACCATTGGGAATTTTTGGAATAAACTGAGGAAAATAAAGTAGTTATTTCTCTTCCAGATTTATTGTAGAGGTAAACATTGGTCAGAGAGAGATAGTGGAGGAGGAGGGAGCACACCACTTAAACTTTTCAGAAACAGTTGAGTGGGGATGTGGTAAGTATTAGAAATGTAATGGAACTTTAAAAATATGTTTAAAATCATTGGCCACAGTTAGGAAACAGTAGGAAATGCCACACATCCTTTGTGAAAATTATAGCAGAGACACACAGAAACATACTTGGTGTAAATGGAGAAGAGGGAGAAGGACGAGAGAGATGGACAGAGTAGTTGAAGAAAGAGGAGGAGGAGGAGGAGGAGGAGGAGGAGGAGGAGGAGGAGAAGATACTGAATACTTCCTCTTAGAAGTGGTTTGGACAAGAAAGATCAAGATCTCAAGATGAGGAGAAAGACCATTGTTCTATAGGCAATCATTTTATCAGCACCATGGAGAGGGGCGTAAATTCTCTATTGCTTGTTCTTTCTAGAGATGAGTTTCTGGGGAGGGCTTTAATTATATCCAATCTCAGCTGAGAAAACAGCATTGATATCTGTGAAGCCACACACTTAGATCAGAGGACACACATTCATTCCTCAGATTTATTGGTCTTTTCTGGCCGATTCTCCTGCATTTAAGATTGCCCTGCTTTAGTCCTTTCCCAGCAAAGAAAGAGAGGTTCAAGGGTAAGATTTCAAAGCTTCCTGTTGCTGGTAATTTTTCTGAAGTTTCTGGTACAAGAAGACTGGTCAGTGAGAGCAGGCTCTGAATTCTGCTTGAGGCACAGGATACTTGGATGTTTCTTGAGACCAGTCTCTTGAGCTTGGTTTTGTGCCTGCCTGACTTGGGAGACATTTAGGAGGAGAAAGATTCCAGTTTAAACAATGAGGATGATGGAATTTTGATTTTGGGAGATCCTCTTGAAACTACATCAGTCAGCCTGATGCCGGTGTTCTTTGTCTAGATGATGGTGGAGTGATTAGGAATATTTTCACTGTGGGAAGGAGGATAGAAGATTGTGTGTACTTTTTGATTCCTCTCTTCCACTATCTAAGAACCTCTTAATCCTTTGTGTGAGATCAAGCTGTTTTGCCAGTACAATGGAGGAAGTCTGTACCCAGAAGCTTCCAGATTCTCAATTACAGTTCCATTCCTTCATCTAGGAATCTCTCCTTATGCTCTCCAACAGTTACTTGATACCTTCATATTAACCTTAATTAATTAATAAATCTACATCCACTCAATAAAAATGTGGTGATTGCCTATTCTGTGCCAGGTATTTGTGCTAGGTGTTGCACCTACAATGAAGACACAGATACAGTCACTTTCTTCAAGGAACTCATATATGATTCACAATCTTTTTGTTCAACAGTACAAGTAGGGGAGGGGGCAGGCAGAAGTGGATATGGGCTGACCCCTGTCTTGGAGGAGCTTATTGTCTAACCTGTTAATGCTCTTGGTCAGAGCTGCATTTTAACAGGAGAGAGTTAGCCTTAAGTCAAAGAATGACATTGGATCCATGGAATTTTAAATATCAATAAGTAGTTGGAGGTATATTTGGTAAATCATTTGGGATGAGGGAGAATCATACTGATTTTTAAACAGGCACCTACTCAGCCTGTGGCAAAAGCCATCCTGGCATTGGAAATGAAAGATAGAGATAAAGCAGAGACATAAAGCAAAAGGAAGCAGAGGCAAAACACTAGACTTCCAGTGCAGGAGGAGAGAGGGGGCAGTGAGGGAAGGACTGAGGAAGGAAGCTCAGTGGGTGTCGGTGCATGGAGAGAGTGGAAGCCCATGTATTGGATAACTTTCTAGATAAGTAGTAGCAAAAGTTTTCATGACCAGGTATCCCTTTTCTTAGCATATGCCCATGGATACGTGTTTTAAAATATATTGTCTCCCAAACAAGTAGCATGTATTAAACATTAAGAAATGTGTTTATTCATTCAAAAAATTAATAATAAGTAACTGCCGCTCAGAACTTTCTGATCAGCAGAGTTAAACAGGGTGACTAGAGTTTCACTTGTTTTCATTCAAATAAGGAATCTTGATATTTTAGTTTGCCCATGTGGTAATTTTAAAGAGGACTGTACACTTTCTGTTAAGTTTTTTGAAATATTAAAAATCATTCCCAGAACCTCATCTCTATAATGGAAACTTAAAGGAACCCATTGCTGCAGGGCCATTTGATCTTTGAGTATAATTTGTCCTTAAGCTTTGCAGTTCACACTGTAGGGCAGTGTGGGTGCAGAACCCAGGGCCTATGAGTGTATTGGCTCCAGATGGTTAATTGACACTAAAATATGAAACAAAAATGCAAAATTGAAATTAATATTTGCTTAAATAACTATTTGTAGAATGAACAGTCTGTCAGCTAGTCATCTACAACTCTACTCATGCATTTTTATCTAAATTGTATTTATTTATATAGGAGAGTTATTTTATTTTTCTTTTTAATATCTTTGACACCTGATGTACAGTCTTCAATAGTAAGATTATCTAGGGTCTGCTCCTTTGTCCAAAGAGCTATGAGAAAGGAGGCTGAGCAGTGTAATCTAGGGATTTGAAAGCAGATGGGCTTGCTCTTCTTCCTGGGAAGCAACCTGAGTTGTGGATAAGAAACCATGAACCTTGTAATAAAGCAGACATGGATTCAAATCCAACTCTACTGCCACAGTTCTGTGACTCTGGACAAGTTACATAAACCTCTGAGTTTCCTCCTTTGTAATGTGGGGAAAACCAGTGTAGTATCTTTGTGAGGTTGTTCTGTAAATTAAATGAGATGGTGCATGTAAAACCCTATGAGACAGTTCTACTCTGTCTTACAGGGTCACTATGAGTCGTAATCAATTTGATGGCAATGGGTATACCAAAAACCAAACCTACTGCCGTCGACCCTATAGGACAGAGTAGAACTGCCCCATAGAGTTTCCAAGGAGTGGCTGGTGGATTGAAACTGCCGATCTTTTGGTTAGGAGCCAAGCTCTTGGTGCCTGGCCTATATTAAGTGCTTGATAAAAATTGGATGATAGTAATAATTAGTATGAATCTTATTTTACATTTTAAATGGGTTAATACTTACCTCCAGGGATTCTGTGAAGACACATTAAGGTAATAAATATGAAGTACACAGCTCATTGCCTGGCACATAGTAAGAATGCAACACATGTTAGTTCCGTTCTTTATCCACTTGTCACAATCCAATCCCCATAAACTCCTCCTATTTTGAAGAACGAAACACAAAAGTAGAGCATCTCAGAGGCACATCTTCATAAGTGGCTCAAACCAATCTTCATTCATTAGCATTAAGATGTTGGACTCAGACCTTAGGGGGGTTAGTTTTCTCAGCAAATGGGAGGTTCCAGTGTACATTAATCAAAGCCCTCACAAACCAACTTACAGGAACTGAATAAAAGCAACATTTTTCTCTAAGCACAATGACATTTTTTTGTTGTTATTGTTGGAGACAATGGTTTTGTTATGGTTTTTCCTGACTGCTGTAAGTACATTTTTTCACCCGCCAGGAAATGGAAGTTAAAAGCATTTGATAAATGGAATAAAATAGTTCATAATTGTGCCTTTAAAAAAAAAATTTAACCCATGCTACTTTGTAGTGCTCTGCTGTCAGTTTTGTAGCGTTGACAACAGCACTATTGCTTGGGAGCACCAAGGTTGCTTCTGCAGCCCCACTGAGGGTGAGCAGTGTCAGGGAGGGGAAGCCCAGGTCCACAGCAGTCCGTCATCCGAAACAGCCTGCCTGCAGCATACCAGCAGCCCCTGGTGTGTCCAGCCAGTCCCCTCTGAATACAGTCCCTTATGTTTGTAGACCACCTTTCATTTTTTTCCCAATTGGGACATAAGTTTATTTTCTCTATGATCATACATGATTATTGTGAAAATGTCCAACAAACTGTAACAAGTAAAATTATCTCTTTAATCTCACATGTCTTCCCCATCTCCCAGTGATACCATCATAAATGGTTTGCCATACATTTTTCCAGACTTGTTGGACATAGTAAAACATTTCCCAGAAACATTAATGGGATTATATTATACATGGTGCCTTGTCGTCTTCTTTCTCTGAACATATTAAGGATATCTTTCAGGCTCATGACATGTCTACCTCACCCTATTCCATTTTTATGAACATACCATCATTCATATAATAGAATTTCTGATTTAGGGACATTTGTCTTGCTTCCTACATTTGGATGTTATAAAACGTTTTGCTATATACAGCTGTGAACACACATATCTTAGAGTATTTGTCTTGTCATTTTCTTTGGACAGATTTACAAAATACAAAGAATTGCTGCATCTATTCATTTAGGGGTTCTAGGAGATGGAGACAGTGGTAGTTACAGATATAAATTCTAGAGTCAGGCAGGCGTAGGTTGGAACTTGGATCTGCATGTACACGGAGTGTGACCAGGACCGGAGCCTCAGTTTCCTCATCTGTATATTTGGGAGAATAGAAATACTTCCCTCGCTTCATACGTGCTTGTAAGGTTCCTTAAGTTAATTCATGTAAAGTACTTAGAAGAGTTTGTAGCACATAGTAAAAGCTTGAACAATATTAGCCATCAGTATTGCTACTAGCTACAGATTCTCAAAAACATTTCTGATATTGTGGGTGCCATTATGCCCATTATACAGAAGAAGAAACTGATATTCAGAGAGGTAAGGCTGGTCAAGGTCAGTGACAGACAGGGAAGGAGCAAAGTTAATGGTAATACCATAATCTCTGTGTAGGGAAAGGCTCTGTATTGGCGGAAGACTTGGCACAATGGTTAAAGAGATTGATTGCTAACCTAAAGGTTGGGAGTTTGAAACCACCAGCAACTCCATGGGTGAAAGACATGGCAGTCTGCTTCTGTAGAGATTTACAGCCTTAGAAACCCTATTGGGTTGCTATGAGTCAGAATCGACTTGTTGGCAGTGGATTTGGGTTTGTTTTTTTGGATTTCATAATACTGAAAAAAAATGCAAGAGAGGCTATGAAGAGGCTACGATGAGATGCCAGGGCACCTCTCCTGGCATCGCTACCACACTCCACACCTGGAAGGAGTATAAGATCTAGGATGAGACGGAACTGAGCTGACGTTCAGGCTTGGCCACCTAGTTGTGGATTATTCTTGGGCAAGTTACTAAACTTCTCTAATCCTGATGTTTTACATATGGGAGTTCTCTGGATTTTCATAAAAAATTAAATGAGATTACAGATGTAAAGTCTGTGTGCACAGTTTCTGATTTATAGTATATTGTCAAAAATGGTTAGGTAACAGCAATGCCAGAATTAGAACCCACATCTTCTTTTCCTTTTTATTGTATCATATTGCCACTAACTCAATCACCCTTTCTTAAAGAAGGCTAATCCAAAGTATGGGGCTCTGGTTGCACAGTGGTTAAGCCTTTGGCTGCTAACTAAAAGGTTGGCAGTTTGAATCCACCAGCCGCTCCTTGGAAATCTTATGCGGCAGTTCTACTCTGTCTTATAGAGTCACTGTGAGTTGGAATCAACTCAATGGCAATGAGTTTGGTTTGGTTTTGATTTTTAATGCAAAGTATGGAGTCCCTGGGTGACGCAAATGGCTAAGGTTCTTGGCTGCTAACTGAAAGGTTGGATGTTCGAGTCCACCCAGAGCCACCTCAGAAGAAAAGCATGGTTATCTACTTCCGAAAAATCAGCTATTGAAAACCCTCAAGAACACAGCTCTGCTCTGACACACGTAGGGTCACCATGAGTCAGGGTTGACTCGATGTTAACTAGTAGTAGTAGAATCCAAGGTACAAAGATACTCTTGACAACATGAATATGTGCCCAAATCCCACCTAGGAGATGGGGGATCTGTCTGCTCAAGAAGATAGTCACCTAATAGGTATGAGAAATGATGGGATGCATCAGAGTCTCCCAGCTGACTTCACTGACCTCCTTACTCCTGCTTCACTGAGTCCTGGGTTACTTCTGTTGCTTGCTTCACACAATGCAGTGTTGGTGCAATAAGCTAAAGCCTTTCAGGACAGAATCTAGTTCAAACAGGAGGAGAGAAGACAGCCAGAAGTAATCCTCGAATTCATGTGAAAATCATATTACCTCTAGGGACCAAAGGGAGAGACTGGTTGACTCTGCTTTAGATGACAGCCGTTATTATCTTTTGAGAGTCAGATATGTTATTTCTAGGTGAGTGTTGAGGTACCTTCAAGATAAGACAACCAAAAACAAACAAACAAACCAAATGCATTGCTATCAAATCATTGCGATCCTATAGGACAGAGTAGAACTGCCCCCATAGGGTTTCCAAGGCTGTAATCTTTAAAAAAAAATTTTTTTTTATTGTATTTTACGTGAAGGTTTACAGAACAAATGGTTTCTCATTAAACTAGTCGGTACAGATATTGTTTTATGACATTGGTTAACAACCCCACGATGTGTCAACACTCTCCCTTCTCGACCTTGGAGGACTTTTTTTTTTTTCTTGGTGAAAATATATGTAGCCAAAGATACACCATTTCAAAAATTTCTACATGTATAATTCAGTGACATCAATTATGTTCTTCCAATTGTGCTGCTATTCTCACTATCCTTTTCCAAATTATTCCATCACCATTGTCTTCAATTCCCTGTCCCCTAGGCTTCCCATCAAACCTTTTGAGTAGCTGTTGTCAATTTGATCTCACATAGATAATTCTTTTTTTTTTTTTTTGTACTTTAGATGAAGGTTTACAGAACAAAATAGTTTCTCATTAAACAGTTAGTATACATATTGCCTATGACGATGGTTAACAACCCCACGACAAGTCAACACTGTCCTTTCTCAACCTTGGATTTCCTATCACCAGCTTTCCTATCCCTCCTGCCTTCTAGTCCTTGTCCCTGGACTGCTGTGCCTCATTAGTCCTGTTTTGTTTCATGGGGCTGTCCAATCCCCAGCTGAATGGTGAACCTCCAGAGTGAGTTCACCACTGAGCTAGAAGGGTGTCTGGGGCCATACTCTCAGGGTTTCTCCAAGTCTGTCAGGCCAGTAAATATGGTCTTTTTTGTTGCGTGTTAAAATTTTGTTCTACATCCTTCAACACCTCTGTCCAGGACCCTCTACTGTGGTCCCAGTCAGAGCAGTCAGTGGTGGTAGCCAGGCACCATTTAGCTGTACTGAACTCAGTCTGGTGGAGGCCTTGGTAGCTGAGGTCCATTAGTTCTTTGGACTGATCTTTACCTTGTATCTTGTTCTCTTCATTCTCCCTTGCTCCCGAAGGGATGAGACCAGTGGAGTATCTTAGATGGCTGCTCAGAGACTTTTAAGACCCCAGACGCTACTCACCAAAGTAGAAAGTAGAACACTGTCTTTATAAATTGTGTTATGCCAGTTGAGCTAGATATTCTCTGAGACCATGGTCCCCACAGCCCTCCACCCAGCAATTCAGTCCCTCAGGGAGTTTGGATGTGTCTATGGAGCTTCCATGACCTTCCCTTGTACAAGCTGTACTGGCTTCCCTGGTATTGTGTACTGTCTTACCCTTCACCAAAGTTTCCCCTTATCTATAGTCTATTTAGTATTCCCCCGCCACCCCTCCCATCCCGTGTAACCAACAAAGATTTTTATTTTTGTGTGTAAACTTTTTCATGAGTTTTTACAGTAGAGGTCTCATACAATGTTTGTCCTTTTGTGATTGACTTACTTCACTCAGCATAATGTCCTCCAGTTTCATCCATGTTATGAGATGCTTCGCAGATTCATCATTGTTCTTTCTCGTTGCATAGTACTCCATTGTGTGTATGTACCATAGTTTGTTTATCCATTCATCTGTTGATGGTCACCTAGGTTGTTTCCATCTTTTTTCTGTTGTGAACAATGCTGCAATGAACATGGGTGTGCATGTCTATTCATGTGACAGCTCTTACTTCTTTAGGATATATTCCTAGGAGTGGAATTGCTGGTTTGTATGGTATTTCTATTTCTAGCTTTCTAAGGAAACACCATATCATTTTCCAAAATGGTTGTATCATTATGCATTCCCACCAACAGTGCATAAGAGTTCTGAGTCTCCCCGAAGCCTCTCCACCATTTGTTATTTCCAGTGTTTTTGATTCATGCCAGTCATGCCAGGGTGAGATGGTATCTCATTGTGGTTTTAATTTGCATTTCTCTAATGGCTAGTTACCGCAAGCATTTCCCATGTGTCTGTTGGCTGCCTGAAAGTCTTCTTTGGTAAAGTGTCTGTTCATTTCCTTTGCCCATTTTTTAATTGGATTATTTGTCTTTTTGTTGTAGAGGTGTTAGATTTTCTTGTAGATTATAGAGACTAGACCTTTGTCTGACTTGTAATGTCCAAAAATTTTTTCCCAGTCTGTAGGTTCTGTTTTTACTCTTTGGTGAAGTCTTTTCAAGAGCGTAGGTGTTTGATTTTTAGAAGGTCCCAGTTATCTAGCTTGTCTTCTAGAGTTTGTGTGTTGTTGGTTATGGTTTGTATCTGTTAATTCCGTGTATTAGGGCCTCTAGGGTTGATCCTATTTTTTCTTCTATGAACTTTATAGTTTTTGGCTTTATATTTAGCTCTTTGATCCATTTTGAATTAGTTTTTGTATATGGTGTGAGGTATGGGTCCTGTGTCATTTTTTTGCAGATGGGCATCTAGTTTTGCCAGCACCATTTGTTAAAAAGACTGTCTTTTCCCCCATTTGATGGACTTTGGGCCCTTGTCGAAGATCAGGTGACCTCAGGTGGATGAATTTACATCTGGGTTCTCAATTCTGTTCCATTGGTCAATGTGTCTGTCGTTGTACCAGTACCAGGCTGTTTTGACCACTGTCGATGTATAGTAGGTTCTGAGGTCAGGTAGTGTGAGTCCTCCTACTTTATTCTTCTTCTTCAGTAGTGCTTTACTTATCTGGGGCTTCTTCCCTTTCCACATAAAGTTAATGATTAGTTTTTCCATCTCTTTAAAGAATATTGTTGGTATTTGGATTGGGATTGCACTGTATTTGTAGATTGCTTTAGGTAGAATTGTCATTTTCACTATGTTGAGTCTACCTACCCATGAGCATGGTATGTTTTTCCATTTATGTAGATCTCTTTGTGTTTCTTGCAGTAGTGTTTTGTAGTTTTCTTTGTATAGGTCTTTTACATCCCTGGTTAGATTTATTCCTAAGTATTTTTTTTTTAACGGTTATTAAAATGGTATTGTTTTCCTGATTTCCTTTTCATCGTTCTCTTTATTGGTGTATAGGAATCTGATTTTTGTATGTTTCTCTTGTATCCTGCTACTCTGCTGAATCTTTCTATTAGTTCCAGTAGTTTTCTCGTGGATTCTTTAGGGTTTTCTATGTATAGTATCATATCATCCACAAACAGGGACAGTTTAACTTCTTCATTACCGATTTGGATGCCCTTTATTTCTTTTTCTTGCCTTATTGCTCTAGCTAGAACTTCCAGCACAATGTTAAATAGGAGTGGTGATAAAGGGCATCTTTGTCTTGTTCCTGTTCTCAAGGGGAATGTTTTGAGCCTCTCTCCATTAAGAATGATATTGGCCATTGGTTTTGCATAGATGCCGTTTATTATGTTGAGAAATTTCCCTTCTATACGTATTTTATTGAGAGTTTTTATCAGGAATGAGTGTTGATCTTTGTCGAATGCCTTTTCTGCGTCAGTTGAGATGATCATGTGATTCTTTTCTTTCCTTTTATTTATGTGGCAGGTTATGTTGATTGATTTTCTAATGTTGAACCATCCTTGCATACCTGGTATGAATCCTACTTGGTAGTGGTGTATTAATTTTTTTGATATAATGCTGAATTTAATAGGCTAGAATTTTGTTGAGAATTTTTGCATCTATATTCATGAGAGATATTGGTCTGTAATTTTCTCTTTTTGTGGTGTCTTTGCCTGGTTTTGGTATCAGGGTTATGCTGGCTTTGTAGAACGAATTCAGAAGTGTCGCTTCCTTTTCTATGTTCTGAAATAGTTTGAGTAGTACTGGTAGAAGCTCTTCTGTGAATGTTTGGTAGAATTCTCCAGTGAAGCCACCTGGGCCAGGGCTTTTTTTTGTTGGGAGTCTTTTTATTACCTTTTCAATCTCTTCTCTTGTTATGGGTCTGTTCAGATTTTCAACATCACTTTGTGATAGTTCGGGTGGGTAGTGTGTTTCTAGAAATTTATCCATTTCCTCTAGGGTTTCAAGTTTGTTGGAGTATAGTTTTTCATAATACACTTTTATGATCCTTTTTCTTTCAGTTGGGTCTGTTGTAATGTTGCCCATTTTATTTCTTATTTGGGTTATTTGTGTCCTCTCTTGTTTTTCTTTTGTCAGTCTGTCCAGTGGTTTGTCGATTTTTTTGATTCAAGGAGCCAACTTTTGGTTTTGTTGATTCTTTCTATTGTTTTTCTGTTCTGTATTTATTTCTGCTCTGATCTTTATTATTTCCTTTCTTCTGGTGGCTATGGGCATTTTTTGCGGTTCTCTTTCTATTTGTTTGAGTTGTGTAGTTTACGTTTTTTTTCCTTTCTTCTTTTTTGATGTATGCATCTATTGCTGTAAATTGTCCTCTGAGGACTGCCTTTGCTGTGTCTCAGAGGTTTTTGTAGGATGTGCTTTCATTCTCGTTTGATTCTAGGATTTTTTTTATTCCATCTCTGATTTCTTCTATTACCCAGTGGTTTGTAAGCAGGGTGTTATTCAGTTTCCTCGTAATTGATTGTTTTTCCTTGCTGTTTCTGTTGTTAATTTCTACCTTGATGGTGTTGTGGCCAGAGAAGATACTTTGTATTATCTCAGCATTTTGGATCGTTGAGGATTTCTGTGTGATCTAAGATGTGGTCTATTCTGGAGAATGTTCCATGTGCACTGGAAAAGAATGTGTACTTTGCAGCTGTAGGGTGGAGTGTTCTATATATGTCTATGAGGTCAAGTTGGCTGATTGTGCCCTTTAGGTCTTCTGTATCTTTGCTGAGTTTCTTTTTAGATGTTCTGTCCTTTACCAAGAGTGATGTGTTGAAGTCTCCTACTATTATTGTGGAACTGTCAATTTCTCTTTTTGTGCTGGTAGAGTTTGTTTTATGTATTTTGGAGCTCTGTCATTGGGTGCGTAGATGTTTATTATGGTTATGTCTTCATGATGGATTGTCCCCTTAATCATTATATAGTGTCCTTCTTTGTCTTTATGGTGGATTTTGTTTTAAAGTCTATTTTATCTGAGATTAGTATTGCCACCCCTGCTCTTTTTTGGTGGTTGTTAGCTTGATACACTTTTTTCCAACCTTTGATTTTTAATAAATTCACATCTTTGTTTCTAAAGTGTGTCTCTTGTAGACAGCATATTGATGGATCCTGTTTTTTTATCCATTCTGTCACTCTCCATCTCTTTCTGGGTACATTTAGGCCATTTACATTCAGTGTAATTATTGGTAGGTGTGAGTTTATTGCTGTCATTTTGTAGTGCTTTTTTTTTTTTTTTTTTTTTTTGTGGTGCTGACATTTTCTTTGCTCCTCTCACTCTCCTGTGCGGAATTGCTTTTGTTTGTGGATTTTTTTTTCATTTCTTTTGTTTTTGTAGGTTTTGTTTTTACTGAGACTTTATATTTTTCCTCTTTATTTTGATGAGTAGGTTTTTTAACTTTGTTTGTGGTTACCGTGAAATTTACCCTTATCTTTCTAAGTTTGAAGCAGTCTGTTATTACTTGGTATCACCCTGCCTTCCTCTCCATTAGAAAGTTCTATACCTACACAATTTATTCCCTCTTTTATTGTTCTGATATTGTTGTCATTTACAGATTAACAGCTCTGATTCCCTGTTATTTCTTTTGGTTTTGGATAGTCCTTGAGAGTTCATTTCCGAGATTGGTATCTGGCTGGTACAATCCTGCATCCTAGATTCAGCCTGTGAGCTGAGGTTGTTTGTTCTCAGATCAAGGGACTCCCTTTAATAATTCTTGTAAGTTTGATTTTGTTTTTACATATTCCCTTAATTTCTGTTTATCTTTAAATGTCTTAATTTCACCATCATATTTGAACGAGAGTTTTGCAGGATATATTATTCTTGGCTGGCAAGTTTTTCCTTTCAAGGTTTTATATATGTCATCCCATTGCCTTCTTGTCTGCATGGTTTCTGCCAGATAATCTGAGATTAGTCTTATTGTTTCTCCTCTGTATGTGACTTCTTGTTTTTCTCAAGCTGCTCTCAGGATTCTTTGTTTGTCTTTGGTTTTGGTGAGTGTAATTATGATATGCCTTGATGAGTTTCTTTTGAGATCTATCCTATAGGGGGTTCATTGAGCTTCTTGGATGGCCAGCTTTTCATCTTTCATGGTATTGTGGAAGCTTTCTTTCAGCAGTTCTTCAATGATCCTCTCCGTGTTTTCTGTTTTCTTCCCCTGTCTGGAACTCCAGTCACTCACAGATTTTTGCTTTTGATTGTATCCCAGATATTTCTCATGGTCTCTTCATTTTTATTCATTCTTTTTTTGATTTTTCCTCAAACAGAGTTGTATCCAGGTGTTTGTGTTGAATTTCACTGATCCTGTCTTACACCGTTTCAAACCTTCTCCTCAGCCATTCTATGACACTGTCCACTTCTGAAATCTTGTTTTTTATCTTTTGTATTTCTAATTGTTGTTTTTGTATGATTTCTAGTTGTGAATTTAGTTTGGCATTTTGTTCCTGCATTATTTTCCTGAATGCTTCCATTTTTTGGTCTGTATTTTCCATGAATTTGTCTGCCTTTTCCATGAATTTGTCTATTTTTCCCTCATTTTTGTCTACTTTTTGCTTCAACTCATGTATAGCTCTGAATGTTAGAGATTTGAATTCCCTATCAGGTAGTTCTAGTGCCTTTTTTTCTACTGGAAAGTCGTCTGGTGTTTTATTTTGGACCCCTATTGGAACCATCCTGTCCTGTTTTTGTAAATGTTTTGATATTATCTGCTGTCTTCGGGGCATTCAGTAGTTATTTTCCTCATTTATTGATTGTAGATTTGTTTGTTTCATCCTGCTTTTTTGTTTTATTTGGCTATGTCTGAGCAGGCAGACTGTGTGTTCTTTGTTGTTTGCTCATCTGTGAGCACAATACTTTTCGCCTCCTCTTCCAATTGGCAGGGTCAGTCACAGATATGGTAGAACAGGGCAGGTCTAGGTGAAGAGGAGTTACTGGGATTGGTTGTTTGTGGCACTTACTATGGCCACCAGGCCAGCCGGTAATCAGTGCAGGGCAGGTTCTGGTATGCCACGCCTGTGCTGCTTGGTGGTATGATGTTCAGTGCATGGTGCAGGTAGTCAGAACAGAGAAGGGAGATTGTGATGTGTGAAGCTAAGATGAGTATGGGAAAGAGGAGAGAGGAACAGGAGCCAAGAACACAGAAACAAACAAAAAATAGTGCTAGGGGAGCTTGCCATTGGAGTGGAAAGATGAGAGACTATGAAATGGAGAAAAACAAAAAGGAGAAGATAAAAAAAAAAAAAAGAAAAAAATGAATTAAAAAATTAGAAAAAAGGAAAGAAATGCTCCCAGGGATCCCACTGGTGTGGCTGCAAGGTCTGGGGAGGTTGCTCCCAGGCCGTGAAGTACAGCCTGGCTAGAAGGGGTAGAGGTGTCATTCAGTGGCAGCTAGTCAGGGGACAGGAAGAGATGGAAAGTACAGAGAGACGAGGAACTGAGTAATTAAGAAAGACAAAAAGGGAAAAAGAGGGAAAAGGAAACAAAACAAACAAATAAAAAAAAAAAAAGAACAAGAACCTCCCCCCCAAAACAAACAAACAAACAAAAAACAAACAAGAGAAAAGAAACACTCTCAGGGATCCCTCTGGGTGTCTGCGCAAACTGAAGGGGTAGGTCCCAAGCCGTGCAGTACTGCTTGGCTAGAATGGGCTCCCAATTTGAGAAAATAAAAAGAAAACAAACAAACAAAGAATTCAAAACAATAATAATAATAATAAAAAGCCCCGGGGTCCCACCAGTGTGGCAGCACGGGTGGGAAAGCAGTTTCACATTTGAGCAGTGTTTCACACCCTTTCAGGAAGAGGCAAAGATGGCACAGGGAGCCAGATATTTGAAAGGAGCGGAAAGTGGTGAGAGATAAGGAAGAAATCTAAAGCAGCACGGAAAAAAGCAACCCCAGCAGTCAACAAATGGCACTTAGGGAGCTGGCCAGTGTGGGCGGGTGGAATCCAAGTGACACCAGGGTGAAGCTGGTGCTTCCTGGCCAAGAGACTGTGGCGGCAGGAAGAAGAGGAGGTTGAGGGGGGTGAAGAAGGGTGGGGGGTGGGAAAGCGTACATTGCTGGTTACCGGTTATTCTGTTTCCTACTGGAAGCTCTGTGAAGCTGCTTTCTCGTACCCCCTGTTCGCTGATCTCTCATAGGAGTCCAAGATGGTGGATCCGTGCTGCTTTAGCTGATAGGGGACCTCTGCATGTATCTGTCCTTGCTCTCTGTTCTCTCTGTCAGTTTCTTATTCCATTTGTTGCTTGGCTGAATTCTTTATCTCTTCATTTGATACTTAGGATTTCAGGATTGCCTTTTTCTCTGTTTGGCTTAGTTTTTTGGATCCTTGCTGTAGAGGGATGGTGTGGTGCTTCTGCCTATAGCTCGATGTTTCCTGGAATTATCCAAGGCTGTAATCTTTATGGAAGCAGACTGCCACATCTTTCTCCCGTGGAGCAGTTGGTAGGTTCAAACCACTGACCTTCAGGTTAGCAGCTGAGTACTTTAACCATTGCACCACCAGGGCTTCTTTCAAGATAATAAGGAAGTTTAAAAGACTTATATAGGAACACAAGAGCAGGAAGAAAAGTAGCAACCATAGCTTGTAGTTGATTTCATTGTCCGAGTATGCGTTATTTCTTTTTGGTTAAAAAAAAAAAGACCCTTAGATTTAACTGTGTAGCTGTGACCTTGTGATCTCCATCTCAGGGTTGAAAAGGCCTAAAGACAAAGCAACTGGAGGAGCTGGAATTGTCCCAGCATGAACACCAGAACCAAGGCTGCCCACATGGTAGAGTCGGGGGAGCAGTCAGCCTGGCATTGCTCAGCACAACTGGATTTTCATTCTATCTCCCATAACATTACTTGTAGCCTGCCACCTGTCACGTGATTCTGTGCAAACCCCTTCTCAAAACTGATGTTTTTTCCTTCCTTAAAATTAGGGTTTATTTGAAGACTATTTTCAAAATTTCAGACGTTTATATAACACAGCCACATTTTTTGTTATCACTATCATATGTGCTTTAAATATTTTGTATTAAACTAACTCATTAATCTTTCAACGTGAAAACTTAAGGTAGAATTCCATTAAAGATGGGCAATTGAACACAAGGATATATTTTTGCTCTCTGATTGAAAACCCACTACAAAAGAAGTAAAAGAATATTTTTAAAAGGAAAGTAGAAGTCATATGAACGAGTGATAAAGGACTTAACAGAGCTGAGAAAACTGACTCACAATCCAGGTGTGGAGAAAGCTGAGAACTGATTCAGTCTAAAGCAAAGATTCCCCAAATGTTTTAGGAATTGGTAGCAACAGTTACCCCTGGAGGTGGGGATGAAGGAGAGGCACTCACAAAAGAAGGATTAATGGAAAGTCTGTTTAAGAAGCAGTCTGACTTCATGCATCTGAGTCAATAGAGAGTTATTCTATGAAGAGGATAAAGCAGAGGGTAGGACAAAGCCTAGCAGACACCAGACTCAAGTGTACTCAAAGCAAGGCTCAGTAAAAGCATTCATAGTGGGAGCTGAAATCTCTAGCCCGTTCCTCCCATTCAACTCCTAGAATGCTGGCAGCCAGGACTTAACCCTAGCCAGGAGGTCAGAGAACTCTTATTTGTGGAATCTGACCAGCCCAAGAAGAAAGACTTGCATGTGTTGATGTTTGAGTCTCTCTGAACTAAATGGGGAAATGATAGTCTGTTCAACAAATGGTGCTGGACAACTTGATCTCCACATGCAAGAGATTGAAGTTGGACCCATACCTTATACCATATATGAAAATAAACGGAAAATGGATCAATGACCTAAATGTAAGAACTAAAACCATAAAACTCTTAGAAGAAAACATAAGGTTAAAGCTTCAAGACCTTGTTTTTGACAATGGATTAGATATGACACCAAAAGCATGAGCAACAAAAGAAAAAATAGATAAATAGAACTTCATCAAAATTAAAAACTTTTGTGTATCAAAGGTCTTTATTGAGAAAGTGAAGAGAGAACCTACAGAATGGGAGAAAATATTTGCAAATCATGTATCTGTTTAAGAGTTTACTATCCAAAATATATAAAGAAGAACTCAACAATTAAAAAAAAAAAAAAAACTCAGTTAAAAAATGAGCAAATGACTGGAATAGACATTTGTCCAAAGAAGATATACAAATAGTCAATAAGCACATGAAAAGATGCTCAGATTCATTAGTCCTTTCATTCTGAAAGCTCTTAATAGAGGAAGCTGTGTAGCAGAGTGTTATGGGATCAGACAAACCTGAGTTTGAACCTCAACTCTGCTAATTTAAGCTGTGCAACCTTGAGAAGTTACTTTTCCTGAGTTTTAATTTATTTATAAAATGTAAGCCATTTGAATCCACCCAGTGGCACCACGGAAGAAAAGTCAGGCAATCTGTTTTGATAACATTACAGCCATTGAACACTCTACGGAGTGCAGTTCTACTCTGAAATACTTGGGATTGCCAAGAGTAGGGATTGACTTGATAGCAATGGTTTTGGTTGGGTTTTTTGTTTGGGTTTTTATTTGGGGTGATAAAATTATTTTGGATATGGATAGTGGTGATGGTTGTACAGCCCAGTGAATATGATTGTTGTTGGTTTACCGTCGAGTTGATTCCAACTCGTAAATGTCACTGAATTGTACACTTAAGACTGGTTGAAACAGCAAATTTTTTTTGTGATGTATATTTTACCACAATAAAATTAAAAAGAGGTAGAAAAGTCATGCAATCTTCGTTCTGTTTTTTTTCCAATTTTGTATAATTTTTCCTGCACCCTTGCCAGAAATATAACTAACTGTAAAAATTAACACAATAAAAATAAAGTAATGGTATTAAGTTCTTACTAGACGCTGCTGTCTGCTGTCTGCTCTGACATGAGGACTCATCTCTTTGTTTAAAAAAAAAAGATCAGAGTTTAGCATGAACTACAGAGGTGTTAGAGGCACGTTAGCACCAAAGGGAGATTTTTCTACTTGGTATGATAAGAAGGATTGAAAGAAAAATGACTAAAGGGAACACCTTTCACAAAATTTGATTCACTGTTGTGAAATGCTATTGTCTGTGTATTATCACTAAAAATCATTCCATGTATGGTATATTCTGCTATTGTTCTATAAATACCATGGGAGATTGGTGGTTTTGGATTCTATTCCAGAAAGTCCTGGGGCCTCCATGGGGCCCAGGGTGAGCCAAGAAGCCCAGGCTGGCTTCCTACCTACCCACTTCTCTATTTCCATTTCTGCTTATAGGGTCGCTATGAGTTGGCATTGACTCAACGGCAATGGGTTTGGTTTTTTTTTTCTTCTTTTTTTTGGGGGTGGTTCTACTGTCTTATGCGTAGAAACCCTGGTGGCGTAGTGGTTAAGAGCTACTGCTGTTAACCAAAAGGTTGGAAGTTTGAATCCACCAGGTGCTCCTTGGAAACGCTATGGGGCAGTTCTACTCTGTTGCATAGGGTCGCTATGAGTCGGAATCGACTCAGTGGCAATGGGGTTTTGGTCTTATACATTGGGCTTAAGCTTACGATTTCATTTAAAGAAAAGACTCCAAGTCTTTTCCAGATCTAACAGCCTATAATTATTAAAAGAGAAAAATCACTACAATTTGCAGTGTGTTTAGGTTAGATGGATTAATGTCTTTGCCAGGGCCATTATAGGAAGACTGATTTTGTCATTTCAATTACAAGCCACAGTTTAGTTCGAGCCTGGAAGAACACTTGCCAAGTGTTTCCCTCCACTTGCCTGGCACTGGAGCAATTAACAGTATGGGATTTGTGGCTGTACTTTTACTGCTTAGCACAGGTTTATCATCCTGAAAGTTTTCCATTTGCATAGATGCTATACATTCTTTGGGTGACATTTTGATATCGGCCAGAGTTTAGATTATGCACTGCCTTGTGCTGCACTTTCTGCTTCGTGCTGGGAATCTGCAAGCCCAGCCAGGAGAGCTGATGCAGACCCAGGGGAATGTGAGTTGCAGCCACCATTTCTTGAGAGTTTACTGTGTGCCAGCCCTTACTATTGAGTGCTTTACCTGCATTGCCTTATTTTTCCCTCAAACTGTCCTTTGAGATTTGTATTGTTTGCAACATATTATAAAGAGAGAAACTGAAACTCAGGAAACGTAACTTCTCAAGGTCACACAGCTTGACGTAGCAGAGCTGGGATTCAAACTTAGGTCTGTTTGATCCCAACGCACTGCTGTACAGCCTCCTCTATTGGGAGCTTTCGGAGTGAAATGAATTGACGTTGACAGTTTTCCACTTTTAAATACCAAACTTGCCGAGCAGTCTAATTGCTGCTCTTTGGACTAAGGAAGAATGGTTATTTAAAAGAAGCAGGGGGCAGGAGGTCAAGAGAAAAGGGGATTTTAATATTTCTATTTGTAAAGGAAGAGATGTAATTCTGGGGTGGGGATAACATCAAACGGAAACTGTTATATTCATTTGCAGTTAGTCTAGATTGATGAAATTGCAAAGGAATGCAGAGCAGATAAGGGAGTAATGAATACGTTGCACTGAAGATTTTCCAAAAGGGAAAGATCAGAAGTCACTGAAGTCTCGATTAGAAGTTGGCCCAGTTGATGACCGAGTCTATCCATAATGACGGATGAGAAGGAGGCTGACGAGGTCCCAAAGTAAGGACCAGAGATCTGTATTTGTGTTCCACTCTGCCTGGGGGAGTTTGGGCAAGGACCAGGCTCTGGAGTCAGACTGATGAGTCTGAAGCTTTTTTCCCCAACTTCCTAGCTGGGCGATCCTGGACAAGTTACTTAACCTCTCTGGGCTTCAATTTCCTCACTTAGACGTTGAGTATTAATATTACCCATCTTGTTGTGAGATGTGGTAAAGTATTGAGCAGGGTGTCAGGCATATAGTGAACACTCAGGAAATGTTAGCTATTATTGTGATCACCGTTAACATCCCATTCACAGAATGCAAGAAATGTTGTTATTGTCAGTTGCTGTTGAGTTCATTCAGACCCATGGCAACCCATGTGTGCAGAAGAGAACTGCTCCATGGGTCTTCTAGGCTGTGACCTTTTGGAAGCAGATCTCCAGGCCTGTCTTCTGAGGAGGCGCCTCTGGGTGGGTTCAAACCGCCATCCTTTTTAGTCTTTTCTCCAGTGGTCGAGCGCTTCATGATTTGTGCCACCCAGGGACTCCTGGACCTGATAATTCAGCAAAAAAGACTTGAAGGGATAAAGGAGGAGGAAATCAGGAGAGAGATTCTGTTGCAGCCAAGAAGCAAAGGGAGATGTTGTCCTCTGCCCCTAAGCATCAGGAGAGAAACACCACACACATGGGGAGAGGGCCGGATGATGGAGGAGCTCAAAGCTCGCAAGGGACTGAGACCTGGCTGCACTTAATGGAGCACGAGAATTTGCTTCCTTTAAACATATGCCCTAATGGATGTGCGGGTGGCAGATATTCTGCTGGTGAGTTCTACAGAGCTGGAGAATCAGGGATTAGCCAAAGTGCCGTAGGAGATGAGTCTGGGGCAGAGAGAGAAAGGAAGCTCTGGGTTATTAGTCTTTGGATGCTGATGATCATTGAAAACATGTTGTGAGGGGAAGACATTTTTAAGCACTTTTTTTTTTTCCCCTTGCCCTCCACCAACTATGAATCTATTTTCCTTCCACTGGTTACATTAAAAGACAAAACCTTAGTTGAGTGCAACAAGGCTCATAAGGAGTGTGTGAAGGAGCATGAGTGGTCATCTGCTTTGTTAGCCACCATTTCTTCGGCACCTTCTTTACATCAGGCTCTGGGGAGGTCCTGGAGAGGCAAGACTGTTCTCAAACCCAGGCCTCCAGTTCTAGGGCTTCGCAATGTGTTGTGATGGGATTCTCAACCATCAGAACCATTAGCATCACCCACATAAAATTAAGAAACTACTGATGCCCAGGCTCTATTTATACCTACAGAACCTCCTGCAGTGGAAGCAGATGTGTGCATTTCTCCAAAACTGCACTTAGAATTTTTGTGTTCACATCATCTCTGACTGTAGAACCTTCTACAGTTTGTAGATGAGGAAGTTGAGGCTCAGAGAGGTTAAGTGATAAGTAAGGTCACACAGCTGTCAGGTGCAGAGTTGGAACTCAGACGCAGAACTTCTGTCCTAAAACCCCAGGGCCTTCCCACTTGGTCATGACCACCCTCACAAGTATGCAGAGGTGAAACTCTGTGCCTTGAGACTGCACCAGTGAAAGGATCTGAGATTGTGGGTCAATATGCATGGAACCCTTGCTTGCCACACCAAAAATTCATAAAACATCAGCATGTCCTACCGAAGATTCAGGGACCTGTATTTATTCTTTTTTTTTTTTTTTAAATTGTACATTAGATGAAGGTTTACAGGGCAAACTTGCTTCTCATTAAACAGTTAATATACATATTGTTTTGTGACATTGGTTGCAGCATGTCATATCAACACGACATATTAACACTCTCCTCTTCTCGACCTTGGGTTGTCCATTACCAGCTTTCCTCTCCCCTTCTCTCTTCTTGTCCTTGCCCCTGGGCTGATGTATCCATTTAGTCTTGTTTTGTTTTATGGGCCTGTCTAATCTTTGGCTGAAGGGTGAACCTCTGGGACCTGTATTTAAAGGGGCTTTTGTTGTTGTTAGCTGCCGTTGAGTCATTTCCAACTCATGACAGTGCCGTGTGTACAGAGTAGAACTGTGCTCCATAGGGTTTTCAAGGCTGTGATCCTTCGGAAGCAGATTTCCAGGCCTGTCTTCTGAAGCGCCTCTACAGCCTGGCTCACCATGGACTTCCCCCTCTATTAGTTTCCTACGACATCCTTAACAAAGTGTCACCAACTGGGTAGCTTAAAACAACAGAAATTTATTCTTTCACAGTCCTGAAGACTAGAAGTCCAAATTCAAGACGTTGGCAGAGCTATAGTCTCTCAAAAGCTTCTAGGGGAAGATTCTTCCTTGTTTTTTCCAGCTTCTGGTAGGCCCAGGAATTCCTTGGCCATCTTCTCTCTGTGTCTGTGTGTCTCTGTTTTCTCTTTTCGTAAGGACACCCATCATGAGGAGATTAGGGCTCACTCTGCTCCAGTATCACCTCATGTTAACTAATTACATCCCCAATGACTCTATTTCCAAGTAAGGCCACATTCTGAAGTCCCAGGTGTTAGGACTTAAGCGTATCTTTTTTGGGGTCACAACTCAACCCACAGATGCATTCAAAGTGAATAATGCAGCTTCTGCTACACGGGCACCCTCATAGTTGCAGTTTCTATAGGGTGACCCCTGTCCCTGGGCTCCAGAAATGCTGCCTCTTCTCTTTGTTCCTACAACCTAGGGGTTATAAATGGCTTCGCCACTGTTGCTAACTCTAGGTTACCCAGTCATCTCTTGTTTGGTGTCTCAGCTTCTCCATCACTTGAATAACCAATTCACTGCATTCAGTTTCTTCCTTATTCCCGTTTATATCCTGACGGTTACACAGATGAAGAAACCAAGATTTAGAGAGGTTAAGTAACTTAGCCAGTGTAGCTCAGCTATTTCTTGTCAGAGCTAGTATTCTAAATCAAGTTTCTGATTCCAGAGCCTAAGACCTTAATCACTAACCTATAATGTGATTAGTTGGAATCCCTGGTGTCCAATGCCAGGTGTTGATGGTGATGGAGATATGATGATGGTGATGATGATGGAGATAATGGTACTAGTGTTATTGTTTTTGGGGGTGGAGATGGTCTTGGTGACCACCATGTCTGACCACTATTGTCATGTCCTTTGGAAAAGTTGTAGAGGCACAGTGTCCTGGTTGTCACATGGATGTCTCTGTGTTACAGGCCTTCACCTACCAGCACATCCAAGAGATCATGGTCCAGCTGCTTCGCACAGTGAACCGGACGGTCATCACAATGGGCCGGGATCACCTTCTGATTGTGAGTAGATCCTTTCCTCTTGCCAAACGTTGTAAACTCTGCAGGGTCAAGGAATTGATGTTCTGGAAGACCAAATCATATCGATAAACAGCGTCGATCATTGCTTTGTTTTGGAGTTCAGGGGTCAGGTTTTCCCTATCTGAGTTGGGAGAACATGAGAGTTACTCAGGTAGCTGAAAAGAAACAAGATTTGGGAGTTGTCTACCAAGTTGAGTGCACCAGCAGGGGTAGAATGTCACTGGTAAAAATGGAGCCGTGAGAGAAGCTTTTTCTAAGTGGACAAGGCACAATGTTCCAGATGCAAGTCCACCAGGTATCTTTCCTTCTGGCCTGGAGTCAAGTCATGCCTTGTCTTAAGGTCCTGTGAGCTTGGTTTTCTAAGTGGCTTCATTGAGTGTTAACTCTGCCCTAGAAGCCAGTTAATGCAAGGTGTCTGCTAAACTTTGGGTTATTTTTCTGTGCAAACTCTATATCCTGGAGCTCAGGAGATCCGTGAGCCATAGTCTGATTATTTTCCCTTTCCAGACTCAGAGTCTATCTCTAACACCATAACCTCTGCCCATCCTGCTTTAAACTGGGCGTAAAATATACAAGTGCCTACAGGAGCCAGCCATCGTCATGAATGAGTACATCCAACCATGTAACTCCTCTGCTCAGACTCACTCAGAATAAAGCCCAAACCTTTGCTCATGCTGCTCTTCACACACATAAAACATGATTCCGTTTGCTGTTCCCTTGGCCTGGCCTGCCTTTCCCTCAAGTGTCTGTGGGCTTGTCCCCTTGTTTTAATCAGATGTTGGCCCATATGTCACCTTATCATAGAGGCTTTCTCTGCCCCAACCACCCTGTCTAAAATATCTGGTACCTTTTCATCTTTTTTTTCACTCTCTACTCCTGTCTTTATTTTTCTTATCACCTGAAATATGAATCAATTTATTTACGTATTTGTTTATGGCCTAGCTCTCCCATTGAGACTATGAGCTCCAGAGGAATAAGGACTTTTTTCTGTTTTGTCCATGGCTGTATCTCAGGATCTACACCAGTGCCTGGCACACAGTAGGTGCTCAATAAATACTTGTTGAATGACAAATGCTTCTCAGCTGTAACTGATTAGGATTGGACCACATAGTTGCCAAAACTCCCAATTTCTCAAGATCCAATAACCCAAGATTGAGAAGGGAGAGTGTTGGCATGTCTCGGAGTTGGTAACCAGTGTCACAAAACAATATGTGTACTGTTTATTGAGAAGCTAGTTTGTTCTGTAAACCTTCATCTAAAGTACAATAATAAAAAAAAAGAAAAGAAAAGAAAACAACATCCCCAAACCTGGCTCTCATGGCAAAGTTTAAAGCAGAGATGCCAGTCTGGCTTCCAGAAAGCTAAATCAAACTGTTTGGGGATCAGTGTTTTTAAACTTTTTTTTTTTTTTTTTAAATTAGTTGCCAACACTTAAATATCAGGACATTTCACACAAAGTGCAAGATGTTCAGTGTCTCTTGAGAAATGGCATTACTGGCACAAATCAAAAAAACAGTAAATAACAAATGTTGGAGAGGCTGCAGGGAGATAGGAACTCTTATGCACTGCTGATGGGAATGCAAAATGGTACAACCATCTTGGAAGATGCTGTGGTGCTGCCTTAGAGAGCTAGAAATAGAAATACCATATGATCTAGCAGTCCCACTCCTAGAAATATATCCTAGAGAAATAAGAACCATAACATGAATAGACGTATGCACACCCATGTTCATTGCAGCATTGTTCACAATAGCAGAAAGATGGAAACAACCCAGATGTCCATCAACAGATGAATGGATAAACAAACTATGTTACATACACACAATGGAGTATTACGCAATGATAAAGAACAATGATGAATCTGTGAAGCATCTCATAACATGGATGAATCTGAAGGGCATTATGCTGAATGAAATAAGTCAATCACAAAAGGACAAATATTGTATGAAATCACTACTATAAAAATACATGAGAAGGTTTAAACACAAAAAGAAGCATATTTGATGGTTATAAGGGAGGGGAGGGGTGGGAATGGAAAAACACTAAATAAACAATAGGTAAGTGGTCACTTTGATGAAGAGTAAGACAGTACACAATACTAGGGAAGCCAGCACAAATTGTACAAGCCAAGGTCGTGGAAGCTCCCTAGACACATTTAAACTCCCTGAGGGACTGAATTACTGGGTTGAGGGCTGTGGGGACCATGGTCTTGAACATCTAGCTCAATTGGCATAACATAGTTTATAAAGAAGATGTTCTACATTCTACCTTGGTGAGTAGCATCTGGGGTCTTAAAAGCTTGTGAGCACCATCTAAGATACTCCACTGGTCTCACCCCATCGGGAGCAAGGGAGAATGAAGAAAACTAAAGACACAAGGGAAAGATTAGTCCAAAGGGCTAACGGAACACAACTACCACGGCCTCCACCAGACTGAGTCCAGTACAACTAGATGGTGCCTGGCTACCACCACTGACTGCTCTGACAGGGATCACAGTGGAGGGTTCCTGACAGAGCTGTAGAAAAATGTAGAACAAAATTCTAACTCACAAAAAAAGACCAGACTTACTTGCTTGACAGAGACTGGCGAAACCCCCAAGAGTATGGTCCCTGGACACCCTTTTAGCTCATGAAGTCACTCCTGAGGTTCACCCGTCATCCAAAGATTAGACAGACGTATAAAACGAAACGAGACTAAAGGGGCACACCAGCCTAGGGGCAAGGACTACAAGGCAGGAGGGGACAGGAAAGCTGGTAATAGGGAACTCAAGATCTTGTCATTGTTAGTTGCCGTCAAGTCGGCTGTAATTCGTGGTGACCTTATGTATAACAGAAGAAAATGTTGTCTGGGTCCTGTACCATCCACTTGATCACTGGTATGTTTGAGTCCGTTGTTGCACCTGTTATGTAGTGCCTTCCAAACGAGGGAGCTCATTTTCCAGCACTGTATTGGACAGTATTCTGTTATGACCCATAAGGTTTTTATTGGCTAATTTTCATAAGTAGATTGCCAGGCCTTTCTTCCTAGTCTGTCTTAGTATAAAGTTCCACTGAAACCTGTCCCTCATGGGCTACCCTGCTGGTATTTGAAATACTAGTAGTATAGTGTCCAGTGTCATAGCAACACATAAGCCACCACAGTACGACAGACTGACAAATGGGTAGTGGAAAGTACATTTGCTTAATGTTACTATGGACATTAGAGGTGACATCCATAGAGTGCACCAGCAGAGCCAACACTCCTGCCTTCCTGGGGCAGATAGAGAGCCATGGAGACCAGTCTTTGTTGTTTATCTCACTTACCATCCTTTCACCTTAAAAGTGTCACCATTTCTTAAACCTAGTTACAAGCTTCCATATCTCTAGTTCCCACAACACACCTTAGATAAGCATTTTATGACCTTCCTAATCTCGATTCCTTCTCTTTGGAGCATACCTAAAAATGAGCATCAATCCATTTGGCTCATTCCATATATAGCAGGCTCTTAACTCTCTGTCTTTCTTTTTGAACAAGGGTTCTTTAAAACAGTGCCTGGATCATAGATAGGGCCAGAGAAGTGGTGTCTATTATTATTTTCCTTTCCATCTGATACGATGCGTCTCTCTGTCCCTTTGCATTATCGACACAGGCATGGGATCAGAGTTTGGCCCTCATTCACTGACAGCCAGTTCTGTGAGCCTTTTATCTGATGCTCAGGCTTGGCTGCTTGCCCTTCCAAAGCATGCTCCTCACTGCTACCCCTTAATCTTCACCAGGAACTGCTCTATTCTAAAGTGTTCAGTGGCTCCCCACTGCCCACCGAATTAAGTCATAAATGCATTAGCCTGACCATTTGCAGCTTCTGTGATCTGGCTAAAACTGATTTTTTCATCCACTCTTCTCCATCCCAATAGTCAACCCAAATGGATGTCTGGATAGTACCCAGACATGCCTGGCACTTTCTCACTTTTAGGTTTGGCCTATGCTGTTTTCTTTGCCAGGAGTTCCTTTCTGTGTCCCCTTAACCTGTTGAAATTCTACCCAGTCTTCAAGGTCAAGTGCCAATGTACCCCTTAAGAAGCTGCCCCAAATCTCACCAACCTGGCTGGATCTCCCCCTCTTCTAAATCACACAGCTCTCTCTACCTTTTTAAATTTTAACAGCTTTATTGAGGTATAATTACATACTTTAAAATGTTACCCATTGTAAGTATTCAGTTTGATGGACTTTAGTAAATTTATACAGTGTCTTAGTTATCTAGTGCTGCTATAACAGAAATACCACAAGTGGATGGCTTTAACAAGCAGAAATTTATTCTCTCATTGTTTAGGAGGCTAGAAGTTCAAATTCAAGGTGCCAACTCCAGGGGAAAGCTTCCTCTGCCTATCAGCTCTGGAGGAAGGACCTTGTCTCCTTTCCAAATCTGTGGGCCTGGTGTCCTTGGAGATTTACACGTGTCTTGGCATCAGTCTTCCTCTGGGTCTAGGAGGTTCTCAGTGCAGGGAGCCCAGGTCCAAAGGACGTGCTCCACTCCTGGCTCTTCTTTCTTGGTGGTAGTCAGATCCCCCTCTCTGCTTGCTTCTCTCTCTTTTTTATCTTTTGTAAGATAAAAGGTGATGCAGGCCACATCCCAGGGAAACTCCCTTACATCAGATCAGGGCTACGACCTGAGTAAGGGTGTTGCATCCCACTCTAATCCTACTGCATTAACATAACAAGCATAACCTAAGCCTGCCTCATTAACCACAGGTAGAGATTAGGATTTACAACATGCAGGACAATTACATCAGATCACAAAATGGAGGACAACCACACACTACTGGGAATCATGGCCTAGCCAAGTTGACACATATTTTTTGGGACACAATTCAATCCATGACATGCAGATGTGCAGTCTTCACTGTAATCTAGTTTTAAAAGGCTTCAACATCCTGAGAAGCTCCACTTGCCCAACCCTAAGCAACAACTGATCTACTTTCTGTTTCTATAGATTTGCTTTTCTGGAAATTTCATATAAATGAAATCATACAGTTTGAGGTCTTTTGTGTCTGGCTTCTTTTCTTAGTATAATGTTTTTGAGGTTCATCCATATTGTTGATGTATCAGTACTTCATTCCTTTTTATTGCTGAATAGTATTCCGTTATTTGAATATACCATCTTGTATTTACCCTTTCAACAGGTGATGAATATTTGGGTTGTTTCTAATTTGGGGTTGTTATAAATAATGCTACTATAAATATTCACAGACAAGTTTTATGTGGATGTATTTTAATGTCTCTTAGGTAGAAATCTAGAAGTGAAATTACTGGGTCATATAGGAAGTGTGTCTTTAGCTTCATGAGAAACTGCCAAACTTTTCTAAAGTGACTGTACCATTTTATGTTCCCACCAGCAATGTATGAGAATTCTAGTTTCTCCACATCCTTTCTAACACTTGGTATTGTTTGCCCTTTGGATTATAACAATTCTAGTAGATTTGTAGTAGTATCTGATTGTGACTTTAATTTGCATTTCCCTGATGACTGATGATATCGAGCATCTTTTCATGTGCTCTGTCTCCTTTTTTGGTCATTTTTGTCTGTGAATTTACCATAGCTCCTCTCTGATGTCATAAGACTTTGGAAGGCTGGGACCTATCTATAAAATGGGGTAATAAGAGACTTTCCTCCTAGAGTTGCTGTGAAAATGAAATGAAATAATACATGAGAAGCATTTGCACATTTATTTCTTGTACGTAGTATTCATTCATTTAGCTTTTTATAGGAACCTCTTATATATCAGCACAGAGACTCAAAAATGAGTTAGCTATGGTTTGTGCCCTCAAGAAAATCATGACCTTCTCCATGGAATGTTTGTCAAGCACCTCAAACTCACTGTGTCCAAAACAACTAATTTTCCGTCCCCTGAGCTCACTTCTCACCCTTCCACTGTTCATTGTCAGTTTATGGTATCACCCTCCTAGACCTGAGCGGAGCTGTCCTTAACCCCTCCCTGCCTGCCACTTCTAATCACTCACCAAGTCCTGCTGCTCTCAGTACATCTGGCCCTGGCCCCTCTCCACCGAGGGCCCCACCATTGTGCTCATTGTAATTTAGCACATTTAAAGGAATTTTCTGGTTTTGTGCCTCCCTTCCCCTTTTACTCTGGACCGCTTGAGGGCCAGGACCGTGTTTTACTCATTCTTTTATCCTCAACACCTATCAGGGTGCCTGGCATACAGTGGGCACTCAATAAATGTTTACTGAGTGAACGAATGAGCCAATGAATGAAATACTCCCTGAAAATGCCATATTATTTCACACCATTTTTTTGTGTAGGCTTTTTCCTGGGTTTCGACTCCTTTTCCTTCTTAATTTTTTCTTTTTTTTTTAAATATCAGGAACCCACATTTCAGGGAGTGTGCAAGCAGTATCGGGAACTACCTGTTCAGACTTTTCCTGCCCCCCTGGACTGGTTCTACAAGCCTTGCAGAGCTTCTAAGTTGCAAGCTGTGTCATCAGAAGCAATGACTTTTGAGTTTGCTGGTGTAATTACAATGAAGAGAGTGCTGAGTAGGGATTGCTAGAGGCCTGTAACAAGCACACCTCAGTGGGAGAAGGAACGTACCTGAAATAGAAGGATGAGATAAACAAGATTATTCTTAAGATATAGCTTCATTTTCATAAAATGGGCCTTCCCGGCAATTCTTAGAATAGAAATATGTCTTCCAAATTAAAGAAAAATAATGTTGGAAAGAAATTACTCGGAGGTCAGGGGTTCCTGTCTTAATGCAGGAGGCCCCAATTTAATTTTGAATTGAAATTTGACAAGAAGGAGAGATCCCCGTTCCACCGTCACTTTTAATTTTCCAGATGTGATTTTTATTGGTTAGTTTACATTCGCTTGGGAATATTAAATAAATCAGTATTTACAGCAAACCCCAGACATGTCTAGGACCTCTGAAATCCTGAGAAGGCCTCCTTCAGATGTGGAGTGGCTGGTTGCTCTCACATCATTATGTGGGATTAAGTGATGACATTTTTATTTGTATTTGTATGAGTAGGAACATTGCATTAGGAGGTGATAGCTATTAAATTCACAGGAACTGCAGCACTAGAGCTGGTTGCTTCTTGCACACAGTGCATTGTAATTATCATTTGTTGGAAATAACCGTTACTGATTTTTCTGTAGCTTGTTTACCTGAACAATGAATTGTTGAAAGTGACAGATGAGCAAAAGGAAATCTTACAAAAACAAAAAGCAAAGAAAACGTTTACATGACTGGTGCCTTTTCCCCCTCTTCTTGCCAGAGATTAATCTGTCAGACAACATTTGTTCACTTAAGTTACCAGGGGATTCGGCTTTGATGCTGAGAAAGGCAGCATGGTCTGGTAGAAAGGACATTTTGGATAAGTAAGAACAAGAGAAAGGTTCCATAGAGAATTGGCTGTGTGACTTTGTGCCTACTTAACCTCTCTAGACCTTGGTTTCTTCTGTGAAATGAACTATATTATTTTCGAGCTCTTTTTCATATACCTAAGTTTCTTGATTTGGCTAATGCCTGTTCTCTTTCCTTGTCTGTCAAGATCCTGCACCAGGGACAGAAAATAGATTTTCTCTGTGTGCCAACTCTGGTTGATTGGTAATGGCTGCCTGTCCTACTGTGTTGAGAAGGATTTAGAGGCTCTGTCTTGGCTCAGTGGGAAGAAGTCAGGTACTGAACTGATTACTGATGTCTGTCATAAGTATGAGGTTAGACGATAGTGATGTATGCAAAGTACTTCCAAATATTACATATTGACTGAAATCACTGGTGTTTGTCTGGCCCTGCCCAAAGGTCTTGTATAACCAGTATGCTCTTCTTCATATTCTTGGCTCCTCTAGAAGGCTGTGGAATAATAGCAGAAGAGTAAAGAAATCACCACATTTTGGGGAACAGTAAGCAAATTATTTGGTGAGGTTTTAGGTAAGAATGTTTTTCCACTAGCGACGAGGGTCTTAATTTTAATTCTTAAGTGGTCAGATATCAAATGATTCTAGACATGACAATGTGATTCTGCCAGAGTCTACTATGTGGTTGAAGAAGCATCTGATTTGTATGGCTTGGATAAGGGGAAATAAATGACTCTAAATCTCCTTCCTGGTCCAGCGTTTGTTCTCCCAATCTCCTGCAACACTGATATCTGCATTTGCCAGTATAATGTCCCCTTTTATGCTTGGTGCTGCTTTCACCCTGTTCTGATGTCTCTTCACTCTTGAGGGGTATGAGTGGGGAGGGTTCTAGAGGGGAACCCTAAAGATTTTTCTTAATTGCTGTATTTTTATGCAAATAATGCATGCCTTCTACATTTGTTTGCCAACTGTGCATCCCACCCCCCAGTTATTTTCATAAGCAGCACTATGCCAATTTTTTTTACATGTTACTGTAAAAAATCAACATAGTACTGTTATGGAAATAAATACTTCGTGGGGCGTGGGGAGAGGCCTGGCTGGCAAACAAATGTAAAAGGCATGCATTATTTCCATAAAAATGCAGCACTCTGAGCCTGCCAATGCATTAAAAAGTTCAATTCTTCCAGGACCTGATCGTTTTGTAACAACAGAGCACTTTAGAATATCTGTCCACCATAGACTAAGAAGTCTATATTACATTTTTAAAAACTTTATTGTGTTTTAGGTGACAATTTACATAGGAAATTGGTTCCTGCTCAGCAATTTCTATACATACTGTTCAGTGTCGTGGGAGAAAAACATGGAACAGGACTTAAATTCTTAAGAAGTCCAGGCTTACTGGGCCAGTTGAGACTAGAGGACTAGAGGACCATTGCCCTGAGATACTCTTTAAACCTTGAACTGAAACTATCCGCTGAGGCCACCTTTTAGTGAAATAACAGATTGGCACACAAAATAAAGGATATCATCCATGAGTACGTTGCGCCGTTAAAAAACCACCTATACGAGACCAAAAGGTCAACAATTACTCTAAAGCAAAGATGAGAAGATAAGGAGGCAGGGAAACTAGAGCAGTACAAACAGAACAAACAGAAAGCAATTAAAGAAAATGTTGACACATTGTGGAAAATGTAACTAACGTCACTGAACAATTTACATGACGTTGTCAAAGGAGAACCTAATTTGCTGTATAAAATTTCACCAAAACCACAATAAAATATTATTTAAAAAAGAAGAGTAAAGGAAAAAAAAAATCAACATTTTACTAGAGGATGGTTTCTACAGGCTGTATGCCATATTTTATCAACTCTAAGATGTACCATGATTTTATGCGCACCAAAGAAAGACAACATGCTACCAATTACCATGTGACACAGTGGTTTATTATGGCATCGATTGCGATCTTCAGAGATGTTAACATTTTAAAAAAAGAAAGTTTGACTCAAAATCCCTACAGTGTGGTAGATCACATCATTGAGTCCTCACAGATAATTGTAATTGTCTCCAATTGTTTAGGTGAATAGTCTAAGGATCAGAGGATGAAAAGGTCGTGGCCGTAGTCACACAGCGAGTAGCAAGAGGGTGGATGTGAACCTAGAGGTATCTGACACCAGAGGGTGTGTAATTATCTAGTCCTGTGTGCTTCCTCCTAGGAAGACGTTGTACATCCCACAGGTTTTATAACAGTGTAAGGAAATATTTCCAGGCTTCTTTGTGCAGTTCTGGGGAAGTGCAAATAGTTTACTTGCTTGGCTGCCAACTGAAAGGTTGGAGATTCCAGTATACCCAGAGGCATCTCGACAGCAAAGCCTGGTGATCTACTTCTGAAAAATCAGTCATTGAAAATCCTACGGAGCACAGTTCTACTCTGATACACATGGTGTCCCTTGACTCAGAACTGACTTGACAGCAGCTGGTTTTGTGCAGGGTGCAGGGGGTGTCCTGGGCCTTCCCTGGCTAATGCATCTTGCAGCCAACTGTTCTAGAGAAGGCTGCCCCTGTCTCTGGCCTCCCCCAATGCTGGGGACTGGAAATCCCATAGGAAGAATCAACCAGGGAACTTAAACAGTGCCAGAAGTTCTTGGAAGGAAAATGATCTGGTAATTTTGTTGACATTGGGATCTATCTTTTATTTCGGGAGTTAAAATAAGCCTCTGGGTGATAAATTTTGGGCCTGATTACTCCGGTTTTCACAGGGGAGTCTATTGAAGGATTAAATAAAGGTGAATGCAACTGGTATCATGCCAGTTCCAGAAATTTAGAGCAATTTGTTGAAAAAAGAAAAATAAAAAGTGGAAATCACCCTATCTTCCAGCAGTACCAAAATCTCCAGAAGGCATCTGAGTCATCAGAAAGTCAGGGTTTCAAAACTCTGACTCTGCTTTTCATTCCTGGGACGCCAAATGGGAATAGTTCCTCTCTGTGCCTGACTGTAGGCCTGAAGTCCCCAGAGGACCTGCACAGGGGCCGCCCCAAGCCAGTTAGTGTCAACTCCACGCCAGTCCTAGCCCAATGAGATCAGGTGTGAAGACAAGTCTAGGTCATGAGGAGGTGAGGCTGCTCCAGCCAGAAGAGTTTCACTCTTGATCTTCACTCAGTAACTCAACACCTTGTGAAATAACAATGTTTATAATAAAGATATCATTTATTGAACAAATATCCTGTATGCCAGGCACAGAGCTAAGCACCTTAGGTGTTTTACCTCATTTGACCTGCATCAGGTACTTGTACATTACATATGAGAAAACTGAGGCAGAGAGGTTATGTAACTTGACTATAATCACATGGCTTGTTAGTGGAAGAACTAGGATTTGAACCTAGACAATACTGTGTCTAGAGTTCCCGCTCTTAGATAGCATATTATACAGTAGGAGATAGATAGATGATAGATAGATAGCTGCTGTCAAATCGACTCTGACTTATGGCAACAGAAAGGAATGTTGCCCAGTCCTGTGTCATTTTCATGATCACTCGCATGCCCAAGTCCATCATTGTAGCTGTAGTGCCAATCCATCTTACCAAGGGTATCTCTCACCCTTGCTGGCCCTCCACTTCACCAGAGATAATGTCTTCTTCCAGTGATTAATCCCTCTTGATGATGTGTTCAAAGCAAGCGAGTCAGAAAGTGTTCTGTTGTGATCCATGGGGTTTTCACTGGCTAATTTTCACAAGTAGAACACTAGGCCTTTTTTCCTAGTCTGTCTTAGTCTGGAAGCACCACCAAAACCTGTTCAGCATTATAGCAACATGCAGACCACCACTGACAGATGGGTGGTGGCTGCACATGAGGTGCATTGGTCAGGAATTGAACCCAGAACTCCCACATAGAAGGTGAAAATTCTACCACCAAACCACCAATGCCCCCTAAAGTTGTTCTTTAGGCATCAAATATTTTAAGGGTAAAAGTGAGGTCCTTAAACCCAACTGCTGCTCTGCTTAAAATATGGGATATAATAAGATTATGTATGTGGCAGCTTTTAGAAAATCATAAACCAGTACAAAATTTTTGGTGGTTTTATCATGACAGTGACATATTTAGGTAATTAAACTATTAAAAAATATAAAACTAGAAAAATAACTTCTGTTATTTTATGAAATAGCCGGTTTAACAGAAGAGCACAAGGCTAGAATGGAGATGGAGAGTCTAAGGGGTTTTGGAGGGAGAGACAGCCTCTTTCTGCTTCCATATCTAGTTTTTTTCTGGGTCCTGTTCATTCAAATTCCTTAAGACCTCTCAAATCCAAATGCTTCTCTCCACCACCACTACCACTCACCTGGGTCGGGCCACGACCATCTCTCACCACCACGGCTGCTATGCCACCTAACAGCCCACACTTGCCTCTTTTGAATCCATTCTTCATACAGTAGTCACAGAGGTCTTTTCTACTAGAACTATCACAGTTAGAAAGTCTCAGTGGCTCCACAGTACCTGAGAATGAAGATCACCTTGTCATAGTGGCCCCTGGAACACCCTAGCTGGCCCCTGCCTCTTTCCTCAGTGCTCTTTTCCTTCCACGTTTTGTGCCAACTCTACCGAACTGTTTTTAGTCCCAGAGTTCACTTTTTCTCCTCTGAGCCCTCCTGCGTGCCATTCCCTCTGTCTGGAACACCCTCCCCTTCCTTTTCTCTTCCAGAACTTTTCACCTAGCCAACTCCTATTCCTCCTTCCCGTCTTGGCCTGGGAGGCACTCCTTGACCTGTGCTCAAACAAACGTGCCCAGACCCCTCTGCTCTCTGCAGCCTGGGCCTCCCTATGGACCCACCATGCTGTGGTGAGAACAGCACCTCTACCACTGCAGAACAGTGCCCACCGGATCATTTCTGCGTCTCTCAGAACATTGTGTCCTTGGCACACAGTGCAGTCACAATGAACACCTACTGAAGAAATGAAAAATTTGTAATACTGCTTTTTATTTACATTCAAGTAATCATTCTTTTCCTGGACATGCCAGCATTATTACCCTTATGTTGTAATTAGGCTACCAGAGTGAGGGCAGAGAGTGGTTGTTGAGTAACTGCACTGAGTAGAAAAGAAATGGGGGGGGGGGGGAAGGACGCATGTCTGTATTAACAGTTAGCATTTCCTGAGTGCTTGTTGTATGACAGAGACAGTACCAAGCACTTTAAGGCATTATCACATTCAATCTGTGAAGCTGGTACGGTTATTATCCCATCTCAGTGGGGAAACATTGTTCAGAAGACTTAAGTGCTTTGTTCCAGAATCACAAGCCTGGTAAGGAGGAAGTTAGAATCATATTCAGGGATGTCAATTCCAAAGCCCACAGTCTTAAGCATTTCACAGGAAATTGATTTCCTGATGCAAAATTAATTTAACTGAGAAAATTCCTGAGAGCAAGTAAGTGTGTATGTGTGGGATGGGAAGTATGCAGGGAGGAAGACCAGGGAGAGAAACAAATTAAGAAAGAAAACAGTAAAAATGATACAAGGGACCTAAAATTCCAGTTAATAACCAAAAGGTGGCATCACCAGCACTGGGTAGCTTGGTTGCTGCCTAGCATGGTAATGAGGGTGGGTTGATACGTCCTGTGGATGAGGAAGAATTGTTTTAATACAGATGTTGGTAATTGCCTATCAGGGAGTATTTGGCATAAAATATATGTGCAAAAATGGATCAGTACCTCAAGTTTCAAGGAATCCATAGCCTATTTTAGCAGAAGTCAGTTATCAAGGTAGAGTTCGTGGAACTGGGTGTGGGTCTTGAATGACATGAAACAATTGAATAGGTAGAAAGGAAGGATAAGGGCATTTTAAATGAGCGCAGCATGTCTTGCCTTATCCCCATTACCCAGCCATCTTTCTTCGGTGGTCTCATTGTTCTTTGTCTCTTTATCAAGTTACAACACTTGTCATGTCATATTGGAATTTTCTCTTTACCCATCTATGTTCCACACTTGACTGTAAGATCCTTGAGGAAAAGGACTGTGTCTTAGACAAATTAACATTGGACACGTGGTCATAAAAGAGCCTGTTTCATTCTCCGAACCGTCCTGTGTTCCATGATCAGCTGCAGAGATGAGAATTAAGAGGAATATGAGGTTCCTAAACTTGCTACAACAGCTACCACATTTTCCCTGGCCTGCCCCATTGAGCAGACCTTGGCTATGAGCAGGGAGCACACTTAGATAATAAAGATGATAGTTCTGCTGCTAATGCTGTGAGAATCTTGCGCTTGGCTCAGTAACACACACCTGTGGTTCTTCAGGGGTGATGAGCTTAGGTCCTGGAGAAGCTGCTCTCCCTCCTGGTGGCTTCACTGGCCCTACGGGGCTACAGTTGTCAGCACCCAGAGAGGGAGGGGCAGAGACAGAGTTTGGGAATTCTACAGCGAGTACTGGGAAATGCAGTTATACAAAATGACCAGAACATCATCAGATCCTAATGGCATTATCTCCAAATATCTCAATGCTTCTGGCTTCTGTTGGTAGAGCTGGGCAGATCTGATTCTGAGCAAGTCATTTTAAGTGGATTCCTAAAGGTAAGACTCCACTTGTCCTATTTCCTGGCAATGGAAGAGAAGCCAGCCTTTTCTTATCCTTGGAGAACTTTAAACACAGATGTCTGCTGTTTGGACATTAACTGAGCACCTTCCTGCCTAATGTTGCTTTGTAAGGGCTATGGAGTTGGAGAGCAAGCTGGGGAGAGTAAAAGGATCTTACTGGTTGGAAACTAGTGCCCTCCTTTTCTTAAGGAGTAAGGAGGCATTATTCCACAGCCAGGAATTCTCTTCACTCCCCATCTCTGATCCTCACTTCCCTTATCTGTAAAATGGGAATCTGATACCAATTGCCATTGAGTTGATTCTGACTTACGGCAACCTTATGTACAACAGAAGAAAACATTGCCCCGTCCTGTGTCATCCTCACAATTGCCAGCATGTTCAAGTCCATTGTTGCCGCTATTGTAAAAATCCATCTTACGAAGGGTCTCCCTTGCTCTTGATGGCCCCTACTTCACCAAACATTATGTCCTCCTCCAACAATTGATCCCTCTTAATGATGTGTCCAAAGCAAGTGAGTCAGATAATGTTCTGTCGGGAACCATAAAGTTTTCATTGTCTAATTTTCAGAAGTAAATTGCTAGGCCTTACTCTCTAGGCTGGTAGCTCTGCTGATACTTGTCCACCATGGGTGACCCTGCTGATATTTAAAATGCCAGTGACATAGCTTCCAGCATCACAACAACAGGCAAGCTACCACCAGTATGACAAACTGACAGGCAGGTTGTGGAAAATGGGGATACTCATGGTTATTATCTGTCAATCCTGTGGTGAGGATTGAATTAAAATGTATGTGTAAAGCTCACACCACAGGGCTTAACACGTGGCTGGCCCTTGGTAAATAAGAGTTATTATTATTCTCCTTCCATGCTGTGGTCTTCTGCTTTCACACAAGTGTTATGAGTAAGATTACCAACTATTTTATGGCCCTGCCTTGGGATCTTCCCTGGATTTGTGAAGCAATATTAAGCTGTTGCTACAGCTAGGTTTCAAATACATCTCCCAGGAGATGAAGCAGGGCACCGTGTGTCTGCTACAAAGGCCTGAGACCCAAACAGGAATGAGAAATCAGACAATGGAGCATGCTTTCCTGAGTGTTGTTGAGGAACCCATGCTGCCTCCAGAGAGGCGTGCTTAGAACAACTCGCTAATGAACCAGGCTTCCCTCACAAGCCCTGGGTCCACATTATCCCTGCCCAGGGCACTGGCCTTCTTAAGTCACTTGAAGGAATTCGTTCTTTCAAATGATCCTTCACAATCAGAATCCATTTTTCTACATGCAAAATTCATTATTGGAACTGAAGATCCGGGGGAGGAAGAGATGTGACCCTTTAGCAGAGCCCCTCGACCTCCCAGAAGCCAAATCTGGGCACCCCGTTCTGAAGCTAAAATTGTATTAGTACCTTCTGCCTAAAAAAAACATGATTTGTACGTTTCTGTGCTTTCACTTTTTCTAAAATAATTTTGCTTTCCTTTTATAATCAGAAAAAAAAAAAAAAAAAAAAAACCCAAACACAGTTTCTTTAAATATAGGAATTAATGAGCTAGTCAAACTTACTGAAGCATTTTCATGGATATAATTTCACTTTTTTTCTAAACAGCCTGTGAAGCCAGAAAGGCAGATGGTTTCATTACAAAGATGGAGGTGGGGATGGAGGTGACAGGCGTTCAAAATTGTATAGATAATCAGGGGTGGAAGCCAGCACTGCCCGAGACTGTTTTTCCTCATAATGTTTTCATCACAGTATTTTTCCCCCAATTCATTCAATAAACACATACGAAGCCTCGGCAGCAACTGAGGCAACATGAAAAGCAGTTGGAGATTCCAGGGATGGAGACGGTAGTGCCTGTCCCCCAGGCCTTCATTCCCTGGTGGAGGTGAATGTGAGAGACTGACAAAGGAAATGTCAATGCAGTGTGATGGGGAGCAGCCTGAACAAAGTGCTGGGAGTACTTGGAGGACGGAGTGACTAATCCCATGGCAGGGGCGGGGGATGATCAGAAAAAGTTACAGAGAGGAGGTGACATTTAAATGGCAACATGCAGTCGAGCATGCAAGGGAGGAGCCCAGGCTCCCAAGCTTGGCAAACCTTAAAGGAAATCCAACCTCTACTCCTCATGCCTGGGAGACTCTGAACAAATTACTTATCTTTCTACACACCTCAATTTACTCATCTGGAAAATGAGGATAATCATAAATTACCTTATGATTTTTTTTTTTGAGGAACAAATGAGACAATACAAATAAAACATTTCGTTTATTACTTAGCCCACAGTATAACTTCAAGGAGCTAAACTATAGCCTTTATTATCAATATTAATGGTAATATTATTTTTTAATCTAAAAAAAATTATTGCCCATCGTGGATAAGTAATGAAAGAGTGTCTCCTCCGGTAGAGGGAACAGCATGTGCAAAGTCATGGATACGTCATAGTGTCTGAATTTTTGGAAAGTAGCAAGGAGATGGGTGTCGGAGAAAGTAGGGAGATGGGAGTTGGGAGGTGTGGAGGAGATGGGTGTCGGGAAAAGTAGGGAGATGGGTGTTGGGAGGTGTGGAGGAGATGGGTGTCGGGGAAAGTGGAGTGGCAGGAGTTAGTGGATAAGGACTACGTTGGAGTCAGATTATGAGGAGCTTGTTTGCTGTGGAAGGAACTTTTTTGCTTCAAGACAGTGGTGGGTGCAATTAGAGGTACAGAAGTCAGGGGATGACATGGCCACATGTGTGTGTCAGAGAGACCCCTAAGGCAGCCGTGAGGGGCTGGATTGGGAGGGCTTGAGGACTGTAAGAGAAAGTAGAATTTGAAGTTCATTGCAGTGATCCATGTGGAAGAGATAAGGGCTGACGATGTTGAGTCTCTCAATTCAATTAAACAAAGACTTATTGAATTTGGGACTTTCCTAAATGAGGAAAGCAGCTCCTACTCTCAGGGAGCTTAAAATCTAGTGGGGGAAAGATCACAAGGATAGCACTAGGAGGATTAAAAGGAGGGGTGGTGACACCAGGTGAGTCAGAGAAGGACACCTGCTGATTGTCTGAATTCCCCCACTGGACCGTAGACTCTGTGAGGCCAGGGCTGTGTCTGCAGTTTTCTCTCAGTGTCTTTGGCACCTGGCCGGGCACAGAGAAGCGGCTCAATAACTGTTTATGGAAAAAAGTGATATGGACTGAGGTTCATCAGAGAAGTTTTCTTGGAGCTGGTGGATGCATATTTGTGGAGAAGAGGGAGGGATCCAATCCAGGAAAGAAACTCTAGGTCAGTAATCTGAGTTTAGAGGTCCCCGGGTGGCACAAACAGTTTGCACCTACCTAGTTACCTATAGGTTGGAGGTTCAAACCCACCCAGTGTGGCTGTGGAAGAAAGACCTGGAAGTCTCTTTCCATAAAGATTAAAGCCCGGAAGACTCTATGGAACAGTTCTACTCTGTAACACACGGAGTCGCCATAAATTGGAATCAACTCAACGGCAACAAATTTATTCTGAGTTTGTGAATGTGCTTGTTCCTGTTTTTGCATGCTTTGGTTTTGCCCTCTTTAATTCCTAGTTTTCAGCTACAGAAGGTATATTATTTTTATCCTGACAAACAAACATACGCAATGACAGCAACAAATAAATCCTTGTCTCCTTCATCCCCCAAACATTATTTCGGCATGTGGGATTGGGTTCCAGCTGGGAAGAAAGTTGTGTGGATCATTCTCGATTTCAGCAATTAGAATGGCTCACAAGAGAAAGGGCTTTTCTGTCAGCAAAAGCAGGCTATCACAGTATTGCACGTGCTACCTGGGAAACGAAGCCATAGAGGTCACCGTGTTTAATGGATGATTAAACATATATCTATTGAGGTCTTGCCAGGAGAAAAAAAAATACAAGTTTCATTTGGATGGAATGTAATATAATATAGTCATGGATTCTGAGAATCTGTGAAAGCCGTTCATAATAATAAAGCTTTTATTTGCTTTGGACCAAATAATCCTATGGTGTGATTTTATTGTCTTTTTATTTTGTGGTTTAAACCAAGGCAAAATGCTTTGCTCAAAATGATTATTTAGTCAGACAGACCCTATCTCCTTTAAATTGCATCTTGTCTGAAATGGACTTGGTCACATGTAATAAATTCTGGCATTTTAATGGAAACATTATGGCAAAAATAGTTAACAATCTGCTTTAATTTCAAAACTCATTTTCTCTTTCATACAGTCAGGCAGTATCTCGGTAAAATGTGTAAAATGCATTGGGATTTAATTATGGTGGCAATTTGTTCTGAAACAAGGTTAAGCTGGGCTGTCAGTAGTCAGGATAAAGGGGCTGGGGTGGTGGTTGGGGAGAACAGTAGTGACTTAATGTTCCTGGGTCTTGAATGCCCTATGGACCAGAATGGAGTTAGAAGCCTTGGCACATAGCTGCTAAAGGTCTGAATCTGTGGAAGACTGGGTGCTCTTGGGAACACAAATCGAGACTGTATACACCAGTGGAGACATCCTCATGTGAGGACTGATGGAAAAGAGAAAACTGGACATCTGTTTCTTAGGGTCTTATCACTGGATCCAATTCATTTATTAATTTTTTCCTGCAACAGATATTTTAATGCTACTGTGCTAAGTGCTGCAAATACAAAGGCAAGCAAAAATAAGCAATTTTCTTACCTTAGGTAGGTAATAGGCCAGTGACCGGGAAATGCATTCCTCAAAAAATGGCACAAATATATGTATGAGGGCTACAGTGCCAAGAACTCTGATGGAGAGGTCTGTGGCGCCAGGTGAGTGGGTGAGATTATTTGGTGTGGTCTGGGCAATGGTGGTGGTAGTCTTGGAAGGCATTGCCTGGGAAGCCCCAGTGGAGGTGGAAACTGAGCAGAGAGGGTAGTGTGGTGGAGAGTGTTCCAGACAGAAGGCACAGTGTACACAGACCCTTTTGTGTGTGTGTGTGGTAGGGGGCAGGGATTGTTAGCATCATGGGTTCAAGGAACCCAAGGAGGCTCCGTGTGACTGCAGAGCAGACAGTGAAAGGGCTTGCGCTGGGAGAGTCAATGGGAGAGGCCGTGGGGCCAGGCCATGCAAAGTCGTCTAAGTCATGGTCACAAGCCTAGTTTTACTTCCTAAGTTTATTGGGAAGCCATTGAATGGTTTTAAGCCAGAGAGTGACATGATTTGGATGGAAATTTTGCTATGATTGTTCTAGCTGCCATGGAGGATGAATTGGATGGGGAATGGAGTGGATGTGGGGAGACCAATTAGGACAGTCTTGTTGGAGGCCAGGCGAGAGACGAACATGACCTCGGACAGGATAACAGTAGTGGACACTTGCCTTGGAACCTGGCTTAGTCTGCAATGAAAAAACCAAGCTCTGTGTTTTCCAGGAGTTATCTCTCTGTTCTTCAGGGCTGGAGGGTTCTGTAGGAGGCAGGAAGAAATCATATATTTGGGAAACCTCCGGAGTAGGGGTGGTGAGATGTGATCAATAGGAATTTAGGCTGTAAATTGGTTAAAATAAGATGGGAGGCAGTTGAGTTGAAAGTACCCAAAAGAGTATTAGGATCATTTAGCCAGTCAAGGGTTTGCACGAAATGTGAACAGTGTTGGATTTGTCCCCAGTTCTTTTTATTGCAAGCAAAGCTCGATGGGTATAATGATCATAAAACATCTATGTTTCATGAAAGTTAAAAAAAGAAATATGTTTTGAGCATGAGGCAAGTTGCCTGGAGCAGCTTAAAATTAGAGCCTTTTCAAGTGAAAGTTACATTGAAGCAAAAATTGTACCTGTAGGCAAGAAGGGGTTTCAAGTCTATCCTCAAAGATCCTTGGATTCTTGGTGCCCAGCCCCTCTGGCATTCTGCCTGCCAAACACATCACTCCTAACACTCACTTGCCACCTGATTTCTGCAAACCTTTGAGTAAATCATTAATCTTACTTAATTGCCTCATGCTTAAAAGGGAGGGGACCTGGCTCTTCCAGGCCCTTTCACCTTTAGGGTATGTGATTACGCACTGCAGGAATCCTTCATCCCCCAGCATTAGGCTGTGTTTCATATGCCATGTGTTCTTCTGAATCGCTGAGGACTTTGTTGTTCAATCATGGTTTCTGGTGGTTCTACTAAGGCCAGGAAGAATTCATTCCTTATCCATCCCATTATCTGCCCCGAGAAAATCTTAAACCTGTTTCCACAGGGTTCTGAAAACCACTGCAGCCTCTTGAAGACATCTTCTGCCCCCCTCCCGGTTTACTTCAACTGGCAAATGAATGAATAGGCCTTTGTTGAGCCCCTGTCCTGGGCTTTCATTCAATTAATTGTCAGGACACCTTGTAAGGCAGGGATCGTGCTCAGCACTGTTGCAGTAGAGGTGGTGTGCCATTGAGTCGATTATAACTCCTAGTGACCCTATAGGACAGGTAGAACTGCCCCATACGGTTTCCAAGGCTGTAATCTTTACTAGAGCAGATCACCAGGTCTCTTCTCCCACAGAGTGACTGGTAGGCTTGATCTTCCGACCTTTCGGTAAGCAGCCTTTTGGTTAGCAGCCGAGTGCTTAACCATTGAGCCCTTTGCTCAGCACTGGAAACGAGGAATTGAGTCTCAGAGAAGTTTAAGTAACTTGCCCAAGGTCACTCAGCAAAGAGATCATGGCAGAATGGTGTCAAACCCAAGACTTTTGATTCTGTGTCCAGGGTGGTCGTGCGTGTGTGTGTGTGTGTGTGTGTGTGTGTGTGTGTGTGTGTGTGTGTGTGTGTTTCCTTTCTGAATTGGACTCTGATAAAGTGAGAGCCTCTCACTCTAGGTGTAAACAAGTTTTAGCTGGTTCCTGGCCCAAGCAGGAAAATATACATTGAATCACATGATGGGAAAGTTGTCTTCTTTTCAGTTCTCTCTCAAGCATCCTGCTTAGTGAAGTAGAAAATATGTTTAGTGTTAATGTGGCTTTAGCACGTGTTGGATATTTGTTAATCTCCCTTTGACAAAGAGAGTTGGTCTCTGGCTTAGTGCCTTCAACACCCTAGCAAGAACTTAATAAAATATTTTGATTTCATCTTCTATTTATGGAATATGATATTCATTTTCCTTGTGGTGATATACTGTTGCTCTTTAAGGGAAAATATAAATAAATTATAGTTCAGGTGTTGTTATTGTCATTCTGTGCTGCTGAGTTGATTCACGACTCACAGTGACCCTGTAGGACAGAGCAGAACTGCCCAATAGGGGTTCCTAGGTTGAAATCTTTACAAAAGCAGAGCTCAAGATCTTTTCTCTTGTGGAGCCTCTGGTGGTTTCGAACCGCCGACCTTTTGGTTAGCAGCCAAGTGCTTAACCATTGTGCAACCAGTACTCCTTAGTTCTGGTGTAAGGGTATAATAATAAAAATCATAAATATGTATCCATCTGAATGAAGCTGGGATCTGCTCCATTGACTCACGTGGCCTTCCTCACTCTCAGGACACACATGACTTCTCATGATCATTGTGGCACTAAGTTCTGAAGCTGTTCCTTGTTTCCCTGGGACATATGTAGAAGCAATTATGATGAGAACCATCCCTTCCCTTAGGGCCATTGAGACCCCCTTCTTAAAGTTAAAATTTTACAACCCAAGTATACCCAAGCTAGTAATGGAGTCTAAAAACCTAGGAAAAATATGTAAGTTTATTGCAAAAGATAATATCCCATTTAAAACAGTTTAGAAATTTACAAAACCTTACATTAATACATCGTCTTTAAGAAGGTGCTCTATAGATGAGCTGGTGTTAAGTTCCAAGTATAGTGAGTATGCATTTTTTTAATAACTACAGAGAAAGCAGCTACATAAATTCCCGCAACTTAAGTTGATATTTCATTTTTTTTTTCATTCCATTTTATAAAAGTAATGTTTACTAAATTAATCTCTCTCCATAAAACCGTATAACCTCAAGTATTTCTGTAGAATATCATGGCAGATGTTACATAATATTTTACAAAGAAGAAGCAATTTTCACATGAGTAGTGAGTATGGAGTTTTGGTATATGTATGTGTGTTTTGTTAAACAGAGATGGTCGTTTTTGTTCAGCAGGAAGGTGTTTACCAAATCCTTTTCCCCCAAAACAATTTTAAATGTTCAACTTTCCCAGTTGCCAGTCTGTGGCCCAAGCAATGCCGTGTTGTGCTTTGGTATAGAATCATTATAGCCTCGTTTGGTTCTATTTCTAGAAATGTCAATTTTTTCCAATGTAGATTTCATTTAACTCCATTGAAGGTTTATCTGAGGCCCTCAGCGTACATGGATGACTACAGCAACTTTTTAATTATCAAAGCGTATGTTGCCACGTTTGGTCTGTTATCTCAGACATCTCTTCATTATTCCAAGCTAACTTTGGCAGATGATTCAGCTCAGCTCTGTTCAGGTCAGTTCATCTCGTGTTGGAATGTGCTAAAGCTTATAAAGTGGATAGGGCAGGTGTTCTTACCCTGTTTGGGAATGGACAAACAGGCCCTGAAAGTTTTAGCAAGTTGGCCAAGGTTAGTGGAAAAGACTGCTGTTTTGCTTGGGTCTCTTAATTCCGGGAACAGCATTCTCTTTGTTCTAGCATGCTGCCCAAGAATCTAAATTCATTTGAAAATTAGTGTAAGCAGATTAAGATGGAAGCTCTACTACAAGATGAAATTATATCGTAGAACCCAAATGATTTGCTTTATTGGATTATCCTCTGTGCTGTTCTTTTCCATTTCTGGGGCCAACGGAGAGTTGATTGTATGGATACAGAAAGGAAGATCTATGGCTTTTAGCCAGTGGTAGTGTATCTTATGGAAATGTGGCTTCCTAAGTATGACAAGTGTATTTATCTTAATTCTAACTTGACGTTATGTATGCCGCTCTCGTTTTGTGGGTTTAAACATTACACTAGAAACAGAACAAGAACATCTTGAATGACATTCCGAGACTTAAATAGTGCAAGCCGAGATTCCTTGCCAAGTTTCCTTCTCGGTCTCACTGAAATAGCTTTGTGCACTGCAGAGCTGTGACAAGGGAAGGTGAAACTATTGGAGTGGTTTGCTCAAATGCTCTCAATTTGCAGTGGATTACATACATCCTACTTACACACGGGATGCTGAACTCTGCAAAGAACCTAATGCAGATACTGGATCTTCAGAAAAGGGGATTCTGAAATGCCTTCTTCATTTAATACATGCTTTTCTGTCAGCATCAATCCATCCACAGACTGGTAGAGAATTTGTATTAAGAAGAGTCTGAACCTTGCTATTTTACCCCTCACCCCCAAGAGTATGTAGCGATTACTTAATTTTATTCCTTCAGTAGTTTGTTCAGCCATGCAAGTTTGACGGGACCTCTGTGTATAGGGTCTTGTCAAAAGAATGAGACAGACCTTAAAAGAATTCAGACTTTGGGGAAGAAAGGTCTTTAATACTAAAGTGAAAAAATGTATGTATATATATCCTCATCCCCAGTTCTGCTGCTGCTTCTGCTTCAATCAGATGACCATAGTCTGCTCACCAGGAAGGGAGACTGTGTGATTAATATATGTTTGAACCTATCTACAAGGCTGCTGCAGGAGAATGCGTGGAAGGAAAGGATGAGAACCGGTGTTGTGTTTTTTCCGACCTTATTTATTCTACTGATAAGATGTAACTGATAGGCTGCTGGACGTCATGGTCTTTAATGTTGCAGATAAACCAACTGTGGAATCTTAAAGTTCAAACTCAAGCCAGATTCCACACTGTTGCCAGGCAGTCTCAGTTCCCAGAGGTGTGATGGTTTAGGGCGGGCACTGGAGCAGCTACAACTGTGGAAATCCTCTTAAAATTTCAACCACAGCCCTTACTGATTAAAACCACGCAGGGAAGCCACACTGTCAATTCTTTATACCCTGGGGTGACCTAACTTTGGGGCAAACAGTAAGGCCCCACAGCATGACAGGACAAGTCCTTGATTTGGGATCAAGGAGCTAATTAAAAATGGCCTCAACACACCACAGTGATCTTGCATTTTTATGCCCTGCCCACTTCTGTTGTGCTTATGTATGTTGATATCTTAGTAAACTGCCAGTTTGTTTATTTATCTACTTGGTCTGGGGTATCTGTGTATAACCCTCTTCTATCTTCCTGCTCTGCACAGCACTTTTATTTTCTTTTGGGTTGATGAACCTACTATGGGAAGCAAGTGCTTAGCGTTATGGAGGTGCTGGAAAGTGCGGTAGCGAGTTTTGCTCGCGGTAGAAATCTGGGCCTGCAAACCAAGATTATGCCTGGCTGTGTGTGACAGGGAAGCTTGGTCACTCTAGTGTCCGTGAAGTCCTCAGCAAGCAGTGGCACTCACTCAGGTAAGGCTGGCGTCAGGTCTCCAGCAGCGGCTATACCAGCCCCGAGCCTTTCCTGATTTGCAAGGTCAAGTGGCTCACACCCTCGAGACTTTGCCGAGATGCAGAGAAAGCTTGAGAGCAGTGGTTTTCCCAAGTCAGGGAGGCCATTTGGCGAGGGCAGAGAGCATGGTTCCAACCAGCTCAGATCCACCAGAAGCACTTCTTCTTCACCTTCTTGGTTTTCCGCCTGAAGTCCTGTTTCTCAGGAACCGGGGGTTCTACTGGGGACTTCGGTCGGGAAGAGGCTTCCTCAACAGGTTCCGCTTCCTCCAGACTCTGTAGAACTTCATGGAACCTGCCTTCCTGCTGCCGGAAATCATATTCTACACTGAAAAACACAGAGAGGAAGAATGGAAAGTAAATTCAATTAGCAATACGGATTTAGCATCACCAAGTGCCCAGTTAGACAGGAAGTGCTGGGCTGACATGAAAGAGCAAGGGCTTTGGGTTCTAGTCCCAGATCCTTAGTTACAGACTGGCTATGTGACCTTGGGAAAGTTATATCATCTCTCTGAACCTCCATTTCCTCATTGACTGAATTGGCACCTGCAATGCCTTCCTCATGAGGCATGTAACATGGTAATCTGATGGTAGATGTTCAGTATATATTGCCTCCCATCTTTCTCTTATATTTATTCAATGCTTTAGATTTTTAAATCCTCTTAATTTTTAACATTTTTTGCTTGTTATGCATGAGAGATGTCTCATTATACAAGATTCAGGTAATACAGAGGAATATACAACCAAACGTGACAGATCCCTTTGCCTCAGCCATTCCCACTTCACTCTGCAAGGGTGACCACCCTCAAGAGTTTGGTATTTAAGTGGTTCCAGGCCTTTCAGTACATTTATATACATATATATGTGCATAGGAACATTTCGTTTTTCTTGTATAAACTTTTCCTAAACTTATACATCCTGCAGAAGGGTAGTCAGAGTTGTGACTAAGTACACAGGCTCTGGACCCCAGGGTTCAAATCTAGCCTCCTCCATTCATAAGCTGTGTGTGTATGATATTAGGTAAGTTCCTTCACTCTTCAGTGCCTCAGTTTCCTGATCTGTAAAATGGGGACAGCAATAGCACCTATCTCAAAGGCTTTCTTTGGAATTAATATGTGTAGAACGAGTGTCTTAGTCATCTAGTGCCGCTATAACAGAAATACCACAAGTGGATGGCTTTACAAAGAGAAGTTTATTCTCTCACAGTCTGGTAGGCTACAAGTCCAAATTCAGGGCATCAGCTCCAGGGGAACGCTTTCTCTGTCGACTCTGGAGGAAAGTCCATGTCATCAGTCTTCCTTTGGTCTGGGAGCTTCTCTGCGTAGGAACCTCAGGTCCAAAGGATGTGCTCTGCTCCCGGCACTACTTTCTTGGTGGTATGAGGTTCCCCTGTGTCTCTGCTTGCTTCTGTCTTTTATATCTCAAAAGAGATTGGATTAAGACGCTATCTTATCTTGTAAACCTCATCAGCGTAACTTCATCAAAGTGATAGGATTTAGAACACATAAGGAGATCACATATAACCTCATCATAGTGGTAGAGTTTACAACACATAAGGAAATCACATCAGATTACACAATCATACAATACTGGGAATCATGACCTAGCCAAGTTGCTACACACATTTTATGGGGGACACAATTCAATCCATGACAGCAAGATAATATAAATGAAATACTTAGAGCAGTGCCTGGCACAAAGTCAGCCCTCCAAATGTGTTAGCCCCTATTCCTGTTGTTATTATCATCATTAGCATTAGTACCTCAAATATATAATGCCTGGTTGTTTGACTTGCTTCTCAACAATGCGTCTTGGAGACCTTTACCTCATAGTATTGCATAATGCAGGTCTATTTAAATACTCCCCTATGGGTAGATATTTCCTAATGTCTTTTTTTTTTTTTTTTTTTGGCTAGTTGTGTGTGTGTGTTGGAGTCAATAATATACAGACTTGATCATATTGCACTGACTACCAAAAAGGCCTGTGAGATAAACATGAAGTTGTGGGGCCCGGGGCTCCCAGAGGTTGAGGGACTTGGAGGTTGGGGCAGTGCAGAAGCTCTGGGCTGTGTGGGCTGCTGTGTGTGCTCCCCCTGGACCTCTGCCAAGGACGTCAGGCCAGTAGGCTGCAGGGACTCCCAGCCTGCCTCCTCACTCTGGCTCAGCCTCCCTGCAGAGAGCCGCTGGGCCAGAAAGAAGGAATCTTGTTAGGCAACCTTGCAGGCTGTGCTTGAGCTCCTTGTGCCCGTAATTGTCCACTCTCCTCCTAGGAGATTTACTTATGGAGGAGTTTTCAGTGCCAGGTGGCTTGTAAAAAGGCTCTTAAGCTTGCAGATACATCTGTTACCTGGTTTCATAGCAGGGCTCTCTGAAGACCCAAGGTTGAGAGAGCCAGTGTGGGAGTGCCCAGAGTACAGGAAATGCGGAGTCAGGAAAACAGTGCATTCTTCTTGTTAGCAAGGAGGGGAATGGAATGCTTCATACGGAAGATGAAACATCCCATGTCGGTGTGGGACATGGTGTGACTAGCTAAAGCTTGTATACCCAGCAAGGACTAAAAATGAGCTGTCAGTGGAGGGATACCTATCTTCTGCTACTTTCCCACATTACCTCCCTGAGACGCAGGCTCAGAGTTAGGGCTAGGGGTGATTGACACACAGCCTTGTCATTGAGCATCCTGAGATAGAAGAGCCGAGGCTGAAGAGTCTGCTCGGCAAGGTGGCCTCTTTGCAAGCCAGGCTGATGGGATCTCAGTCCTTAGTGGGTGCTGGGGAAAGGTGTCTAATTGTTTGGTTTCTGTATTTTTGATGAGCATTATCCAGATTTTCTTTTCTTTGGCTTACCTCCTTCCCCTTTCTGCTTGTCAGAATCCTCTCAACAAGGACACAGTCCTGGCTGGGTGACCTACCTAATGGATGGAACTCAGGCTGCGATCAAAGCAAAGCTCCACCACTTATTAGCTGTAAGATCTTGGGGAAGTCACTTTCCATTTTCAAGCCTCAGCATCCTCATCTGTAAAATGAGCATGGTACCTACTCACAGGATCTCCAAAAAAAAAAAGAGAGAAAACCAACAACCAGTTGCTGTTGCTGTTGAGTCGTTTCCAACTCATGGCGACCCCATGTGTGTCAGAGTAGAACTATGCTCCTCCATAGGGTTTTCAGTGGTTGATTTTTTGGAATTAGATCACCAGATCTTTCTTCCAAGGCTCTTCTGGGTGGACTTGAACCTCCAACCTTTTGTCTAGCAGCCGACTGTGTTACCCATTCTCACCACCCACAGGATCTCAGGAAATCTAAACAACTTTTTGCAGTACAGCACTCAGCACAGAGGTAGGCACAAAGTGCTCAGCCTGTCATTGACAAATGTTTATTGAGCATCTTCCATTGCCAAGCCCTGTTGTAGCTTCTGGGGAAGGAGTGATAGATTGACAGACACTAACCCTGGCCACTTGACCCTGCTAGCACAGTGCCTCTGTGGCCTCAGTAAATCCTAGCCAACATAAATTGCTATTAGAGATCTTCTAGCCAAAGTCCAAGAATTGCCAGGTCACTGGGCACAGGCATCTGTAGTCTCACATACTGAAGATTCCACTTCCAGCACACGTCACCTAGCATTGAACTTCTGTTTGTCTCTGGGGAAGGGATGGGTTTCAGTCTGCACCTACCTGGACCTCACTCTCTGCTGTGGAAACTTAGGGATATGGATTCAGAGGCTGGGAAACAGTTGTCTCCATCAACCTCTGCATTGTACCAAGGAAGAATTTAAAGTAGTGAGTTGCAAGTTCAGATTCTCATGCCTTCTAGCACTGGAAACATGCACAGTTAACAGATAGTGAAAATCTACATTCACAGCTCTCATCGCTGAAACAGACCTGTCCTTCCCCCCGAGAGAGAAAAACTGTCTTCATCCTAGAGCACCAGGTGAAGTCAAAGAGAATAGGTACCCCCTGCTCAATCTGGGTTTTTTTAATGCTGTATAGTATAGGACATTCCATCCATCTATCCATCCATCTATCCATGCATCCATCTACCCATCCGTCCGTCCGTCTGTCCACCCACCCACCCATTCATCCATTCTACTCTGGGCCTGACAACAGTGCTAGGTTCCAGAGACACAATAGTAAGCTAGACAGACTGCCCTTGTAGAACTTACTACTTGCCATCATGCAAAACAGACGATTTAACAATTACTTTCAAAATATGCTTCTTATTTGTCTCAACTACCCCTGACTACTTTCCAGCTTATCATCTATGTGCTCCTGCCAAAATATGTGGACACTAGCCTCCTTCCACTCCTCATATATGAAATTTCTCTGACTTCATGATTCAAACAAACAACAACAACAAAAACGCCCACCTGGGTTTGTCAAGACTCACAACAGTGTCCTAATACCAATTAGAAAAGTAAGGCTCTGGGTGATTCCAGAAGGTGTACAGAACTGGCAGGCCTGGGAAGAGAAGAGCCAGGAGACAGAACATAAATTCTGTCTCATCATCACCATTTGAAGTCGAGTCCAATAGAGAGGAGGGAGCAAGAGCTTTTGAGTTGGATGCTCTTAGCTACACCATTTACTAGCTGGGTGACCTTGGGCAAGTTGCTTCTCTTTCTGTGACTCAGTTAAATGTGGGGGTTATAATAGCCACCCACTGGCTATTATAGTAAGTGAAATCTCCTCACATAGGCCACTCTCCCTGCCCACTCCACTCTCCGCTAAGTCCTTTTGTCTTCGTCGCTGAGGGACTGAATGCCTCACCTCCTCGCTTATACCTTCAGCTCTTCAGTAATTGTACACCTTGCGAGCAGCATTGCTCTTCATCCTTCCCCTTCATGTACATTCAGGGAAGAATACACTCTTTGTGTTTCTATGGAGACACACAGGGGTCCATTATAATCATTGGGATTTAGGGAGCTCCCCGGCCCCCTCTTGCGAGACTGCCCCCACTGGTCTTGACAATTTAAAGGGTTTTGAAAGTGACTTTCTTTTCAAGGCCAGGCAAATAGCAGAGTATAGAGAAGCATATGCGCTTTGGTAAGAAATTGATTAATGTGTTTTAGGCCAAAGCAATTTATTAACATAAAGGAAAATTGTCAGGTTTCTTCTTATTCATCCGTTTGACAAACTACTGTTTAGTATGGACCGGAGGCGAGGGAGTGTATTTTGTTCTTCATGGCAGCTGCCTTATCAATGGGGAGGGGGCAATGTCTTCTCTCTCATCTACTTTTCATCTTTCGGCTGGGCGGAGAAGAGAAGATGCCCCCCAGCTTTCTACTTAGCCAGCTCACACTGTGTTCAGCAACCTCATGAAAAGAGGAATAAGTTGCCTCCTTGGTGAGGATTCAAGTAAACTTAGCACAGGGTTGTTTGTAGATTCTAGGGAGGGACTCTTTGACTTAGGTTTGGACCAGAGGAGTCCCTGGGTGGCACAAACAGTTAAGTGCCTTGGAAGAAGGACTGGCAATCTGCTTTCAAAAGGTCACAGCCTTGAGAACCCTGTGGAATGCAGTTCTACTCTGACACACGTGGGGTCACCATGAGTTGGAGCCGATTTGACAACAACTAACAACAAGCGTTCAGCTGCTAACCAAAAGGTCAGCAGTTTGAATCTACCAGCTGCTCTCTGGAAACCCTATAGGGCAGTTCTGCTCTGTCCTCTAAGGTCACTATGAGTCCGAATCTACTCAACGGCAGTGGGAAACCTTTCCAAAGTTACCTCCGCCTTCACTCCTATCTCTTTCCCTCCCTACTTTTCCACCCTTACCGTCTTCCACCATCTGTATTCCATATTCAGCCTGTATTCCCTCCAGGATGATAAGAAGGAAAATCAGTGCTGAGTGCTTAGTTGCTGAAGAGCCCTAGCTCACAGTGGGGGCAAGTGGTGGTCAAGAAATGATTACCAGACAGGTTTCGGGACTGGAGCCATCCAGCTGGCCCTGAGTACTCCAGGTCTGTGGGGCTGGCCCCCCTGAGGATGCCTGGGATACCTGGCACATGGTTCACGTATGCCCAGCTCACTGCCTAGGGAGCCTCAGAGCGCTTCCCCTCCAAGAAGATGTCTGAGCAGGGTGTCACTCTGCATTCAGAAAGTGAGCTGTGTGTAACCAGGAATGAACGAGATCTTTCAGGTTTCCCTCTTGAGGGTGCCTCACTAATCTATCTGACAGATCAGTGCTCCAGCCATCATGCTAGGTGCAACACAGAAGGATGTTTTTCCAGGTAATTGGAAGCAGCAAGGGCCCTAAGTCATGGCTTGTCTGGAAGAAGAAACATTGAGGAACAAATAGCAAAGAATAGATAAATACCTAAATATATGAGCAAACAACAGAGCCAGGTCCTGTGTACAGGATCTCTGATGGACAAACTGAAGCTGGGTGAGCCAAATAGAGGTAAAAGTTTATATATATGTATATAAAACAAACCTCTTACTTTTATGTAGCACTTTAAAATTTGCAAAACTCTTCGCTTCTGTAATTTCATTTCTTTCTCACTGTAGCCCAGGTTGTTATCCTCATTTAACAGACAAAATTATTGGCAAAGGGGAGTCATACCATGAGTTATACCAAACTTCTGTTGTTCTTGTCTAAAGAGGGATCCAGTGTTTTAGCTGAGGGCCTGGCCCTTTCTAGGGTCTTACTCTAAGGAGAGGAGCCCTGGTGGCACAGTAGTTAAGAGCTTGGCCGCTACCCAAAAGGTCGACAGTTCAAATCCACCAGCCGCTCCTTGGAAACCCTGTGGGGCAGTTCTGTTCTGTCCAGTAGGGTCACTATGAGTCAGAATCGACTCGATGGCAACAGGTTTGGTATTCTAAGGAGAAGAAACAACAAGAGAGTATCTGGCCCACGTTAGGTTAGGACACCTAGTAATTTAAATGAGCAATAATAATAATAATAACAGCAATAATAAGAAAGACCATCATTTATGGAGTGAAATCTATATTCTAGACACTATACTCCAGGTTTATTTTCATTGTCTCATGTAACTCTTACAGCTCTGTGAGATAGGTATTATCTTTATTTCACAAATGAGGAAACTGAGCAAGGAGAGGTTAATATTTTGCCAGGAAATAGAGCCTGATTTTGAACACAGAGTGTTCATCCCCAGAGCTTGTGCACTAAGACATACTGCACTGAAGAAACCAAACCAAACCAACCAACCAGATGCCTTCAAGTTGAATTCGACTCATGGCAACTGCATGTGTGTCCAGGGTAGAGCTGTGCTCCATAGAGTTTTCAGTAGCTGGATTTTTTGGGAAGTAGGTCACCAGATCTTTCTTCCAAGGTGCCTCTGGATGGATTCAAACCTCCAAGCTTTTGGTTAGCAGCCAAGCATGTTAACTGTTGGCACCACCCAGGGACTCCCACTGAAAGAACACACAGTAGTATCTTTATCTGTGAGATACTGATTGTAAAATGTGTGTGGAATTGGGGATAGTAGTGATGACCAAGGCCTGGTGCTCTTGAATGACCCCGCAACCCACTGTGGAACCAGAGCTGGCCAGTGGCTGGGCTGCATGGGGGCCCCTTTCTGTAATCATCTTTCTAGATTGCAGGCCAGTTGTGACAGGGAGGCTGCATATGCAGAGAAAATGTGTACCCCCTAGGAGGCAGCTTATTCAAGGTACAATCTGAGCTCAACAGTCTTGGGTCTGGTGTTGGCAACTCAGGTCACCAGTGGGCCTTACTCTTTTATAAAGAGAAATGGTGATGCACCACAGCCATAAACCATATGCTTCGAGCAAGTTGACTGGAAATGAATGATCCATGGGGTCTCTTTGTAGACGAAACATCTTCCAAATTCCTCTCCACCCGCTTCTTCAGTTTTCGTTGGAGTGTTTCTTGGGTGCTGTTCTCCATAGAACTCAGGTGGCCCACAGATTCATTGACCTTCCGCAGCTTTCTTTTTAAAGAATTAGCTGTGAGAATTGATGGATACAGTGAGGGTAGTTGGTTCCTGTCCGGTTCGGATAAATCACACCACTTTGGAGAGCATCTTTGGGGAAGAATTACAGTCTGAGAAAGTAGGAGGTTTAGTTTAGTGGTTTTTTTCCCCAGCCTGGAAGGGATATTGTTCCTACAATTTTCTCCTAATGACCAGTTTGCTCCTTCCTTATAGGGTGTAATTTTGAGCTTCCCCACTTGCAGCCACTTCAAGCCGGCAAGCCCACCCCTTTCTCATAGGACATCTGTCTGCTGAAGAGTCCCCAGAGGACCACAAGTTCTCTTTGTGGCACATAAATAAGCAGGGCCAAGCTGCAGAAGTCTTCTCTGCTGATAAGTTACCTTTGAAAGAAATCTGTGTTCTGGGATCTGTGGCCCTCTGGCTCTGTCTGCATGCGAAGCCCTCCAAAGGGGTAGAACCTGAACCCGTATCAGTGGCGGATTAACCAGTAATCAGGGTATGCACTTGCTTACAGGAAGCAAGGTACACATGGGCTTAATTGTATTTATTTGAGCCCTGATGGCACAGAGGTTAAGAAGTCAGCTGCTAACCAAAAGTTCGACAGTTTGAATCCACCAGCTGCTCCTTGGAAACCCCATGGGGCAGTTCTACTCTGTCCTATAGGGTCACTATGAGTTGGAATCCACTTGACAGCAACGGGTTTGGTTTTTCGGTTTGGTTACTAATCTGTAGTGCACAATTTCACATGGTGAAACCTACGTGAAATTGTGCACTACAGATTATTAAGTAAGCACAAATAAGCACGTGCATACCTTGCTTATTGGGTAATCCATCCCTGCGTATATTCATGATCATGCAAAGTCAAATGGAATGAAAGGAAGGGGAGGAAAAATTTCTGCTAGTAGGACTTAGGTTTCAGTCCTGGTTCTGTTGGAACTTGGACAAACCACTTAACCTCTCTGAGTCTCAGCTTCCTCATCTGTAAAATGGAAATAATAGTCATACCCCTAAAGGGATGTTGGGAGTCTGAAATGAGATGATGCAAGTACAGTGTTTAGCAAAATCCCTGGCATAGTGCCTGGTTCAACAAATGGTAATGATTATTATATTAACTTGACAAAGGGATAAAGATTGGGTCATTCTGTGGTCAACCGTGGCTTCTATGCCAGCAGCCGTCCATGTTTTATTCCTGTAAAATACTCAACTTGCTTGATTTTGTATTTATGGCATGTTTCAGCCTCTTTAGCTATTAATATGTTAAAATAGGCTTCATTTTTATTGCAGACAAATTGCTGATGCTGTGAATCCTCCTTCTTTCTCCTTATACTGTAAGGAGGAGAAGAAAGGGATAAAGTCACTCTAGGGAAGCAGGGAATAGAGACAGTTGTCTTGGATATAAACCTGTTGGATCTCAGAGAAATTTCTCCATGTATCCCAAACTTTATGGTTGTTTCCCAAAGAGACAGCTTAAGCTATGATTGATTTTGGTTGTTTGGGGGTTAAATGGTATTGTCCTAACATTTCGTGTTCCAGCACTTGAAATGAATGTTGCTCAGTCCATATTGGAATTTGATAAGAGCTGCAAATACATCTATGATTACTAGACAGAACAGATCTGCTGTGTACTTTGTAGTTATTTTTCAGCATGGACTTCGTTGCTGGCCAGAGAGAGGACTGTGGCTAGAAGACCAGGCGCTCACAGTCCACCTGGCTCCAAGCTGAGGGAGCGTCATAAGCAGGCAAAAGGAAAATACTAAATAATTTAAGTGGAAAGTTGGTTGCTAAACCCACAGAACTGAGTGCATATTGCGTTTCTAGTGAAATGCCTTTTTTTCCGGGTTACGTAATAGCTTTAAGTGGGAGGCAAAGGCAAAGCCCGGTGGTCAAACAGCTTAACCATAGAAGGAAACTCGAGGAAGTGCTCTCAGTGCCACCCAACCATGTGACCTCAGGCGACTCCTGTAGCTCTCTGGAGCCTCCTTTTGGTCTGTAAGGTGAGCCCTTACTTTTCTCTTGCAGGGCACATGGCTGTGAGCTTTTGGCCTGCATTGCAAGGAGCCTCCTTGTTATAAGTTCTGAATATCAAAACTGTGAGGAGGAAATACCAGGAACAGGACCTCTGGTTGCTGTGTGCAAAGGGAGTCTCCTGTAGCCGATCTTCTTTTGAATATGTCTGACTTCTTCTCTGTGGGGGTTCTGAAGGAGTCTCAACAGCAGAGGACTCAGTAATGGTGAAAAAGCAACTCATGGTTTGTGGAGTTTGGGGAAAGGAAGGGACTGTGGGGGAGGATTCTGTTACCTGGCTTGAAGCCTACTATTTGGCTCACAAGCCTGGGGTGACTACATTCCTCTCTTGAAGTGGGGAGTGGGGATGGCCACCCCTGTCAGATGCTTTTAATTAATCCTCCAGGACTCACCAGAGGGCAGTTCCTAGCTTTTGGGCTCTTGACCAGAAGCAGAATTTGGCTTTAATTGGTCCTAATTTTAACTGGAGGAGAAATGTCGGCAGGGATTGCCATGCAGTCCCTCATCTCACATGAGGCCGAGGAACTAGGAGATATGGGAGGAGCGAGAGGCCAAAATGAATCCTCCAAGTCATGCATAATGCAGGCCTGGGCCTCACAGTGCACTGAGAGACGTTCATTTTTTTTTCTTTCATTATTGTACTTTAAGTGAAAGTTTACAGTTCAAGTTAGTCTCCCATACAAAAATTTATACATACATTGTTATGTGACCCTAATTGCTCTCCTTATACTGTGACAGCACACTCCTCCTTTCCACCTCTGATTTCCCGTGTCCATTCAACCAGCTCCTAACCCTCTCTACTTTCTCATCTTACTTCCGGACAGGAGCTGCCCATTTAGTCTCATGTATCTACTTGAACTAATCAGAAGCACACTCTTCACGATTATCGTTTTTTTGTCCCATAGTCCAGTCTAATCTTTGTCTGAAGAGTTGGCCTCGGGAATGGTTTTAGTTCTGGGATGACAGAGAGTCTGGGGGCCATGCTTTCTGGGGTTCCTCCAGTCTCAGTCAGACCATTAAATCTGGTCTTCTTACTAGAATTTGTGTTCTGCACCTCACATTTTTCCTGCTTCATCAGGGACTCTCTGTTGTGTTCCCTGTCAGGACAGCCGTTGGTGGTAGCCGGGCACCATCTAGTTCTTCTGGTCTCAGGCTGATGCACTCTCTGGTTTATGTGGCCCTTTCTATCTGAGAGACACTCATTTTATCTTCTTATTGGAAACAGGAGGCATCAAAATATAGGCCTGCTCTATTAGCAAGCCCCCTCTCTCCTCCTTCCCTCCCCCTTTGCCTCCATTCTCAACTGCTCCTTCTACTTAGGTCTGTATATGACCGTCTGTATAATCAGAGCCAAGCAGAAAGTTAATCATCTTTCCAATGATGCCTTTGAAACAAAATCTAGTGTCTGTGCAATTTGATAAGCAAGAATTTTCTATTAATGGGCATGAAGACTGGTTGTCACAAAAGTTTCCAGTAAATCAGCTGCTGTATCTCATCATTACAAGGCCCTGATTTTACCTAATTCAGTGTATCTCAGAAGTCCCTGGGTGGTGCAGTTGGTTAATGTGCTCAGCTGCTAACTAAGAGGTTGGACATTTGAGTCCACCCAAAGATGCCTCAGAAGAAATGCCTGGCAATTTACTTATGAAAAATCAACTCAGCAACTGGTATTAACAGATACCCAGGGTATTTTGATGCAGATGATCCATGATCACACTTGGACAATGCTGTTTGGGGCCTGCATCTTCAAATGCAGTTCCTCAGGCTGCCCTTGGCTGAGGAGAACTTGGCAACATCACGTTCCACTGAACCCCAACACCCATCAGTGGCCTTTGAAGGCAGCATGCTGTGGCATCTGGCTGCAGGCAGATAGAACTGACTTCTGATCTTGCCATAGCCACTTATTTGTTCCAGAATTTTGTGCAGGTGCCTGACCCTCTATGAGCCTCAGTTGCCTCATCTGTAAATGGGGTTACTTTTCTTCTCTCATAGAGTTGTGAGGATGAAACGTGAAAGCAAAATGTGCTTATAGTGACGAGTAAATAGTGGACACTCAGTAAATGGTAGCTCTCTTATTTCTTTCTCCTCTTTCATCCCAACACAGCACTGCCCTCAGCTAGCTTTCATAGCTATAAAAATCATCAAATAAAGTAAAAAAAAAAAAAAAAAAACTGACCTCCAATTAGATGTGAGTAGTTTATGAATTATAGGGGCTTCATCAAGGTGTATTCGTGTTCTATTGATGCTGTAACAAATTGCCACAAACTTAGTGGCTTAAAAGGACACAAGTTTGCTGTCTTATAGTTCTGGAGATCAGAGTCCTCCAGAATTGTAATTCAGGATGCCAGCAGAGCTGCCTTCCTTCTGAAGGAGGCTCTAGGGGACAATCCATTCCTTCCCTTTTCCAGTTTTTAGCAGCTACCTGCAGTCCTTGGCTCACGGCCACGTTACTCTGATCTCACATCTCCTCTGACTCTTCCGCCTCCCTCTTTCCTTATAAGGCCCCTAATGATTACATTGGGCCCACCCAGAAAATCCAAGATACTCTTCCAATCTCAAGATCTTTGTTATGGATTAAATTGTGTCCCCCCAAAATATGTATTGGAATCCTAACCCCTATACCTGTAGATGTGACACTGTTTGGCGTGGTTTTCTTTGTTAATGTTAATGAGGTTGTATCAGTGTAGGGTGTGCCCTAAACCTAATCACTTCTCAAATATGAAAAGAGCAGATTAGCCAGAAGGAAGCACAAATGGGGGAATATAGATGCCACGGGAAGATCACTACGGAAATGAAGAATGACAGGACTACAGAAGCTGAAAGAGACAAGGAACCCCCCACCCTAGAACTGATAGAGGGAGAGAGGCTTCCCCTAGAACTAGTGCCCTGAATTTGGACTTCTAGCCCTCTGAACTGTGAGAAAATAAATTTCTGTTCTTTGAAGCTGCCCACTTTGTGGTATTTCTGTTATAGCAGTGCTGGGAAACTAAGACAATCCTTAACTTAATTTCATCTGCAAAGTACCTGTTGCCACATAACATATTCACCGAGTTTGGGGATTAAGGATGTGGACATTTTGGGGAGCCACTGTTCTGCCTACCACGTGGGTACTGGCATTTTACCAAGAGAACCTGAAAACTGAATGCCTAATTTCCTCTCTTGAAGAGATCATTGGGGCAGTTCAGCTACCGTAGAACGGAGATATCCTAGCCTGGAGGGAGTTTGTGGTTCTCAATGAGTCAAACTTTGCCTTTCCTACCACAGCTGGTGCAGAAGTACTGGGCAATAGTGATGGATGGCCTTGAGGAACGTGGATCTCAATGTCCTGTGAAATTGTGACAGGCCCTCTGAGTCATCAAAGGGAGATTTGATTAGGTTCCGTTTCATTGAAAGTATGTTGTGTTCCAAGTGTTTGAAAATTGACAATCCATGTATCACATTCAGCCTTCCTTCCCTAATAAGAATATTTGATCAATTAAGATTTTCCATTTCCCCTCACAAGGCACACACATGGTAACAACTATTTTACTTTTGGGTGGTCTAAATAGCTGTCACAGGACCTCTGTTGCTTTCCAGTCTTCCCCCAGCCAATATTGTTGTTTTGTTGTGTGCCATTGAGTTGATTTCGACTCATAGCGACCCTATATGACAGAGTATAATTGCCCCTTATGGGAGCAGATCGCCAGGCCTTTTCTCCTCCGGAGCTACTGGTGGGTTCAAACTCCTGACCTTTCGATTAGCAGCCGAGCAGTTAACCATTGTGCTAGCAGAACTCCTTCCAGTCATTGCCATCAAGTCAATTCAGACTCATAGCTAGCCTATAGGACAGAAAAGAACTGCCCCATGGAGTTTCCAAGGAGTGGCTAGTGGATTCAAGCTGATGACCTTTTGATTAGCAGCCTGAGCTCTTAACTACTGCACCACCAGGGCTCCTGAGTCAATATAGCCATCCCTTTATTTGAGAAGAATCTACTGAGCACCAACTATGCTTTAAATACTGGTCCATGATTTTAGAGACTCTAGCCACTTGCTGGAGGAAAGAAGTTCATCAACACTGTATCACAAGGCAAGAGGTTAAATGGTAGTGCAGAGGAATGAGCATGCTGTGGGGGTTCTTCTTGGGAAGGAGTGTAAGGTTGTCCAGAGGAACTGATTTTAAGGCAGAAGATTAGACAAAGCCAGGAGGGAAAGGCATTCCAGGAAGCAAGGGACCTTATGCAAAGGCACAGAGGCATGGCAGACGCCTGGTATTTGAAGTATGCCTTGTGGTTCTTGGTGGCTGGAGAGGAACAGGAGACACAGTAGGTAAGAAGGCTTACCATGATGTTCAAAGGGCCTTGAACAGTTAGCTAAGGGAAACAACAGGGAGTAGGAAAAGATTGTGCGGCAGGACAGTGACGTGGTCAGGTTCTATTTTGCAGGTAATTTAATAATCTTTATGGAGGATCTCTTGGGATGGGGCAGGCAGGACCTGTGGCAAAAAGACCAGCTACAGTTCAGATGACAAATGATGAGGGTCTTTACTGAACTAGAGGCAGAGGGGATGGAGTGAAGGGGCTGTATTTAGGAGGTAAGATTGGTACCCAATTTGATGTGTGTTGTGAAGGAGAGTGGTGAAGGCAGTGGGGACTACACTTTCTTTATGGGGTTGCCTCATAGTTAATGGCGTATTAAACAAACTAAGACATATGGGTAGAGAATAAATTTTGTGGGGAGAAATGAGGCGTGTGGTTTGGGATAATGATAAGTTTGAGGTCCCCTTTGGTATATCAAGGCAGAAATGTCTAGTAGTTAGTTGAAAATGGGAGTCCCTGGGTGGTGCAGAGGGTCAATGTGCTTGGCTGCTAACTGAAAGGTTGGAGGTTTGAGTCCACCTTTGGAGCCCTGATAGTGCAGTGGTTAAGAGCTTGGCTGCTAACCAAAAGGAAGGCAGTTCAAATCCCCCAGCCTCTCCTTGGAAACCCTATGGGGCAGTTCTTCTCTGTCCTATAGGGTCACTATGAGAATCGACTCGATGGCAACGGATTTCTTTAGAGGTGCCTGGAAGAAAGTCCTGATGATCTGCTTCTGTAAAATGAGCCATTGAAAACCCTACAGAAAACAGCTCTACTCTGACATACATGGGGTCACCATGGGTTAGAGTTGACTTGAGGGCAACTAGTTGAAAATATATTTGTGGAACTCAGGAAAGAGGTAGGGGGATAGGGGAAAGGAAGTGCCACAGAAATAAACAAGAAGTCATGGATGCACTTGAAGCCATAGGAAGGGCTAGGGATGAGAAGAGGAGGTAGCCTGTCCAGATAGCACCTGGACAAAGAGTAGCCCTTCCTTTCTCCCTCCTCTTTAGCGTCTTTCAAGTCTTACCTGGCCAACCTCTCCCTTCACCCATTGAAAATGGAAAGTTTGTAGCTTGCTCTCTATTTCCATTTCTGAAGCAGCATGCTTGGCTGGTAGATGAAAAATTTGTCTGGGAAAGACTTCCTATTCTTTTGCCTTGAAACATTTGAGGCATTTTACAACTTAAACCAAGAGGAACTTTCCTGGGAGCTACCTCCAGAAAATAAATGCATGATCAGCGTAGTCAGAGTCCGCCAAAGACGCTCTGCCAGTTATTCTGAGGACGAACCTGAGGATGAAGTGCAGGGAGATGTGGCTGGAGGAGCAGAGACGGAGAGAGGTGAGGAGGGATGTATGTGGATTAGAGAGACCTTATGCCCTTGAGGAGTGGGAAAGGGAGCCGGTGCCTAGGGCATTGATTCCCAGACTTCCATCATTCCCTCATCATTTCAGGGTGTTTGCGATATTCCCTACACCATCTGCACCATTATTTACTTTATTTATTTCTCTAAAGCAATTCAGTTTTTAAGCTTAAAAGTATTTATCTAAATCAGGCAATATCATTTTGTAAATGAAGATCTGCATCACTTACAATCAATATCTAAGGGGATTTGTTTTTTAAAGCTTCAATAAAAAGTAAAAAGTTATTACAGTCTAGCTAGGTACTATTGCTTGCCCAAGGCTATGAGCCTGAGACCTGCTCCTTCTTGGCAAAGACGTGTGATAAGCAAGAATTAGAAAGGTTTTGAAGACATCCTAGCACCAAACTCAGATTTTGCCTCTAGGTAATCAGAAGGATTGGAAATAAATTGAAAAAGGAACAACTTTCTCAGTGAGGAATTCAATGCTGTTTAATTTTCAGTAGAGCTGATAACATTCACCCAACCCTTTGGGTACCTTGCCCTAGGATTGGTGCTAAAGAGAGGTGAGGAGAGTGATTGGGGATGAAATAGCCTGGGCCAGCCTGAGGCATAGAGCCCGCAGTAGTCAAAACTCACAGGAGTCCATTCTTCCTGGTGTATAGAATTCTCCAGAAGCCCCCAGAAAGCCAAGTGGGAGTCTGTAGGCATCGGTGTTGGTGTTGTGCTCCTTGATGAGGTAGGATCTACCAAAGTCATCCATGGTAAGAGGAAAGCCAAGGAGGCTTGGGGGACAGACCGCTCCTCTCTGAGCAGAGAGAATGAGTTGGATGGAGCCAGATGAGCTCACAGGTCTTGATGGGAGCAGGCAGCATAGCCATAGCCTTTGGCTGATGGGGCCTGTGGGAAATGTCACTTAGGAAGCCTTATGTGTTGCTAACTTAGCAGCAGAATCTCCAGGGAAGAAGACCTGGTAGGCAATCCATCATGTGCCCATGTGCGTTATGTACAGTGACGTACACTGGGTCCATCCATCATCCCAGAGAGATCCCGCTACTTAACAAGGCCTGGGGATGAGTATTTTACATCACTTATTCATTAATTTGTAAGAGCTGACTTTCCAGGACACAACACAGGGTTTGAAGTCATTTGAAATGTTAAAAAGGAAAGAAAAGACAACTCTCATCTTCTTACTGTTACTATGATGAGGATATTGTTCTGCTCTCTTTGCTTTCATCAAATTAATTGCCCATTCCTTTGCAATGGCTTAGAGACAAGGATATAGATAGTGTCTGGGAGAACAGTCTGGCTTTGAATGGTAATAAGGGCTGTATGCATACAGTCACTGTGCCTTTTGGAAAACTGGAAAGGGATGTGTGCTTGAAGCTTTGCTCACTCATCCAGGGCTGTAACTTAATTTAGAGTGTTTGCAAAGGGTGTTCGAAGTAGGTATTAGAAAAATGCAAAAATTCTTGGACTTGTTGGAAGGTTATAGTTTGCCAAATATTGCCAGTTTTAATTTTTAATTCAGCTTAGAATATCAGAATGTCAAAACTTAAAGGGATCACAAACCAAAAAAACCAAACCAGTTACCATCAAGTCAATTTCGACTCATGGCGACCCCATCTGTTTCAGAGTAGAACTGTGCTCCACAGGATTTCCAATGGCTATGATCTTTCTAAAGTAGGTTGCCAGGCCTTTCTTCTGAGGCACTTCTGGGTAGACTTGACCTGCCAACCTTTCATTTAGTAGCCAAGTGCTTAACGAAGTTTGTGCCATACACGGACAACACAGGGACCATCTAAGTAAAGGCCCTTATTTCTCAGATAACAGTGACCCACCCATGGCCAAACTGTGAGGCTCGTAGTAGATTAGGAAGTGACCACTTGTGATTTCTACTTACATAAGCCAAATATTTTAAGGTAGAAGAAAATACATCATGTGGCTGCTGAAGAAAGGAGAGACTGTCCAAAAAATTAAATTCTAGTTCACGAAAAATAGTTCTTCTTGTTTATGATGAATAGTTTTTTGTCCTCTCTAACTATTCTAACATTTAATCATTTTTGTCCTGCCGCTGACTAGAAAAGGAAGCCTAGTGGTATAGTGGTTAAGCGCTCGGCTGCTAACTGGAAGGTTGGTGGTTTGAACCCACCCAGTGGCTCCATGGGAGAAAGACCTGGCGATCTGCTTCCATAAAGATTCCAAAACCAGAAACCAAACCCGTTGCTGTCATGGAGTCGACTCTGACTCATAGCTACCCTATGGAGTAGAACTTTCCCATAGGTTTTACAAGAAGTTGCTGGTGGATTCAAACTGCTGACCATTTGACTAGCAGCCAAGCTCTTAACCACTGTGCCAAAAAAATCTATGAAGCAGTTCTACTCTGTCACATGGGGTCGCTATGAGTCAGAAATCAACTTGACAGTACCTAACAACAAAGTGATTAGAAAAATTGATTAAGATAGGAGATATATTAAAAAAAAAAAAAAAAGCAAAAAAGGTACCAGTTGATGAGACTGTCTGCTTATACCACAAGACTTTTTCAGGGTTCCCTTTTTTGAGGGGATATTAGACATTCCCCGTGAGCAGTCCTGAAGCTTCTGTTATTTGATGAAAACAGCTGGTCTTGTGGCTACTAGGTGTAAGGAGCTGATAGGTTCAAGTGAGAAGATGCCCAAAGCCCTGCATAACTGTGCCTCCTGACCTCCAGGCCCACCACCCCTTGTTAAGATGAAATCTCCAGAATCAGCCAAAGAGAATGAGCAATTTCAAAAAGAAGACACAGACAACCCAGTTGGACCCCAGCTTGCTCAGACCCTGAGCTGTTCTCATCTGAGAGAGAAATGGTGAAAGCAGAACTGCACACTTTGGTCAAACAAAATTAGACACCATCAACGGAAATGATGCTTTCGATTTCCATGTGCCATCGAAAATGGGTTTCCTGATAAGAAAGCATAGATCTTTCTAGTAATAATAGTAATAAGCCCTTGGATTTGTACAGAGTTACAAAAGGCTTTCATATAGATTATCTCATTTGTTCCCTATGACAGCTGTTATAGGGGCAATTGTTCCTACCCTACAGATAGGGAAACTGAGCTGTACATAAGTTATAGTGGTTGCTCGAGCTCTGATAATTAGCAGATATCACACTTTGGGATTAAAATACAGGACTTTTGACTCCAAGTATAGTGGTCTTACCACTAAGGATGTCTTCCCTTTATCACCTGTCACAATCCATTTTATTACAGCAACCTTCCCCCATGCTGGAAGGAAATGTTGTGTTTAGAAATGAACACAAAGTTCTTCACACATTTCTTGACACATAGTAAGTGCTTGGCATGTGATAGCTACTGTTGAGGAGGAGGCAGTGTGGTGGAATAATCAAGATCACAGGGTCGGGGTCAGACAGATCCAGATTTGAGTCCTGACTCTGGGCCCTTCTGCTCTCAGAAAATGCTCCATGTGACCAGGCCAAATGGCTTAACTTCTCAGAGTATCATAACCCCTACCTCACAATGTAGAATTGAGAGATGAGATGCAAATGCATGTGCAGAGTTTAGCACATCACTTGCTCTTGGTATTGAATAAGTGTAGGGATAGTTACATAAAAGGATTTGTTCATTTGTTGTAATGAAACAAAGTAATCCCTGCCTTGGAACCCAATGTTACATTTCATAGTAAAACAGCTTGATTTTTTAAGACTCAGATATCAAAGACCTTGTGTCTTTGCTTCTCCCTTGACTTTCTGATTCTAAGAGAGTTCATGAGGGTGTTCTGTGGACCCTGAAACTTCCATGCTCTACAGAGCAGGCCTCAGGTGTGACCAGGTACCTGTATATGATGCACGCTGTGTTCTGGCAGGTACTGCAATTGTTGAGATCTTGGCCAGTTCGATAAAAGTTGCGCCTGCAAGACAGAGCATTTGCTGGATAAACGTATGGGCAAGAGGCACGTGGAATGCATACATTCTGCCTACTCACTCTTTGGCAGAGCTTCAATCTGGTTTGTTCTGTTTCAAACCCCTGCTGAGAATTTGCATTTCTGACAAGCTCCCAGGCAGTGCTAATGCTGCTGGTTAGGGACCAATCTGAGAACCACTAGTAGAGCAGTGGTTCTCAAAATTTATTATACATAAGAATCATCTGGGGATCTTGTTAAGCTGTAGATTCTGATTCAGTATTTATGGGGGTAGAAATGCAAATTGTTAGCAGGGATTCGAACCAGAATGAACCAGTTTGAAGCCATGCTTGTTAGTCCTTACGGCCCAGCATTGCCTCTCGTGGTAGTGCTGCTCTGAAGTTGCATGACCATTACGGATAACGAAACAGGAGAGCTGGGACAATAGTACCTCGTGTTTCTGAGGGCTTTATAAATGTTTTACACACTTTCAAATCTGAGGCTTTTTTTCCCAAGCTGACAACAGCCCTGTGAGATGGGCCAGTTAGTCTTATCCCCCACGTGGTAGATGAGGAACCCGAGGGATTTTGCAAGTGAGCAGAAGGGGGATGTTAAAATCCCTGACGCCTTGGTTCCGTGTATTCCTCTCTGTGTCACACTGCTTCTCTCTATAAGGCAATGTTGATTCTGATTCATAGCAGCAAATGCCAGTTTATTACTTCTGCCCTCTCCTACCTTTTTTTGATTAGCTTTAGCCATTCCTAGTTCTTTGTTGTTCCAGAGCACTTTTTGGAGGGATGAGCATTCCGTATCCAAACCAATAACTGCCTTCCCCTCTTATACTGCTGCTGAGTCACCCCAGAAAGCATTTTGTGACTCTTTTTCTTTGCAAAATTCTGATCTCATTTCAGCTCCTAATTGGTCAATGATGGACTAGCCCAAGTCATCACAGTGGTCAGTGGAGGGGAAGGTCAACAGTAAGTTTAGTGGCATGTCAAATCCTTTGTTACAAACAACTGAAATGCAGTGCAAATGTGGTCACTCTCTGAGGGGATGGGGTGGTTCTCTTCCTGCTGGCTTTTCCCCCGTCATTTATTAGCTGGGCCCTCATTTTCATAGAGATGATTTTTTGATACTGCTGCTTAATTGCCTTCTTTCCCCAGTGGAAACACCTGGAAATAAAAGCAAATGGCAATGGAAATCCACACAAATCCACGGAAGCCTAGAATTAACTAAAACCCAATCAAAGAAAAGGGAGGCCATTTGGCTATGATTTGGGGGGCCAACAGAACCTCAAACATTTTGGAAACATTTTACTGATGGAAATCAATGCTCTCTCTGCCCCTTGCCTGACAAGTAACTTAACCTAGTAGTTTTTAATATTTTTAAAAAAAAAAAATTCACCTTACCCTTCTGTGAGAGCTCTAGCTTTTTCCAAGTCTTGAATTACATTCAACAGGACTTTGATTTTCTCTTGGTTCGAGTGCAGGGATTCCTCCACAGATTGCAGCCTGCCTTGGAGGTCGAAGAGTTCACCCCGGGCCAGGTGAATTTGATTCATTCCACTCATCTCTTTGTTGGTTGGAAGTTTTGTTTCATTCCTTGGAAGAGAGGATGGGGTGGGATCACTTCCTAAACAGTTTGGAAAGTCCAGGGTGTCTGACTGCGTGGAATGCTTCACCATCTCCTCCTGACACGGGGCTGCAGATCTTGACCCACTGTTAGCTTTTGGTGATACCAGGTCCTGGTGATTGTTACTCAATGAAGGACAGTCTGAAGTTCTTCCTGGGTGGGCTGGCTGGCTGTGGGTGCCTGGCGAGGGGGAGCTGTGAGTCCGTGGAGGGGAGGGGACACACCTTTCCTTGGACAGAGATGATAGTGGACCAGGGTCTTTATCATCGGGGTTGTCTTTGGGCAAGAGCAATTTGGGTTGCAATTTGTCTGTGCCTGGTGTGTGGTTGGCACCGCTGGTGGCATTTAAGCTGGAGAGGGGTTTTTGTGAATCTGCTGTCAGCCCACTTCTCCCATCACCTGGACACATTTTGACCACAGGTTGTATGGAGTTACTGATCTCAGCCAACTTGTCTGGGCTGAAAGTGACCCCTCTAGCTTCCCAGGAAGGACTGTGATAAATATCATCCGGGACCTGAATGGCAGCTGTTGCTTTCTCTGAGGCCCCCCATGTCCCTGCTTCCAAGCAGATGCTAACAGGCCCATTGCTTTGCACCTTGGACACCCTCGGGAGAAATGAGTGGGACAACTTGACCCTTCGAGGCCCATCCTCAAGATGCTGAGCCAGCCTTAAGTAGGCGAGGTCAGAAGACACAATGTCTTGTTTGGAGAGGTTGCCGTTGACCTGGATGGCACTTTGGGTTGCTGTTGGCATTTCCACCAGGGACTTGCTGGCTGTGAGTTTCTTCCTTTTGAAAACTGGGAAATGCTTCCTGAGACTGGGGGAGGTTTGGATTGCGATGTTCCGAAAGCCCCCTGCCTTTTCAGATCTGGGTAAGGAGGGTGAGTAGGTGGGGAGTTGATGGTGCCTGGATTCTTGAGTCTTCCCCATCACAGCCAAGTCTTCAGAAGTTTGGACATCAACCTCGGCTAGGCCACTTGGATTCTTACTGGTCCCATCTTCCTTGAACCGTACCTGCTGGGATTTGCTCCTGCGGTGGTGAGGTTGTTTCACAAGCTCCACCGACTCTAGACTGTTTCGCTTTAGGAGCACAGGCCGCACTTTCATAGTTTGCTGGGCCATTGAGCCTCAGTTGAAAGGGTTGGGACCATGAGCTTCTCCCGGGCACATTTCCTTAGGTCTTTGGAGCAGCATCTAACGATGGCATTTCAGACATGGAGAAATGCCAGTTGGGATGGGGTGGTCCTCTCCTCTTAGTGCGGGAAGCTTTGTTGGCCATTCCCAGCCCTTGGATTCTACTTAGGAGTGATCCCTAATGCTTCCCCTGCAGTTAAAATATTATTTCATTGCAGTGATAATTTCTACTTAGATAAAAAATGAGTTAGGCTAATGATTAAACATCTCATCTACCAAGAGAGCTGGTGGGCTGTTTATCAAGGGAGGCAAGCAGGTGGGTCTGATCCTGGAGGAAACTTGCTGTCTTGAACAAAAAAAAACAACAAAAGTACCATTTAGGGGATAGTGCCAGACTCCCAGGGTATGGATTCCAAAAGAAACCTGCTATATCTGAACGTAAGACTTCCTTTCCCCAAGCATCAACTTCCAGTGTAAAACTGCAAGAAACTTAAAGACATCTTCTTTGCATAGCGTGTAAATAGGCGGAGAAATAAATGACCTGGAGGTTTACTTCTTTGATGATACATGATGCTCCTAAGGGAACATCTCCATTTATGTCAAACACAAATCCCTCCTTTGGGGCCATTGTTTTCTTTCATGCTACTTCCTTTTCTTCAGTGAGGGAAACTTATCTTCCTCAATCACTTCACATAACCCAGTGGAGTGTGACCAGGATGGGATCGAGGCACATCAGAAGGGATTCATAGGACAGAGTCCCCGTCGTGGTGTCTTGGCTGCAGTTCACAGGGAGGCAGAGTGAGCCATGTCTGCAGTCTCTGAATTTTGAGCTGAGGTCTCCCTTCAGTTGGCCTTGGGGGTTGGGCCTGAGCCAGCAAGCAGTCTTTGCAAACAGGCAACAAACATCTGAAACAGAAGAGATGACAGTCGCCGCTGAGAATGAAGTTCCTGTGGACCTTGGTTTCTCTCCACATTTCAGCCTCAACTCTGAGCACTTTTGAGTGGAAGGTCTAGGAATAAGCCAACCATACTGCCCTTCATTCTGTTCCCCTAGTGAGCCAGGTATCTTCTGGCTGCAGAGCCTTAAACAAAATACCTGTCTGCCTGGACCTTTTTCTCCCTCCACTCCCAGGCATCACTCAGCCAACTCCTATTCATTCAAGAAGCCCCAGCTTAAATGTCCTTTCCTTCAGGGAGCCTTTCCAATCACTCCACCCTCATACACACTCCCAGTCCTAGACTACGTCAAGACCCTGTTATACATTCACATTACCTCCTTCATAGCACGAATGGCAGCTGTAATAATCACCTGTGTACATATTTATTTAGTGTCTCTCCCACTACCCTGTAAGCACTAGGAGGGCAGAGGCTGGAGCCCTGTTTTTCCCTGCTGTGGATCCCCAGCCCTCCTGCAGGCTCACTGTGGCTGCTCAATGAGCACTTGGCGAATGAGTGGATGGCTGGAGGAAGGGCAGGTCATTGGGAAGCCAACAAGAGCCTGGCTGTTGGGGATCCTGGGGCATCCCGCTGAGGCCGCTGCTCTCTCCTAGGACTCTAACCATTACTTGAGAACAAGATTTTCCCCTAACATCTTCATTTTTTAATTGCTTTCTTAGGAGATAATTGTACATGAAATTCTCTACAGAAAGTGCACCTTATAATCACAGTTATCATTTATTGAACACTTATTTTTACTATGCTGTGGTCTTTACATGCATGAATCATAGCAACTCGCATCTACTGAGTCCTCACTAATGTGCCAGGTGTTGTTCTAAGCGCTTTCCAAGACATACTCATTCGTTCCTCACAAACTACCCTATGAGGTGGATACTCTCATTACCCCCATTTTGCAGTTGAAGAATGAGAACCCCAGAAAGGTTAAGTAACTTGCCCAGGGCCACACAGCTAGTGACAGAGCTGGGATCCCAATGTAAACAGTCTGACACCATAGCTTGTAGTCTTAGCTCCTACACTCCACTGCCTTTCCAGTTTTGCATGAGCTCGTTTAATCCTTACGGCATCATCCTCATTGGACTGATAATGAAACTGAGGCTAAGAGAGGGTTAACTATTGAGTGGAGGAGACGGAATTTGAACCAAAGGATATGTGATTCCTAAATAGGTGTTCTGAACCTTGAGGTTATGACTTTGTCCCCTTGGGATCTGCCTGCTGTGCAGGCCAGGTGAGATGAGTGATTTGAGAACAGGGGTTTGAAGTCCCCTGCAAGTCTGGAGAGACGTGGGGGGCTGTCTCCTGTCCTTGCCACAGAGAGGTGAACCTGTTGCTGTGAGTCGGAGAGGTCCCATGGCGCTGAGCTGAGGCCCAAACCTGCCTGGATGAACAAAGATTTTAAAAGAAAATGAAAGTCATAGACAGCTGCAAGTGTTGGGATATCTCTGGGAGAATTGTCTGTCTGCGGCACCCAGCCTTATCCTACAGATCAAAACCTCTGCTTCTCTAAGCAAGGGTGCTTTGTTCCCCAGACAGGGACTAGTAACATTCCCCTTGTCTGCCGTTTAGGGTACGTGCTTTGTGGGTGCAGCCTAAGCCTTATCTCTCAGTCTTCTACTTTCCCCAGGAATTCCTGGATAAAGCCCATGATGACTTTTGCCTCCCTGTTTCTAGTCACCTTAAAAGGTCTTACTTGACCCAGTGGGGCTTGGGGAGTGTGTGACAGGTCCTGGAAGACAATAGAATTTATCTAAAATGCTAAAGAGTTGTCCATTTGTCATCAGGTCTGAAACTACTCCTCACACTCTGGAAGTAACTTAGACCTGGGTTCAAGCCCTTGCCCTTTAGTGGCTGAAGGACTTTGGTTAATTCTTATCCTCTCTGAGCCTCATTATTTCCATCTGTGAAATGGGGATGGCACTCACAGCCTAGTCGCTCATGGATGCATGGGTCTGACGGAAGTCCAGCACGCAGTAAGAAATCAGGGTGTATTTGCTATTACTGCTGTTATTACTATTGATGTCACTTGCAGCCAGGTTTCCTGGTTGTGAAAGCCAGAGAGTGTGTAGATGTACATATTTCTAGGAAGAGGAGCCACAGCCTTCAGCAGATGCCCATGGGGCTCTGTAAACCCAAATCGTGGAAAAACCATCATCGTCAGCTTTTCCAGAACAAGTGGATCCACTCTTGGGACAGAGAATGAGCAGAGTTTGGGGAACCACCTCTCAGTTGCCTCACCTGTCTGAAAAGCAGGGCAGGCCTCTGAGGGCTGCACCATTGTGGCGATAAGCCTGCTGATGCTGGGTTCCCCAGTTACTCTGTACAGCAATCCCAAACAACACCCTTTTTAAAAATCAGTTTTGTGTTTTAATGACTTAGCGTAGGATTTTTAGGTATGAAAGAACCCAGTAGTTCAGCCTTCATTCCATGACTAAGTCTCCTCTGCATCATCCTTCTCAAGTAGCCATAAAGCCTGCCTGGACACCTGTAGGGACAGAGGACTCACTACCCGATCTCATAGTCAAGAACTATTATGTTTATTAATAATAACGGATGTACATTGAGAACTTACTATTAGCAAGCACTGTGCTAGTGCTTGGAATTTAATCTGCAAAATGGCCCTCTGCATATGATCCCATTTTTCAGAGTGAGCAATTGAGACTTGTGAGGTTAAGTCACATGTCTGAAACCACACACCTCATATCCTTAACCCTTGTACTGCTGAGCCTATATATTCTATTCTTGTGGATCCATTTGCCTAATCATCTTCCACCTTTTCCTCCTTCTTAACTGCTCACTAGCACTTCATTCTGGGAAGTTAACTCACATAGGCTACAATTGTCAGAAGCTGCTTTTCCTAAGAGCTGGTGTTTAGTGAACACTGATTATGTGCCCGTCATTGTTCTAGGTGTTTTGATGAACTACTTAATTTTCATGACCACCTTAGGGGCAGGTGCTACCAGTCCTCCATTTTATAAGTAAGAAAACTGAGGCATAGAAGGTTAAGCAATTTTGCCTTAACTTGCTCACCTGGTAAATGATAGAGTCAGCATTTGAACTCAAGGTCTGACCCTGGAGTACAGGTTCCTAACCGCTGGAACTTCCTGCCTTGTCCAGGACTGGGGAAGGACTAATCTTTTTCTGCAAGGCTATCAGTTTTCAAAGTCCCTCCACATTTTCCTTCTGAAAGTCTACCATTATGCTGATCTTAGCCCTGCTCTTTCTCTAGGAAATTTATGTACCCTTTTGATGTTTTCTTTTGATCTTTAAAAAGGTTGTTTTTCTATTTATAAAGATATTTTGTATTCATTGTAATAATTCAAATAATACAGATAAACAAAAAAAAAGAAGAAGAAGGAAAAAATCACTTGAAATCTCACCACTCAAAAGGATCACTATGCACCAACAATTTGGTGAAGATCATGCACTGTGCAAAGCTTGCACATGCATGCACAGACAGGTCTACAGAGAGCATTTTTTTTTTCACTGGACAACATGGAGAAAGTTCTATGTTAATTGCTTTTAGATTCACATCATCTTTTTAAGTAGGCTAGTAGGACTCTGTTGTCTAGTTATTCCATGATCTATTTAAATAGTACCCTTTTACAGATATTAGGTTGTTTCTAAATATTTGTTATTATCAATAATGTTGTAAATAACATTATAAAAATATATGAACCTTGGAGCACTTGTCTAATTATCTCCTTGGAATAAATTCCTAGGAGAGGAATCTGTGGGTCAAAGGAGCCATGCATTTCACATTTTGATGATATTACCACCTTTTCTTCCAGACACCTGTAGTAATATGCAGCCCCGCCACTACTACAGGAGAAGGCCTTTTCACCAGAGCTGCTTCATTGCCACATGTGTCAGATTATGATGATTTTTTCATCATTGCCAATAAAATGGGAGAGAAAGTATATCTCATTTTCTCATCATGGTATTCATTAACAGTTGGATTTTTTTAAATATGTTTTTTGGTTTTACACCACCTTTGGTATAGGTAAAGAATGAACAGTGGAATGGCAACTTGAATAATCAAGCTAATGTGGAAAACTCTTGTGTCCTGGAGATGGCGTAGGAAGCTTAGCAAATATGAAAATTTTGCTTTAAAAAATTACATATTCATGTTCCAACTCTTCTGCCCCCAGTGCCCACAATGACCTTTGCACAGACATGTCCTGGGGAATAGAACTGGTTAAAAGGAATGATCCTTTGGAGGCCCTCAGGTCTCAGAGGCTCCAAGCTGGCCATTAATTAATAGGGAGTTCCCTGGTTCTCGGTGGTCAGGGCTTAATTAATATCCTGGCCAGAGTCCAGAACACTCCCCAGAGATGATCACAGCAGCCTGCTGCACACCCAGCGCCTGGGAGTTATAGCTGATTTTTGAAACCCTTTAATCTCCCCTCCCTCGATTATTGACTTATTGAACATGCACCAACTATTTATGCTCCAACCACACTTTTAGTCCATACCAGATAGTCCTCATGGAATCAGTGTCCATTCAGTAGGCCCAGAATCATGTAATACTATCTCTGTAGGTCACATACTTTAGGCTTCCTATAGAATGGATTTCCAGTCCTCTTCTCTGGCATGTATTTAGGCAATACAGTGAGGGGTTAAGTATATAAGCTTTAGTATAAGATTGACCTGAACTAGAATCTTCCACTTACTGACTATTGACCTGGGACAAGTGATTTAGCCTTCCCAAATAAAATCTCATCGAAAATGACTTGACAACACTACCAACAACAAAACCTCATTCAGTTGTTGTGAAGATTTAATGAAATAATCTGTATAAGATGGCCGGCACACTCAATGTTAGTTCATCAGGTATAATCCAACTGAAGACCATCAATACTTGAGAGAAGGTTTTGGTCCCTTCTAGTTTCCCTGGGGAGAGTAAACCTTAGGTAAATTTATAGGAGGCACAAGGATGACATTCCAAGGACTCATTCCCTATCACTTCCATACCTTGTCTATGCTTTGGTGTTGCACTTGTCTCTTGTACTGCAATTATCTGCTGACCTTCAGCCTCCCCAAGCAGACTACAAGCTCCTTGGGAGCAGGAAGTGGCCATAGCCCTTACTCCTAGTTTGACACAGAGCAGGTGGTAAATGAATACTTGTCAAATGAATGAATATAATCCTCTATTGTGTAATTTACCATAGCTTCTATGGCATGGAATAGTTGTATCGTTGGCATGGAATACATATATGTGTAACTAATTAATTAAGTGTGAATAAGTTAATTTACTTCCAACTTCCTTTCTCTTCCAGTGATATATTATTAATAGGTCTCCAGGACTAATGAACTGTGTCTCTCCGTTGGTGTATTATGCTTAATCAATTTATGTCTTAGATTTAATTTGGTTGAACTTTATTGAGAACTTGTTATGATCTGGGCACTGTGATAAACCTTGTGAAGATTACAAAAATAAACAAGACATGATCACTATTGTAGCATTAGGAAGGGATGTCCTAATGCCACCAAAAATGGAACCAATTCCTGGAAAGTGGTACAAAATGTTGTACAGAGTTGGGGATGACTGAAAGTGTCCGGTGTATTTCGGTTATCCAGCAATTCTTCACATGCCAGAGTGCTTTACATGTTAACTGGGATTTAAACTTCATCTTTTAGGCCAGGGGTTGGCAAAGTTTTTCTGTAAAGAGCCAGATAGTAAATATTTTCAACTTTGAATCTTAGACAAAAATGCAAACAAATAGCTGTGACTGTGTTCCGATAAAACTTTATTTATAAGGCAGACAACAGACTGGATTTGGCCCATGAGCCATAATTTGCTAACTCTTCCTTTAGATAATGGGGAGCCATTGGTGGTGTTTGAGCGGGAGGCACTTAATTAGGTTTTGTTTTGCAGAGAGGGCTGTATTTGCTGATGCATTGCCATCTCATTTTGTACTTAGAGTCGGTAATAATAACCCTTACTATTTATACCACACTTTATAACTTACAAAGCATTTTCAAATCACATGTAATCCCCACCAGGAAGGTTTGCACCATTATCTTTGTGTTAAAGAAGAAAAATCAGACCCAGAATTGTTAGATGACTTGTCCTAAGTCACAAAGATGGACTGGAACCCAAGGCTTCTGCCACCAGCCTCAGAGCTCTAGCGGAGACCCCAAATCCGCCTCCCTACACTTAGGCAGCTAGACATCTAATTATTTTATGTGTTAGTCTTGTTTTCCCATCTATAGGGTGCATTCCTTAAAGAGTAGGGATATGTCTTGTATTCCTTTTCTATTCTACAAAGTACTGGGCACACTATTGACTTTGTGGTAGGCACTTCAAAAATGACTATTGTTTGCTCACCCTTGGGTCTTACGGTTCTTTACTTCTAAGTTTCTCGGTTTCAGACTCCATTCCCTTCCATTTGTATTCAGTTCATTCTTGGTCAAATCTTTTGGCAAGCATTACTACATACCTATGTGAAATCAAAGAGTTAATGTTTATGGTTTGAGAATTACCCAGCAGCTTTCTCAATAAGGAACAGGGCGTTGGTAATTTTTTTTTTTTTTTTTTGGTCTGGTTGGAGCTACACTTTCCCCCAAATCGTCGAGAAGCCAAAGGGAACTAGTTTCTTTTTGCCTCCTAAAGTTATTTAACACGGGCATACTTGGGGCCGGAATTAGGCATCAAATGATGAGATTAAGATAAAACTCATTTCTAGAAAGAAGTTAGGTAGGTAGTGATCATAAAACCTTTCCTCATTTTCCTACCTGTAACATTTAACCTTTTCTAATAATTTGTATCACCTGTCTTCAGTACCACCATTAGAGTAGTCTCCACTCTTGCCCCCTTTACCATCCACCTTCCACACAGCAGCCAGAGCGATCTTTATAAATCTTAGATCAGATCATGTCAGACCCCTCTTTGAAACCTTCTGAAGTTATCCCTCTGCATTTGAGTTAAAAGCAAACACTTTTCAAAATCGGCAAGCCCCTGCATCATTTGTCCCTTGCCTGCCTTTCTGACCTCAGCTCGTCTCAAACCACTTCCGCCTTTGCTCCCTTTGGTCTGATTTCCTAGGCCTTGGACATGCCAGATAAGTTTCCTCATTGAGACTTTTCCCTTGCTGTTCCTTTTGTATTTATGGTGCCTTCCCCAGTCTTCCCAAGGCTGGCTCTCTCTCACCCAGGATCCTCAGCTCCAAGGCTGTCCTTGGCATCTAGTTCCTCCCCCAGGAGGCCTTCCCTAACCTCCTCTCCACCACCTCCCCCACCATGTTCCCCTGTGCAGCCAGCGCCCTGTTCTGTTAGCGTGTTTATTTGTCTGTCTTACTCTGTTCCCACTTACTGAGGGACCTCAATAAATATTTGTTGAATGAATGAATGAGTAAGTGAATGAATTCTTAGAGTCTTCAAGGAATCATACAGCCTGAGAACTGCAAAACTTCAGACCTTGGGGAGCAGCTCCTCCAGTGGATTTCAAATTTCTTTTAGTACTGGAACCGTCTTTCCAAATCCAAGCTTAAGCCCAATTCTGGTATCTAAAACAGAATAATGTAGAGCTGCCCTAGAAAAAGTGGGGCATACAGTGTCCTCTCAGTTGCTCTGAGCCATACCCTAGAATCCTAGGCTTCAAGCAAGCCCACCTTGAAGACCACTGAGACAAACCCCCTCATTTTACAGATGGGGAAACTGAGGCTCTGAGCAGTTCTTCTCTACTTATGAAATCCTCATGAAGAACAGGGTCACTGGTTTGTATCCCAGCACCTAGAACAGTTTCTGGCACAGAGCAGGAGCTCTGGGAACCTTTGTTAAATTATTGTGGTGACACATTGAATTAAGGCAGAAGGTGGAGCTAGATGCCAAGTCTTGGGCCTCTGGTCCCCAGTGTAGCAGTGTGAATGGCAGAGGGACCATGGTCTCTTTCTGGTTCAGGTTCTGGTGCCTTGTTTGGAACCAGACCTAGTAGGGAAGGCAGACTTCCTGTTCCTAGAAGTTTTTGACATGTCTGGGCATGGCTTGAACTCTATTTTGTTCCTACCACTCTGGCCCTCTGATTGTATTTGTCAAAGAAGCCAGGGAAGATAAAATTACTATCTCCCTCTACCTCCGCTTCATTTTTCTCCTTTCTTCTTCTTCTTCTTTTTTAATTGTAAAGTGGTCGCAGCGTGCAGAACAGCGCAGAGGACAGTATAATGCACACAACCACCACTATAAACCAACTGCCTAGTTTGAGAAATAAAAATCTTACAAGTCCTGCTGACGCTCTCCTCTTCCTCTTTCCCTCTCCTCATCCCTTTTATTCCCCCCTCTATCTTGCTTCCTCCTTCTCGTCTGTCTTCTCTTTCATTTCGCCTCTTCCTGATTCTCTTTTCTTCCCTCTCCTTTTTAACTCTCTTTGTCCCCTTCCACCTCTCTTGCCCTCCTCTTTACCCTGTTGCTCTCCTCTTCCTCTTCTCCTTCTCCCCTGTGTCTTTAATTGTTATTTGTGGGTTAGAGATTCATGCCTTGGGCTGTTTTGTGTCAAGGGTAGGGATTCAACCCCTCTGGGAATCGCCTCTCCTGCAAACCTTAGAGCACCTGCTCTGTAGTAATTGTTCTTTGGTTCACACACTACCCTCCCCCCACCCCGCTGGAGTCACTGGCTGCTTGTGGTGCTGCTTGTGCAAAGTCACTTCCAGCCTGCTCTCTCCCGGGGAGCTGCATCACAACCATCGGATGCTTTTGCTGGCCAGTTCAGCCACCTCCTTCTCACAGAGGGAAGAGCAACGAGCTAACATTATCTCTACATTTCTCAGCACTTTGACGTTGTTTCCAAAAGGGTTTTCTGATATTTCTCCTGTGTTTCTCTTTCACTACATCACTGGGGACATTTTCTTTATCATTTTAAAAGTTATACTATTTTGACTTGAAAGATTTTGATTAACTACTCCTGGAAGAGCAGGAGGAGCTGCTGGCTCAGAAATATAGAACAATCTGGACCCTTTGGGTTTATCATTAGAAGAATTAACTCTGTGTGCCGGAGGGTTGGAGATTGGAGGGCGGGGATGAGCTGTTATGACCCACTTCTCTTCTCCATCCGCTCAAGTCCAGAAAAGACGACAAGGGGCTGGACAAGCAATGGTCTGCATTTATTCACAGAGCATGGAGTCGGTTCTTTTTCAATGCTGAGTTGCCTATACTTCCTGCTTCGATATGGGCAAGGGATCCAGTTAAAGAGCAGAAGGCAGGAAACTCCTTTCCTATCTTTGGTATCCCACCTGAGGATTCTGTTTCCCTCTTAATTAGTCTGAATTTACACTTGGTAATCTTATCCTGTAGATTGTCTTAAGCTACTGTGAACAAAATTAGAAAGGTTTTCCTAAGGGACCTATGCCCCTATGGGGACTGATAGACATAATTAATCCATGAAAAACACTGGTGGTGGTGGTAGTTGCTGTCAAGTTGATTCCAACTCGTGGCAACCCCACATGTGCAGAGTAGGACTGCTCCATAGGGTTTTCAAGGCTGTGAGCTTTTGGAAGTGTATCGCCAGGCCTGTCTTCCAAGGTGCCTCTGGGTGGGTTGGAACCACTAGCCTTTCAGGTTGTAGCTGAGCTTGTCACCATTTGTACCACTCCTGAATGCTGGTGCTTGTACTAAAAGTAAGACTGACTCTGGTGATCCCTTGCTCTTTATAACCCTGCTAAGGTTTCCAAAGCATTTGCAGGTCTACTAGCTCATTTTGGCTTCACAACAAATTCAACAAAGACCAGGCATTATCATTCCCATTTTTCAGAAGGAGAAACCATGGTAGAGAGGTGAAAGCTTTGCCCAAGATGAGCGTAGTCTGGCAGGGCCTAAAGGACCGGAAAGCTTTATTAGACAAGGGGCTACTATGGGGGGCTGGAGGAAGTCAGGTGCCCATCAAAGGTGCCTTAGTGGGGCCAGTAGCAGTGCCCACAGCGCTGGCATGATGGGCAGCCCCAGGCCCCACATACACACACACCGCACACCCGTCAGGAAGAACCGCCTGGTCCTGGACTCCGCAGTGCTGCATTCACCAGGGAACCGCAAAGCTTTGGCAGGCAGCTGCAATGAAAGTTTCCCCACTTCTGGATCCCTGCCTACACTGCAGAATTCTCACAAGGGGAAGAGAAGTGGGGGAAGTTTATGATCTGATCTAATCACAGATGAACTGAGAACTCGGTGGCAGCAAGCTGTTGCAGAAGCTCAGGGCTCCAGTGCTGTTCTGAGACAAGCAAATCATGTGCCCAGCACCAGGCTGGGCACATAGTCAGTACTCAATAAACTGTGGCTGCCACTAATCTTATTTTTGCCATTATCATACCTTGGGCCCCAGGTCACACCAAGCTAGGTCAAAATCCCAGGATCTGAGAATCCTTACTGGGGACTGTGGCAAATCTCAGGTAACATTAGGAGCAGAAGTAATGAAAGTGAAGCTTAGGTAGAAAATGCTGGCAAGTGTCTCCTCTGCTGTGGTGGTTCTCCGTGAGGCATGGTTTTCCCAAGGGACGAAGAGCTTCTCTCTGGCTTTTTGTCATCCATCGTCACTCTCTTTGTCTTGTTCCTGGTCCTCGAGTGCAGAGACCTCAGACCATAGCTAGACTCAGGGTCCAGCCCTGGCCCTCCCGTCTGCTCCCTGACTGTGCTAGTTGCAGACTGCAGGCTGGCTAAAAATAAAAATAAAAAAACCCATTGCTGTTGAGTCAATTCTGATTCATAGCAACCCTATAGGACAGAGTAGAACTGCCCCATAGGGTTTCCGGGGGGCAGCTGGTGGATTCGAACTGCCTACTTTTTGGTGAGCAGTCGTAGCTCTTAACCACTGTGCCACCAGGGCTCCACAGGCCAGTCAGGACACGTTTAATATCTTCTCACTTAAAGGCCCATGGTGTTTGCCTAAGGGGCGTTGTTCAGATCACAAAGGCATAAAAGAAAGCTCATGTTGAGAAGTCCTCTTTCCTCCTCTTTCCTCTCCTTCCCACCCTTCTTGCCCAGGGGAAGGGCCTGCGGGGAGAGAAAGAAGACATTGACTTCCAGCAGAAGCCCAGCCTGCACTTAGCCCCACTGTTCACCCTCTAGGATAGGGGATGGAGAAAGACACTGAGCGTGGTGGACACATTTCCTGGGGGATTGAGGGTCCTCCCTCGTACCTACATGCACATGAGGCCCCTACCCCACCCCTGGCCTGGAGAGAAGTGGCCAACATTCACTTGGCCCGTCTTGCTGGGAGTGGGCTGACACCTTCTATGGCTCTCTAAGTGCCCCATGATTTCCCCAGACTCTAACCGTTGGGGATCCTACCCTCCCTCCATATCCCTAACTCTAGTCCCAGCCCCTAGTAGTGGATGTAGCACATTCTGAACATCTCCTAGCATGAAGAAAGACATATTATTACTTGGTGACAATAAAGCCTTTTTGTTAGAAAAATTACACATGTGCTCAGATCTAAAGTTGCTGAATGACCTAGGGTGAGTCACCTAATCTCTGTGAGCTCAGTTTCCTCATTTTAAAATGAGCATAATGATATCTGGCTTACGTAATGAAGTGTCTGGCGCATAACAGGTATAGTGACGATCAGCCAGCAGACCTTTTGGCTTCCTTCCTTGCTTCTTGCCTATTTTCTGGCCTGGGCATTGTCTCCTGATTCCCCTTGCCCCTTGTCTTGCCTGAACAGGGACCTTTGTAAAAATGACATGGTCTCAAGCCAGGCCTTGGCTGCCCTCCACAGTCCTTGTTGGGCTGATGACCAGGGCAGCCTCTTGGTTTCCTGGTCCTGTGTTTGTGCCTGGCTTGCTGTGCAGGGGCACAGGGACCAGGAGGAGTACCTGGAGCCACAGTGAGGGAGACAGAAAGCACTGTTTTTGGGGTCACTGTGAGCAATTCCCCAAAGCTCACAACAGCACTCCCTAGCATAAGGTTCAGAACCTTACGGGTCCAGAGTTGCTATGAATGGCTGTCTTCATCCATATACCAGACCCCCTCGATTCCCACGTGGTCTGATCATTCAGGGAGTATAGCATGGTGGACAGAGCATACGTTTAGAAGACAGACTCTGGCTGTCAGACAGAATGCTGGCCCTGCCATTTTCCGAATCTATGATGTAGGGTAATTTACTTAACTTCTCTGTGCCTCTGTTTCCCCATCTATGGAGCCCTGGTGGCGTAGTGGATAATATGTGGCTAATAATATTATTTCATAAGGTGGCTGTAAGATTTAAATGAGGGGCTACTTCTAAAACGTTTAGAAAAGTACCTGGCCTGCCAGAAGCAGTAACAATATTGACTTCTGTTATTATTACTGGTATCATTGGAAGCAGCATCATTATTATCATCAACTACCATTTCTGTCACTCACCAGTCATGCCACACAAACTCTCATTTCTAAAGCAGGAGTGTGTATGATACCTCCCCTACCTACCACACACAGTGGGTGTGGGAATCAGTGGAGAAAACAAAAGTGGATAGATGAAATAGTTTATAATAAAATGCAGACACCATGAAACCAGAAACAATTAGTACATGACAGAAGATAGGGCAACAAGTAAAGTTAGGAAAGAGGAGAAAAACTAAGTGTAAATATTGGTATGAGTTTCCTAGTAAACCAAGGCAAAAAGGGAAACCCAGTGAATGGCCATGACATTATCAACATTTTGTGCTGAGAAGAATATCATTTCATTGCAAGCAAACTTTTTCATAGCCTTGAGCTCTAAGAGACGCTTATTATAAGAACATTCATTATAAATATTACGAAAGATCTAAAATTTCAGGTCTGAATTCTAAGAGAAAGAGATTTGGAAAGTAGCACAGTAAAAACAATTGAAAGAATGTGAGCACTTTAACCAAGTGAAGAGAAATCTGGTGATGGGGGGGCGGGCATGATGGCCCATTTAAAGGCTTCATTACCACGTTAAGTGGGGAGTAGGGTTGTTAATTCCATGCTTCCGATGTTTCCAATAAAAGAACCTCATGGTAGAGTGTTTCAAGGGTGTACATTGAGTTTCAGCCAAACAAGGACAAAAATTTCCCCAAACTCAAGTAATCCAACAACGCAGTGAACTACCCCGTGAGGTAGTGAGCTCCCTGTGAATGCAAGTGTCTGTCTACATTGTCATATTTTCAGGACTATGTGGGGAAGCTCATTGCATTGTCAGGGAGCACAAAGATGACTCCTGCATCACAGATCACTGTAATATTTTCCAAGACTGTATAACATGGGAGTGGATTCTCGAACAAAGAGATGAGCTGTTCTTCCTTGAATGTGGATTAACAACTCAAACAAAAACCATTTTCTGCAAAGCTCTTGTTGTTGTTAGTGGCCATCAAGTTACTCCCTTAGAAATCAAGGAGCAAACTGGCTAGAGCAACCAAATCGCTTTTTAAAAATTTTTACTCAAGATAAAAAATATTAGGAAGTATTTTGACCAAGCAATTGGGCTAGCATTCCCCTTATCAGAAGTGACTGGGTCACCTGCCGCCAACCTCCTTGTGTGTTGCTCATCCTGTCTATGTCACAGCAGCCGTCAGCATGCTCTAGGTGTCCTGAGAGTCCAGTGATGACCAGGGCTTCGTGAGCAAGTGCATGTCCTTGGTGCTCCCACAGCTGCACACAGCTGTCTTGTATCCAGGCATTCATCCGTTGGGCTGCCATTGTCTCCTTCCTTACTGGGGGCTCTGCTAGCACAAGGTCATGCCTTGCTCAGCATCATTTATTTGACCAGTGCTTACAGAGTGCCTGGCCCAGAGCAGGGAGCCATAGCATATGGTTAGAAGCAGGGGCTCTGGAGCTTGACTCTTGAGTTTGAATTCCAGCTCTGTGACCTTGGCCAAGGTATTTAAACTTATTGCGCATCAGTTTTCTTATCTGTAAAACGGAATTGATAAGAGTACCACCTCCACACACACAAGATTGCAGTATGAGTTAATTGAAGTAATAAAAGTTAAGCTTTTAGCATAGTGTTTGCCTTATCTATTATGTCAGAGGTTGAAAAACTATTTCTGTGATGAGTCAGATAGTAAATATTTTCACCTTTGTAAGCCATGTGGTCTCTATGACAACTTCTCAATTCTGCCATTGTAGCATAAAAGCACCTATAGAGATTAGGAAAATGAATGAGCATGACTGTATCACAATAAAAGCTTATTTACATAAATAGGTAGCAGGCAGGATTTGGCCCGTGGGCCATAGTTTGCCGACTCTGGTAATTATATGAAGCAACAAGTCAGACAACCAGATGGAAAATGTAAGCAACCACAGAGGCCAAAGGGAAGAAACCAAAAGGAACGTAGGATGGTAGTTTCAGCAGTAGCACCCAGTGGTTAAGAACACAGACTGGGAGTCAGATTGGTCCGAGTTCAAATCTAGTTTGCGTGAATGGCATACCCTTCCTGAGCCTCAGTTTCCTAATATATAAAATGCAAAATGGCAAGTAAAAGGTAGCTATCTCAAATGGCTAATGTGTCAGTTACAAGAGATAATGCGACATAGTGCCAGGCATTAAGAGCTTCATAAATGTTAGCACTAAGGAGGAGGATGACAAAGTGACTGTTTAAACTGAATTACACTGTGCTCCTCCCCCTTGCTTTGAGGATGCCCAGTCAGAATGGCTCATTAGGCAGAGCAAGGGTTTTAGATCCTGACAGTGCCTGGTGCCAGACCTTTTGTCTTCTGTTCCACTGTCTGTACAGTGGGGTCATTTTAAAATTTGCTACCCCCAGAGGGTCCACCATCATGAGACTGTGGAGGGAGAGCCTGTGCAGGCTTTTCTGGGGAGACCCAGAAAGATGCCAAGTCAGCCCCCAAATCAATGAGTTCAGTCCCTGGGTTAGAGTAAGCCTTGGCATTTCAGCCTCACCCTCCTCAAGTGGATCTGAGGATAGCAGGGCCAAAAGATCAGCCACGGAGAATGTGAATTTTTATTCTGGGCTGTGCGGAGCTGCTTGGAGACTTGGGTTTGGAGCAGGTCTGAAAAGGCCCTTGGCTTTGGATTGCTTTTGTTTGATGTTAGTGTTCTGGAAACGGACCTCTCCACATACCACATTTTGTTCATGGAAGATATTGCTGTCAGAGGTGAGGCTCACAATATTCCTTTCTACGCCTTGCTGATGCATGAAGATGCTTAACAGATGGATTTTCCCAGTGTTTGTATTGTGCTTTTTTTTTTTTTTTTTAAACTCTTAAAGTTTTTATTACTTATTTTCTCTGTCTCAAGTTCCTCTAAAAATAGTTTTGGACTCTTAGAGCTCTAATTAATGCTATCAGGCATCTCTGCCTTAATCATATACTAACTGGTATTGATTTTCAATTATGTCATCTTTTCCTACTAAGATCATAGGAGTCTCACAAAATGCCCTATGTTTTCCCCAACAGGGGCCCCCAACACTAGAATCTACAAGCTGTCTTCTCCTTTTTTTCCTTTCTTCCTGCCTTCCGCCTTCCTTCCCTTCCTTCATTCTTTCCTTTCAGTAAACTTCTATCAAGTGACTACTATGTGTCAAACAGTGTATGCATATCAGGAGCACCCTCAAGGCTTCAAGTCTAGTGGATGAGATTGGCAAGTAATAGATTGTGTGATGGAACCAAGGTCTAAGTGAGGGCAAGGTACTGTGAAAATCCACTGGTGGGGTGCCTAACCTGTTGGGGCAGTCAGGAAATACTTCCTGGAGGAGGAGACATCTGAGCCAGGCTTTCTAAGATGAGTAATAGTTCAAGTAAGTAAAGAGGAAGGAAGCAGCAGGTTTAAAAGTATCTGTGGTCTAGATAGGGAAATGTAAGTTGTTTCTTCCACCTGAACTCGGTTATTGTGGCAGGGTGGGGGAGTGACAAATGATAGGAGGAAACTGGCTGGTGAGGGCCATGGCACGAGGGCCATTGTAAGCCAAACAGATCTTCCCAAGCTACTCTCAGCATTTGAAAGGTGAGGTAAGCTACACATTTACAAAGCAAGTTTTACAAGTTTCTCTCCTTTTGGCTGTAATTATGTCAAGAGAATTGTCTCATTGATCCACTGCTACTAATTAGAAGCTTTGATTAGCAGTTATATATGCCTTTGATGAATAAAGTGATAAAATAATCAATTACAACGTCATAGGTAGAGTCTGCTAACAAGTATCCTTTAATACATTAAGTCTGTAAGGAAAGGGAGAGGAAGCACAGCAAAAGGGCTCTCAGTGTTTCAAGAAATTGAAATATATTTCTTCCTATTACCAAGATCCACATAAACTTGCTCCAGAATTGAATTAATTCGACAGAGAAAAACAAGCAAAAAATCTGTTAGGAATTCGCCATATTCCTTGCACCGTGGTTAGTGCTGGATTACAACTGGTATACCAAACAGTCATGATCTTGCCCAATTTGGAACTTAGTTATGGGTATTTTTGCTAATTGCCGTTGAGTGAGCTCTCACTCATGGTGACTTTATGTATAATAGAACCATGATGTCCTTTTCTAGTGATTGGTCTTTACTGATAACGTGTCCCAAGTAAGCAAGTTATGGGTAGGAAAAGTCAACACTAAACAAATAAACACAAAAAATAAATATGTAATTATAAAATGTACTAAGTGTTGTAAAAAACAATAGAGTCCTATGAGAGAATAACAAACAGGGAGACCTAATTTACATTAGAGGTCAGAGCAGTCTTTTCTGAGGAAGTGACGTTTGAGTTCAGAAGGAGGGATGGTGGACATTACCTAGGTGATGAGATGGGCATGGGCACAGGGTGAGCTAAGCAAAGGGAACACTGTGTACACAGGCCTGAGGCAGGAAGGTACTTGGCCAGTGAAACGGCTACAGAAAAGCCAGTGTGACTGGAGCCCAGAGAGGAGGCCAAGATTGTCCCTGAAGAGGTCAGCAGGGACAATAGTGCAGGTCCTGAAGGCCATGTAAGGCTTTTGGTTGATTCTGAGAAAAACATGATGATATTGGAGAGTTTTAGGCAGGGGGATGACATGAGAACATTTGTGTTTTTAAATGATTTCTCTAATTGTCCTGAGAAAAATAGATTTGATGGGAGCAAAAGTGAAAGTAGAATGACCAGTGAGGAGGCTGTTACAGTGATCCAGGTGAGATACAGTGGTGGTTGGACTAGTCGGTAATAGTGAAGATGCTGAGGCCTGGATAAACTCAACAAATATTTTGTGAAAGCTTGGTAATAGATTAGTTATTTGGCGTGGTGGTGAGGGGAAAAGATGTAGAGGGGTGTAATTAATTTGATTTGAATTGACTTGATTTGGAAAGCAAATTTTGAGTCATCTAGACTGATGGCCTCAAACAGGATTTGCCAGAGCCCTTTGGAGAGATTTTCTGGACCCTCTCAGCCATGGGGAAACCCTGGTGTTGTAGTGGTTAAGAGCTATGACTGCTAACCAAAAGGTCATCGGCAGTTCATATCCATCAGGCACTCATTGGAAACCATATGGGGCAGTTCTACTTTGTCCTTTAGGGTCACTGTGAGTCGGAATCGATGCGATGGCAACAGGTTTGGTTTTTTGTTTTTTCTCAGCCATGGGGTATTAACTGTGTGACCACCATCTTTTCTTCCTTGCGTACAGTTTTTGGAGAAGAAGTCACCTTCCTGCTCTGTGTGGTGACCAACTTGCAAGAGCATGTGGTTTTGGGGACAGTGGCATCCTTGCCTACCGTCAAATTTGAACATGAATGATATGCACCATACCACCTAAAGGTCCGCTCTTCAGAGAGAGGGACCACCCAGATGCCCTGTCAGTCAAACTGATTGCTTCTATAGCTCTCTGTACCAGGTGTACCACAGGGCCCCAGAAACTAAATGAGGCTGCAGCAGGCAGCCATCTATAAGAGACAAACACTGAAGAAACAATGAAAAAAACAAAGAAAGTGCAGGACGGGAATAACCAGTTAGCCCGGCCACATGCTGCGCTCCCCTCAAAAACAAGCTGGTGAACTGCCAAGAAGACCTCTCATGAGAGCTAAGAGGTGTGATAATTACAAGGCTTTGAACTGGTTCTGTCCGATTTGACTACCTGCTGAGAATTTGCATTTCCACCCCAGATACACTGAATCAAAATCTATATTTTAACATCTTATTGTTAAATAAAGGGATCTTATTAAACTGTAGATTCTGTTAAAATGTAGAGTCTTATGTATACATAAGAATCACCTGGAGATCGTGTTAAAATGTAGATTCTGTTTCAGTGTATCTGGGGAAAATGCAAATTCTCATCAAGGGGTTGAACCAAATGAACCAGTTCTAAGCTATGGATAATAACCACAATCATTGACCGAGTACTATGGTCTAGGCCCTCTCTTGAGGGCTGTGAATGTTATTTCACTTAATCTTCACAATGGCCCTATGAGCACCATTTTAGGAAGCTGAGGCACAGAGAAATCAAGTGACTTTGCCAAAATCCCACAGCTAGTAAGTAGTACAACAGGGGTTTGAACCCAGGGGCATGTATTCCAGAGCTGATGCATTTCTGTAGGAAGAGGCTACGAATCACTGAAGTCAAGTTGAATGTCTCCCTGGGGAAGAAGGGATTTCATGTGGGTTGAGAAAGGTGGGAAAGAAAGGATTTGATGTGGGTTGAGAAAGGTGGGAAAGAAAGGATTTGATGTGGGTTGAGAAAAGTGGGAAAGAAAGGATTTGATGTGGGTTGAGGAAAGTGGCAAATACTGAGACTCAACTGCCCTACAGGCCGCCTGATGCTGAGGTTCTTTGAGGCCACTTGGAAAGCAAGGTTCTGGGGTGATGCTTTGTGTTTTATAGAGTGGGGAGCCCTCCTACTGTTTATGTAATCTTCTCCCATCCTTCCTAAGCATCCTTGATGTGCAGGACCTAGGGAAGGCAGTCTTCTCAGAGGAAGGGGCATACAGTGTGAGCATGGGAGGTGAGTAGGAGTTAGAAAGGTGAAAGGCTTGGGGAGGGGTATGGGAAACGTGGGGAGATGGGGGAGATGAAATCATTTCAAGAAGCAGTAGATACAAATGCCTCCAAGTCTGGAGATAAGAAAGAGCAAGGCTCTTTTGAGGAACCGAAAGAAGCTCAGACTTGCTAGAGGGTAGAACAAACTTGCAGAAGGAATGAGAAAAGAAGTGGGTCAGAGGAAGGTCCATGGGAGCTAGATGGTGGGCATCAGGATTTCACCCTGAGGGTGATAGATCTCCAGAGGGTTGAGAGGAGGAGAAGTTAACACATTGTCTGGGGCAGTCTAGGTCCTTTACACTTTTCTTGGGTTGAAATGATGTACTTTGGCAAGAGTTCTGGTGGTCCAGCCCCAAGAGATGATTTTGTTTGTCTATGAGAAAGGCTCCCCCCTGGATCTTAATGGAAGTTGTCCCTCCTCCTGTCTATGTTGGGCTTGCCAAGTAGCTGAGCTGTGTTGTATTTTTTAAAGAGCTACTTGCTCCCTCTATATCATCTACCTGTCATGGAGTTTCTACCAAAGCTTTAAAACACATCTTCAGTGTCTCTAAGGTCACATTTCTTGGCAGCTTTCCCTTAATGGGGGTGCTGCAGGGAGGGATGTGGGTGAGAAAAGGGGAAGGAGGGGCAGGTTGGCAGGGATTTGGGTCTTCAAGATGCTGGTGACCTCAGGAGCCTCATTAACGAATCCTCTCTCATTCACATGGAGGCCTCCCAGTGAATTTCTTCCCCTAGTGAGGGCCCCTCCGTCAATTAGGAAGGCTCCCCATCACTTAAATGGGAAGTGACAGTCTGATACAGACACCGCAGGTGGCCACAGCTCACAGAATATTAACTGTGCTTGCCGCACTGGAATTTCCATCGGTAACACTTTATGGAGCTAATTTGTAGGTTTATTAACCCCTAAATCACTCCTAAAAAGGGCCATCCCCATGTGGGAGTACCTGCACAGAGGACTGTGGCACCTTTAAGATTGCTCACCAACAGAAGCTGTGCAGTGTGAGGGTATGAGCCCAGGCCCTGGAGCTGGAGAGACCCAGGTATGAATCCCAGCTCTGCCACCGTCCCACCATGTGACCTTGAGCAAGTGACTTAGCCTGCAAAATGGACGTCATCATCGTAACTCTCTCACTGGGTTGTGTTCAGAGTTAAATGAGGCCATGCAGAGTGCTCAGTAAATGCAGGTACTATTATCTTTCTTGTATAATGAGTGTTATGGATTGAATTGTGTCTCCCCCCCAAAAAAAGATATGTTGAAGTCCTAAACCCTATACCTGTGAACATGACCTTGATTGGAAATAGGGTCTTTGAAGATGTTATCAGTTAGGTTCACATGATGTCATACTGGAGTAGGGTAGGTCCTAATCCAGTATGAATGGTGGACTTATGAAAGAGGAGAAGAGACACAGAGATAGTGAGACACATAGGGAAGATAATCATGAGAAGATGGAGACAGAGTCGGGGGGTGATGCATCTACAAGCCAAGGATTGGTGGCAACCACCAGAAGCTGGAAGAGGCAAGGAAGGATCTTCCCCTAGAGCCTTCAGAGAGAGCATGGCCCTGCTGACACCTTGATTTCAGACTGCTAGCCTCCAGAAATGTGAAAGAATAGATTTCTGTTCTTATAAGCCACCTGGTTTGTTGTACTTTGTTAAGGCAGCCCTAAGAAACTAATATAGTGTGTTCATTACGGGTTGTAAACTCAAAAGCTGTCAGGGTAACAATAAGTGAGTGAAGCAGGCAGGGGGGCAAGATTGGGAGAGAGAACAAAGCCTTGAATGAGGCAGTTGCTTCTTGGCTCAGCCCTCATTGTCTAATGAAATCCAGACCCGGTGTTATTAGATCCTCGGAGTCTTCAGAAGAAGCCAGAATTTAGTGTTAAGTATCCTAATTTTTAAATGTTGGTAACTGATTAAAATTTTTTAAATCAAGCACATATCTGAAATCTGCTCCTCTGCCATCTCTGGGTCCTCCTTTCTGCAAGCACTGATTTAAAACTGGGTCCTAAATAGAAATAGCTCCAGGCTCCCAGGCACAAAGCATGTTGAGAGGTGACTCTGTTTGTGGCGGGTTGGAAGCAATTAAATGTTCCCACCCCTTTTAGGATGCTATCACTCACTCATCAGGTCCTGTGTGGGGGCTTGTGCGACATCAACAATCAAACTGAAGTAGAGAGGGGCGGGCTTGGGGGTGAGGCAGGGATCAGACAAATAGACTGCATTATGGGCTGTGCCAGAGTGTTCCCTGGGAGGTGGCCAGCAAGATGGAAGCATCCAGGAGTTCCAAAAACCCATGTGCGCTGCCCTCACCCTAGCTGTGATTTAGCTCCTCTGTCCTATTTTGAACATGAACAATGTGAGAGCACTTTGGGGCAACTGTAGCAGCCAGTACATTTTTAATTTTTGACAAGAGGATGACTACAAATCCATATGCAGTGTAAATGGATTTCCCAGACTCAACTCTCTTGAACTTGACTGTGTATGTAAAATGTCTGCTGCCTTTGGACAACCTCTATTCCGTTCTACCCATGATCATCTTCTCTTATGCAGGGTTTAGTACCTCAGCATGTTTAGGTGGTTGCATGTAGGTGGGTTAATAATTGTAAATGATTATGAAGGGATTTTTCTCACAAGAGTTACCAAACAGTTCTGAGTTGGACCTTCTTTTTATTCGTTCATTCATTATTTAATAAATCTTGAGTGTCTACCATGCACCAAGTATTGTGCAAGGGACCTTCAATAGTCAGAAGGTTATCTGATCCGACACAGGCTTTGCTGGTTGCTAACAGAGCCTCAGATTCTTCGTCTGTAAAATGGGGATGATGATGTTACTAACTCATATGATTATTCAAAGGATTATCTGAGGCACTGTGTGCAAAGGACTTACCACAGACGGGTAGTGACTTAGCATGAGGTGCATTTGCCGGGAATCAAACCTGGGTCTCCCACATGGAAGGTGAGAATTCTACCACTGAACCAGCACTGCCCCCCTCCCCCACTCTTAGGGCTACTGGAGGTAAATCAGGGTGCCCAGGCCACATTGACAAGCCATGATCTTAGGAGAAGAACCTACTTTCATCTGGAGGCGATAGCAATGCATTTCCAGAAGGGAGCTCTTGGGAAGATTCTCTTTGGCCAGTTCCACTTCTCTGTTTCTTCCCTGTTTGGACGAAGGGCCTGGTAATGGGGCAGTTGTAGGGATGGAGCTGGAGTCTGTGGCTTGTTTGCTTGAAACATTTTAGAAAATCAAAACCGTTCATGATAATGGTAACCACCAGTTAGTGGAGACTGTTTGCCAGACGTTGTAGTAAATGCTTTCTATGCATTATCTAATTTAATCCTCACAAACAACCCAGTAAAATTAGAAGGGCAATTATCCCTATTTTACACATGAGGATATTAAGCCTCAGAAAGGTCAAATCCTTGCTCAGGGTCACACAGCTGGAAAATAGCAGAGGGAGAACTGAACCAGGTCAGACTTTCTCTAGAGCAGTGCTTCTCGATTAGGGGCAAAATTTCCACCACTACTCCCCCACCACCAGGGGACATTTGAGATTATCTGGAGATACTTGGTTGTAACAACTGGAAGGGGGATGCTACTGGCATCTAGTGGGTAGAGGCCAAGGATACTATGTATCCTACAATGGACAGCATAGATCCCTACAACAAAGAATTATCCAGCCCAAAATGTCAACAGTGCTGAGGCTGAAACACCCATTCTAGATCCTCAGTGTTCACCATTTCCGTGTCCCCATCACTAAACACCCTTGTGCAGGCACTTCTTGTGGAAGCATTTTGTGTTTTATAAAATATGCCCAATCTATGTTGAAGTGTTGTGTTTGCATCCTCACTTGCTCTTTCTTCATCCAACAATCTGTGACAGAACAGTTTGGTCAAGCCATTCCCAGGAAAAGCTTTCAATGAACAACAGAACAAGGGAAACCCCCGTGGGCTTTGCAGCCGCATTTCAGCTAAGGTTCAAGTTCACTAATGCCAGAAAGGAACTCATTAGAGCCGTGTGGACAAATGTTAATAGCTTCACCTTTAATTGAAGGCAGGCTTTATTTTTATAGCCGGTCCTTTGGTAGCAACTAGATTTATTAGGGCATTTTTAACAGCTGAGGAAAATCAATAAAGGTGCACAAGCATATGGGTTTCTTGTGCTATTTGCAAATATAATTTTGACCCTTCATGTACGTACAGGCATACCCATATATGTTCTAAGAATATGCTTCCCCCTGCTCCAAGCCTGCAAACTAGTTCGTGAACCAGGGCATTTGGTCTTCTGTATGTGGCCCCCAAGATATGAGATGGGCCAAGGTTGGAATGAATAGAGAAATGAGCACAAATGGATCCCACCTTCTGGCGAGGGGGGGACTTCCTCAAGATGTATGGGTCCTAGGTGGTGCTTTTGCCTTTCCATAAGGACAAGCAACTTATGGCAAGATGGGACATGACTGGTGTTAACAAAACCAAGGATATGGTGAACTTCGTTTGCCATTGTCCCTCATTTCACAGTTTTCAATAAGTTTTGACACCTGTTATTACATTTCACTTTGACAACCACCCTGAGGCCTTCTCCCTGTTTTATAGATGAGAAACGAGTTTGGAAAGAATTAAGAAACTCGTCCAGGGTCACAGAACTCGGCTCTGTCAGAGAGAGCCGCTATCTGGTGCTGTTTCTATCATAACCGCCAGCCATCAAAGCAAGCCTGAGTAAGGCTGGGCCACCAGCCTGCCTTCACTGACTGCACCTGATGTGAACAGGGTCTGTGGGTAATTTCCTCACCTTTTCAATGTCTACATTTCCAAATCCCTCTTTCTTTATCTATCAGGATTCAGGCTTGCTGCACAGTTCAGTACAGTAGCCACCAGTCACATGACACTATTTCAACTTCCGTTTTCCTTAAGTGAAATGAAAGAAAATTTAAGATTTTGTTCCTCAGTCACCCTAGACACATTTCAAGTGCTAAGGGCCGCACATGGCGAGTGGCTACCAGATTGGACAATGTAGAACATTTCCTTCTATTGAACAGCACTAGATCAGAGTAAGTAAATTAAAGCAATGAAACCAGTTACGGGCATTTAGTATTTCAGAAAGGTGCTATTCATTTTGCAATGACCTTTAAAAAATCTAAGTTTTTTTTTTCTTTTTAAAGAAGAAGGTCTAGTTATTTGTTAGACTTACTCTAAGTCATATACTAGGCAAGGCATATTTTCCTCATGCTAATCTTTATACCTACCACCCATCTGTCAGTTTGTCATACTGTGGTGGCTTGTGTGTGGCTATGATGCTGGAAGCTATGCCACTGGTATTTCAAATACCAGCAAGGTCACCCATGATGGACAGGTTATAGCAGAGCTTCCAGACTAAGACAGACTAGGAAGAAAGATCTGGCAATCTACTTCTGAGAATCAGCCAGTGAAAACCTTGTGGATCACAACTGAACATCGTCCGATATAGTACCGGAAGATGAGTCCCCTATGTTGGAAGGCACTACACAACAGCTGAAACAATGGACTCAAACCTACCAATGATTGTGAAGATGGTACAGGACTGGGCAACGTACATGGGGTTGCTATGAGTTGGAACCAACTCAATGGTAACTAATAACAACAGTCTTTATGACAGTCCAACAAGGTGGGTATTATTATCCCTATTTTATGGTTGATGGAACCGAGGTTTAGTTACCTGACCAGCATATACATCTTTTAGTAGCAGATTCCATCCCAAATCTGTTCTCCAAAGCCATACATCTACTTTGCTCTATACCATGAGTCCTCAATTTAAAAAAGAACATGGGTTCAATCCCAGAATCAATGTCACTTTGAGTAAGATACACTACAAGGTTAATACTCATAAGGATTATTATCATCATGATTCGGAACTTCTGGGATAGTCTGAGTGGACAGACAATAGCAGGACGTCCGAAGACCTATTCTACGCTATCATTGAACCCTTTCCTATGGTGCAATGATCTCACTCTTTTCTTTCCAGTCATACAATTGGCCCTTATATAGCTTAGCTACAAGACACCACTCAACTTGGGCACCAGAACTGTTCTTTTAATCACTCTGCATGCCATCAGGGTGCCTTTCTCTCCACACTTGGAACAGGTTTGCCCTGGAATAGCAGTGATGATACTTAATGTCTACTCTTAATGGGACCAAATCCAGGCTTGTTTCTATGTTTGTGGCCTGGTGTTAGCTGAACCATATGTTCTTATGACATATGTTCCTGGCCCAGATGGCTTTCTCAGCTCGAAATGATTAAAATTGCAAATCTAGACCTCAAGTCTGCCCGTTTACAAGGAAGAGGAGAGCTGCTATACAGGCATTTAATTGTTAGAAGTGGCCATCTGAGAGAAGCAAGGCATTTTTCAAAGCAATCACTGCATGCAGTATGTGAAGAAAATTTCTTTTGAGCCCTGGAATTACATAGGCAAGGTCAGTGCAAAGTTAAAATTGCATCTCAAGACAGTTCGATTGCAAAGGCCTACCCCTCACCGTTGATTTATTGCTTACTCTTTTAACTTTTTTAAAAAGATCAGCAGATTGATTGTGCTGCCTGTAGTTGGAGATGTGCTTACCTTTTCTCGGGCCTGATTCATAAAACATCACTGACCTGTTTTCGGCATCATTCCCCTTTGCCCAGGGGGCTCCTCTGAAGTTCGTATCTCTAAATGTTCAGCACCAAATGAAAGCAGTATGTCTCACTCGCAGCAGATGACCCTGAAGGGGGCCTGACAATGAAGTTCCTAAAATGAGAAGTTTACCTCCATCTACAAGACTGAGAAAAGGACAGACAATTTCAAGTGGGCTCCTGGAGGTGGCCATGAACTTTTCAGGTTGCAGTTTTCTGGAGAACATGACAGGTGGCCCTTCTGTACTGGGTGAGGCTATGGATCTCAGTCTCTCTGGACCAGTAGGCCTTCTCCAGTACAAGCTGTTAGTGGGTTTATCATCCAGGATGGATTAACCGTCCACCTTCTAGGCACCATCCTGGAGAAGGCATGATTTCTTCCTTTAAATTTTTTTTTTTTAATTGTACTTTAGGTGAAGGTTTACAGAACAAATAGTTTCTCACTAAACAGTCAGTACACATAATTGTTTTATGACATTGATTAACAACCCCACGACATGTCAACACTCTCCCTTCTCGACCTTTTTTTTTTTTTTTTTTGGTGAAAATGTACATAGCCAAAGGTACACCATTTTGAAAATTTCTACGTGTATAATTCAGTGACATCGATTACGTTCTTCCAGTTGTGCTGCTAGTCTCACTTTAGATGAAGGTTTACAGAACAAAATAGTTTCTCATTAAACAGTACACATATTGCCCTATGACAATGGTTAAGAACCGCACTACGTGTCAACACTGTCCTTACTCAACCTTGGGTTCCCTATCACCAGCTTTCCTGTCCCCTTCTGCCTTCTAGTCCTTGTCCCTGGACTGCTGTGCCTCATTAATCCTGTTTTGTTTCATGGGGCTGTCCAATCCCCAGCTGAACAATGAAACTCGAGGGTGATATCACCCCTGAGCTAAAAAGGGTGTCTGGGGGCCATACTCTCGGGGTTTCTCCAGTTTGTTGGGCCAGTAAATCTGGTCTTTTTGTGTGTGTGTTAGAATTTTGTTCTACATCCTTCTCCAGCTCCGTCCAGAGCCCTCTGTTGTGATCCCGGTCGGAGCAGTCAGTGGTGGTAGCCAGGCACCATCTAGCTGTACTGGACTCAGTCCGGTGGAGGCCTTGGTAGCTGTGCTCCATTAGTCCTTTGGACTAATCTTTTCCTTGTATCCTGTTCTCTTAATTCTCCCTTACTTCCGAAGGGGTGAGACCAGTGGAGTATCTTAGATGGCTGCTCACAGGCTTTTAAGACCCCAGACGCTACTCACCAAGGTAGAATGTATCACATTGTCTTTATAAACTGTGTTATGCCAATTGAGCTAGATGTTCCCCAATATCGTGGTCCCCACAGCCCTCTGCCCAGCAATTCAGTCCCTCAGGGAGTTTGGATGTGTCTATGGAGCTTCCATGACCTTTCCTTGTACAAGTTGTGCTGGCTTCCCCAATATTGTGTACTATCTCACCCTTCACCAAAGCAAGACATGATTTCTGATCCCTTCATATGTTTGGGGTGTAAGTCATCTGGGGGTGAGAGTGACAAGCAAGACCCCCAGAAAAAGCCTTTCTACTGTCAATGCTTGTTGGCAGGTTAGCAGGCAGATGTGGTTCCTGCTGCTAAATCTTGGTGATTTCATTTCTTTTCTGAGTTTATTCCTTCATTAATGCTTTTATTTCATTTTATTTTATGTTGACAAAAAGGCCCCTAGCCAGTTAATTTGTTGAACAGGTCAGATATGTTCTGTGCTTAGAAATAGAGGATTAGAAAAGAAAGATTATTAATGTAAGAGTTTTATGTTTTTCTCAGTTCCTTATTAAGACGATGTTGCATTCTATGCACATACAGATAGCTGCTGTGTATTAGAGAACCCTGCTTTTCACTTCCCGTTTTGTGTTGTTGTGCTCACAAGACATCAGGGTCAGTGCAGTTGTTAGAACCCAGAACCATTCCCACCACACTTAGCGGTATATAAAAGCGCCCTCCAAGTCCAGATGAGAGAATGTTTACTGTGGCCAGTGACATTTTTCCAAGTCTGTTTATCATCTGCTGCTAAGAGTTCCTCTGAGACAATCTGAGATGAAACTTGAGGAGTAATTTTGTTTTATAAGGAGATAATGCCCTTCAGGCTTAATTTCACACGATGTTAAATCAATGTGCATATTAAGTGTTTTTCTGTGTCCAAGTTAAAGGTCACAATAGTAAAGTTTCGCGTAAATAGCCACAGTAGTGTCGCACAAATGGAAAGAATTGACTTCAAACCCTTTGTCTGATTGTGCGAAACCAAAACAAGATAGATGGTGGCTTGGGCCACAAACCTGTGTTAATAGTTTCCGTGGAAAACTTAGACACCGAAAGGAAATAAAGGGAGGGATTGTTTTCTAAAGGACACCTTGCTTGGGTGGTGCAAATGGTTAACAAGCTCAGCTGCTAACTAAAAAGTTGGCGGTTCAAGTCCACCCAGAGGTGCCTTGGGAGAAAGGCCTAGTGATCTAATTCTGAAAAATCAGCCACTGAAAACCCTATGGAGCATAGTTCTACTCTGACACACATGGGGTCACCATGAGTCTGAGTTGACTCCACAGCAGCTTTTTTTTTTTTTTTCCTGGTGTTTTCTAATTAGATGTTGGAGAAAATAATGCCTCCCCGTCTTCACTACTGAACTCCCACAAGGCTTTCTACTTTCATTCCCATAATGTTTTCTAGGTCAAAGACGGTGGTCTTCTCTGGCATTGTGTTATCTCCCAGCATCTCTGAGACTAGAGGGAGTAGACTAACTGGGTAGCCACACACCTCAGGCTGTAGAACAACCAAAGCACCTTGCTCTTTTAGAAAATAGCATCTACGGAAAGACTCTTGATGATGTGAGGGAACCTGTATATGGGAAGAGGAGAGAGATTCTTTTTTCTTCTGCTAAGATGCGTTTTGTCCTGTCTGTGAGCTACATGCCAGGCTGGTATTTATTTTGGGTTAGAAACCATACTGGCTTCCTTGGCTGGAGGGTGGCTCTGATTTGCATGTACTTTCTTCTTGTTATCTGTTGATCTTCAAGCTTGTTGCTCTACTTACGAAAAGTCTTAAATAGTCCCAAAACCAAAACAACACTCCAACTAAAACCAAACCTGTTGCCGTCGCGTTGATTCTGACTCCTACTGATCCTGTAGGACAGAGTAGAACTTTCCGTAGGTTTCTGAGGAGTGACTGGTCGATTTGAACTGCCAACCTTTTGATTAGCAGCCGAGTTTTTAACCACTGTGTCACCAGAGAGCCACAAACTCTTTGCTGTCAAGTCGATTCCAGGTCTTAGCTGCACACAAGTTCATCTTTTGGGGTGTGCCTGTGTATGTGTATATTGAGACATCGGTATTCTCCTTTACGCTATGACTGCTACAATACATAACTATCTCTGTCCGCTTAAAATTATTATTTCGTAAACAGAATTCTGTGTGCCACTGTGGGTGGGGGAGGGGGGTGTGCGTGTGTGCATCTGTGTATGTGTGCGTGTGTGCGAACATTCATTCACCTTGCGTTGTGTCCATAATGTATGAAGGAGGTAGGAGCGTGGAGGCATGGAGTGGCCCAGTGCATTGCCTAATGCCCCTTTGTTGTTTAATAAAAACAGGAGAATTGAAAGGAGTAGCAGCAGGGGCTGCAGCAATATAACCAGTGTTGAGGTTTTTTTATTTCCACAGGAGGTACTTCCTTTTTCTTTTTCTTTCAATCAACTCATTTGAATAGATTACTTAATTAGCATTTATTGTTTGTAAAATTCCTTGTTCAGAAGTAACATTTTAGGGCCCACAGTTTTGAAGAAAGACAATTTAATGGGTGATAATCTTGTATGGAATTTTCAAATTGATTTCTTGGTAGTAAACTGTTCTTCAGTTGTAGCGCCTTCTCCACTCCCATTAGACATCAAGGCTTCTTTCTAAACGCATTCACAACGGCTAGAGTGTTGTCTCCAGTTTCCTGTCATTTGAAACAGGTCATAACTTCAGGCACAAACATTTAAAGGACAACTATATTTTTACTATTTCATTAGTGTGCTAGGAGAGTTGGAATGTGCTATTGAAGTTAATAGAGCTTTGCAGTTCCTGATGGAAACTATTTGGCTCTGCTCATCCCAATAGTAGAGATAATCTTTCTCTTTGTACACAAAGTTGTTTCATTTAAATCCCACTCTACCTGAGTCTTATTTATTAGCCTGATATATATGGCTAGGACTATACAGAGCCTCACTAAGACCTGTTTACAATTTCTCTGCCCTCCTCTTCCCCAACACTACCCTGGGAATAGAGCAAGCTCATTGCCAAGGAAACTCACTGACAGCAGTGTTTGGTCCTATTTTCAACTGACTCTTTAGAAGGAGGTACTTGAATGTATTGCTCAAAAGGAGCTCTAGAAAATTTAAAATAAAACAAAAATTAACAAGCATACTGAAATTCCTTATGATATTTGTGGTGGTTTTTATGTTTTTGGCCTTTGGGGAGGAAGTAGCTATGAACAGAGCTATTTTGACATTGCTATTGAATTCAGTAGGGATGGTGTCATCTTCTCATAGCGTCTGCCTGGATATTTTCTAACCACATTAGGTCTAAGGAATGATCTCACTGGTCTAACCTTCTCATTTTGTCAGTGAGGGAATAGAGGCTTAGATGTTATAATAACAACTACAGTGTCGATCACATTTATTAAGAGCTTTTGTGTACTGAGTAAACTGCTTTGAGGACATTATCTCTTTTAATCCTCAGTTCTGGCTACCAAGCAAATAAAGTAAGCAGGATCATCTCCATTTCTACACATGAGGAAACGGGCTCAGAAAAGTCAAGACCCATATCACACACCAGGCTGGTAGCAGACTTGGATCTACACAATAGGTTTACTGAGGATGCCTTTTCAATGAAACTTTTGAATGAAAAATCAAAATGCATGTCCTCGTTTTTCAAAAGCTTTATCATATGGATGTTTTACATCCTGAAGATAACCCTTTGAAGACAATCTTAGCTCTGTTCAAGCTCATTCATTCTCTTTGATCTACTTCAACCCAACCCCCATGATTTGTTGATTTCCAACTTGATTCTTCCTTCATGCTATGTCCTCAAGCTCAAACAGCTTTATCCCACCCTTTCTGATTCTTTCATAACCCACATCAGTAGCTTCCTCTTCCTAAATCTGTCTTAGAGTAATCACATTCATTCTTTCATACAGAAAAATAAAATGATATGGAGTACCTACTCCAAGCTGGGAACTGCTCTTAGCAGTGAACAAGATAGACAAGTTTCCGGAACTTACACTCTTGGGTACAGAAATCATTGGAAAGCATGAAATTTGGAATCAAAGGATCAAGTTGAAGTCACAAACTGAAAACTAGAAGATATGGCAAATGGGTATATTTGGTTTAGATTGTGCAGTGTCTTAAAAAGGGAATCAATTGGTTAACATTTTAAAATCAAAAGATTCCACATAGAAAACAATCTGGATTTCTGGTGCCTTGGTGACCTGAATCCACGTCTCCATAAGGCACCGATCCACTGGAGATGAGTCATTGCTGCCCTTCAGATGGGATGGGGCCTTTCGGTCACCACTGTCTCAACCACGTCTTCTTCATTTCTTACACCCAGCCAGCTACACTCATTTACTTTATCTGTTGATCCCTGTAGACACTTTAGATTTTGCAACCCCTGGCATGAATGATCTACAATGTCTCTTCCCACCCTGACATGGCTGTGGTTGTCTGGCTGCCCATGGCACTTCTGTGGCTTCTCCTTGCGGGTAGCACCTGGACTAGTGCTGGTAGCCATACACAGAGAATCTATGTGGCCCTGGAGGGGGCAGGATCAGTGCAGAGGAAACTTCAGCTGCTGGACTGCGACCAGCTACCCTGCCCTCAGTGCCATTTATTATCCATCCCAGGCCTCAAGGTTGAAGCCCCATCACTTGAAATTTTCAAGTGCTTTAGTGAAAGTTAATAAAACCAACAAAACAAGAAAATTAGAAATTATCTCTGTAGATACCAGATGAATCATAAGTGAATAAGGAGAGAGCTGTTGAGCAAATAAAGGCTGCATAATATTTGGGAGAATTAATGCTGGCTATTAATATTCTTAAAATTTGTTCTTGGTACTTGAAAAATCCTTACTCAAAGTCAGCAACAAAAGCAGCTAATATTAGTTGTGGGCCTATTGGGTGCTGTCCATCTCATTTAATTTAACCCACTGCTCCCATTTTACAGATGGAAAACTGAGGCTCAAGGAGATTAAGTCACTTGTCCAGTCCTGTAACTAATATATTCAATTTTTCATTCTATAGTGAGTAGGGGATATTTTCATGGTTTTAGTTCATCTCTCAATTTGCCTGAACACATGGATAGATGCTTTGAGGATTGATTGAGATCACATACATGCATATGCACACACACACATAAGCACACACATACCTTTAGCGTAAAACTTTGTAAACAAAACTGAGACAGCCATTGGCAGAGATTGAATAGATTCTTTCACAACTAGTGTTCATTATCTAGACCTGTTCTTAAGAGTGAATGAAAATTACCATCATGCTTAATTCCACCAAGTTAAACCATGAGCAAAGTGTTTTACTGAAGAGTCCACATATGGAACTAGATGATATGCCAGAAGTGAGCTGCTAAATGAATGCAGGAAATTCAGGCGTGGGATTGGTGATTCAGGATTTGATTCCCCATAGTAAATCTTATTTGATAATATAATTTGGTTTAGAAAAACACTCTAACATGGCAAATTCTGTCTCTTAAAAAATTGTTATGCTGAATTCTGTAAGATTATAGGAAATATATCACATTAAACCAGAAATATTTTAAAAACTCTTTAATTCTCTCTTTCTCATTTTTTAAATATTTATAGTCAAATATAATACAGAGAACTTGGGGAGTCACCGAGCCAGTTAGTGGGAATTCAAACTGGATATTAGGTCTTCCTGGCTTCCATTTTTTACACTGCCAGGCTAAAGTGTAAGCAGGTTAAATTCTGAGGACAGAGTTCCCTTAAGAGTATAGCGTTCACAGAGAACCCATTCTGAATGAGCTGCCTGCTGTCCAGATATGGGGCAAAATGATCCTAGGTGTGTTTGTCAAAGCAAGAGCCTGTTATTAATGACCTGTGTCTGCACATACATAGCTTAAGGAACCAGCCACGTTGGCAGGGCCCTTTTGTCAATGTCTCTTTGGACACACTACATTCCTGGCCCTCCCAGTTATCCCTGCTGAGGATCCAAAGAAACCTTGCTGTGAGGGTGCAGGAATTTCCAGTGGTAAGAAGTGGCCTAGTCCAGTGGTTAAAAGTATGGACTGTGGAGCCTGGGTTTGACCCATGGCTCTGCCTTGAACTAGCTGTTCGGCTACCTTTCTATGTCTCAATTCCCTCATCTATAAAGTGGACATAGTGATAGTACCTCCTTTGTAGAATTGTTAAAGGATTAAATGAATTAATACATTTTAAGTACTTAAAACAGTACCTGGCACATAATGGGTTTTAGGTTAGGTGTTGTTAAGTAACTTTTCAATGTGTGGGATATTGCTTTTAATAACAACTAGTGTTTTGAGACCGTATGTGTGCCATGCACCAGTCCAAAAATTTAGCATGTATTAAGTCACTTAATTTTTAAAACATACAACGTAGAAACTATTATTACTCTATTTTCAGTTGAGAAAACTAAGGCTTAGAAACATTAGTAATATGTCTCCAGGTCACACAGCCAGTAAGTAATGGATCCCAGATTTGAAAGTAGGCAACAGACTCTACAACCCATGCCCTTAACCACTATGCTATAAAGAGACAGACAACTTTTGTTCTTACTCTTGCAAATCCAAGATTGCATTTATTCATTGCAAATATGCTGCCTCTCTTTGAACCTAAGACAGAAGATGGACACGTGTATTGCTGCCTTATTACCCACAGTTTAAAGCCAGTGGGGTTGACATATAATCAAGCCATGAGATCACAGCATTTCTTTGGACAAGAGAATCAACCTCTTTAGTGAAGGAAAAACATAACAAGTAAGCCGAATAGAGAATCCAGGTGAACTTGCCACCTTGTTTTCAATTGCTGTCACTAGTATTAGGCTCCCCAACTAGATTATAAGCTCTTGGTAAACTAAAAACAAAAAGCAAACAATTGTTGTTGAGCTGATTTAACTCATGGAGACCTCGTGTGTCAGAGGAGAACTGTGCTTCATAAGGTTTTCAATGGCTGCTTTTCAGCAGTAGATCACCAGACCTTTCTTCTAAGGCACTTCTGGGTGGACTTGAACCTCTAATCTTTCAGTTATCAGCTGGTTGTGTTAAACATTTGTACCACCTAGGGACTCCCCTGGTAAACTAGGCCGCATTTATACAGCTGCTCCTCTTCCACAATATCTATGAGTGTTGGACATACTAAATGATCAATAAATACCAGCTAACAGACTGATTCCATTTGGTTTACACCCTAATTCCCACAGTCCTTACTGCTTAGAGATTTTTCCAGTAGCCAAGGTAGGAATTCTAGAGTTCCCTTTGGTCCAATGTTGGAACTGCAACTCTCTCTAATTCCCATGAATACCAATGGAGCAAACTACTTGTTGATAATGAAACTATCATACCTCTTTTAAGTCTGCATAGAAAGTTCTTTACTGAGGTGGGCTGTGCTGATAATTTTCGATAACCAAGCAAGAGAATTGTAGGACAAAATGAAAATTGGACATTGTATATTGATGGTTATTTGTTTGCTTGCTGTTTTTTTAGTGTTTGTGAAACATTTAGAAAGTCTCAAAGGAACCAAATGTGTATAAAAAAGGAGATGCCTATAGGGTAAGTCCATGAGGAAAATAATTGAAGATGACAGAAACCATAATGCCACACTCCGAAAGGACTTTTTCTGGCCACACCATATAGAAAATGATGACCTTGCCGTGGAGAGATAAGACTGGTAATTGAGGAGGAATTATTGTGCTAAAGCTGACCTTTCCCTTCCATTCCCCTCATTCCAGAAGTTGCAATGGGGCATTAAATAAAGAATGGCACCACATTTCAGGGGAGAGGGACTTACAAACCATCAAAACTAGGATTGAAAGGGACCTTGAGCTGGTGTGTATTCTCTGTTAAAGAATGTTGCCTTTCAGCAAGGAAAGGTGTTTAGCTTGGACCTGAGTATTAACATAAGCTTCTGATATTCTATTCTTGGTTTTTGATGGGAAAAGTCAAACCTTAGTAGAATTTGAAAGCTTGAAAATATCCCATTCAATTTGCTTTGGAAGGCAATTTGTCGCTATGAATTAAAAACAAAAAAACAAAAAACCTCTGACATGCTCCTTGTCTAGGGTGGCCATGTATTCTGCTTTGCCTGGGATATTGTTGTTGTTAGTGGCCTTTCAGTCAAGTCCGATTCATGGGGACCTTACGTATAACAGAATGGAACATTTCCGGGTCCTACTCTATCTTCCACCATCATTGGTATACTTGAGGCCATTGTTTCAGCCACTGTGGGTTTTGAGTGCCTTCCAACCTAGAGGTCTCATCTTCTAGCATTATATCTAACAATGTTCTGTTGTGATCCAGAGGGTTTTCACTGGCCAGTTTTGGGAAGTAGATTGCCAGACCTTTCCTCCTAGTTTGTCTTAGTCTGGAAGTTCCACTGAAACCTTTCTACCATGGCTAACCCTGCTGGTGGCATAGTTTCCAGCGTCACAGCAACGCACAAGCCACCACAGTACAACAAACCGACAGATGGGTCCTGGTTGACCAGGATAATCCTGGTTTATGCCTTTTGTCCTGGTATAATTATTAATATCTCTCAAAAATGTTCTGGTTGGTATGATAAATTATTTTCTACCCGTAACTCAGTGATTCCTCTGCTCAGAACCGAACCTGGAAAAGCACCCATACACGTGCACAAGGAGGCACATACGGGGAGGTTATTGCGGCCCTGTCTCTAATATCACAGAACGGAAAACTTCACGGCTGCTCCCTAGGAGTCATCTTAAGGAGCACCGTCTCACGTTCGTAAGAATATTCTAGATTTGAATTGACCGAAATAGATAAATCTCCAAGGTAGTTGTCAAAGGAAAAGAAAAAGTTTTCAGAATGACAATGTCCAATATGGTAATGTTTAGGTTACTTTAAAAAACATAAAATAATTCGAAATATACTTTGTGGTTGTGGTTGTTGTGTGCCGTCAAGTCAATTTGACTCACAGTGACCCTATAAGACAGAGTAGAACTGCTCCATAGGGTTTCCTAAGCTGTAATCTTTACAGGGACGGATTGCTAGGTCTTTTCTCCAGCAGAGCCTCTGGTGGGTTCAAACCACTGACCTTTCGATTAGCAGCCAAGCACTTAACTGTTGCATCACCACAGCGCCTTAAAATGTCCTAGGGGCTACATGTATGAGTAGTTCAGGACAGAAGAATGGAAGGTCATTCACCAGACTGGTAATGAGGGTTATCCTGAAGAGATGTGACAGACTGGGGATTGATGTAGTGGTCAAGGGTGACTTTAACTGTAATATTTCAGCTTTTTCACAAGGACCCTATCATTCCATATTGTTTGTGGAATTGATGATTTATTTTAAATATAATTTTACATTTAAAACAGTGTTTTAGAGGTGATGTTATTCAACTCATTGTTTTGAAACTAGGCAGCTGGGGCCTAGAGAAGCCATGTCAATTTTCCACGGTCACATCATCAGTATGGGGCAGAGCTGGGCCTAAATGAATCTCTCAATGGCCAGTTTCTTCTTCTCTGACTAGACGATGCTTTCCTCCAAGGTTTATGAAGATTTATTAAGTTGACTTAACTCCATGGAAATGAGTAGCCGGGCACCAACTTAAGCATACTCATCAAATTTGACTTCCTCTAAACCCCAAACTAAAAAGTAATGGCCAGGCCTGCTGAGGCCATCAGTAAACCCTGCACTGGCTGCCACCTAATTTATTCCCTGAAGTCTGCTGTCTGTTTTTGTTTAGACCTGAATTATCCAGCACATGTTACTTTGATGTGGATATTAAAGTGTTCATTAAGGGTTTAAAGAAATGGCTAGTGTACAGTGAGAAGGATTCTCCTGACCTTTTTGTTATAATTATCATGGGGTCACCTGCCTTGGTTTGTGCCTCTGTCTTTCCTCAGGTAAGCAAAGTGTTCATAGCCTCCCTCCTCCCCCTGATGATTTCTGTGAGCTCCAGCAAAACCTGCCGTCAATGTCCTTGAATTTTGAACCCGGCACTTTACATGAAGTATGTCATTTAATCCACAAAACAACTTGGTGAGATAGGGATTATTTTTAAGTCCATGGAATAGATAAAGAAACTTCAAGAGATGGGCTTTGAGAGATTGTGCATCTCAAGGTGGGTCAGGCAGAAGAAGACAGAGCTGGGTTTGAACTCAGGCAGTCTGACTTCAGAGCCTCAGTTCTTAGCCACCATGCCATACTGCCTGCACCACAATAATGATTATATAATTACGGTTGTACAAAATATAATATAATACAATAAAATATAATATTATGTTAGATATAATTATGTGCAGTTAGCTGAGTGGGTACTCATTTGCATACTTTGATTTCAGAAATGCCACGGTGGGGAAAAAGCCCTTTCTCTGAAAGCTGTTAATAGAATTCGAGAAACTCGGTGGGTTTGGATAAAGTAAAAAAAAAAAAGTTACTGTCAAATTGCTTCCAACTTATGGCACCCCCATGATTTTCAGAGTAGAACTTCACTCCCATAGGGTCTTCAGTGGCTGGTTTTTCACAAGTAGATTGTCAGGCCTTTCTTCTGAGGCACCTTTGAGTAGATTGGAACCTCCAACCTTTTGGTTGGCAGCCAAGCATGTTAACCATTTGCCCCATGTTTACAAGGTACTTTTTCCCCTTCTTGGCTCACAGTTTGCTGGCTGGCACTCATACAGGGAGATATATGCAACCCCAGACTTCACCGTTCATACTTCTCCTGGATCTCATACCTCATTTACTGAGTAACTGATGGGTTTGCTAAGAGGGCATGGCTGTAACTCAGCTGAAGTGTCCTACCGATATCATAAAAGGTGATTGCCCAGCCCCAATGGCAGGTGATGGACAGTGTAACCCTTGAGCACAACAGCTCTGTGCTCATTCCTGTTACCATAGACTTAATTTATGGCTAGGATTTGGCCCTTTCTTTGGACTTGCAGAAAAGCCTAAGAGCTGAATGGCTGAACTTAAACATAATCTATGTGGAAGACTCTGCTCTGCTTTCTAACTCCACCCAAGGACACTTGGAGCTCCCCTGAGCCCAATAGTGGAAAGTTATTTTCCTAAATATTGACAGCTCGTATTATCAAAATATGTGAACAGTTTGTTAAATGAATTAAAATCCATTTTGTTAGGTCTTCACTCAGACTTCTCAATTATTTTGCAAGTATGCTATTTATTCCTGTTGGTTATTTTCTGATTCTTTCAATACATGTTAGAAAAAAAGAGTCCCAAAGCCAGTGTCTTGTTTCCATAAAGTAGAAAAATGTAGGGTAATGGTCAATAGCAGTAGAGGTAATATAAACCTAGAAAAGTGTCTGGAATGGAGAAGGTACATGGGAAATCATGCTTGTGATTTGAACCAAATCCATATTGCCCCCCATGTAATTTGGATTAGAACATCATTTCCTAACGAGAAACACCGCTTAATGCTTATTTTTCTATATTCGTCTGTTTTTGTTCTTTCTTAGCATAAAGTTTCTAGATGTTACCCAGCAAAACAAATCTCATGGGTCTGGATTTTTGAGTAATGGAGGGCTATTAATAGAGTAATAGAGTTATGATATTTTAAAAAAGATGTCCACTATTCAAGTCAAGCATTCCAAAAGACATTCCACGGAATACCAGGTACACAGATCAACAGTCCTGTAATCAAGTGCATGTGGGAAATTCTGCTTCTTTAGGAATTTGCTGTATACATGAAAAACTCTGAGAATTCTTGCAGTAAAGACGCCTGTTAAACTTTATTTAACCCAGTGTTTTCCAGACTCATTTCACCAAAGGCCCCTTACATAGTCCCTGTGGACAGCTAGTGTTGTACGGAATGCACATTCCGAGATGGGGTGGTATTTCAGGAGTGCACTGAAATGATTGATTTTGATGAGGATTAGGGACCACCATTCAGAACAAGTTGCAAACAGTTTTAGTGACAGTCTTTTTAAGTTTCTCAATTGAATGGTGCAAGACTACAATATTTTGCCCCTTTGCTAGAAGACAGATAATAATACTGTGATGGTCCCTTGAGAAGGGAAGAATTATCTTTGAAAAGAAAATGCCCCAGAGGTGTTGGAGGTTAGAATTACTTTTATCTGTGTCTGTCAGAGTGCCATGTACATTCTGGTACTGGGCAAATATTATTTAAGAGCTTTGCCATAACCCAAATGACCTTCTTTCTATTCAGTTCGTCTCATTTTCTCTTTAGCTTTAATGCCATTCCACTTTTGAGAGAGAACATTAACATAAATTGCAGGAATGTCACTCTCCAGCATTTGCATAGCTGGTGTGCAGCTTTTAGAAGAAGCTTTTCAGAAAGAATTACAATAGAGCTCTTGTATTCTAAAGGTATTTTTTGCTTCCAAAGAGTGTACCTTCCCATTTTTTTGATGAAGAGATGGAGCCTCAGAGAAGATGAGTCCTAATTTATGCAGGTAGAACCACTGTAATTTTCAATTGGGGTACTGAGAAATAACGGTAATAAATAAAAATGATGTAAATAGGGATAATAAACAAAAGCAGTTAGCAAGAAGATCTGGAGTTGGTTCACTTGATCAGGTTAGAGCTTTCTTATTCCACTTGGGATTATGTCAGGACCAGGCCTGGTTCATTTAATTATCACCAAAAGGTAGATTTTGGCTATTACCTGTGTAATAATAACAGCAATGAGAAAAACAACCCTTAATGACAGGACTTTATAGTTTACAGAGTTTTGCCTACCTTATTACCTCATTACCTCACTTGATCTTCCTAGGCTGGTGGTGTTACTTCATTTGACAGATTTATAGTACTCAGAGAGGTTAAGTAATTTGTGTATGGTCACACAGCTAATACATAGCAGAGCTGGAGCCAGAACCAGACCTATTATATCTCCCTTACATTTGCTGTCTCATTCCACAGAGCTCTTCTGGCGGAGACGAGGTTTGATTTGGCACGGTCTACCTCTTCTGAATATATGATATGTTCTGGGGGGCTCTCTAACAGGAATTATTTGGAAGGGAGCTTGGAATTTTCGTGTTGAAGCTGGGTAATCCCTATTTAACAAATACCTTTACAGTATTTGTTGTCATTACAGCTATGCTTCCAAGCACTTTGTAAATACTAAGTTGTGGATTTCTCTTAGCAGTCTTATGATGCAGATATAATTTTATTCCATGTGGTAACTAAGGCCAGTAAGGTTGAATCACTTGACTAGGGACACATAGCTACCACCTGTTGGAACTAGGATTCTAGCCCAGGTTCTCTGGCCCCAGAGTCCGTGCTCTTAACCCCCATGCTACACTCACTTGCCTTTTATCCTCTCTGTTTATGCAAGTGTGGGACTGGGTAGAATACTCAGGTCAAGGGGTGAATCCGATTGAGAGTTTTGTTCTAAACATGCTATGTCTAAGTGGTAAGATTACATGAATGGGGTTTTACTTTTTCTTCATACTTTCATATATTTTCTAAATTTCCTGCAATAGTCACATGTTACTTTCATAATAATAAAAAGGTATACAAGAAAACACATTGTGCTAGCCTAGGGTTGCAGTCTTTGTCTTAGGGACTGAATCTGATAAACTGGGAACACATTTGTGAAGATACAAATACATGTCCACACACATACATGCTTATACACGAGAAATTTTGAGATAGGAAACTTGTCTTTAGTCCCTTTTCATTCCTTTTTTTGCTATTTAACTTTGTTTCACCCAATGTTTTCTGAACTCATTTCCCCAGAGAGCTCTTACATAAGCTCCCATGGAGACATAGTGCTCTACAGCACTGTACTCACTTTCCGAGATGGGACTGTACCCAAGGAGTACGTTGAAATGATTGCTTTTGCTGAGATTTTGGGCTTCTCACCAGAGCAGGTTGTAAACATTGCTGTAAACAATGACCTTAGGCACATCTCTGCCCATCTTGGAGTTACTGTTTCTCATCTGATAAATGGAGAGGAATAACACTTGTCAGACAGCTGGGGGGACTAAGTAAGCCAGTGAATGGGCACAGGCTTTGTAAGTTTGAAAGCCCTATAAAAATGTCCGTGATTCTGTTTAAGTAAAGACATTTGTGATTGTTTTTTAATGTTTCTATGCTTTATTATTTGCATAGATGTTATGCAACTTGTGTTTTGGAAAGTTTGCCAGGAAGAATTTTATCCTGTAGCCCTCAGCTGGTCAGGATGTGAGCTAGGGTGGAAGTTTTGTGGGATAAGCAATCTGCTGCTCCCTTGGAGAATTCTCTACATTTGCAAGTATATACATCGCAGTTGGGAAAATGGAGCTAGAGTAATAACATTTATCATTCAGGTGGAGCCTTTGTGTTTGTGAAGGGCTTGGTAATTGCTAATTAGCTGACCCCCCTTGCCTGTACCTGCCAGCCCCCCTTCCTCCCCACCCAGCTGTGCCCCGTGGGATTCAGAGGCAGAGGCACCTGCATCCTCTCATCTCTGTTGCTCATTACACAGTGTCCGGAAAGTCTCAGCAGGCCATAGCCATCTGATGACTCGGTGTCAGGGGTGAGAGTCATACCAGCCGCACAAATTAGCTCTGGCCCAGAGGTCCTGGGCTAGTATGAAATGAGGTCATGCTTAGAAGCAGTCAGGCTTTGGGTGGGGAATAGTTTCAATGTAAATAGTAAGTCTCTGACCATCACCCTCTTTCCCTCTCACCTTTTCTCCCCCAAAGCCCAACCTCTGCCTTGTCAGTTTCCTGGCATCCAGTCAGTCAACCATTTTTTGCTTTCTCTAACCTTCTTGTTGGCAGGTCACATTTCACTGGGTACTCTCTGAAGTAGGGAGGATTTTTATAATTCATTTGCTCCCAAGAAAAATTAGGAAACTTAGAAATCTTGATGATCTTTCGGCCACTTCTTTGGTAGCAATTTAGACTCTCGTTGAACAGCCATTTCATCTCTTCAGCTCCATTCAATCACAGTGAAGTTCATTTGAAGGAACTGAGACTTCTTATTAGCAACCCCTTCCTGCTTAAAAATGAGCAGACGCCTCTCTGCCATTACAACAGATCTGAGATGCTTCTCTGGAAGGAAGGCTGAAGACTGAATAATTAACAAAACCATCTTTCTTGACTCTTTTTGTTTTTGTCTTTTCATAAATTTGGAGAATCCTGGAATTCTCTTTGCCTGGCACGTGGGTAGGTAGACCAATTGTCCAAGGTCAAATCATAGTTCCTCAGTCTGAGACCTCACTAGTAACCACTTCTTCTAGAAGCCCCTTGAACTGAAAATGTTATATCCAGGTGCAGTTGCTCCTGTCCAGTCTTACCGGGAATGCTTCAGTCTTATCAAGTAGCTCTCAGTTCTGCTTCAAACAGGCTGTTTTCCTGAGTAATTTAACCGCCTAGAACATTACCAGTTGCTGTTGGGTTAAGTCCAACTTATGGCGAACCCATGGGTATCAGAGGGGTTTTCAGTGGATAATCTTCTTGGAATTAGGTCACCAGGCCTTTCTTTCAAGGCACCTCTGTGTAGATTTGAACTGTCAAACTTTTGGTTGGTAGCCAAGCATTTAACTGTTTGTACCACACAGGGCTCCCCTAGAACATCAAACTTCCCTTTGTTGTTCTTATATATTTTTTCTTCTCTGTGGTGTTTTTTCTTCACTATCCCCATCTCTCCTCCATCTGTTCTTTTTAAAAAGGCCAAGAAGTTTAATGTATAGTAAGGAGGGAGAAAACACACTGTATACTAGAGAGCACCTTAGTCATCAAAGTGACATCTTTGCTTTCTAAAAACATTAAAGCGGTCTTTGCAGTGTATTTGCCCAATGCCGTGGTCTTTTCAAACATTTCATATGCATGAGAATGTTGGATAGTGAAAAAAGAAGACAGAAGAAGAATTTGGTGCATTCAAATTGTGGTGTTGGTGAACAGGGACAGATTATCCAATAACCAAGGTATGCACGGGCTTATTTATACTTACTAATCTGTAGTGCAAAATTTCACCTGTTTTTCACCACATCTTTGGTGTGGTAACACCCATGTGAAATCGTGCACTACAGATTAGTAAGTAAATACAAGTAAGTCCGTGTGTACCTTACTTACTGGTTAATCTACCCCTGTTGACGAAGAATACTGAATATACCATGGACTGCCAAAAGGACCAACAAATCAGTCTTAGAGGAAATACAACCAGAATGTTCCTCAGAAGCAAGGATAGTGAGATGTGGACTTGCTTGATTTGGCCATGTCATCAGGAAAAACCAATCTCTAGAAAAGGACATCATGTTTGGTAAAGTGGAGAGCCAATGAAAATGAGGGAAACCCTCAATGAGATGGATTAACACAGTAGCTGCAACAATGGACTCAAACATACCAATGATCTTGAAGATGGCACAGGACTGGGCAGTGTTTTGTCCTGTCATACATAAGGTCACCATGAGTATGAGCCAACTTGACAGAAACCAGCAACAACATACTAGAGGGCAGTTCCTGCCACAGGGTGATTTGAGTATGGCCAGGCCAGATAAAGTGGCAGAGAACTAGTTGGGAAGGAAGGGCTGGAGAAAATAGGGAAGCTGCTTCTCTTGAGCTGCTGGGTGTGAAGTAAATCTGCTTTGGAGCTGGAGAAGATAGAAAGGGTTCTGTAATTAATGTGAGTGGAGGAGCTGGTTCAGTGGGCAACCCTGACTAAGCCTGTTTCCTTATCTATAAAATGGAAGAAGTCAGACCTGCCTCATGGGAGGTATGATTGGATGTTGCAGCTTTAGCTTCTTCATCTGTAGAACAGGGTAATAAGAGCGCCCATTTTATAGGGTTGTTGTTGGGAGGGTTAAAAGAGCCCATTCATGCAACATACTTTACAGGCCCTGAGTTGACTTGCTCTTGCCAGCCCTTCCTCTACATCTTGTAGGTGTCTGGGCTCAGAAATGAATTCCCCTGTGCGGTGGCACTGACCAGTGGCACTGCCATCTGACCACGGACACCCTCTCCCCACCTGAATGAACCAGGTCTGCGTTTACCCTGCCCCTGCCCTGAAATGGCCCACGGTTTTCATGCCGTCACTGTGTAGCCACATAATTTTCCAGCCTCAGTTCCGCCGGAGCCCAGCATCCTGTCTTCTCCAGCAGTCTGTGCTGAAGAGAGCAAATCCAAGTGATGAGAGCAACCTTGCTGGGCAAGAGGATGAAACCGATGAATGGCATGAAGAAGGAGCCAACTAAAAGTTTTGTAAAGAGACTGAGAGGCCCAGATACATGCAGAATGTTGAGATTAGGGGAAAAAAAAACCAAAACAAAACCATACGATTTGTCAACAAGTCATGACAACCTTTTAGAGAACAACTATAAGAGAGTGGGTGGATGGAAGAAAACAGCAATCAGAGCCCAATAACACGCATCTCATGTTATTAGGTTAAATACTACACAAGCAATTACTTAGTGATGAAAATTATTAATTGTGCATACGATGCTCACTCTGTGCCCTGGGTGTTTCTAGTCTTGCTTGAATAGTGGAATAATTGGCAGATAACCGTGCTATTAATTATGCTGAGGCTTGCTTAGAGATAGGATAAAAGGCCAAACATGTAGGATGAGGGGGATCTATGTGAGCCTTTTATCTTTGTACCTTGCAAGGAGCAGATGGAGTGCTTGTGGTCAAACTGAGCCCACACTGGCTCAGAAGACGGAAGCTCTGTGATGTCCTGCCTTGAAGAACAAACCAGAGTGCTTATGCAGCAAGCCTATGCAGGCTCCAAGGCTGCTTGCAGTGTGCAAATGTCACTTGAGCATAACAGGGTTTAAAGGTGTTCTTTTGTCTTCTTTTAATTTTATTGTTGTAAACTATATATAACAAAATTTTTCCATTTTAACCATTTTTTTAATTAATTGTACTCGCCATGTTGCACAACCGTCACCACTATCTATTTCCGACAGTTTTTCATCACCCCAAATAGTAACTCAGTATCCCTTAAGCAATTCGTTCCCCGTTTCCTCCTCTCCCCAGCCCCTGCTAACCGATAATACATTTTGTCTCTAGGTATTTGCCTATTCGAGATATTTAAAGGTGTTCTTGAGTTCAGTTTGTTACACATACGTAAGCCAGACCTCCAAGGGCCAGTATTCTCTTTTCTCTGCCTCGTTCATCCTTGGCCATATAAACTTTTCCCATTCCTGGCCCCATTGACATTAATGAGATCATTCCACAATGTCTAAGAACAGACATAGACAAAGTCCTTAGCTTTTTATATCTGAGTTCTCCCCAAGGTGGATGCGGCAAATACTATGCAGAACACCTAGCTTATCTTGTTATGGGATGCTTCTATCAGTAAGAAGCCATCCCATTAGAGTCTTTAAAAGTTTTATACCAGCACTGTTCAGTAAATGAAGAATCCATCCTCCTCGCTGTGTATGTGTGTATTAAAGATCATATACTCATCATTAATATTACACGGATTTCCATCATCTTCATCATATCCCCTTACCCTGCCTTATTTTCCCACATAGCAGTATCGCAACCTGACATTATAGTATGTTTTCATTGGTTTATTGTGACTGTGTCTGTCTCCCCACAAAAATATAAGCACTGTACCAAAAAGAATTGGTTGAGGTTCAATCATTTCAGGAGGTAGCATATGATCAAGAACCAACGGCACTGAAGGAAGAAGTCCAAGCTGCACTGAAGGCATTGGTGAAAAACAAGGCTTCAGGAATTGACGGAATACCGAGTGAAAATGTTTCAACACATGCATGCAATGCTGGAAGCACTCACTTGACAGCTACCTGGCCAACCAACTGGAAGAGATCCACATTTGTGCCCATTCCAAAGAAAGATGGTCTAACAGAATGTGGAAATTATCGAACAATGTCATTAATATCACACACAAGTAAAATTTTGTTGAAGATCATCCAAAACCAGTTGCAGCAGTGCATTGATAGGGAACTACCAGAATTTCAAGCTGGATTCAGATGGATCTTGGCTGAAAGCAGAAAATACCAGAAAGAGGTTTACCTATGTTTTATTGATTCTGCAAAGGCATTTGACTATGTGGATCATAATGAATTATAATAACATTGTGAATAATGGGAATTCCAGAACACTTAATTGTGTTCATAAGGAACCTGTACATAGACCAACAGGCAGTTGTTTGGACAGAACAAGGGGATAGTGTGTGGTTTAAAATCAGGAAATGTGTGCGTCCGTGTTATATCCTTCCACCACACTTATTCAATCTGTATGCGGAGCAAATAATTCAAGAAAATGGACTATATGAAGAAGAATGGGTCATCAGGATTGTGGGAAGACTCATCAACAACCTGCAATATGCAGATGCCACAACCTTGCTTGCTGAAAGTGAAGAGGACTTGAAGCACTTACTGACGAAGATCAAAGACTACAGCCTTCAGTATGGATTACACCTCAACATAAAGAAAACACAAATCCTCATAACTGGACCAGTAAGCAACATCGTGGTAAACAGAGAAAAGATCGAAGTTGCCAAGGATTTCGTTTTACCTGGATCCACAATTAATGCCCATGGAAGCAGCAGTCAAGAAATCAAATGACATATTGCATTGGGCAGATTTGCTGCAAAAGATCTCTTTAAAGTATTCAAAAGCAAAGATGTTACTTTGAGGACTAAGGTGCGCCTGACCCAAGCCATGATGTTTTCAGTTGCCTTATATGCATTCGAAAGCTGGACAATGGATAAGGAAGACCAAAGAAAAATTGATGCCTTTGAATTATGGTGTTGGTGAAGAATACCAACTATACCATGGACTGCCAGAAGAACGAGCAAATCTGTCTGAGAGGAAGTACAACCAGAATGCCTCTTAGAAGCAAGGATGGCGAGACTTCGTCTCATGTACTTGGGACATGTTATCAGGAGGGACCAGTCCCTGGAGAAGACCTCATGCTTGGTAAAGTAGAGGGTCAGGGATAAAGAGGAAGACCGTCAACAAAGTGGATTGACACAGTGGCTGAAACAATGGGCTCAAACATAGCAACGATTATGAGCATGGCATAGGACCAGGCAGTGTTTGTTTCTGTTGTGCATGGGGTTGCTATTAGTGAGAACCAACTCCACAGCACCTAACAACAACAACGTAATGGTAAAAATCTTATTTTGTACTATCAGTATGGTAGCCACTAGCCACGTGTGCCTATAGAGCACTTAAAATGGGGCTAATATATTGAACGAAATCTCTGGGTGGCGCAAACAGTTAAGCTCTTGGCTACTAACCAAAAGATTGGTGGTTTGAGTCCACACAGAGGTACTCGAAAGAAAGACCTGGTGATCTCTTCCAGAAAGTCAACCACTGAAAACCCTGTGGAGCCCAATTCTGCTCTGACACACATAGGGGCACCATGAGTTGGAGTTGACTCCACAGCAACTGCTTTGCTTTGGGTTTTTGGAAATGTGAGTGAGGAACAGTTTTATTTAAATTTAATTAGTTTAAATTTAAATAGCCACGTATGACTAGTGGTTATTGCACAGCTTCGGAAGACACTCTGGCCTTGGCTCCTTCCCTGAGGCACTCACCCTGGGGCTGCCATGTCTGGGCTCCAGAGCCTGGGACCTTCTTAAGGTGATCAGTGTCCTCCAGGATTACATTTCACCTTGGACAGTTTCCTTCCTCCTATCAAACAAGAGCCCCATTCGCTCCAAATGAGGAAAAATCTGCCCAGAATTACTTAAGGGGGTGAAGGATGAAGATATTAACAAGCAATAGATAACAAGAAAGTCCTTTAAAAATGGATGTGGTGGCTGTTAAATGCTGCCAAATCAATTTGTGCAAAGTAACAGAAGACAAGGATGAACTGTGGCTGGCAGGGAGCAATTACATTTTGTGATTTTGCTCTGAATTCTTAATTTTAAGAAGGGGCGTTTCTCTCTCTAAATCTACATCTCGGACCTTTGAGTGTCAGGTGGAAAGCACTCTGCGGGTGAGCCTCTCTTTCTAGGTTCTTGAGCAATCACTTCCCTTGGTTTCCTTTCTTAGACTCTCAGGTTTTCATCAGGACATGCATCTTTCACTTCCCACATTTGCAACAAATCAGCCATGCAAATAAGCGTAAACACACACACAGGCACACCCACACACAGGAGATCTGTCCCAAGATGCAAGCATCCCCATCAAATCTCATGGGCTGATCTCTTTCATAAGATATCCTTTCACAGCCGTGTCGTGCACACCCATGTGTACCAGAGAGAAAGCAGCATGTAATCTGGGAAAAGTGAATTAGCAGGAGGTCATTTTCCTCCTGGAGTCCCTGGATGGAGCCAACATTTAACAGGCTCAGCTGCTAAGCAAAGGGTTGGAGGTTTGAGCCCACCCAGAGGCACCTCAGAAGAAATGCCTAGCAATCTACTTTCGAAAAATCAGCCATTGAAAACCCTATGGAGCACAGTTCTACCCTGACACAAACGGGGTCACCAGGAGTCGGAGTCGACTTGACGGCAACTGGTTTTTCATTTTCCTTCTTGTAAAAATGAAATGACCTTGGCTGGTTGGCTTGTTTGGTTAATTCATGATGCTAATGATGCCTTGATCTCAGGATTAAGCCTTGAATGGAACTCCTTCCTACAGCCCAGCCCTCGGCAACCATCTTACAAATACGTGTGCATCCCAAAGAGGGCCAGAGAAAGTGGGGGTGGCTTGTCACCTCCCAGCCCTATTGCTAACAAAAGCAACCAAAGCACACCTTTGCTACCAACAGTGGGTCAGTGGAAAAGACGCCAGCACCAAGGTCGCTCAAAGTGGCTTCACTTGATATTGCTGTCTATCAGCAATTGAATAATTCTCACCTTGGTTACTGGAACCTTCAGGCTCCTTAGAGAAACCCTTCCTACCTACTCATGTGCACAAAGTTCCTGGCACCGTAAAATTAGATGTGGATCTTTTATGAGGCAGTGTGGTTTAGTGAAGGTCCCTAGGTGGTGCAAATGGTTTGAGCTTGACTACTAACCTAAAGGTTGATGGTTTGAACTCACCCAGTGGCACCTTGGAAGAAAGGCCTGGTGATCTGCTTCCATAAGATTGCAGTCAAGAAGACCCTGCAGAGTGCATTTCTGCTCTGTAATACATGGCGTTGCCATGAGTTGGAATCAACTCCGTGGCAATGGGTTTGGCTTTGGTTTTGGTGGTTTAGCAGAAAGTCCTTTGAGATCAGATAGACTGGGATTCTTCATCCCAGTTTTGTCCCTCACCTGCTGTTTGACGTTAGTAAAGTGACAGAACATCTCTGAGCCTGTTTCTTCCTCTATTCAACTGGGCAAGTGCTACCTTGTGGGATTGTGGTGAGGGTTAGAAATAAGGAATGTGACGTTCCTAATTCAGTTGCTTACACGCTGTAAGGTGACTGGTGTTGTAGTTCTCATCAACAGCCGTAATTATCCTACCAGAGGATAATTCCCAGGTAGCCCAGAAACAATGTGAAACCTTTCTCCAGGGGACCTATCTTGCTGAATCCTTGCCCCCCGCACCCCGTCTGTCCTTCTCTCGGTTCCATTTTCTTCACTGTGGGTCAGAGAAAATATCATTCATTCATCCATATATTCAGCAAACACCTCTGAGAGCTGACTGCATGCTGGCTGCTGTAGATGATGGTGATACAGCAGTGAACAAAACCTGCCCTCATGGTCCTTATATTTTTGTGGGGAGACAGACACAGTCACAATAAACCAATGAAGACATACTATAATGTCAGGTTGAGATAGTGCTATGTGGGAAAATAAAGTAGGGTAAGGGGATATGATGAAGATGATGGTAGTCCATGTAATATTAATGATGAGTGTATGGTCTTTCACACATGCACAGTGAGGAGGGTGGATTCCTCATGTTACGGAGTGAAGAGTGAGGGGCACCAAGTAAGGAGGACAAACAGCTGAAGAGACCTGGGAAGGGAGGATCTAGAAGGTGGAAATGGTTGGAATAAGCCTGACTGAAGAGGAGTTGAGGAAGAGAAGGAGAAGAGGTGGTAAGGGGATGCTGATAAGAGAGAAGTGGGAGGGAGAGCTGGCAGCTGCCAGGTGGGGAGATGTGTGGAGAGAGGGAGGGACAAGGGAAGCCTGTGGAGGTGTCCCCGTTTATGTCACAGCCTCCTGACCCTCCTCATGAAGCCCTCAGAAGAACTGTACATAACTCACTGATGCTCTTGGAGTTCACTTCTGGAGTTTTTAGATTTGGGGACACGTGAAACTGCCCCCTGGGTGAGGGCCTGGCTGGCCCAAGGAGGCCCAGGCATATTCAGATTATAGCTGAAAATACAGTATTTATATGCGCCTTGTTTTAAATAATCCAAACATTATAAACAAGTGTAAAGTGAAAAAAAAAAAAAAGTCCCCTTCATTATTCCCCAAATTCCAGTCTCCAGAAGTAACTAATATTGATAATGAAATGTATAACCTTTCTGATCTTTTCGTATAAATATACGCTCACACAAGCATGCTGTTTTAATATAAACAGTGGTTTCCTTCTCTTTTTTAAGGAGACACCTGATAATCATGATTTCCCATGGACCAAACCCCAAAGAAGACTACTGGAATATTCTAGTGCCAATGCTACATCCTTAAACTATAGCAGTTCTCATAGGAAAGCCTCCTTGTTGCCCCCACCGCCGAATCCTAACGGCTCCTCAGCAGACTCCACATTTACCTGCTATTCTCTCTTCCAAGACGTGCTTTCTCCAGCAGGTGCTGACAGGCAAGAGTCTGTCATTGCCCCCAGCACACCCTTCAGTCATTAGCTTCAGGCCCTACCATCTGAAACGGGGCCGGGGGAGGGGGGAAAAGGGGCATGGAAACTAAATAATTTACCTTTCTACGTATTATGAAAGGGAGAGGAGCTAAACCCTGGGTTGCCATGGAAACCAGCTTGTGTTTACTGGCAGCTTTTTCTACTAACTGTGGCAGGATATCCTGTAGGACAGTGGTTCTCAACCCTGGCTGCGTATCTGAACCACCTGGGGGCTATAAAAATACTGACATCTGGTCCCCACCTGAAGATTATGATCCATTTAGTCTGTGATACGGACTGGGTATCCCCAGGTAATCCTAATGTGCAGCCAAAGCTTGAGAGCCACTGCCGTAGGCTCACTGTCCCTGTTCTGGTAAATTCATTCATTATCCTGAGCATTCAGAGTCAGCATCAACAAGTTCAGTACTTTATTTTAATATTGACACCACATTTAGCCAGGGAAGCAGTCTGCTCATTTGTCTACCTTTCAGAAACAATGAATCTTTAGTGCAATTCAGTCCCTTTTCTTCTCTGATTCAACACATTTCCTGGTGAGCAGGAGCAATGCCTGCAGAAAGCAGGGAGCTCTGCTGCCCTCTCTTTTAGAATTACTGCCTCGCTAAGAGAGTGCCCATATGCATCAGCCTTCAAGCCGTTTTGGGGTTAGCCACCCACATCTCCGATTTCCAGGCTGTCGCCGACCTTTGCATTTCTTTCTTGGATTCCCTTGAACATGCAGAGTTATGAGGTGGGGAATCGATGAGGGGTGGCTGGAGTCCAGACTTACTGTAACCGCTGGAGAAGAACGAGCAAACTGTGCTCAGAGGAGCGCTGGCACTTCCTCAACCTACTAGGAATGTTGTCTTTAATGGGGCTGACTTAGGGTTTGCAGGGACTTTGTGCTTTGTTTTATTTTCTCACTCAGCTTAACCAGATTCTGCGGTTAATGTTAAGTTTATCTGTTCAGAGCAGACAGTATCAATCTGTTTTTTGCCGCCACTGCACACTGAGTTGGAATCGACTCAATGGCAATGGGTTTGGGTTTTTTTTTTTTTTTTTTTTTTGGTTTGCATATTGATTGTGTGTGTGTGTGATTGTGTGATTTTGTGTTTGATTGTGATTGTGTGTGTGTTGATTAAGGAGTCTTGGTGGCACAACAGTTAAGCACTCAGCTGCTAACCAAAAGGTTGGCAGTTCGAACTCACCTAGTAGCTCCTCGGGAGAAAGACCCGGTGATCTGCTTCTGTAAAGATTACAATCTTGGAAACTCTCTGGGGCAGTTCTACTCTGTTGTGTAGGGTCGCTATGGCTCAGAACTGACTGGACAACCCACAACAACAACAACAGCACATTGATGAGTATTCACATTTATGACACACATTGTGTCTGTGTGGAGTGTCACTGGGGTTGAGAACTGCTGGTTCAGAGGAGCAAGTGGGTCCCAGTTGTGGCAGTGGGGTGAGATGGCAGTAACTAGGAACTGGAAGAAAGCCTACACTACTTGCTTTTTTCATCTTTTATTCATTTAGTAGAAATGGAATAGAATTGTGAAAATCCTGGGACAGATACTGATTTAGCACCCAAGAGGAGTACCCTCCACCTTCTTCACCCAGGAAGACGTCCCTGATCTCCTGGAATGGTTTAGATTCCCCTCCTCTGTACTCTCAGAGTTGTCCCTGGAGTGCATCGTAGCCAACACCACCCCGGGTTGTCCACACTGATTCACCCATCCACATACCCCACCAAACACAGACTCCCTGAGGGAAGAGTATTCCCAATGCGCAGCACATTGCTTGTCACATAGTGTCTTCATTTCTCAGTGCTGCTATAACAGAAATACCACAAGTGGGTAGTTTTAATGAATAGCAATTTATTTTTCTCACAGCTTAGGAGGCTAGAAGTCTGAATTCAGACCATGGGCTTTAGGGGAAGGCTCTCTCTCTGTTGGCTCTGGAAGAAGGTCCTTGTTTTTTTTTCAGCTTCTGTTCCTCGGTTCCTTGGCAGTCTCCATGTGGCGTGGCATCTGTCTTCTCCCATCTCTGCTTTCTTGCTTCTGTGCCTAATCTGCTCTTTTATATCTCAAAAGCGATTGGCTTAAAACATACCCTATACTGATATGGCCTCATTAGCATAACAGAGAAAAACTCTACTCCCAAATGGGATTATATCCTCAGGTGTGTTAGGATTTACAACACATATTTTGGGGGGACACAGTTCAATCCATAACAGTAAGGGAAGGGAGGGAGGCGTGCTAGGAAATGAAGTATTTGTAACCCTCCACATTTCTCACAACGTAAGTGCTCCCACTTGATTCAGATAGACTGGATCTGAATCCTGCTCTTTTGATCCCTTACTATCTGACCTTGGCGAGATGCTTCCACTTGCAAAGCCTTGTCTCTCTCATTTCTACAATGGGCCTAGGGATAGGATCCTACCTGTTGGAGGACTTGTTGTTGATAGTTGTGGTGGAGTCAACTGTGACTCATGGCTACCCTAAGTGTTGCAGAGTAGAACTACTCCATAGGATTTTCAAGGCTGTGACATTTAGGAAGCAGATCACCAGGCCTGTCTTCCGAGGTGCCTCTGGGTGGATCCAAACCATAAACCTTTTGGCTAGTAGCCTGGCGCTTAACAGTTTGCGATACCCAGGGACTCTATGAATATTCAATGTGTATGCAAAGTGTTAGCACAGCGTTACTCACAGAATCTATCTTTGATAAATATTCATTATATCATGATTATATTAGTTTCATTATTATCTGTGTGATAAGTTAATTTTAGCATCATCTGCAAATAGGCAAATACAGTATGGTGCATTGCCGAAACAACTTTAACCATTTAGCCTTGCTATTAACTCTGATGAAAAAAAAAAAAAAATCTGAGAAAGTGGTTGGAAAGTGAAAGCGCTATGCAGGAGTAAACCAATCTCCACTATCAGCTGGAACGTGAACTTGCGCTGCCAACATACTGATCATGGCCGCCCCAGATGGGAAGTATACCTTTGGTAAGACCAGATTATTAATAGAAAGAGCACTGGAGAGGGGTCTGCCAAGTGGGCAGCTAAGCAGCAGTCAGACAACTTGGCAAGGTTTCCGTGCTGTGCAAGCCCCTGTTAATGGGAGGGGGCGGCAGTGTTCAAGCATGGTCCTAGGCTCCCTGTGCAGTTGCTGTTTCGGAGTGAATTTGCATGCGGCTCACAAGAGCCACAATCCGTGGGTCACAGCCAAGATCCTCTCTTCTGTATGTTATCGGGTCAAAATTTAAAATCAGCAGAGGAGAAGGTCCCAACACACATGACAGTGTAGGGAAACAGAATGTCAGGCATGTCCTTGGATCCTGCTGAGCCATTGCAGAAGCCTGGATTGCTCAAGTTTGCTTTATCTGCTTTTGTGCTAAGTCACCAAGGTCTGATAAGCTGAATGGGCAACTAAATGGAGAAGTTGAGATTGAGAACCAGTTCATAAAGCCACTAACACCTTTGGATTGCAGCCACGGGAATCTCAGGTCGAGGTTTGGGAGACTGTATTAAGAAGCAAACACTAATATATGCTAGTTGAGAAGTCAGCACTTTACCATGCCCTACCTACTTTGCGGTGAAATGAAGGTCTTCGTGGGGAGGCAGTGACGGGCGCTGCCGATGTGGGGAAGCCATCTCTCACCACCGTGTTATTTTGCTTAGAGCTCTAACCGCTAAATTTTGTCTTAAAACTTGTCGAATCGTGCACAGTACCCTGCTTCATAGGAGAAAAGCGGGTTCTCTAAAAATATCAAAAATCAGACATGCCTGGTAGAACGAGACATTATAACTCAAAAGTCCTGCAGATAAATAATAATTAGGAATGACATTTACTCAGCAGAACATGGAGAAAACAACATTCTCTATCAGCTACATCCTTAAATGGTTAGTTTCACAGCTCTAAATACAACTAATAAAAGGTCAGGCAGGCAGCCTTTAGGATGTTAGCAGGGATTTTTTCCTTGGGAAAAATTATTTAAAAAGCAAAACTTTAAAGTAGTGTTTTTCTCTCCCCTAAGTATTTTTGCAAATAAGAGCAAACTAGTTACCCAGTTGTCTAAAAATGTTATAAAACCACCTGTCTGCCCTTCAAGAGATAGAGAGCAAAATCAACTTTTGCATTTTGACTATATGCACAGAATTAATCCGCAGAAGCACAGAATTTTCTAAAGATCCAAGAACGATAACACTGTCGTCCATCATTTCACAGAGAAGGAGATGTCTGTGCCTGTACCACGGAGCTGGGACTAGGGTGAGGCGAGGGCCATGCCCCATGAAAACGTTTAAGGAAGAGCTCGTCCTTAAGGCCGTGAAAGCTCAGGGGGCTTCACCTGCTTCACCCTAGTCCCAACCCTGCTCCAAAACTCTGAATGTTCTTGGCAATTTTAGGACAGGAAACTGAGGCTCCAAGAGGTTAAGTGGTTTTTCAAAACTCTCACAGCTAGTCAATAGCACATCCAGTGCCAAGGAAAACACGTTTGATTGCAAGATAATCAAAACGAGTGTGTGTGCTTTGGTGGTGGGGCTAGGAGAGTCAGCAGGGCTTTATCATGGTGGTTGTCCATCTTATTTATGAATTAGCAAATATTTGAGTGTCGTTGGAAAAACCGTTCTGGCTACCAATCCATTAGAGGACTGAACGTTTCCCAGAGTGCACAAACCTCCGAGTAGGGGCGCACCACAGCCTGTATAGATTTCGTGCATTACCACTACATTGTGCCCATGATAATCTGTGATCAGAAGATAATAATTAAGACGTGGCAATACCCACTTCGTAAATTAGCTAAATTGGCAAAACTCAATTTAAATAGCAATTTTGTCTCTAGCGATAGAATTATAACAGCACCCTTCACTTAATGAGCCAGACACTTAATAATTCAAACATACTTAGGGAAAAATCAAACAAAGCGTCTCCATCATAGATTAGTTCTCCCGCCACCTTGCCTACAGCTGCTTTGCAAACAAGGCAACATGGACACTCTGGGAGGAGAGACATGGGGTTTGGTGACCAGGTAGAGGCTGCCCAGGTAATGTCGTTGTTAGGTGCCGTCAAGTCGGTTCCGATAGTGACCCTGCAGGACCGAGTAGAACTGCCCCACAGGGTTTCCAAGGAGCAGCTGGTGGATTTGAACTGCTGACCTTTTGGTTAGCAGCCGAGCGCTTAAACCACTACACCACCAGGGCTCCATCCCAGGTAATAGGCAGAGGAACTGGTTAGGTGACTTCTCTGAGGCCATGCCCTAGTCCACATTCCGTCACCTAAATCACAGTCTTGACAGCTCTGCAGATATCTTCAACTAGAAGGCATCGCTCAAGAGACTGAAGATTGTGGTGATTTAGAGGGTTCAGCAAACCATGGACCAGCCGCTCGTTTTTGTAAATAAAGTTTTATTGGAACACAGCCATCCCCATTTGTTTATGTATTGTCTACAAATGCTTTCACACTAAAACGGAGGAGATGAGTAGTTGCAGTGGAGACCTTATGGCTTTCAAAGCCTTAATATTACCATCTGGCCCTTTAAGAAAAAGTTTGCCCGTCTGTGCACTTGGGTTTGTATCATTCTCTGGCGTGTGATCTCGGATAGATCTTCCCACCTCCCTGAGCTATGGTTTCCTGATACGTAAAATGGAGAGCGCTGCCAAAGTCTATCTCCTGAGACTGTGAGAATTAGCATACTTCTCTGTGCTCGGCACATAGGAAGCATTCAATAATTGGCTAATGATATTAATAACAATAATGATAATTTATTGAATGCCTCCTATGTGCTGACTCTGTTCTAAGCTCTTTACATATATTAACTCAGTTAATACCCACAATATGACTATAAGGTAGATATTACAGTTATTTTATTGTTTCAGATGATGAAAGAGTATTATTATTATGTTATCCCTTCTTCTAAACTCCCATATATTTTTCTCCTTTACTTAGCACTCTTTGCCCAGTATTAGCTCCACTACCGCATGGTAAGCTGCTCAAGAGCAAGATTCTGACATGCCTCATCATCCTTGGACCTGAAGGGTTTGGGACTCCGCAGGTTATCAATAGAGTCAGCCATTCTACTGTTGCTTGCTAACAACAGTGAAATCAAATGTTTCTTCTTTCACCTGGGTACTGGGTGCCTGTCTGCATTCAGCTAGCCTGGTCTTGGTTCTTCGTCTTTCAGACCAACTTCTTCTGCCCCTTTGTAGTGGAGCAGGAGGTGGACATGACCATGGACATGTGGCAACATAGCAGAAATTCAGGCAGACTAAAATTCTGAGATCCTGAATTTTTTTGAAACAGCCAAAACGTTATTTATTCAATTAATATTTTTCATGTGCTTATAATATTGGTTATACCTGCAGGACAAAATGCTCCCTGCCATCCTAAAGCTTACAGCCTATTCAAGAGACGTTTACAGAGCTACCCAGGCACTGCTGCCACCTTAAATGTCTTTGTCTTTTTTTTTTTTTTTTTTACATAAAACTAAATATTTTTTCCTGGCATCTTCCCTTGCAAATATTTGTTTTCAAATAAGCTACTTAAAAGTTTTTGCCAAGAAGATGATAAGAAAGGGGGGGGGGGAAGTCAACCTATAATTAGCCCCTCCTGTGTGGTTTAAGAGCTCGGCTGCTAACAAAAAGTTTGGCAGTTCGAATCCACCAGCTGTTCCTTGGAAACCCTATGGGGCAGTTCTGCTCTGTCCTATAGGGTCCCTATGAGTTGGAATCGACTCGACAGCAACAGGTTTGGTTTGGTTTTTGGTGTGTTAGGGACTGAATAAGGTACTTTGCTCATCGTAGCTCATTTACTTCTTACCACAAACCTTGAGGTAGATTCCATCATCCCCAATTTACAGATGGAAAATGGAGGCTCTGAGATTTGAGTGACCTGTTTAATGTTACCTGGCTAAGAAGTGGCAAACCCATTCACCTCCCATTCCGCCGGGAGTTTTCTGTGTTCTCTAGAGCCTTGGGGATGGCTGTGGACAGGAAAGTGGATGAGTAGGAGCGTCCCACGCTCTCCTCCTATCACAAAGCAGCTCCTAGTTTAACATTATCTGTATTAGTATTCTAGTGAGTTTTAAAAGGAAACCCTGGTAGTATAGCAGTTAAGTGCTATGACTGCTGACCATAGAGGTTGGTGGTTTGGTGGTTCAAATCCACTAGGCGCTCCTTGGAAACCCTATGGGACAGTTCTACTCTGCCATATAGGATTGCTATGAGTTAAAATTGACTAGATGGCAATGGGTTTGGTTTTTTTTTTTTTTTGGTTTCGAGTTTTTAAAAGGGATCTGCTGCTGTAAAAAAGAAAGTAAAAGGGGTATTGGGAAGTGGGAGGGGCTTTATTGAGAGCCAGCTATGTGCCAGACTGTAGTCCAGTAGTTCTCAACCTGGGCAGTTTTGCCCCTCAGGGGACATTTGACAATGTCTACAGGCATTTTTTGGTTGTCACAATTGGGGAGTAGGGGTGTTCCTGACATCTAGTGGGTAGAGGTCAGGGAAGCTGCTAAACATCCTATAATGCACAGGACAGTCTCCATAACAAGGAATGATTCTGCCCAGAACGTCAGTAGTGCTGGAGCTGAGAAACTCTGACCTGTGCTAACTCTTGAGTATTCAGAGGTGACCAAAGAGAAAGAACCTGCCCTCATGGAGTATAGCTCTATGGGGTGTTAGTTGTTGTTGTTAGCTGCTGTTCAGTAGGCCCCTGAATTATGGTGACCCCAGGGACAATGGAACAAAATGCTGCCTGCCTCTTTGCCATCCTCATGACCATTTGTGGATTGGACCATTGTGATCCACAGAGTTTTCATTGGCTGATTTTCAGAAGTAGATCACCAGGCCTTTCTTCCTAGTCCTTCTTAGTCTGGAAGCTCTGCTGAAACCTGTTCAGCATCACAGCAACACGCAAGCTTCCACTGACAGATGGGTGGTGGCTGGGCATGAGGTGCATTGGCCAGGAATTGAACCTGGGTCTCCTGCATGGAAGGTGAGAATTCTACCACTGAATCACCAGTGACCTCTAGGGTAAGCCAAAAACCAAACTGGGTACCATCGAGTCAATTCTGACTCATAATGACCCTATAGGGCAAAACAGAACTGCTCCATAGGGCTTCCAGGGAGTGGCTGGTGGATTCGAACTGCCATCCTCTTGGATAGCAGCCATAGCTCTTAAACACTGCACCTCTGGGGTAGGCAGGTATTAATCGAGACCTCCTAGTCAAGCCTTAAATCACAAACTGAGGAAGTGCTCTGAAGAGAAAAAATGACATCTATTATATTTGGGGTGTCAGGAGCCATCAGAGGGAATGACAAGGAGCCCTTGCTTGGGAGGTCTGGGGAGGCTGAGGTCTGAAGGCTGCAGAGGGACAGGGAGCGTGAAAGTGTTCCAGGCACTGGTTGCTGCAGGTGCAAAGGTCCTGTGGCACAAGTGCAATGGCTTTTTGAAGGGAGAGTGCAAGGGCTTATGTGATGTATGATGAGGGAAGAAGAACCTGATCAGGCAGAACCTGGGCCACCTTAAGGAATCTGGGCTTTATCCTAGAGCTGTGAAGACCAGTGAATCTTCAGCAGTGGCTGACATGATTCTATTTGTGCTGGAAAAGATCATTCTGATGGTTATATGGAAAACACACTGGAGGTGGCAAGAGAGGACACAGAAAACCAGAAGTCATTTCATACCAGGAGCTTTCTTGAGGTGGAGGGATAGAATGGTGGCAGGCACCTCCTGAATAAAGCCCTGCTTTTCTGGGGTTGTGCATTTTGGTCTGTGCTTAACAGCAGGATCGCTATGCGACAGAAACTCTGTCACCCCAGAATGTCAAGCCACATCCTTTCCCCCAATTTAAAAATATGCACTATTCAAAAATAAAACAGTACCATATCATTTGGGCTTCACATCTGTTCTGCAGTTGCACAATAGCGATTCCACTGCCGCCATTGTTAGCATGAACGGAGACAAATCAACGTGAGAAGGGTGAAGGCCTGTCTCTAATTTCTTTTTTTCTCATTGACCTTTCCAGAGATGTCAGAAAGAAGAGTCTCTCATTAAGATGTTGACACCTGAGAAAGTCTATAGTATTTCTTATTTATGAGGGGTACAGAAGGGAGTCTAAAAATCAGCTGTCGAAGCAAGAAAAATACTTTCTTCCTTGGTTTCCTCTTGTGGCTTCTCCCCCGTGCCTTCTGGCTACCCTGAATCGTGAAGAGGCCCAGTGCTTCTCCTATGGTCTAATTAACTTAGAGGGAGTCTGGGCAGAACGGGAGAATCTAAAAACACCCAGGAACCTGAGTCTGTGGATCCGGCACAATTCATTTCTCATTAGCAACAGTTCATGCACTCACCCATGAACCACACAGATGTTCAAGTGGGACGTCTTGAGGTATTGGGAAATTATCATAAATTTGAACTCATTTGCGAGAATCTGTTTAATATTTTACAGAAAACTGTAATTTTCCCTCCCAAGTTTCCTCTCGGGTGAGGAGGAGTAATTTTTTTTTTTTTTTTTTTTTTTTCCACAATGGCGCGGGCTTCACTGGCTGCAGCTTTTATGTGTTGAGGATAGGAGGCAGGCGAGGTCCGGCCTTGGCCCCTTGAGGGATATAGAGGAGTAGAGGATGCAGCCCCTGCCCTGTGGATAAGGGAGACCACACAGGTACAGGAACCAGTTAAACTGCCAGTTGCCTACCAGAAGGTTAACTGTCAGGAACACGGTCTTTGATGCTCTGAAGTCCTGGGTATCGACTCTTCCTTCACTGGCCACTGCTGTGCTCTCTCTGAGTGTAGGTTGACTTAACCAATTGCCATCGAGTCTATTCCGACTCATGGCGACCCTATGTGTGTCAGAGTAGAACTGTCCTCCGTAGGGTTTTCAGTGGCTGATTTTTCAGAAGTGGATTGCCAGGCCTTTCTTTTGAGGTTCTTCTGGGTGGACTCAAACCTCCAAGCTTTTGATTAGTAGCTGAGAGCATTAACCATTTACACCAGCCAGAATGTGGATCAACCTTGTCATTTGAAATATGGGGATTATAATAATTCCTTCACAATACATGTTAGGATTAAATGAGAGACCTTATGTAAGATATCCAGCCAATAGTATGCGCACAACCAATATTGTTCTTACAATTGTTGTTATTAACAGCCAAAAACAGGAATAACTACAGGAATCTGGCAGGGTGGGTTAGACGAGCCTGCACATCTTTGGAACATTTCTTGCAGCATCTTTATTCCATTAAATGGAAGGTACCATTGAGTTTTCTCCCCACTCAGACTGCAAATGGCCCTGCTTTATAACATACTCACATGAAGTTGAGTTTCAGCTTTGGAGAATGCTTTAGGAATACGAATTGGATGGATAGATTTTAAAATATCCATTGCTACATTTGCTTCTGGGGAGAAGCCATGGCTTCTGCATTTGATTTCCCTTGAGTTCTCTGTCTGAGCTAATGGGATAAGTGTTGGTCTGTAGGGCCAGCCCCATCCTCAGATCCAGGCTCCATGGACGGGGGCAGCACTGAGGTCCCAAACTTGTTGGGACAAATTCAATATATGGATGTGAATATTGGTCTGACACTTTTTCAATGTGAATTAGTTGCTCACATTTAAAAACTAGGAGTTTTCACATGAAAAGATAGATTTATGGCTTCTCTTAAGAAAACAGAAGGTCTAGAAACACCAGATCCACATTTCTGCATGTCAGCCATCCTGCGTGCCCAAGCAGCAGCCGTGCTCGCAAGATGAAGGCGTGATCTTGAGTTGTCCTCAGCTCCTAGCTCCCTATTGTACTGGTTACCTACCCAGCCCCACCAGGCATTAGAGTTTCCAAACCCTCTGGCGGTGAGTGTGGTCCCAGGACCAGCGAAATCAGCATCACCTGGGAGACTGTTAGAAATGCAAATTATCGGCCCCATCACCGACCTACTGAGTCAGAGCCTCTGTGGGTGGGGCTGGAAGTCTGTGTTTTAGCAAACCCTCCCCAGGTGACTCTGTTGCTTCGTATATTCGAGAACCACTGCCCTGGGGTAAGGAACACTCACCTAGGAATGAAGAGAACTAGTTCTAATGTCATCTCTGCCACTCCGCTCACTGTGCTAACTTAGAAAAGTTGCTTTACTTTTTAAGGGCCTTATTTACCTCCTCTGTAAATTGAGCAGGTTGGGCTAATTGGTTTTCAAGGGGCCTTCCGGACTTAGCGCAGTGTGCTTCTGTAATTCCTTTCATCTGTGGACTAATAATTAGCATTTTTAAAGCACTCACCATTTGCCAGGACTGGGTTAAGCAGTTTACCTGGATGATGTCATGTAACCCTTAATGCAGCCCCTCTGAGGTCCCTGGGTGGTGCTAATTGAAAGACTGGCAGCTCAAATCCACCCAGTGGTGCCATGGAAGAAAGGCCTGGCAATCTGCTTCTGCAAAGATTGCAGCCAAGAAAGCTCTATGGAGCACACTTCTACTCTGTTAACACATGAGGTCGCCACGAGTCAGAATCGACCTGATGGCAATGAGTTTGGGCAGCCCCTTTGAGGACCCATTTTTCAGAGAAGGAAAATGAGGCACAGAGAGACGAGATGACATGCCAAAGGTCCTGCTGTGGATGGCCTTGGTTTTGTGTAGCCTGGAGAACTGCTGAGCCCTCAACCCCCTGATATTCTGCCTTGTGCGACCTGCATGCCTGGAGAGGTGTGTGAGAAGTAACGACAGCTGCAGTGTGGCCGGCACCTCGGAACAACGCTGCTTGGCTCCTTGAGACGACTGAGGCGTGTGCTACTGAGCAAGGATGATCAGAAATAGACGCTGGCAGTGGCCTTCCCTGTCCCAGTTACCAGGAGCAGACAGTGACAATTCAGAGTAAAGCTGGGGAGAGTGAGGCAGTTGAGAGGGAGGGAGAGAGAGCAAACAGCCTTGTTCAGTGAGGAGCAGCCAGGCTCTGTCAACCCCACCTCCCCAATCCTCAGTGGAATTCCAGTCTGTCCCTTACAAACAGGGTAACCTTGGGAGAGCATTTCACCACCTGAGCCTCAGTTTCCTCATGTATAAAATGGGAACAGTGATACCTACTTCATAATGGTTGAGAGGATTAACTGAGCAAACAGGTTTATAAGAAGCATCTGGGGTGCAGTAAACAACCCAATAAATGGTGGCTGTCAGCAGTTCGAATCCACCAGTCGCTCCTTGGGAATCCTATGGGGCAGTTCTGTTCTGTTCTTTAGGGTTGCTAGAGTTGGAATTGACTCGATGGCAGTGGGTTTGGTTTTTGGTTTTGGTCATCATTATAGGGGCCCTGGTGGGGCAGTGGTTAAGCATTTGGCAGCTAACTGAAAGGTCGGCAATTTGAGCCTGTGAGCCACTCCATAGGAGAAAGATGTGGCAGTCTGCTTCCGTAAAGATCACAGCCTTAGAAACACTAGAAGTTCCAGTCTGTCCTATAGGGTTGCCATGAGTTGGAATCAACTTGATGGCAATGGGTTTTTTGGTTTTTTTTGGTCATCATTACTAGGATCCTTGTCCTCTTGGAGCAGCTGTAGAAGCACTTTGTGGTGCTGGCTGTGGTGATGGAGAAGCTGAGCCATCTCTGACCACAGGAAGAAGCCTTCTTCCTCAACTAGCCCAGTGGGCTCCAGTTGCGTGAACGCTTCACCTCCCAAATGTCTTGTCATCACCCTGTCTTCGTCTGCTAAGTGACCTGAGTTTTTTTTCCTTTTAGACATCCTCTCTGGGGTCTGTCCTCTCTGAGAATGGCTGGCAAATGCCTCTGGAGGACTTAGATCCTGATTACAACCTCGGTGTTATCTTCTTGATATGACCAGAACCAAAAGCCATTCCCACTCATGCAAACCCTCAATACCCAGATTTGGGAGCACAGTGTGGCTCCCTTCTCTTCCTCCTTATGCAGAAAGAATCTTTTGGCATGTTGGAAAGAGAATGACTTCTTGTCAACTAGATAGCTTTGGCTCTGTCACTTACTAGCTTTGCAACCTTGGGAAAGTCACCTAACCTCTCTGAGACTGTTATCATCCATACAGTGGGTTAATAATACATTATTAATGCTATCCATTTGCCAGTGAGTCAACCCTGACTCATAGCAACTCCGTGTGTGTCAGAGTAGAACTGTGCTCCATAGGGTTTTCAATGGCTGATCTTTCAGAAGTAAATCACCATCTGAGGTACCTTTGGGTGGACTCAAACCTCCAACCTTTTGGTTAGCAGCCGAGCATGTTAACCGTTTGCACCACCCACGGACTCCCAGGGACTGATGCCATAGGAGGTGCATAATAAGTGGTAGTCCCCTTCCCTTCCACACTTGGAAACATCAGGAGAGAGTAGACTGAAAAATCAGCAGAAATAAACTCAACTGAAGTGATAGTAATAAGTACTATTAACTGAGCTCTTACTGTGTGCCCAGCACAGTGCTAAGCATTTTGCCTGTATTATTAGCTCATGTAATCTTCCCAAGAATTCTTTTTGAATTGTTGTTATTGTTAGTTGCCATCGGGTCAGCCCCAACTCAAACGGCGACCCATGCACAATGCTACCCAGTCCTGTGTCGTCCTCATGAATGAAGCACTGCCCCATTCTGTGCCATCTGCATGATCAACTATGGATCAGGCTGTTCGTGATCAGTTGTGTAATCCGAGGTCACACATTGGCTGATTTTTGGATGTAGATCACCAGGCCTTTCTTCCTAGTCTGTCTTAGCCTGAAAGCTCGACATTATAGCAACACGCAAGTCTCCACCGCAGAGAGTGGTGACTGTGCTTGAGGTGCATTGGCTGGGAATCCAACCACCACTTGCCCTCTCTTTTAGAATTAGGAAGGTGTTATTGTCCCCATTTTCCAGGTGAGGAAAGCAAGGCTCAGAGAAGTAAAGTAGGTAACCCAAGGTCCAAAGCTAGTAATTGGCTGGGCTGTGTCTCAGCAGGGTACAGCAGCCTCTTTGCATGTAAGCTAAGGAGGAGCAGGGTGGAAGCTGGACCTGCTACTCCCACTGAAAAATCACTCATTCTTCAAACCTGCAGGATACTTCCCTCTGGGTCTCTTAGTCTCCAAGCCTTTTCTCCAGCAGCCAGCACCTCTAGTTTTTGCTTATTATTTTGATTTGTCCATGGCCTCGGTCTTTTGCGTAGCCTGAATTCTTTTTTTTTTTTTCCCTGGTTTCATGCCCCAAGACTTGTCCTTATTTGCATAAGTCATTCGGAATATTGATATGGTTCTTTTCCAGGAAAGTGAACATCCCCCACCCCACCGGCTCCAGGAAGCCACCCGAGCCTGGCCAGGCAGGCTGTGGCCCTGATGCACTGCCTGATGCCACCCCCTCCTTCCTCCTGCCCTGTGGCCATTCACAAACATCTGCTGAGTGAAGCTGCTTGGAGCCAAGGCTGTGTTTACCCAAGAGGACCTGGTTCAGTCCAAGAGGCAGATCCTAGCAGCAGTCAATGTGAGGAAGGAGTCACTTAACAGTCTTTCTGCCCTTGAGGAAAGAGGGGGCCCAAACTTCTGGTCATTGAAGAGAAGAGCAGGTCATCAACCCCATAGGATCAGTGTGTATGACAGCAGCAGGGAGATAGTGTTGCAGCTTCTTATATCTACCCCAGCCTGGAGCATCAGCAGGCAGGAATCTGAGGGAGGTGATATGTTAGCTCCTCTAACTGGGTGATTGAGGGCGATTAGTCACAGGAAGTCCCAGAGGGCTCTCCCAGGAGCTATCTTTAGGTGCTATCAAGTGTGTCATTAGCTAGTTTTGATATTTCCAGAGAAGGGCGGAGAGTTTTGGAAATTGGCCTTTAGCACAGTGCCTATGTTGGGCATCAGGTGGGCAGAACCCAGCAAAACCTACAAAAAATCTGGGTGCTCCAGCTCACTTCCTCTCATGGAGGTGTAGGCACACATTCATTCATTCATTCATCCATTCATTCCTTCACTGCATGAATCTGTTCACTATGCCTCAGATACCATTTTAAGTCTGGAATAGACAGAGTGGTTCCAGTTCTCGCAGAGCTATGTTCTTTGGGGGTGGAGAGAGACAATAAATGAGCAAGCCAAATAGGAAGAATAGTTTTATAGGGTGATACGTGCTCTGAAAAATCACATGATAGGAGCTTGTCATAGAGAGTGACTTGAGGTTGAGGGAGGCTTGTTGAGATTGGGTGGGCAGTGAAGACCTCACTATGGAGAGAGTCTGTAGACTGGAACTTGAATATTGAGATGGAGCCAGTGGTGTACAGATCTGGGGGAATGAGGTTCCAGGCAGAGGAAACAGCACGGGCAAAGACCTTGAGTCAGGAAGGGGTTTTTCCATGTTGGAGAGACAGAACGAAGGCCAGAGGGGTTGCAAAGGAGCCTTGAGTGCATCATAAACAGAGTTTAGGATGTGGCCAGCACGGTCCTAAATGCCTTACGTGCAGTATCTGTTTAATCCTCTCACAATTCTGTGAGTCCCCTGTAACTGTTCCCCTTGAGAGTTGCAAAACTCAAGTTCAGAGAGATTATACAACTTTCCAAGGTCACATACCTACTAAGTGATAGAAATGTGATTTGAACCTGGGTAGCCCAACTATCCGCCAGCCATCTGTCAGTTTTTTTGTATTGTGGTGGCTTGTGTGTTGCTATTATGCTGGAAGCTATACCACCAGTATCTCAAATACCAACAGGGTCACCCATGGTGGACATAGCTCAGCAGAACTTCCTGACTAAGAATACTAGGAAGAAAGGCCTGGTGACCTACTTCAAAAAATTAGTCAATAAAAACTCTAGGGATCACAACAGAATATTGTCTGATACAATGCTGGAAGATCAGCCCCGAAGTTGGTGGGTACTCAAAATACACAGTGGTCACAACAGTGGACTCAAACATACTATCATGGATTGAATTGTGTCCCCCAAAAATATGTGTTTCAGTTTGGCTAGGCCATGATTCCCAGTATTGTGTGATTGTCCACCATTTTGTCATCTGATGTGATTTCCCTGTGTGTTATAAATCCTACCTCTATGATGTTAATGAGATGGGATTAGTGGCAGTTATGTTAATGAAGCAGGACTCAATCTACAAGATTGGATTCTGTCTTGAGCCAATCTCTTTTGAGATATAAAAGAGAAGCGAGCAGAAAGACAGGGAGACCTCCTACCACCAAGAAACAAGAGCCAGGAGAATAGCACGTCCTTTGGACCCAAGGTCCCTGAGCTGAGAAGCTCCTCAACCGAGAAAGATTGATTACAAGGACCTTCCCCCAGAGCCAACAGAGAGAGAAAGTCTTCCCCTGGAGCTGGCACCCTGAATTTGGACTTCTAGCCTCCTAGACTGAGAGAGAATAAATGTCTCTTTTTTTGAAGCCATCCACTTGTGGTATTTCTGTTATAGCAGCACTGGATAACTAAAATACATATCAACAATTGTGAAGATGATGCAGGATCGGGCAACATATCATTCTGTTATACATAAAGTCACCATTTGTCAGAGCTATCTCGACAGCAACTAGCAGCAGTCCAACTGTGGATCCCACACTTTTAACCAGCACATTACACATTCACTGAACTCACCAGAAGATGTTAAACAACTGAGCTAAGCAAGCATTGAGAAGAGGAGTTGAATCTTGGGCTAGGATGGAACATTTTTCAGGAGGAATGAGGAGAGAACTGGCATTCATTGACAGTGCCCAGACTGAGTGCCAGGTCCTGGGCCCCCTGCTTTCTTATCCATTATCCTCATGGCAACCCTCCAAGCTATACTTTATTATAATGCACCTTTCTGCAGATGAGGAAAGCAGAGGCTCAGAGAAGTGAAGTGTTCTGCACAAGACCACTCAACTAATATGAGATTGTCATGATTTGGATTCAGGTCTGTCTGCCCTGGAACCTAGGACTTTCTGACCCTTCACATTAAACTACCTCCCCATTTTGTGTTGTTAATGTTCATTATTTCTTATTCTCCCCTTCTAGAAATGGAGATGAAAATCTCCAACTATGATAAAACCTTAACAATAAATGCATTTATGTTTATGGGGGAGGGGATGGCTGACTGTCAGCATATGTATATTCTGCAAATTGCCTGATATCTGGCCGAGAGCAGCTGGGTACTTTGCTGTCAGTGGTGCCTGCTGGGTTGGCCTAAGCACACAGGCATTCCATAAATAAAAAATAAATGCCACATTGTGCAGAGCAGCACATTCTGAAGAGCTGTACTGGGAGGGCTGCAATTTCCGGAAGTGGGGCTAGGAGCTGCCATTCTGACTCCCCTCGCCTTTCTCCCTGGGGCTGACTCCACTGTCTTGGAGACCCAGGGAGCTCCTCCTATAAGGCACCAGGAGAGGACCCAGGCCTCCAATCTGTACATATCTGCTTTGCTTCCTGGTTTAAATGCTAGTGTGAAAACTCCATCCCACAGGTACTTTTATTCATTCACTTGACAAGTAGCCATTTGCCTGTTACCTCCTAGGCTTTGGAGATACTCTAGTAAACAGTAAAGATTAGGGCCCTGTTCTGGGAGAGCTTTATATTTTAGTAGGAGGAGTAAGAATTTTTTTTTTTTTTAAAAAAAGGTAAATAAATGAAGAGGAAAGTAAGTTAATTTCTGATGGTGATAGTGGTATAAAGAAGATAAAACAGGATAATGTCACAGAGAGAGACGGGGTAGAGGGGGGGTCTAATTCTTGTACCTTTCTCTGTTTTTCCATATCTGTTTATCCATCCATCCTTCCATCTAGCATCTACCCATCCATTGTCTGTCCATCTGCGTACACATACACACAGTATTATATCCTTTCTTGACCTCTTCCTCCTTCCCTTCCTTATTCAGTGTGATTCATCTACTTCCTTTGATCACCAATAATTGGCATCTAGTTATTTCTTCAGCTTCCCTCAGCACTGAACACACTAAATTATAAGTGTTTCCTAAACTACCAGATTAAAAGAATATCCCCACATGATTTTTATATGCGTTATATGCATTATATGCATATGCATTTCTATGCATTTTTATATGCATTAAGTTATAGGGGAACCCTGGTGGCATAGTGGTTAAGAACTTGGCTACTAACCAAAAGGTCAGCTGTTCGAATCCACCAATCGCTCCTTGGAAATCCTATAGGGCAGTTCTTCTCAGTCCTATAGGGTTGCTATGAGTTGGGATCGACTCGATGACAACAGGTTTTTTTTTTTTTTTTTTCGTTTTTTTGGTAAGTTATAGGGGGTAATAAAAGTCACTCATTGCCCTCCCTACCTTAGAATCACAGTGTCTCCTAACTGAGAGGATTATTATCAAATGAAAATCGGAGCATGAAGCTAAAGGTGTATAGCACTGTAGGAATTTCCTTGGCATCTTTTGAATCTGAGCACAAAAGCCCCAAGGCTGTTCCATCATGAATCAGTTTCCAAATGATTAATTTGACTTTAGAAACATTTCCTGAATACTTAGTAGTGAAGACCGGTTGCTATCGAGTCAACACCAACTCATGGCGACCCCATATGTGTCAGAGTAGAACTGTGCTCCATACGATTTTCAATAGCTGATTTTTCCGAAGTAGATCTCCAGGTCTTTCTTCTAAGGGGCCTCTGGGTGAACTTGAACCTACAACCTTTTGGTTAGCAGCCTGGTGTGTTAACCATTTGCACTACCCAAGGACTCCTTCCAGAACTCCTACTATGTGTGGGATGTGATGGGAATTCACTGTCAACACAATCCTTGTCTGCCTGTTGTTTATCCTTCACAGGAAAGAAGTCATGGTAATGTAGATTCCAGCATGGGGAGAGTTAGAAAGAGAGGTCCCAGGAAGCCTCAAGGGAAATAAGAGGAGAGAGATCCAGCACATTCCATGTGCCTTGGGGCTGTATGAGGGAATAGTTTTCTTTCTTTCTTTCTTTTTTTAATTTAACTTTAGATGAAGGTTTACTGAACAAACTGGCTTCTCATTAAACAGTTAGTGCATATATTGTTTTCTGACATTGGTTACCAACCCCATGACATGTCAGTACTCTCCCTTCTCCACCTCAGGTTCCCTATTACCAGCTTTCCTGTCCCCTCCTGCCTTCTAGTCCTTGCCCCCGGGCTACTGTGCCCTTTTAGTCTCATTTTGCCCTATGGGTCTGTCTAATCTTTGGCTAAAAGGTGAACCTCCGGAGTGACTTCATTACTGGGCTAAAAGGGTGTCCAGGGGCCATACTCTCGGGGTTTCTTCAGTCTCTGTCAGGCAAATAAGTCTGGTCTTTTTTTTTTTGAGTTAGAATTCTGTTCTACATTTTTCTCCTGCTCTGTCCAGGACCCTCTATTGTGATCCCTGTCAGAGCAGTCAGTGGTGGTAGCCGGGCACCATCTAGTTGTACTGGATTCAGTCTGGTGGAGGCCATGGTAGTTGTGGTCTGTTAGTACTTTGGACTAATCTTTCCCTTGTGTCTTTAGTTTTCTTCATTCTCCCTTGCTCCTGAAGGGGTGAGACCAGTGGAGTATCTTAGATGGCCACTCACAGGGTTTAAGACCCCAGACGCTACTCGCTGAAGTAGAATGCAGAACATTTTCTTTATAAACTATGTTATGCCAATTGCAGTAGATGTTCCCTGAGACCATGGTCCCCACAGCCCTCAGCCCAGCAATTCAGTCCCTCAGGGAGTTTGGATTTGTCCATGGAGCTTCCATGACCTTACCCTGAACAGGTTGTGCTGACTTCCCCGGTGCTGTGTCCTGTCTTTTCCTTCACCGTGGTTACCACTTGTCCATTTAGTTTTACCCCCCACCCCTCCCCTCCCTCGTAACCATCAAAGATTGTTCCTTTTTGTGCGTAAACCTTTTCATGATTTTTTATAGTAGTGGTCTCATACAATATTTGTCCTTTTGTGACTGACTTGTTTAACTCAGCATAATGCCCTCCAGATTCATCCACGTTGTGGGATGTTTCGCAGATTCATCATTGTTCTTTCTCGTTGCATAGTACTCCATTGTGTGTATGTACCATAGTTTGTTTATCCATTCATCTGTTGATGGGTATCTAGGTTGTTTCCATCTTTTTGCTATTGTGAACAATGCTGCAATGAACATGGGTGTGCGTATGTCTATTCATGTAACAGCTCTTATTTCTCTAGGATATATTCCTGAGTGTGATTGCTGGATCACATGGTATTTCTATTTCTAGCTTCCTACGGAAGCACTGTATCATTTTCCAAAATGGTTGTACCATTTTGCATTATGAGGGGATAGTTTTCAAAATGTTCCTTGAAGGAGGATAAGACTTCAGTATGTGGAGACTGCACTTGGGTATTTGGGAGCAGATGAACCATCAGCAGAAGGGAGAAAGTATAAGCTGTATTCAGAGAACAACTATGCAGCCCACTTTGGCGGAAGGGAAGGATAATGAGCAATTGAAAATTGGGAGGTAACTTGGAAAGGTGGCTGGAGCCTGGATCTCCAGACTGAACTCACACTTAATTTGGAGGTGACGGTGATGGCAAGGGAGGGGGCCTTGCATCTTTTTAATGATTGGGCTGACGCAGAGTGGAATGCTCTGATCAGGTTAGAATTTGATTTCTTTGGGTCACAGAGCAAATAACATGTTCAGTGTGATCTTTAAAATAAATTACTGAGATCAAACCGGAACAGAGTTGGAGAGTTTCTGAGTGTACACAGAGGTGTAATGTTTCAAGAGTTCATTTAATTAAAGGAGCCATCAGAGCAGGATGTCACCCTGTCATTTAAGAGCTATTGATACAAGAGCTGGAGGTCTCATTTTTGATGTGGGGGATGCAAACAGACTCTTGAATGTATACACATGCTCATGCCAGTTAGTATGTAACCCTGCCTTCTCAATTGCCTTTTAGAGTGAATACTGGTTGGAACTACCCTTTGACAGAATTTACATGCACAAAGGGAAATAAAAGTCAGGTGGAGTGTTTACACCCTTAGGGATCACAGATACTGCTCACTAGGGAAGCTGGTGCCCTCTGTTCTGAAGAATGCTCAAGCTGGAGCCAGAAAGAACTCTCCAGCCCATCGTTCTATGATCTCAGTAGACAGCGGAGCCCCTTCTCACGCTTTCTCTCTGTTGGCATTATAAGACAAGGCAGGAGCCATCGTGGGCGGTGGTTAAAAGCTTGGGTGCTGGAGCCAAACCATCTGGGTTCAAACCCCAGCCCTGCTATTTCTTAGCTTGGTGCCATCGGGGGAGTTATTAACCTTTCTGGGCCTCAGTTTCCTCAACCTTCCTCCTAGGGTTGTTTGAGGATTAAAGGCACTGATATATGCAAAGGCCTTAGACAATGTCTGGTATGCACTAAATCCTCAATAAATATTAGTATTATCTCAGCACAACAGCCTTTCCAGATGTTCAAACAGAAGCTTCCGGAAGACGAGTCTGGGTAAATAGGAGCGGGAGCTCACTGTGTGGCCAGGATTAAGAGGCTTGAATCTGGGGGCACGGCATGGCATGGCCCTGTCTTGTAGCAAAGGAACCGTTTGCTGTGGGCCGCGTAAGCTTCTATTCTGGTTATGGTTCACGCACCTGGTGCCTGCTGTGGATTTTCTATGTGACAGGAGGCCTCGGGTGCGCTATTTTCACCTATGAAGTATTTTGTCTAGTGTTGTGTTTTTCTGGGGATTTTGCCATTATTCTTTCTAATAGCCACATTTGGTAGCAGCATTAGCCGATCTCTTAAAACTGGCTGGAGCACTGGGACTGGTTTCTGTACCTGAGTCTGTGTGACTAACCGCCAGCTTTGGCAGGCTTTTTCCATGATCTGGGTATCAGGTTCTTGCTTTGTAGACTGAGTCTGTTGATCTAGATTACAGGCCAAACGCTGGCAGCCCATGGAGCAGATTTAGCCCACAATGATTTAAAAGTTATGAAAGGAAATTTAGAATTAGTTGAATGTATTTAAAATTTTGGATATTTCACAAAAAAAGGTCAGATTTCTAGCTGCTCAGAAGTCAGACTAGTCAGTGTCGCTGGGTCTGCGTTCCTACATAGCAGTGGTTGGCTGAAGCTGATGGGACCTGTCTGCTTTGGATGGGGCACAGTCCCCACCACTCCCTCTTGCCTCCCCAATGGTTGCCATTTATCATTATCCTTGCAGGGATAGTTAAAGTAAGAGGAGAGGGGAGAATCTCTTATACCCATTTCTTTACGAAAAGTGGAAAGACTTTGGATCTCGCCACTCCTAGACAGTCTTGGAGAGGCCTCCATTTTACCTTCCTTTGCTTCCCTTGTTTGTTCATGGACATGCCTTCTGAAGCTGCATATGTGGGCCCAGGCAGAGCGGTTCTTAGTGCTTCCAAATAAGATGACAAGTGGAAGAGTCAGGACTTGAATCCAGATCTTCTGGATACAAATTCAGAGCTCTTGGCCCTTTCCACAAATAGTGTTCTAAGTTAGGAACTTTTGGCTAACTTACCTGGAGAAACTGCAGTGTGCCCCCTATGCAACTCTGAGGATTTAGAATTGGGTTAGGTGGAACACCTGTTTCAGCATCTCATCTTGGTCAATCTAACACATTCATTCAGCAAATAGCTGTCAGTCAAAATAAAATGCTTGGATATTAATAATAGCAGTATGATGGGGTTCCAGAAGTTACTACTACTACTAGTATAATTTTGAGCATACACACACATATATATACAAATTATATGTATGTATATATATACATATATATATATGTTCTTAACTACTTAAGTACTATGCTCAATATTTTATTTATATTATCTTCCCTAAGCCTTCCACCCACAGTATGAGGTAAGCATTCTTATTATTACCATTTTACAGATGATGAAATTGAGACACAGAAAAGCTAAGTAACTTGCCCAAGATCACACAGCCAAGAAGTGGGCGTCAGAACCAGAGCCCCGAGCTCGCAGACGTCACAGCCTCCACTCTTAGGCACGATGTTATCCTGACCATCTGCTCAGCTAGGATGTCAGTCCTCTTATACAGATGACATTGTTAATGCCAACGGTTGAGTATGCCTATCCTCACACCATCTATGAAAGAGAGAGCCTTGTAGTTTAAGTTGCTCACACCCCACGGGTTTTTCCTACTATTTCAGAGAGATAGAAGGTTTTTTTTAATCCCTGAAAAAAATAACCATCAGAGGACTAAAAAATCTCTCATCTTTGCAAATAAAAATTCACTGTAACAGAGCTTTTCTGCATGCAGCACTGGGAGGAGAACCCTGTACTTATTCTGCCCACTTGATTCATTTGACAATATACTGAGTACCTACTGTGTACCAGATGCTCTGCTGGCATTGGGTGTGCAAAAATAAATGCAGCATGGTCCTGTCCCCAGTACCTCAGTCTACTGCTTAGCTTTCTCTTCTGGGTAATTTTAATTATGGTTGCCCTTCATGCAAAGGATAAACAGAGACGTATCACTGAGTCAAATTTTGGCCACTAGTCTTATGCAGGTGCCCTGTTCTTCTCAATCACCCTACATGGGGGGTCTGAGCCACTGAGCCCAGAGACCCCCCCCAGGCTCAGAACGTAGTATGTCATGCAGGAGTAGGGGAGTAGACAAAACTGCTGTGTGAGCCAGAGAACCCTGCAAAGGGGTAGGGGAGAATTAAAGGGGTGAGAACCACCCCACCTGCTTTTCCCTGTCCCAAGGATACTGGTACTTTTGGTTATCTGTGCACTTGGACCCTAGAAATTTCAAATGGGGCACTGTCATTGCTCCAAGCTTCCCTTGATGCCTTTTCCCATAGAATTCCCACATAGAAAGTGAAGTCACCAGAATAAATAAGGACAGAATAGATAGATGGATCCAAAAAAAAAAAAAAACCAAACCCCTTGCCATTGAGTCGATTCTGACTCCTAGTGACCCTATAGGACAGAGTGGAACTGCCCCATAGGGTTTCCAAGGAGTGCCTGGTAGATTTGAACTGCTGACCTTTTGGTTAGGAGCCGTAGCTCTCAACCACTACACTACCAAGGTTTCCAGATAGATAGATGCCTAGATAAATATTCAAATACTTAGAAAAAGGTCTGAAAGGATGCACATCAAACTGTTAACAGTTGGCACGTAGGGAGTGGGGATCAGACAGGGAGAGAGAGTAGGTTGGTTGTGGGAAAGGGAGCGTTGCACTTTTTAATTCGGTATACATACTATGTATTGAATTTTCTAAACAGTAAGCATATATTCTAAAAAAAAAAAAAAAAGCGTTTGGACCTTAGAATGAGACAGAGCAGAGTGTGAGTCCTATCTTCCACATTTCTGAGAGCTGTGTGACTATGTGGAAATCATTTCACTTCTCTTAACCTCCCATCCCCCTGTCTATAAGATGAGAAGAGAGGAGTTGTGCGGACTGAAAGAGAATAATACTGCATAGATACTGAGAGCCATGTCAATGGCTATTAACCGTTTGCCATCGAGCTGATTCTGACTCATGGCAATCCCATGTGTGTCAGAGTAGAACTGTGCTCCACAGGGCTTTCACTGGCTGATTTTTTGGAAGTAGATTGCCAGGTCTTTCGTCTAAGGCATCTGCTGGGTAGACTTGAACCTGTGACCTTTCCATTATCAGCTGAGCATGTTAACTGTTTGTACCACCCAAGGACCCCCAATGACTATTAGCTCTTTTTATTATTGCCCTCTCAGTAGCACGTGGATGGGACTGAGAATAGCCAGGGAGGCAGGCTCTGGCTGACCTCTGTGGACCCAAGAGGACTGCACAGGAGGCAGTAGCTGCAGGGCCAAACAAGGCGAAGATTAAGCTCAATGCCGCTTAAATCGCACTCCTAGTTTGTGGAGATGTGTACCTTTTCCTTCTAGGCCTGCCAGCACTTGTTTTCTTCTCTGGAAACCCCAGGGATGTGAGGCATTTTGTACGGCCCACTGGCTATGAGTATGAGCCTTGGGAGCATTGGTTTCACATCCTAACTATACTGCTCACCAACAGGCATCTTTGGAGAAATCATTTCTCTCTGAAGCAGTTTTTCTCGCCTGTAAAATGGGCATAATAATTGTACCTACTTCAAAGATTGTCTCAAGGATTAAATGAGTTAATACATGCGAAAGGCTAAGAAGAGAGCCTGACACAAAGTAAGTGCTTCATAAATATTAGTTCTCCATAAATATTAGTAAGTGGTTCATAAGTATTAAGGAAATTTTATGGGGGCAGTGGTGGTTTACTGATAGAATTCTCTCACCTTCTGTGCCGGAGACCCAGCTTCAGTTTCCAGCCAACGCACCTCATGCGTGGTCACCACCCATCTGTCAGTGGAGGTTTGTGGTTGCTATGATGCTGAATAGGTTTCAGTAGAGCCTCCAAACTAAGAAAGACTAGGAAGAAAGGCCTGGCCACCTACTTCTGAAAATCGGCCAATGAAAACCCTGTGGATCACAATAGTCCAATCTACAACTGATCATGAGGATGACACAGGGCAGCATTTGTTCCATTGCGCATGGGGTCACCATGAGTTGGGGCTGACTTAACAGTAGCTAACAACAGGACAATTTTAAGACTTTCAAAGGCCCTGGGCTCTTTTACCTTTGAAAAGTTTACCCTACATCTTATCAAACACATTGAAAGTTACCCTCATCAAACATATTGAAAAATAAATATTATTATTATTTGCTGTTCAATATTTAAAAGCAATTTTTATGATCTGGCTTTTGAAAGCATTTGGCTGCAAGAAACTCCTGGCTATGAGTCCCCAGCAATCACCAGGCATAGCTGTAAGTTCTTTCAAAGTGCGAAATTCTAAGGAACAAATTTTTTAAATGTAATGAAAAAATTTTAAAAAAAGTTTTGGGGGGGCTTTAGGTGAAAATTTGCAGAGCCAATTAGTTTCCCATTCTATAGTTTATACATAAAGTGCTCCGTGACATAAGTTGCATTCCCCACAATGTGTCAACACTTCTCCCATTTCCGACCTGGGATCCGCGTTTCCTTCCATCTGTATTTTCTACCCCTTCCTGCCTTCTCATTTTTGCTTTTGAGTGAATGTTGCCCTTATGATCTCATATAATTGATTGTTCTAAGGAGCACATTCCTCTTGGGTGTTATTGTTTTTATTATGGGCCTGTCTATTGTTTGTCTGAAAGGTGGTCTCCAGGAATAGCTTCAGTTCCAAGTCAGAAGGGTGTCTTAGGGCTATAGTCTCAGAGGTTTCTCCAGTCTCTGTCAGACCAGTAAGTCTGGTCTTTTCTGTGATTTTGATTTTTTTTTGTTGTTACTGTTGTCCTACAATTTTCTCCCACTCTGTCCAGGACCCTCTGTTGTGATCCCAGTCAGAGCAGTCGTTAGTGGTAGCCGGGCACCGTCTAGTTCTGGTCTCAGGGTCATATAGGCTGTGGTTCATGTGGTCCATTAGTCCTTTGGACTAATTGCTCCCTTGAGTCTTTGATTTTCTTCACTCTCCTTTGCTCCAGATGAGAAGAGACCAATAGTTGTATCTTAAATGGCCACTTGCAAACTTGTAAGACCCCAGACACTACTCGCCAAAGTAGGATGCAGAACATTGTCTTTCTGAACTATGTTGTGCCAATCAATGTAGATTTCCCGAGTCTATGGTCCTTCACCTTCGAGCCTAGGAACTTCATCCCACGAGGTGCTTGGTTATGTCTAAGAAGTTTTCCATGACTGTGCCCCTTGTGTGCTCTATTGTCTATATCAATATACATGCAGCACCTTCAATTATGTGTGTAGAAATATCCACAACCAAAGCTATATATGCAGGCGGATGTACTCCCTTGCACCCTCCCACACCTCTTTAGCATACCTATCTACCTATGTATCCTCTCATAAATTACTGTTTGTTAATACTATTGTTGCAGGATTGTCTGTATAATGGTAATTATTGTAGTCACCCTTTATTCTTGCATTCCTCTCTGTGTCTTCCTTTGCCTTGGTCATGTTGTGCTAATTTCTCCCATATTGTATATTTCCTTTCCCTTCACCAATATTAACAAGTATCTTCTATCTTGTTAGTAATTTTCCCTCCCTTGCCCTCCCATCCCTGTTAACTATCAAAGCTTTTTTCTTCCTGTGTATAAACCTTTGCTTGATTTTTTATAATAGTGGCCTCATGCAATGTTTGTCCCCTTGTGATTGGCTTATTTCACTCAGTGTAAGGTCCTTCAAATTCATCCATGTTGTGAGATGTTTCATGGATTTGTCATAATTCTTTATCGTTTTGTAGTATTCCGTTGTGTGTATGTACCACAGTTTGTTTTTCCATTCATCCGCTGATGGGCACTTAGGTTGTTTCCATCTTTTTGCTATCATGAATAATGCTGCAATGAACGTGGGTGTGCATATGTCTATTTGTGTGACGGCTCTTATTTCTTTAGGGTACATACCTAGGAGTGAGATTGCTGGATGGTATGGCATTTTTATTTCTAGCTTTTAAAGAAGGCACCAAACCAGTTTCCACAGTGATTGAACCATTTTACATTCTCACCAGCAGTGTATGAGTGCCAGTCTCCCTACAACCTCACCAACATTTGTTATTTTGTGTGTTTTGATTAGTGCCGTTATTGTCAGGGTAAGATGGTATCTCATTGTAGTTTTGATTTGTTTCTCTCTAATAGCTAACAAGGAAACCCTCGTGGTGGAGTGGTTAAGTGCTATGGGTGCTAACCAAAAGGTCAGCGGTTCGAATCCACCAGGTGCTCCTTGGAAACTCTATGTGGGTAGTTCTACAGTGTCCTGTAGGGTTGTTATGAGTCGGAATCGACTCGACGGCAACAGGTTTGGTTTTGGTTTTGGAATGGCTAGCAATCGAGTGCATTTCTTTATGTGTTTGTTAGCTGCCTGAATGTCTTCTTGATGAAGTGTCTGTTCATATCCTTTGCCAATTTTTTGTCTGGATTGTTTGCCTTTTTTTTTTTTTTTATGAAGGTGTTAAAGTTTTCTATAAATTTTAGAGATTAGACCCTTTCAGATATGTCGTAGCCAAAATTTTTTCCCCAGTCTGTAGGTTCTTTTTTTACTCTTTTGGAGAAGTCTTTTAATGAGCTTAACTGTTTAATTTTTAGGAGGTCTCATTTATCTAGTTCATCTTCTGCTGTTTGTGCATTTTTATTCATGTTTGGTACTCTATTTATGCCATGTATTAGGGCCCCTAGCATTGTCCCTATTTTTTTCTTCCATGATCTTTATAGTTTTAAGTTTTATATTTAGGTCTTTGATCTATTTTAAGTTAGTTTTTGTGTATGCTGTGAGGTAGGGGTCCTGTTTCATGTTTCTACAGGTAGACATCCAGTTCTGCCAGCACCATTTGTTAAAGAGACTATCTCTTCCTCATTTCATGGATTTTGGCCCTTTGTCTAAGATCAGCTGTCCATAGGTGGATGAATTTACTTCTGGGTTCTCAATTCTGTTCCATTGGTCTATGTGTCTATCATTGTACCAGTACCAGGCTGTTTTGACTGTCGTGGCTGTATGGTAGGTTCTGAGATCAGGTAGCATGAGACCTCCTACTTTGTTCTTCTTCTTCAATAATGCTTTACTTATCCGGGGCCTCTTTCCTTTCCATATAGTGTTGGTGATTAGTTTTTCCATTTCATTAAAGAATGTTCTTGGAATTTGCACTAGGATTGCATCATATCTATAGATCACTTTGGGTAGTATTGTCATTTTCACGTTGTTAAGTCTTCCTATCCACGTGCAAGATATGTTTTTCCATTTATGTAGGTCTCTTTTGGTTTCTTGCAACAGTGTTTTGTAGTTTTCTTTGCATAGGTCTTTTATGTCCCTGGTTAGACTTATTCCTAAGTATTTTAACTTCTAAGGGGCTATTATAAATGGTATTTTCTTCCTGATTTTCTTTTCAAAGTTCTCTTTGTTGGTGTAGAGTAATCCAACTGACTTTTGTATGTTGATCTTATATCCTGCTGCTTTGCTGAATCCTTCTGTTAGTTCCAGAAGCTTTAATGTGGAATCTTTGGAATTTTCTATGTCTAGTATCATACCATCTACGAATAAAGATAGTTTTACTTCTTCCTTACAAAGTTGAATGCCCTTTATTTCCTTTTCTTGCCTTATTTTTCTAGCTAGGTTTTCCAGTATAATGTTGAATAAGAGTAGAGATAAAGGGCATCCTTGTCTGGTTCCCGTTCTCAAAGGGAATGCTTTCAGTCTCTCTCCATTGAGAATAATGTTGGCTGTTGGTTTTGCATAGATGCCCATTATTATGTTGAGGAATTGTCTATTCATATTTGCTTAGAGTTTTTATCAGTAATGGGTGTTGGACTTTATCAAATGCCTTTCAAATGCCATCTATTGAGATGGTCATGTGATTCTTTTGTTTTATTTATGTGGTGGATTACGTTAGTTGCTTTTCAAAAGTTGAACCATCCTTGCATACCTGGTGAATCCCACTTGGTGATGATGTATAATTAGTGTTATTTGATATCCTATTGAATTCTATTGGCTAGAATTTTGTTGAGAAATTTTGCATCTATATTCATATGGTATATTCGTCTGTAATTTTCTTTTTTTTGTGGTGTCTGTGCCTGGCTTTGGTATCAGGGTTATGCTGGCTTCACAGAATGAATTCAAACATATTCCTTCTTTTTCTATGCTCAGAAATAGTTTGAGTAGTATTGGTGTGAGCACTTCTCTGAATGTTTGGTAGAATTCTCCAGTGAAGCCATTTGGGCCAGGGTTTTTTTTTTTTTTTTTTGCTGTTGGGAGTTTTTTTTAATGATCTCTTCAATCTCTTCTTTGTTATGGGTCTGTTCAGTTTTTCTACCTCATTTTGTGTTAGTTTAGGTAGATAGTGTATTTCTAGAAATTTGTACATTTCCTCTAGGTTTTCAAATTTGTCGGAATAAATTTTTCATAGTATTCTTTTATGATCCTTTTTATTTCAGTTAGTTCTGTTGCAATGTCATTCTCATTTGGGTTATTTGCTTCTTCTCCTGCTGTTCTTTTGTCAGTTTGGCCAGTGGTTTGCTGATTTTGTTGATACATTCAAAGAACCAACTTCTGGTCTTGTTGATTCTTTCTGTTGTTTTTCTGTTCTCTTTTTCATTTATTTCTGCACTAATCTTTATTATTTCCTTTCTTTTGGTGACTGTGGAATTCTTTTGCTGCCCTCTTTCTATTTGTTTGAGTTTTAGGGTTAATTATTTTGATTTTGACCCTTGCTTCTTTTTTGATGTTTGCATTTATTGCCACAAATTGACCTCTGAGCACTGCCTTTGCTGTGTGTGTCTCCAAAGTTTTGTTATGTTTTCATTCTCATTTGATTCTGTGAATTTTTTTATTTCATCTTTGAGTTCTTCTATTACTCAGTGGTTTTTAAGCAAGGTGTTATTTAGTTTCCCTGTATCTGATATTTTTTTCCTTGCTCTTCCTGTTATTGTTTCTATTTTTATAGTTTTGTGATTAGAGAAAATGCTTTGTATTATTTCAATGTTTTGGATTTTATTGAGGCTTGCTTTGTGGCCTAAAATGTGGTCTATTCTGGAGAATGATCCATGTGTGTTAGAAAAGAATGTATTCTTTGCTGCTGTTGGGTGGAATGCTTTGTATATGTCTATGAAGTTACGTTGGTTTATTGCGACATTTAGATCTTCTGTATCTTGATGAGTTTCTTTCCAGTTGTTCTATCCTGCACCGAAAGTGGTGTGTTGAAGTCCCCTACTATTATTGTGGAACTGTCTATTTCTCTTTTCAATGCTATTAGAGTTTGTTTTATGTATTTTGGAACCCTGTCATTGGGTGCATATATATTTATTATGGTTATGTCCTCTTGGCTGATTGGCCACTTAATCATTATATAGTGTCCTTCCTTATCTTTTATGGTGGATTTTGACTTAAAATCTGTTTTATCAGAGATTAATATTGCCACGCTTGCTCTTTTTTGGTTATTGTTTGCTTGATGTATTTTTTCCATCCTTTGGGTTTATTTTATCTATGTCTTTGTGTTTAAGATGTTCTCTTGTAGACAGCATATTGAAGAGTCATGTTTTTTAATCGATTCTGCCACTCTTGGTCTCTTTACTGGTGTATTTAAGCCATTTATATTCAGTGTGATTATTGATGGGTAAGAGTTTACTGCTGTCATTTTGTTGTGTTTTTTTTTTTGTGTGTGTGTGTGTTGACAGTTTCTTTGTTCCACTTAATTTTCTATGCTGAGTTCTTTTTGTGGATTTTATTCTCATTTCTTTTGTTGTTTTTGATTTTGTGTTTATTCTTTATTTTTTTTTTTCTTTTGATGAGTAGGTTTGTTGACTTTCTTTGTGGTTACCTTGTAATTTACCTTTATCATCCTAAGTTTAAAGCAACCGTTTATTTCCTGATAGCACCTTGACTTTCTCTCCATATGAAAGTTCTATAACTACACCATTTATTCCCTCTTTTTGTTTTGACATTGTCATCATTTACAGTTTGATGTCTTCAGTTCCCTGTTTTCAGTCTTTTAGCTTTGTTTTATTTTTTAGAATTATTTATCTGGGTTGGTTTCTGGCTAATGCTGTCCTGTATCCTAATTTCAGGTTGTTACCCGATATTGTTTGTTCTCTGTCTGAAGTATTACCTTTAATATTTCTTGTAAGATTGGTCTGGTTTTTACAAATTCCCTTAATTTTTGTTTATCTAGAAATGTCCTGATCTCACCATTATATTTGAGAGACAGTTTTTCCGGATGTGTAATTCTTGGTTGGCAATTTTTTTCTTTAAAGGTTTTATGTATGTCATCCCATTTCCTTCTTGCCTGCATGGTTTCTGCTGAGTAATTGCCTGCATGGTTTCTGCCGAGTAATCAGAACTTAGTCTTATTTGTTCCCCTTTGTAGGTGATTTTGTGTTTTTCCCAAGCTGCTGTCAGGATTCTTTCTTTGTGTTTTGTTTTGGCAATTTTGATTATGATACGTCTTGGTCATTTTCTTTTGGGGTCTATCCTGCATGTGGTTGGTTGAGCGTCTTGCATGAATATTGTCTCGTCTTTCATATTAGGGAAGTTTTCTGCCAGCAAGTCTTCAACAATTCTCTGTGGTTTTTTTTTTTTCTGTCCTTCTGTTCTGGAGTTCCAGTTTTTTTCCCCTTGATAGTGTCCCACATAGTTCTTAGGCTTTCTCTGTTTTTCTTTATTCTTTTTTTCTGATTTTTCCCAAACAAACTGGTGTCAAGGAATTTGTCCTCTGTTTCACAGATTCTGTCTTCCATTGGTTCACTTCTGCTCCTTTTTCCTTCTATTGAGTTGTCTATTTCTTTTTTTAAATTTTTTTCCCATACAGAAATTTTTACATACATTGTTATGTGACTGTAACTCCTCTCCCCATGCTGTGACAGCACACACCTCCTTTCCAGCCCTGATTCTCCATGTCCATTCAGCCAGCTCCTAACCCTCTCTGCCTTCCCATCTCACCTCCGGACAGAAGCTGCCCGTTTAGTCTCTTGTATCTACTTGAGCTAAGAGGCACACTCCTCACGAGTATCACTTTAGGTACCACAGTCCAGTCCAATCCTTGTCTGAAGAGTTGGCCTTGGAAATTGTTTTAGTTCTGGGCTGATAGAGAACCCAGGGGCCAAGCTTTCTGTGGTTCCTCCAGTCTCAGTCAGACCATTAAATCTGGTCTTCTTACTAGAATTTGAGTTCTGCACCCCACCTTTCTCCTGCTCCATCTGGGACTCTCTGTTGTGTTCCCTGTCAGGGCAGTCATTGGTGGTAGCCAGGAACCATCTAGTTCTTCTGTTGTCAGGCCGATGAAGTCTCTGGTTTATGTGGTCCTTTCTGTCTCTTGGGCTAATACTTTCCTTGTGTCTTTGGTGTTCTTCATTCTTCTCTACTCCAGGTGGTTGGGACCAATTGATGCACCTTAGATGGCTGCTTGCAAGATTTTAAGACCCCAGGCACCACTCACCAAAGTAGGATGCAGAACATTTTCTTAATAAGCTTTGTTATGCCAATTGACCTAGATGTCCCCTGAAAGCATCGTCCCCAGACCCCTACCCCTGCTACTCTGTCCCTCAAAGTGTTTGATTTTATTCAGGAAACTTCTGAGCTTTGGTTTAGTCCAGTTGTGCTGACTTCCCCTGTAGTGTGTGCTGTCCTTTCCTTCACCTAAGATAATTCTTATCTACTACTATCTAGTTAGTAAGTAACCCTCACCCTCCCTTCTCACCCTCGTAACCATCAAACAATGTTTTCTTTTGTGTTTAAACTTTTTCTTGAGTTCTTATAATAGTGGTCTTATACAATATTTGTCCTTTTGTGACTGACTAAATTCACTCAGCATAATGACCTCCAGCTTCCTCCATGTTATAAGATGTTTCACAGCTTCATCATTGTTCTTTATCGTTGCATAGTACTCCATTGTGTGGATATACCATAATTTGTTTATCCATTCATCCACTGATGGGCACCTACGTTGTTTCCATCTTTTTGCTATTGTGAACAGTGCTGCAATGAACATGGGTGTGCATATATCTATTCGTGTGATGGCTCTTCTTTCTCTAGGGTATATTCCAAGGAGCGGGATAGCTGGATCATATGTACTTCTATTTCTAGCTTTTTAAGGAAGTGCCAAATCGATTTCCAAAGTGGTTGTACCATTTTACATTCCCACCAACAGTGTATAAGTGTTCCAGTCTCTCCACAACCTCTCCAGCATTTATTATTTTGTGTTTTTTGAATTAATGCTAGCCTTGTTGGGGTGAGATGATATCTCATTGTAGTTTTGATCTGCATTTCTCTAATGGCTAACGATTGTGAGAATTTCTTCATGTGTCTGTTAGCCGCTGGAATATCTTCTTTGGCAAAGTTCTTGTTCATATTCTTTGCCCATTTTTTAATTGGGTTATTTGTCTTTTTGTTGTTGAGATTTTGCAGTATCCTGTAGATTTTAGAGATTAGAAGCTGATCGGATTTGTTGTAGCCAAAATTTTTTTCCCAGTCTGTAGGTTGTCTTTTTACTCTTTAGGTGAAGTCTTTTGATGAGCATAAGTGTTTGATTTTTAGGAGCTCCCATTTATCTAGTCTCTCTTCTGATGCTTGTGCCTTGTTACTTATGGTTTGTATTGTGTTTATGCCATGTATTAGGGCTCCTAGTGTTGTCCCTATTTTTTCTTCCATGACCTTTATCATTTTCAATTTTGTATTTAATTTGTTGGTCCATTTTGTTAGTTTTGCACATGGTGTGAGGTATGGGTCTTGTTTCAGGTTTTTGGATATCCATTTATGCCAGTACCATTTATTAAAGATGAGTTATTTATTTCCAATAAAAAAATTTGTTTGTTAATCTTTTGGATTTCTGGTTGCTGTTTTTTGAATGGTTTCTAGTTGTCTATTTTTTCTTTTTATTCTTTTTTTCGGAATTCTTCTATTGCTTTGGGTTTTCCTTGATTTTTGTCTTGTTTTCCTTAGATTTGTCTGCACTTTCCCTTGATCTCTTTTTTTAATCTTTGGAGAACCCTATATATTAGTCTTTTGAATTCCTTATCAGGTAGTTCCATTACCATTTCTTTCTCCAGAAGATCTTATGGTTTGTCCTTGCTGGAACCATCTTGTCCTGCTTCTTTATGTGATTTGATATTGTTTGTTGTCTCCGAGGCATTGCGGTATTATTATATTTATTTATTTATTTTATGTTTGTTTTCTGCACTCTGATTTTTTTTGTTTTGTTTTATTTTGATATATCTCAGTAGGCGGGTAGTGCCTGCTACTGTGGTCACTAGTCTGGCACCACATGTCTCCAGCTGGGTGGGGCATCGGCTGGATATGTGAGCGTGGGTCTGTTTGCTGATCTTGCGGGGTCACTGAGGATATAGCTGGCATTGTTGGTAAGGCTCTATGTCTGTCTGGCCAGTCAACTGGGCATGGGTGCAGGAAGCATTCTCACTGGTTGCTGGGTTGGGTGTTATGTGTGTGCACACTGCTGGTTGCAGGATAGTTGGGGCAAGGCTACCCAGGTTGTTGGCCACCAGGTGAGTGGGACAGAAGCTGTCACCAATGGTCTGAATGGGAAGGGCTGTACAAGGTGGTTGAAACAGGCACAAGCCTCTTGTCGCTGGGAGGGGGTGCAGGGGATAAGGCAGGGGGGATCCTGCCACCAGTCCACAAGTGCTCGCTTAGAGGGAGTGTTCTTGTCCACTAGAGTGCGATGTGGGGAGGGTGTGCTGCCAGTCCTTGGGCCCCCTGTGCAGGTGGCTAGAGGAAGTAGGAGGTGCTACTTGTCTACAGGTCCTAGTGTGGGTGACTGGGTGTGAGAGTGGGTGCCTAGTTGCAGGCTCCTAGCACAGTGACTGAGTGGAGCAGTGGGTGCCACCAGTCCTGGGACCCACAATGCAGGCAGCTGGGTGTAGGAGCAAACATCCCTGGTCCTCAAGCCCCAGCACTGTTAGCTGGGCGGAAGAGGAAGTGCCACCAGTCCCCAGGCCTCTGGCACTGGCAGCCAGGCAGAGAAGTGGATGCCACCAGTTCGCAGGCCCTGGTTCAGGTGACAGAGTTTAGGAGTGGGCTGCTGTTCCACAGGCCCTTGGCGTGGGTGGGTGGGTGAGTGGACAGAAGAGGGCTTGTTGCCTGTCCACAGGCTTCTGGCACGGGTGGCTAGGTAGAGAAGTGGGCTCTGTCTGATCGTGGGCCCCTAGTGTGGTACGGTGGGCAGAAGGGGCATGTAGCTCCTCCATAGGCCCCCAGCACCAGTGGCTAGGTGGAGAAGTGGGGCCATTTCATGAATCCCTGGTGCGAGTGGGTGAGTGAAGGAGTGGTTGCCACTGGTTCATGAGTCCCCAGCTCAGGGGGTGGGATGGTTGTAAGGTGCCACCGAACTGCAGTCACGAGCAAGAGGAGGGATGGATGAGGGGAATGGAGGGGCCCGTAGGTCTGTGGGCCTCCTAGATGGGGACTGGGGGAGACGCAGTGGGTAAGGTGAGTGCACTTATCTTGTTCAGGGCAGGGAGCACTCCTGATTACTTTGTCTCTATATGGCTGTGCTGTGCAGGTTCAGCTGGCAGGGAGCTGGCGATCCACAATTCTCCATGTTCACTGTTTTTGTACAGTCTCTCCATCCACTTGGCACTCGGTTTGATTCTTCAGCCTTGCGTTTGATGCTCAGGGTTCCAAAGTTGTCATTTATGTCCAATTCACTTGTTTTCTTTGGTCTTTGTTGTAAGAGGGACGTTATGAGGCCTCTGACTACTCCATCATCTTGGACTGCCTCCTCCGTAATGACATTTTTATGGATATCAAAGTTAACAATTAATCACGTTTACATAATGCTGCACGATGGAGACATTTAATTTAACATTTATTCATTTTGATTTTGCAATTTTCTTTTTGTGATTTGAAACTAGATTTTTTTAGGCCTCAGGCAAAACAATAGACACCAGACAGTCAGCTGGTGGCCAGACGGTCCCTCTGGCCACCATCTCTGAATCCAGGGCCCAGTAGAGCCGGGTGGAGCTTAAATGCAGAAAGGACCCGTGAGCTCATCTACCCTTGTTCTTCCATTTTATGACTGGGGAAACTGAGGCCCAGGGAGGAGAGTGACTGGCCCAAAAGACACCATGCTTCACCAAATACAGTATTTTTCCAGAGCCATGGGCCCTCCAAAACTTGGTGTTTTATACATTCCAAGATCATCTACAAGGAGTGGCTCCCAAAGGTGCGGGACATGACTTCATGAGCGGCCAAGGAAGCTGATACTGGGGACAGCTCAGACAGTTCCTCCCAGGCTGCATGTGTGTGCAACCCAATGACAAAATCAATAGTGACTTGAACCGCCAGCCAGAGGAGTGTCTGTGAAATATGAGCAGGTATTTTCACCAGCTGTTAAAACTTAGCAGGGGCATTAGGAATCAATCACAAACAGTACCTCCTTGACTTGGAAAACCTCCAAGAGGAGGGCTCAAGGGAGCGGAAGAGCAGTCACAAGACTCCACCCACCAAGAGCAAAGCTAGGCAGAGCTAAGCATTTTCATGCCCTCCTGAGCAAGGCAGCCTGGTAACCTTGCAGAGATGTGCAAATGGTGGAACACTGAGGCACCTGCAGATTAGGGTTCAGAGTGGTCCTGGAGGAGAAGAAGGAGGGTGCTGCTGCCTAGGACCACTGGGCAGAAGGTCATCTGGATAGTGCCAAGGCAAGAGTGCAGGGCCTTTCCTCCCAACAGGAGGGTTGAATTCAAACACTTACTGAGCACCTACTGTGTAGATGACATATCCAATAAGTTGTTGAAGGAGAGAAGAAAGAAGGAAAAAAGGGAAAGCTAGACAACGGTGATATCAGGTGCGAGATCTCCCCCACCCCATAGTCCATGGCTTCTACCTAACATCTTTATAAATTTGAATTGGATGAAATATATTTTCTCCTGGTCACTAGGGCACTGAGGCATAATTTAGGCCTGGCCTGTTCTTTCTTTCCCCCAGACACAGCAGAAGGAGGCAGGCAAATCTCGTTTCAAATTCTAGTTTAGCCTCTACCTGGCTGTGAGTTATTAGGGGAATTACTTAACCTTTATGAAATTCAGTTTCTTCATCTGTGGAATGGACACAAGGAATCCTTGCCTCCCAGAAATTTAGAGAAGCATCAAACATAGTCCCTGGTACATGTAGCATTGATTTGATAGATTCCTTTCCCTCTTCATGTCTCACAGCCAGGTAGTCTTGGCTGAAGCCAATGACTTAGCTTATTGTACCGCTCAAGATTTGGGCAATTCATGTGCCTAGACCTGGACTGTGTGGTCCTAATAGAGAACACACAGTCCAGGTCTAGGCACATGAATTGCCCAAGAACAGGAGCCCTTGTGGCGCAGTGGTTAAGAGCTCGGCTGCTGACTAAAAAGTTGGCTGTTCAGATCCACTAGCTGATCCTTGGAAACCCGATGGGGTAGTTCTACCCTGTCTTATAGGGTCGCTGTGAGTCGGAATTGACTTGAAGGCAATGGGTTAATAGAGAACAAGAAATGGCTCTGGATCTTAGAGAAACAAAGAGCCAGATGAAGAAGAGGAGACTTTGTAAAGAGGTTTGTAAAGGAAAGAACACCAGATTTGGTGTCTGGAGGTCTGGATTTTCTTTCCCAGTGTTGCCACAAATTTGTTGCATGCCCTTGATCAAGTCACTTTAGTTCTCTGAGCTCAGCTTTCTCCTCTGTCCTGCAAGGGCTGGACTCGACGATCTCTAAGGTTCGTTCTAGTTGAGCAAGTGCTGAGCTGTATGGCACCAACTACAGATATTGCTTTGAGCGTCTCCAAGAAGAGGATTCTCAGAGATAGTTGAAGTATCTGGGAACAACTAGAACAGAGTTAGAGAAATGATGCCAGCATTCAGCCACCAGTACTGATAATAAACCAAGAGGCTGCCCCAGGCCTCCTGTAAGTCCTCAACTCGTGGATGTGATCCACTCATTCCACCCTTTCCCTCAAGCCCCTCTGTCTTGGGTTGCGTTAGAAAGATCACTGAAACAGCCTGAAGTATCACAGGAAGGATGCAGGTTAGATTTAGGGAAGGCCTTCCATACAATACTTTTAGAGGTAAGTACATGTCACTGAACAGAGAGAAAAAGAATTATCTACTGTTTAGAAGCCTTAAGATGCTGAGCACAGGTATATTTTGCATTCCTGAAAAGCTGTGTGCTAAGAAAACGCATTGGACCAGTCTTATTTAAAATGCACCAGGAGTGCCCACTATTTAAAGGCACTAGAATGCCCTTTAATTCACCTGTTTGTAAATATAGAGTAAGTTTAACCAGGTTTTTATAGCAGGGTTGCCTGGCGGAGCCTCTCCAGCAGAGAAGAGTTCAGATGCAGTCTTTCTCGGAGGCAGAGACATGAACTCAATTCATCCTCAAGGTTCTTTTCAGACCTATAAGTCTAGGAATGCATGGAAACCTAAGGAATAAACACATGGCATTTTTGCCTTGGCTGACATACATGCCTGTTTCCAGTCCCTGGAGGACACAAAGAGCCAGCATGCCTTCCTTGCATATGACTCAATCATCAGCACCAGTCAAGACCACAGGAACAACACTGTGGCCCCAGAGGGTTTAGGCTGGGGCCTACTGGGGCCTGAGTATTCGATTTATCTGGCACCCTGTATGTTCCAGTAACAAGACTATAAGTTTAATAAGAGTGAGGACTATGTGTGGGTTTGCCTCCCACTGCCTGCCATGGAGCAGGTACTTGATAAATAGTGATGAATGAACGAATGAGTGAACAAGGGCCCCATGCTAAGTATCCAGTACTAGCTGGCTGTGTGACGTTTAGCCAGTTACTCAACTGCTTTCTGCCCCAGTTTCTTCATCCAATAACATGGGGATAATAAGAGTTTCTACCTCATAGGATTGTTATGAGGATTAAATGAGACAAAATATGCAACTCCCTTAGCTAGCACATTGCCTGGCATATAGTAAGTACTCAGTAAATGCTAAACCCATTGCTGTCAAGTGGATTCTGACTCACAGTGACCCTACAGGACAGAGTAGAACTGCCCCATAGGGTTTCCAAGGAGAAGCTGGTGGATTCGAACTGCTGACCTCTTTGTTACCAGCCATAGCTCTTAACCATTGAGCCATCAGGGCTCCATCAAGTAATACTAGCTATTGTTATTATTTCCACCACCCACAGAAATAACATTTTGTCATACTGTGGCAGCTTGCATGTTGTATGATGCTGGAAACTATGCCATAGGCATTTCAAATACCAGCCAGGTCACCTGTGGTGGACTGGTCTCAGCAGAGCTTCAAAACTAAAACAGACTAGGAAGAAAGGCCTGTTGATCTACTTTGGAAAATTAGCCAATGAAAACCCCGTGGAGCACGATAGAGTATTGTCTGATACAGTACTGGAAGATGAGCCCTCTAGGTTGGAAGGCACTACCCAATTGCCTCAACAGTGGACTCAAACATGCTAACAATCGTTGGGCTCTAGCTAGTGCTACTGTCCTCTTCTCCCTCATTGGCCCTGCCACCCTTCCTTAGGCGTTCTTTACTTCCTTAACAAGGGCGTTTACAGAGACACAGTAAGCTGAGCAGGGAAGGAGGAAGTTTCCACTGCAAAATCCACCTCAAGAGCACAGTGCCGGGAAAGGCCCTGCCAGCCACCTCGACCACAGCACTGATGTGCTGCTTTTGTGAAAACTAAAGCAGTACAGGCACATTTAAGGAGCCCGGGTGGTACAGTGGTTAAGAACCCAGCTGCTAACAGAAAGGTCGGCAGTTCAAACCCACCAGCTGCTCCGTGGGAGAAAGATGTAGCAGTCAACTTCTGTAAAGATTGCAGCCTTGGAAGCACTATGGGGCAGTTCTACTCTATCCTACAGGGTTGCAGTGAGTCAGAATCAACTCAACAGCAATGGGGTGTTTGGCGCATTTAGAATTCAACGGTGGATATTCTTCCTGAACGAAGTGGATGGGCGTGCACATGTGAAACATCGTGTCCACACACACATACACCAACAAAGTACGGTCTTTAGTCAACTTGATCAGCTGCCCTCGTGGTGGGGCAGAAGGAAGGCCTGACTAAATGGAACACATAGATAATACAGAACTGCGTTTTGCAGGAAAAGGAGAAACCAGTTGCTTTTGAGTTGATTCTGACTCATGGCGCCCCCACGTATGTCACGGTAGAACTGTGCTATATAGAGTTTGCAATGGCTGATTTTTTGGAAGTAGATCACCAGGACTTTCTTCCCAGGTGGCTCTGGGTCAACTTGAAACTGCAACCTTTTGGTTAGTAGCCAAGCGTGTTAACCTACAGGAAAAGGGACCTACCCCTTTCATACCTTTCTGTACTATTGTCAGTGAAGAGCCTATGAGACTGTTCGCTATCCTGTTTGCCTTCCCCCTCTCATCCTGAGCTTTGGTTTCTGGGGGCAGTGAAAAGCCCCAGAAACGGGCAGAGCAGGAGAGAGGGGCAGACAGAAGATCTGAAAAACTCACCATCCAAATAAAAGGGCTGATGGCTTAGGATGTTTTTGTTGAAATCCTGTGTGCACCTTTAAATCACAGCTCTCCATACACACACGGAGCAGCTGTTCTCTCCGTCCCAGCACCGCCCCCCCCCATTATTAAAATAGAGGACGAAAGGGGTATTTTTTCCCTTTTTGGATGATTTACAGCATGTGGTTTAAATATTCATTTTTATCAGAACAATGTCACATTTTAAGATTCAATGTTAGGCATAGAGCTCTCTTAAAGATTGTTAAATAAGTACTAAGGGCAGGAAGAAGGCTGGTGTTCCAGCAATGCCCAGCACTAAAGAGGCCATTCAGGCAGAAGGGGCTGTCATTTATCAGCTGCTCAGTCACCCTCATAACTGACTCAGGGGAAAGGGCTCTCACCTTTTCACAGTTCTCTCTTTTGCCAAAAATACTTAAGACAGTGGGAAAGAATATATATAGTATGTGCTATGTCCCTTAAATGATTGTGTTCAGCAGCTCGTGGTAGGTTTGATAAGGAATGTTGCAGCTTCCTGGAATACAGAATAAATATTGCCATTGTTGTTGTTAGTTGCCATTGAGTCGACTTGGACTCATAACGATCCCGTGTGCAACAGAATGCAGTGTTGCCCAGTCCCGTGCCATCATCATGATTGGTATGTTTGAGTACATCGTTGTGCCTATGGTAGTGCCTTCTAGCCTAAGGGGTTCATTTCCAGCACTATATTGGACAATATTCTGTGGTGATCCAAAGGGTTTTCACTGGTTGATTTTTGGAAGTAGATCACCAGACATTTCTTCCTAGTCTGTCAGAGTCTGGAGGCTCCACCAAAACCTGTCCACCATGGTGACCCTGCTGGTATTTGAAATACCTGTAGCATAGCTTCTAGCATCATAGCCACACACAAGCCATCACAGTACAACAAACTGACAGATGGGTGGTGGCCAGATTAAATAGACTGCATTATAAATTACTGACTTCCAAAGTATTTAAGCCTATGACTGGGCAGAAATAACAAGAAAATTCAGGTAGCATCACAGACTATTCCATTGTGGGGCGGGTGTATAAAAAGTACAAACTTCTGGGAAGACCTGTTGGCAAAATGGTTAAGAGCTACACTGCTGACCGTAAGGTCGGCAGTTCAAATCCACCAGCAACTCCCTGGAAACCCTGTGGGGCAGTTCTACTCTGTCCTATAGGGTCACTATGAGTCAGAATTGACTTGATGACAACAGGTACTAGTAGTAGAAAATCATTCTTCAGAAAGCAGAACTAGTCCAATGTGCAGATGTTAAAAGAAAGACGTTTCTGGCCCAACATAAGAAAAAACTTTCAAATAATTCTAGCTGTACACAGGAGGGAATCCCTCTCTCTGGTGTTATTATAGCAAAACCTCCTGGACTCATTACTGGGGATATTAAAGACAGGATTATACATCAGGGAGAGTGCTGGACTGAATAACCTTACAGAGTTCTTCCAGTTCTTACTGTTAGTCTTGTGTCAGATTTTTCTTAACAAATGCCATCCTTGTTGTGCCTTCTACATCTTAAAAGTCATCATAGATCTAGAAACAGCCTTATAGTACTGGAGAGACCAGGTGGAATGCCCAGAGGGGGAGAGAAAAAGGAACTAAAAATATAGGATGAAAAAGAGGATTTGGTCTGGAAGAGAAGAAATGGAAGAATCTAAGAGAGGCAAGTCTGCTAATACTTTGAAGAAGGGCAAACAGCTGTTTGGTTTTTATTGCAGTCAGGATGAGAGCAAATGGGTTTAAATTAAATTAGACCAGTATAAAGCTAGATCATCAGAAGACAGAGTGTCAGATTCCATGTTATGAATCGCTCAGAGAACTGCCGTTGCTGCCTTTATTGAGGGTGGAGATGAGAACAGTCAGGTTGAACAGCATTTGTTGCCTTTGTGAAACTCTGATTCAGGTGACTCTGACTCTCGAAGCCTTTTTAAATTTCTGCCAGCATATAGTTACAAGGAAGGGGGGAAGAGAATGTGGTCCCTGCAGAAAGCTGTGCATGTCTTCCATGTCAAAAAATTAAAACTATTAATTAGTATATTTCCTTTTTTTTTTTTTTTTGGCCTTAGCTGCCAGAAAACTCAGAGCCAAATCCTCAAGTGTTAACATCTGTTCCGTGGTGAGGCCTGAAAGCTGCTACTTCTGCTACTTGTAGCAGATGAACTCACTAGGGGCCATTGATATTATGTCTTGTGTTTCAATCTGTCATTCATCTTGCATCTTTTGGGAAGTGAGTGGGCTCAAATCATGTACTCAAGATGAAGTGGAATAAAGGGAAAAAGTATTGATTGGAAAGGATCTTAAGGTCTTAGGATAGGTTTTCCATCACTGGAGATGACCAGTAGTGGAGGGTGAGTCACCAGACTCAGCATTCTTGGGCATCAACTCATAATTCACCTCTGGTCTTGTGCAATCCTCAAACCTCTATAACTGTCATTGGGCTCTGCGGTACTTTGCATTAGTGAGTGATGGCAGTGAGATCCAGCTAAAGTGGACCAGTTGCCTGTTTGCAATTTCATGAGTATAACTAAGTCCAGCTATAGGTCTTGCAAGTGTCATTGGCCATAAGATGTAGGGGAAATAGCCCCCTGAGGGCAGGGAATGGATGGTTTTCATCACTGACTCCTCCACACCTAGCACGAAGTTGTCAGAGTTCTGGTGTCTGTGAAGGTTTGCTGAGTTAAATTAAAATGAATTGACTGTAATTGAAGTGACTTGAACTTCACTGAGCAGAATTAAATTGAACTGCCTAGTCTTGCCTTGCATCAGGGCAATGTCTCACCTTTGCTAGCTAATCAACTCTAACAATGGAGCAAGAGTAAGCATAGCATGCTGAGCATAATGTTTAGAATTTATACATGTGTACATTCAAAAAAACATTTACTGCGCACTTCTTCTATTCAGACACTGAGTTTGGTGCTGGAAAGACAATGGTGAACCAAGCAGACATGGCCCCTGCCCTTGAGGCATTCAGTCTAGGAAAGGAGATAGACAGGAAATAAGCCAATACATAAGTGAATATCTAATTAAGAATTGTTCTAGTAAAAAGACCAGACTTAATGGTTTGATTGAGACTGGAGGGACCCTGGAAGACATGGCCCCAGACTGTCTGTTAGCCCAAAACTAAAGCCATTCCTGAGGCCAGCTCTTCAAACAAACATTGGACTGGACTATGGGACATAAAATGATACTCGTGAAGAGTGTGCTTCTTAGCTCAAGTAGATACAAGAGACTAAATGGGCAGCTCCTGTCCAGAGGTGAGATGAGAAGGCAGAAAGAGTTAGGAGCTGGTTGAATGGACACGGGAAATCCGGGGTAGAAAGGAAGAGTGTGCTGTCACAGTATAGGAGGAGCAACTAGGGTCATAAAACAATGTATGTATAAATCTTTGTAGGAGAGCGTAACTTGAATTATAAACTTTCACATAAAGCACAACAATAAAAAAAAAAAAAAAGAATTGTGACAAGCGCTGAGAAGAAAAAGCATAGAGTTTCAGGAGAAGACCAAAAGGTGGGGCCTAGTAGGACAAGCTAGTTTGTTCAAACTGAGAAAGCCAGCGTGTCTTGAGGGGAGAAGCAGAAGATGAACCCAAAGTAAGGACTTTAGGCCTAACTGTGCCTGAGAAGTGACATAATGAGACTCAATTGTTTTTAGCAGATTTTTTTAATTGTTGTAAAAATATATACAGCATAACATTTGCCAAGTTAACATTTTTCAGGTGTATAATTTAGTGATATCAATTACATTAATCGTGAGACTTGAATTCCTTGAAGCCTACTCTGGTTGCTGCTCCCTGGAGGAGAGGAGGCAAGATTAGAAGCAGACACTACTTAGGAGGTTATTGTTGTAGGGTGGGGGAGACATCTTGGGGGAGGGAATTGGGGTAGGGAGAAGTGGAGGGAGTCTAGATGTATTTTAGAGGTAGAATTGGAAAGAACTTGGTCAAAAGTTGGATGTGAGCAGGTAAAGAAAATGTCAAAGATGGCCAAAGCTTTCTGTGTAAGTGATTGGAGGGAATGGAGGTGCCATTTCCTACGATAAGAAAGAAGTTCATATCTGGGGTAAGAGGAGAGGTGAAGAGCAAGCTTTCCAGTTGAACATTTGGAGTTTGAGATGCCTGTAAAATATCCACCTGGAGTTGTCAAACTGGTAGTCAATCTGTAAATGTTTACTGAAATCCTAATCAGTGCCAGGCACTGGGGTCAGGGCATACAGAGACGTAAGAAAGACATGATAGTTGTCCTCTAGGAATGTCATACCTATTGACTGAGATGATATATTGGAAAATATTGCAGGAAAACGTAGGAAATGATAAAAACCCTTAGAAAGAAAGAGAAATACAGGCTGTAGGAGTAGAGAGGAGAAGGAAAGCACTTCCTGACAAGGTGTTGGACATCAAGGTAGAAGTCAAAGTGAGGAAAGAGGGCACTGAGGCCAGACTCACGTGAGGCAGAATGTTCACCACGCAGACTGGAGAAAGGCTAGCATCATGTACTGTCTGGACTGTGTTCTGGAAGTATCACCAGGCCAGGTGTGGGGTGGAAGGTGGGAGGTTACTGGATTCTTAGCTCCAACTGGGATAAACCTAAACTGATGGTTTTGATTAAAATGGGTCTGCTGGACACTCACCCACCACAAAGAAGCCAGGTAATAGGAAGGAAGTTAACCAGGTTTGCTTTAAAGAAACCTATGCTCCTTTCTCCCAGAAGTGAGGAAAACAGCAGTGGGTCTTTGGAACTTTCCTTATGGTCCTGGAGTCCCTGGGTGGTGAAAAAGGTTAATATACTCAGCTGCTAACTGAAAGGTTGGTGGTTCGAGTCTACCCAGAGATAACCTTGGAAGAAAGGACTGGTGATCTACTTCCAAAAACATCAGCCATTGAAAACCTTACGGAGCAGTTCTACTTTGACACTCTGTACCACATGGGTTCTCCATGAGTCAGAATTGACTTGATGGCAACAGGTTTTATGGCCCCAGCCTCACCCCTGGAATTTCCACTGGGTGCCCCTAGAACATCTATATTGGTAAGCATCCTGCCCCTTTTCTCTGTTTGCATAAGACACTGTTGCTTAAAGAGAGTTGAGGAGGGCCTGAAAATGTTCTCTGCAGAAGTGCCTCTTTGAAATACTCCAAGTGTGTTGTTGCTAGGTGCCAACGAGTCAGTTCCAACCTGTAGCAATCCTATGTACAACAGAACGAAACACTGCCCAGTTCTGCATCATCCTTACAATCCTTCTGCTTGAGCCCATTGTTGCAGCCACTGTGTCAATCAGTCTCTCATTGAGGGTATTCCTCTTTTTTGCTGACCTTCTACTTTACCAAGCATGATGTCCTTCTTCAGGGACTGGTCCCTTCTGATAACATCTCCAAAGTATGTGAGACGAAGTCTCGCCATCCTTGCTCTTTAGGAGCATTCTGGCTGTCCTTCTTCCAAGACAGATTTATTTGTTCTTCTGGTAGTCCATGGTATATTCATATTCTTTGTCAACACCATAATTCAAAGGCATCATTTCTTCTTCGGTCTTTCTTATTCATTGTCCAGCTTTCACATGCATATGAGGCCGTTGAAAACACCCTGGCTTGGTTCAGGCACCCCTTAGTCCTTAAAGTGACATCTTTGGTTTTTAACACTTTAAAGAGATCTTTTGCAGCAGATTTGCCCAATGCAATGAGTCGTTCGATTTCTTGACTGTCGCTTCCATGGGCATTGATTGTGGATCCAAGTAAAATGAAATGCTTTACAACTTTGATATTTTCTCCATTTATCATGATGTTGCTTATTGGTCCAGTTGTGAGGATTTTTGTTTTGTTTATGCTGAGGTGTAATCAGTACTGAAGACTATAGTCTTTGATCTTCATCAATAAGTGCTTCAAGTCCTCTTCGCTTTTGGCAAGCAAGGTTGTGTCATCTGCATATAGCAGCTTGTTAATGAGTCTTCCTCCAATCCTGATGCTGCATTCTTCTCTCCAGGGGTAGTGGGTATAAAGTTATACAGTCTGTGAACTGTGATGCAGTAGAAGGTGACAGATGCTCCATTTTCTCTAAATCAAATTAAATCTAACCCTAAGCGGTCCTGACTTGACCCAGCAGGCATTGGCAGGAACTGAATCTCAGACTTTTATTAGGCCTTCCTCCCTCACTCCCCACCCAGGGGTTCATACAGTAGTCCCTGGGGACTCACACTTAGCGAAGCACTCATGGAGACCCCTCTAGTTTAGGCCCACTCTGGTCATTGCTGATACGGCCACTGTTTAATTGTGTCTGTCCCTAATGTCAGAGGCTTTGCTGTTTCAGCACCGCTGAGGCCAGAGGGCCAGCCTTCCTAGGGGCACTGCACAGTCATCCCTCTGGTGCAAGTCAAGGGCAGGAGTTACTAATCTGCTGCTTGGAACCTCAACCCACCACCTCCTCTCTATCAGTCAGGGTAGTCAGGGTTCTCTAGAGAAGCAAAACCAATAGGAGATTTTATATATATGTTTATATATATTTTACACATATATATATCAGTCAGGATTCTCCAGAGGAGCAAAACCAATAGGAGATTGTATACGTATATATATATATATATATATATATATATATATATATATACTATAACCAGTTGCTATTCAGTTAATTCTAACTTATGGTGATCCCATGTGGTGCAGAGTACAACTGCACTCCATAGGGTTTTCATGGCTGTGACCTTTTGGAGGCAGATCACCAGGCCTTTCTTCTAAGATGCGTCTGGGTGGGTTCGAACTGCCAACATTTCAGCCAGTAGCAGAGTGCTCAACCATTTGTGCCAACCAGATAGATAGATAGATAGACAGACAGACAGTCTGGAACTTCCAGACTAAGAGGAACTAGGGAGAAAGGCCTGGAGATCTACTTCTGAAAATCAGCCAGCAAGAACCCTAGGAATCACAATAGTCCAGTCTGCAACTGATCATAGGGAGTGTTTCCTTTCATTGTGCATGGGTCACCATGAGTCAAGGGCCAACTTGACAGCAGGTAGATTCTAATGTGCAGCAAAGTTTGGGAACCACAACCTCAGAGCCCAGTCTCATCCAAAGAATAAAAAAGGAAGGCGGCTACTTCGAAAAAGAAGAAATATATATATATATATGTATATATACGTGTGTGAGATTTGTTAAGGAATTGACTCAAACAGTTGTGAGGGCTGGCAAGTCCAAAATCTGTCTGGAAGGCTGGACACTTGGCAGGAGTTGACATGGCAATCTTGAAGCAGAATTTCTTCTTTCCCAGGAAACCTCATTTTTTGATTGCATGAGGCCCCCTCATGCTATCAAGGGTAGTCTCCTTTACTTAAAGTCAACTGATTATACACATTAACCACGTCTAAAAAATACCCTCATAGAAATACCTAGGTAATTGGCCTAGCCAAGTTAACACTTAAAACTAACCATCACCCTCCTAGTCTTAGGAGTCTCTTTTCACTCTTTCTTTACCTCAGTTTCTGCCTCTTCCTCCTCACAACAGCTCTTTCCCCAGGGGTAAGTTGGTCACTGGAGATGCTTTACCGCAAATTCCCTAAGGCAGTGGTTCTCAAACTTTAGTGCCTGTCAGAATCCCCTGGAAGGCTGGATAGACACAGACCACTTGGCCCAATCTGACAGTTTCTGATTCAGTAGGTCTGGGGTATGGCCAGATAATTTGCCTTTCAAACAAGTTCCCAGATGATGCTGATGCTGCTGGTTAGGGACCACACTGTGAGAACCCTCGCTCTAAGGAGAGGGAGGGAACAAAAGTCTTGGATATCCCCATGGTAACAACAGGGATAGGGAAGAAGAAGGGAAGGAAAATTACAGGAAGCCTGAACCACATGTAAGTATCTCAGTCATTGTATCAGCCGTCCACCACCTCATGCTGAATGATGAAATTATATTGACTGAAATGTAATTTAGATGCTGATTTTCGGGAACTCATCTGTTTGTTGAGGAAGACTCAGAGGAATTACATGATATCATTTATCCATGGCCATCATGGACCTGCCCTTGTTTGAAATTCCTTCTTTGCCTGGAGCCCAGGCCTCCTGGTTTGGGGGCTTCCGCGTCTGACCCACATCGGGTGATTTTCAGAAGTTGCGTGCTTGCTCCCACCCCCAAACACAGACAGTGATTTTTCCTTCCCTTGCCTGGGCTTGTCGTTGACAGGCCTGGTGCCTGGCCTTCTTCAGACTGTATTTGCAAGTGAAATGTTCCAATGGCAGGAGTGAGGCCTGGCGAGGGGCAGCCAGACCCGGTGAGCTGTGTCAGACAGGCATCCTGCGGGCACGCAGCCCTCTTGGTTAGCTCTTCCACCGGGAATATGAACTCTGAGTCCCTGCCTGTGGGACCTCCTGCTGCCTCACCCCGTGACATCTGGGAAGAGGCCGCTCTTGAAGGGCTGTAGTCAAAGTTGTTGAGCCAGCAATCACCCCCAGTGCTTCATCTCTCAGTGGCAGTACTACAGAGTGGTCAGGAGTGGATGCAGGTGGGCTGCCTGCCTTCAAATCTTGTCAGAGGCACGCACTAGCTGAGTCGTTCTGGATGAGCATCCTTCCTCTCTGAGCCAAAGGTTCCTCATTTGTGGAAAAAAAAACATGTTGCCATCAAGTTGACAACAACTCATGGCGACCCCATGTGTGCCACAGTAGAACTGCTCCATAGTGTTTTCCCTGGCTGGTTTTTCAGAAGCAAGATTGCAGGCCTTTCTTCTGAGGCACCTCTAGGTGGGCTTGAACCCCCAACCTTTTGATTAGCAGCTAAGCGCATTAACGGTTTGCACCACCCAGGGATTCCTCCTCGTTTGTAGAAGATGAGTAATAATAGCATTTACCTTCTAAGGTGATAGTAAGGATTCCAAAGAGAAAATACACATAAATTGCTGAGCACGTACTTGGTATATAGTATATGTGCAAGAAAGGTGAGCCTTCATTTATTATCATTACCCTGTTCTGGGTATCAGTGTTCATGCCTTAATTTTCCTTCTGGACCATACGCTCCTGGGTTCCATTTTGTATTCATTCATCCAATCACCAAACAGCTGTTGAAGCCCTACTATGTGCTAGTCACTGTATAGGGGCCTAGCATCCGGCCCTTCACATCATACACAATTGTTGATTAATGGTTAATGAATGGATGGGTGGGATTGAGGAGGCTTACAAATGATACCTTTTATTAAATAACTACTGTGTGCTAGAGCAGTTCTTCTCAAACTTTAATGGGCATACTAACCACCTAGGGATCTAGTTAGACTAAAGATTCTGATTCAGTGGGCCTGGGGTGGGGCCTGTGATTCAGCGTTTCTAACAAAGCTCCATCAGGGCACAGTGATGCTGCTGGCCCACGGACCACACTTTGAATAGCAAGAGATTAGAATCCCATGCATTATCTCAGTTATTGCTTCCAAAAACCTTAAGATGAGTTTCCAAATGAGGTAAATTAGATTCATAGGGATTAAGTAGCTTGCTTAAGATCACACAGCTGGTCAGTTTTGGAGCTAGGTCTGTCTGTATTATTATTTTTTTTTAAGTTGAGCTACACTGACTCAACAGCAATAATTTCCAACGTTTGATGCACTTTAGAATCATCCATGGAGAATTAAAAAAATCCCAACATTCACATCACACCCCCTACCAATTGAATCAGAGTGTTTAGGGAGTTGGAATCGGGCATCACTATTTTGTAAAGATCATTAGGAGATTTCAATTTGCAGAAAAGTTTGGGAACCACAGCCTCAGAGCCCAGCCTCATCCAGAGAACAAGAAAGGAAGGTACCTACTTTGAAAATCTCTCTAATTTCAGCTTCCAGTGACAGACTTTTAAAATTTGGAGCTAAAGTCCTCTTTATTTTACAGATGAGGAAACTGAGGCCTATTGAGGTTAAGAGATTCACCCAAGATCACCTAGCTCATTGATGGCAAAGTTAGAACTAGATTCAGGCCACTTGGCTCTCACTTTCCTTGTGCCACATTGCTTCAAACTAGCCACCATGTAACAGCCCACAGGGCCCCAGTGCCTGAGGAGGGTTCTGGGAAACATAGGGGAGTCATTGGAAAGGCATCCCAATGCTACTCTACCCACTGGGATCTTGGAGACTCAAAGGAGCCTAGGGGCCTTGGGGAAACATCAGTTGGCATCACAAGGGCAAGGAAGGTTTCTTTTACAATATCCTGGCTGTCTTGAAATGATGGCATGCAGCAGATCACTTTTTGAAGTAGTGAGGCCTTGAAAATTCCAAAATGCAATATATAATCCCATTTCATTAGGAGCATGATTGGTGGCTTGATTCAGTGCAATAAACATTTATTATCTTAATCATAACATAATGTCAGTTTTGTTGGATAGCTCATTACAAAGAAAGAATGGGCTGCAAATGTGTACAGCCAGCCTTTTTCTTGGGGGGGGGGCAGTTGAAGAGCCCCAGACATTAACCGCTTCTATTGTAGCTTTGGGGTCAGTGATGGTTCAGTGGTAGAATTCTTGCCTTCCATGTGGGAGACTCGGGTTTGATTCCCAGCCAATACACCTCATGTGCAGCCACCACCTGTCTGTCAGTGGAGGCTTTTGTGTAGCTGTAATGCTGAATAGGTATTAGCAAAGCTTCCAGACTAAAGACAGACTAGGAAGAAAGACCTGGTGATCTACTTCTGAAAATCAGCCAGTGAAAACCCTATGGATCCCAGAGCCCAATCTGCCACTGATCATGGTGATGGCACGGGATTGGGCAGCATTTCATTTTGTTGTGCATGGATTTGCCATAAGCTGGGGGCTGACTTGATTGCAGCTAACAACAACAATTGTAGTTTTGCCATAGAATCCACTGATAACGTAACCATATGACATGTCTGTGCTCTAAGTTGTGTCTGTTTATTGAGCACATACTCTATGAGCAGTACTGCATTATCCGCTTAAGAAATGTAATCACATTTACTCTATCTGATACCCCAATAAAGTCAGCTTTATTTACAGAGTCCTACACAGCTAGTAATTGGCTAAGCCTGGATTCAAATCCAGTAAGGAAGATTCTAAAATAGCTGTGCTCAGAAGAAAAGGAACTATCTCCATTCCTTACTTTATAGGTGAGGACCAGAGAGGGAAAGCAACCTGCCCTGGGCCACACAGGCAGCAAGTGGCAGGACTGGAGCTGAGATGGAAGGCTCCTAACTCTGGGTCCACTGTTTTTTTCTCACTATCTCAATGGGAAATTTGGCCAGAAAGGGCCCGACTCTAAAGCTGTTCCCCTTCCCACTCAGTCACAAGCCATTACACAATGAGGAATTTGCTTCCCATGACAGGCAAGATTTTGGTCCAGTTCCCTTGAGGGGGCCTGTTTGATTAAAGACGAGCTCTTCATCAATCCCAGTGTCCCTTCAAATCAGACCCAAATTAGGACATGCCATTTAGTACCTTTTTGATGTGCCTACTTGCTCTTCCATCTGAGCTCATATAGCTATTCATCTAGCACATATTTGTTGAGTACCTACTGTGTACCAGGCACTGTACTAGGACCCTGACCTAGTATCTGTCTTCACAGTCCAGCAGTGGAGATGGACAAATAAGGAAAGAGCTCCTGAAAGCTGTGATCAGTGCCGTAAGAGTGATGAATAGGAGGCATGAGAGCTCCAAAGAGGGATTCCCAGCTGAGGGCAGGGGAATCCCAGAAGCCTGCCTGGATGAAGCAATTTCAAATATGAGATCCAGAGATCAGACTAAGTGGGACATTTTTTTTTTTAAAGTGTGTTTGTGTGCATGCACGTGTGCTGGTGGACTGAATCTTGGGAAGGGTGGCGGTTGTTGAGCAATGCTTCATGCAAAGGAAATAACGTGTGGATGGGCTGTCAATGGAGATCAAGAGTATGAGTTGGATGTGTGGGTTGGAGGGAGAATTAGGGCAAATTCTGTACAGACTGATAGTAGATATTAAGGGAGAAGGTAGGAAGACTGGCAAGAAATGAGACTAAAAAGGAGTCAGATGACACAGGAAATTGCAGCCCATGCTGAGAAGTTTGGCTTTTACCTTGAGAGTAAGTAGGATCCACTGAAGGTGTTAGGCGGAAGTGAGACATACTCTTATTTCCATTTTAGGAAGGCCACACTCTGATGTGATATGGAGAGTAGAGTAGAGGGGGCGGAGGTGGAGGCAGGGGACCACTCAGGAGGCTGTTGCAATAATCCAGACAGTGATGATAACAGCTTCAATTGGGGCATTGAGAGTGAGGGAGAAAAATGGATTGATTCAAGACAAATTTCTGAGGTCCAATCAACAGGACTTGGTGATTTATTGAATATGGGAAGAAAAAGGGGGTTATTGTCCTGAGCAAGTGGGTGGTGCTGAGAAGGAGACACAGGCAGGGGAGAAGTGGCAAGAGAGGAGAATGAGAAGGAAAGGATGATGCTGACATGTTTGGCATGAGCTGCCTATGGATGTTCCAGTGGAAATGTCTAGCGGGCAGTTGGATGTATGAGTCTGAGGCTCTGGAGGGAGAAAATCTCCTGGAATTATCTTTATTTTATCAGAAAAGACCTCAACACAGTCAGCGCTTGGTGATCTTATTAGAAATGACCAGAAGAATGACACTTGACCCCAATGATAGACTGGTTGCTCCAACTAATAATATGGTTTAGGGCAATCAGCTAAACAACAGAGACCTTATGGGCATTGGGACAGCTAAGAACTTTATTTTGTTTAAAATCCCAGCAAATGAGACAATCCTCCCATTCTGCTTGAAGGGAGTTCACGCACTCCATCACTCACTCACTTGCAAAACCCTTAAGAGCACTTTCTATGTACCAGGCATTGAGGATATAGCATAAAGAAGAAGGCCCCTGCCCTGGAGTATAGTGGGGGCACTATATGTACATATGACTAAGACACCATTGTATAAGTAAAAGGAGAGATGGATGTCAGTGGCTGAGAGGTTCAAATGTTCTTAGATTTGGAAATGGTGATGTTGAATTAGTACACATACTTAGAGGATAGAATCTGTATTTCATTTTGATGAATCATGAGCAAATCTCACAACTGCAGAGAGATTAGAACTTCAACTTAAGTGTCACAGTTTTCTCATTTTTCAACTTTTTCACATTCCTAACTCCCTCTGAGGCATTGGGAAGGCCACCCCCAGGTCTGCACACTTGACGCTGTGTTAATGGTGATGAGTGCAGTAAAAGAAGAAAGGAAGAATTGAGTGTTATCAGAGCACAGGGAGGGAGTGACGAGCTCTGCCTGGGACAGAAGAAAGTGGTGGAACCAGAGAAGGCTTCGTGGAGGAGGACATGATACTTGCATGGCTCTTAAAAAATGAATTGGACTTCATGTTGCATAAAAGAGGGGATCCTTGGCTTGTGCAAATGCATAAGACAAGTTTAGAGTAGAAGGCATGGGGGCGAGGAGAACAAAGCCCAGCTCCAGATGGTTGGACAGGCTTGAATGCTGGGGAGGCATGTGGGTCTGAGGGCAGCAGTAGGGAAGAGGTCACGTATGCAAGTGTCCACAGGGGCCAGGCAGGTATCATAAATGAGAGAAGAACCAGATAGGGTGACCAGTACCCAGGTTTGCCTGGGACTGTTTCTTTCCCGGGTCTTGGGCCTTTCAGTGCTAAACTGGAAAAGTCCCAGGCAAACCAGAACAAGGTGCTTGTCCTAGAACCAGTCAAGGCCTTGACTACCTAGACAGAGCATGCTCCATTTTCAAGAGGAGCCCCTACTGGGTTCCAGCCCAGCACTGCCCTAGGGGAATGCAGGCTGGCCTGGCCAGATCTCCTAAATGTCTAAGAGAAGCTGAATATCTAGTATTTTATGCAAAATCTCCTGCTTTTAAATGGTGACAACAAATTCACGTTTTTAAAAACCACCATGCAGGCCAAACAAAACATTTCTGCAGGCTGTGTGAGGCCTGTGGGCTGCCCATCTGAGGCTCTCTGGGTGAAGTGACATAAGTAAAGCCTCCCACCTCCCACCCTGCTCCTGCCTGAGGCCCCTCAAATGCACGTTCAGCCGATTTTCATTACACAGAGTGACTTCAGTGATCATTTGTTTGGTTTTTAATTTGATGTTCTTAACCAGATTTGGATGCTGGGCACAGAATGTAATAGATCAAAGCTGGGATGAATAGTGGTAAAAGAGACACCCATTCAATTTTTCTGAAAGATGAAGTTAGTGCTCAATGGCTTGTTCTTCTCCAAACCTGGAAACCTGTGTAGTGAGGAAGATAAAGGAGAATGTGTATCACAAATATCAGCCTTAGTTATTAGTTGAGGTCCATTTATTATGGTTATCAGGACAATCACCTGATTGCGGTAGAGTTGGGAAATATGGTCATTGTGTTTGCGGGGAACTTGGAGGCTCAGAGGGCCCTGTGTGGAGGTGGTGGCAGGTAGTGTAGTAGACTTAACATTGTGGTCAGGATGATTCAGTTATAGTCCCAGCTCTTCTGCTTTGAAAGGCCGAGTGATGATGGGAAACCACCACCCCTCTCTGGTCCATGACTTCCTCATCTGAGCTTCGAGGAGCCTGGCTTACAGGACAGTTCTCCCCATCAACTCTCGAATTCTAAGCTTTAACTTTGATTAGACTTTTGCTGGGATTTCTGTATGCCTGCCAAGGTGAAGGAGTCAGCAGGGATTTGAAAGAACAAATCAGCTCAGACAACTGTGACATCTTTTTTCTTTTCTAGATGGAATTAGTAGCTATGGGGCTGTAGTAAGTTGATCTGATATCTGGAGCCACCAGGCCAGCTCTCTGAATGACATTTTTCATTGTGTCACTTGATTTTTTTTTTTTTTTTAATTGAGTGTGGGTCATAACATAGGGATGGGGACTGGGTGCAGGAAGAAAGTGTCAAAGGCAGGGGCTGTGTGGCCAGGGAGCCTTCCTCTACCAGAGAGGGGTGGGTGGGACAGGTGGGGGAGGACCTGCGTTCCTGCCAAACTGCAGTGTCACCTTTATTAATGATGTTGGGGAGAGAGAGTCAGCCGGCAGCTAATGTGGACTGCAGAGGGTGGTAATTGGAAGATGTTGCTACCATTCCAAAGGACAGAGAAGTGGGACAGATGGGAATTTAAAAGAAGAGGTGAATGAAGGGAGAGAAATTTAAAAAAATGGAGTATGATGTCATTTGGAAAACTGCAAACCAATAAATCAATGAAGTATCATTCCCAGAGCAGAGAGGAAGCTGCCAGAGAAGGAGCCAGCCTGCCGGGGAGCTGGGGGCTGGCAGGAAACACAAGAAGGGTTGGCAGTGCAGTGTCCTAGCCAGAGGGTCAGGTGGCACATGAGCCCCAGGAACGGACTTCCACTCCCCTTGGGCCCCCTCCCCAAGCCATCTTTTAGCACAATAGACATCAGAAGGAATGCTCTATCCAAAGGGGGTTTATGGGAGCTCGTTAATGTGAACCCTTGGAGTTAGTTTTTCAAACAGTTATCTCTGAGTTCAGCTTCATAGGATTTTTTTTCATCATTGGGATCGGCTTCATAAAAGCCAGAGCATGATGATTCTGCCAGTTTTTACTGTTAATAGATGAAATAGTACTCCCTTTATAGAAATCAAGAGCAAGGATTTTGGGAAGCTTTTTTTAGTTCTCAAGACCTTATCAGCAGAGCTGGCCTGAAGGCAGCACAGTAGGGAGGTACCTGCATGGTATCCCATTACCTGCACATTGAGGTTCAAAGCCCCTAGCCTGGCATTCAAGGCTCTTCCACAGTCTGCCTCTCCAGATATCTCTTGTGATCTCCCTCTGTGATCTGTTCTGCTGTAGCAGAACACCTTACTCATTTCCACTTTGCCCCTTTCCTCATCCTGTTCTGATATATAAAGATGGGACAGCAATTTCTCAGCACGTGGACTATCACTCCCCCTCCCTTACCCTAGCAGGCATCACTAATCGATCGCTGCACTCTTTCCTGCTGAGCTAGGACTTGGCCTTAGAATAATTCCCTACACAGTTCTCCAGGCAGTCACTACCAATCAATCAAAGTTGGCTTATAAAATGAAATGTGTTTCCTATTATAGATCTAAGACGTCCTTTCCCATTCTTAGCGTAATCTCTCTCAATCTTTAGTTCTTCAAATTCCACATGCTCTGTGAAATTTTCCCTGAGTATCCCTACCCACATAGGTCATTCCCACTTCTTAAAAGCTTAGAGCAAACTTTACCTATACCACTCATTTTGCACTTAGCATTCATCATTATAATGTATCTTTCTCTCTATAGATCCGGGTTTCTTGACTTCAGCATTGGTGACATTTTGTACTGGATTAATACTTCGTTGTGGGAATATCCTGTGTTCATGGGATATTTAGCAGCATTCCTAGCCTCTTACCCAGTAGATGCTGGTAGCAATCCCCTCCCTCAATATGACAACTAAAAATGTCTCCAAAACAAAACAAAAAATAACCCAAGTTGCTGTAGAGTCAATTCTGACTCATGGCAACCCCATGTGTTTCAGAGTAAAACTGTTCCCCTTAGGGTTTTCAGTGACTGCGATCTTTTGGAAGTAGATCACCAGGCCTGTCTTTTGAGGCACCTCTGGGTGTTCGAACCTTCAACCTTTTGGTTTACAGCTGATTGATTAACCATTTGCACCACCCAGGGACTCCAAAAATGTCTCCAGACATTGTCAAATGCCCTCTGGAAACCACAATTGCCCCTGGTTGCAAATCACTGTGATAAAGAGATATAGACAGATGATGATGATAATGAAGATAGGTAGATAGGTAGACAGATAGAAAAACAGACGGACAGACAGATAATCTCTCCTATTAGTCTGAGAATCCTTGAGGATGTAGACCATGATCCTCCTGGCATAGCTCCTTACGCATAATAGGTGCTGAGTAAATATTTGCTAATTGGTTGATTAATTGGCTGTGAGGGGTGAGGAATTATCTGGAAAGCGGAAAAGACTTCCCTCATGGGGATTAAGAATTATACCACTAGTGTGTCCTTGCTTTGGGTTAAGCACTGGAGAGTTGAGCCTGCAGAGATCTTGCAATGGACCCACCTTCACACATGCCCCCAATAAGCTGTTATCAGACTCTAGTAACCTGAATGTGCTGTGGACAAGCAGAGCGTTTACAGCAGTGACAACTAGACCTATTTTTAGGAGACAAGAGTGCTAGGAGAGGCCTGACTGATAAGTTGGTCTTAAAGTTTAAAACAAGATGTGAGAGATCTTTTTTGTTCTTCTTTGCTCCTCACAAAGGAAGCTCAAGAGGTAAACTCTGAAGAAATCCTTTTATCCACAAAGTAATCTTCCCTCCTGAAAACTCTCTTGCCTGGTTGCCTGTGAACATATTTGTCTGCCTGCCCCCTCTACTCCTTGAAACTTGGAGGCTTTGTAAAGGGGGGAGAAAAAGGGCAAGAAGAGATGGTGTAAATTACCATCCACAATGCAGCTCTCCAGGTCCACAGGGAGGTTTAAATGATCCTCCACAAGTCAACTGAAAACTAACTCTGTACTCCTCCAGCTGATCAGTAAATTGTTCCAGGTGATCCAGAAAAGGGGCTGAGGCTGAGGGTTTCAAGAAAGGCTTTTGGAGTATCTATGATGTGCCGGACTACACTGGCCTCTGCAAATGCCTTCTCACTTCATCCTCACAACATCCTAGAGTCAGCATTATTATCCATGCTAAAGAGGCACAAAGACTTAGCTCAAAGGGGTAAAGTTCCAGAGCATGGCGAAGAGAGCTATGATTTGATCCCAAGACTTAGGATACCCAGTCCATTGCCCTCCAGCAAAGCTATTTCTCTGGAAAACCAGACATATTTCCTCTTATGTGGCTTTGGTGTCCCACACAGAATCGTTTCCTGGCTTTCAGAGCCCTAAGCATTGCAGAAAAATGGAGGGAGTATCCACAGTCCCTGAATGGTGCAAACAGTTAACACACTTCAGCTGCTAAATGAAAGCTCTGAGTTCACTCAGAGACCCCTCAGAAGAAAGGCCTGGTGATCCATTTCCAAAAAAATCAGCATTGAAAACCCTACAGAGGACAGTTCTACTCTGACACACATGGGATCGCCATGAGTCGGAGTCGACTCAACTGGCAACTGACTGGTTATTCTCAGCTGAGTCTAAAAACGTGGGAGACTCATAAGCTGTAGAGCATAGTCATTGAAGGGGCTACTTCTGTCTGTATGGCCCTGTGTCTACCCTTATCAACTGGTTTATCTGCCTATATCATCTAGCTAGTTAGCTGCATCCATCCATCCACCGTTTTTTCATCCATCCATCCATCCCTCCATCTCCACATAAGTACAAGAGATGTCTAGAATGATGTTTGCTAATATTCAAGGTTAGTTCAGGAGAGAGGGAGGTGAAATATTACACATTTTTCTTTATCTATATTGTACTTTGAGGTAGTGCTTAATTTTCATTATAATAGAATTATATCACATTTATAAAACAATAAAGCTTTCCGCCCCCACCCCCCCCAACCTCGAAGAAAAACAAAAACGTTCTGGAGTCAGGTAGACCTAGGCAAGTTGTGTCAGCTTCTTTAAAGTATCACTGACTTCTGAATGTTGCAAGAATGAAATTAGATGGAGCATGTGCAGTGTTTGCCCGCAGTTAGTGCCCAGTAACTGTTGGTGGTTATCACCATCAGCATAATTTTTAGCACAGTGTTTGACATATGGAGCCCTGGTGGTGCTGTGGTTAAGAGCTCAGCTGCTAACCAAAAGGTTGGCAGTTCAAATCCACCAGCCTCTCCCTGGAAACCCTATGGGGCAGTTCTATTCTGTCCTATAGGGTCGTTATGAGTCGGAATCAACTCAACGGCAATGGAATCTGACATATATTAGTTCTGACTAATGTTAGTTTGCTCTTCCAGTTATTTTCTTCTCTTGCCACTACCCTGTAAAAAGTCCTTACACATGGAGAAATAGAGGGCTTAGCCCAGTGCCTGACACACATACATACTTAACCCTTTAAATGGTAGGTATATATTATTATTATCGTTTAGTGCATAATATCTTCTACCTGAGACTTTACATCCTTTCATGACACCTTTTCCCATTGAAGGCTGACCTTGGTGTCATTTTAACCTGGATGCAGATGTTTGCATCTGAGGGGCTGCTCAGGATACTCATACAGAGCTCCATATGCTAGTGATGCTTCTGGCTTTGATGTTTCTCAGCCAAGTATGAGCTGAGGACAATACCACATTGTCCAGCACTCAGGACAGACATTTCTGCATAACCTTTCTGGAGACGTTCAGTGTGAAGTTTGGAAGACTGTCACTGGTATATGCTAAGAATAAATCCTTATGTCTGAAACTGTTCTTTTTGCAATCACATTTGTGAACCACCCCACCCACACCCCCAGGGATGCAATTAGAAACATAGAAAAATTATCTTCTGTTCTGTTAAAAGCCGGGGTGTCCTGGATAAAAGCCCCTCTCCTGCTGAGGAGTTCTCAGGTCCTACAGACTGGGAGGACTTTAGTCAGAGACCAGGAGCTGTCAGGAGCAAGCTCCTTCCTGCTCATTCAGCTCTGAAAGACAGGGAGACAAGCCCACTGAACTTGGAGACAACAAGAATCGATGCAAAACTGGAGTCTACACCCACTCCTGCCAAAAGAGGGTCCGATTCTGCCATAGAAGAATTATTTAGTGAGAAACGCTTGCTGAGGAGTGATGACAGCACCAGGAACGAGGAAAAGTCAACCCTGAAAACATAATTTGCACTTTTCACGAACCCATGACCCTGAAACAACAGTAGTAGGAGAGCCTGGGAGACGGGCTTGTGTTGTAAGACATGAGGACTGCTTCTTTGATGAAGATGCTCTCAAAACACACAGCAGCCGGAATGACCTTCTTAAAACCCAACTCAATGGCTTCCCTTTGCACTGAGAAGAAAGTCCAAACTCTCGCCCATGACCCCTGAGGACCCACGGCACCTGGCCCTTGCCTGTCTCTCTGCCTCATCTTGTATGGCACCCTCCCTCATCCATGCTGTCTGGCCAGGCTGTCCTTCTTTCAGTTCCTTCAACACTGCAAGCCCATTCCCACTTTGCAGCTGCTGGTCACTTGCCCCGGAACCTGCCAGTTTTTTGCAAGACTGACTCTCACCATTCAGGTCTCCACTCATATATCAACTCTCAAAGAGGCTGCCCTATCTAAAATAGCCCCTTCTCGACCCATTTCTATCCCATTGCGTTGTAATATTTTATTAGTGCTTGTGACTGGCTAAAATTATCTTACTTATGAATTCATTTATTTATCGGTGTTCCCGCCCCTGCCTCTCCACCCAACTGGGATGTAAGCAAAAGACGTTGTTCAGAGCAAAACTCATTGCCATTGAGTTGATTCCGACTCATAGTGACCTTATTGGACAGAGTAGAACTGCCTCGTGGGGTTTCCAAGGCTGTAATCTTTATAGAAGCGCACTGCCATGTCTTTCTCCCATGGAGTGGCTGGTGGGTTCAAACCACTGACCTTTCGGTTAGCAGCTGAGTGTTTGACCACTGTGCCACCAGGGCTTCTTGGTCAAAGCAAAGAACTTGTGAATCTTGTTCATGTTGTATCCCCAGCACCAAGAACTATGCCTGGCACATAATAATAGGTGCTCAAGAAAGATCTGTGAGATGAATGAATGCATGAATGAATTATCTTACTCTGGCTAAATCAAATACAATTTTAGATAGAGTATGGTTGTATGTAGAACAAAACTTCTTTCATTTCTGGCCTCTCCCAAGGCAAAAGTGCTCAACACATGACCCCAACATTTCAGAGCTGTAAGGGTTTCTGTAACATTCTTTTAGAGGTGGGGAGATGCTATAAACATTCCAGTCACTCATCTAACGAACATTTATTGAGCCTATGTGATGTAGGTTCTGTACTAGATTCTGATGATACAGCAATGAATAAATGAACACAAATCCCTACTCTGGCAGAGCCAACAGTGGTGACGTGGGAGACAGTGTGAGTGAATGAGAAGAACATAGATTTTGGAGTCAGAAAGACATAGATTTAATTCCTGCCCTACCACATACCAAGTGTCTGACTTAAGCAAGCTGCTAAACCTCCTTGAGTCTCATTGCCCTCATCTATAAAATGGGAGTAAACTGACTCGTGAGGTTGTTGAGATGAGTCAGTAAGATGATGAATGTGAGGTTCTTGGCACAAGGAAGAATGAATGGACACTGCCTGCCTTCCACCTCCCCTTGTGATTAAAAGTCTCGTTGTGTTCTTTGGAAGATTTGAAGTGAATTCACAGTATAGAGCCACATGCAGAGGCTCCAACCAGGATCAGAAGGTGCTGGTTTAAAAGGAAGAGTGTGTGATGAATTAGGGCTCTTCGTCTAGCCTTGATTCAAAGCAGCCTCGTTACCCCTCCCCTTCCGCTCCTTGTCTGTAAGGATAGCTCTCTAAAGAGACACTGTGCCTGTGGTTCTGGCCCTAGTTTGTGCTCAAGAGCTGATTCATCATTAATGCCCACAGTGCCAGGCAGGGGTGCCCATGAGAGTCCCCGTGTTTTACAGATGGAACATGTCAGGGCACATCCGCAGCATCCAAGTGGACGTCTCTGTTCCCTGTGACATTGTGCCTTTGACATGGAGCAGACCACACAAGCCCCCTGGATCCCTGTCCATCAAAAAGCTTCTCTGTGAAGGAAGGCAACATGGTGTACTCCATCACACAGCAGGATCCCCTGGGTAACCAAAGAATGCCAGTTCACACAAAGGCAGGTATCTCCTGAGGCCAAACAGCTGGGGGACTAAGTTTTTGATCAAGACAATTGTATTTCATGCCTTTGAATGAGTTGGGCACCTTTGACACTTTTCCTACTTGCCTGCAATTGTCCCCTAATAAAAGACATCTCCTAGCATGCTCTGCTCCAAGAGGCACACACTTGTTTACTAAACAGCTGGACTTTGGGCGTGTTTAGTAAACAAAGGCATGTCCAGAGTCGAAGGGCACTTAGCTGTTTTTCCCAGGCTGTGACTGGGAGGACTTGATGTGTCTACAGGGAGTCATGGGTAGGCACCATCATCACTTCCCTTCCTCTTTTGATGTCAGGAATTTCAGTGACGTAATCCACATAGTTTCTCTGGACCAGAGTCAGCATCAACAACAACAACAATAATAATAATAGCTGGCGCTGCAAATGGTTTGCACTTGGCTACTAACTGAAAGGTTGACGGTTCTAATCCATCCAGTGATGCCACAGAAGAAAGGCCTGGTGATCTGCTTCTGTAAGATTGCAGCCATTGAAAACCCTATGGAGTGTAGTTCTACTCTGACACACGTGGGTTGGACTCGACTCCTCTATGCAGTGGGTTTAGTTTTGTTTGTTTATTTGTTTAATTGACAGTTGTCTATGTTCTAAGTGCTTTACACAAATTAATCCTCACCCAAAACGTGTGACCAAACCAAAACCAAACCTGTTGCCGTTGAGTCGATTCCGACTCATAGCGACCCTATAGGACAGTGTAAAACTGCTCCCTAGGGTTTCCATGGAGCAGCTGGTGGATTTGAACTGCTGACCTTTTGGTTGGCAGCTGAGCTCTTAACCACTGCACCACCAGGGCTCCAGACCATGTGAAGTAGGGAATAATTTTATCCCCTTTTACAGATGAGGAAACTGAGGCACAAGACACACAACTAGTGAAGGGTAGAGCTGGGATCTGAACTCAGGTGGTCTGGCTCCTAGGCCCCCTCTTATGTCCTCTCCATCCTGGTAGAACCACATACAGGCTCACTGGAGCATGACCTTATCTGCCCTGCTCACTGCTGTACCCCGGCACCTAGCACAGTGCCCAGAACTTGGTGGTTGCTCAAACAGAATGCACACCTTAGTTCCCCCAAAGAGTGCTCCAAATTACAACTCTAGGCTGCTTGACAATGCTCTGACCTAAGATGAATGGGTTTTAGAGTCCTGGTTTTTCCTGACACCATGGCCTCCCACCCCTAGTCCTGGATTCATCATACATGAAGACAGCACCAATTCCATCCAAGAATAAAATCTGTTCTATAACCACATGGCATGCATGGGGATGAACGAAGAAGCAACCTGGGAATGGCATCTGGCCACTCTCAGTTTCCAAAGGAAATAGATGGCTGATAGAAAGAACTTTTCATCTCCCTGTGAGCCTCCCTCGGCAGGCAAACTTTCCTTTATCTCCTTTCCTTGGTGCCTTCTATATTTTATTTTATTTTGGTCGTGCACATTATTTGAAGTTACTATAGCAACGTGTCACCAGCTGGTATCGCATAGTAATGTTGGCATTTAGGTAGCAAGCTCCCGAAGTTGGCTGTTTCGCTCCCTCTGCATCTCATTGCTCCCACTAATCTCAGGTGAGTGGGGGACGCCTCGGCAGAAATCATCACCCTCTCTCCGCTTTTGTTTGCTCTCTAGGGCAGGACAAACCCATAGCCTCTTCTTTGGCTTGCTTGGCATTGTGGAGGTCTGGATTATGTGTCTAGGCGTGTTTGCATTAGAGGTGGTTCAACAGATACACTGACGTTCAGTGCTGTGCACCAGAACTATTGGTATCGTCATCATCAACATCATCGTCGTTGTTATTATCATTCTAATCTTTTTTATGCAAAGGAGTGGAATGATTTGGGAAAGGCTACTCTCCTCGTCACACTCACCTAGTATCCCAGCTAATTCATTTGGATCACACGATACTGGGTTCTCTTGTTCTCTCTTGCCATCACACAGTTAAGAAACCCTGATTGTTTTCCTTTGGGGCTTCAGCTCTCTCCCAGGTGTGCAAGACCTCACTACATACTGATGGGCTGAATTAATTAAGAGGATCGATTGTCTCAAATCGCCGAAGAGGGTTCCATACGGCAAATAAGCCCTGCCACTCACGGCGTTAAGTAGCACCTCATCAGCCAAGTGCCTCCGATGGTTGCACTTATTTTTACACGTTTGACCTAGTTTCAAATCATGTCTCTTCATGCTGCGATTCATTAGCTACATTTTCAATCACCCCGAACGGAGCCGAGGTGACTTTGCTTGGTTTGTGCCGGCATCTCGGATACGATTTCTCTCTGGAGTTAATATGCAGATCTCCCTGGTATTCTGTGTTAAGAAGCAATTTCCCATGCAGGCACCTGGCATGCTGCTTGGGTATAGCTGAGAGGTTGCCTCCTGCCTCGGTAGTAAATCTTTGTTGATTACCAATTTTTTTCCAGGAATGAGAAGAGGAGGATTCTCAATAGCCTGGGCCGCAGGGGGTCCCTCCACACCTCTGTCCCCCATACAGTTTTCAGGCTTTCCCTTGTTGCTGGCAGGGATGGGAGTTTGAGCTGCTACACTATAAAGTTTGAGCAGTGTCAACGTCAGGAGTATCTCAGTTGCTAGGGCAGATACGTTCTGATCATCACCCCCACCACCAATACCTATTTCTCTTTCTAAAAATTTAAAACATGGTGGATGTGGAAGTAAGGATCTCAAACTTACACAGGGGAGGGGGCCAGGAGGCAAAGAGGTGGCTTGTCATCTTTTCTTCCCCATACAAAAATTTATACACACATTGCTATGTGACTCTAATTGCTCTCCCCATACTGTGACAGCACACTCCTTGGCTTGCCATTTTGAGGGCACTACTGAAAAAGGGATAAAGGTTGAGAAGCGTAATGGTATTCCATCCTTCTATCATTGTGTGACAGAGAGCTTTTTCTGTTTGTTTTTAATAACAGAGAGAAGCCTTTTCCAAATACGAACCTGCTGATAGTGTCTCAGCCCATTTCACATATCCATCAGTCACATTGTGTGGTTTCTGACAGATTCCATACCAAAGTGGGCTCGACACCATAGTGGGAAAAAAAGAAAATGATGCTTCTGGTTGGAAGTAAAACACTATCATTTTTCATTACCAGCCATATGCAGGTAACTTGTCCAAACTTCAGTCACACTGCACTACAAATTGAACTAAAAGGCACCCAGCTGCGTTCTCCTCTGTGGTAGTGAGAATGAAGCTATTAGCAAGCTGGTGAAAGTAATTTTGATTGATCTGCAAACTATAACACACTGACGAACTCCTTATAAAAAGATAATGGTTTATTTTAGAAAATGGTCACTCTCTCCAAATGAGGACAAGATTCCCCCCTCCTTTTTTTTCTTTTAAAATGAAACATCAAAGTTTCTCTCAACAAGGTTTAAGACGATGCAGCCTTTTCAAGGTAATACCAGGCAACTTGAGCTCTGAGGTTTGTTTTTTCACTCCCGCACCCCTTCAAATTCAAATCAAGCCATTGGAAATAACACGCATTCCATATCTATGCATTTGGGGAATCCTGCAGTTCTGACAATGGTGGATTTTCCAACACACACACACAAGCTCGCAATCCCAGAACTCATTTAAGCCAAAGGTTTTGAAGTAAACTATTGTCAAAGAGACGATCGCATTTCCCCTTAGAAGCTCATCGATCACAAAAAATAAAACCTACACAGATCTCTTACCTGGAAGCAGTGGAATTACCTGCAGAGAACGTCCCCCCTTCCTTGCAAACTAAGCCAGGCTTTGACCAGCAGCAGAATTACTCCAAAAAGAAGGAAGAATAAGTCCTTTACATTGTAATTTTCACTGTTTATGTGCAAGAAGTGTAGTGGGTCTGCTCACGTAGGAATAAATAAAAAGCCGAACAAACTGCACAGCAGCTACTATGTAAGAAGAAAAGACCTCTAGTGGCCACAGGCTGAATTTTTTAAGGCAGGGAGAGAAGAGAGAGAGATGGAGTAGAGGGAACACATGCGTCCGCACACGCACCTACCCCTCTAATTCTCAGATTTCTCTTCCTTGAATTCAGCTTGTCCGGAGGTATAAATAATTATAAAGATAATTTCTTGGTTTAAAGTGTAAATGGTAATAAAGCTGAATTCTTGGTTTAAGTGAGACCTTGTTAAGTTAGCAGTGATGGGGGTATTCTGCCTGGTTTGAAAAGGACATATCATTTTACAAACTCACCATCACCCCCTGAGGGCCTGAGCAGGAGAGAGGATTTGACTTCCTGGATCGCCAAAGAGGTCGGCCCGGGGTAGGGGCTGCAGGTCCCGTCAACAAAGTGTTTTTGGCTATTGCTCCTGAGAGTCCCAGCTTTGCATGTTTTCTAAACATTCATGGTGTGTGAGTGTGGTGGCCCCAGTAGGCCGGGTATGACCTGTGCAGCTGTGCAGGGCTCAGGGCTTAGAAGGGTCCCCTGCGTGGTTTAATGTTCTGCTGTTGTCGACTTGAACTTCTAAATAATGTTTAACAAGGGCCCTGCATTTTCATTCTGCACTGGGCCCTGCCAGTTCCACAGCCTATCCTGCTGACCGGGAGAGCACACCCTCCCTAATTCCCTAATTTAAAAGGACTTAGAAACAGATTAGAGTCCAGATCTTTGGGACCCACTTTAGGGAAAGTGAGCTTGAGGAACATGTGGTTTCCCAATGGCTTCCTGTGTGGAAATGCAGAAGGGGCTTCCAGGGGTCATCCAGGTTCTTCCTCTACCACTGTAACTGTAATCTGGGAGACTCCATGTTTCCATATTTCTTATACCTTTTTAACAAAAGCTTTTTTTTTTTTTTTTTTTAACCAAAGCAGTAGTCTGTAATGCCAAACCCAATTTCTTGGTTCAAACACAAGACTTCCAAGTCCACGTCTTGGTCATGCATTGTACACCCTTTAGCAGTAGGAGCATTACACCAACCAGGCCATTGCTCCCAGGCCTATCCTTGACTGGGCCACAGTGGAACTTCTTTTGTTAACGGTAGCCCCAGTGAATCTTGCAGGAGGTAGTCATGAGTGGCTTCTTACCTCTGGTGGAATTGTGGTCAGTGCTTCCTTTACCAGGTTTCCTGAGTAAAACCAGTTGCTGTCGAGTTGACTCTGACTCACGGTGACTCCATGTGTGTTGGAGTAGACAGAGTAGGACTGTGCTCTAGAGGGTTTTCAGTGGCTGATTTTTTTCGGTATTAGATCACCAGCCTTTCTTTTGAGGTGCCTGAGTGGACTCGAACCTCCAACCTGGTTAACAGCTGAGCAAGTTAACCATTTGCACCACCTGGGGTTTCCAGAGTAGATCTCCCTAAATGCTGCTTGCAGACACTAGCCCAAACAGAAGACCCACCCTGATACAGACTTTCTGCATTCCCACCTTCTAGGATCGAGGAGGGAAATAGCAGAAAATAGTGTGGTGATTTCTTCAGGCTCATGAAAAGCTATGGTTCTTGCTCCTCTAATCGCACAGGTCCTTCCAGACCCACCTCCTCTCTAAGTCTTGTGTTGATTTCCCTCTTGTCTGAATTCCTCTGGCACTTGGTCTGGGTCACAGACCAAGGGTCTTATACTTTGTTTCTTCCTGGACATTAATCTTGCTTGCCCAACTAGACCATAACTCCTGAAGAACAAGAACCATCACTTCCCATTGTTTTTATCCACCATGGCCCTTAGCAAGTGCTAGACTGCGGTAGGTGCTGGGTTCTCTCTGACTGACTCATAGTGGTCCAATAACTGATAGTTCTACACAGAACGTGAACACATTTCAAGGTGCTATTGGGGAAGACAGTTTGACAGTTCCTCAAAAAGTTGAACACAGAACTATCATATGACACAGCAACTCCACTCCTGGGTGTATACCCAAAAGAAGTGAAAGAAGGAACATAGTCAGAAACCTGTATACCGATGTTTCTACCTTTTGGCACTATTCATAATAGCCAAAAGGTAGATACAACCTACATGTCCATCAACAGACGAATGGATAAACAGTATGTAGTGCATATATACAATGGAGTATTACTCTGCCATAAAGAGAAATGAAGTCCTGATAGATTCTACAACATGGATGAATCTTGAAAACATGCTGAGTGAAATAATTCAGTCACAATAGAACAAATGTATGATCTCACTTACATGAAATAGGCAAATGTATAGTGACCAAAGATTAATAGAGGTTGCCAGGGGTGGGAGGGAGTGGAAAAGGGGAATCATTACTTAGGGGTCACCGACTTTCTGTTAAGGGTGGTGGATCATTTGGATAAAGGATAGTGGTGATGGTGGCACAACATGATGAACGTAGTCACTGTCATTTAACTGTACATGTAAAAAATGTTGAATTGACAAATGTTTTGTAATATTTATTTTTACCAAAACAAAGGAAAAAAAAAAGTGTTATGGGAGCTGTTTGATCCTTTTGAAACTCCTCAAAGGGTAGTATGCGATGGATCATTAGTCCCATTTTACAAATGAGACAACTGGGGCTTAAACCAAAAAGTCAAACCCGTTGCTGACTCATAGCAACCCCATAGGACAGAGTAGACCTGCCCCATAGGGTTTCCAAGCCTCTAATCTTTACAGAAGCAGACTGCCATATCTTTTTCCTGCGAAGCAAGCAGCTGGTGTGCTTGAACCCCTGACCTTCAGTTAACAGTCCAACGTGTTAACTACTGCACCACCAGGACTCTTTAACTGGGGCTTAGGCATATGAAATTATTTATCAGGAAAGGAGCCTCTCTTCAGGATTTTGACATAGGACAGATCTCCTGACTCCCAGCACAGTGCTTTTATTCTACCCCACAAGCTGCAGGGGAGGTGAAGTTTTCTCATCTTTCTTCCCCAACCAGCCTTGAGCCCGAGGAAGGAATGGATCGGGTCTTGTTTTCTATATATATGCAGCTCCTATTGAAGTCCCAGGCACGTAGAAAGTTTTTAATAAGTAATTTTTGGATGAATGAACCATAAGGAAATGTTTCCTCATGGGAAGGTTTTCACATGCTGATCTGGTACGGAGAGATTCTCTATCCCCGGGCCGGGGGGGCGGGGGGGAGAGGGAAACTTTCTATAGTCACCTGTGATGATTAGGGGTGTGTTCCAGCTTCAAGTCAAGAAAATGGAGAGGATGAATCCCATGGTCCCTGCTCCACTATTTCATGGTATTTTTTCTTTATGTCTTGCAGAGTCACTTTGTGGCATGTATGACAGCCATCTTAAATCAGATGGGTGACCAGCACTATTCCTCCTATATTGAGACCTTCCAGAGCAACTCCGAACTTGTGGTGAGTCTGCAGGGTACTGAGGGCAGGGTGGGATAGACATGGTGCCCTCTGGGTTCTCAGGAGCGTAGGGCAAGGAGGGCTTTAATCTCTTCCCGTGAGAACTTGTGTATGTGCATGTCTACATTTATAAACATGTCAGTCTCATTCCTGATTTCTTATTCCCATCTAGACTTGTAAATCTCACTTCTAGAACATGTCTTCAGTCCATATCAGCGACAAGACCTAAATGTCTAGAATATAATCTAGATACGTCTCAACAAATATTTGTTAATGGATCATGGGCATTTAGGGACTTACGAGTATAAGTGTTGAAATCAGACAGTCCTGGATTTGAATCCAGAATTTGTCAGTGGTTAGCTGTGTGACCATGAGAAGGCTAACCTCTCTTGAGCCTCAGTCTCCCCATCTGTAAAGTGGGGATAATGCCATCTATGTCATACAGTTGTTAAGGGATTAAATGAGAGCACAGAGCCTGTCACATATTAAGTGCCCAGTAAAAGATACCTAATATGTATTTTAAAATATATAATATTATATTATAATATAGTAAGTACAATAGAATATAATATAGGACAGTATAATGTAGGCAGGAAGTTGGATATTGGATGGAGGAAGTTGGGCTCTGAGGCCTCTATTTCTCCTCTCCTCTGAGGACTTGTTTGCTCCAGGACTGTTGCCTATGGCTTGTGGGTTCATATCCCTGCAGCAGATGATTTCATCAAAATGGAGCCCAGCCCAGGCTGTCCCTGGGGTGTAGTAAATACCTTTGCCCTCAGTATGGTCACCCAGCCACTGGTCAGCCTGGTTCCGGCCTTTGTCATTGTTTCCTTCCAACTGCCGGATTTGGGAGTCCTGCTGCGAGTGGCTCACTCTGCACTCTCCTTGGTGGAACCAAGAGTACTAGAGTCGGACCAGCCTCAGAGAGTGGCCCATAGAAAGGGAATCATTAGACAGCCAATATCCTACTCCATCCTTACAGCAGTGAGATGGTCTCCCCATTGGGGTAGGATTGGCAAAATATTGAATCTTTTTTGGGAGATACAAAAAATAAATAAAAGGAAGACTGAGTTTATATTAATGAAGGAGGAACAATTCGGAAAAGGAGGGTGAGAATGTTTGCAGAACTTGAAGAATATAATCAATATCACTGAATTGTACGTGCAGAATTGTTGAATTGGTGTATGTTCTGCTGTGTTTAATCTCAACCACAGCAACAAAAAAAAAAAAATTATTTCAAAACAAAACAACAACAACAAAAAAAGAAGGCTGAATAGCCTAGATTTCCCACCAAATTCCAACTTCTCTGGGCCTTGGGATATGAACATAGAAAGGCTGGATTCCTAATTTTTTTGATGCTCTGTGGAAGGAGAGGAAGGTAGGAAAAGGAGTTCATATTTATTAAACACATCCATTTTCTTATATAATTTTCAGAACAGTATGACATAGGTACTAGTAGTCTCATTTTATAAGTCTATCAACTGCTTTCTCAAGGCCACATAACTAGTATGTGGCAGAGCTGGGATCTGAACCTCTGCTCTAACCCTTACTCCATGCTACATCTTCTCATCCAGAAGCCAGGTTTTTCATCTATGAGCCAGAGCCCTTCTCCATTCCCAGAAGGAGGTGATGTGCTTGTGACAATATCCATACTTCCCCATGTGACATCAGGGATGATTAATAACACCACCACCATCACCAGGCACTTACAGAGCACTTCCAGTGGGCCAAGCTCTGGGCTGAGCATCTTAAGTTGTTGTTGTTAGCTGCCGTTGAATTGGCCCCTGACTCACGGCAGCCTCATGCACAACAGAAGAAAATGCTGCTCAGCCTTGCACCATCCCATAATTGGTTACAGATCTGACCGTTGTAATCCACAGGGTTTTCATTGGCTGATTTTCAGAAGTAGAGTGCCAGGCCATCTTAGTCTGGAAGTTTCACTGAAAACTTATACCAATACATCACAGCAACACAGAAGCCTCCACTGACAGATGGGTGGTGCTGCTCATGAAGTGCATTGGCTGGGAATCGAACTGGGGCTCCCATATGAAAGGCAAGAATTCTACCACTGAACTACTAATGAACTCTGATCATCTTATAGATACTATTCATTCAGTCCTCACAGAAACCCTGCAAAGTAGCTATCATCCCCATTCTGATGATGCAGAAACTTGGACATAAAACGTTGAGGTAATTTTCCCTAGAAGCAAAGATTACTGGAAAGGAACCAATCCATTTCCATAATTCTACAGTTTAACTTAAAGCAGTAATTTTCAAATTATGTTCCTCCCAGCTTCACTATCCTCTACTACACACACACACACACACACACACACACACACACACACTTCAACCAGAGCTCTTTTTCTATTTTATATATTAGATTCCAGGTAAGATTTCCTTTGAACAAAGGATTCTGCTGTTAAAATACTTTGAAAATCACTAGCTTAAAGAAAGAACTCTAAATGGATATTCTATGGGTTTTGCATTTTATCTGAAGAATACAAGTAGTATGGTTTCACTTCTTGCAGCCCAGAAGAGTCCCAGTGTTGGTAATGCTGATCTTTCCTGCCTGGGTTTGCCTTGGAACTCAGGTTCTCCAAGGATGGAAAACAAGTTCAATCCATTGCAGAGTCTGATGTGTCTTGAGGCCCGCTTTGAAACTCTTCAAAGGAGAGGAAGAGAGTTGCTGTAGCTGTGCTTCCTCTAACCTGCTTGCATGCATGTGTGCGTGCCATATGAATTAGCTGCATTTACGTACTGCTAATTAGATGTTCATTTTAATAATAGTTTGTTTGCTCAATGACCTGAGATGCTTCCATATAGTGGAGATTATTTCCTTCTCAAATACATATTTGGGAAGATGATTTTTAACTTGCCACATCAATGAATACGTTTACGTCTTTACTCCCAAAGACATAATTAATAGTGCTTTATTTTGAGAGAATTTTCACATTCTATATTCATGTTCCACTCATATTTGTGAAACAGTCTCCTGGTAACCAACTTTTAGCTTCTGCTTCAAATCCACTACTATTGATTCCATTGGATTTACTTGATGAAAACCTGGGCCTCTTCCTATTCTCCCCCTCCAAAAAATAATGAATAAAATATTTGAAAAGCCAACAAGATCTGGGTACTTCCAGTCATTCCCTCCAACACAAGATGATGAGTATATTTTTGCTTTATCATTTCAGGACTTCCTGATGGAGACATTCATCATGTTCAAGGACCTCATTGGGAAGAACGTGTATCCTGTAGACTGGATGGCCATGAGCATGGTTCAGAACAGGTGAGCTGTTTCCCACTTCCAAGAGGCCACTTCACTCCCACAGGCACTTTAAAGAACACTGGTGGAGAACAATGGGGATTGTTTCTCCCTGGTGAAAATAAATTAAGGTGTAACAGATCCTTTCTTCCTACATTTAAACCCCAGGGGACTCCTCACCAATATTGAACCTTCTTTTGTTTTTAACTGTTCGTGTCTTTTTGTGTACTGAACTGGCTGCTCAGTTTCTACTTTCTTCATTCTTCAAATACTAGTTAAAATATTATACTTTGTCTACGAAGCCTTCCCTAAATTTTCACAGTAGAAGAGGTTACCCAAAAATAACCGAACCTTTTGCCATCGAGTCAATTCTGACTCATAGCAACCCTATAGGACGGAGTAGAACTATCCCATAGAGTTTCCAAGGAGCACCTGGTGGATTTGAACTGCCGACCTTTTGGTTAGCAGCCGTAGCTCTTAACTACCACACCACCCGCGTTTCAGAGAAGAGCTTAGGGAAGCATTACTGAAAATATATTCTGAGACATATGGTAAAATAAATTAGTTGTTTAATTGTTTAAAGCAATTTAAATTGCTTTAAACAGGTTTCTATACTGCAGGACTTCTCCTAGCCTTTAATATGCTAATGTGAATCTCTAAGAAGAGGAGTTAGGATACAGCATTTCACAGACTTATTTGCTTATGGAACCATTTGGTGCGCATGTATATGTGTATGGGTGTGTATGTGTATAATACCTATTGCAGTCTCAAGGAGCCCTGATGGTGCAGTGGTTAAAGTGCTTGACTGCTAACCAAAAAGGTCGGCAGTTAGGACCCCCGAGCAGTCTGCTTCCGTAAAGATTTACAGCCTTGGAAACCCTATGAGGCAGTTCTACCCTGTCCTGTAGGGTTGTTATGAGTCAAAACTGACTCCATGGCAATGGGTATTTTTGTTTTGTTTTTGGATTGCCTGCTCATGTAATACCAATGTAACCCAAGTATAACTCCGATCCCTCATGGTCCAGCACAACATTAGATAAAAGTCATTATGAGCAATTTCAATCTTTACTGCTGTCTCTCAAATAATATCATTTCACCAAAGCAAAATCCAGATCATAACACTCAGCAATATTCTCTCATGTTCTATTTCTCCATTCCTCTGGTTTTCAATATCTCTCATGCCCCATGGCTTCCCCAAGTGTCTCTCAGAACCTTATTCTCAATTCCTACCCACAAACTTCTTTAAAACTGGATCTTCTTGGCATCTCTCTTTTCTTTCTCTCTCCCTTTCCTTTGGCTTATATTTGTTTTAGGCCTTTCCATGGAAAGATCATCATTCCATTCCATCTTCTAGTTTTGTCTTCCTCAACCTATTGCCGTGGTTCTATATAACAAAAGCCAAGCATTGACTGGCCAAGACAGAAGTCTACCTAGAAGATGGTTTAAGAAGAGAAGAAGTTGAAGAAGCAAAACCAGAATTCTCTCTGGTGGAAGGAAAAAGTGGAAGACTATAAACATTTATTTATTGATAATTGTATCATTGGATACAGTCTGGGAATTTCTATCTCATGCATGCCTAAAAGCTGACTCCAGTCCCAGGTTGCCTCCATTCCTTACCTTTTTGTCCTCTGGAATACTGCCCTCCCACTACCTGGTTACCTAAGTGCCCAGCCATGTGGCTCCTAGGGGTTTTGGGGCCAGCTTTAAGGGCTGGTAAAGGGGAGGAGAGGTTTGTCAAGGCAGAAAGAAGTGTCAGTATGTGCATGTCTGCTTATGGGGTCAGAGAGCATTCTTAACCTGGGCTAGCCTTGCCCCGCTCTCATCAGGCAGAATGGGAGGCTGACCCTTGCAATGATTATAAAGTGTTGGTGGGAATTAGGCCCAGGCTACATCAGGAGTCAGAGGCAGACCCCTCCCTAGCCTTTATGTCTGGACTGACTTCATGGTCCTGTGGCCTTTGCTGTCCCATGAGGCCCTGCATACAGAAGGGCCCCATTCTTGGTTTAATGCTCTGCTACTGCCATCTTAAGTTTCTTAACAATTTTTTTAATAAGGTGCCTTAAAGTTGTGTTTTGCAGTGAGCCCCACAAATTGTGTAGCTGGGCACACTTTACGTCAGTGTTCGATAATCTCGGATTGTGGTAGCCACCACCTCCTAAACTGTATGTAGGTCCCTTCAGTGTTTGCCAGCTGCTCAGTAGTGTCTTGGAGCTTTGCCAAATTCCATGAAGCACCCAGGAGATGCAACACCAGTCATTTCAGACACACCCAACTTCTCACTGTTACCTACCTTCTCATACCTCTGTGACTGCATGAGCCATAGCTCTGCCTGTCTCTCCTCACTGCTAGACTAGACTTGACATGAAAGCATCTTTCAAATCCTTGACCATTTAATCCCTCCTTTGTGGATCCTTCTAGGACTCTCTCATGGTAGGACAATGCGTTCCCTCATCTGTGCTTCCATTGTTGTTATTAGCTGTCATCGAGTCAGCTCTGACTCATGGCGACCCCATGTACAATGGAATAAAACATTACCAATCCTGCACTATCTTCAAGATCATTGGTACGCTTGAGTCCATTGTTGTGGCTATTGTGTCACACGTGCCCCCATTACAGCACTTACCCCATTGTCCTATAATTGTTTCTTCACATGGCTATTTCTACCACTAGAGAATGAGCTTCTTGAGGGCAAGCACCATGTCTGATTTATCTCTGTGCTTCCAAATTCGTAACACAGAGCCTGACATTCATAAATGTGCATAATTAATTCTGTGTATTCAACAGGTACTTACTTACTGATTAGGACTTTTAAAGAAATCCAATTCAAACTTGCCTAGCCAAAAAGAGAATTTGTTGACTCAGGTAACTAAAAAATCCCAGAGGTATGTGTTTAAGCATGGATGTATCTAGGTGCTCAACAGTGTTGTAAGGAATCTATGTCTCTACCTCTGCTTTTATCTCCTTTGGCTTCATTCTCAGGGAGATGCTCCCTCTGTGGTGGGAAAAGTGGGCTCCAGAAGTTTTAGATATATATCTTGTTAGATTAGCAACACCAATGGAAAGAAAGAGCCTCTTCTTCAAAAGGCCCACCAAAAGTCCCCAGGCTAATCTCCAAAGGTCTGGTGTAAGCTATATCCATTAACCTCTGTGGCCAGCAAAATGAAATATGCTATTTGGTCAGGCTTGAGTCATGACCCACTTCTGGAACTGGTTGGCGGGGGGTGGTCAGTTCTAGCTAAACCACAAAGTCTGGGAGCAAGGGGGAGGTATGAGGGATAGTTCTCCAAAGGGAAATCGAAAAGTTGCTACCAGAAGTAGGAATGGGTGATGTGCAGGCAAAGGCACAGATGTCCACCACTGATATTAGGGCCAGCGGAATGGGAGCCCAGAGATGCTGGAGCCCCGGCCAGGCCAGCTTCCCCTTCTGAGCTGCAGACACAGTCGTTCTGGAGGAGACATGGGCTGATCCTCAGGGGAGTGCTTTGCAGGCAAGTCCCCTCCGGAAATCCCAGCTCGCTACAGACTTTAGTCATTCTGAGTATAGGCCCCCAGAGATGACATGATAATCTTTGCTTCTCTGTACCTAGAAAATTAGAATATAATTTTCTAAGAGACTGAAGAAAATGGAATTGTCTCTTAAATAAAAACATTTGTATCTCTTAAAGATATGCTGAGTACTTCAGTCTCCATGTTAAATAAAAGTTAGGTTCTTAGGAGCACAGCTTTCAGACTCCTTAATTGTGCCTTAATTGTCCCTTTCTTGAAGCCTCGTTATCCTGATCTGTAAAATGGGGCATAATAATAGCCTCCATGTCATGGGGTTTTGCGCGCGTGTGTGAGAGGGTAAACTGCGTTATTATCACACTGCGTGGTACCTAAGAGAATGTAGTAAGAGCTGGTGTTACCATCACCAGGTAAATACAAGAAACTTAGCCTTGGAGTAGTAAAGCATGTGCCTAATGCTCTGCTGCTAACTGAAAGGTTGGCAGTTCAAGTTCATCCAGAGGCATCTTGGAAGAAAGGCCTGGCAATCTCCTTCTGAAAATCAGCCACTGAAAGTCCCATGGAGCACAGTTGTACTCCGACACAAATGCAGTTGCCATGAGTCAGAGTTGACTTGACGGCAGCTGGTACTGGTAATGTCAGAAAAGAGGATTATTTTTCTCCTTGCAGACACGTAGCTGAGTTTGTAGAATTTCCTTCATCTTCAGGCTATAATAGGTCTCTGGATGGTGCATACAGTTTGCACTTGACTACTAACCTAAGGTTTGGTGGTTTGAACCCACTCAACAACACCATGGAAGAAAGGCCTGGTGATCTGCCTCTGTAAAGATTACAGCAAAGAAAACCATATGTGATAGTTCTACTCTGTAGCACCTGTAGTTGCCATGAGTCAGAGTCAACTCAATGGCAAAAGATTTTTTTTTTTTTGTTCAGATGATCCCTTACATTTATGAAGCACTTGAAATTTTTCCACTGTTTTTGCATTTTGTGTGACATTGTAATAGCTAAAATTTATTAAGTGCTTTGATCCATCACTGTTATAAATGCTTTACATGAATGAGCGCATTTAATCCTTGCAACAACTTTGCTATGTAGCCCCAGTGTAGTCCCCATTTTATATATAAGGAAATTAAGGTCCAGGATAGATAAGTAACTTGCTCCGTATTGCATCACTAATAAGAAACAGAGAGATCATTTGATCAGAACCCAGGCCCTTAACCTCTACTGCTTTTTACCAGTGACCCCATGTGTGTCAGAACTCTACTCCATAGAGTTTTTAATGGCTGATTTTTCAGAAGTAGATCACCAGTTCTTTCTTCCAAGACGCCTCTGAATCAGCTCGAACCTCCAACCTTTCGGTTAGCTGAGTGTTTTAACTGTTTGCACCACCCAGGGACTCCAACCTGTACCACTACACCCTGTAAATAATGAGGCTCGTATTAGCAGCTGCATTTACATGTGTGTTGAGGCCCAAAGAGGTGAAATGACTTGTCCACGGTCATCCAGCTAGTTAGTGGAAGATTTCCTCATAATTTGGACAAACAGAACATGTACCATAACTTAACCCAGACCTGTATTCCCCAAACCACCATTTTCTTTCTCCAAAAATACCTAACCCAAGTTCGACTCATGCATGTGACAAAGGGGCACTTCGCTTGTGGGCTACTTTATACATTATACCTAACTTCCTTTCTCGCCTCCCTTCCTTCCCTCTCACCCTCCTCTCTCTCTGTTACTCTCTTTCTCTGTCATTATTATTTATGTTATTATAATTTATCTGCTTTTATAATTTCTCTATTACCACTTCTGATTTATGTATGCATGTATTATAGTTTGTATATTATTTACTTATTTGCTTGTTGGAGGAGGGGCTGGGGTTTTCCTAATTTGAATGCCTCCCAGCTGTGTACTGTTTGTGTATGCAGACATAGTACATGTCTACTCCAAGAAATGCTTCCTGTTAGAGCATTTTTCTTTTTGGTAAGATGCAGCATTCGGTAGGATCTGATTTACGTGATTGGCTAATTTTTAAATGGTAAAGTTCTTTACAACGCTGTAAATTAACAAAATGGTGCCTAAGAACCTCTTCCCCCCTGCCCCTTATTGTGTGGTATTATAATAGCTAAATCTGTGGCTTGATCTAGAAATCCAGCATTCTGGGGGGGCTTGGAGATTTATACAAATCCTAAAGCCTCTCTAAGTGCAACCAACCAACAAATATTTATTCAGCATCTAAGTATCCAGGGCTCTAGGGAGTGCATGGACCCATTTAAGCCACAGTCCCAGAACACAGGGGGCTTACAGCCTGATCGGGGGATACAGTAAATGTGCCCAAAGAGAGATGGCAAAGTGCCATGGTCACTGCAGTGAGTTCAGAGGACAGGGACCGGAGGCAGCACAGAAGTTTGGACTTACAACTGCCTGGGTTCAAATCCTGCCTCCACCATTTACCAGTCATGTGACCTTGGGTTGGACTCAGTTTTCCTCACCATAAAATGGGCCTAATAATAATAATACCTGTGACAGAGGATTTTTGTGGGGACCAAAATGAAATAATATGTATAAGGTTGTTGGAAGAGTGATTGGCACGTAGCAAGCACTCCATAAATGTTAGCTATTGTTTTTAGTTTTACATTCCTGTAGTCTAGGAATATTTATAATGTTTCACAGAAGATGCACACCTGGGCTGTATCTTGTCTACCTTTGTCAATGCTACATCTCAAGGAGTAGTATTGTCTCAGACACATAGCAGGGTTATAGTAGCTGACGCCACTTCCCCTTCCTCCATCCTACCTTCATCGGTAGATTGTTGCCCTGGAGTTGACTCCATCTCAGAGACCTTATGTATAACAGAATGAAACGTTGCCTGATCCTGTGTCGTCCTCATGTGTCACCAGCACGTTCGAGTTTATCCTTGCACCTATTGTGCACACCCATCCCACCGAGGGTCTCCCGTGCCCTGATTGTTCCCCTATGTCTTAGTTATCTAGTGCTGCTTTAACAGAAATCCCACAGGTGGATGGTTGTGGCAAACAGAAATTTATTCTCTCACAGTTTAGGAGGCTAGAAGTCTGAAGTCAGTGTGCGGACTCTAGGCAAAATCTTTCTTTTTCTGTCAGCTGTGGGAGAAGGTTCTTGTCACCAATCTTCCCCTGGTCTAGGAGCTTCTCAGTGCAGGGACCCCGGATCCAAAGGATGCCTTCTGCTCCTGGCTCTTCTTACGTGGTGGTAATGAGGTCCTTTTCCTCTCTGCTCGCATCTTTTATGATTGACTCAAGATACAACCTAATCCTATAAATTATGTCCTGCCTCGTTAACATAACTGCCTCTAATCCTGCCTCATTAGGATTTACAACACATAGGAAAATTACATCAGATCACAAAACAGAGGACAACCACACAATACTGGGAATCATGACCTAGCCAAGTTGATATACACAATTCAATCCATAACACACTACTTCAGCAAATAGAATGTCCTCCTCCAACAACTGATCCCTCTGATGACCTGTCCAAAGCAAGCAATTTAAACAATGTTTTATGTTATCTATAACATTTTCATTGGCTAACTTTCAGAAGTAGATCACCAGGCCTTTTTTCCTAGCCTATCTTAGTCTAGGAGCTCCACTGAAATCTGTCCACCATAAGTGACCTTGCTGGTATTGGAAATACTCGTGGCATAGCTTCCAGCATTATAGCAACACACAGCCACCACAGTATGACAAACTGACAGATGGATACCAAAAACCAAAAACCAAAAAAAAAAAAAAAAAAAACCACAGAAAACCAAACCCATTGCCTCTGAGTCAATTCCAACACATAGCAACCCTATAGGACAGAGTAGAACTGCCCCGTAGGGTTTCCAAGGAGCACCTGGTAGATTTGAACTGCCAGCCTTTTGGTTAGCAGCCCAGCTCTTAACCACTGCGCCACCAGGGACAGATGGATGGTGGACCTTAATTAGTAGTGTAGTCCCCACCTCCCCCAATCCACAATGCCCAGGGGGAGACCTCTTCATGGTTCTTTAGCCAGCACAGCACACCTAATTCTGACGTCTGGCTTGCAGCAGGATTCTGGATTCCAGGGGCTCACTGCATCCTGTCTGGAATCCTGAATTCCATGGGAAGTGTCAGGGGGCACCCAGGGCCTAACCGTGTCCCTGACACTGAGCTGGAATCTGCTGATTCACTCTAACCTCTTGGGCATGGAGCATTTCATGTGTTGTGAGGGAATCGGCTTAAAGGCTCTAGAAGAATGGATTTCTTGGTGCCAAAAAGGGAGAGATAAGAGCTTCCTTTTCCTTGCCAGCTCTTTAATTTCCATCTTACAGCTTTAACCAGTGGAATCAACTACATCCCATGATTCACAGTGGAAGGGGAATGGGATTCAGAGGGGCCCTCTCCCTCCCTTGATGATTCTCACTCAAAAGGGAATGCCTACCTGCTGTTCCCTCTTAATTCACGTGGTGCAGCCTGTGGACATTGGTGGGTGCCTTGCTGTCACATCTTGGAGTGTTATCAGCCCTGGATCCTCCTGCTGTCAGGAAGTTAATGATAACTATAACAATAACAATGGGGGCAGTAGTGGTTCAGTGGTAGAATTCTCACTTTCCATGTGAGAGACCCAGGTTTGATCCCAGCCAATGCATCTCATGTGCAGCCACCACCCATCTGTCAGTAGAGGCTTGTGTATGGCTATGACACTGAACAGGTCTTAGTGGAGCTTCCAGACTAAGATGAACTAGAAAGGCGTGGCAATCTACTTCAAGCATCAGCCAGTGAAAACCCCATGGAGCACAACGATCTGATCCACAACTCATCATTGGGGCTGGCCCAGGACTGGACAGTGTTTCATACCTTTGTGCACGGGGTCATCATGAGTTGGGGGCAACTCAATGGCAGCTAACAACAACTGATATTTATTGAGGATGTCTATGTGCTGAGGTACCGGGCCAAGGACTTCATCTGCTATGTCTTGTTTAATCTTCACACACAGCTCATTTTACAGATGAGGACGTTGAGATTCACAGACATCAAGCAAGGTCAGGGCACTGAAGAGTGGCCAGGTGGGAGTGTGACCCGGGCAGGCTTGCTCCAGCACCTGCAGGTGTCTGCGTGAGGTTTCCATCCTGGGTCCAGCCCAGGGAGTGGTGCATACGGTGTCTTTGGGCTTAATCAGGAGGCAACACGTAGACACTCTTAGCTGCCTCAGGTAATGAGGATCTTCTCTGTGATGTGAGTTGTTGTTGTTGTTGTTAGGTGCTGTTGAGTAAGTTCTGACTCATAGCAACCCTGTGTACAGCAGAACGAAACACTGCCCAGTCCTGTGCCATCCTCGCAATTGTTGCTGTGCTTGAGCCCATTGTTGCAGCCACTGTGTCAGTCCATCTCGTTGAGGGTCTTCCTCTTCTTCGCTGACTCTGTACTTTACCAAGCATGATGTTCTTCTCCAAGGAGTGATCCCTCCTGATACCATGTCCAAAGTATGTGAGATGTAGTCTCGCCATCCTTACTTCTAAGGAGCATTCTGTGAGACTTGTGATACGAGAGGAAGTAGGAAATAGAGGATCGGAGCCAGTGGCAAGCAGAGCAATTTTCAGGATGCAAACGGGGGTTGGTCCCTCCTTCTGCCACCTTCTCCCAACTCATAGCAGCTGACTCTCTGTTCCCTGCCCTCTTGCACATGGCTTCTGCTTCCTCACAGACTCATCTGCTCCTGGTTTCTACTCGAGGCCCTCCCTCTCTTTGTGTTCTTCTGCTTCTGGCCCCTTGCCGGTCCATTGCATTCTCTCTAGCTGCACTGCTTTGGGACTGCTGAAAAGGATTTGATCTACTACTACCTGGCCGTGGGTGCTCCCATTGGGAAGAACTCTTGCATATGACAGCCCACAGGCTGAGGCCAGCCCATAAAGACTGTCTGACTCAAGTACTGGTCCTCAACCCAGTGGGCTGTGGTCAAGGCAGCAGGATGATGTGGAACAAAGTGAGAAGGGGCTCTGTGCATGGTGGGCATGCTTAGGAGCATGTCCAGCCCTGATCTTCAAAGGAGCCAGTATATCTTTGTGATTCATTGCAAAGGCTTTAGAGAAAAATCAAACTTGAGACTGGGCCTGGACTCTGACGCTTATTAGCTATGTGAATATGATAAAATTGACCTTTCCCAAGCTCAGTTTCCTCATCTAGTTAATGAGTATAGCAATAATAACTACTCCAATTTGTAAAATTAAGTGAAATTATGTCTGTAGAGCACTTAGCACAGAGCATATAAATGTTAACTAGCGATGTGTCTATCACTGTGGTTCTTAATAAAATGAGCTCATAGTTTGGACTGAAGAGAATTATAGAGATTTCCTTACGGACAGAATAGCACAGTAGTTAAGTATCTAGGCTGTAAAAGCAGAATACCTATGTTTAAATTATTGTTCTCCATGTACTGGCTGTGTCATTGGGGGAGTTACCTGAAGTCACATCTCTAAAACGGAAGCAATACCTAATTCACAGACTTCGTGTGAGAATTAAAAGAAAGAAACAAAAGAGTCCATGTAAAGCACTTATCACAGAGCCTAGCACATAGTCACCCCTTGATAACTGTGGCTGTGATTTTTATTGATCTCCTATAGCCTGCTAAACACTGAAGATAAGATGCAGAAAGCATTAGGTGGAGATCTGATAATAAATGTTGTTTTCTGCAGTGCGAGTTCATTGTCAATGAGAGTGACAGAAAGAGTTGAGTGTGTGTTCATTCCAATCCACTTCATCTTGTTATCCTTAGGCTTTAAGCACAATTATTAAAATAAAAAGAAAGAAGGAAAAGGCAGGATGGAACAAAGGAAGAAAAGAAGGAAAATGTGAGGGGAGAAAGGTCTATATTTCCAAACCCAAACCCAAAGTTTAGTGATATTCTGATTCCCAGAGTATAGCTGTGGAAGAATCCAGAGAGGGAGAGGAGCCTTGATTTATGTCCCCCATATCCTACCTGTGGCCAATCCCCATCATTAGCTTGGGGCTGAGCAATTCTTGGTCATTGGACTTGCCACTGAGAACCGGAGACAAGTTTAGACTGACAACCAAAATAATGACTGGTGACGAAACTGCCGATAGCGTTGTTGCTGCTAAGAATGTGTAAACCCTCTCTTTTTGGTATTGTATTAGAGATTTGGAGATGTTTGTACATAATACGACAGCCACTCGGTGCATTTCCATCTGGAGAATCAGAGAACTAATCTGTAAGAAAAAAAGATAGATTTTTTTTTTTTTCCCAAATGTATATTAGCAGGCGGCAGAAAAGCAAAACCCAAGAAATCTTACTTTGTGACAACCTGAGGGGGTGGCAGATTTAGTGGGATTTTTATTTCTGCCTTCACGTGGTCCTGCCTGCCTCAAAACTGGTTGCTGGCTGCTCCTTGTCCTCTGTCTATTTTGCTGTCGACTCCTGTGCTTGCCTTTGGAAGCGGAATGAAGTGATCCAAAGGATCTGAACCAGCCATAGCTACCATGTTACTTTTGTCCCCATGTGCCAGGCACTGTGCTCTCACTTGCCATGCATTTGCCCATTAAACCCTGCTATTTCACAAATGAGGAAACTGAGACTTCAGAGGCAGGTGTTCATGTGTCTCAAATCTGCACGGCTAGACAGGCAAAGCCAAAAATCATATCCAATTGTGTGTGTGTGCGTGTGTGTCTGCATCCTGTGCTCCCAATACCAGGCTGCACTGCCTTCTTTGTTCACCATACATTTAGGTGTTTAATGAACACCTGACCCAGCACTCCTAACAGACAATGCCCAGTGTAGCAGATGCTATAGGTGCCCTTCCTACACTCTTAGAAAACAAAAACAAAAACAGTTGCCATCAAGTCAACTCAGACTCATAACGGCCCCTTGTGTGTCAGAGTAGAACCATGCTCCATAGAGTTTTCAATGGCTGATTTTTTTTAAGTAGATCACCAAGCCTTTCTTATGAGGTGTCTCTGGGTGGACTTGAACCTCCAGCTGTTTGATTAGCAGCCGAACACATATATCAGTTGCATCACCCAGGGATTCCTCCTATACTCTGAGCCCACCCAAAACAGACCTGCAGTTTCAGGGATGTTTCGCGTGCATCCTGAGGGCTTCCTACCCCTGCCTTTCTCTTAACTTTCTCTGGCTGCAGGAGAGCACAAGGCCTACCTGCAGGGCAGGCCAGAAGCATCAGAGACTTAATGCCCATTGGAGCAACTGTCGAACAGCCCAACTTCCTCATCCTGGAGGGGACACCTGTGAGGTGGAGATGCTTTCTATACAGTCTGTCTCAAGTAGACTTGAGAAGCAGTAACCTGCTCATCAACACTTCCTTTATTGCTTCCCATTCTGTCTCAGGTAGGGCCAATAGGTGTTTTCACTAGGCCGGCCACTCCATAGACAAATAGTTACTGATTGTCCACTGCTAATCAAAAGTGATAGACAGTGGTACAAGTAAGATCAGGTGTCTGCCCTCTAAGATTTTACAAACACACACGCGCAATGGAGACTTGGCTGCACTTGGACACATGGCAGTTAGGAAGATACTGTGAAATCCAGGAGAGAAATGATGGTGACCTGGGTCAGGTTGTTGTTGGTGGCTGCTTCTTGTCCTCTATCTTTCCATTTTGGAGTGATGAAAAGTAGTCAAATCTGGATGTATTTTTGAAGTAGAGCCAGTAGGATTTGCTGACAGACCAGGTATTGGATGTAAGAGAAAGAGAAAAGTCAAGGGTGATACCAAGGTTTTTTGTTTGTTTGTTTCCCCTGAGCAATTGGGAGAATGGAGTTGTCCTTCACTGAAATGGGAAGACCATAGAAAGAACTATCGGGGGGGGGGGGGGGGGGTATTAAAAAACCCAGTTGCTGTCAAGTCAACTATGACTCCTGGTGGCCCCATGTGTGTTGGAGTAGAACTGTGTTAAATAAGGTTTTCAGTGGCTGATATTTTGCAAACAGATTCCCAGGCCCTTCTGAGGCACCACTGAGTGGGCTGAAACCTCCACCCTTTAGGTTAGAAGCTGAACATTAAGTTTATACCACCCTTAGTGCTTGACATATTAAGTTTGAGATGCCTATTAGTCATCCAAGTGGGAATGTAGAGAGCTGGACTACAAGCCTGGAATTCAGGGGAGAGGTCAGGGATAGAGATATAAATCTAGGAGTCAAAAGCATGTAGATGGGAGAGTGGATGAGATCATGGAGGGAGCTTCTGATCCCAAGGGAAGTACAGTCCAGTGGTGGAGACAGATGTTATTGAGTCACACAAATGAATCATCCTAGACCGTAATGAATACTGAAAGGGACATTGTAATGAGTATCCTTTGAAGGACACAAAGATGTAGCAGATCCTGCCCTAAAGAAGCTCATAGTCCAAAAAAGTAGTTTCTCCATTCAGATAGTAGAATGTAAAGTGTGGGAGTAAGAGAGGTACAGGAACCAACTTCAAAGATTGACACGTGGCAGAAATCACTTAAGGCTAGGGAGAATGGTTAAAGACTTCATGAAAGAGGACACTTTTGATCTGGACCATGAGGCACAGGCAGAATTTTGACACTCAGAGATGAGAAGGAGCGGGATATTCTATACAAAGAAAGAGCATGTACTCAGGAAACAATGAGAAGTACAGGGTTATAGTGAGAAATGAGCCTGGAAAGAAAGGTCGGGGTCTGTCTTACTTTCCTAGTATTGCTGTGACAGTAATACTACAAGTGGGTTACTTTAAAAAACAAATCTGTTTTCTCATAGTTCTGGAGGCTAAGAGTACAAATCAGGGTCTAGGCCATGCTGATTCCTTTCTTGTCAGTAGTCCTGGTGTTCCTTGGCTTGTAGACGATCCTCACATGGTGTCTGTCTTCTTCTGTGTCTGTATCTCTGTGTCTAAACTGCTCTTTTTATAACTCACAAGTGATTAGGTTTAGGACACACCCTAGCCTGGGATGGCCTCATTAACATAACAAAGAAGACTCTATTTCCATAGGGGATTATCCACAGGTAATGCGCTGTGATTCCAACATGTATTTTAGGGAACACAATTCAATCCATAACAGAGTCCAGTCATGGACAGCATTGACTGTCAAGTGAAATAGTTTGGACATACCCTGTGAGCAGTAGGGAGCCACTGATGTAGGTGGTTGTTGTGACTGGAGCTGTCCCTCAGGGCAAGGTGCTTCTGAGGTTGAAGGGACAAGAGATTAGGAGGCTGCAAGAGCAGTTAGTAGGGCTTAGCAGTGAGGAAGGAGACAGATAGGAAGACATTTAAGGAGAAACGCAAGTTGACAACAGATCCTAGAATGTTGACTGTGCATAATATTTGACCAGTATTGCCACTCCAAGGAGAAAACTGGAGATGAGTACAAGCTGTACATAGCAGGGTGATCATTAGACCATCGCTTATAACAGAAAATGCTGAGAAACAACGTACAGAGTCATCAATAAGAAACCAGTTAAATACACTGCAATCCATCCACACGGTGGAATGTTCCTCAGTGATTAAAAAGGATGATGTATATTTGCGTTCATTGGCATGGAAGGAACACCACAATTTATTGTTGAGTGAAAAAGGCAGGCTATGAAACAGCATTTTTCGTGTGATCTCATTTATCAAAATGATGTACCTAAAATATCATTCGTGTGTATACATCTAGGGAGACCTTTGAAATTATGTTCATCGAAACCTCAGTGATGGTTTTCCCTAGATGATATGGTCTGTTGTTTGGTGTGTTAGATGATATGGTCTGTTGTTTGTTTTGGGAGAGGGAATTTTTCTTTATATCTCTCTGGGTGGCATGCATTTTCTGCCATGAGCTTGTAAGATATTTTAAAAAAAAAAAAATACAATACAAATTTTCAAAAGGAAATCAAACAGGCAGTTCTCGAATTCTTGCAAGGCAAACATGGCCCCGGGCCTAGAGTGTAAGAAGGTGTTAATCTGGGTCAGCTGACCTTCTGAATCAGCATTTGGTCTTTGAGCCCCTCCCTGAGGGAGGGTGGGAGAATTTGGTCTGGAGCCGGGGGAGGGGTGCCTGAGGGAGAGTGCTGAGTTGCCCTAGTGACCTTCTCCCTTTTTCCAGGGTCTTCCTGAGAGCTATCAACAAGTTCGCAGAAACCATGAACCAGAAATTTCTGGAACACACGAACTTTGAGTTCCAGGTGAGTGTCGGGCACCAGAGCTGCTCTTGGTGTCCCCTGGGTCAAGTTCCCCCTCAGACCCACCCCAGAGCTCACACAAGATGTCTCGGGTTTACAGAGAGGGCATGCGCAGGAGGGAAGTACTCAGGGCTTGGTACCAGGCCCTTGATTAAATAGTCATTAACTGAGCAGGAAAGGCACTCTGGTGGCACGGTGGTTAAGCGCTTAGCTTCTAAAACAAGGTTTTAGGTTCGAACCCACCAGCTGCTTCCTGGGAGAAAGATCTGGAAATCTGTTTCCATAAAGATTACAGCCTTGGAAACCCTATGGGGCAGTTCTACTCTGTCCTGTAGGGTCCCTGTGAGTTGGAATCAACTTGACTACAGTGGGTTTGGGTTTTTTTTTTTGTTTGTTTTAACTGAGCAGCATATGCAAATGTGACTGCTTAACGGATCTGGGGCTAAAGAGGACACGTGCATGCATTCATTGTCAGAGCAGGTGCCGCCATTTAAAAACGTATCATATTTTCTTTTGTATTCACCAGAGTCTAGAAACACAGCCACTCTTCGACTCTGAAAAATGATTTACAATAAAACTTCCAAGTACAGCTCTGTGGCTTCCTGATTCCTCCAAAAGTCATTTTTAGTGCTCAGCCAAGACTTGGGACCTTGGTGAGATTCTTTTCCCCCCAGGTGCCGTCGAGTCAATTCCAACTCATGGCAGCCCCATGGGTGTCAGAGTAGAACCGTGCTTCATAGCGTTTTCAATGGCTGAGTTTTCGGAAGTCAATCACCAGGCCTTTCTCTCGAGCGGTGTTTCTAGGTGGACTTGAGCCTCCAACCTTTCTGTTAGCAGCTTAACAGGTTAACCATCTGTGTCATCTAGGGACTCCTCTGTGTGACTAGTGGGCCTAAGAGCATACCCCTGGGTCTCACAGGATGACACATCTGCATGAAGTCCAGGCCTAAGAAGAACCAGCTCCTCAAAGCCTTGTGGCAAAGTCCAGATTGCTGCCCCTGGCTGGAGTTGTGAGTGAGAAGGTTCCAGAAGGGCCCCTCCAGGGAAGTCACAGGTCCCCGGGGTCACTTGTAGTGTGAATTTCAGGAATACAAGTCAATGAGCCCAGTGAACCAAAGCCATGGTGCTGTGCATTTGCTCATCTGAGGTGCTAGTTCCTGCTTGAGATTTTGCCACTGGCCAGCTGAGCAACCTCAGGCAAGGAATGGACTGTATCCATGCCGCAGTTGACTCCTCTGTAAAATGCTAACAACACCTGCCCTTTCTACTTCATAGCGTTTTTCCAGAACTGGAATGTGCCAAGGTGCTTGCTAGGACAATTCACTTGAAAGGTCCCATTAGTTTCTGTTCAAATGCTTCCTTTGCAAAGAGGCCGCCCTCACTCCTCCCTGAGGTTCCCCCCACACCGCAGTCATTTTGAATCACATTTAGCCTTCTGTCGTCTCTTCATAGCACTCAACACTGTTGGAAATCATCTTCCTTACTGGTCTATATGCATGCTTTCTCCAGCAAGATGGAAGCTTTGTGAGTGCAAAGACCTTGTGCTCACAGGGACTCTGGGTGCTGTGCCTGGAGCATAGTAGGTCTCCTTGGGGAGGTGCTGTCTGGGCTGAGGCCTGAGACCCACCCTACTGGAGAGCACCAGCCTGCAAGTATCTGTTTGACCTAAGAGGATGAACGTTATCTTTGAACAAGATCCTCTCACACCACCTTGCATTCCCATCAGGCAACTGAACTATAATATTAACGATAATGAAGGGAGTAAGTGCCGTTTACTGATGGCTTCTGCCTGCCAGATCTCATGAGAAGCACTTTATGGGCATTGTCTTTCTCAGTCTTCGCAACTACCCTACAAGTTAGTTCCTGTTACTATTACTATTGCTATTACTGGAAGTCCCTGGGTGGTGCAAACTGTTAATGCACTTGGCTGCTTACCAAAAAGCTGGAGGTTCACGTTCACCCAGAAGCCCTTCGGAAGAAGGACCAGGTGATCTGCTTCTGAAAATATCAGCCATTGAAAACCCTATGGTTTTTTTCATTTAGGTTGCAGGAGCTAAGAGGCATTGAGTAGATAAGTTGAAGTCACACGTTGTCAGTACAGAGAAGACTAGCACCCAGTGGTGGCTGATGCCAAAGCCCACATGGATAACCATGACTTCACACTCTATATGGGGTTTCACCACTGCATTGGGCTGAACTGCTGGGCAGGGTCTGGGTTAGAGTTTCTCCCAGCATTATAAATCCTTGATATGGGGGGCAGGGGGAGAACCACGTCACTTTGGCCATTTTCAGTCAGGAAAGTGTTTGATTCCTTTCCAAACGTGGCCCAGATGCCTGCAGGCTTCATTTACAGGCATGCTCAGGGAAGTTAATAAGGCCATTGCTTTTCGGAGGAGCAGCTTGGAACAGCACATCTAGCGGCCAGCAGCAGGTTCATGTTTGGGCCGTAAAACTGCAGGCTGGTTTGTTCAACTCTTTGTGTGGACGTTGGCAATTACAGGCCTGGGACCTGCTTTCCTGGCCCCTGCTCTCCTCCATGGTCTTAGGGGGGCACTTTGCAAGTGAAGCTCAGCTTCATCCCTTCACGCCATTCTTAGGTTTTAGCCTGTTTTCCTGAAAGAAAGTCTGCAGCTGAAAGATGCCGAGAGAAGTGGGTGTTTCATACACGGAAGGTTCGAGTTTCCCAGCTGTGTGACCTTGGGCAAATTACCTCTTCGTGCCAGGGTTTCCTCATCATTGAATTAGGCTACTAGTAATACCTATCTCATTGGATTATCGTAAGGAATAAGTGAACTAATTCATGTAAAGCACTTAGAATAATGCCAGAAACACAATAGCCATTGAGTAAATTTTAGCTCTAATTATAATTATCATAACTGCTATTGTTGTTATTAGTGTTATTATTACCATCATGGGCATATATGTATCAGGGCTGGGAATTTATATGTCAGTATCTGAAAAACAGGACAGTCAGGAGGCATCTTTTTTGTCACCACAACGTTGCCTGGGGCTATCACACCCACAAGATTCTGTAAAACGGGAAAGTGGTCAGCATTACAAAATAAAATAAGTGTATTTTTCTAATGAGGCTTCCACAGGTATTTACTGAAAAGCACCCAACCACAGGATCATTTTTCAACCTTATCTGTGTTCTCCTACCTTTTCCTTACTCCATGTGCAAATAGATTTATTCTCTGTACCCTGCCTGGAAAAGGCCTTGTTTCCTTCTTACGATTTCCATTAATTATGCATTTAATATCAGCAGGAACAGCATCCATCACAGAGCGCTGCTGGCCTAGGCAGCCGCTGTCCAGAAGAGGGGTGGGTGCAATGAGATTATCCCTAATATCTTTTCTGGAACGGTAGTTTCGTGATTCAAAGGGCAGAAAGCAAGAAGCTCTGTGGGTGCCATTCTGCAGGTGACAAAACCTGGGAATTACAAAAATGGTGTTTTCTGCCTTGGAGCTAAAATGATTTGTATTCCTGAGGCCTATTCAGCATGCTGGGCCTTGGTGTTTGGCTTCCATTCGCTTGGTCAGAGAAGAGCAAGAGAGGATTTTCAATTCAGGTCGGCAAGGATTTTTGTTTACTAGCAATTCTTATGAGTCCAGGGGATTATGACATGCTCTGAGGAATTCAGAAGCAAAGGAGAACACTGCACCTATCCTCAAAGATCTTGGAGTCTTGACATTCTGTTGTGTTGGGTGCTGTTCACTCAATTCCAACTCATCAAAAAACAAAAACCCGTTGCCTTGGAGTAGATTTTTACTCATAGGGATGCTATAGGACAAAGAACTGCCCCATTGAGTTTCCTGGGCTGTACTCTTTATGGTGCAGTGGTTAAGAACTCAGCTGCTAACCAAAAGATCAGTAGTTCAAATCCACCAGACGTGCCTTGGAAACCCTATGAGGATTCTACTCTGTCCTATAGGGTTGCTATCTGTCGCAATCGACTCGACGGCAGTGGGTTTGGTTTTTGGTTTTGATGGTAGCTCCAGCCTAGGCCTTGAGGCATTTCTGGATCATCTTCTGGGCACCAGACTATCTTGGGATATTTTGAGCCTGCACGGAGACCTCCACCCTTTTGCCGTGGAGTTGATTCCAGTCCATGGACACCCAGTGAGACGAAATACTTCCAGAATACTCCCAGCCTTTGGTGGAAGAATAAGGGCAGCCTTGGCTTTTATAATGGGGAATGTAACCGGGGACTGCCAAAAAAGATGAGAGGCACACACCCAGAGGGAGCAGTCACTGAAGCCCACAGTGCCCCCATAGGGAGTCTTGTGGGAGGCCAGCTCTACCCAGGTGGAAAGACTGACAGGTACTGCATCCCTGGCCCTGCCTTATTCAGTCTGAGAGCCCAGACAACCTCAGGGCTGATGTCCCTAACCTGAGTCTACACCCAGAACCTTCTATTCCTGGAATCATCAACAGTATCTCAGAATGGCTGCAGCCACCCTACCTCTGCACCTCAGAGATAGTGTGGTTAAGAACCTAAGTACTGGAGTAAGATAAACTTGGATTCAAATACAAGCTTTGCCAGTTTGTATGTGTGTGACCTCGGGCAAGTTTATTTAAACTCTCTGGGACTCAGTTTCTTGATCTTTAAAATGGGGAGAATAATAATCATACAAAGCTCAGTTTCTTGGCAGGCTATAACAAGAATGCATGCAGAGAGCTTGGCTCACTGATGAACTCTTTCAATAAGTATTTACTGAGCTTGTGCTGTGTGTATTCATGATGCTTGTTGTTGTTGTGTGCCGTAGAGTCGATTCTGGCTCATAGGGATCCTATAAGACAGAGTAAGAACTGCCCCATAGGGTTCCCTACACTGAAATCTTTATGGAAGCAGATCGCCAGGTCTTTTCTCCCGCAGAGCTGCTGGTGAGTTCTAACCGCTGACCTTGTGGTTAGCAGCCAAGCTCTTAATCACTGTGCCACCAGCGTGCCTTTCATAACTGAACACTGGATATACGACAGTGAATAAAAAGATTATTCATTGACCCGGCAATTCCACTCCTAGGTATATGCCCAAAAGACTTGAAAGCAGAGACTCAGAAGACTTGTGCGCCAATGTTCATTGCAGCTCTATTCACAATAGCCAAAAGGTGGAAACAACCTAAATGCCCATTAACAGGTGAATGGGTAAACAAAATGTGGTATATCCATACAATGGAATGTTATTCAGCAATAAAGAGAAATGAAATCCTGAGACATGCTACATGATGCTGAGTGAAATAAGCCAGACACCAAAGGACACATATTGTATGATTCCACTTGTATGAAATAGTCAAGTATATAGGAGCCAAAGTTTGTTAGTGGTTGCAGGGTGGGGGTTGGGGGAGGGAGAGTCATTGCTCAGGGAGCATTGAGTTTCTGTTAATGGTGATGGAATAATCTGGAAAAGGATAGTGGTGATGGTTGCAGAACGTGATGACTGTAAACATTAGTGGATTGGCAAATGTTTTGTTTTATATATTTTTACGACAATAAAAAAAATCAAATAAGGTAACATCTGCAAATATGCCTTATAAATAATAAACATTATATATAAATAAGGAAAAAAAAATGATCTTGCCTGCATGGTGGTCACATCCAGGACAGGTGACAGAAAATAAATTGATTTCGTTTGAAGTATGTTATACATGCTTTGAACAGGGCCAGTCAGGGTAAATAACGGGGGGATCTACTTTATTCCGGCCTAGCTGGGAAGACTTCCCCAGAAAGTGATGTTTGAGCTGAGATCATGGGATTGAGTAGGAGTTAACTAGGCAGTGATTTTCTCAGTTTGCCCTTATAATAGTATCCTTTAGGAGGATACTATTATCCTCATCTTCCAGATGAGGAAACTGAGGCTCAGGGAGATAGGTTACCTGTCCATGATAATGGAGCTGATAATTGGATCTGAACCTTGGAGGGCAACCCTGCAGTCTCTGAGAAAACAAACGACAAGCAAACAACAACAAAACCTGCATATACCCTGTGACTTGGCAATTCCAGCTCTAGGAATATAGACTACAGATAGAGGCTCTCATGCATAAAGATGTGTAAACAAGAGCGTTGATTATAGCGCTTTTGGTAGAGAGAGAAAAAAAAGCTGGAGTCAAGCTAAATGTCTATAAATAGGGAATTGGTTAAAATTAAAGTGCATCCTTAGAGCAGAGTACCATGCAGCAATAAAAGAGAATGGAGCAGATCTGTATATGGTAATATGGAAACATTTGCAAGATATGTTGGCGAGAGAAAATAGCGGAGTGCAGCAGACTATTAAAAAAAAAAGCTGTCTGTACACATATTTTTTTTTTTAATGCATAAAAATTCTCTAGAATGATATCCAAGAAATTGTTCATAGTATTTTCTTCTGGGGAATTACACTGGGGTTGAAGGTAGGATGGAAAATAAGTTTTTATTATACAATCTTTTTTTAGCATTTTTTTTAACGTGTGTATATTACTTCCGTGAGTTTTTTTTTTTTTTTTTTAAAGCTAATTAAAAATAACTAAATTCTCATTACACCCACTAACAGTATAACTTCGTATGGTCATTTAACTTTTCTGAACCTCTCTGTTTACATCTGTGAAATTAGGAAGTTGGACCAGATGACCCTTAAATTCATTCCAGCTCTAACTCTCTATTGTCTTGTGATTTCAAAATATTAAGTTCCTAATCAGAAATCATCCCATCTCTTCTCCAACAAAAGAGACCTGTGCGTGTATGTGTGTGTGTGTGGTAAATATATATGTAACGAATCATTTGCCATTTCAACATTCTTCCCATGTACAATTCAGTGCTGTTTTTGTTATTGGGTGCCATCAAGTCAATTCCAATTCATAGCAACCCCAGGTGACAGAGTAGGACTGCCCCATAGGCTTTTCTAGGCTGTAATCTTTAAGGAAGTAGGTCTCCAGGTCTTTCTCCCGTGGAGCCGCTGGGTGGGTTCAAACCTCCAACTTTTGGTAAGCAGCCGAGTGCTTAACTATTGCACCACCTGGGCTTAGTTATGTTTATCATGTTGTTCAACCTGATCACCATTAACCATTTCCAAATTTTCCCATCACCTTTAACAGAAGCTCTGTGTCCCCTAAGTAGTGAGTCCCTCTCTCCCCCGCCCTCCGTCTCTGCCCTAGTAACCACTGATAAATTTTGGTCTCAATACAATTCCCTATCCTAAATACTTCATGTAAGTGGGATCATACAGTACTTGTGTTTTGCAAATGCCCCTGTGGCTTCCTTTAGCTAGCTGAGTTGGGCACTTAGTAGGAATGCTACCTGGCGGTTTGGGACAGGGAGGAAAGAAAAATCTGGAGCCTTTTGAAACAACTGAAGAATATCTCTAACAAGGCATCAAGCAGTATTTTCTGGAGCCCAGCTGTATTCAAGCCATTGCGCTGAGGATGGCATTAGGGATACATATAAATGGAAGATAGGGCCCTTGCACTTGTAGAACTTACAACTGAAGGAGACAGAACATGCAAATACTCTACAACCAGCGCAGTCACCGACAACACCACCACTCCCATTTACTGAGAGTGCCAAGCACTGTGCTGGACGCCTTCGTGCTTATATTATTTCATCTAGCGTTTACAACAACTCATTATGGTAGGTACCATTGTTTTCCCCATTCTGAGGAAAATGAGGCTCAGAAAGTTCAAGTAACTAGCCAGGGGTGACCCAGCTAGTAAGTGGTACAATTGGTATTCAAGCTGGAGCTTGGGCTCCTAACCACTGGAACAGTGAGTGGAGCACAAGGCCAGGTGAGGAACAGTGGACCCAAATCTGTGGTTGCGTATACGTGCTACTGAAATTAGAAAGACCTGACGTGGTCTGGACTCTGAGAAGGCTTCATGAACAGAGTGGGTCTTGAACTGAGCCCTGATGAAATAATAGGATTTAGATGTTTCAGGTGTGACAAGCACTGTGAGCAAAGCCAAAAAGGCCAAAATGCCCATGTAAAGTCTGAGCAGACAGACCCGCCTAGAATGGGGCAGTTGGTCGAAAGGGAAAACACTGGAGTCTAAGGAGGTTGTATGAGGCCTTTAAAAGGCAGGTTAGTGTATTTGGTCTTCATTCGTCAGTAACAAAACTCAAAGAAGTTTTGGGGTAGGGGCATTACAAGTGTCCGGCAGTGTCTAGTGGTCACTGCTCACCTCTCAGGGCATTGCACAGAGCCAACAACCAAGACAACTTATCCTCAGATCCAAAAGTCATTCCCCTGCAGCCTCAGGGGCAGGATGGGAGGGCTGTCAATGAGGGGCTTAGGTGTGCTGTTTCTGATCCACTAAGATGAGACACAGCTATGGCCTCGTGGTCCACAAAGACCTTACAGGAAGGGAGCCAAAAGAAAAAAGCAGGTCTACTGCTAGGTATCCACCCAAAAGAATGTGAACAGTTTCACTACAGATTAGTAACTTAGCACAAGTAAGCCTGTGCTTAACTTTCTTATTGGGTAATTCACCTCTGCCAGCTCTGCTATATATATAACAAACTGAGTGACCTTTGGCAAAATATTTAACTCCTCTAAGCCTCAGTCTCCTTACCTATAAAATGGGAATAATAATAGCCATCAAGGTTTGAAAGATGAAAGGAGGGAGGATATGGAAAAGTACCTGCCCCGTGGTAAGAATGCAGTGCTTGCTTTTCTTCTGTCTGTATATTAAACCACAAGCCCATTTGAAAGTAATACTCGGGACAGCAATAATGCCTGTGATCCATGTAAAGCTGCCTTTTCTGAGTGTTGGTCCTCTGAATCCTGCAAGGAACATCTTTGACTTAAGGGTAAGGGCCTCAATGGAAGGATGATTTCTTCAGATAACGTTACCCCTCCTTTTGTTATACAGTGTTAAGAGGGGGCTCAAAGCAGGTGGGCTTTGTCCTGGGAGGTCTTGCTTCACCTTCGTGTATAAGGCCTTGGCTTGTGGAAGGAGTGCTCTTGAGCACCCAAGGAGCCGAGTCTTATTATTTGCTTTGGTGCCAAAGGAACCACTCATATAAAGAAAAGAAAAATGGCAACAAGACTAATATGTATTTTTGAGCTCTTACTGTATTGTGTGCCCTTAAACACATTATCTTGCTCAATCTTTACAGTAACCCTCTGCAGTGGGTACCAGAGTTACCCCTACTTCACAGAAGGGTTCACTGAAGTTCAGTAAAACATTGGTTTGGATTTACGTCTCTCTGGCTCTATAGCCCATATCAACATCACTGTCATTGTGGCTAACATCGTTGATCACCTGCTATGTGCCAGGCACCGAGCTAAGCCCTTTACCTGCTTTATCTCACCACACACCTGCAGTGTGAGTTCTAGGATTAGTTCCTCCCATTTAGCACATACAGGCCATGTAAATGTTAAAATTATGACAAGCCCACGTATAAACTGGAGCCACCAGGTGGTCCAGTTAATACCCTCAGCAGCTAACCAAAAGGTTGGAGATTAGAGTCTACCCAGAGGCACCTTGGAAGAAAGGCCTGGCGGTCTACTTCTGAAAAATCAGCCATTGAAAACCCAATGGGGCACAGTTCTACTCTGACACACACAGAATTGCCATGAGTCAGAGTCTACTCAACAACAACTGGTTTTTACATATAAACCAGGCCAACAGTGGTTCTCAAATGCAAGAGTGCATCAGAATCATCAGAGGTCTTGTTAAGACACAGATCAGGGGCCCCATCCCCAGAGGTTCTGATTTAGTAGGTGAGGGATGGAGCCAGAGAATGTGGATTTCTAACAAGTGCCCATGTTGATGCTTCAGATCTGGGAAACCGTTAAACCAAGGGAAAGGAGAAGGCAAACTATTTTAAGACAGAATGGATTGTAGGCTTGTCCTCTGAGCTGTCGGGTGAATTAGGGACGACTTAGAAAATGGGGAAGACTGTCATGTCCCTGAACTATCCTATCCCTCATCATCCTCTAATTCCAGGGCAGAGGAGCCAGCTCACCAGGGCATGCAGCTGGGGTGGGTTATTTGTCTTTCCAAAACTAAAATCAAAGCAAAATAAAACAACAGCCCTAAAATCCTCCTCCCCTCCTAGATCCCGTTGTCAGAGTGGGGATGTGGTTAGCACTTAAAGAAATCCCTTCTATCGGCCTTGCTTTGGCCTGGATGTTAATTCAGAGTCAATGCCAGTTAGAAACTCGCAGTGCACACAATTAAACTGGTTCTGCCTCTGTCTTCTGCATCTTCATAAATGATTCCCATTACCCGGAGTTTAATATGCCTTCCCACTTCAGACTCACTCCATGACTGTTTCCTGCTCTTTCACTTACAGCTGTGGAACAACTATTTTCATCTGGCGGTGGCTTTTATCACCCAGGAGTCTCTGCAGCTGGAACAGTTCTCGCATGCCAAGCACAACAAAATCCTGGATAAGTAGGTCGCATTTTTGGATTTCTTAAAGGGGGTCGGGGGAGGGGCACTCCTGAGATTGTCTGAGGCGGTGCCTGAAGCAGAGATTTTCTTTCTTCCTAGGTACGGGGACATGAGACGGTTAATTGGCTTCTCCATCCGAGATATGTGGTACAAGCTTGGTGAGTAGGCACACACATCCAAACAGACACATCTGCACGTGCCAAACTCTTTCTTGAAGACCATCTGTTAGAGGGCCACCGGGGTTTCGGTTGTGGGAGCTAGAAATAACAGTTGATCCATCTGCGCGCTTCAGGTTCCAATAAGTGCCTGATTGTATGCTGAAGGAGCGGGGGTACCCACCCCCCAAACAGCTGTGAATCTGCCTCTGCTCAATGCCTCTGAGGGGTCAGAAGTCAAGTTGGAATTAACAAGACTGAGTTCGGGATGTGAGCTCCCATCCTCACACATCACACGTGAGCTTGATGCTGATGGGTAGGCTGTTCTGCTTTCTGCTTTTTAAGTGGTGCGGTGGTCCACAAGAAACTCTCCAACCTCAGGGGGAAGAATTGATTGTGTGGAAGAAGAGGGTCTTTTGTGACATGATTCAAGCCTGAAGGTAACCACATAATCTATCCGTGCTTCAGTGAGCTACAGGGATGTCTGTGAGCTCAGTGAAGCCCGTGTGGGGAAGGAAGGGAAGGGTGGACTCAGGAGAATTTTATTGAGGGTTTGAGTCAGGCCTTTGCTGCCAAAGAGGTCTTATTTAATCTTCACATCACCTCCTGCAAGATGGAAATTGTTCCTCTTGTTTTATTGATAAGGAAACTCAGAGAGGCAAATAACTTGCTTGAGGTTAAACAGCTGGAAGGTCCCAGAGCATGGTTTTGATTCCACAAGGATAGGGGTCACATACCTTGCACAAGACCCAAATCCTACACAATGAATATTTGCTGAAAGGATGGATGGATGGATGTGATGGATGGATGGATGGATAGATGGATGGGTGGATGGATGGATGGATGGATGGGTGGATGGGTGGATAGGTAGATGGGTGGATGGGTGGATGGATGAATAGTGAGTAGTGAGACATTTTCAGCTCTGATGTTTGTGCTTTCTCCTTGACACTCTGCTGCTGGATTGCTCTGCCCTGGGCTTGTATATGTACCCTCTATGTTAGAAGCACTTGCAAGGACTCTGCCCACCTCTGGGATTTAACCTGTGTAAACTCTCTGGATTTTGCTTCTTGCTTCCTAGGACTATTTTTCTAAGTAAACTGTATTTTTAGAGCAGTTTTAAGTTTACAGAAAAATTGTGCAGAAAGTAGAGTTTTGTATGCTCCTTCTCCCCACTGTACACTGTTTCTCCTATTATTAACATCTTGCATTGGTTTAGCACATTTGTTACAGTTGATGAACCAATACTGATACATTATTATTAACTGAAGTCCATAGTTTACATTGGCGTTCACTCTTTGTGTTGTACACCCCCGTGGGTTTTGACAAATAATGTCATGTGTCCATCATGACAGTACCCTACAGAATAGTTTCATTAAAAATGCCCTGTGCTCCATCTAGTCATCCCTCTCCCCCAACCCCAAATACCTGGCAACTGCTGATCTTTTTACTCTCATCCTGTGACCTTTTACTGTCGGCTGGTCCCCATCTGAGTTCCTGGATCGCGCTTCTTGTCCTTTCCACAAGGTCATTCACTGTGGGAAGCACTGGATTCTGTGGCTGCTGGCAGCATTAGACTCCTGCTGGGAGTACACACTGAATAACAGGAAGGCTGTGGGTTGGCTCACAAAATCAAAGGGAGCACTGAGAAACGAGGCCCGGGACAGACTGCCCTATCAATGCATTGGGCCCTGCCCTGCCATCTACAAGCTCTGAGACCTAAAACAAGAGACTGAGCATCATTGGGCCTCAGCTGGGGAAACAGCTCCTTCTCACAGGCGCTTATGAGGATCGTAACAGCTGAAACGGGAAAGTGAAGCCATGGAGGTCACTCCCACAGCAGAGTTCTTATTCTTAGCTTCACCCTTGCGTCATCAGGCTCCTTAACCCCCAAAGCTGGGTTTGTATCACTAAGGCCTTAAAGACAAGGCCCAGGCAGGTAATGCAAAAGAGTGAAAGGACTGGGCATAATATAACTTCTATAAAGTCCATAAAGCAAGGTTTCTCCACCTTGGCACTGTCGACACTTTGGTTCAGGTCAGTCTTTGTTGTAGGGGACCGTCCTGTGCATTGCAGGATGTTTAGCAGCATCCCTGGTGTCTTAGTTACTTAGTGCTGCCATAACAAAATACCACAAGTGGGTGTCTTTAAAGAACATAAATCTATTTTCTCACAGTTCTGAAGGCTAGAAATCCCAATTCAGGGCATCAACTGTAGAGGAAGGTCCTTCTTTGTCTCTTTTAGTGTCATGGATTGAATTGTGTCCCCCCAGAATATCTGTCAACTTGGCTAGGTCATGATTCCCAGTATTGTATGATGGTCTACCATTTTATCATCGGATATGATTTCCCTATGTGTTGTAAATTCTATCAGTATGATATAATACGATGGATTAGCAGCAGTTATATTGATGAGATCTACAAGATTAGATAGTGTCTTAAGCCAATCTCTTTCGAGATATAAAAGAGAGAAGCGAGCAGAGACGCAGGGGAACCTCATACCACCAAGAAAACAGTGCTGGTAGCAGAGCACATCCTTTGGACCTGAGGTTCCTGTGCTGAGATGCTCCCAGACCAAGGGAATACCAATGCATCATAAGGACCTTCCTCCAGAGTCAACAAAGAGAGAAAGCCTTCCCCTGGAGCCGATGCCCTGAATTTGGACTTGTAGCCTACTAGACTGTGAGAGAATCGATTTCTCTTTGTTAAAGCCATCCACTTGTGGTATTTCTGTTATAGCAGCACTAAATGACTAAGACATATAGCTTCTTGGAACTGCCAGCAATCCTTGGTACTCCCAGGCTTGTAGATGCATCTCCTTCATCATCACGTGGCATCCTCTCCCTGTGTGTCACTGTGCCTGTTTTCTCTTTCATAAGAGACCATTCTGAAGGATGGCATTTAGGGCCCACCCTATTCGGCTGTGACTTTATTAACATAACAAAAGAAAAACCCTATTCCCAAACAGGGTCACATTACAGGTACTAAGGTTAAGACTTCCACATATCTTTTTAGGGGACCAAATTCAATCCATAACACCTGATGTCTACCCACTAGGTGCCAGTAGCACCCTCCACCCGGTTGTGACAACCACAAATGTCTCCAAACCAAATACACCAAACCTGTTGCTGTCGGGTGGATTGTGACGCATAGTGACCCTATAAGACAGTAGAACTGCCTTGTAGGGTTTCCAAGGAGCCACTGGTGGATTCGAACTGCTGACCTTTTGGTTAGCAGCTGAGTTCTTAGCCACTTTGCTACCAGGGCTCCATGAAGTGTCTCTAGACAGTGCCACATGTCCCCTGGGGTACACAATCATCCCTGTTTGAGAACCAGTATCATAAAGAAATACCATCTGCCTTGATTTTCTAGAAAAACATATCTTTTTTTTCTTCACTTTGGATAAGGACAAGGATATAAGAAATATTTTGTTCATTTCCACTTCTCTATGATACAGGGGAAAAAAATGCATAATGAGAACACAGGCCTACGTGGTAGCTGGTGCCTGGCCTCGGGGTCAGGAATATGGTAAGGAGCAAAGGGACCTGGAGTACAGGGAGGCATGGGTGCCCAGCTAAAAGGGACAGTCGCTGCCCCTCTCCAGTTGACTGCTGTCCCGGTGGAACGCAGGTCTTATGTCACATATTCTGGTTTTTCAGAAGAATCCAGGAAACTGAGTTTTAAATGCATTTTCCAATTTATAAATATTGATAGCAAATGGAAAGTTTTTAAAGCACTAGGTGTGCCCATTGAAGCCTTAATGAGGCCCAGATTCAGTTCACCCGCCATAAGTGTGCATTCTTTGCTCTAAAATAGTAGAGACCAGATAAGGCTGTGGTGGGCTTCCTTTCCCAGAGTCATACCCCAGATATTGCCAGAATTGCAAAGCAGGGATCTGGGCTTTGTTTGTCTTAAATTCTTCCGCACAACCTGCTCTTTTCCAAATGCCCTTCATTGCTGTTGTTTTGCACACAGAAGATTTTATTTAGATGTAGATTATGTTTTGGCAGATGTTCCTGCACTCCCAACTATGCTGATGAATGAAAAGATGTTACCAAATATTCCACCTGCTTAGAATCACAGAACATCAGAGCTGGAAGGGCCCCTTCAAGATTGTATTGTCCAGCATTTTTCAAATGTTTATTTTTAGCTGAGGACCAATTAAAAAAAAAAAATCCTCAAAATGTAAATTGAATGAAAGCAGAGCTATTTAGTAGAGTGGTGTGGGGGGCTCAGAGCCCACTATAAAGGGCTGCTCCTGAACCCCTAGCACCCTCCACTGAGCGTTTTCTGGGAGGAAATTCCAAAGCACAGAAGAGAATAATTTGAAGGTATTAGTCTGGTCCAGTCCACCATTTTATTAGTGAAGAAACTGAGGCTCAGAGAGGGGAAAGGGTTTCTACAAGGTGGATTGGTGGTTCAATGGTAGAATTCTTGTCTCCCAGTGAGAGACCTGGGTTTGATTCCTGGCCAATGCACCTCATGTGCAGCTACCACCCATCTGTCAGCAGAGGCTTGCGTGTTGCTATGATGCTGAGCAGGTTTCGGGGGAGCTTCCAGGCTAAGACAGACTAGGAAGAAAAAGGTCTGGGAGTACTTCTAAAAATCAGCCAGTAAAAACCCTGTGGTTCACAACAGAACATTGTTCAGTCCTCAGTGGATCATGGGGATGGCACAAGAGTGGGCAGTGTTTGTTCCACTGTTCATGGGATCACCATGAGTTGAGGCTAACTCCATTGCAGCTAATAACATAGAGTGGGTTAGAGGCAGAATCAGGACAAGCACTCTGGCCTGCATGCGTGTTCTGAAGCATCAGAGTCCTTGCTGTTTGCAAATACCTGTAGGATGAATTAATTCAATTAAAAGATATACCTGCCTTGGTTTTTTTGGTTGCAAGAAAGAGATACTGACTGTGGTTGGCTTAATCAGAGGAGGTGTATATTCAGAGGGCAAGGGCAAGCAGAAGAACCAGGGTACATAAGAACAGGGGCCAGAGCCACTCTGGGAGACCAGGACAGGGAGTGCAGTTCTCTCAAGGCACTGCCTTCTAGAGTTTCCATTCCTGCATCACTGCTAAAGAGCCAGTCACAGAGGATACCATGTTTTTGGCCTTGCTTGGATACCCTCTTCACTGATGCCCCCGCCATCCGTCTAGGGAGGCAGAATTTCCCCAAGTAAAATCCAGGATGATATTATTGAAAGATGGAGTTATGGATAGAGGGCAAACCAAAGCCACAGATAAGCACTGCAGAAAACAAAAAATAAATGACGCTTTTGCAAAGATGGCTGCCCCCCTCACCTCTTGGCCTGACTCCTTGGAGGAAAAAAGTGTGTCAGCTTGAAGTGGTTTTCTTGGCTGCCCCAGCTTTCCACTTACTGGTTACATGGCTGCCTTCCGCTCGCCTGTCTCTTACAGGAATAGAATAGAAAGAAGAGGCAGAGCAAATGGGTGGTTTCCCCTCCTCCACCCACCCTGCAAACTCCCAGATTCTGTCATTAACATGATAATGAGGTTAATCTGTTCATCCCAACCAGGACTAAGCACTGTACACATTAAGGATCAATGTAGTGAGAACACTGTGCTGGATAATGATAGAATTTAAAGTGCAATTCATGGAATATCCAAAATGGAGTAAAATTTACAAATCATTCTTAGCTGATTCTGCTGATTGTCCATGCAATAGCCTTTCTCACCTTTTTCCTGGCTAACGAACCCTGATTATTTGGGGAATGCCAGTTTGCTCAGTTAACAATGTCATGTAGCAGGTGATGGCCACGTGATCCAGTTCTGGATGACAAGAATCAGCAGCAATATACTTGAGGTTTCAGGAAAGCATTCTTTCCCAATTAAAAATAAAAGGGGGGGATGTATAGGAGGAGCACAAAGCGTTTTTAGGGCAGTGAAACTATTCGGTAGGATACTGTCATGGTGGACACATGACATTACATATTTGTCAAAACCCATAGGACTGTACAACATAAAGAGTAAACCCCAATGTAAACTATGAACTTTAGTTAATAATGTATTGGTTCAATAATTATACAAATGTGCCACACCAGTGCAAGGTGTTAATAATAGGAGAAAACATTGGACAGGGGGGAGAGGGGTGTCTTAGATATCTAGTGTTGCTATAATAGAAATAACACAAATGGATAGCTTTAACAAAGAGAAATTTATTCTCTCATAGTCTAGGAGGCTAGAAGTCTGAATTCAGGGCACTGGCTCTAGGCGAAGGCTTTTTCTCTCTGCCAGCTCTGGGGGAAGGTCCTTGTCATCAATCTTCCCCCGGTCTAGGAGCTTCTCAGCACAGGGACGCCAGGTCCGAAGGATGCACTCTGCTCCTGGCTCATCTTTCTTGGAGGTATGAGGTCCCACTCCTGCCTGCTGGATTCTCTCTTTTATGTCTCAGAAGAGATTGACCCAAGATATAACCTAATTCTGTAGATTGAGTCCTTCCTCATTAACATAAATGCTTCTAATCCTGCCTCGTTAACGTCATCTAGGTTAAGATTTACAACATAGGATAATCACATCAGATCACAAAATGGTGAACAACCACACTATACTGGAAATCATGGCCTAGCCAAGTTGACACACATTTTTGGGGCACACAATTCAGTCTATAATAAGGAGTATATGGGAACTCTCTGTATTTTTGCATATTTTTTTGTAAACTTAAAAATGCTCTAAAGAAGAACCCACTGCCGTCGACTTGATTCCAACTCATGGCAACCCCGTAGGACAGAGTAGAACTGTCCCATAGGATTTCAAAAAAATAAAGTCTATGAAAGTAAGCCAGGTTGAGGGGGGAGGGCAGATTCAATGAGCACACTCATCTGTTGCCCATAACTTTTATCCCTTTTCCTTTCTGGGAAAGAGATGAGATGCCTGGAGGTGCAGTAGACATCATGAAACCATGAAGACAAAGGTCACATGGAGGGGCACCTCTGGCCTAACCATCTTTTGACTTCTCATTAAGGAAGAAAAATGAAGTCCTTGTTCAGTTTAGTCACAGTAGTCAGATTTCTGTCACGTCCTTAACTGATACATCATCTGATTTACTCCCTGATTTTATAGGTGGAGCTACTGAGGGCCAGAGTGGCGCAAGGACATTGCCAAGGTCAACAACAAACCAGGGGCTGAGCTGGGGCTAAAGAGCCTGTCCCTTGACCCCCAAGTCCAGTGTTCTTGCTGATAATTTTTTTCAAAGAGTATGCAAATTATTTTCAAAGGGTGTAAAATAGCCAACTATGTTTTTCAAAGGCTACTGATAATGAGGAAATTATAATGCATGTTAGTGGTTTTAAATTTTGTTTTCATGCCAGAAGCAATCTGGACATCATCACCATGGTCATCAGTATCATCATCTTCTTCTCATTAGGAAAGATTTGAGCAACCCTGTGATTATAAGATAGCTAATTGCAAAGCTATAATCTCAGGCTTGGAGTACTTAACATTCTTCAGAGGAAAGTCTAGACAAATACACAGGAGGGCGTATGTGACGGTGTGAGTGTGTTATTTTGAGAGGGGGGTGTAGGCAGGGAGGTCTCAGTGGGGAGAAAGGACCACGTGTTGTTACCAGGGTTTGGTCACTAAGGGGTTAATTCCATGTGTGTTTTGGCTTCCTGGTACTACACCAGATGTAATGTACTTTTCTTGATAGTATAACGTCATGACATTTGATTTCTGCTCAGAGTGAAGCAATGCACATTTTGCTAAAATGACTTTGCACTTAACCCTCCCACGTTCACTTGGGTTAGCTCCTGGCTGCTGCATTAACAGTCACCCTGGAAAAGAAAGGCAAATTCCCGCGGCTGGCGTCTGGGCCGCCTGTGTGGGAAGTCCCTCCTGGCAGAGCTGTGAGTGCAGTCAAGCCATCACCTTTGAAGCATCCACAGAGTGCCCAGCTCGGCACTGTACTCTAGGGAGTTGCGGGAGGATTGAGGGAGTATAAGGTGTGGTCCCTGCTTTGCAGGGAAGGGCCCACAGTCTAGTTGGAAAAACTAAGAGGATGTTGCCAATAGTGACATTCGTAGTGGAGATGCTCAGGAGTTACAGGCAAAAGGGAAATGAGTAAGGACTATGAGGATGGCTTCAAGGGGAAAATGGCTCCTGGATTAGGCCTCAAAGAAGGGCTATGTCAGGACTGTGAGAAAGAGTGGGGAGGGTCAGGCTTTCCAGAAGGGCAAACAACCTAAGCAGGCATGGCCATGGTGCAGTCAAAGGGCATGCCCTGAGCAGGGTGGTGTGGGGTTGGAGAGGGAGTGGTGGGAAGAAATAGGAAATGGAGATAGAGAAACATTGATCCCTCCATTAGCCCATCCATCCATCCATCCATCCATTCATTTATTCATTCATTCAACAACAAGTATTTAACACTATGGTCGGCAGAATATGACTCCCCCCGCAAAAAAAGATACCCATGTCCTAATCCCCAGAACCTGTTACCTTACTTGGCAAAAGGGACTTTGGACATGTGAGTAACTTAAGGATCTTGAGATAGCATGCTTATCCTGGATTATCCTGGTGGGCTCAGTGTAATCACCAAAACCAAAAACCAAACCCACTGCAGTTGAGTCAGTTCCTACTCATAGCGACCCCATAGGGCTTCCAAGGCTATAAATCTCTACAAAAGCAAACTGCCACATATTTCTCCCATGGAGCTGCTGGTGGTTTCAAACCGCCAACCTTTATGGTTAGCAGTGTATCGCTTTAACCACTGCACCACTAGGGCTCCTTAATATAATCACAGGGGAACTTATAAGTGAAAAAAAAGAGGCAGGAGAGTCTGAGTCAGAGAGCAATTTGAAGATGCTACACAGCTAGCTCTAAAGATGGAGGAAGGGGCCACGAGCCAAGGAATGCAGGCAGCCTCTAAAAGCTGGAAAGGGTAAGCGAGACTCATTTCCAACTTGTGACTTCCCGTATTGTAAGATAATAAATGTGTGTTGCTTTTAAGCCACTAAATTTGTGGTGGAGTCCCTGGATGGTGCAAATAGTTAATGTACTCAGCTGCTAAACAAAAGATTGGAGTTCAAGTCTACCCAGAGGCACCTTGGAAGAAAGGCCTGGCAATCTATTTCAGAAAAATCAGCCACTGAAAACCCGTGGAACACAGTTTTACTCTGACACACATGGGATGGCCACTAGTCGGAGTTGACTCAACATCAGCTGGTTTAATACTCCCAGCCAGAGTGCTCTTTCTGTCACATATAAGTCCAACTTCATTCTCACCCAGGTTCAAAAAGATTTTCTTTTTGTTGTTGTTGTTGTTATTATTTTGCCAGATCATTTTCTTAGTGCCTGCAGACCCTTCGTGTTCAATCTTACTGTCTACTCTGAAGAAGAGTGATAGATGATGAGGTCATTGTACAGATTAGAAACTGAGACCAGAGAACATATGGCAATTGAAATCCTCCTTCCCACCCACACACCTAAGCTTTTCTCTGTGCTCTCATTACCACCAGATCCTTTCTCCAAAGCCTGTGTAATTCGGCATTTGGATTTATCCTGCCAGCTTATTAGCTCTTTAAAAGCCTTTTCTAATGGAGTGTCTCCTCCCAGTGAGATTCCATTTCCATTATATGAAAGAGACCCTCGTATCAAGGCCATTCCTAGCCTTCTTTCGAGTACAGGCATTCCCTGGGTCACGAAGGAGATTCGTTCCTAAGTGTGTCTTTAAGTCAAATTCGTAGGTAGGTCGAACAGGTGCATACGGTTCTTATTTAGCCTTACTTTTAGTGCAAGAAAAGGTTTGAAGTCTTTTCAATGATTTAAAAGCTCTTACGGGCAGCAAGTGAAAGTGATTGTGATGAAGAATTTGTTGTGAGAAGGGGTTGGTTCAGCCGTTTCAAAGTGGGGACAAAGTTACATAACATTAAAGGACAAGTACGAGTTGAGTTATCGTAAGTCCGATGTTCGTAACCTGGGGACTGCCTGTACAGCAGCAGGTGTGTCTCTTGAATGCGGATTTTTTTTTCTCCCCAAATGAGTTTGTATTCAATTAGGCACAAGCATCTTCTCTGTGTGTATGCATCTGTGTGCATATGTAATTATGGACACGCACATACACACCCACTTACATTACTTGAACACAAAATCCACTGTGCTTAAATTCCATTTTTGATATAAATGAATAAAATTTCCTGATGGAGCATCACAAGGGCCGTTGAGATCATACTGTATTTAGAGTTCAACACCCCTGTCTTCTTCCCCTCGTCTGCTAAAGGTCTCAACAGACTGCAGAGAATACCGGTCAGAAGTATCTAGAAATCCCAGGTCTATGGCACGTCTGCCCTTCGTTTTAAACCATCTTAATTTTATCCTTATCATAGCCAATGCCCTCTAGTATTCTAAAGGCCTCTGTTGCATAAGCGATTTCTCCATTCCATGGTGGTTTATCTGACAGTTTCCCATTTACCTTCTACCTATTATTGCGCTTGACTTTGAATTTTAAAACCCCGCTGTGGTTTGAAAAAGACTTAAAGGATCTTGAAGGACGAAATCAGAAGCCTATATTAACGATTACTAAAAACCTGCCAGAAAAGTAAGATTTTTTTCCTAGTGAGGCCAAACTGAAGGCTCTGGTGTAATCCAAATGCATTATACAAATGAAGCTGATATCCTGGAAGAGTGTTTTATTTCACTTAACCCTCTGCCTGACTTCACCGTTTGGCTCTCACTCACTGAAGACGTTGTTAGGATAATGCCTTTTTAATCTGAATACTGGGGAAATACTCCAACATTAAGCCTCATTTAGGCCGAATGAAAGTTCATTTTCTTGCTGCCTTCTCTCGTGGCACCTTTGCTCAGCTTTAATCAAAAGCAGCAGTGCCAGGCTATGCATCATACCTCTTGAGTGTCTGCACCTCTAGAAGTTCTCTGCCCTTAGCGAGGACCACATATGTTCATCCTGACAATGGAGAAAATCAGGGTGGGCTTCTTGGTGGAGAAAGGCAGCTGCTGATAAAACACACAGGGTGTCAGCTTAAATGACAGAGTTGCTTAAACATGCCTGCCCTCCATCATCATGAAATCCTTCCAATTCCTAAGTGCCCCTCTTTGTCTCCCTTTTCTGCCACTTGTGATGTGTGTATTCCTAAGAGTCTGCTCAGTTCTGCTCTACAAGGCTGCCTTTCAGGGTTCAGTTTGACCAGACACCACAATAGTAATAGCTAACGCTTGTACAAAGAGTGCCTTGTACCAAGAGGTGTTCTGGGTGCTTCACAAATAATAATCCATTTATTCTTCACAACAACCTGATGAGATCAATATTATTATTATCCCCATGCTACAGATGAGGACACCGAGGCTATGAGAAGTAAGGTAAATTTGTCCAACAAATTGGGGCTCTGTGCTAAGGACATGCAGACATATTGTCGCATGGTCTTTTCATCAGGTGGGTATTACTATTGCATTTTTGTAAGCACATATCTAAATCACATACCTAGTACAGGTAGGAGCTGGACCAATTTATTTCTTCATTTGACAGATATTTAGTGAGCATCTAATATGTTCTGTAGGCATTGGTGGTTCAGTGGTAAAATTCTCGCCTTCTGTGTAAGAGACCCAAGTTTGATTCCCAGCCATTACAGTGGAGGCTTGCCTGTTCCTGTGTTGCTGAATAGGTTTCAGCAGAACTTCCAGACTAAGATGTACTAGGAAGAAATGTCTGACAATCTACCTCTGAAAATCAGCCTATAGCAATCTACTTCTGAAAATCAGCCTATAAACCCTATGGATCACAATAGCGCGATCCGCAACTGATTATGGGGATGGCGCAGGCAGCATTTCCTTCTGTTTTGCATGGGATCGCCATGAGTCTGAGTAGACTCATTGGCAGCTAACAACAACAACAACATATTCTGTGTTCAGCGCTATGGATACAGTAGTGAGAAAACATGGTCTCTATGTCATGAGGCTCTCCATGGGAGAGGTAGACATTAATCAAATGATAGCACAAATAAAGACATTGTTACAAGGTTGGATAAGAAGATAGGGCACTCGGAGCCAGGGCAGGGGGTTGGATTGAAGTGAGGGTGGGTGGGGATGTGTGGAGCTTTTCTTTCAAAGGAAGAGGAGTTTGATTTAAGATGGGAATGAAAAGTGGGCCCACCCAGGGGAAACCCAGGTGGTAATGGGGAGGGGGCTTGAGGAGCAGGCAGGGAACAATATTTAGCGTATGCACGGGCCTTGAGGTGGAGGACGCAAGGTGAGTTTGTGGCACCGAACAAGGCCAGTGTGAGTAGAATGCAGACAGCAAAGGACAAAGGGGGAAGGATACCTTGAAATGAGGCAGAAGAAACAAGACATTTTGGTTCATCTGACCCTAAAGCAATGTCTTAACCTGGTGGCACAAATAGTTTGCACTGGACTACTAACCTAAAGATTAGAGGTCAAACCCACCCAGCAGTGCTGCAGAAGAAAGGCCTGGCAATCTCCTTCTGTAAAGATTACAGCCAAGAAAACCCTATCGAGCAGTTCTACTCTGTAGCACATGGGGTTGCCATGAGTCAGAATCAATTCAAGGACAATGAGGTTGGTTTTGGTTTTGTTTTCACTGGCCACACTATTGGGACCCTGGTGGCACAGTGGTTAAGAGCTCAGGCTGCTAACCAAAAGATCAGCAGTTTGAATCCACCAGCCGCTCCTTGGAAACCCTAGAGGACAGAATTGACTTGACGGCAACGGGTTTAGCCACACTGTTACTGTAGGCTCTTAACAGCAACTTCTGCTTTTCACGGTCTTTGAAACTATTGGCAAAAAGCTTGTTTTCCAAATTTCTGAAACCTGGCTTTTGTTGCAGACATGCATAATTTCAAATATCCCTGTGCTTTGCTATTGCTAACATATTAAATCAGGGCTGTATTTGCAAAGGAAATAATGCAGGTGAAAATCCTTGTAAACAGTGAAGTGCTTTACACACATCTGTGTCATTATCCTTAACAATGGGGCTCGTTTTAGATGATGCATGAGCCTCTTCCCAGAGTTTATATATGTAAAGTGTTCAAAATGCTGCCTGGCTCCTGGTAAACAGTGTTAACTATTGTTTTTACTGTTATGCCTCCCTTTTTTCTTTCCCCAGGCCTGGTCTGAGGAGGACTAGTGCATCATGAAATGGTTTTATGCATCCCTGCCTCTCTTCTCTTTCAGGCCAGAACAAAATCTGCTTCATCCCGGGCATGGTGGGACCCATATTAGAGATGACACTCATCCCCGAGACAGAGCTCCGGAAAGCCACCATACCAATCTTCTTTGACATGATGCTGTGTGAATACGAAAGGAGCGGGGATTTCAAAAAGGTAAAAAATGAGCCTGGAAACTCAGGCCAGCATCTCTAATCCCCAGCCCATTTCCCCATAATGATATCCTTGTTCCATCTGCCTGAGCGTCATTCAGAGACTTGGCCATTGGAGAGAGACATTTATTCATGTGCCTGGAATGAGCTGGCAGATTGGATTTGGTCAGTATTCTATCATGCGTTTCTGCCCGAGGCCAAGATTAAAAGGAACTTTCTTGCTGTGTATCTGTTTGACCCCTTTCTCAATAGGATAAGGATCCTGCTTCCCTACCTAATAGTTTTCTAAAGGTATTAAAAGGGTCTCTGCCTTCCACTCGCCCCCGTCTTGCACCCAGCTATGTCTAGCACTTCATCTTCTGGGGTAACTTTGAAGATCTAGAAAAAGCTGACCTGCACCAGGTGTCATACTTGGCCGTGCATCAAAGTTGACAGCAAATGGGATTAGAGGTGTGGCACTCAGGAGGGACCTGTGTCTCTGACCTGAGAATGGGAGGCTTTGCCCAGCGTGGAGGGAGTGAGCACAGACTGTAAAACTCAAAGGCCATTAGCCAAATGTTTTCATTGAAAATCCAGTGAAACTCGAAGGGTGAGACCCTTTTCTGAGCCCAGTCACACTAGAAGCTTCTGGCAGTGCAAGAAGCACCCATTTTCATATAGTTTCCTGGTAAAGTTAAGTTTAGGGCAGGGCTTCAAACCAGTTCTTCCCAATTCAGTCATGGCTGAGGAAGCGATACTGGAAGAGACTTGAATTTAAAAAATTTGGTGACCCAGAACAATAACTGGAACAGGAAAAATTACGGGCCAAAGCCCTGCTAGGAACTTAATCTCCTTCTTAAAATAAGGGCAGCATACACGTTGCAATAGCGACCAAATCTCCTGCCCTTCAGATGTTGCACAGAGTTGGAAATGGTGGTGTCCCATGCAAAGATGGTGACCGACTGTGCTGCTTTGAACGTGCATCACTCTCAGTCCTGGCAAGAACCCAGTCTCACACATCAGGCTCCTGAAAGAGCTCACTGCGCCTCTTCCAAGTCTCCCATTCCAGGGCTTTGACCCATAAATTTTCCCATTTCAGTTATGGATGCAGATCACCCAAATTTTAAACATACAGGTCTGTTCCAGTTTTGCTGTGTCGGCCATGGCTGAACCAGTATGAACCAGTTCAAAGCCCTGGTTCAGGGAGGCTGGTCTCCAAGCCCTGTTGATACTGCCATGGTAGTTTCCCTTAGCTCTCTCTCTACAGTCCTCTCTGCCCTGCCTCTTCACCTGGTTTCACTTCTAACTGGACTTAACTACCAGCAGCAGCATTCTGCCTCTCATTCCATAACATATCTTGCCACCAAGTAATTTTCCTTAAAGCAGTAGGAATCTTACTGCTCACTTGCTCATTAATTCCTCTTTCAATGAAGTCCAATCCCTTTAGGCTGCAATCGAGGCTCTCCCCACTCCGGTCTTTTGTAGACCTTTTCAGCCGTTATCTCCCGCTTTTCCCCCCACCTCACCCATTCTCCAGCCATTCTCACAACTCGCCCGAATTGTTTTGTCTTGGTGGATGTTCTTCATGTGTGTCTTGTTCGTGCTACCTCTTGGTAACATGCACAGTTCTGCCTGCTAACACTTTCTAAACTCCTACTGATCCTGCAAAGCCCATTCCAAATGTCGTGTCCTTTAACAGATCTATTCCCATTCCATTTATATCTCTCTAATGTAGGATTATTATGTACTGCCTTGTCTTATGTTCATTTCTGTGCATTTTTCTGCATCTTCACATCTTCATCTAATGAAAAGAATGATGACGATCGTCGTAACAACGACTGACGTTAATTGGGTGTTTACTAATATGTCCTTTGTTGTTGTTGTTAGCCCTGACTCATGGTGACCTCATACACAACAGAACAAAATGCTGTGCCATCCCTGTGATTAGTTGCAGATTGAACCGTTGTGATCCATAGGGTTTTCACTGGCTGATTTTCAGAAGTAGATTGCCAGGCTTTTCTCCCCAGTTCATCTTAGTCTTGAAGCTCTGCAGAAGCCTGTTCAGCATCATAAGAATACGCAACCCACCCCTGAAAAACAAGTGGTAGCTGCACATGAGATGTACTGGCCAGGAGTTGAATCCGGGTCTCCCACATGGAAGGCAAGAGTTCTACCACTGAACCACCCGTGTCTCATAATATGGCCAACACTGTGATACGTACTTTCTATACATTATTTCATGTAATCTCATTACAACCCTGAGGTAGGTAGCATTATCACCCCCATTTTAAAGATGAAAAGACTGAGTCTTATAGAGGTTAAAATCACTTGCCCAAAGGCACACATCAAGAAAGGGGTAGAACAGAGGATGGAACACACAGGTCACTATGATTCCAAAGCTCATGCTTGTGACCACTCGCCCTCTACCATCTCTACCATCACAGTAGATGTTGACTGAATAAAAGGCTAAATGGGATCCTCTAGAACAAGGCTTTCTCAAAATATTTTCCATGGAACACTGATCCAGCAAGATGCTCTAGGGAAGAGGATTTTGAGGTTAAATACCATTAGGAGTCACTGAGTATTGTAACCTCTTATGGCAATCCTCAGTGCATGTTGCCATAGTCAAAGGGTACAACATTCTGTGGTAAACCAAAATAAACAAAACAAACCAGTTGCCATTGAGTCAAATCAACCCAAGGCAACCCCGTATGTCACAGTAGAAGTGTAGAACTGTGCTCCACAGGGTTCTCAATGGCTGACTTTTTGGAAGCAAGTCTCCGGGCCTTTCTTCTGAGGTGACCCTGCATGGACTTGAACTGCTGGACAGACACATGACCTTTTGCACCACCCAGGGACTCCCCACGGTATAATTTCTCAAATTTATTTGTGCACCTAGTGGATCCGCCATTCTACCAGTCACACTTTGGAAAAAGTTGTTCTAAGCAGAATAGAATAGATGACTAGTTTGCTGTGATCATGCCACTATGAGAGAGTCTTCTCTCACCTCTTGGGGATTGCGGAGCTCTCAAGTCTGAAAGGACAGCGACCAGGTGCTGCCCCCTGCAGGGAGCCTGAAAAGAAATCAGGCTGAGGAGTTCAGGTGGAGAAAGGGAACTTATTCAACATGGTGGGCCAGGGGGTGTAGAAGATGAAACCCTGCATTAAGTGTCTGAAGGCAGTTTGGAATCTGTTGCCTTTTTAAGTGGGGAGCAAAGGCAGTGAAACTTGGGAATATGTGAAAGGGCACACGGCATGCAATGAAATATATCATACTTAACCCAGATCGGCGCTCAGTCCTAACAGTGTGAGCACTAGCAGGGCTTATAAGATTTTTGGGAGAACATATGTGCAAAAGAAACATTCCAAGGACTCACTAGTATTCGATGTCCTCAAGAGAAACAAGACCCAGTCATTGTCTGGAGTATGAGTATGATCTGACAGCTGTTGTGCTTGGTGGCCTCTTTAGAAACTTGACTTTAAGTGTGAGTTTCCTTCCATACAAAACAAAACAAAACAAAACAAAAACGTTTTCCGTCGAGTCTACTCTGATTCATGGTGACCCCATGTGTGTCAGAGTAGAACTGTGCTCCACAGGGTTTTTAATGTCTGATGTTTTGGAAGTAGGTCACTAGGCCTTTCTTCCAAGACCCTCTAAATCGATTCCCGAGGACGTGCACCCACCTGTTTTCCATGTGTAAGGTCATTTGGGGGCCCCTCACTCCAGGCATGCATTCATTGTGAGCGTGTTCCACAACTGCTACTCTTTGCTGCTCCCTTATCAAAAGGGACAAGACAATCAGGCTGACTAATGGGGCATTTTCCCACGTGAAAACCAGCTGGTGAATTTGGTGGGAGCTCAGCATGGCTGTTGAGTTCAGAATAAGCATCTGTGGTAGGGGAGGAGGCAAGGCCTCACTGAGCCCAAGCAGAGCTGATGGCCAGACGAGCTGCTGGGAGCTGGAATCCGGGAGGCCTCATGTGGAAACTGGACAAGTGTGCATGGTAAGAGAAGAAACAGGTACCCAGAGAAAGGCAGGCTTTACTTTCTAAAATTCAGGTTCCTTAAAGGAAATAGCATAGCCAGGAGGAAAATTTAGCAGGGCCTTTGCTCCCAGTTTGCACCAGGCCCTTTGACCTTGTACCCAATGTCTTGCGGTTCTCTTGCTTCCATGTAGTCACATAGACTTTTCCTTTGATCTCTTCTTCTGAAGAGCTCCTAGTCACCCTTCAATGGAGGCCTCCTTTTTTCTGGAAAGCCTTTCCTGACCCCTGGGTCATTGGTTCATCAGGTTTGCTCATGCTGGATGTACATGGGCTGGAACTAGGAAAGGAAGGTGTTAGACCCTGAGGGCTTGGCGGGGGGTGGGGGTGGGGGGGTGTCCCAAGAACTCTCTTTCCTGTTCGGGGTTTCTTTTGCAACCTAATTGCCAGACTGCCCTGTCCTATCCTCCAGTCCAAACTGCAGAGAGACTTAATGGCTTTGACTGAAAACCTTTGCACCTAGTGAGTACAACCCTTCAGCGCAGACCATCCAGGGGTCTCTTCCTTTGCCTAGAACTGGATGGCCTGTCACTGCTACACTCCATGATCTTCTTGGTGAGGCTGTAGGTGGGGAAGCTTCAGCAAGGGAGACGTTGACCACAGTGTGCCTGGCGTGGCCAGGGTGTGCCCCAGACAGTGTTAAATTCATCTCTCCCAGCCTGTGTGGAGCTCCATCATAGCACTCGTCACATGGAGCACAGAGATCTGCATACAGGCTTCTTTCTCCCACTAGATTGTGAGTTCCTGAGGGCCAAAGTCAACTCTCTCATCTTTGACCTCCAGCACCTGCCAAGTGTGTAACACGTATGCAATGGGCACCATGTCAATGTTCCTGGGATGATGGAGCCCTTTAGAACCCCTCCCTCTCCCCATATTTAAGGCGATGAGCCTTGGCACAAGGAAGGATTCTCTAGAAAATGTTCAGGATAAGGAGAGTTGCTGCCCACTGCTTGAGTAACCCCTGTCTTGCTACCAATTCTTTGTGGAGGGAGGGGCTGTGGGCTTTCTTGATGAAGTTGGTGGGAAGGAGTGGGGGTACCTGAGGGGTAGAAACTAAGGGGAGTAGTTACATGTGGGGCAAATTATAGAACAGAAATGGAACAGAGTCTGAGCCCTTGGCAGACAGGAGATCCCAGAGAAAACCCCTCCCTCAGAGAAGGGAGAAGTAATAGCATTTGACAGCAGCACCTAGAACACAGTAGGAACTCAGTGATTGCTTGTTGAATAGTTAAAGGTGTAGTTCTCAGGTTTGGCACATTTCACTGATGCAACTGAGTTTTGGCATGGAGTAAGCTGGCTATTTAAATGGTTTAGAACATAGTGTTGTGGGCAAAGGTAAGATCAATAAATACGTACTGAGCACCTACAATGTGCTGAACTCTGTGCTTTGGAGTCAGATAGACTTGCTGCTTGTAAGCTGAATGACTTGGAACAAGTTATTTAACCTCTTTCAGCCTCAGTTTCTTCATCTGTAAAATGGGCATCGTAAGACCATTACTGATTCCTAAACTCAAGCTCTTTGGGGGATGAATTGGAGCAGGCAGATCAGATAACTCAGAGGAAGTCAGAAGGCTGCACTGATTCCCACAGGCCTTACTTCTCACATGACACTATCTTCTCCAGCTTCCTCCCAGTTCTATTTATTCCAGGACAGCTAGCAGTCCACTAACAAAGGAGATCAAAGGCCAGCTTAGTAGTGGCCATTTGATCTTTATCGTCTGTCTGACATCTAGGCCTGTTGCACCATATGCGCTCTTCCTGTGTCGAAGTCCAAATGGTACCTTTGAAGAAGTGCCCTTATTCCCAAATTTACACTTCAGCAGGCAGGGGCCGGGCTTCTATCAGGGGACCAGATAATGTTCTAGGGAAACGAGATGATGAAAAGAGCCCACGTGTTCCAAAGATGAGGCAGCGGACACAATGCGGGGAAGGCACACTGCTAATGTGAGGTCCATCTGAGGCCATTCTGCCAAAAGAGGGAGGCCCATTCCTGAATGTAATGACTCCTAGAGTTCACCCTCTTTCTGTTGTTCACCCCCCTTCTGTTAATTAGGCCTATTTAAGGTTCATGTTGGGCCCCTGTAACACCAGACTTCTGCAAATGTAACTTGTGGATAAAAAACCGGTTGCCGTTGTGTCCATTCCCATCATGGTGACATTCCCACCATGGTGCTGTAGAGTAGAACTGCTCCATAGAGTTTTCTTAGCTGTAATCTTTACAAAAGCAGATCACTAGGCCTTTCTGCTGTGGTACTGCTGGGTGGATTCAGTCCAACAACGTTTAGGTTAATGGTCAAGGGCAAACCATTTGCGCCACCCAGGGACCTGACCATGGATGTTGGTGTTGTGTGTCACTGAGTCGATTCCAACTCATAGCGACCTCATATGACAGACTAGAACTGCCCCTTAGGGATTTGTAGGCTGCTATCTTCACAGAAGGAGCGCTGGTGGTGCAGTAGTTAAAGCACTTGGCTGCTAACCAAAAAGCAGGTGGTTCGAATACATCAGCTGCTCTGAGGGAGGAAGATATGGCAGTCTACTTCCATAAAGATTTACAGCCTTGGAAACCCTATGGGGCAGTTCTGCTCTGTCTTATGGGTCGCTATGAGTCAGATAGCAATGGGATAATCTTCACGGGAGCAGATTGCCTGGTCTTTTCTCTCATGGAAAGTTCTAACTGCCAACATTTCAGTTAGCAGCTGAGTGCTTAACGATTGCACCACTAGGGCTCATTAACCTGTGGATAAACCGAAACAAAAGAAAACCCATTGCTGTCAAGTTGATTCCAACTCATAGCAACCCTACAGGACAGGGTAGAACTGCCCCATAGGGTTTCCAAGGAGCAGCTGATGGATTCGAAGTGCCGACATTTTGGTTAGCAGTCGAGCTCTTAACCACCGTGCCACCATACTCCTCAACAAATATCCTCCTCCCAGGGGTGGGATAAGAAGTCAGGGAGTCCATGATGTGGTACAGTGCCTAAGCTGTGCCTAGTGACACGTAGGGGTAAGGCTGTCACAGTGACATGGAAGAGTGTATGGTTGCGAGGGGCTCCTTGTGTTGGATGCTCAGACCTACCCTAGCTTAAGTTCATACATCCTTTGAAAATCAAAACAAAGGTCCTACTTTGCCTCAGTTTCCTCATTTTTAAAAAGAAGATGATGATACCTATCTCAATAGGCTGTTATAAAGGTTCAATGAGATTATGGTGCTAATGATGATGGCAAGGACAACACAATAGCAACGTCCTAATGGTATTTCTAACAATTATTGAGCACTTACTGTGTGCCAAGTGTCATGCTATGCCTTTTACGTATATATTCCCATTTACTTTTCAAAGCACAGCTATGGAATAGGTACTGCTTTTCGTTTCCCTTTAATAGATGAGAAGACTGAGCCTCAGAAAGGTTCAGTAATACTCATGCACCAATCTTCACTGCAGCACTATTCACAATAGCCGAAAGGCAGAAACAACCCCCGCGGCTGTCAACAGGTAAATGCATAAACAAAATGTGATATGTGCATAAAATGAGCATTACCTTGGTGGCACAGTGGTTAAGAGCTCAGCTGCTAACCAGAAGGTTGGCAGTTTGAATCCACCAGCTGCTCCTTTGGAAACCCTATGGGGCAGTTCTACTCTGTCCTAGAGGGTCACTCACTGTGAGTCGGAATCGATTCGATGACAACAGGTTTGGTTTGGTTTTTTACAAGAGAAGTGAAGTCCTGATACATGCTATAGCATTGGAAATATTATGCTGAGTGAAATAAGTCAAACACAAAAAGGCAACTATTGTATGCTCCCACTTGCATGAAATATCGAGACTAGGCAAGTGCACAGAGACCAAGTTCTTCGTGGTTACTTGGGGCGTGTGGGAGGGAAAGGGGGATAGAATTGTTAGGGGGCACTGAGTTCCTGCTAAGGGTGATGGGAAAAAATTGGAAATGGCTAGTGGTGATGATTGCAGAGCATGATCGATGTAATTAAGGTCGCTGAATTGTACACATGAAAATGACTGAAGTGGCAAAACGTTGTTATTCATATTTCACCACAATAAAATAAAATAAAGAGAGAAAGATTTGGTAACATGCCCATGGTCACACTGCTGGGAAAAAGTCAAGGCAAGCAAGACTCAAACCAAAGCCGTATGATGCCAAAACCTTCCTTATAGCCACTTCTGAGCACAGTGCCTGGCACGGGAAGGGGAGCCCAGTTCTCACCCTCGACCTGTCTGACTGCGACCTTAACTCTCCAACCCGCCCGAGGGCTCAGGCACTGCAGCAGCATCTCTGCACATTTCCTTACCCTGTAATTGCCCTCCTGGAGGGCTCTTTTGTGACCCTGAGACAAGTGCTTATTTACCCCATCCATTTCTTCTCTGCTCCAAAGAAAAGTTCATCTCCCGAGGAGGAACCGTGCCAGCGTTTCCCCGTGAACCACTCAAGAAAGAATAAAATGCTGGTTTTCTCCCCAGAGCTGCTTTCCAGCAACATTCAGCAGCAGTAACAGTACCATTAGCAGTAATAGTAAGAAGACAAGCTAACATAGCGCATACCTGAGCATATGCACTCTGTTAGTACTTTATGTATAAAATCCCCTATCAGAACTACCTTATGATATAGATACTACAATTATGCCCATTATGTTGGTAAGAGCTCAATCCGGCCCACCACCTGTTCTTGTAAATAAAGTTTTATCGGAACACAGCCACACCCATTCATTTACTTAATGTCTATGGCTGCTTTCGTGCTACAACAGCAGAACTGTATGACTCACAAAACCTAAAATATCTACTATCTGACCCTTTACAGAAAAAGTTTGCCGACCCCGATATAAATCATGAAACCTAGGATTAAAAAGACCTAGTAGCTTTCCTGAGATAGTGAAGGGCATAGAGGAGGGATTTAAAACCAGGCAGCCTAACATCAGACCATACTCTTGTAGTTCCTCAGCTGTATTTCTTCCTGCCCCAGGCTTGACACAGTACACATCTCTAAGCATAATGACCCCACCCTTCTACCACCAAGGACTTTAGATAACACTTAACATATACAAACTACAAAACATCATATAACAAAATATGCATAATATATAAGGGACATGACCCATTTGCAACCAGCAGCCCAGACCCTCACCACACTGGCTGTGCTCTAGTTTTCCATTCTTATTTTATTTCTTGAATCCTCTGCTCCAGGTGAACTGCTCTCCTGATCTTTCTCCACGTTCCCACCTCCACACCTTTGCTCACTCCATTCCCCTCACCTGAATTCCGTTCCTCACCATATTTATCAGAACCCTATCCGTCTTCCCAGGCCTGGTTTACCTCCTTCAGTAGATCTTCCCCAACTGTGGCAACCTACAGGAAATTCTTTCTCACCTGAGCTGTATCAGCACAAACTTCCACTCCCTTCCTTTAGCCCTTAGCACACACAGTGGGTAACAACGACACCATCGAAAATATGGGAACCAGGGGGAAGAGTGAATCTCGTTTCTGCCTTTTCATCACCTAAAGATTCCAACTGAGGCATTGGTGGTTCAGTAGTAGAATTCTCACCTTCCACGTGAGAGACCCGGGTTTGATTCCTGGCTGATGCACCTCATGTACAGCTACCTCCTATCTGTCAGTGGAGGCTTGTGTATTGCTATGATGCTGAACAGGTTTCAGAGGAGCTTCCGGACTAAGACAGACTAGGAGGCAAGGCCCAGTGCCTACTTCTGAAAATCAGCCAATGAAAACCCTGTGGATCACAATGGTCTGATCTGCAGCCAATCATAGGGATGGCGCAGGACAGGGCAGTGTTTCGATCCATTATGCATGAGGTCGTCATGAGTCAGGGGCCCTAACAACAGCTAACAACAAAACAAAGATTCTGACTAAACAGGGCTCGATCCTTTATGCACCGGAAAGAATCTGTTAAAAGGACCCTGCCAGTCACCTGAGACTTTAGATGGATCACTTAAACTGTGAACACCTTCTTCATTTGTAATTGTAACTGACATTTACAAAGGGTTGTGCCAAGCTGGGGGCTGGCTGCCTTTCATGCATTATCACATGGAAAGGCAATCCTCATGGACTGTTGTGAGGATTGAGTGTAAAGAGCCTGGGTTTGGAGCCAGGAGTCCCTGACTGAGGGCTGCCTTGACCTTGATAGCCTTTGCCAAAGCCCTGTTCCCTTCTCCACGTACCAGTATCTTTTTGAGTGGTAAGATGAGAAAGGGGGTTGACTGAATGATTTGGATGGACTCTTCAGGGTATGATATTAAGACAAACTGTTTCACATTACAGCCATGTAAGGAGACATAATATGGCCCTTCTAGAAAACATGTTGAGTAAGCTGTGAACTCCACTGGATAAAATGTTTTGTAACATTGAAAGTAGGGAGACAGAACATTCTCTGGCTTCAGTGCAACAAGATCTGGTGGGACGGTAGGTTCGTACTTGCTTTCTGGTCACTTACCTCATCTGGTCTCTGACCATTACGGTTGTCACCAATCTTGATTGTCTGCAGTCTGGCATTTGCAGTTGTCTTATGTATATTTTTCAGGGTTTTTTGGTTGCAGGTAGCAAAAATCCAAATCAAACTGGATTATATATATATATACATATATATATATTGCACACACACGCACATATGTATATATATGTATATATGTATGTATATTTGAAAAGGTAGTTATCAGCTCATGTTCCACATAAATGAGACAGCTTCAGGTATGGCTGGATCCAGGGATTTGAAATTGGCATCAGGTCTTAGTCTCTCTCCATCCCCTCCCCTTCCTTCCCTCTGTATTGGTGTCATTCTCAAGCAGGTTCTCTCATTGTGGTCATTCCTGGAGGCCTCAGGCTTACCAACTTCCATCTCTAAGTTGAGCAGAAGAATTCTTTTTTGGTAAGAGTTCCAGCAAAAGCCTTACTGGCTTGGCCGAGGCCTTTACTAATCCTGCGGCCTGGGAGATGAAACATACTTATTAAGAGCCAGGCCTGTGTTGTGTATCCATACCTGGAGCTAGAGAGGTGTGATCAGCTCTTCTGAACCCCACGGATTGAGATTAGGGAAGATGTGTTTACCAGAGTAAAAAGAAAGCAATTCTGGACAGGCAGAAATAACAGCTGTCCAGGATAGCATGCCATTCCCTGAAGATGGAGTGCTCTTTTGCATAACTTCATGCCCTTGCACATGCTGAGTCCTCCACTTGGAATGCCCTTTTCTTTTCTCATCATCCTGCAAAAATTTCTGCTTGATCATTGAGAGCAAGCTCCAATGACATGGGCCCTGAGAAGTCTGCTTAACACCTCTCTCTCCTTCCTCCGTCTTTATCTCTGTATTGCATATGCCCCCTTCTCTTTCCTCCAGCATGTATTACCTGTTTGGCCTCCTCCCATTTTCTGGTTGCTTCTAAAAAGCACATAGGTATCAGGTTCCTCTTTGCATTCCCAGTTCCCAACACTAAACCTGGGATTTAATAGATACTCCCTAGAATTTGGTTAAAATAATGAGTTGAATAATTTCATCATTAGACCTTCTAATATCACTGTTGTTGACTTCCGTCTTCTTCTTCAGTTTGAAAATGAGATCATCCTCAAGCTGGACCATGAGGTGGAAGGGGGCCGAGGAGACGAGCAGTACATGCAGCTGCTGGAGTCGATGTAAGTCCAGTGCCCAGTCTGGAGGGGCCTGAAGCTGGTGTGGCTCTCTCCTCCTGTAGAGATCAATCTGAGGTTCATAGGTATTGGGGAAACTCCATTTTTGGATGTAACCTCACGTCTCCCTTGAGTAGCTATTTCTTTGATATATATGGAATGAGCCAGAAGAAAAGAAAATTTGCTATGTTTAAAAGAGGGAAATATTCCTCCAAAATGTCCACTTTCATTATCTCTTAGATGTGGAATAATTGTTGCTACTTTTTTCTTTTTTAACCTTTGACAGATAATGATCATGACCAACACTCACTGAGTACGCGCCGTGCACCAGATACTGTACTAAGTGTTTTATATGTATTGTCTTATTTTGCCCACTTACATACTTTGATCTATGTTCCACAAAGGTGGCCCCTGAGGTTCAGGGAAGTTAACTGCATTGTCTAAGGAAACACAGCTAGTATGACTCCAGAACCCAGGCTCTTTTCATAGTTCCTTGCCACCTCCTAGACACCAGGTAGGAAAAAAAGAGAGAAAAACACAAAGGGAGCTTTACGTGTGGAGAGAGGAAACCCCACTGTTGGTCTGGCCTGGGGGATGCAGTGGACAGCGCCTGAGAGCATAGGACCTGGAGTCAGGACCCTGGATTTTAATCCTGGCTTCACCACTTACCAGCTGTGTGGCTTGGGACCAATCATGCAACATCTATGTCCTCAGTATACCCTTCCGTATAATGGAAATATTAAATCACCTGTGGTTATTCTAAAGACTGAGTAATTATAAAGCATCTGGCACAACAACAGGTAAATAATACACTTTGATCCATCAGACTGACCCCAGTTTCCATCTCTGACAGCATGGTAATCGCCCCTTTTCTCCCCATAAGCCCTTCTCCCGAGGTTTGGGAACGTGGCTCAGACATTCCAGATTTCCCCCTAACTGTGTATCCCCCAACTCTGACTTTGGATTCTTTCCCCAACTCTTTTTTGAATATTTTAACTTTAATAACAAATGAAAGACTTTGCTCTAAATGAATTAAGAACCCAAACGTGAAAACTAAAACCATAAAATTCTTAGAAGAAAAAGCGGGAGCAGTGGTGTCGGGCTTAGCTTTTAACAATGGATTTTCTAATATAATAACAAAAGTGCAAGCGCAAAAGACAAATAAGTGGGACCTCATAAAAATAAAAAAAAAAAAAAATTGTTCATCAAAAGACTTTACCAAAAAGAGTGAAAAGACAAGCTACTGACTGGGAGAATATCTTCAGAAACTGTACGTCTGATAAGAATCTAATTACCAAAATATATATAAAACTTTGACAACAACAAAGAGACAATAACTCAATCATAAAATGAGCAAAGGATTTAAATAGATGTTTCACCAAAAGGACATTCAAATGGCCACCAACAAGATGTTCAACGTCATTAGCCTTCAGAGAGATGCAAATGAAAACCACAGTGACATACCATTTCACTCTCAATAGGATGACTAAGATTAAACAAGACAAAACAAAATGAAAAAACAGAAAGCAACAAATGCAGACAAGAATGTAGGGAAATTGGAACCCTTATCCACTGCTGGTGGGAATGCAAAATGGTACAACCATTGTGGGAAACTGTTATGGTTCCTCAAAATACTAAAAATAGAACTACCATTGTTGTTGTTAGGTGCCTCAGGTAGGTTCCAACTTATTGGGACCCTATATACAATAGAAGAAAATACTACCCAGTGCTGCACCATGCTCACAATCACTGCTATGTTTGAGTCCAGTGTTGTAGCCACTGGGTCAGTCCATCTCGCTGAGGCTCTTCCTCTTTTTTGCTGACCTTCTACCTTACCAAGCATGATGTCCTTCTCCAGGGACTGGTCCCTCCTGATAACACGTCCAAAGTACATGAGACAAAGTCTCACCATCCTTGCTTCCAAAGAATACTCTGACTGTACTTCTTCCAAGACAGACTTGTTCGTTCTTCTGTCAGTCTATGGTATATTCAGTATTCTTTGCCAGCACTGTAATTCAGAGGTATCAATTCTTCTTCAGTCTTCCTTATTCATTGTCCAGCTTTCGAATGCATATGAAGTGATTGAAAATACCATGGCTTGGATCAGGTACACCTTAACCTTAGTTGTTAAAGCAACATCTTTGCTTTTTAACAGTTTAAAGAGGTGTTTTCCAGGAGATTTGCCCAATGCAATGCGTCATTTCATTTCTTATCTACTGCTTTCATGGGTATTGATTGTGGATCCAAGTAAAATGAAATCCTTGGCAACTTCAGTCTTTTCTCTGTTTATCATGATGTTGCTTATTGGTCCACTTGTGAGGATTTTTGTTTTCTTTACGTTGAGGCATAATCCATACTGAAGGCTGTAGTCTTTGATCTTCACCAGTAAGTGCTTCAAGTCCTCTTCACTTTCAGCAAGCAAGGTTGTATCACCTGCATATCACAGGTTGTTAATGAGTCTTCCTCCAATCCTGATGCCCCGTTCTTCTTCATACAGTCCAGCTTCTCAGATTATTTGCTAAGCATACAAATTGATAAGTACGGTGAAAGGATACAACCCTGATGCACACCTTTCCTGATTTTAAACCACACAGTATCACCTTGTCCTGTTTGAACAACTGCCTCGATCTGTGTACAGGTTCCTCATGAGCACAATTTAGTGTTCTGGAATTCCTGTTCTTCACAATGTTATCCGTAATTTGTTATGACCCACACGGTCGAGTGCCTTTGCATAGTCGATAACACACAGGTAAACATCTTTCCAGTATTCTCTGCTTTCAACCAAGATCTATCGGACATCAGCAGTGATATCCCTGGTTCTACATCCTCTTGTAAATCTGACTTGAATTTCTGGAAGTTCCCTATTGATGTACTGCTGCAACCATTTTGAATGATCTTCAGCAAAATTTTACTTGGGTGTGATATTAATGACATTGTTCGATGATTTCCCCATTCTGTTGGATCACCTTCCTTTGGAGTGGCCACAAATATGGATCTCTTCCAGTCAGTTAGCAAAGTAGCTGTCTTCCAAATTTCTTGGCATAGACAAGTGAGCGCCTCCAGCATTGCATCTGTTTGTTGAAACATCTCTATTGGTATTCTGTCAATTCCTGGAGCCTTGTTTTTTCCAGCGTCTTCAGTGCAGCTTGGACTTCTTCCTTCAATACCAATAGGAGAAATGAAGCCTTGATACATGCTACAGTATGGATGGAGCTTGAAGACATTATGCTGAGTAAAATAAGTCAATCATAAAAGGACAAATATTGTATGACCTCACTTATATAAAAAGACAAGAACAGGCAAATGTATCAAGACTAAAGTATATTATTGGCACCAGGGGCGGGAGAAAGGGGGAAAAGGGTGGATTATCACTCATGGAATACTGAGTTTCAGTTTGCAGTGATGGCAAAATTGCATTGATTAAGGGTAGGGTTGCACAGCCAATTAATGTAATTGCTGTCAATAAGTTGCCCACCTGTAAAAAGTTGAATTGGCAAAAGCTGTGTGGTAGATATAGTTACAACGACAGAAAAAAATGAGCTGCTGCTGAGGCTTCTGTACAACCAAACATTTCATGCTACTTGGTTCCTTGATTTGGAGGTTTAGGATCATGGTTTCATGGGACATCCCAGTTATTTGGCCTAATACATGTTTAGTGCTTCTGTTCTACCTCCTAACCCACTGCTGTCAAGTCAATTCCAACTCATAGCAACCCTATAGGGTTTCCGAGGCTGTAAATCTGTACAGAAGCAGACTGCCACATCTTTTTACCGCGGAGCCCCTCATTGGTTACATAGTGCCTGGGGTCTTAAAAGCTTACAAGAGGATATCCAAAGCACAACTGTTGGTCTCTATTCACCTGAAGAAGCAGAGGAAGAAGGAGAGTCAGGAATAGGAAGAGGAGATGGAATGTGTGGCTAATTGCCTCCACGAACAACTGCCTCCTTTGCCATGAGACCAGAAGAATTGGATGGTGCCTGGCTACCATTACTGAACATTTTGATCAAAGATTCTATGGAAGAGTCTTGATCAAAAGGGGGAAAATGAATTTCAAATTCACATGGACTCCAGACTTTCTGGAGCCATGGAAGCTGGATGAACCCCTGAAACTATTGCCCTGAGATAATCTTTAAACCTTAAACCAAAAATATCTTTTGAAGTCTTCTTAAAACCAAATGATAGTTTAACTTAACGACTAAAGAATGTCTGTCTTGAGCATTATGCTCTTTTAAAATCTATATGGGATCAAACTGACAACAACTCGAAAGATTAGATAGGAACCTTAGGGAGCAGTGAGTTTATGTTAACGGAGGAGGAACAACTCAGAAATGGATGGCGAAAATGCACAGCTGAAGAATGTAATCAATGTCACTGAATTGTACATATAGATACTGTTGAATTGGTGTATATTCTGCTGTGTATATTCTCAACAACAATAATTAGAAAAAAAAACAACTAACTAAAGGCCTTGCTCTAACCCTCACGTTAACCGTCCCCGCACTGCCTGGCCAGGCAGACCCCAGTGGGCAGAATGGAGCTCCAGGCAGCACCTTCTGAGCAGCCCCTGTCCCGGCTTCTCTGTGCACAGCCCTCAAGAAAGATGTAGAATGCAAAGACTGCTTGGCCACAGGAGAAACCAGCTGGCCACACCTCAGATGAATGTTGAGACTGGTTGTCCACAGGAAATGGCAACATTTTGCCTTAGTCAATATTTAGCTTAAAGGACTAAGAAGGAAAACTTAAATACTGACCAAAAGTGACACCGTAGACAGTGCTGGCAATTTCTGTCTTTGTAAGCAGATGGGGCTCTGTGGCAGTCTTCCGACTATCAGCAGGATCTTTAAATCCTTCCTGGGAGATTATTTATAAAAGGACTCCTTAGAGCTCAAGGAAATTAAAGACAGCTCATTATTTTTCTCCTGAGTTAGAGGTGTGAATGACTTTTAGAAAACTCATCAAACCAAACCTGGGGGGCCATGTCCCCATCAGAACGCCCAGGGGCTTCAGTCTCTGCTCCTTCCTTTGACCCTTCTGAGGCTCAGTTTCCTTATCTATGTATTAGGGATAAAAATACTATCTAGCTCTTAAAAGTCTTTGTTAGGATTAAACAGGAAAAGTCATGTTGAGTGCCTAGCACAGTTTCTGCCACCTAGTAGGTAGTCTGGAAAGGTTAGCTAGCATTATTTTCTGCAGGTAGATAGCCAAGTGGTAATTTGAATCTATGAGCCTACCTGTCTTTTCTCCTCCTGGCCCCTCATGCAGGGCCTCCTCTGGTATGCAGGGCCCTCTCTGGACAGGCGCTGTCCTGTGGACACACAGTTTGGAAAATAGATGGTGCCTCAGTGCATGGAACAGGGCTTCCCTTCCTGGTACAGCTGCAGCCCTGCATCAGGACACAAGGCTTAGGGCATGGAGTTTTGTGGGGCTGAATTTCAACCCCCAGTATACCCTTGTGCAGTGTATAAGCTGTCCAATCTCACATGATGACCCTGTCCTCCCTACCCTCAGAGGTCTCCTCCAAGTATACTCCCATTCTTCCACATCTGTCACCAAGTGTGAGTCCCAAATTGAATGGAGAAATGAGACACACCCTGCTCTCCTGTAATCCATTTGCCTGTGAATATTCAGAAGTGGTGAGGGGGCCAGAGGCTGACAGGGGCAAAGAAGGTGTGTTCTGAGGCCTGGAGCCCACCATACCAGCTCAGTACCTGGAGGAGGACTTATCACATAAGAGATGCTCCAAGCAGTTTTTAAATGAATGAGTGGAAGTCCACTTCTGTCAGCACTGGCAGAGGGTGATGCCTGGGCTCCTCCTTCTGGAGGCCGTCTGAAGGCATGCCCAGGCTGAAGGCAAACCAATTCCAGGGAGGCATAAGCTCCCTCCAGCCCACCCAAGACCAAGGCTCTGCCAGCCCTCGTCCCACTGAGTGAGGACCTACAACACTTCTTCATTGTCACTCACCAAACTCCACTGCAGACCTCAAGGGAGAGGACCAGCTGCATGACCTTGGCAGGACTGAGATCAGAACCCAGCTCCATGGGCCTCATGCTCATCTATAAATTGGGGGTTATAATTATGCCCACCTCAAGGAGTGTTTGAGTATTAAACAAGACAATTAATAAAATGGGGTGACATAGCATCTGGAGTGCAGGAAGTGCTCACTAAATGGTAGTATCATTGTGAATTATGGTTAGTTTTCATTTCTGTATCTGCTTCCTCTTCTGGACTGTAATCTCCTGGAAGTCAGGGTATTAATGATCTCTGAGTCCCCAATGCCTAGAACGATATATGTTGAGTGGATGGATGGATGATTGATGGTGGATGATGATTCCAAAATAATCTTCCTATCCAGCTCACCAGTCCTGGAATATATGAGCAGCTTTTCCTCCTCATGCCTCATGCCAAAAGAATGAGATAGATAGAGAGATAGAGAGATAGGTAGATAGATATAGAGAGATAGGCAGAGAGATAGAGAGAGAGAGAGCTGCCATCGCGTTGGCTCCGAATCATGACAACCTTAAGTACAACAGAACAAAATACTGCCTGGTCTTGCATCATCCTCATAGTCACCAGCTTGTTCAAGTCTATCATTGTGGCTATTGTGCCAGTCCATCTCACCAAAGGTTTCCCTAGCCCTCATTGGCCCTCTGCTTCACCAAACATGATGTCCTTCTCTAGTGATGGGTCCCTCCTGATGATATGTTCAAAGTGAGCGAGTCAGATAATGTTCTGTTGTGATCCATATGGTTTTCATTGGCTAATTTTTGGTGGTAGATTGTTAGGCCTTTCTTCCTAATCTGTCTTAGTCTGGAAGCTCTGCTGAAACCTGTCTACCATGGGTGACCCTGCCAGTATTTGAAGTACGGGTGGCATAGTTTTCAACATCATAACAACACGGAAGCCACCACAGTATGACAAACTGACAGATGGGTGAAATGCCAAAAGAATAGAGAATCTAAAAAAACTTGAGACTTTATTCTTCTAACCCCTTACCGCTCAGAGTGTGGTACCTGGACCAGCAGAATAGCAGTACCTGGGAGCTTGTTAGAAATGCAGAAGCTCAGGCTCCAACCCAGACCTGCTGAATCAGAATCTATTAACAAGACTCCCAGGTGATTCTCATGCACATTGAAGTTTGAGAAGCACTAGACTAAACCCTGGTGGTGTAGTGGTTGAGTGCTACAGCTGCTAACTAAAAGCTTGGCAGTTCAAATCCACCAGGAGCTCCTTGGAAACTCTATGGGGCAGTTCTACTCTGCCCTTTAGGGTCGCTATGAGTCAGAATCGACTTGATGGCAATGAGTATTTTTGTTGTTGTCGTCAGACTAAGCCAGTGGTTCTAACATTGCCTGCACATTGAAATCACCTGGAGAACTTAAACTATAAAATACTGCTTGCTTGAGTCCCACCCCCAAAGATCCTGAAGTCATTGATCTGGGTGGGTCTTGGGCTTTGTAAAATCTCCTGTGGTGATTCTAACCTGGATGCAGGGCTGGGAACCACTGATCTGGCTGCGCTCAAGCCTGAGATGTCTTCCGCCCTCAGGCCTCCCCCTGGGAGGCTGTGAGAAATCGCGCAGCGAACCCTGGAAAGAAGCTTTGTTGCACTGTCATTAGGGTAGGAAGCAGGCTGGAAGTGACCGTCCCAGAAGGAGACAGGCACAGCTGCTGCTGAGTGGAGACAGGTCTAAATCACAGGCCGATTTGCATCTCTCCATTGAGGCCCGAGGACAAGTGCTTCTCCCACCGCGAGGATGGATTTGTCTGATCACAGCCACAGTGTGAAGACGCCGCCTCCTTGCGGTCTGGCTTGGCTTCTGGAAGGAAATGACCCTCCGAAGTTCTTGCCTTTCTTGCCTGTACCCTCCCAGAAGCTCTTGGGACTTCGACTGCCGCGGGCAGAGTAGCCAGAAACAAAGCATGGAGCCTAGGTAATGCTTATCTAGCCAAGATGCCTGAGAACACACTGCAGTGTTTCCCTGTGGGGAAATAGCGCTCCCAAATCGGACAGTGATTGTCTTGACTCCCGAGGTCACCACTTACTATCTGACTGATACTGGGAAGGTCAATGAACCTCTCTGAGCCTTAATTTCCTCATCTGTAAAATGGGAGGAGGGGACGTAATTTTTACTCATAGAATTACTGTGATGATTTCTTAATAAAAGGTGTTTAGTATTGTATCTGGCACAGAATAAGTGATTAATAAGAAGTAGTCGTTTATCAAAATTTTAATCCATCAGTCTCTTCCTACCTAGCCTGTGGACCACCTGAGGGTAGACATGCTTTTTTTTATATTTGTATCTTTATCCCCACCCCTAGCTCCCCACACAATGAGTAGCATAGTGCCTAGCAACTAATAGATGCTTAAGGAATGTCACTTTTTTTTCAGTATTGTTTTAAAACATAGAAATAATACATGAATGTTGTAAAATTTTTCAAATAATACACAAATATTTACATTGGAATTGAATCTTCCTCTATTCCCCTACCCAGGCATCTTGTGAGAAGCAACTCCATTAACAGGTTGGTGTTTTTCCTTCCTGACTATATTGTGCACATTTACAAACACACAGAGACACAAGAACCTTAACACATACGGTGTTTGGTGGTTGAGAGCACAGATGCTGGAGCTGGGCTGCTGATATTTACCCATTGTGTGACCTTGGACAAGTCACTTGACCTCTCCTTCCCTTAGTTTCCCCTTCTGCAAAAGTCCTATCTCATAAGATAGTAATAGGGGATTGAATGAGTTAATATTTGTAAGATTTGAGACTAATGCCTGGCACATGGTAAGCTCTATATGTGTTTTTAAATAAAAAATAAATATTGTTCTGAGACTTGCTTTTCTTACTTAACCGTATATTTCATAGAACTTCTCATATCAAAACTTTTTGATCTCTCATGCTACAGAGAATTACATTTTGTGAACATCCCCTAATTTTTTTTAACCATTTCCCTGTTGATGGACATTTAAAATGATTCCAGCTATTTCACTTCTGGACACCATTTATAAGTATTATAAATACCTCCTTGCCTACTTCTAGAATATTTCTGTAGAATAGATTCCTCCAAAGTAGAGTTTCTGGGTCAAAGAATACGTGAATTTTAAACCTCGATAGATATTGTAAAAATTACTATCCAAAAAAGTTGTACCAATTTACTCCCAACCTGGATGTGTAGAATTGGCCATTTCTCTACACCATTTCTCACACTGGAATTTTTTTTATTTTTAAGTTTCTCCCATTCTGATGGTAAAGAACAAATAATTGCTACACTGTATGATAAATAACGTATGAATGAATAAATGAACAACAAATGAATCAGGGACACTTGAATTCACTGGATCCATGGGTGGCACAAACAGTTAAGCGCTTGACTACTAAGCAAAAGGTTGGTGGTTTGAATCCACCCAGAGGCACCTCGGAAGAAAGGCCTGGTGATCTGCTTCCAAAAGAAAATCTTATGGAACACAGTTCTCCTCCGCAACACACAGGGTTGCCATGAGTTGGAATCGACTCCACGGCAACTGGGTTTTTGTTTTGTTGTTTTTTAATTCACTGGATTATTTTCTTGGGCTCCACCAGCACTGCCTGCCCCAGCACTCTCTTTCTCCCCTTGCCCTGAGCTCACTGTCCTCCCATTTCTGCCCCCAGCCTGACAGAATGTGCTAGAGAGCACCCAAGTATCGCCAAGTCGGTGGAGAACTTTGTGAACCTGGTCAAAGGCCTCCTGGAGAAGCTGTTGGATTACCGGGGCGTGATGACAGACGAGAGCAAAGATAACCGCATGAGCTGCACTGTCAACCTGCTGGTACGTGTGGCTGTCCAGGTCCCCCACGGACCTGGATTCCAGTCTGACTGTACTCCTGGGAGGTGGACATGGTGTCAGATTTCATTATTGCTCTTCATAGGGAAGCAGTGTGAAGGCAATGGGCTTTGGAACCAGACAAACATGGGGTTATACCCCTTCTCTGCCATTTACTAGTTCTTTGTCTTGAGGCAAATCACTTCACCTTTCTATGCCTCAGTTTCCTTATCTATAAAATGGGAATGATGGTCATTCCCATTAGCACTTAACACATCACATAGAAAGAAGATGGCAGTATAAAGTGGTTAAGACTATGAACTTTGAAGTCACATAGCCATGCATTCTCATTCCACCTCTGCCAGGTAATACAGCGGACAAGTCAAGGAAGTTATTTGAAGCCTTAGCTTATTTATCTGTGAAATGGAGAATATAATAGTAACTATGTTGTTAGGTTGTGTGGTCCTGACTCATGATTACATGCTCAATATATGTTGGCATCCTTCTCCTTACAGAATGTGGTAATGCTAATAACTACAATTTATAGAAAATTGCTATGGGCCAGGCTAGGCAGAGCAGTTGATCCCAAACCCAAGCTCATCACCATTACACCACATGACCTCTCATGGGCTGGGTCCTCAGACTGACTGCCCATATGTGTTCTGTGATTCAGTCATGAGACAGGGAGCAGCCGCCACAGTGCTTCATACCCACGCACCAGCCCACTCTAAGTGGTTTAAATGAACAAAGTTGACAGCAATACCATGCGTTATTCATCACACTGCACCCTGGCCCCCTGCCATCTCCAATGCTCTAGAAACACAAATCCCACCCTGTGTGTCACCTGGCTCACCTTCAGTGGACTCTTTATTAACAGTCTAGATATTGCCAATGATTTTCCAAAATGCTAAGGGTAGTTTAAAAATCTGATTACAGCAGAAAGGAATTCGTTGCTAATAACTCCACCAGGCCCAATTTGCACAGAGAACATGAGGAGGGTTTTCTAGGAGGTTCGCAGTTCCTCTCTACAGAGAGGCAGAAGTTGGTTGCAGAAAATGTCCTTTAACAGTCAGAATATGACCAGGGAAAAAGCTTGGGGCAGACAGTTCCATAAGCAATTAGACCCTACTACTTTTTGGAGACCCTGGATGATGCAAATGGTTAGGCGCTCAACTACTAGCCGAACGGTTGGCAGTTTGGACCCACCCAAAGATGCCTCAGAAGATAGGCCTGGTGATCTGCTCCTGAAAAGTTATGGCCTTGAAAACCCTATGGAGCAGTTCTACTCTGCACATGTGGGGTTGTCACGAGTCAGAATTGACTCGACGGTAACAAACAACAACAGCAACTTTTTGGCAAGTGACTTAAACATAGTATCAGAGAGGAGGACAGGATGGCAGGGGTGGTCAGGGGAGCTGAGGTCTAGTGTGGCTCTTCCACCCGCTGACCATGTGGCCTGGAACATGTTGCCCCCCTCTCTCGGGGCCTCAGTGTTGCTTCTTCTAGAACAGGGATGCATTGGATGAATGCAGGTTTTTCTTACAGCGTGGCTTATGGATCCCATCTTGCCTGACTCAGAGTCTCCTGGGGATCTATTTAAAAATTAGAATCTCCAGTGGTGGAGCCCAGGACTACTGTTGATCTGAGTAACCCCTAAGCTGGAATATGAATCAGGTTTCCTAGGTATTGCCAGGTTTAAATGTTTGTAGCTGTGGAGTCCCATCATAACTCCTGATAGTGATCATTGTGGAGAAAATGAAGTGGCTGTTCAGTCATGATCATAATTGTGGTAGTTATCGTACGGAAATAATAACAACAATGGTCCATAGTTACTAAGCGCTTGCTATATGCCTGGTAACCTGACATACGTGATATCAGTTATGTCCTCAGTAAACCACTTGGACTATTTTCCCCATTTTGTAGATAAAGAAACTAAGGCTCAGAAAGTCTTAAATAACTCATTCAAACAACACTTCACAGGTAGAAGAACTCTGATTCCAACCCAGGTCCGTCTGAGTATAGGGCCTGAGTACGTGACTTTTAAAGATCAAGCTGGGCTGCCTTTCAAAGTAGACTGTTGGTGGGTGTGACTGGCTCTTGGCAGCCCACCTCTCAGCACAGCAAGTAACTCAGCCACAACCCCCCACCTCCATCACTCCTGATGATCTGCAAACAAGAACACTCACCACTGTTTTTCCTCCCCCACCTAGAATTTCTACAAAGATAACAATCGAGAAGAGATGTACATAAGGTAAGATTTTCGTTTTCTAAAACGCAAACCTGCTTGTGTCACTCCCCTCCTTGATATCCATCAATAGCTCCTTGCTGCTGCCTACAGGGTAGAATTTACATGTCTCTTCTTGACACTCAGGCCCTCTGTGATCTGATTTCTATCAGTCTCCCCAGACTCAGCTCCTCCATTCTCTTATAATCCGGCCCCATAAAACCCGACATGCTGTTATGCTGTATCCACAGATCATACTCTCCTTAAGAGTAAATACTGTGTGGGTTGAGTTGGTGTGTTGCAGCTGCATTTATTATAGGGCCCACATGTGAAGCCCTAGTCCAGGACCCATAGGCATGTAGGAAGACCATTGGCCAGCCCAGTTTTGAAGGGAAAGAAAAAATACCAAGATGCATGAGGTAGGCATTGGAGGCATTTAAAAGATATTTATTTGAACACATCATGAACAGTTTTTTTGGGACATTAGCCTGGAGCAAAGAACTCTTTTGCCAACTTTTTCTCAGAGTCCCATATTTTTTCTGTGAACTTTTTTTTATTGTTATTTTTACTCATTACAAAAATAATACATACTTATTACTGAAACAAAACGCTTATAAAATACAGACAAGCAAGAAGAATAAAATGAAGCAAACTCTCAATCCATACATATTTCCAGACCCTTTTAAACTTATATATACATCAAATTCTATGCATGCATATTTTTTGCAATAATGTGATCACATTGTGCATAATGTGATCACATTGTCCGTAATTTATTCTTTGCTTTTTTTTCAGTTGACAAGAATTCCATGTCAAGAATTCCACAGATGCATTTCAACATCATTTTTAATGAAACCATAACATTCTGTTTCCAAAATGTACTATAATTTATATAGCTAGTCGTATACTATGAACATTTATGTTGTTTCCAACTTTTTTTTCTATCGTAAATAGCACAAGAGAATTCTTGGGCATACATCTTTGCACACATTCTTACAGGGTTAGAGCACCAGAGTTGGAATCGACGAGAAGGTTGAGGAGCAAATACACTTACAAGGCTTTTGACACATTCTGTCAAAGGACGACAACTCTAAATCTAAACTTACTCTACTATTACTTCAGATATTTTTAGGTACTTAGTTTAGCATTATTCCAGAAATAGGAACTATCATTTGGGAAGAAAAAAACAGTAATTCCATAAATTGTCATGAGCTTCAGATAGTATTTATAACATCATTAAACACGACTTAGTGTCGTAGTGCAACGCTCTGGGTTCAAAGGACTGGGTCTTCACCTTATTTTCTTTATGACTCTGGATAGATCACTCAATCTCTCTGGGCTGTTTTCCCCATCTGTAAAACGTTTCTAGTCTACCTACTCTTCTCAATGGTTTTGAGGATTAAATGAGATAATACAGATGAAGTACCTGACTCTAGTCCCCTCCCTCCAACCTCTATTCTTGCCTTCTCATTTTAGAAACAAAGGTGGCAAATCCCAGCCCTCCACAACCTTTGGAGTTTTGAGTTTGATAGTAATCTAGGAAAGGCACATTTGCCTAAACCAGAAGTTGCAAATATAGTCTGGAAACCTGTTTTGTTTGGCAGGCGTAGTACTTTAAAGCATTTTTTAAATTGGTTGCCAAAATTTAAAAATCTAGAGATTTAACATAAAAATAAAAATTTTCACCTCCTCTTGAAAAATTCTAATGTGGCAGCAGTGGGCCCTCATCCTGTCCCGACAGCCGTTGCCTGTGGAGTTGTTGGTGACAGCCCCTTTAGACAGGCCTGGAATGCTCTGGTCACAACACCCTCAGTGTCCACTCACTCAAGCTGCCCATCTGGCATCTGCAGGCATCTAAGTGTGCAATCCTAGGCTGAGCTCGTTATTTATACAGCCAGGAACATGAAACACTAGCTCCTCCTTTGGTGACATTCTCTGCACAAAGCGTTTCTTCTAGCAGGGACCTAAGCCTGAGCACTGAGACCTGCAGGGGATGCAGATGTCTGATAGGTCCCCTGATTCCCAGAGTGAGGCATGGTCAGGGGAACCTTGGCTCAGCTGTGGACCCAGCCTCTCCTCCCAGAGGAGGGATCAAAGGCATGGCATCACAGCATCTTCCCTTCACCTGATTACTAAGAGCTGGGCTTCCATAAGTGTTTCTAATGATGCAGGTCACCAAAGCAGTGGTTCTTGTGGCTCTAGGTCTGTTTCTGACAGTGGCAAGAGGGGACATTTTCTAGAAGAACCTAGTTCACAGTGATAGTAGCTGCCATTGCTCAGTGCTGGGTATGGCTAATTTCTTTTAGTGCAGATTTGCATCTATTAGCAGCAATGCTAGCTGTCACTTATTGAGCCTTTTAAATGTAACACACGGTCTGTTTGGCAACCCTATAACTGTGTTCTGTGAGTGTTGCCATTTTACCAGTGAGGGAACTAAGGCACAGAGAAGTTAATTCACTGCCCCTTAATACTGATCATGGATCAATTATCTAAGAATTCACCAAAACTGTCTTCCTTTTTTCCTATTCCTGGCCAGCCCACAACACCCCCTAGCTGTATTGTCATCGTATTGTATTGTCATCTCAGGATTCATCCTTGTTGACAGCTTTAGGCTCCATTCTTTAACCTCTGGGTGGCACAAAAGGTTAGGCTCTTAACTGTTAATCAAAAGGTTAGCAGTTTGAGTCTACCCAGAGGTACCTCAGAAGAAAGGCCTGGCAATCTACTTCTAAAAGATCAGCCATTGAAAGCCCTATGGAGCACAGTTCTACTCTGACACACAAGAGGTTGCATGAGTTTGGAGTTTTTATTTTTTTCCTAGCCCCTGGTCCACTCCCTTTTCTTATAAGAAAATGCACTTCCTCTGTACCCAGAAAACACTGAAGAGAGGGCAGGGGCTACCCGTCACAGTGCCTATAACAGTGCTCCTGGAATCACATAATGATTTAGAAAATGGACTCTGAAAGCAATTAACCTGGGATCCCATCCCAGCCCATGTGCTTATTACTGCAGACTTCTGACAAGTTGTTTAACTTTCCTTCCTTTATTTCTCTTACTTGTCATATTGCATTGGTCAGACCCTTCAGTATAACGTTGAATACTGGCTGGGATGGCACCTAACTTCTCCAGCCATAGTTTTCTCATCTGAAAATGGGAATCCTATATGGACCTATCTCACAGGGTTGATTAAATGGTCTACGGCATTTAAAATACTTAGCACCTGGCACACAGCAAGTGTTCAACGAAGGCTAGCTGCTGGCTAGCCAGGGTGGATGGCTCCCTTGTGGCCCTGAGAAGTGCCCAGTGTTCTGCTTTGCTCTGGACTATCCCTGCCAGTTGCCTCCTTAACCACTACACCTGGTAACTTAGCATATTTCTCCCCAAACAGGTACCTGTACAAACTCCGAGATCTGCACCTAGACTGTGACAATTACACAGAGGCTGCCTACACGCTTCTTCTCCATACCTGGCTTCTCAAGGTGCTGTCTTTCGGGTGAAGGGATTCGTGCTGGGACCCACACAGTGCCCTCACAGCAAGTTGAAGAGTTAAAAAGAAAAAAAAAAATCAGTCAAGGAAATTTGTTTTTTTTCTGTGCTTCCAAACTCTTGGCCTGACAAATCACTCTGCTGCACTACTGTGCCTGGCCACATAAGGTTTTGAGTGACCTTTACACTGAGCAGCAGTAATAACCCCCCGAGATATTGTTTTGCAATTTTATTTAACACACAAACTGTTACCAACTCTAAATCATTAGCATGCCCACTGAGCTCTGTTCCTTCTCTTGACAACTTTGTTGTAGCTGGACAAAGTCAAAATGATTTCCTCTGGCTTTTGAAGAGCTGGGACTATGACTCGTAGGGGTTTGGAGAAAATCCCTGCAAAATGCACACAGCGAGCCAGTAGTCCAACAAGCACGTCTCAACTAAAACCAGGAGGCACTTCCCAAGTGGTATCTTGAGTTTCCAGAAATGAACTGAGTTTGGGGGAGGAGGAGACAACAAAGGGAGAGAGGCTGGAGAGGGCCGTTTTTGCCTTTAATCCTGTGGAAGACACCTGCCTGTAGCAGCCTTTTGGCCCCATATAACTCCTATATCCCTCTCCTCAGTGGTCAGATGAGCAGTGTGCATCGCAGGTCATGCAGACAGGCCAGCAGCACCCCCAGACCCACCGGCAGCTGAAGGAGACGCTCTATGAGACCATCATAGGCTACTTTGACAAAGGAAAGGTAACTTGTCCCTGTCCACTTCTTTCTGTGGGGACCCTGGCCACTGGGAGGGAGGGTCCACTCCTCCACCCTATGCCCAGTCCGTCAGGTCTGTTTAACGCTCTCTCCAAAAACACATTCTAAATCTGACCACTTGTCTCCATCTGCATCCCTACCACCTCCGTACAAGGCACCAGCATCGTTTACCTGGAGACTGCAAGAAGTTGTAAGCATCACCCTGCTTCCTCGATTACCCCCAACAGAGCATCCTCCACCTAGAAAATAGGTTAATCTTAAGATGCATATTGGATCATGTCATTTCCTTGCTTACAGTCATCTCAATGGCTCCTCCATTCCACTTAGAATAGATTACACAATCCTTCCCATGGCCTGAGAGGTCCTGCAGGAGCTGTCCGCTGACTGCCTCTCTCTCTTCATCCCTACCATTCTCCCTCTCACTCACATGCTCCATGCCAAGCTCTTTTCTACCTCAGGGCCTTTGCACTTGCTTTTCCCAACTTGGAACATTCCTATTCCACAGCTTCCCAGGCCTGGCTGCTTCTCATTGCTCAGGGCTTTGCTCAGATGTCCATCCTCAAGGAGGCTTTCCCCATTCACCTGGACAAACACCACCCCTGCCCTGAGTCACCCCTATCGCTTCATCAAAACACTTGTCATGATCAGATAACATCTTATTCATTCTGTTTTCACTTGCTGTGGTCTGACCTCCCACTTTAGAATATCCTCTCCATGAGAGCAGAACCTTTGTCTTGTCCACTGCTGAATGTCCAGTGCCTATAACAGAGCATGACATGAAGGGTTCAGGAAATACATGCTGGATAAAGGAATGAATTGGATATATGAATGACATTGTGGTGCCCTTGCTGATCTCCAAACAGCAAGGATGCTGGGTTGGGTTTGGTCAGGAGATTGGGCCAGACCAGCTATTACCAGTCCTCCGGTTTCCAGTGGACCTTCAGGAATCATGAACCCAAATCTTACCTTCCCATCCTAAGACAGTTATGTGCTCAGGCTTTGGAGCCAGACAGCCTATGTTTCAACCCTTCCTCCTCTTGTTGTTAGCTGCTGTCAGTTCAGCTCCAACTCATGGTGACCCCATGTACAGCAGAAAGAAATATTGCCCAGTCCTGTACCATCTTATTGGACAATATTCTGTTGTGATCCATACGGTTTTCGTTGGCTTATTTTTGGAAGATCGCAAGGCCTTTCTGCCTAGTCTGTCTTAGTCTGGAAGCTTCACTGAGACCTGTCTACCATGGGTGACCCTGCTGGTATTTGAAATGCCAGTGGCATAGCTTCCAACATCATAGAAGCACACAAGCCACCACAGTACAACAAACTGACAGACAGGTAGCAGCCTTGCTCCTCTGCCACCTACAGTTCCCTTGACTTCTCAGAGACTTCCCTTCCCCATCCGTAACAGATTCTAGCAGTAGCTACTTCCTATTTTCAGTGTGAAAATCAAGTGATAATATGCATATAGAGCAGGTAGCCTAGCACCTGGTACATAGTGCCTCCTTGTTACATTTTAATTATTATCATTATTGTTATCCTACTCTGCCTTCAAGGCCCCAGTTCACTGGCCACTTCCTCTCTCAAGTGTTTCTTGAGTCCCCCGGCTCACCCACAGCCCTGCCTCTCCTCTGAATTGCAAGGCCTATAGTCCATCATTGCATAATTTAACACTTAATTATAGTCTGCCTTGTCACCTAGTTCACTGCATCTATCTTAGTCTGATCTCCCCACTTTCCTTGGAAAGACAAAATGAGGTAACGTCTGAGGAAGAGCTTATAAATTCCCAAGAGTTGAGCAGTTGGAGAACGCTGCTTTTATAATTTATAATTATAAGCCTCTTGAGGGCAGAGACTCTGCCATCCCTTGAACCTCCTGTCCCATGGGCATCAAGTCAGAGCTTACTATATGTCTGTTAGTTGATTAAGTTGATCGTAGCATGGAAGTCCTAAAAGGGCATTAAGCCTTGTCCTCAGCAAGTTATCCAGTTAAACTACTCGTTGCTGAGCAGGAATGAAAAAGACATGATCCCCTGCCTCAAGGAGCCTACCATATAGTTGGAAAAAACAGGCATGCAAATGATTCTCTCATTTTGCACATTACCTTTTGTATTGTGCAATAGTAGGGGAGGAGGTGAGGGGACAGGGTGTTGCCAGAGTACTTTGGGAGCAGAGAGGAGGGAGCAGCTCACCTGGAAAGCTACTGCTGTGAGGCTTTAGAATGCAGCCGAAACTCTTTAGCACCCATTCAGCTTCCTTCTCCCATATCTGTCCTCCTAGAGCTTCATTGTTCCAGACATACACAACGACTTTCTACTCCATAAATCCATCTTGTCATCACCTGGTGGACTCCTCTTCATCCTTCAAAACCCAACTATTATGCCTATTTATGTGTCTAATTTACCCACTTACTTCTCATGACGGCAGAGATTGTGTCTTATCCATCTTTGTATCTGCTCCATCACCACACAACATACCTAGAACCCAGCAGGTGCTTAATAATAAATATATGAGATTCAGTGATAACTGACTGTCAGAGGTCCTAGTGCCTGCACAGGCAGACCTGGATGAAATCGCAGGTATCTGACCCACTGTCCTGTCCCTCTCCTTGCTCTCTTAGTGGTCTCCTAAATCAGGGGGAGATCATTTCTTCTCCCCATGCATATCATGGTGAGGGTTAGCAAAGACCCCCGCTTGAGTAGAACAGTCCCCTGGCCCAGAACCCAGGCATTACTACCACTGTCTTATTCTGGCTCTGGAGAATGCCCAGCCTAGCCTGGCCCACTGACTTGTTTCCTCCTGGCACATAAAGCATTTTTATGCTGCTCACTAAGCTGTCTGTGGGTTTACAGCCACGGCTCCTCCACTCAATGCTGGGTTTTATTTATTTCTATGCTTGGATGCAGAGAGAGCACTTTTGTTACAAAAGCACACCCTGAGCTTCTCCATTTAGGTGCCTTTTCCATTTTAAACTGAATGTGAAATGGAATGAGTGTCTCTGGAGATTGCCAGGTCTCCAGTTGGTCCCCATCCCTTCTGCCTCCCTGCAGAGGTTCCTGAGTCCCTTCCGTCAGGATGGTGGGGTGATCTGTTTGGCTTCTGGCCTAAGAGCAGAGAAATGTATCTCCTTTGCCCGAGTTTGATTTTTCATGCTTCTTCTTTAGAACATGGAGAAGACTGGCTTCATGTTTTAGTTACTTTTTTTTAATCCTCTAGTACCACCCCAGGAGCTCTGGTGGTGTGACAGTTAAGCCCTTGGCTGCTAACTGAAAATCGTTTGAACCCACCCAGCAGCTCCACAGGAGAAAGCCCTGGTCATCTGCCCCGTTAAAGATCACAGCCTAGAAAACCCTATGGGGCAGTTCTACTCTGTCACATAGGGTCACTATGAGTCAGAATCGACTCGACTATGCCCAACAACAATAATTACCCCCCTACCTGTACTCTGTGCTGCCCCTTACACACTCATATGCACCAAATAACCCCATTAAGAAGCCACAGGGTTGGCCAAGTGGAAAGATCCCAGAGCCGAACATCAGGAGAACTGGGGTCTGGCCCCAAGTGTGCTCCCAGAAAACTCTCTAACCTTAGGTGAACCCATTCACGACTCTGTGTACCATTTTGCTTTGGAAAATGGGGCCAACACCTCAACCTGTCACACTGGGGAAGCCCAGGAAGCCAAAGGTTTAATTCACTAAACACATATAAGGCAGGGAGAGCGGGAATTAACAAAGAGGCTGGAGAATCACAGTCTGGTTTGCATCCAGACCCTGTGGGGACCTCAGGCAGGTTGCTTTGCCTCTCTGAGCCTCCGTTTCTCACCTGGGATATGAAGATGCTGATAGTTACCTCTCAGGGTGGTTGTGAAGATTCAGAGAGCGTGTAAGTATTTAGTCCAGTCTCTGGCTGTTCCAAGGAGCCCTGGTGGCACAGTGGTTAAGTGCTCAACTGCTAACTGAAAGGTCAGCGGTTCGAACCCACCAGCCACTAACAGGAGAAAGATGTGGCAGTCTGCTTTCATAAAGATTACAGTCTGTCAATCTACTTCCAAAAAATGAGCCATAGAAAACCTTATGGAGCACAGTTCTACTCTGAAATCCATAGGGTCCCCATGAGTTGGAGTCAACTCCACAGCAACCTTTTTAATTTTTTTTGCTTTATTGATTGTTCCATTATTTATCAAGAAACTAGAGTGAGAGACCAGAGAAGGGGTTGTCTTCCCAGAGAAGCCCCCGGCTCTCCCTGTGTTAGAGACGAGTCTGGGTCAGAAGAAGGCTTTCCGCTCAGTCCCAGGGGGCACAGCAGGCTGGCGTTCCTGCCTCCACCAGGACTCTGCACACCCCGAGGCACCCCTAACCTCTTTCTCCGTGCCCTTGTCGTAGATGTGGGAAGAGGCCATCAGTCTGTGCAAGGAGCTGGCAGAGCAGTATGAGATGGAGATCTTTGACTATGAGCTGCTCAGCCAGAACCTGGTAAGGCATCACTATTAGGGAGATGGGCCGCCCTGGGGTCTGCGCGCTGGAAGCGTCAGCTCACAAGGCAGACTGGGGAAAGGGTGGGGCAGAAAAAAAGAATGAGAATCGGGGGTCTGTGTGAGGCTGTGCTGAGCGTCTCCCCACCAGCTGGGAATGTTTCCAAAGGGAGATTTGCAGGGAAAACTTACCTGCACCAGTTCCTCTGATGGAGCATTAAGTACCTGTGTGGCACGGGGGCTGCCGCTGCTATCCAATAAACACTCCGCAACATTTGCAGTAAAATCTCCACAAATCACTAAACCAATTAAATCAAAACGCAAATTTGTGCTTCTGATTAACAGATAAATCACATTAAAATGCTCCCCATCTGGCCATTCCCCATTAGCTCCTTGCTGCTCATGGTTTGGTGGAGGGGAGTGGAAAGTGAGGGGAAGCCAGCCTATCCTGCTTAATGCTGCAAAGGCCAGGCCTTGGCGGGGAGTTGGCCTCTGCAGGGAAAATACAGAACTTTTTGGCTGCTCATCCCCCATGCGCAGACACAAGCACGCACATACATACACTCGCATGGGCGCACACACACATACACACTGGCTGCCTGAGAGCCAGACCCCAGGGCCCCATCTGAGCCCAAACAGTCCAGCTGTTTCTAGGGAACTATTAAATCAGAGTCAGAATTCTGGGAAAGGAGTGATAGCTTTTTGGGGGCAGGGAGTGGGCAGGGTATGGTGTTCTTGTTAAAACTAAGTGAGCTATTTGCACTGTGTGTAAGATATTATGCAAACACAGACACCTGCCGTACTTACATCAACAGACGCTTGTATCCACCCCATGCATACATCCACATAGATGTCTGCAGACACTGGAGGCACACGTGCCCTTCTAAATGTGTGCATTCATGGGTACACACATGTATATCTGTGTCCAGACTCATGCACGTAGATCTTCCATATCGTATCACATTGAAGATGCCATCAAATGTGAGATGCACTGCTCTTTTTGACGTGGCACCTCATGATTTCTGTCTGACCAGTAGCATCTGGAAGATGTCATCAGGTGTAAAGTAAGATGTAAACTCTTTTCAGAGATGTTAAAATATGAAAAGCATGTACCTCTTAGAATTGATGAGGTGCATAAGGTGTGCATACACAGGAAGACACCTGTATTGGGAGACACTTAACCGATCATATGTCTGCACAAACACATGCCCACATATGCTTGGAGGTGGGGACAGCGTGACAGTGACAGTGATGAGGGCTCTGGATGAAGCCTGCCTGGGGTCAGTTCCATATTTACTGGCTGTACTGAGAGATACCACTTCGTCATCTGCGAAGCAGAGATACTCATGGGGTTGTTATGTGGATGACCAGGTAAATAAGCTAATGTGGGTAGAGTGGTTAGCACAATACTAGGTTATATTATAAATATAGCTATTACTGTTATGATTATAGACACATCCACAGGTATGTAAATATACTCACCTAAGTAGTGGTTTTGGTGACCTCTTGTGATGATCTCTTAACCGTGGCCCATGTGAGAACAATGTGCCTTTGATACACGTCTGTGTCATTACAAGCTGTGAGTTTTCTTCTTTCAGATCCAGCAGGCAAAGTTCTATGAGAACATCATGAAAATCCTCAGGCCCAAACCAGACTACTTTGCTGTTGGATACTACGGCCAGGGATTTCCCTCCTTTCTGCGGGTGAGTTTGTGGGTGACGCAGTCACTCGCAAAGGGAATCAGGTGAGGGTCCCGGGGCCTTGGCATCTCACCTGTCCCTCAGTGGTCCAAGGATCTGCTTGTGAAGACACCAGAAGCTGTGTTCCCCCTTTCTGAGCTGTCCCCATCCCCAGCACATTCCCAAGACTCCATCCTAATCACCAGCATCAGTCCCCTCCTGTGTGTCTCATTCCACAAGGACTAGAGCTGCCACTTGAGGTGATGAGCTCCCCGTCACTGAAATTATGTGTTCTGAGAGGCTGGATGACCTCTGCTACCCAGAAGATACTGTAGAGCAATTGTTCTCAAACTTTTTGGACTCAGGACCCCTTCATCCTCTTAAGAATTATCGAGGACTCCAAAGAACTTTCGTATTTATAAAGTAGGTCTATTGACAGTTATTGTATTAAAAATTAAAACATAGAAAAATTTTAAATATTTATCAATTTATTTTAAACTAACAATAATAAACATGTTACATGTTAAAACAGATTACATTTTTATGAAAAATAGCTATATTTTCCAATAAGCAATTTAGTGAAAAGGATGACATTGTTTTACATTTCTGCAAATCTCTTTAATGCCTGCCTAAATAGAGACAGCTAGATGCTCGTATCTGCTTTTGCATTCCGACTTGTGATATCACACATCATTTGATATCATGCAGCCTCTGGAAAACTCCACTGTACACTCGAGAGACATGAGTGTAAAAAGGCAAATAACTGCTTCGTATTATTATGGAAAGAGTTTTGACCTTGTGGGTCCCTGAATCATACTTTCTGAACTACTGCTGTAGTGGGTTACTCATCTGTCATATAGAAAGTTGGATTAGGTTCGCTGTAGGCTTCCTTTCCATCTGTGAATCTATAGTTCAATTCTGGGGGCAGGGAGATACAATGGCAATAGTAAATCTGATCTCGGATGTCGCATGATTTCTAATCTAGTCAAGGAGACAAATCACTCACAGTGACCAATCACTAAGGAAACCAGAGTGGGCTAATGGGGTCTAGAACAGGGTTTTTCAACCTCAACATTATTGACATATCATGCTAGATAATTCCTTGTTTGGGGGTGCTGTCCTGTGCATCGTAGGATGTTGAGTAGCATCTCTAGCTTCTACTCACTAAATGCCAGGAGCACCCTCCCCCCAAGTTGTGACAACCAAAAATGTCTCTAAACATTACTAAATATCCCTGGGAGGTAAAGTCACCCCTAGTTGAAAGCTGCTGGTGTAGAAGAGGCTAATGTGGTTGAGGAAGGGTAAAGAGCATGTTTGCCTGGAGCTCAGCCTGGGAGCAGGTAATGACAGGCCTGAATATTGGTCCCTTCCAGCTCCTGGTCTCTCAGGCTGGAGGGACCCCAACACAGTCCATTAAAGGCAGTCGGGAACCTTTGTGGGTGTATATGGCAAATAGAGGAGTGGGCATGACCCAGTGAAGCTTGAGTGAACAGTTTATTCTGGAATCTGTACATAGGGTGGTTTAAAGAATGTTCTCTGTATACACAGTCTCCCCTCCCTTTAGAACCAGGCTCTTTAAAGACATGGTGTACCCCAGCAAGAAGGTCAGTGAGTTGAGCTCCAACTCTTAGTGACAGGGAAACTGAGAGGAGAGGAACCTGCTGGAGGCCACCGTAGCCCCATGCTTATTCCACACACCTCCCAGCTTTGCTTGGGCCACATCCTCCCAGCCTGGGATCTCTGATGGATGTTATTTCTCTGCAGAACAAAGTGTTCATCTACCGGGGGAAGGAGTATGAGCGAAGAGAAGATTTCCAGATGCAGCTGATGAGCCAGTTCCCCAATGCAGAGAAGATGAACACAACCTCTGCCCCTGGAGATGATGTGAAGAATGCCCCAGGCCAGTGTATCCTTGCAGAATGTCACAGCCAAGGTCCAGGCATGGGCAGCCCTGGCTGGGATTTAGCTTGCGAAGTCCCATCTTAGAGCTCAGAGCTGCCACCGAGAAGCATTGCAGTGGTGCCAATTATAGACGTCCAGTGTGGGATCCTAAGAAGCCATCTCCCTAAATTCTAAATGTGGCATTCATTGATTAATTAATTCACTCATTAATTCATACTTGCAATGAATACTTTGGAACCCTGGTATTGTGTCAAGCATGGTGGAAGGCACTGGAGATTACATTCACAGAGTGAACCTGCCTTTATGGAGCTTATAGTCTAGCAAGCAAAATAGACATTAAGCAGCTAATCACATCTTTCAATATTTATTTATAAAAATGTGGTAAATGCTAAGAGGAAGCCCGGGTATTGTGGTTGGAACGGCAGGGAAGGCTTCCTTGAGGAAGGTGATGTTTGAGGTGAGTAACCAGCCAAAGGTTAGCAGGAGGTGGGGAGAGTGTCTCAGATGAAGGGAAGAGCTAACACGTGCAAAGGCCTTGAGTCAAAAGGAGCATAGCAGTTTCCAGGAACTGAAAAGTCTGTACGTTGCTCTTATAATAAAATCAAACCTCCCAAGTGAGGTCTGCCTGAGAGACTATCCATGATCCAACCCCTGCCTGCTTTCCTACGTCATTGCCCCCCACTCTTCCTTCCCTGGCTCTTCTCCCTCTGTCCATGTTGGCCTTGTTTCTGTTCCTTAAACACGCCCAGCTGGTTCCCACCTCTGGGCCTTTGCATTTTCTTTTCCCTGTGCTTGGAATGCTGTTCCCCCAGCACCTTACAGGCCTGGCCCTTTCTCACCCATCAGATGCTAACTAGGGTATCAGCTCCAAGAAGATGCCTCTCCTGACCACCTTATCTAAAGTGGCCTTTGCAGGACACTGCATGACCCTGGTATCTCAAAACCCTGTTAGTTTCCTTTAGAGAATTTGTCACAATCTGTCCTTATCATTTGTGCTTTTTAAAGGTATGTGAACGTAAGCTAAAATGTAAGCTCCTTGAGGGAAGAGACCTGCTCTGCCTTGTTTGTTGCAATAATTCCCCTCACACCCACAGTGTCTGGCAGAAAGCAAACTCTCAGTAAATATTTATTGATTAATAGGAAGAAAAAGAAAAGGAAACAAGAAAAAAAGAAGAGAGAGCTAGAGAAAGGAAGGAAAGGGAGGGAGCACACTTCGTTGGAGTACACAGAGTAAGGCAGAGCTGACCTGAGATGGTTCTATGAGGTGTGGGTTCTTATGCACCAGAGCATGGTCTTCATAGGGTCAGGAGCTGATGCTGGGCAGGAGGCAGGACTCATGGTGGCAGGAAGCATATAAATCCACGGACAAGGCAGGCAGGTGAGCTAGGGGATGCATTAATCCAGCCAGGCTCCCTGCATCGTACCCTTTAGCACAAATTAAGTTACAGCCTTTAAAATTGGGTTGACAGATTGCATGGCTGGTCTGCTAAATCTGCTGAACCTTAATCCAAATATTTTTCCCTCGGGTGACACATATTCATCTGTAACCTTTTCATTATGCCTGCCTGCCCTTCATGCCTTCTCTACCATGGTTATTTGCAGGGGGAAATGCAACTGATGGTGGGGGCTGGCTGGTTACAAATGCAAGTTTGGTTACAGGCTAGACACAGGATTAGTACCAAGGCTCTTCTCTGTGGAAATCCTGGTGTTGTACAGCTGCGGGTCCTTTTAGCCTGGGATGGGGGTAGAATCATGGTTCCTGATCCTGGGCCAGAGTATCATATTTAGGACCCTTAGGCCTGATTCAAGGGGCCCTCGTGGTGCAGTGGTTAAATAGCTTGGCTGCTAACCAAAAGGTTGGTGGTTCGAACCCAATAGTTGCTTCGTGGGAGAAAGATGTGGCAGTCTGCTTCTGTAAAGATTTACAGCCTTGGAAACCCTATGGGGAAGTTCCACTCTGTCCTCTACGGTCGCTATGAGTCAGAATTGATTTGATGGCAATCGGTTTTAGGCCTGATTCAGATCCCTAGGTGGTGCAAACAGTTTGCACATGACTGCTAACTACTAAAGATTACTAGTTCAAACCCACGCAGTGGTACCACAGAAGATATGCCTGGTGATCTGCTCCTGTAAAGATTATAGCCAAGAAAACCCTATGGAGCAGTTCTACTCTATAACACGTGGGGTCCCCACGAGTCGGAATCAACTCAATGGCAACCAACAACAACAGGCCTGGTTCAGTGCCGGGAACCTAGTGAAAGGGGAAAAGGAAAGGGGAAGGACTGGCATTCGCTAAATGTCCTCATCATGACATGCATGGGACTGAGTACTTTGTAATCACAGTTTCTTTAATCCCCACCAAACCCCATAAGGTGGGTATTAATGTTCTTTATCTTACAGAGAAGGAATATGCAGGGCAGAGAGGTAATGCAGCTTACCCGAGGTCACAAAGCTAGTTAGTGATGGAGTTGAGATTTAACCCCAAGATCTATCTGTCTCAATCCTATATTCTCTCTATTGTGCCATCATTTTTGTAAGATTAATGAGTGAAAGAATGTTCTTTTTTAACTGTTTACCATATACTGTTTCATTTTATCATCATAATGACCCTAGGAGTTGGGTGTGATTACTATCTCCATTTTGCAAAGAAGAAAACTGAGGCTCAGAGAATTTAAGCAACTTGCTGAAGGTCACAGCTAGCCTATGGTGGAACTAGGATTTGAACTCAGGGCTAGTTTTTACCAGACTCTGAGTTCTTAGCTACTCTGTTCTCTTGCCTTCCCTTGTTGAAATGTTGACAAGGAGTTTGGGAAGCTAATGGATCTCATGTCTTCTCACGTAGGGGTCCAAGTGGGGGAAGCTGTCTTTGTTAGGAGTCCACTGTCCCCAACCCTCAAGAGTCCCATGCATAGGTTGATCATGTGTTGAGTTGGCCACTCATCCTCCTGGACACTTCTCCAGGGTTCTGGTGTCACAGGCTTCCCCAGCACAGACTTGGTTTCTCCTCTTGGACCAAGACCAGTTGCTAAGATTGGTATCCATGACCTAGAACCTTCTCTAAACCAGGGTTGACAAACTTTTTCTGTAAAGGACTAGATACTTAAAGCTTTGTGAGCCATACTGTCTCTGTCGCAACTACAACTCTGCTGTTGTAGTGTGAAAACAGCCAAATAGACAAAACAGAAATGAATGGGCGTGGCCATGTTCCAAAAATCTTTACTTATGAATGCTAAAATTGGAATGTCATATCATCTTCACATGTCACCAGATATCTTCTTTTTTTTTTTTTTTAACCATTTAAAAGTATGAAAACCAAAACAAAGGGAAAAAAATATAAAAGCCATTCTTAGCTTGCAGGTCATACAAAAACAGGTGGTAAGCTGGATTTGACCCACAGGCAATAGTTTGCCAACCCCGGCCCTCATTTAATCCCTTTCCATGGTGATTATGCTTTGAGAGCAGGCTGTTGGACTTATGGCTTTGGAAAGTCATCCTACTGCACCTCAAAAAAAAAAAAATAGTTTTCCTGAAGATTGCAGAAATCGTTCTATTAAGATTTCTTCATTTGTGTTAAGCATTGCCCTCTCCCTGAAGGACCCTCATTTAACATGGAAATATTCTTTAGAGGTGAAACAATTCAATCCCTGACATATTAGTATGGAGTGAGTTTATCAGAGTGGGCAATGGAATTTCATTTAGAATTTTATGATTTGTCCATTTCTTATGTATGAATCATAGCCTCTGCCATCAGAAGCTCACAATGTGGTAGGGGCAGGGGTCAGAGAGGGAGGAGACAGGTAGGAGAAGAGATAGGAGTCCTAAGAGAGGTACAGATTGAAACGCTGCAGAGTATCAAAAGAAGGAAAACATCACCTGATCCGGGTGAATCTAGTCTTCATGGAGGCAATGGTATTTGATGTCTGCCTGAAGGGTTCACAAGGAAGATGTAGTGATGAGGGAACATATTCCAAGCTGAGGGACTAGTAGGATCTGTTGGATAACCAGAGATAATGGTGGAAGATGGGATAGCTTTGAAAGCCAACAAGAGGAGTTTGTGATTCCTTAGATGGCAGAAAATGTCAGGCCCAGAAGAGTGTTTGGAGTTGCGGTCATCAGGTAGAAAGGAGGAATGAGAGAACTTGTATAGTTAAAGAGGAGAGATAGGTCAAGAAAGCATGGAAGGCAGGTAAAGGGAAGCAGAGGCCAGAGCTGGGACCAGTGACAACCAACTTTGCCCATTTGGCTTGCCATATTATTGGCTTAAGAGGAATAAGGTGGCTATGGTCTAGAAGAGGGATGACAAAGACCTAGGCTACATAGTGCCTTTCCACTATCTTGTGCCCATGACAGGCATTACTAATCAATTGTGCAGCTCTTTCCCAGTAAGCCTGGATACAGCCTTACAACTGTATTGCAGACAATTGCTTTTAAGCTTTCAGAGTTGCTTCTCAAACATTAGCATGCATACGACTCACCAGAAGATCTTGTAAAAATACAGATTCTGATTCAGTAGGTCTGGAATAGGACTTGAGATTCCCCATTTCTAACAAGCTCTTAGGTGATGCTAATGCTGTTGGTCAGAGGACCACACTTTTTTTTTCTTTTCTTTTTTTATTGTACTTTAGATGAAGGTTTACAGGGCAAATAAGTTTCTCATTAAACAATTAATACACATATTGTTTTGTGACATTGGTTGCCAACCCCACGACATATCAACACTCTCCCCTTCTCTACCTCAGTTTCCTCGTTACCAGCTTTCCTGTCCCCTCCTGCCTTCTCGTCCTTGCCCCTGAGCTGGTGTGCACATTTAGTCTCATTTTGTTTTATGGGCCTGTCTAATCTTTGGCTGAAGGGTGAACCTCAGGAGTGACTGCAGTACTGAGTTAAAAGGACGTCCAGAAGCCATACTCTTAGGGTTTCTCCAGTCTCTGTCAGACCAGTAAGTCTGGTCTTTTTTCGTGAGTTAGAATTTTGTTCTACATTTTTCTCCAGCTCTGTCTGAGACCCTATATAGTGATCCCTGTCAGAACAGTTGGTAGTGGTAGCTGGGCATCATCTAGTTGTGTTAGACTCAGTCTGGTAGAGGCTGTGGTAGTTGTGATGCATTAGTCCTTTGGACTAATCTTTCCCTTGTGTCTTTGGTTTTCTTCATTCTCTCTTGCTCCAGATGGGGTGGGACCAGTGGAGTATCTTAGATGGCCACTCACAAGGTTTTAAGACCCTAGACGCTACTCACCACAGTAGGATGTAGAAATTTTCTTTATAAACTATGTTATGCCAATTAAGCTAGATGTCCCCTGAGACCATGGTCCCCAGCCATCAGCCCAGTAATTCAGTCCCTCAGGGAGTTTAGATTTGTCTATGAAGCTTCTATGACCTTGCCTTGGCAGAGGACCACAATTTGAGTAGTGAGTAAAGAACCCTGGGCTTAGAGTCAAAACACCTAAATAGAACACCCTGTTCTAACAAGCTGTGTGACCTTGAATAAGTTGCCTGGCTTCTTGGATTGATGTCCTTATTTATGAAGCAGGGACAATTTACTCAGCAGAATTGGAGAGATGAAGTGAGAGCACGTGCAGAGATGTTCTACAATTGGTAGAGTGCTATAAATTCATTAGATGGCAATATTGACAATGATATAATACAGTGATGATAGTAACAACTAAGTGCCACTAACTAACTGTCAGCAGGGGCTGAGCTCTGGGATAGGCTTTCAAGTGGCAGGCAGCTCTGCTGAGAACAACAGTTACTACGAACCGGTCATGCAGACCTACTTGGCAGTGAGCAACCTGAGCTTGGTCATTCAGTGAAAATCTAGCCCAAGGAGGGCTGACCTGGAAGGCCTCAGCTGGGGACCTGCGAGGCTTAGAACTGACCCTGCGGCTGATGACACGCTGTGAGCCCTTAACCGCAGGGATTCCAGATATCCAGTGTTTCACCGCCCAGCCTGTCTTGGACGAGCACCCCAGGTTCAAGAATAAGCCAGTGCCTGACCAGATTATAAAGTAAGGCCTGCAGTTTACTGGGTAGAGGGATGGGGAGGAAAGTCCCATGGGGTTGCCAAGCTGAGTTGGTGGCAGGACAGTCCCCAGAGCCCTGCTAGTTCCTTTTCTATGTTAGTCACTCTGTTTCACCTTTTTCTCTAAGGAAGGGAATCACCCCCATTTATCTATCTAGGTTCTAACTCTGCCCCTCAAAGGCTGAAGCCCAAGGTGGATGGGTGAACAGGGCAATGGTCTGCTTTGCTGCCTAGGGAATCCTCAGGAAGCACAATTCAATTTACTGTATTGGAAGTGAGGAGCCTATTGCACAGATTGATCCCAGAGTGGATCCTAGGAATCTGCAGCAGAGAGTGGGGATAGGGCAGGTTGCAGGTGGCAGGGAGTGGGAGGTTGAGGGGACAGGGGGCATGGCTCATGCTGAGCATGTTCTCCTAAGGGGACATCTTGTCAACCTTTGTCCAGGTTCTACACTGACAATGGATGTGTTCTGACTGTGATCTAGGGACATTAGAGGAAGCAGCCTGCAGGCAGGTGTCAGTCTATTTGATACCAAATTGCAATGCCAGGGATAAGGCCATGAAGCTGGGGCTTTGTTCGGCATCAGGCAGCATCCCTTCCAGCTGCCACCTTGAGTGTCTTAGAAAAAGGCCACAGGGTGGACCAGTGAGAAACTAGCCCTCCTTCATGAAAAGAAGAGAGACCCTTTCCTCCAGGGGGGCAGACCTTAGGTGTATCAAGTGCCTGCACTGAGGTCATAGGAGCAGTGCCCCAGGCAGCTCTAAGTGCATCAGTGCCAGAATTCCAATTGCCTGAGTTCCCAGAGGGGTGCTGTGTTCTTGTGATGGCGTAAGACAAGTTTACCTTCTAAATTGCTTTGCAAGGAAAGCCTGTGCAAGGGTCACTTTCATGGAGCTCACAACACAAACACTGACGTTAGATGCTACAACAGGGACTGATGTTTCCTGGCCTCCTGGGACAGTGCAGGGTCGGGTCAGGTTCAGTGTCACCAGCCAGCATGGCTACCAGGAGCATCCTCCTCTTCCTGTCTTTCAGCTTTTACAAATCCAACTACGTGCAAAAGTTCCAGTACTCCCGGCCTGTGCGCAGGGGAGCCGTGGACCCTGAGAATGAGTTTGCTGTGAGTATCTCCCCCACCCTTGACCAGCCTAGATCATTCCTCTGCCACCTTCACCAACCAAACCATCAGTCTTCCAACCTCAGAATGAGAGGAACTTGATTCAAAGCCAAGTAAAATAAAACTAACAACCACTGATACAATGACACCCATTCCCCAGTCTTGTCTGATGGGTTTATTGTCTCCTGTCTGGACCATTCTGAGCCTTTCCCCTTTCAAGATGTAAACCAGATGTATGAGAGATACAAGGAGCCCTGGTGGCACAATAGTTAACTGCTTGGCTGCTAACCTTTCAGTTAGCAGTTCAAACCCACCCAGCGGCTCTGCAGGAGAAAGACTTGGCAATCTGCTCCCATAAATATTACAGCCTAGAAAACCATATGTAACAGTTATACTCTGTCACATGGGGTCGCTATGAGTCAAAATTGAATCGATGGCACCTAACATCAATGGCTAGAGATGCACCTTGCCAACTACAGAGCATTCAGACACTTTCAGGAGATAGAAACCCTCAGGCTAAGAAAGTTTGTGGATGAAGTCAAACCTTCCAGGAAAGACCAATAAGAAGCCACAGAGATTTCACTCCTCACTGTCCCTTGAGTATTTTTAAATGTGCGTGTGTGTGTGTGTGTGTTTCCCAGGTCCCTGGGTGGTGCAAGTGTTTGCTTTTGACCTCTAACCTAAAGGTTGGTGGTTCAAACCCACCCAGTGGCACCACAGATGAAAGATCTGGCAATCTGCTTCTGTAAAGATTATAGCCCAAAAAACCCTATGGAGCAGTTCTACTCTGTAACGTATGAGGTCGCCAGGAGTTGGAATTGACTCTACAGCAACAGGTTTGGCTTTGTGTGTTTCTCAGCTGGGATCTGTCTTCTGTTCCCAAGAACCAAGGCTGGAATGAGGCGGTGGCTACAAGGCTGTCTCAGATCTTTGTCTGATGCTGTGATTCTTAAAGTTTTGGGATCACTACCCCTTTGAGGGCCTAATGAACCCTGTGGAACCCCCATCCAAAAAATGCAAATGGAGACATTCAATATTGCCTAAAAGTTCAGATTGCTCACAGATGCAGGTCAAAACCTACTTGGCCTAAGTTCTGGAAAATCTTAAACTTCAGGTTGGGAAAGAATGTTTAAGGGTAAGGTGAAAATATGTTTCTGCGTCTTAAAATATTTATTCTGACTTCGGGTGAATGGGAAGTCTGGGGGCCAGCTGGGTTTTCACCAAGCTTCTCTGATACCCACGTTTCACGAGCATGTTGCTTTCAACCTCCTCCCCGCGGGACAGTCGATGTGGATCGAGAGGACTTCCTTTGTGACTGCGTACAAGCTGCCAGGGATCCTGCGCTGGTTCGAGGTAGTCCAGATGTCCCAGGTGCGTGTGTGGGTGCGGGCACACCCCTTGTCAGACCCTCTCCACCAGGAGGGGCAGGGCCTGGCCAGCCTCTGGAAGCTCTTTCGGCTTTGAAAAGGGGGCAGGCTTTTGAATCAAAGCCACTGTGGGAGTCCCAGAATTCCAGTGCAGGAAGGGGCCTGAGGCAACATCCAACCTAGCTGCTTTCAGATATTTTATTTTCAGTGTGTTGTAGGAAAAAAACATCACAAATTTTAGTAAGGCAAAAAGAAAGTTGTATTCGGCATATGTTCGAAGAGGCAAAATGGGAAAATCAGACAAGCATGCTGCCAGAGCCGTGAGCCCAAATCCAAGGAAAGTACAGAATAGACAAAAGTGGGAAAATGGACAAGCAAGCTGCTAGAGCCATGTCTGCCTGAGTCCAAGGAACCTTACAGAATGACCAGTATATATTAACGTTACAAAATGGGCAAACCATTAAAAGCTTCACGTTTTCACAGATTGGCTATAAACTGTGATCCTACATTTTGAATTGCCTTTCTTAACAATCATTGGTACAGGTTTCAGTAACAACAGTCAGGAGGGTCTTCATTGGTCCAACAAATTTTCTGTTCACTAAATGATAATAGAAAAAGGTAAGAGTGGAAAGTCTTTTGTGTTCTGTTTGAATGGCTTATGTGAAAGATGCCCTAAAAGATATTTCCCAAGATTATCTTAGCAATTGTCTTTATACCTCAGGGCCCAGTTGATGTGTCCTTGTGAGTCCAGCTCCAGCTGGGTCACATTCTCTATGCTCAAGGACAGGGAATAATGATTCCAATATTATTTCCTGAATCAGGTGAAATTCATGTAACATAAAATTAGCCATTTTTAAAGTGAACAATTCAATGGCTTTTAGGATATTCACAATGTTATGCAACCACTGCCCCATCTAGTTCCAGAACATCTTCATCATCCCAAAAGGAACCCTATACCCATCCCCGCTTCCCGCAGCCCCTGACAACCACCAGTCTGCTTTCTGTCTCCATGGCTTTACCTATTCTGGATGTTTCCTACAAATGGAATCAAACAATATGTGACCATTTATGTCTGGCTTTTTTCACTTAGCATAATGTTTTTGAGGTTTATCCACATTGTAGCATGTATCAGTATTTCCTTTCTTTTATGGCTGAATAATATTCCATTCTATGTGTGCACTGCAATTTGTTTATCCATTCATCTGCTGATAGATACTTCGGTTGTTTCCACCTTTTGGCTTTTGTAAATAATGCGTGTATTTTACAGGAATGTGTTTGAAAATGTGATTTTAATTTTGGATATATACCTAGAGGTGGCATTGCTGGGTCATAAATTTTTGAGGAACCTTTCAGATTATTTTTTTAAGCATCTGATCACTTTTATTTTTAATGAAATCTTCCATGAAGCTGATGAAAGGGGAGCTTTTCTGGTTGAAGCAGGGGCCAGAGGGCCTGGAATCCCACCCCCTCATGCTTTTCCTATCTCAGCAGCCCCTTGGGTCACCTTGCAGTATCTAAGTATGAACCCATTTTATAGTTAGATAAACTGAGGCTCAAAGTGAGGAATCACACAGAGGCAAAGCTCTGACTAGAATGCAGTGTTTGAACTCCCTTGTACAGGTCTCAGGTATTTGACTTCTCAACACATCTTAAGGTTTCAATGCCTTGGGACAGCTATAAATTTTGCAGCCCCAAAGATACAGGGGAAAGACCAGGTTGGTTGTGAGAAACTTGATAAACCCATTGCCATTGAGTTGATTCTGACTAATGGTGACTCTATAAACCAAAAAAAAAAAAAAAAAAAACCAAAAAACAAAAATCCATTGCCGTGGAGTTGATTCCGACTCATAGCAACCCTGTAGGACAGAGTAGAACTTCCCTATAGGGTTTCCAAGGAGCAGCTGGTGGATTCCAACTGCCGACCTTTTGGTTAGCAGCCAAGCTCTTAACCACTGCACCACCAGGGCTCCAATAGCGACTCTATAGGAACTTGATAATTTTGATAGTTGAGGACATATTCAGAATGTCTTATTCACATATTTATTCAACAAATACTTAATGAGTACCTAACATGTGTCAGGCACTGTTCTAACACCTGGTGATTTCACAGTGAAATTTATATTCTCATGCTCAAGACAGACTAAAAAATAAAAGTAAATATATGTCAGATGGTGATAACCATTATGGAGAAAAATAAAACAGAAAACTGATGCAGCAGGGGTTGCTATTTTAAATAGGATGTTCAGAGAAAGCCTTGACACTAAAATGGCTTTTGACCAAAGGTCTGGAGGAAGTGAGGGATGGTCCGTGCAGATATTGAAAAGAAAGGCATTCTAATAGAGAGAACAGCAAGTGCAAAGGTCCTGGGGCCAGAGCATGCTTATGACTGGATCGGAATGAGTAAGGGTGAGTAATAGTAGTCTGATACCAAATCATGTAGGTCCTTATAGACCCTCATAAGGATTTTGGTTTTTCCACTGAGTGAGATGGAGCCATGAGCAGAAGATGAATGTGATCTGGCTGATGTTTTCAAGCTACTCAATTGTCAGCATTGAGACCATCCCATTTTAACCCTTAATGCCACTTCACTTCTTCCCAGTGAACCCAGGAACCTGGGGGTCCTCTGATCTCCTCTTTTACAAGTATAGTCTAGACCATAAAAATATGATAATGAGGACACCAACGAACATTTATTGAACATGCGCTAAGCCATTCGCGTGCATGTTCTCATTTAAACCTCACAACAACCCTGTGAGGTACATATTATTATTCTTCCCGTTTTACATATGAGGGAACTGAGGTACAGAGTGAGTTAGTGAGTTGTTCAAGGTTAGTGAAAGAGGTAGAGTTTGGTTTTAACCTCCCATACCATGTACTGTGGCTGGACTCATTCTCTTCCTATTCCTCAACGTGTCTCCAGCCCACCCCAACAGCAAGTGGTACCCTAGAAAGGAAGAAAGTATTTATGCCCTTGGCTCATGGAACACATTGGCACATGATAAGCACTCAACAAGTGTCCCAGGCACTGTGCCAAGCCCTTTATAGCATTATTCCATTTAATCCTCACAAATCCCTGTGAGATGAGTACTATTATTAATCCTGTTTTAGAGGAATCAGAAACTTTCTACCAGTCTGTGGTTTGTGCCCATTAGCTCTGGCTGTGCCCTTTCCTCTGGTGGTGCTCTGCAAGGTGCCTCTCCTCCTCAACCATTCCTACTAAGCAAGCTGAGGAAACCCATCTCTGCACTCCTGTCCCCACCTTCCCTACTGTATTTCCATTTATAAAAATTATCACCTCCTAATAGACTAAATAATTTACCTTTATGTTTATTTTTAATATCTATCTCCATTCACTAGACTATAAACTCCAGGAAGACAGGGATCTGTTTTGTTTCCTGCCATGTTTTCAAGTGCAAAGAATAGACCCAGGCTCATAATAGGTGCTAAAGAATACTTGTTAAGTGAAACAATCAATCAATTAATATGCAGACACCCATTATAACTCAGGATTCTGAATCTAGGAAAGAAATTACATTTTTTATTTGCTCCTTTCACCCTGATACCTTCTGACAGAGAGAGTTAGGAAAACCCGTAAAAACGTTGACCCGAGTGAACTTATCTCTAACAGCCTCCTTCAGCTGAGTTACCAAGAATTTCAGGATATCTCAGATACAAAGGTTTAATGCTGTGCTAGGTGAGTTCATTTCCAAGCATTTGATTTTGTGTTGTATGAATTCGTACCTTGTTCTTGGTTGTTTCTTTCATGAATTGTCATGATTAAGGTACTGTTTATATAGAGAGGTGTTCTTGAGTGAGATTCAAGTAGAAGTTCTGCTTACTGAAGAGTCATTTCCTTGTTCTTGGCCTTGAGAACATGTCTTTACAAAGAACCCTAATCTAGGGTTCAGAAGACCCAGGTTCAAGTCCCACTTTGTCATTCATGAGCTGTATGATGTTGGACAAGCATCTGTAAAATAGGGATTGTAAAACTATGGAATTTCAGAACTGAAAGTGACCCTAGAGGTCATTTAGTCCAAGAGTTACAAAGTCAGAGCCCAGGAAGATAATGTAAATATAAAAAATATCACATCAAGACGATAGAGAGTGGTGGAGACTGTGGCAAAGTACAGTGGCAAATGCTCCCCAATGGAATTAAATTTTTAAAAATTAGAATCAATGTGCTGTTAAACAATAGACTTCTGTAGGCCTGGTTTGGCTTGCAGACTGCCAGTTTCAATCCTTTGTTGGTTCTTGCCCAGCCTGATTATTTTGCATATGAGGAAACTGAGGCCCAAAGATAGGACTTGAACTGCCAAAGCAATCAGTGGCAGAAGTAGGACATAATGATAATGGCCATCCTGTGCAGCTCATGGGATTCCTAGGAGGATTTAAGATGATGTTGGTGCAATGCCTTTGACAGATAGGAAACACCACCCAGTTGCAAGGGATTATGGTCACGTCATCTTTTGTCTGATGCTTTTGTCTTCTTTATCTCCCTTGATAATTCATTTTCCCCTTGCTGCAAATAGGGCAAGGGTTATTATACCGGTACTGCCAGTAAGGAAACTGAACCTTAGCTTAGGAAAGAGACCAGTATTTGAGGGCTTGGCTAAGTTGCATTAACCAGTGTATGGCAAGTTTAGTAGCACAGCTTGGTCTGCATGGTGTGGCAGGAGAAGCTGGCCTTTGGGATCAGAACTCTCCCCAGCTCTGCTACCATCTGCTCTCGGGCAACTTAACCTGTTACTGGGGGAATTAAATGAGAAGACATGTGTGACATGCCCAGTGTTGACTGGTTGACTGGCACGTAGGAGGTGATCAATAAATGGAGCCATTGCCATTATCTTGGTCATTACTATTTTTCCTGTTATCATCTCCTGACTCCCAGACTTCCCACCATAACTCTGTTCTAAGAATTATGTATTTAGTCTATGAAAATGCTCTTAGGTGAGAAACTAAAGTTATTTTCATTCTCATTCTCTATTCCTGATGGCTATAATGAGGTTAAAGATTTTGTGATTCAAAAATACCTTTAAAAATGAGGGGAAAATGCCAATCAATAGGTCTTTCCATTTTGAATCACTTGCCTTCAAGCCTGCATCTTTCTGTGGTATCCCGTGCCATTGTTGAAACCCACAGTGCAGTGCTGGGCTCTATCCAAGTGGTTGCAATAGAGTCTCCTTAGAACTCATCTAGACCTCAACCCATGGAGCCCCTGAATGGCTGGTGTGCACACTTGTCGGGTAACTAGACTGTGGGTTGCAACTTGTGGGAGTATGTACTGCCGCCCCCACCAACCAGGAAACATTCCCCTCCAGTTTGCGCTGTTTGTGTGAAGGTGTGTACATGAATGTGTGTGTACATGCATGTGTGTGCATGTGTGTTGTGCATACATGCCTGTGTGCATGTGTGCCCATGTCTGTGCCCATGCACATGTGTGCATGCATGCATGCATGCGTGTGTGTGTGTGTGTGCGCATGACAGAGAAAGAGAGAACCACAAAGACAAGGAGAGTCCAAAACCAAGGAAAGGGAGTGAGGAGGCTGTATTTAAGGAAATGGTCTAAAAAGATGACGGGGAACATGGTGAGAGAGGCTGGTTCTGCCCCGTTCATAGCCCATAGTTACAATAACTAGCAGGTGACTTTTTGTTTTTTGATTTTATTGTTGTTGTTTTTCGACAATTTAGTTGTGAGACAAGTGTCATGTTATCTCAGTTAATCATTGCTATATGCCCAGCAGGGAACCCTGGTTATGCAGTGGTTAAGAGCTTGGCTGCTAACCAAAAGGTCAGCAGTTTGAATCCACCAGCCGCTCCTTGGAAACCCTATGGGGCAATTCTACTTTGTCCTATAGGTTCACTATGAGTTGGAATTGACTCGATGGCAATGGGCTTGATTTTGGGTTTTATATGCCCAAAAAGGCAGAGATTATATTATCACCATTTCACAGGCGGTAAAACTTAGGGTCCCTTCTTCCATGAAGTTTTCTCTAATTACTTGACCTTTGCTGCCATCACTCACTTCTGTTGGTGAATCCTCCCTTCTTAACACGCTATTATTAATAATCATAGTTACCAACAACTCTCTGTAACAGGATTTCTTATCCCCATTTTACCAATGAGTCAACTGAGGTTCTGAAAGGTTAGGAAACTTGCCCAGGTCACACAGCTGGAAAATGGCAGAGCTAAAATTTGCACTCAGTTTTCATTTCTTTCATTTAGTCCAGGGGTCAGCAAGCCATGGCCCTTGGGCCAAATCCCACCCTTTACTTGTTTTTATAAATAGTTGCATTGGAACAGCGCCATGCTCATTCATTTACATATTGACTGTGGTTGCTTTAGTGCTACAATAACAGCCTTGAGTAGCTGCAACAGAAACCATCTGGTCTACAAAGCTTAAATAAAGATATTTACTATCTGGCCCTTTACAGAAAAAGTTTGAAAACCCCTCGTCTAGTTTCTTACTCCAGACCCATGCACTGTTTAGTCAGTTAGCATCTGACTGCACTCTGTTTATATTGCTTTCTAAGAGGAGTTGTAGAGATGTTTCAGTTTTATCTTCCCAACTAAATGCAATCTACCTTAGAACAGAGGCCCTTCCAATAATATCCAGGTCTTAGGACCTACTGTGTGCCTGGCTGGGTGACCACAGGCTGCTCTGACCTCCCTGACTAATAGTTCATACATAGTAGGTGCTCAACCAAAACCTGATGGGTTGATTTAGAGTATGGTTTCACCAAGGTAATAAGAAGAGAAAATCTTCCCAGGGCTTGCCTAGCCAATGAAGCCCCTTTCTCACTAAGTGGAAAGTCAGCCTGTCTGTCCCCAGACACGAACAGCCCCCAGAGCTCACTAATTATAACAAGATCCTGCTACAGCCCCTCAGGGAGCAAGGCCTCATTTGGATTCCAACCCAAAATGAAATCAATACCAATAATTTTATCTGTTTTCAAGGCAACCTGCTAAGGCCCTTTCTTCTTGGTGATCTGATTTCAACAGACCACAATTAGCCCTCTGGAGAACGCCATCGAGACCATGTCCACAGCCAACGAGAAGATCCTGATGATGATAAACCAGTACCAGAATGACGAGAGCCTTCCCATTAACCCGCTCTCCATGCTGCTGAACGGGATTGTGGACCCAGCTGTCATGGGAGGGTTTGCCAAGTATGAGAAGGTGAGGGCTCTGGCCTCCAGGCCCTGGTGAGGGCAGGAGCAGTGGCAGGGAGGGTGGGCTGGGGCCTTGCAACTGATATCACTGATCTTACCTCGCTGTCCTCACCCCGCTAAAGGGACAGTTCAACTTGGTTGGACCTTATACACCTTCCAGAGTTTCTACATCCTCGTGCCTTAACTGAGCTCCCATCTCCTGCCCACCCTCATTGCCACACCCTGTGCTGGGGCAGAAGGGAGCAGGGGTCACAGAGGCCCCTTCTTTCACTGGGCAGATCCAGGCGCCTCCATTCAGGAAAGGCTTTGGGATGGCTGTCAGCCAGGACATAAAAGTGCAGGGGCCACAAGTCAATGTACAGCTCATGACGCTTGTGTAAACCCATCTCTTCCACAGAGAATTTTGAAATGACTTAAACAAATGGAAAGAAATGAAAACCAGAGTCTATGAAAATACAGAAAGGTTAGGAGATCAACTCCAAGGGAGGAGTTATAATCTAGATATCCAGGTCATAAAGTCTCTAAAGAAAGTCCCGTAGATTTCAACCACAGATTTCATTTTTGAGCCTCCTGGTATCCATGGCAAAAAGGGAAATACCATCAATTATATGAGTTACATTATCCATCCATTGAGGGAAAAATACCAACTCCACAGTTGTGGGGGGAGCGTCATAGATTTTTCTGGCGTTGAAGTAGACTAGACATTCCTTACTTGATTTTCACCTAGGCCATATATTGTAGGGGATACTGAGGTACAAAATGGACTTTTCATTCTAACAAATCTAACCGTAGATTTCTTATTATTATTCCTATGTCATTCATTGATGTAAAACCAAGGCTATGACACAACAGTATAATTCAGGGACAGTGATGCTACTCATCAATGGTTTTTAAATTAGTCTTTCCAGCTACCCTTGCACACCTGATATAATCATTACTGTGATCCTATGTACAGCTTTGAGAGGTGATATATTCTGTATATATGTGTGCACACACTGAGGGCAGGATCCCAGAAAGAGCGAGGGAGCTGCCAGGATCACACAGCAATGGGGGAGGTGATGAAGTGAGCTAAACCACCCACTAGGTAAAGTCGGCCAGTGAGTTTTCTTCCAAGAGCTATGTTCTCACACTTGAGTGGGCATCAGAATCCCCTGCAGGGCTTGGTGACACACTGATGCCCCCCACCCCCTAGAGGTTCTGATTCAGCAGGTCTGGGGTGGGGCCTGAGAATTTGCATTTCTAACAAGTCACCCCTCCCCCACCAGTCGTCTGCCAGTTTGTTGTACTATAGGGGCTTGTATGTGCTGTGATGCTGGAAGCTATGCCACCGGTATTCAAATACCTGCAAGGTCACCTATGGCGGACAGGTTTCAGCTGAGCTTCCAGACTAAGTCAGACTAGGAAGAAGGACCCAGCGGTCTAATTCTGAAAAGAATTAGCCAGTGAAACCCTTATGAATAGCAGCAGAACATTGTCTTATAGAGTACTGGAAGATGAGCCCCTCAGATTGGAAGGCACTACAAATACAACTAGGGAAGACCTGCCTCCTCAAAGTAGAGTCGACCTTAATGATGTGGATGAAGTCAAACTTTCGGGACCTTCATTTGCTGATGTGGCACTACTCAAAATGAGAAGAAACAGCTGCAAACACACATTTAATAATCAGAAGGTGGAATGTATGAAGTATGAAAGTAGGAAAATTGGATATCGTCAAAAAAATCAAACCCATAAACATCGATATCCTAGGCATTAGTGAGCTAAAATGGACTGGTATTGGTCTACTATGCTGGGAATGACAACTTGAAGAAGAATGGTGTTGCATTCATCGTCAAAAAGAACATTTCAAGATCTATCCTGAAGTACAACACTGTCAGTGATAGGATAATATCCATATGCCTACAAGGAAGATCAGTCAATATGACTATTATTCAAATTTACACACCAACCACTAAGGCCAAATATGAAGAAACTGAAGATTTTTACCAGCTTCTGCAGTCTGATATTGATCGAACATGCAATCAGGATACATTGATAATTACTGGTGATTGGAATGTGAAAGTTGGAAACAAAGAAGAAGGATTAGTAGTTGGAAAATATGGCTTTGGTAATATAAATGATGCCAAACATCGCATGATGGAATTTTGCAAGACCAACAACTTCTTCATTGCAAATACCTTTTTTCAACAACATAAACGGCAACTATACACATGGACCTCGCCAGATGGAATACACAGGAATCGAATCAACTTCATCTGTGGAAAGAGATGATCGAAAAGCTCAGTATCATCAGTCAGAACAAGGCCGGGGCCAACTGCGAAACAGACCATCAATTGCTCATATGCAAGTTCAAGTTGAAACTGAAGAAAATTAGAACAAGTCCACAAGAGCCAAAGTACGACCTTGAATATATCCCACCTGAATTTAGAGACCATCTCAAGAATAGATTTGACATGTTGAACACTAGTGACCAAAGACCAAACAAGTTGTAGAATGACATCAAGGATATCAAATGTGAAGAAAGCAAGAGGTCATTAAAAAGACAGGAAAGAAAGAAAAGACCAAAATGGATGTCAGAAGAGACTCTGAAACTTGCTCTTGAACATTGAGTAGCTAAAGCAAAAGGCAGAAATGATGAAGTAAAAGAGCTGAAGACAAGATTTCAAAGGGCTACTTGAGAAGACAAAGTAAAGTATTATAACAACATATGCAAAGACCTGGAGATAGAAAACCAAAGGAGAAGAACATACTCAGCATTTCTTAAGCTGAAAGAACTGAAGAAAAATTCAAGCCTCGAGTTGCAATAGTGAAGGATTCTATGGGGAAAATATTAAATGACACAGGAAGCATCAAAAGAAGATGGAAGGAATACACAGAGTCACTATACCAAAAAGAATTGGTTGATGTTCAACCATTTCAGGAGGTAGCATATGATCAGGAACCGATGGTACTGAAGGAAGAGGTCCAAGCTGCCCTGAAGGCATTGGCAAAAAACAAGGCTCCACGAATTGATGGAATACCGATTGAGATGTTTCAACAAACAGCTGCAGTGTTGGAAGTGCTCACTCGTCTATGCCAAGAAATTTCCAAGACAGCTACCTGGCTAACCGACTGGAAGAGGTCCATTTTTATGCCTATTCCCAAGAAAGGTGATCCAACCTAATGCAGAAATTATTGAACAATATCACTAATATCACATGCAAGTAAAATTTTGCTGAATATCATTGAAAAGCGGCTACAGCAGTACATTGACAGGGAACTGCCAGATATTCAAGATAGATTCAGAAGAGGACGTGGAACTGGGGATATCATTACTGATGTCAGATGGATCCTGGCTGAAAGCAGAGAATACCAGAAAGATGTTTACCTGTGTTTTATTGACTATGCAAAGGCCTTCAACTGTGTGGATCATAACAAATTATGGACAACATTGTGAAGAATGGGAACTCCAGAACACTTAATTGTGCTCATGAGGAACCTGTACATACATCAAGAAGCAGTCTGGAACAGAACAAGAGGATACTGTGTGGTTTAAAGTCAGGAAAGGTGTGCATTAGGGTTTTATCCTTTACCATACATATTCAATCTGTATGCTGAGCAAATAATCTGAGAAACTAGACTATATGAAGAACGGAGCATCAGGATTGGAAGAAGATTTATTAACAACCTGTGTTATACAGATGACACAACCTTGCTTACTGAAAGTGAAGAGGACTTGAAGCACTTACTGATGAAGATCAAAGACCACAGCCTTCAGTATGGATTACACCTCAACATAAAGAAAACAAAAATCCTCACAACTGGACTAATAAACAACATCATGATAAACAGAGAAGTTGTCAAGGATTTCATTTTACTTGGACCCACAATCAACACCCATGGAAGCAGCAGTCAAGAAATCAAAAGACACATTGCATTAGGGAAATCTGCTGCAAAAGGCCTCTTTAAAGCGTTGAATAGCAAAGATGTCACCTCAAAAACTAAGGTGCGCCTGACCCAAGCCATGGTGTCTTCAATCGTCTCGTATGCATGAGAAAGCTGGACAACGAATAAGGAAGACAGAAGAATTGACGCCTTTGAATTGTGGTGTTGGCAAAGAATATTGAATATACCATGGATTGCCAAAGAACAAACAAATCTGTCTTGGAAGAAGTACAACGAGAATGCTTCTTTGAAGCAAGGATGGCGAGACTACGGGTCACATACTTTGGACATGTTATCAGGAGGGATCAGTCCCTGGAGAAGGACATCATGCTTGGTAAAGTAGAGGGTCAGTGACAAAGAGGAAGACCCTCAACGAGATGGATTGACATAGTGGCTGGAACAATGGGCTCAAGCATAACAATGATTGTGAGGATGGCACAGGACTGGGCAGTATTTCCTTCTGTTGTATATAGGGTTGCTATGACTCGGAACCGACTGGATGACACCTAACAACAACAAACGACAAGTTCCCAGGTAAAACTGGTATGGCTGCAGGGTGAGGAGCATTGGGGGTGGGGGGGAGGGGGATGTTGTGGCCCTTCCTAATGAGAGCTGTCTGGAGTTGTCAGAAAGAGAAAACAATGTAATTCCATATGTCTCTGATCTTGCAGCATCCAAATACATGTGTCCGCATTCCTGCCAGTCTCAAATCGAATCTTCTCCTAGTGCCAGAGAGATTGGTCCCGGGGACCACGCCTAGTGAACAGGAAACCACAAAGCCCTGCCTGTCCTCCTCAGGCCTTCTTTTTTATTTTACTGTGGTTATATATCTAATATCTAATATATATTTACAATATTTATATATACATAAAATATTATATTATATATATAATGGAATTTTCCATTTTAACCATTTTTAAGTGTATAATTCAGTGGCAGTGGCATTAATTACAGTCACAGTGTTGTGCTACCATCACCACTGTTTAATTGCAAAAATTTTCATTACCCCAAACAGAAACACAGTGCCCTTTAATCAATAACTCTCATTTTCCCTCCTGGAAGCCTCCGGCTAATCTACTTTGGTCTCTCTGCATTTGCCAATTCTAGATATTCCATATAAGTGGGATCACACAGTATTGGTCTTGTTATGTCTCTCCCCAGGCCTTCTTCACTGAGGAGTATATCAGGGACCACCCTGAGGACCAGGACAAGCTGAGCCAACTCAAAGACCTGATTGCATGGCAGGTAGGTGGGCACCAGGCTGGGACAGGGCCCGGACCTCCTCCTTCCCTTTCCTCAGCCTCTCACTGACTTGGCCTAATTCACCATTCTCTCCTGCCCCTTGCCTTCTTACTCTGCATCACACCTGCCCAGGCTTATCCTGTAAGAGAGGTTTAGGGGACTGTACCCTTGGGTGCCACACGGATGCCTGGCAGCAACGCTGTGGTGCATGTTGCTAATACGGCTTTATTTGTCATTGAATTCAAGAGGTGGCTTTTCACAGTGGGACTAAAATGAACACCAGGTCCCCACATGTTCCCACCACCTTATCCATACACCCAGCAAGTGCCAGTCACCTAAGAGAAGACAGGCCCCCCACTCCCCCTCCTCCTTCTCTAGCTGACCCATTTTATTGCAGGTAATTCTCAGATGGATATCAGTTTATGAAAATAATTGAGGTCTTTGGTTGGTTGGTTTTCGGTCAGAAGGGCTTGCATCTTGCCACTAGCTGCTCAGCCCTCCGGATCCACACCCAAGGCCTTGGAAGGCTCTGTCCTGGCCTGTTCACTTGTCTTCCTCTGTTCATGCCTTCTCTCCCGTGTCTCTGCCTCTTCTATGCATGCTCTCCTTCTTTCTGACCTTCTTTCTTCCTTTCTCTTTCTTTCTCTCTGTCTTTCTCCCCCTCCTTTAGAAGTTCTGTGCTTCTATCCCTCCCCTCTGTCTCTTGCTTCTCTCTGCACCCTTTCTTCTCCTCGAATCTTACTCCAATCTCTATTTGCTTCCCTCCTTCTTTCTCTCTCCTCTCTCCCATCCCCTCTCTCTCCCACTCCCTGCACTAGAAAGAATCTGTTAGGCCCTTCCCCTAGTTAGAGGCTTTCCAAGGACAGGCTTTACCTCCAGACCTGCCACACCCCACTCCTCAGACAGCTTTGGGGACCACCTAGCCCTGCAGAGCACAGAGTGGGCTCCAGAGGGCAGGAGCTGGAGGAGGCAGGCGCTGCTGCTTGCAGCTGCCTGTCCTCCCTCACTCCCTTCTTGCCAGTCACAGTGCAAAGAAAAGCAAGCTTTTGCGGAAGGGAGTTTTATTCCTCTGGGGAAATCAGGGAATGAGAAGCACTGGGTGCAGCCTCTTTTCTTAAAATAAGGATTCCTATTTCAGGTCTTCTCTGCCTCTGCCAGTTTGTGCAAAGTGAAGCTTTAAAACCGAAACACCAAGCACTGCAGAGAAGCTCTTTCCTAAATGCATTTGGTGTGTCTGGAATTTTCTCTCCCTTCTTACCTTTTGCCACCTGTGAAACCCAAATATCCCCATGGTATCCAGTGTTCAGGGGTCACTGTGCCCTTTAGTACCCCAGTAATGATACTTCTTCTCACCACCTTCATCCAGGGAACCAGAAAGGCCAGGCTTAGACTAGGTTCCCATCCTGGGATATTTCTGGGGTGCCCCAGGGAGGGCAAACATATCACACAAATTCACTTAGGTGTTGGTGTCACTCTTAAGCCATGCCACTGCCCAGGGCCTCTCTGCTGGCTTTCTCTTATCACCTAGAAATGGCTTCTTCGTGCTAGGTCTGCATGCACCTGGGCCTGCCACCGCAGCTCATACCAGGCTGTAACTTCTCAGGAAATTCTGTCAGCCCCATAGCTAATAGAGGGGAGCTACAAACAAAGAAGGGAGACTTTAAAAAGCTTATATTAGATGTTATCATTTCTAAGGGCTATAAGCTAGGCCCTTCAGAGGGTGCCCCCTAGTGGCCCCCTGCACCTTTGCACTGCCCCCCCCACCCCCATGTCACCATGTTACAGGGCCCACTTAACCTTCCAAAAGTAGGATGCCTGGACTCCTGGCATTTAAGTTCAAAAGATGCAGCCCTGCTCATAGTGAAGGTAGCCTTTTTAAAGTATTACACTGGACAAATTAGCTCTTCCTGGTCCATTCCAGGAAACCCTGGTGGCATAGTGGTTAAGAGTACAGCTGCTAACCAAAAGGTCAGCAGTTCAAATCCACCAGCCACTCCTTGGAAACTGTATGGGGCAGATCTACTCTGTCCTATAGGGTTGCTATGAGTTGGAGTCGACTCAACGGCAATGGGTTTGGTTTGGTTTTGGTCCATTCCAAGGAGCCCTTGTGGTGCAGTGGTTAAAGTGCTCAGCTGCTAACCGAAAGGTCAGCAGTTCAAACCAACCAGCCACTCTACGGGAGAAAAATGTGGCAGTCTGCTTCCGTAAAGATTCCAGCCTTGGAAACCCAGTGGGGCAGTTCTGCTCTGTTCTGTAGGGTCACTATGAGTCAGAATCGACTCAAAGGCAATGCGTTTGGTTTTTTGGCCCATTCCGTTTCATTCATTCTTGCAACCTATATTTATGGAGCCCCCACTATATCCCAAAGTGTCCCTGGGTGGTGCAAACTGTGATTGACTGCTGACCTAAAAGGTTGGTGGTCCGAACCCACCCAGTGGTTCTGTGGAAGAAAAGGCATGGCAATCTGCTTCCGTTAAGATCACAGCCAAGAAAACTCTGTAACACATGGGGTCACCATGAGTCGGCATCAACTCAACAGCAACTAACAAAACTACGTCCCAGGTGCAGGATCAGGCAACAGAGATATAGGGCTGGACTCTGTCTTCTGGGAGCTTAACTCTAGACTGGATCTTGGTTTTGTAAAGCCCAATACACTTTGAATTTTCTCAAAACATGAGAACCCAAAGGGGAATGTGCTTGTACCTCAACAGCCCAACAAATGCTGAAGCTTTCAAAGTACATTTTGTGCTCAAGATTTCACCAATTTTGAAATCAATTTCTTCTTTCTTTTTAAAGTTTTTCTTCGTATTTATTTGAGCGGAAAGATGTTTACAGTATATTCTTCTTTTAAACTTTATTGTGAAATAGTGCAAACAGAAAAGTACAGTCCAAAATCATATATAGCTAATTGATCACAAAGCGTACATCCATGTGATGAAGAAATGAAATCCGCAGCACCCTAGAAGCCTACCTCGGGCCTCCTTGTAGTCATTACCACCCCTCCTCAAGGTTGGCCACTATCATGCTTTTACAGTGATCATTCCCTTGCTTTTAAAAATAGCTTTACCACCCGAGCATGCATACCTAAACACTATGATTTACTTTTGCTTATTTTTTCTTCTGTATAAATGGAATCACATAGTGTACAGTCTTTCATGTCTAATTTCTTTTGCCCAATGTTATGTTTGAGAAATTCATTCATTTGGTTCATTTTTGTTGCTGTATATTGCTTCATTGTATAACTATGCCTAAATTTACTTACCTATTTTTCTACTGATGGAGATTTGAGTTGATCTCAGTTTGCGGCTATTACAAGTAATGCTGCTCTGAACATTCTTGTATGTGTCTTTTTGGTGCACATATGCACATTTAGCTAGGAGTGGAACTGCTGAGTCACAACATATGAGAATATGGGGCTTTAGTTGCTGTTGTTAGTTGTCATCAAGTTGATTCTGACTCATAGTAACACTATGCATGACATAACTAAAGGTTGCTCGGTCCTGTGCCATCCTCACAATAATAGGTATGTTTGAGCCAATTGTTGCAGCCACTGTGTCAATCCATCTCGTTGATGGTCTTCCTCTTTTTCGCTGACCCTCAACTTTATCAGGCATGATGTCCCTCTCCACGGACTGGTCTCTCCTGATAACATGTCCAAAGTAAGTGATGCGAAGTCTTGCCATCCTTGCTTCTAAGGTTAAGCATTCAACTACTAATAGAAAGACAGTACTTCTTTCTGTCTGCATTTCTTCCAAGACAGATTTGCTCTTTTCTTCTGGAAGTCCATGGTATATTCAATATCCTTCTCCAAAACCATAATTCAAATGCACCAATTCTTCTTCCATCTTCCTTTTTCTTTGGGCTTTAGTAGAGCCTGCCAAACTTCAGTCACCATAGGTTACTGTTGCCTGCTCTTGAATTGCATATAAATGGAATTATATAGCTGGTACTATTGTGTCTGGCTTCTTTTGCTCAATGCAATGCCTTTGAGATTCATTCAGGTTGTTGCATGTCTTTGTTTCTAAATGTTATCCATTGTATGAATATCCATTCTCCTGCTGATGGACGTTAGGGTTGTTTTCAGATTTTGTATTTTATGAATGAAGTTGCTGTGAACATTATTGTACATGTCTTTTAGAGAGCATAAGCACTCAATACCCTCAGTATGTATGCAGTAGGAGAACTGCTGGGTCATGTCCATTTAGCCTTTCTGCAGAAAATCAAAACTAAACCCATTGCATCAAGTCAATTCCAACTCATGACAACCCCATGTTTTACAGAGTAGAACTGCCCCATAGGGTTCTCAAGGCTGTAATCTTTACAGAAACATATGACCATGCCTTTCTTCTGCATCACTGCTGGGTAGGTTCAAACCACCAGACTTTAAAGTTACTTGTTATTAGTTGCTGTTGACTTGATTCTGACTCATGGCAACCCCGTGTGTACAGAGTAGAAATGTACTCCATCAGGTTTGCAAGGCTGTGACATTTTGGCAGCAGATCACCAGGCATGCTTCTGAGGCACCTCTCTGTGAGTTTGAACCACCAACCTTTCTATTATTGTATTTTTACACAGATAACACGCACCTTCTACGTTAGTTTGCCAACCACTCCCTCCCCCCACGAGGTATTTTCAGAAGTGCCACTATGCCATTTCTTTTTAGCTGTAAAAAAAAATTAGCATAGAACGCTTACAAAACTACCTCCCGAGGGGAGGAATTGATCGACAAACAAATGTAGAAGGCACACATCTGCGTAAAAATATGGTAGTAGTTGAGCACTTAACCGTTTACACCACCTAGGGACTTTTAGCCTTACTACATACTAAGAAATAGTTTTCCAAAGTGATTGAACCGAATAACACTGCCACCAACCACTTAAAAGAATCTGAGTTGCTCCATGTTCTCATGAACACTTGATTCTGTGAGTCTTTTTAATTTTGATTCTTCTGGCAGTTATGTAGTGGTGTCATAGTTATCTGGTGCTGCTATAACCGAAAGACCACAAGTGATGGCTTTAACAAAGAGAAGTTTATTCTCTCACAGTCTAGTAGGTTACAAGTCCAAATTCAAGGCATCAGCTCCAGGGGAAGGCTTTCTCTCTCTGTCGGCTCTGGAGGAAGGTCCCTATGATGCATCAATCTTCCCTTGGTCTGGGAGCATCTCAGCACAGGAACCTCATTTCCAAAGGACATGCTCTGCTCCTGGCACTGCTTTCTTGGTGGTAGGAGGTTCCCATGTGTCTCTGCTAGCTTCTCTCTTTTATATCTCAAAAGAGATTGGCTTAAGACACTATCCAATCTCGTATACCTCATCAGTATAACTGCTGTTATTCCATCTTATTAGATCATAGTGATAGAGTTTACAACACATAAGGAAATCACATCAGATTACAAAATGGTACATAGTCACAGAATACTGGGAATCATGACACAGCCAAGTTGACACATATTTTTGGGGGACACAGTTCTCCATGACAAGTGGTATCTCAGTTTAGTTTATTTTTATTTTTTTTGTATTTTATTGTACTTCAGGTGAAGGCTTACAGAACAAATAGTTTCTCATGAACCAGTAGTACACATGTTGTTTTATGACATTGGTTAACAACCCCACAACATATTAACCCTGTAAATTCTCAACCTTTTTTTTTTTTTTTTTTTGGTGAACATACACATAGCCAAAGATACACCGTTTCAAAAATTTCTACATACACAGTTCAGTGACATCGACTACGCTCTTCCAGTTGTGCTATTATTCTCACTTAAGATGAAGGCTTACAGAACAAAATAGTTTCTCATTTAACAGTTACTACAAATGTTGCCCTATGACAATGGTTAACAATCTCACAACACATCAACAATATCCTTACTCAACCTTGGGTTCCCTATCACCAGCTTCCTTGTCCCATCCTGCCTTCAGGCCCTTGTTACTGGACTCCTGTACCTCGTTAGTCTCATTTGGTTTTACGGGGCTGTCCACTCCCAGGCTGAACAGTGAACCTCGGAGGTAACTTCACAACTGAGCTAAAAGGGTGTCTGGGGGCCATACTCTTGCAGTTTCTCCAGTCTCCTTTAGGCCAGTAAATCTGGTCCTTTTTTGTGAGTTAGAATTATGCTGTACATCCTTCTCCAGCTCTGTCCAGAACCCTCTGTTGTGATCCTGGTCAGAGCAGTCAGTGGTGGTAGCCGGGCACCATCTAGCTGTACTGGACTCAGTCCGGTGGAGGCCTTGGTAGCTGTGGACAATTAGTCCTTTGGACTCATCTTTTCCTTGTATCCTGTTCTCTTCATTCTCCCTTGCTCCCGAAGGGATGAGACCAGTGGCATATCTTAGATGGCCGCTCACAGGCTTTTAAGACCCCAGACACTACTCACCAAGGTAGAATGTAGAACATGGTCTTTATAAGCTGTGTCATGCCAATTGAGCTAGATGTTCCCCGAGACCATGGTCCCCACAGCCCTCCGCCCAGCAGTTCAGTCCCTCAGGGAGTTTGGATGTGTCTGTGGGGCTTCCATGACCTTTCCTTGTACAGGTTGTGCTAGTTTCCACTGTATTGTGTACTGTCTCACCCTTCACCCAAGATACCACTTATCTATTGCCTATTTAGTATTTCTCCCCCCCCACCCCTCCCATCCCTGGTAACCAACAAAGATTGTTACGGTTTGTGTGTGAACTTTTTCATGGGTTTTTACAATAAAGGTCTCATACAATATTTGTCCTTTTGTGATTGACTTATTTCACTCAGCGTAATGTCCTCCAGTTTCATCCATGTTATGAGATGCTTCACAGATTCATTGTTGTTCTTTCTCGTTCCATAGTACTCCATTGTGTGTATGTACCATAGTTTGTTTATCCATTCATCTGTTGATGGGCATCTAGGTTGTTTCCATCGTTTTGCTATTGTGAACAATGCTGCCATGAACATAGGTGTGCATATGTCTATTCGAGTGACGACTCTTATTTCTCTAGGATATATTCCTAAAAGTGGGATTGCTGGATAGAATGGTATGACTATTTCTAGCTTTCTGAGGAAGCGCCATATCATTTTCCAAAATGGTTGTATCATTTTCCATTCCCACCAGCAGTGCATAAGAGTTCCCATCTCCCCACAGCCCCTCCAACATTTGTTATTTCCAGTGTTTTTGATTCGTGCCAGTAATGCCGGGGTGAGATGGTATCTCATGGTGGTTTTAATTTGCGTTTCTCTAATGGCTAGTGATTGCGAGCATTTCCTCATGTGTCTGTTGGCTGTTTGAATGTCTTCTTTGGTGAAGTGTCTGTTCATTTCCTTTGCCCATTTTTTAATAGGATTATTTGTCTTTTTGTTGTAGAGGTGTTGGATTTTCTTGTAGATTATGGAGATTAGACCTTTGTCTGACTTGTACTGTCCAAAAATTTTTTCCCAGTCTGTAGGTTCTCTTTTTACTCTTTTGGTGAAGTCTTCTGAAGAGCATAGGTGTTTGATTTTTAGAAGATGCCAGTTATCTAGCTTATCTGTTGGGTTTTGTGCGTTGATGGTTATGGTTTGTATCCTGTTAATGCCATGTGTTAAGGCCTGTAGTGTTGGTCCTATTTTTTCTGCTATGAACTTTATAGTTTTAGGCTTTATATTCAGGTCTTTGATCCATTTTGAAGTAGTTTTTGTATACGCTGTGAGGTATGGGTCCTGTTTCATTTTTTTGCAAATGGATATCCATTTTTGCCAGCACCATTTGTTAAAAAGACTGTCTTTTCCCCATTTGATGGACTTTGGGCCCTTGTCGAAGATCAGGTGACCGTAGGTGGATGGATTTACATCTGGGTTCTCAATTCTGTTCCATTGGTCAATGTATCTGTCGTTGTACCAGTACCAGGCTGTTTTGAGTACCGTAGCTGTATAGTAGGTTCTGAAGTCAGGTAGTGTGAGTCCTCCAACTTTATTCTTCTTCTTCAGTAGTGCTTTACTTATTCGGGGCTTCTTCCCTTTCCATATAAAGTTAATGATTAGTTTTTGCATCTCTTTGAAGGATGTTGTTGGTATTTGGATCGGGATTGCGTTGTATTTTTAAATTGCTTTGGGTAGAATTGACATTTTCACAATGTTGAGTCTGCCTATCCATGAGCATGGAATGTTTTTCCATTTATGTAGATCCCTTTCGGTTTCACGCAGTAGTGTTTTGTAGTTTTCTTTGTATAGGTCTTTTACATCCCTGGTCAGATTTATTCCCAAGTGTTTTATCTTTTTAGGGGCTATTGAAAATGGTATTGTTTTCCTGATTTCCTTTTCATCGTTCTCCTTACTGGTGTATAGGAATCCAACTGATTTTTGAATGTTTATCTTGTATCCTGCTACTCTGCTGAATCTTTCTATTAGTTCCAGTAGATTTCTCTTGGAGTCTTTAGGGTTTTCTATGTATAGTATCATACCATCTGCAAACAGGGACAGTTTAACTTCTTCATTACCAATTTGGAGGCCCTTTATTTCTTTTTCTTGCCTTATTGCTCTAGCTAGAATTTCCAGCACAATGTTAAATAGGAATGGTGATAAAGGGCATCCTTGTCTTGTTCCTGTTTTCAAGGGGAATGTTTTCAGCCTCTCTCCATTAAGAATGATGTTGGCCGTTGGTTTTGCATAGATATTCTTTATTATGTTGAGAAATTTCCCTTCTATACCTATTTTATTGAGAGTTTTTGTCAGGAATTGGTGTTGAACTTTGTCAAATGCTTTTTCTGTGTCAGTTGAGATGATCATGTGATTCTTTTCTTTCCTTTTATTTATGTGGTGGATTACATTGATTGATTTTCTAATGTTGAGCCATCGTTGCATACCTGGTATGAATCCTATTTGGTTGTGGTGTATTATTTTTTTGATATGATGCTGAAGTCTATTGGCTAGAATTTTGTTGAGAATTTTTGCATCTACATTCATGAGAGATATTGGTCTGAATTTTCTTTTATTTGTGACGTCTTTGCCTGGTTTTGGTATCAGCATTATGCTGGCTTCATAGAATGAATTTGGAAGTGTTGCTTCCTCTTCTGTACTCTGAAATAGCGTGAGTAGTACTGGTACAAGCTCTTCTGTAAATGTTTTGTAGAATTCTCCAGTGAAGCCATCTGGGCCAGGGCTTTTTTTGGTTGGGAGTTTTTTTTATTACCTTTTCAATCTCTTCTCTTGTTATGGGTCTGTTCAGATTTTCAACATCACTTTGTTGTAGTTTGGGTAGGCCATGTGTTTCTAGAAACTTATCCATTTCCTCTAGGTTTTCAAATTTGCTGGAGTATAGTTTTTCATAATATTCTGTTATAATCCATTTTATTTCAGTTGGGTCTGTTATAGTGTCCCCCATTTCACTTCTTATTTGGGTTGTTTGTGTCCTCTCCTGTTTTTATTTTGTCAGTCGGGCCACTGGTTTGTCGATTTTGTTGATTCTTTCAAAGAAGCAACTTTTGGTTTTGTTGATTCTTTCTATTGTTTTTCTATTCTCTATTTCATTTATTTCTGCTCTGATCTTTACTATTTCCTTTCCTCCAGTGGTTGTGGGCTTTTTTTGCTGTTCTCTTTCTATTTGTTTGAGTTCTGTAGTTAATGTTTTGATTTTGTCCCTTTCTTCTTTTTTGATATGTGCATCTATTGCTATAAATTGTCCTCTGAGGACTGCCTTTGCTGTGTCCCAAAGGTTTTGGTATGATGTGTTTTCATTCTCATTTGATTCTAGGAATTTTTGGATTCCATCTCTGATTTCTTCTATTACCCAGTGATGTGTAAGCAGGGTATTATTCAGTTTCCATGTAATTGATTTTTTTTCCTTGCTCTTTCTATTGTTAATTTCTACCTTGATGGCATTGTGGTCAGAGAAGTTACTTTGAATTATCTCAGTGTTTTGGATCTTGTTGAGGATTGTTCTGTGGCCTAAGATGTGGTCTATTCTGGAGAATGTTCCATGTGCATTGGTAAAGAATGTGTACTTTGCAGCGGTTGGTTGGAGTGTTCTATATATGTCTATGAGGTCAAGTTGGCTGATTGTGCCGTTTAGGTCTTCTGTATCTTTCCTGGGTTTCTTCTTAGTTGTTCTGTCCTTCACTGAGAGTGGTGTGTTGAAGTCTCCTACTATTATTGTGGAACTGTCAATTTCTCTTTTCAGGGTTGTTGGAGTTTGTTTTATGGATTTTGGAGCCCTATCATTGGGTGCGTAGATGTTTATTATGGTTATGTCTTCATGATGGATCCTCCCCTTAATCATTATATAGTGTCCTTCTTTGTCTTTTATGGTATATTTCATTTTAAAGTCTATTTTATCTGAGATTAGAATTGCCACTCCTGCTCTTTTTTGGTAGTTGTTAGCTTGATATATTTTTTTTCCAACCTATGACTTTTAATAAATTCACGTCTTTGTTTCTAAGGTGTGTCTCTTGTAGACAACATATTGATGGATCCTGTTTTCTTATCCATTCTGTCACTCTCCGTCTCTTTATGGGTGCAATGAGTCCATTTACATTCAGTGTAATTATTGATAGATGTGAGTTTGTTGCTGTCATTTTGTAGTGCTTTTTTTTGTGGTGCTGAAGTTTTCTTTCTTCTTCTTACTCTCTTGTGCTCAGTTACTTTTGTTTGTGGATTTTTTTTCATTTCTTTTGTTTTTGTAGGTTTTGTTTTTGCCGAGACTTTATGTTTTTCATCTTTATTTTTATGAGTTGGTTTGTTAACTTTCTTTGTGGTTACCATGAATTGTACCCTTATCTTTCTAAGTTTGAAGCAGTCTACCATTACTTGGTATCGCCTTGCCTTCCTCTCCATTAGAAGGTTTTATACCTATGCCGTTTATTCCCTCTTTTATTGTTTTGATGTTGTTGTCATTTACTGATTAACTGCTCTGATTCACTGTTGTATTTCTTTTGGTTTTGGATAGTCCTCGAGAGATCATGTCCTAGATTGGTATCTGGCTGGTACGATCCTGTGTCCTAGATTCTGCCTGTGAGCTGAAGTTGTTTGTCCTCAGATCAAAGAACTCCCTTTAATAATTCTTGTAAGTTTGGTTTGACTTTTACATATTCCCTTAATTTCTGTTTATCTGGAAATGACCTAATTTCACCATCAAATCTGAATGAGAGTTTTGCAGGATATATTATTCTTGGCTGGCAATTTTTTTCTTTCAATATTTTGTATATGTCATCCCATTGCCTTCTTGCCTGCATGGTTTCTGCCCAATAATCTGAGCTTAGTCTTATTGTTTCTGCTCTGTATGTGACTTCTTGTTTTTCACGAGCTGCCGTCAGGATTCTTTGTTTGTCTTTGGTTTTGGTGAGTGTGAATATGATATGCCTTGGTGATTTTCTTTTGGGGTCTCTTCTATATGGGGTTTGTTGAGCTTCTTGGATGGCCAGCTTTTCATCTTTCATGATATTGGGGAAGTTTTCTGTCAGCAGTTCCTCTATGGTCCTCTCTGTGTTTTCTGTTTTATCCCCCTGTTCTGGAATGCCAATCACTCGTAAATTTTTGCTTTTTATTGTGTCCCACATAATTCTCAGGGTCTCTTCATTTTTCTTTGTTCTTTTTTCTGAGTTTTCCTGAAACCGAGTTGTATCCAAGTGTTCGTCTTCAGTTCCACTGATCCTGTCTTCCACGGTTTCAAATCTGCTTTTCAGCATTTCTATGACATCCTCCATTTCTGAAATCTTGTTGTTTATCTTCTGGATTTCTAATTGTTGTTTTTGTATAATTTCTAGTTGTGAATTTATTTTGGCATTTTGTTCCTGCATCATCTTCCTGAATTCTTCCAATTTTTTGTCTGTATTTTCCATGAATTTGTCTATTTTTTCCTCATGTTTGTCAGCTTTTGCCTCAGTTCTTGGAAAATTCTGAGTATTAGAGATTTGAATTCCCTATCAGATAGTTCTAGCGCATTTTCTTCCACAGGAGAGTCATCTGGTGTTTTAATTTGGATGCCTACTGGAACCATCCTGTCCTGTTTTTGTAAATGTTTTGATATTGTCTGCTGTTTTCGGGGCATTCAGTAGTTATTGTTTTCATTTATTGACTGTAGAATTGCTTGTTTTGTCCCTTTAAAAAAAAAAAATTCGACTATGTCTGAGCAGGCGGACTGTGTGTTCTTTGTTGTTTGCTCGTCTGTGCACTCAATACTTTTTGCCTCCTTCTCCAACTGGCAGGGTCAGTCACTCAGATGTGGTACAGCAGGGCAGGTCTAGCTGAAGAGGAGTTACTGGGACAGGTTGTTTGTGGCACTTACTACAGCCACCAGGGCAGGTCGGTAATCAGTGCAGGGCAGGTTCCAGTAGGCCGTGCCCATACTGCTTGGTGGTGTGATGTCAAGTGCATGGTGCAGGTAGGCAGGATGCAGCGGGGAGATTGTTATGTGTGGAGCTAAGATGGATATGGGAGGGAGGAGAGAGGAATAGGCACCAAGAAACATACAAACAAAAAAGAATGCTAGGGGAGCTTGCCATTGGAATGGAGAGATGAGAGACTATGAAATGGAGAAAAACAGAAAGGGGAAGAGGAAGAAAAGAAAATGAATAAATAAAAATCAGAAAGGTTAAAGAACCGCAAAGTTCCCAGGGATCCCACCGATGCAGCTATGAGGTCTGGGGAAGTCGCTCTCAGGTGTCGCAGTATAGCCTGGCTAGAAGGCGTAGAGGCATACAATGCCTGGTATTCAGGGATCAGAAAGAGAAGGAGGATATAGAGAGATGAGAAACTGAGCAATGAAGAAAGACAAAAGGGAAAAAGAGGGAAATGAAAGCAAAACAAATTTAAAAAAAAAAGAACAAGAAGGCCCCCCCAAAAAAACAGAAAAAATAAAAAAACCAACGAAGAAAGAAGTGCTCTCAGGGATCCCTCTGCACATCTGTGGAAGCTAAAGGGGAGTTCCTTGCCACACAGCTCCGCCTGGCCAGAAAGGGCTCCCAACTCAAGAAAAGGAAAAGAAAACAAACAATTCAAAACGAACAAACGAACAAAAGCCCCAGAATTCCACCAGCGCGGTAGCCCAGACCAGGAAGCAGCTCCACACTTGAATGGAGCTCTGCAGCCCCTTAAGAAGAAGCAAAGATGGTGCATGGAGCCAGGCACTGGAGCGAAAGGAGGGGGAGGTGGCGAGGGGCAAGTAAGAAATCAAAAGAAGCAGGGGGAAGCAGAGGAGGCTGAGTGTGGGTGAAGAAGGGTAGAGAGTGGGAAAACGTATATCACAAATTGCCGGCACTCTGCAGCCCCTCAGGAAGAAGCAAGGGTGGCACACGGAGCCAGGCACTCTTGTGAAAGGAGGGGGAGGTGGCGAGAGACAAGTGAGAAATCAAAAGAAACAGAAAAAAAAAAGCAACACTAGCAGCCAACAAATGGTACCCAGAGAACCGCCCACTTGGATGTGTGGAATCCAAGCAGCTGGCACTTCCCGGTCAAGAGACCGTGGCTGTGGGAAGCAGAGGAGGCCGAGCCAGGGCAAAGAGGGGTGGGGGGTGGGAAAGCGCACACCGCAAATTACCGGTTGTTTTGTCTCCTGCTGGACACTCCGTGAGGCTGCTTTCTTGTACCCCTGTTTGCTGGTCTCCGATAAGAGTCCAAGATGGTGGATCCGCACTGCATTAGGTGGTAGGGGACCTCTGCATGAATCTCTCCTCGCTCTCCATTCTCTGTCAGTTTTCTCACTCCATTTGGTGCTTGGCTGAGTTCTTTAGCTCTTCATTTGATGTTTTAGGGTTTCAGGATTGTTGTATTCTCTGTTTGGCTTAGTTTTTTGGATCTTTGCTGTGGAGGGATGGCGTGGTGCTTCTGCCTAGAGTGCCATTTTGCCGGAACTCTCAGTTTAGTTGTAGTTTAACTTTCTTGATGAGCAGTAGTGTTGAACACCTTTTCTTATTCTTATTGGTCAATTTGATAACCCTTTTGTGATTGCTTGCTCAAATCTTTTGCGTATTTTATGAGTTGGGTTGTTTGTCTTATTGATTTTTATAAATTTGTGCATATTCTAGTTATTGTTGTTGTTTTTAGGTGCCCTTGAGTCAGTTCCAACTCATAGCAACCCTGTGTATAACAGAAGGAAACACTGCCCAATCCTGCGCCATCCTCACAATCGTTGTTATGCATGAGCCCATTGTTGCAGCCATTGTGTCAATCCATCTCATTTAGGGTCTTCCTCTTTTTCACTTACCAAGCATGATGTCCTTCTCCAGGTACTGGTTTCTCCTGATAACATGTCCAAAGTATATGAGATGAAGTTCTATTCTAGATATGAGTCATTTGTTAAATATAAATATATGCAAATATCTTCTCTCAGTCTGTGGCTTGTCTGTTCATTTTCTTAATGATGTATTTTGCTGAACATAAGATTTTAGTTTTGATGAGGTGTAGTTTATCAAGTGTGTTTTATTCATGATTTGTGCCTCTGTGTTTACTTGGGGAAATATCTGCGTAACCCATGATCATGAAGATATTCACCTGTTTTATTCTGAAGTCTTATTGTTTTATCTTTCATATTTAGATCTAAGATTCATCTTGACTAGCATGAAGTAAAGGGCAGGTTTATTTTCCCACATAAATTTCCAATTACTCCAGCACCATTTGTTAAAAAGACAATTATTTCCCCCACTGAATTACAGTAGCACCTTTGACATAAAATGATCATATATGTGTTGGTCTATGTCTGGAATTTCTATTCTTTTCCACTGGTCTATTTGTCCTTCCTTCACCAATACCACACTTCCTTAATTACTGTAGCTTTACAGTAAGTTTAAGGGGCCCTGATGGTGCAATGGTTAAGGCACTCGGCTGCTAACCAAAACGTCAGTGGTTCAAAATCTGGTTGTGAGAGTGCTCCAGATTAATTGTTTTTCTTCAAGTTTGACTTGGCTCTTCTAAGTCCTTTGCATTTCCATATAAATTTTAAAATCAGTTTATCAGTTTCCACACTCTCTCCCTAAAACACATTGTGATTTTGACTGAAAAAAAAGTAAAACCAGTTGCCATCAAGTCAACTCTGACTCATGGCAACCCCATTGTGTCAGAGTAGAACTGTGTTCCATAGACTTTTCAGTGGCTGATTTTTCAGAAGTAGATTCCCAGGCCTTTCCTCCAAGGTGCCTCTGGATAAACTCAAACTGCCAACATTTCAGTTATCAGCTGAGCACTTAACCATTTGTGCCACCCAGGGATGTCCAGGATTTTGACTGGAATACATTAAATGTATAGATTAATTTAGGAAGAATTGATGTCTTAACAATATTGAGTCTTCTAATCCATGAACATGGTATATCTCTCCATTATTTAGTTCTTCAATTACTCTAAGCAATGTTTTGTAGTTTTCAGTGTGGATATCTTGCACATTTTTTATTAAATTTATTCCTTGGTATTTTATACTTTTAATTCTACTGTAGTTGGTATTGTCTGTCTAAATTTCACTTTCCAATTGATAAAAACACAATTGATTTTTTTGTATGTTGACTTTGTAGCCAGCAAATTCACTTTTTAAGTGAATTCATGTGGGTTCACTTATTAAGTCAAATTATTTGTAGATTCTTTTGGATTTTCTGCATATATTATAATATCATCTGCTAATATAGAATATTTTACTTCTTCTTTTCCTATCTTTCTACTTTCTAATTATTTTTATTGCCTTATTGCACTGATGAATAGAGGAGGAGGGAGCATACATCCAAGTCCTCAGCATCAGGGCAAGAGAAATATTGCACATAGAATGATGGTTTAAATATATTCCATTCTATTCTAGGTTTGCTAGTTCATCATGAATTAGTTTTTAATTTTGTCAGATGCCTTTTCCATATCTATTGAGATGCTCATATTGTTTTTTCCTTTATTCTGTTAATGTAAGGAATTATTTTAGTTGATTTTGGAATATTAAACCAACCTTGCATATAAATCTCACTTGGTTATATATTATTATTATTATTATGTATAGTTGAATTCTATTTGCTAAGATTTTTTTTAAGGATTTTTGCATCTATGCTCATAAGAGATATTAGGCTGTAATTTTCCTTTCTTGTAATATCCTTGTGCAGTTTTTATAACAAATTTATCCTGGCCTCAAAAAGTGAGTTGAAGATTATTCCTTGTTTTTCCGTTTTTTGGAAAAGTTTATAAAAATTGGCATTTATTAACCTGTAAATGTTTGGTAAAATTTGTCAGTGAAGCCACATGGACCAGGAATTTTCTTTATAGAAATGTTTTAAAGCATGCATTCAATTTATTTAACAGTTTTCAGATTTCCTATTTCCTTTGTGTGTTGTGTGGTTTTTTTTGTTTGTTGGTTTTTTTTCTTTTTTTGGTAAATTGTGTTTTTCTAGCATATTTTAAATTTTATCTAAATATTAAATTTCTTGGCATAAACATTTTAAATAATATCCTCTTCTGGTCAGTTTTAATGTTTGAACTACCTATAGTGATACTCCTTTTTAAATCCTGATATTGGCTATTGGTAACTGCTGTTTTTATTGATTAGTCTTTTTAGGGGCTTACCAATTAAAAATCTTTTCAAAGAATCAACTTTTTCCTTTGTTGATACCCTCTGTGATATTTTTGTTTTCTTTTTCATTTATGTCTACTTTATTATATTCTTTTTTCTATACTCTTTGGGTTTAATTTGCTGTCCTTTTAATAATTTCTTGAGAAAGATGTTTAACTAATTGATTCTCTGTCTTTTCTAGTATATAAGACTAAGGTTAAAAACTTGCCTCTAAGTCCAACTTTAGCTGTATCTCACTGGTTTCTATATGTAGTATTTCTATATCATTCCTGTTATTTTTTTGTAAAATCCTTGTCTAGTTTGATGGATGGAAGATCTTTTCTGTTTATATATATATATATTAATTAAAAATTTTAAATAATCTTTTATTAGGCTCTCTTCATTCTCTCCTTTCCTTCATTTCCTCCCTCCCTCCCTTCCTTCCTTCCTTCCTTTCTTCCCTGTCTGTTGGCTCTGGTCTCTGTCTTTCATGTTGGAGCATTTCTTGTGATGTCTGGTGATCCTTGGCAGTCTCTTCACAGTTAAGAGTGAGGCACTAAAAAGCTGAATGAAAGTCTGTGCAGGTGAGAGAGGGCCTTGTCAAGTGATGGCATTATAAGGTGATGGGATGATCCACTAATGTCTGTATCTATATTGCGCCTCTCACTTTCTCCAGAGATAGATCCTTCCAGCTCTTGTGTGGGAAGATAATCCTGGCTGCTATGTCACTGGGAATTTGGGAATGGGGAAGAGAAGAGCTGGTGAATGTCTTATTGTCAGTATGCAGACTTTCCCTTCAACCCTTATTTCCAATCTGGCTCCTCATCCCTGCCCTCTTTGTACATGGTCTTCTTGAACCTGGAGACTCTTGGGTACAATTTCTCTAGAGAATAAGCTCCCTGATTCCTGAGGAAATGAGAAAACAACACTTGGCTACAAAGTGAAGGTAGGGACCTGATAGTTTAACTGCTCCTGTTACAGAATTTTAAGCCATCTTGTGGTTTTCAGTCCCTCAACTTACCCCTGCTTTTCTGTGGTGCCTGGAGCTTCCATTTCCCGAGCCCTCTTGGCTTCCTAGAGGCATGTTGGCCTCTTCTTATTCACTGACTCCTCTGTTCTGGAAGATCTATTACCATCCTCCATCCACCTTCCACGCATTGTGGGTCAGGTTCATAGATGCCTCCTAGTCTGACTAAAGATTTTAGTTTCTGCTTTGCCTTGTTTTGGAGAGATCTCCAAGAGAAGGAGGTAGAAATGTCTTTACCTTATCATCATGGAGGCTTTCATTGTTTTTTCCCCAAGTATCCCATACTGTACCCCTTCATGCCCGGAGGCCACTCTCCTAACTTTCTCAGCTATTTCTTCTAGTAGGGACCAACGATAGCCTCTGATACTGTCCCTTGATGTATCCATTTATCCATAGCCACTGACCTCCTTTGTTGATAAATAAGAGTTTAACTCTCTTGCATCACTCTTCCCCTCCTCCTTCATCTTCCTAATGTATTTACATCACTTTTTAAGAATTCCCTATTAGTTGATTAACTTTCGTGTCTCTCTTAGTTTCATAGTGCTGCTATACCAGAAATACCACAAGGAGGTCACTTTAATGAACAGAAATTTATTTTCTCACAGTTTAGGAGGCTAGAAGTCCAAATTCAGGGTACCAGCTCTAGCAGAAAGCTCTTTCTGTCCACTCTGAGGGGAAATCCTTGTCTTAGCTTCTCCAGTGTTGTTCTTAGCTTTCCTTAGAGATCTCCACACGGCATCTATCTTTCCCCTGAGTCAGCTTACTTTCTTCTTTGCCTAATCTACTGTTTTTGATCTCAAAGGTGATTGGCTTAAGACATACTTTACACTTGTATGGTCTCATTAACATAAAGAAGAAAACTCTATTCCCAAATGGAATTACATCTACAGGTACGGGGGTTAGGATTTACAACACAAATTCTGGGGGACACAATTCAGTTCATACCAATATCTTTCTTCAACACCATAAAATGTTTAATTGACCCCTACACTGTGAGGTAAAGCTGTACCTACGTCTCCTTTGCCTTATGTTCTTCCCTTCTTCTACCCCTAACTTCTAACATTCCTACTTTCACTTTTGCATTGCCAGGAACTTCTTGAATAAGACTTTAAGTCAAAGCAACAGAACTTCTTCTTTCTCATCCCTGCTCTCTGCCCCTCTGCAGATTCGACAAGGGGAAATTTTCCTAAGCAGGTGGGCCTCCTGTGGGCAAGGGTTGCTGGAGGTCTTTCTCCCCTTTCCAGAACAAACGCCAACATTGCAGCTTCCCAGTTCCCCTGGGGAACCTGTAGGAAAGTCCCTGAGGGCCTTATGGCCCTTGATGAATTCCTAGAAGGCCAACTTGACTCCAGCAGCCTTGCGGGCTGGGTCCCAGACTGAGGCTGGCCAGGTGGCAAGCCCTACTCGTCCTTGACTACCTTCCTCTCCAGATCCCCTTCCTGGGAGCTGGGATTAAGATCCACGAGAAAAGAGTGTCGGAAAACCTGCGACCCTTCCATGACCGCATGGAGGAATGTTTCAAGAACCTGAAAGTGAAGGTGGAGAAGGAGTATGGTGTCAGAGAGATGGTATGAGGGTCCCTGAGACTGGGGGGGGGGGGGGGGGGGGGTGAGGCAGGGAGGACGGTGGAGACCAGAGCTGGAAGGGGCCCATGAAGGAGCCTGCCTGGAAGAGAAGGGCCAGGGTCAGCATTACCGGAGCCCTGCTAGGGAAGCCTTCCTGTAAACTTGGACCCTCCTAAAACCATCCCCAAGTAAACACTACTTACATATCAAGCCTTTAGCACTCAGGGGACTGTGCTAATAATAAAAGCTACATTGATGAAGCACCTACTATGTGCCAGGCTAACCTAAGCACTTGACATCTATTAGGTCAGTTAATCTTCACAGCAAGTCTGAGAGGGAGAAGGGATTTTTTTGACCCTTTGTATCACTTCTGGAGGTCCAGAAGTGTTAAGTAACTTGCCAAAGATTATGCAGCAAGTGAATGCAGGTTAGAATTTGCACCTGGCTCCACTGGCCTCCAAGCCAGTGGTTATAGTCACTAAGCTTCATGACCTAAAGAGGCCATCAGCCTCATCCTCATAGGAACACCTTCTTTATCCTCTTGCCCATAAAATGGAATCATAAAACATCAAGGCTGTAAGGGCCCTTAGAGGCCATCAGGTCCAACCCTGTCATTTTAGAAATGGAGAAACTGAGACCCACAGAGGGAAAGTGAGATACTAGAAGAGCCTAGCAGAGAACTCAGGCCTCACGTCTTCTGCTTCAGGGGTTTTCCATGAGATAGGTTGCCTTTCCCAACACCCCCACATGACACCCCTAGCCTCGGCCAGCCAGGAAGCTTCTGTCCCAGCTCTACCTCCACACCCCGGCCCTGCCCAGGTGGAAGAGGAAGGCAGCAGAAGGCTGAGGCCACATTAGCCCAGGCTCAGGTTGAAACAGCCAGCCTGGCTACTAACCACCCTGTCCTCCCCTCTCACAGCCCGACTTCGATGACAGGAGAGTGGGCCGGCCCAGGTCGATGCTGCGCTCCTACCGGCAGATGTCCATCATCTCTCTTTCCATGAACTCTGAGTGCAGCACCCCCAGCAAGCCCACCTTGGAGAGGTCTGTCCCTGTCCCCCAGGCAGCCCCTGCACCTCTGCCTCCCTGGCCCAACCTCCAGATGAACCCCCCTTCTTCTCTTTCTGCCCCAGCAGCCTCCTTTCTACCTCCTCCCCTCCCCCTTGCCCCCTCCTGTTTAAAAGCCTTTCCCCATCTGGTGTCTCGTTAAAACCCTTGCAACTACCCAGTGAGGCTGCAGTGGCTAGTGCCATTTTAGGTGGGGGTATCTGAGTCTCAGGCAAAGTGGCTTTTCCTGAGGACCCATCAGAGACTCACCCATAGCCCCCAAACTCCCAGTCCAGTGAGCTCTGTCAATGGCCAGAGCTGCCAGCCTCAGCAAGCTGTTTCAGTGTGGAATCTTCTCCCCTCTGCCGGGGGTCCCTTCCCTCCCAAGGACCCCTCCTCCCAGCCAGGACAGGCTCTCCCATCACACAACTCTTCCTGTACCCACTCACCTCTGTCTGGGGTCCTCCATTCCCTGCCCCCAGAAAACCCTCTGCCCTCTCACCTTCCTGGAGTCCTCTAGCTCTGCCCTACCCGCCTCAGCTATGTTAATAATAACCAAACCAAACCCGCTGCCATTGAGTCCATGTCGACTCATGGTGACCCCACGTGTGTCAGAGCAGAACGGCCCTCCATAGGGCTTTTTTGACTCGCTATGAGATGAAATTGACCTGACAGCAATCAACAACATTAACAACAGTCTTTATGGAAGCAACTCACCAGGCCTTTCTTCTGCAGAGCCACTGGGTGGATTTGAACCACCAGCCTTTAGGTTAGCAGCCAATTGCAAACCACTTGCACCACCCAGGAACCTTATTTTAATAATAGATAAATAAATTGAGCACTCACTATACCCCGAAAATGGGCTAAGATTTCCTCAGACCTCCTCTTTTCACTGCTCTGTGAGGTCAGGTCATTGTAAGTACCTGCTTTTACTTAAAAGGAAACAGTGGCTCTGAGAAGTTGACTAATTTGCGCAGAGCCATTCAGCTGCGAAGTGGCAGTGCCTGAACTCGACTCCAGATCCATATTTTCAACCAGACTTTCTTTTTTATGCTTCACCTCCTTCCATTTCATTTTACCTCTTTCTTTTTTTTTTTTTTTTTTTTTGGAGAAGTGGCCCATTTTAATCTACCTAAAGCCATATTTACTGCTGTCATAATGATTCTGTGGCAATAATGTTTTTTTAGGGTCTTTTTTTTCCCCATTATTTTAGTAAATATATATGTAACAGAATGTTTGCCATTTCCACATTCTTCACATATACAGTTCAGTGGCATTAACTTAATTTTACTTTATATTTTGAATGTTTGTAAATCACGCAACTGGCTCCCTACCCTGACCCCATGTGACAGCTCAGGCAGATTGAAGGTCCCCTTTGGTCCCCTGGGTTCCTGTCAGGCAGTTCCACTCAAACTCTAACTGTAGTGTCCACTGCTGTCCCTCTTGCTCTGCAGCTTCAACCTGGAATTAGCAGCACCCAAGACCCCGAAAGCAGAGCAGGAGGAGCTCATCTCCCCGGGGAGCACACTGCCTGAGGTCAAGCTGCGGAGGTCCAAAAAGAGGAGCAAGAGGGGCAGCGTGGTGTTCGCGGATGAGAAGGCAGCAGCCGAGTTGGAGCTGAAGCGGGTGAGTGGCAGAGGCAGGCGGCCTCTCCCAACACCATTAGCAAATCTCTACGCACACCAGGCACAGTTCACATGCCAAGCACAGACCTGGTCTCCCTTAGCCTCAGTTTCCCTGAGGAGAGTGTTACAGAGGAGGCATCTAGGAGCAGGGAGGTGAACTGGCTGGCACATGCCTACACAGCCAAGATGTGACTGAGCTGGGGTTTGAACCCAGGCAGTTGGAGTCTAAGGAGACCAGGTGGTGCAATGGTTAAGTGCTCAGCTGCTAACCTAAGAGGTTAGCACACAGAGGCTCTGTGGGAGAGAGACCTAGTGATCTGCGCCCATAAAGATTACAGCTTAGAAAACCCTATGGGGCAGTCCTGCTCTGTCACACGAAGTCATTATGAGTCGAAAGTCAGCTCAACGGCACCCGACAACAACAGTCAGCCTCCAGAGCCTCTGCATGGCCTTTCCACCATCACACGTGGCTTTGGGAAATTGGGGAGAAACAGCTCGTTTCACCCGCTGAAGAGGTGAGGAGCCCATCTGTTGCTGAGCTGGAGTGTTTCTCCATCTCAGACCTCTGTCCTCAGCCCCAGAGCCATCAACAACTGAGCATCTCATCAGACCCCACTCAGCTCCTCCTGTGTCCCGGGAGCCCTGATGGGGATGCAGAGGTGAAAATCGCACAGCCCTGATGTGAGGAGTCCCTGGGTGGTACAAACAGTTAATGCAGCCCCTGGCTGCTAACTGAAAGATTGGAGGTTCGAGTCCACCCAGAGGCACCTTGGAAGAAAGTCTCAATGAGCTGCTTACAGAAAAATCAGCCATTGAAAACCCTATGGAACACAGTTCTGCTCTGGCACACGTCGGGTTGCCATGAGTCAAGATCTACAACTGGTTTGGTTTGGTTTTGTCTTTGAGAGGTTTTGGCCCCGTAGGGAGATTGCCTTGGAAACAAATAACTAATAATGAGACTTGGTGCCATACAGCCTGGGCTGAATCCTAGCTTTCCCCTGGAAGAGAGGTTTGTTGAAAGCATTCAGGGAACCTGGGAGGGGGAGAGGGATGAACTCTGTCCTGGTGAGGGAGGGGTGCAAGATGAAAGGGCCAGGGGCCAGCAGAGATGCTTTCCTGTCGAGAGAGGACCACCTACAAACTTCCCAGTGGGCTTCAGAGACTACTCCTGTCCCAGGGAGAGAAGGCTAGCAATAACTCTTATGTGTTTTATAATTCTGAGGGGTGTCATTCACCTTATAGTCTCAATGAATGTTCCTCACCCCCACCCCAGAGTTGTACAGTACACAACCTGTGCAGTCATACGTGGAAAGCTGACAAGGAAGAGTACAAAACAGTATAAATGAACTTGAAGCCAGGTCCATAGAAGCCATACCAAACCCTCACCCCTAACTCTTCAGAGCCCAGAGCTGCCTCGTGCTGAGCCTCTGTGTGTTTGTGTATGTACATGTATGTTTGATGTATTCATCCAGCTTTCCAGGAAGCATGAGTTCATGAGTGACACCAACCTCTCGGAGCATGCAGCCATCCCTGCCAGGACATCCGTCCTCTCTGAGATGAGCTTTGCCAGCCAGTCCATGCCTACCATCCCAGGTATGCACCCTGCCACCAACAGCACTAAGGACTTGAGGGAGTGTGGGCTGTCAGCCTAGGGGGTGTAGGATGGCTGGGGACTCTACACAGAGAAGTGGGCCAGATGTGCTGGGGGGAGAGGCTCTGCTCACAGACCCCTGTCCTGTGAGCCCCCTGCAACCCACCCCTCCTGTGGGTGAAGCCATCCCAGCAAGCTCCCCTTGGCCCTCAGTATTTACTGAGAATCTGTTTGTCATACTGGGTGGCCCTGCGTTCTCAATCAGCTAGCCCTCCTGGGTCCCAGAAGTCTGCCCCTGGTGTGTCCCGAAGCCACGTGGCTCCTTTTTGGACCTGGAAGACTATTTCTGGGACTTAAGAATTTCCAGCACATCTTACAGTCGCAGAGTGCTTGATGCATAGATTCTACCTCTTTCCTCCAATCTTGCACTCATTACCCAGTGAGGAGGTAAGCAGACACAGCTTGCCATTCCTACGTCACAGATGGGGAGCCTAAGGCCCTCACAGGCTACATCACACATCCCAGAGTGCTCCACATGACAAGCAATGAATCCCTGGTGTCTGCTACTCTGAGCCAGGCTCTCTGTGCCAGGAGCTGGGGCCGAGAGGAGCGGGGACACCCGGTGCTATCCTTGTGGGACTCAGCAGTCTAGTCCCAGTGGACACACCTGCCATTTCTGAGGGCTGTGCCAGGCCCTGTGCTAACTGCCTCTCAGTCATTCTTTCATTTACACCTCAATACGTACCTGTGACGTAGATGAAGTTATTAGCCCCATTTTATGGACAAGGAGGCAGCGGTACTGAGCATGCCAGTTCCTGCTAGTAAATGGCAGAGGCTTGGTTCCAAGCCGGGCACTTTGCTCCAGGAGCCATGCTCCTAACCACTGCCCAGCTTCAGCCTGCAAGATGAGTGAGTCTGAAGCAGGTTCCCTCCCATCATCTCAGGAGGTCTGTGCTTTCACCTCCATTTGACCAATGTCAAAAGGCAGGGTCAGAGAGGTAGTTAGTTGGTCAGATCTGTCTGACTCCAATCTGGAGCCATAACCGCCAAACCATCTTCACCCCGCCCCCCACAACCAGATGACATCTCTGGTGGGGAGAGGTGTTCCCCCCACTGCCTCTGCCTTCATTGAAAATGAGAAATCTAGTTGGTTGGCATTGGGAGGTGAGGGAAGAGGAAGATCAGTGGTATCCCCTCCTTGAGACAAAAGGCCCTGTGTTCCTGAGGAAGTCATGATCCAAGTGGCAAGTGTCCATCCCCTTCTCAGTCCCCGTGTTTCCAGCCCAGAAGCACTCCAACAAGGTTTTGGTCAGGGACCAAGAGGCAGGACCACTATCTGAAGTTTGACAAGGTGTTCCCAAAGAGAGTAGCTTAAACACCACCCCTCTCCCCCACCCCAGCATGGCAGGAAACAGCCTCCCCACCTCCTGCTTGGCCCACATGGGCCAGGAGTGGATGACATGTGCTCCTGGGGACTTGGGCTGTGTTCCCCATGCTGTCTCCTGTCAACTTCCCCTAGGGCGGCTGCCTGTCCCTGCCGCACTGCCTCTCCTCCACCCTCTCACACCTGCCTCTGCTCTCCTTCCAGGCCTCACGTTCTCAGTGGCAGGTGGGTCTGGGTTGGACGAGGTCAGCACGTCCTCCCGTCTCAGCCAGACCTTCCTCCATCTCTTAGATGGGGACAAGAAGACACTTAAAAGGAAGAAAGTAAATCAGTTCTTCAAGACGATGGTGAGGAGCCAGATGGGTGGAAGGAAGGGGAGGTGCTGGGAGGAGGAAGGAAGAGAACGATACACAGAGAGTAGAAAATGGAGCGAGCCCAGCAGTGTGTGTGAATGCCTGTTTTTGTGTGTGCACATGTATACATGTGTATGTGTGCCTTTGTGTGCATGTATATGTGTACACACATGTGCATGAAATACACTGTCACTCTCAGGCGGGATGCATGGTCAGGTGGCCTTAAGTGCTGGGATGCTGTCCCCCTCTGCCCAGAGTACAGTTCCCCTCTTGGACCCCAGGGGGCTCCTCTGACTGGCATAGACCCCAGCTAGGATGCAGGAATGTACCAAGGGGCAACCCCAGCAGGACAGGTAGGGCCCTGGGACCTCAGAGCAGATACTGCCCTTTGCCTAGATTGCTCTTCGGTGCTTCTGCCCAAGCCACAACAGCTGGCTGATGCTGTTTTTTGGGACGATGAAGGTGCTTTTCTTTGGAAGCACTTTCCTATTTAGCTTGTATTACAAAATCCTCCTAATTAAAAGTTAGTTTCCAAGCACTGACTTTTCAAGTCTGGTCTCCTATTGCTACTTGTCGGTCTTGGGTCAAGATAAAGAAGGGACCCCTGCCATGTCTGATCCTCAGGATAACATTAAACCAGGACTGTGCAACTATATTAATGGCAGGTTTACTGCACGCATGCAATGAGTCAGGCACCATGCTATGTGCTTTCCAAACACAATCCCATTTGATCTGCCACTATCACTGTGAGGGCTGTTTAAGGCTCACAGAGGACAAGCAGCTCACCTGAGTTCACCCAGCTAGTGAGGGGTTCATGAAACAGCAAAGCGTGAGCTCTAACCACTGGGAAGGACAGAGTTTCTGGCCAAACTCAAGGTCATGGCAGCTCATGCTCATGGGCTTTGGGCAAGGGTCAGTCTAGGGGCCCTTGTGATTGGGACTGGTGCTCGTGGGAATCCCATCTTGGTGTGTGTGTGTTCTTCTCTCCCATAAAGCTGGCCAGCAAATCGACAGAAGAAGGCAAGCAGATACCCGACTTCCTGCCCACCGACCTGTGAGAGGGCGGCTGACCAGGGAGGCACAGGGGAGCCAGGGAGGGCAGCTTCCAGAAGAGGAGAGACGTGCTGCACAATGAAGCCTCAAAGGATGGGGAGACTGTTCTCACACAGACAGAGGGGACAGGGGCCGGTCCAGGTCCCGAAATTCTATTGGTAGCAATCCCAGCATCACCTGGGCAGTGCCCCAGGTGATGAATGAGGAAGCCCATCCTGACTCTTGGACTCATGAGGAACCAGCAAGAATGCTTCTCCCCACAAGCTCTCCTTAACACCCTAGGCACATCTTTTCATATCCCAGTTTCTTAGGTATAAGGAGCTGTATTTTTATTTCATTTCTTAAGTCCCGGCACTTAACAGAAAAGAAAAACCTTTTAAATATTCTTTTATTTTATTTTTTTAAATATTTTTGTTAAGCATTTTTGTACTTTGTTTTTTAACATAACCAGCCAGTCTCTCTTCTAGCTGATCATCTCCAAAGTATTGCTGTTTCTTACTGATAATAAAGATGATTCTGTGACTGAAGCCTTGTAGCCTAAGTCCATTAGCTTCCCATAGCTGAGTCCACTAGGTCCTGAACTGGGGAGGAAGCTCCTGGAGACTGTTGGGAAGGAGGCCAGGCCCAGGGCCTGCAGTGATATTAAGGCGCCTGGCTTTAGCCTAGGCCAATGCCAAATGCCCCCGCCTCGTTCATGTTACAGCCACGAATCTTCTCTATGAGTCTGGTTCCTTAAGGGCCAACCCCTGGAGTATAGAGATGCTGGGAACATCCGTCTGGAATCTTCCTCATGTGGTTTTCCCAGGCTGCAAGGGCAACAAGGGACTGAACAGTGGAGATTTTCATGCTTTCTTTCTCCTCTTTTGGAAAGAGATGGCAAAACCACCCAACCCTGTTGTTGTTGTTAAGTGCCACCAAGTCAGTTCCGACTCACAGTGACCCCGTGTAGAACAGAAGAAAACGCTGCCCAGTCCTGCGCCATCCTCAGAATCATTGTTATGCTTGAGCTTATTGTTGCAGCCACTGTGTCAATCCATCTTTTTGAGGGTCTTCCTCTTTTTCCCTGACCCTCCACTTTACCAAGGATGACGTCCTTCTCCAGGGACTGATCCCTCTTGATAACACGTCCAAAGTATGTGACACGTGGTCTCACAGTCCTTGCTTCTAAGGATCATACTGGTTGCACTTCTTCCAAGACAGATTTATCCGTTCTTTTGGTAGTCCATGCTATAGTCAATATTCTTTGCCAGCAACACAATTCACAGGTGTCAATTCTCCTTCAATTTTCCTTACTCATTGTCCAACTTTCTCATGCATATGAGGCGATTGAAAACATGGCTTGGGTCAGGCACACCTTAGTCTTCAAGGTGACATCTTTGCTCTTCTACACTTTAAAGAGGTCTTTTGCAGCAGATTTACCCAATGCAATGAGCCTTTTGATTTCTTGACCGCTACTTCCATCGGTATTGACTGTGGATCCAAGTATAATGAAATCCTTGACAACTTCAATCTTTTCTCCGTTTACCATAATGTTGCTTATTGGTCCAGTTGTGAGGATTTTTATTTTCTTTATGTTGAGGTGTAATCCATACTGAAGGCTGTGGTCTTACTCTTAATAAAGACCCCACCCAATGCTACAGAGTTAGGAAAACAGAGGTCTGAGGTCCAGCAGTTACTCATGGTCCAGCCTTTGGATCCTGTCACCAGGTGAGAAGTGGTGGCTTTTTCTAGGGGAATCCCCAGGCTTCTGAGATGAGGCCCAAGACAGGCAAGAGCTCCACCAGGCAGCAGCAAGAGAGGCCGGGAGCAGAGTCCCAATCCTCGGAGCCTGTGGGAGCGGGGGAGCTGTGCAGGGAGGGGCCTTGGCAGGAGGCTCCTTTGGGAAGGGAGTTGATACTGTGTGGAGGTTCAGGGCATCTTTGGGGCTTCACGGATAGACACCCGAACATCTTGTGCCATCGTCATATCTGTTGCCTTCTTCCTCTCCATGGTATAAGGTTGAGCTTCTCAGGCCTGCTTTTTCTCTTGGTGCACACTAATGAAATTCCAGGGTTTAACCTGGAGATGTAAGCTCTTCCAGGTACCAGTGGAAAAAAAAATCTCAATGAGATAAAAGAAAGAAAGAAAGTTGTTCCCTCTTTCCCTACAACTGTAGAAAAATAAATAAGATTCTATACATTGAAACTGCAGATGTTATTCCTCACTAAGGGTTCTTATAAACCAGAAACCACACAGATGCAGAGATTGTTGCTATGTCCTGGGAAAGTAAGCTTTAACCTCCAGAAATCCCATAACTCTGACTGGTCTCACGTAACAATGTGTAGCCCTGGTGATATTTCTGAGTTCCATTTTCTGAAAATGATCAATATCTTTGAGTTTTCTTATTATGTCAGGGGGACCGTTGGCACTTCCCTCTTTTCCCATATAAACAGAGCAAGAAGTGAAACCCATGGATTTTTATTTAAACAGAGTTTGAGAGTTGACTCTCATTGCAGTCAGGAACTATCATAAAGCTGATGCTCACTTGGCACTTTGCCAGGAGAATTCCCAGCTGTAGTAACACTGTGGTAACCAGTAGTAACAATAGTAACATCACCAACAATAGCGTAGCTGCCATTTGCTGAGCGCTTACTCTATGCATCCTATCCTTAAATCCTCATATGAACACTAGGAAGTAGGTACTAGGATTCCAACCACAGAGGCCCCAGAGGCAGAACAGCTTATATCCCAGCCTGGACCTGCTGCAGGGTCCTTTTTGCTCCAGGCGCCACTCAAATTTGTATACTTCAGAGTAACTTGATAAATAGGTTGAAGTAGAATCCCTAAGAATTCTGTCTCCAAAATTCAAAAAGACTCATCAAAGTTGTGGTGAAACCCATGTGAAATTGTGTACTACAGATTAGTAAGTAGACTAATTAAGCCCATGTGTACCTTGCTTACCATAAGGCGGAGCGTACAGTGCTTACTGGTTAATCTGCCCAAGGAAGGATCTCCCTGGAGCCCTCAGAGTCTAGGGGAAGAGGCTTCCTTGCCTCTTCCTTGATTATGATAGTCGCCAGCAATCCTTGGCATTTCTTGGCTTGTAGCTGTACCACTCCAATTTCTGCCTCTGTCTTCACATGGCTGTCCTCTCTGTGTGTGTCTCTGTATCTCTATGTCTCCAAATCTCCTGTACTTATAAGGACCCCAAGTCATTGGATTTAGGGCCCACCCTAGTTCAGCATGCTCTCATCTTAATTACATCTGCAAAAACCCTACTTCCAAAATAAGATCACATTCACAGATACTGGGGGTAAGGACCTCAACATATCTTTTGGGGGGACACAATTCAACCCATGACAGTTTATACAAGTACCCTTCACTAATGGCATTCCTCAGCCTAAATGAAAAAAATGTTCTCTTAATCAGGGGACATAATTAGGTGTGGATTCTCAGACCATACCTAATGATTTAATTCTAACATTTCCATCTCCCTGAGCCTTCTGTCCCTTTCTTCAGTAATAGTATGGAATAGGATTGGCATAAACCAAGGATGTTCTCATGCCTCCACTTCATTCATTGTAGGCCACTAGCAACCCCAGCTTCAAAAAGCCATCTCAGAAAGACTGAGAGCTTTCCCCTTGAAATCAGGAACAAGACAGTATTGTATTAGAAGTCCTAGCCAGAACAATAGGAGAAGAAAAAGAAAAGGTATCCTTTAGTCATTGTTATGGCCCCAATTTCCATATGATGGACTAAAGTAAAGAGAACATCACCTGGCCTGGTTTTCACTGCCTCACAAATGTGCTAAGACCTTAATTTTTGCCAGGCATTGTCCAAAGCTCTAAAGAAAACACCATCCCTGTCCTCAAGGGACTTTAGGTCCAGTAGAGAAGACAGGAAATAAACTGATAATCACAGAAAATGGTGACCCACTATAAGCCTGAAGGATGTTCCAGGTGTGGAGGGAACGCAGCAGGGGAAAGGAGTGGCCTGGAAAGGAGAAGGAAGTCTTCCCAGAGGAGGTGGCCTTTCAGCTGGCCTTGAAGGATAAGTCAGAGTTCTCCAGGGGGAGGAGAGAGAGAAGGGGACTCCAGACAAAGGGTCAGGCATGGAGTGAGACATTACATGTGGCTACAACCCGAGGAGGGGGAGAGAGAGTGGCCAGAGATGTGAGAGGCTTGGTTAAACAGACTGTGCGTCTTTAGGTGTAGGAAGAAGACCACTGGTCACGTGGGAGGGGCTCTTTGGTGGGTGGGGGTGACATCTTCTCACTTAGTTAGTTTTCTGTTGCTGTGGTAACAAATCACCACGCGCTTAGGTGGCTGAAAACAACACAAACGCATTTTCTTACAGTTCCGGAGGTCAGAAGTCTAAAATGAGTCTTAACGGGGCTAAAATCAAGGAGTCAGGAGGGCTGATTCCCTCTGGAGATTCCAGGGAGAATTCATTCCTTGCTGCTTCCAACTTCTAAAGACTGTAAGATAGTCGGCATTCCCGGGCTCGGGGCTGCATCACTCCGTTCCTGCTTCTGTTGTCCCATCACTGTCTTCCCTCTGTCATCTAATCTCCCTCTGTCTGCCTTTCATTAGGACCTTTGTATTACATTGAACCCACCTGTAATTACCATTGGCTAATCCAGGGTAATCTCCCCATTTTGAGGCCTTTAACTTAATCACAATCTGCAAAGTCCCTTTTGCTATGTAAGGGAACATACAGGTTCTGGAGATGCAGATGTTGACGTTTGGGGTCGGGGGTCATTATTATGCTTACCACACTCATGATGAGAAAAATGGCTCCCTTTCCAATTCTCCAGTTCTTTTGCCTTCTCCGAGGAGAGAGCCTTGGTTCATTGCCAGTGTGTTCTCATCACTTCTGTAACGCTTTGCCCATCTCACTCTCTAGCAAGGAGCGAGGAAGCCCCAGGCCAGAGCCTTCAGCAGACAACTTGCTGTACCTCAGTTTCCTCATCTGTAAAATGAGATGATTATAGTGCCTACCTCCTAGGGTTGCTGTGAGGGCTGAATGAGATAACCCAGTTAAGGAGATCAGGTGATGTGGACACAGTGTAGGTTCTGAACAAATGCTAATTCTTATTTATGGCAAGTGATACTGACTACTGATTATCCATTTCCAGAAGTCATATGGAATTTATTTTTTAAATAAATGTACTATGTAAAAAACAAAAAAATGAGAGATTCAATTTAAAAATTATAAGTAAAACACCAAATGCTGGAAAGGATGGGGAGCAACAGGAACGGTCATTCATTGCTGGTGAGAATGCAAAATGGCACAGTCACTTTGGAAGACAGGGTGGCAGTTTCTTGCAAAGATAAAAAATAGACTTACCATTCAATCCAGCAATGACACTCTTAGATATTTACTCCGATGAGTTGAAAACTTACGTCCACACAAAAACTTGCACATCAGTGTTTCTAGCAGCTTTATTCATAATTGTCCAAAACTGGAAGCAACCAAGATGGTCTTCAAACTGTAGTGCATCCGTACAGTCGAGTGTTATCCAGTGATAAAAAGAAATGAGCTAGCAAGCTACAAAAAGACATGGATGAAACTTAAATGCATAATGCTATGTGAAAGAAGCCAGGCTGAAAAGGCTGCATAGTGTATGATTCCATCTATATGACACTCTGGAAAAGGCAAAACTATCGAGACAGCAAAAAGCTCAGTAGTTGCCAGGGGGGAGGGAAAAATAGGTGGAGCATAGGCATATTGAGAGCAGTGAAAATATTCTAGATGAATCTGTAATGGTGGATACACGATAGTCGGCATTTTTTGAACTCCCTAGAACTGTGCAACACAAAGAATGAACCCTGATGTAAATTAAGGACTTTAGCTAATAATAATGATCAATATTGGTTCATCAGTGCTAAAATGCACCACGCGAATACATCATGTGAATAATTGGAGAAACCGTACAGGGTAGGGTTGAGGGAGTATATAGGAACTCTCAATGGCAATGGGTATGGATGTGTGTGTGTGTGTGTATGTGTGTGTGTAAATCAAACTACAGGCTCTGCACAGTGATGGCAAACTCATAAGGGTTGTGAATATGACTGGAGCCTGCTCAGCTCTGTGTGACCATGATGGTGTCCTGAATGCCCAGTCCAGAACTGATCCTATGAAGACATTCGATTAGTATTTGCTGAATAAATGAAGGAATGACTTACTACCAAGCATTCCCTGCAGTATCTCATTCCTTTCTTGCAACAGCCCCTTGAAGGAGGTAACCCTCGTTGTCTTCATCTGACCGATGAGCAAACAGAGGCTCAGAGACTAAACACCTAAAAAGCACAGAGAAAATTAACTGGAAGAGTCTGATCAAGATCCAGGGCATTCCACAGCAGCATAGCTGCCTGCTAAGACATTTTCCCCCTTTCCAACCTAGTCCCCACTATGGCCATTGTCACAAAGTTGGGGTCTTTTTCTCCAGGGAGGCATTTCCTACTTGACACCACTGTTTGTCCTGGGAACCTGACACTTAGTCTCTCACTCTGGTCCTCTGTCCTTAAAGACACCAGAAAACCCTCAGCCAGCCCTGAAATCCCACCCAAAGTCCTGGATTCTACTTCCTGTCTTTAAAGAAAAGACCACCAGAGGGCGGTATTGATCTATATTTCTTCAGCCTCAAGCTGCCCAGAAGCCAAAAAGCAGCAGAACAGCTAGGGTGTGCTTAAGCTGCTTAACTCCTCAGCCAGCCTTCCAGAAAGTCCACATGCAAGGAAGAAACCATCCCCATGTCAAGCCCCAAAGGATACCAAGACTATGCTCTCGTGAATGTTGCTGCCCAGGCAGGACAGGAGGAAGCCCAGATAACATTGCCATTTACAGAGAATAATAGGTAGTGGGTAGAACTGCAATTTCTTATTCCCATTTCATAGATAAGGAGACTGCAGTACAGAGAATTAAGCTAGAAGCCAAAAAAAAAAAAAAAAAACCAAGTGGCTGTCTAGTCCACTGTGACTCATAGTGACCCCACAGTGTTAGAATAGAACTGTGCTCCACAGCGTTTTCAATGGCTGATTTTTCTGAAGTAGATTGCCAGACCTTTCTTCCAAGACGCCTCTGGATGGACTTGAACCTCCAACATTCTGGTTGGCAGTCGAAAACTTTAACAATTCCCCATCCCAACCTATTTCTATCCTGTCAGGCTTCCAAGAACCCTGAAACTAGAAGCCCTTTGTGTTTTATGTAGGGAAGCAAGAAAGAGTTCTTGAAACAAAGCCACTGTCCAAGACGAATTTGGGGCAAGGCAGGTGAGCCCATGAGCTTGGGGACATTGTAGCCCCAGCCATGGACAGCCAGCCTCTCCCATCACCCTCATCCTCCCAGTCCTTGACAAGAGCTAACATTTACTAAGCATGTACTGTGCGCCAGGCATTTAGTCCTTGAAGCAACACTTAGAGGTAGATCCTATTCTTTCTCTCATTTTACGGATGAGGAAACTGCGGCCCCCAAAAATTAGTAGCTCATCTAAGGTATTATAGTGCTTAAGAAGTAGAGTCATGATTTCAACCCAGAGAGTTTGGCTCCAGAGCCTGAGCTCTTTCCTCCGTGCACCGCCCATGTGAGGAGGTAGCAGCCGCAGTGCACCAGCAGCATGTTCAGATCCCACTGCCTCCTGCCTCTGAGGTTTTTCATTCACCGGGGTCTGTGACCTCATCATTAAATAGAGAGACTGAGTCCTTACTTCCCAATATGGTCCAGAGAACAAAATGAGTTCACGTACATGAAAATGGCAAAGAATGTTGAATGTATTGTGGACTGACAGAAGAATGAACAAATCAGTCTTAGAAGAAATGCAATCATAATGCTCCTTAGAAGCAAGGATGGAGAGACTTTGGCTCACTTACTGCGGATGCGTCATCAGTGAAGACCACTTGCTAGAAAAGGACATTGTGTTTGGTAAAGTAGAGGGTCATCAGAAATGAGGGAAATCCCCAATGAGATGGATTGACACGATAGCAGCAACAATGGACTCAAACATACCAACGATCATGAAAATGGCACAGGACCAGGCAACATTTTGTTCTATTGTACATAGGTCTTCATGAGTCAGAGCGGACTCCACGGCAACTAATAACAACAATAACCATGTGGAAATACACACAACATGTGTCCCCACCCTCAGTTAAATGCTCAGTTAGATGACTTGGGTTCAGACTTCTGAACAAGCATCCTCCCCACCCACACCTCCCCACAAAGACAAGGCCACAGGGGCCGGCCCTGGTTGGCCATGTACTGGGTGGGGCCTGTGTCCATGCATGCTTTCTGTAGGACTTGAGCCAGCTTGGGCTTCTGGACCCTGCCATGTCTACAGCTGACTGCTGGACACATAATCCAGAAAGAGTGGCAGATCTTTCCTCCTTCCCTGGTGGCATGGCACCTGTAGTGAGTTGAGTGGTGGCTGCCAAAGAGATATGTCCACTTCCTAACACCCAGAAACTTTGAATACACCCTTATTTGGAACAAGAGTCTTTGAAGATGTAATTAGGTTAAGGATCTGGAGGTTAGATCATCCTGGATTATCTGGGGGCGGGGGTGGCAAATCCAATGACAAGTGTCCTTACAAGAGATGAAGAGGAGACATAGACACAGAAGAGGAGGAAAAGGCCTCATGAAGACGGGGGCAGAGATTGGAGTGATGCAGCTGCAAGCCAAGGAATGCCAGGAGCCAGCAGAAACTGGAAGTGGCAAGGAAGTACCTGCTCCTAGAAACTTCAGAGGGAGCACAGCCCTGTTGACACTATGATTTCCGATTTCTGGCCTCCGGAACTATGAGAGAATACATTTTGGTTGTTTGAAGCCATCTGTTGTTAGTTGCCATCGAGTTGGCTTCAGTGCATGGCGACCTTATCTCTAACAGAAGGAAATGTTGCCTGGTCCTGCACCATCGTCATGGTCATTGGTATGTTTGAATCCACTTTTGCAGCTATGGTGTCAATCTGTTTCATTGAGGGTTTTCCTCATTTGGGCTGACTATCTACTTTAATGAACATGATGTCACCTAGTTTGTGGTAATCTGTTAGGGCAGCCACAGGAAACAAATACAGCCACCAGATAGTAAGATTTCCCAGGATAGAAGCAAACGGTGCAACACTGGCTGGAGGAGGAAGTAACACAGGCCTGCTGCCCAGGGCACCCTTGGCAGAACCTGTCCTCTGGTACCAGGCAGGATTGGTCATCCTCTTTATCACAGCTTTTTCAGGTCCTGGGCTCTATGCTTTACATATATCTCCCTCATTCTTTTCCCTTCAAAAGCCACACAAGACAGATGCTATTTGTACCACCATTTTGTAGATAAGGAAACGTAGGCTTTGTATGATTAAGAAACTTGGCTAACTAGCAGAGTAGGGATTTGAAACCAGGTCTGCCCCATCTCAAAGCCCATGTGTTTAATGTTCTATTGTCTTGTCCCAAATACCCCAATTTGAAGATCAGACTATGTGGTCTTTCCTACTCTAGAAGGTCCCTGTCTGGATTGTAATATGTAGATTATGGCTGGCACAGACCCCTCTCTGCCCAACTTTTTCTTTTTTCCCTAAATTGCACAGAGCACATGTTCTCTGGTTTGAATTCCGCTTCTGGAAAACTGCAAAAAACCGTAAATAAAATCATCCACAAAATGACCCTAGTTTATAGAGACATTTGATTATTTCCCCCAGAGCCCCAGGGGCTGGCCAGGGAGGCTGGAGGGCTGTACCTCCTAAATCTCACCTAGGGGATAGGAGCAGCCGTTCTCAAAATTTATTATACGTAAGAATCACCTGGGGATCTTGTTAAACCTGTAGATTCTGATTCAGTATATCTGAGGTGGAAATGTGGTTTGAAGCCCTGCTCCTAAGGTGTTCTCTGATCTCCAGGGGAAGAAGAAACAGGGCCTAGGTGAGACAAGGAAAGCTCAGATGAGGGGTCCTCAGTAAACGCCTCTAAGGAAGGAGATGACCATGGATGGGCAGAGGGGGCAGGGGGGGCAGGAGACTGCATCCCGACCCCGCTGAGCTGTGAACTTGGCGTTTCACTCTGAGCTGTCTCTGAACATCATCTGTGAATGCGGGGTCTGGCTGTACAATCAGCACTGCCCTGAGCACTCCTCCCTCGTCTTTCACCGTAGCCCTGTTACATTCCTCCCCAGCCTGCAGACTGTCATAAGGGAACGAACAACTTTCAAGGTAACAACCTCAGCTGTGGTAGATGATACAGATTAAATTCATATTGACTGTTGATAACTAACAAGGAGCCCTCACGGCACGTAGTGGGTAAGCGCTCAGCTACTAACCGAAAGGTCAGTGGATCGAACCCACCAGCCACTTCATAGAAGAAAGACGTAGCAGTCTGCATCTGTGAAGATTTCCCCCTTGGAAACCCTGTGGGGCAGTTCTACTCTGTCCTACTGGGGCACTATGAGTCAGAATCAACTCAACAGGCTTGGTTTTTTGTTTTAGTGATAACTAATATTCAGAGTGTGCCTCTATTCACCATGTAAAGGGATTTATGTAGATTGCATTAATTACCTCACTAAATAGCCACATCAACCACATGAGTTAAGCATTGGCACTGTCCCATCTTCACCTGAGAAAACGAGGCTGGAAAAAGTCAAATGACTTGTCAAGGTGAGCATAGTTACTAAGTGGCAAGGCTGAGATTTGAATCTGGGTCCACCTGATCTCAGAGCCTGTGTTGGCTACGTCTCCACCAGATTTGCCTCTTGTTCACCTTTCACATTTAACCCCCAAAACAAGTCACCTGTGTGCTCACCTTTTCTCTAATCATTTAAATCAGAAACTACAGAAGAAAACAGCAACAAAAAATCACATTCAACTCTCCATCCAGAAGTAATAATTGACAGTTTTATATTTATCTTGCTGGATTGCTTATTATAAAAATGGTGCGGGAATGTCTGACCTCGTCTAACTTCACGAGAGGGGAGAATCACCATCAGCAGCATCAGCCCAAGGCTGGTTCTATGAAGCGGAGGTCAGACACACCTCCTTTCCAAATTTTTTACCAATTCTGACACCAGTCGTCCTTCCCACAACACTCTCTACTCCTCTGCTGGATTTCATAATTCACTGGCAATGGGCCACACAGAACTCATAGACAATACTCACAATTATGGGGTTTATCAGAGAAGTAACAGGTTACATTCAGGATCAGGAACGACTCAGGATACTGTTCTTCAGTCAGGACAGCTTCTTGGCCGTGCCCACTGATAGGCCTCTCCCTGGCCCTCTGCCCTTTGGGCCTCTTGGGCTGGCCCAGCCTCTGCCCTGCTCAGGCATGTGTTACAAAGCTCTTTAGCTCCACTGATAAGCGCTCAGAGGCACCTCACTCCATCAGTAAGCCTCTTGCTCCAAGGCACTCAGCTGTCTTGCTCTGTGCTGTGTCCCGGTTTCTCTGTCGCTGCTTTTGGCCATCTTGCGCCATCTCTGATGGTACAGCTCTCTCTGTCTCCTGGGTCTAGGAGGTTCTCAGTGCAGGGACAGACCCTGGGTCCAAAGGATGCACTCTGCTCCCATCTCTTCTTCTTGGTGGTAGTGAAGTCCTCCGGGATGGCTCATTTTAAGCCTAGCAGGATGGCAAAACTGACTCATCCCCTCGTTAGGGTTCAGTATACCCTATTTGCATGGCACCAACCCCACAAGTGTGTCATATGCCTTATTTTCATTATTAGCAAGCTGTCCGATCCCCTTGATGGGCCACAAGCACCTTATTTGCATAGGCCCATCCAATCATTTTGTGAGAGTTACAAGACCATGGCTAGAAAGTCCATATAAAAGCAGTCCATTGCACCACACTCGTGTAAGTATGAATATATACTTTTATGAAAAGAATCATATTATTTGGCAGCTTGTTTTTCCAAATTACATTATTTAAACATAAACAAGTTTCGATATTACTAAATACTCTTCTGCAATCTCTTTTTCATAGCTTCATAATATTTCATTTGATACAATGAATGATACAACATTTATTTAACCAATCCCATATTGCTGGATATTTAGATTAGTAATAGTTTATTATGACTATAAATAATACTGTGTTGGACTATTTCTCTGCTCTGTTTAACTCTGTAGGATAAATTTTGAGAAGTGAATTACCAGGTTAATTGTAAGACTTTGGGACTCCCTTGGTAGCTCCAACGTGACTGTTCTTTCAAAAGTCAGAGGCCCAGCCCTCAGTAAGTGAGGCCTCCTGGTGGAGAAACTAAGCAAAAACTTGACCTCTTATATTTCACTCTCCCGAAAAAAAGTGAAAAATGTTCACATCCTAGGTCTCACCTGAGCAATCAGAGCCTTCAGCAGAATCACCCTTCACTTACTGTCCCGTGGTGGGGACAGATTGTTTCTCAGTGTCTGAGAAGACCCCTTCCATCCAATCACCTGGAGCTCATCTTCCAGGTACCAATAAGCTGAAAATGAAATCTGTTCAGTGGTGTTCATTTTTTCCACATCTATTCCTGACATGGTTGTAAAGGAGAGAGGAGAATTCCCTGACAGGCACTCTCTTCAGACGATCAGTGTGTTACCTTCTTCCTCTGCCTCAGAGAAATTCCTTCCTTCCATCTGGAGGAAATGAGAGGAAGCTGAACGGGGAGAAGGAAGCAGAGGCAGGAGGGAGATGGTGACCAGAGAGGCTGGCCTCCGTGTTTCCCTAATGTGCCTGATGCCAGAGAGAAGTATGGGGTTGTCACTAGAACCTGGTCAGGAGACAGCTGCCTACCCTCTGAGAAGGGAGGCCACCACTCACTCCCCAAGCTGAAGGCCTGCCCTGGGGGTGAAGGGGAGGACAGGACAAGTCACCTCAAAGCTACAGATGGAGGGATGGCAGCTTGGAGAACAGTTTGGGGTGGAGGCTCCTGCCTCTGGAGCCTGAGGGAGAGACAGACGGGAGAGGGGAATGGCAGCTGGGGGTCCTCCACCTGGCCTGGCTCCCTCGGTGCCCAGAGCCTCTGCACACTGAAACATGGAAGGATTCTGGATCAGATGAGGTGCTGGGGAGCCTGCTTTGTCCCTAAAGCCAGAAAGAAACTTGGGTTCTGCAATTTCTCTCTTGTTCCCTGAAGCCCATTCCCTTCTCTTCCTTCTGTTGTTATTTTTAACAGCCTGCTCTCAGTGAATCCCCAGGCCAGTGAAACCACAGCTCCTCTCTGCAGCACGTGTGTGTGTGTGTGTGTGTGTGTGCCTGCATGTGCACATGTGTGTGTACACGTGCACTGATCATGTGTGCATATGTGTATGTGTGTGTGTTTATGTATGTGCACGTGTGCGCGTGCGTGAATGTGTGTGCGTGTGTGTGAGGTAGGGGCATATCACTGGCTGCCTCTTTGAAACCCAGCCTGAGGCCACCTTCCTCCCTGTTCCCTTCTGATCCTCCAGGCCGGTTCTCTCTTAGAAGCTCCATGCTTACTGCTCCAGCTAGAGGGGGGCACCTGTCAGGGAATTTCCCCTGCCTGTCTCTCTGTTCTCCTCTCCATCTGTGTTGGGATTAGATGTGGAGAACTTGAACGCCACTGAACGGATTTTATTTTCAGCCTCTTAGTGCCCAGAGGATGAGCCTTCATTTAAAAGACCAAGAAACAGGGCTTCTGATGCACTGTCTCCCAAGACGGGGTAGCAGGAGCTGATGAGAGAGTGGTGGGTGGGGTGGGAGAAAAGAAGGAGGCAGAGGGAATAGGGAGAGAGACAAGCCACGGACACAATGCAAGAGGGTGAAGGAGGCAGAGAGAGAGACAGTGAAAAAGAAGCAGAGGAAGACAGAGCAAGTAAGAAAGTAAGAGAGAGGCAGAAGGAGAAGTAGAAAAAGCTAGAAAAGATGCACACAGAGAGAGGAAGTAAGAGAAGGCATGAGGTGTGGCCAGAGCAGTGCACAGAAACACAAACACAGTCAGGAGATGCAGGGAGGGAAGGAAGGAAGGAAGGGAGGGAAGGAGGGAGGGAGGAAAGAAGGAAAGAAAAATGGGAAGATGAAAGGGGTAGAGAGATTCCACGGAAAAGTTAGAAAAAAAGTGAGGAGAGAAATGGTTTGAGAGAGAGACACAGAGGGTAGGGGGAAGAGACAGAATGGAGGAGGAAAAAGGGGTGAATGTGAAGGTGAGGGGAAAGAAAATGAGGAGAGGAATTAGGAGATAAAAGGAAGGAGGGTGCCCTTGTCGTTTTTAATATCAGCTGTAATAGCAGGTCTCGGCAAGTCATTAGTGGGGAGCCGATGCTGGCGGGGATGTCCCCTCCCGGTCAGCCCAGGCCAGGCATTGGAGGAAGGAGGGGCGGGCCCTTGGCGGTCTGCAAGCAGGTGGCTTCCCGCCCCTGGGTGGGGCCACCCAGGCCAAGCCTGCGGGGGTTTAAGTAGGGAGGCCGGGCCCGGAGCACCTGTCAGGGACAGCTCCCGTGGATGTGCAGGTGCCAGGCAGGTGGCTCCAGCTGCACCAGCCCCAGCATGAGCTCCTTCGACCTCCCTTCACCCTCCTCCCCACGCTGCAGCCCCCAGTTCCCCAGCATCGGCCAGGAGCCCCCTGAGATGAATCTTTACTATGACAACTTCTTCCACCCACAGAATGTGCCCAGCCCTCAGCGGCCCCCATCCTTCGAAGGGGGCTGCGAGTACGGGGCCACCCCCAACCCCTACCTGTGGCTCAACGGACCTGCAATGACACCGCCGCCCTACCTGCCTGGCACCAACGGCAGCCCCTTCCTGCCTCAGGCCTACGGCATGCAGAGGCCGCTGCTGCCCAGCATGGCCGGCCTGGGGGGCAGTGACCTGGGCTGGCTGCCCCTCCCCTCGCAGGAGGAGCTGATGAAGCTGGTGCGGCCCCCCTACTCTTACTCAGCTCTCATTGCCATGGCCATCCATGGGGCACCGGACAAACGCCTCACCCTCAGCCAGATCTACCAGTACGTGGCTGACAACTTCCCCTTCTACAACAAGAGCAAGGCCGGCTGGCAGAACTCCATCCGCCACAATCTGTCACTCAACGACTGTTTCAAGAAAGTGCCCCGCGACGAAGACGACCCGGGTAAGGGGCCCACCCCGCAGAGCGGCCACTGCTTCAGCAAGCCGCCTATGCCCCGATGGAAGGCTCCCTTCCTTCCTCCCCAGCACCCCATGGTAGGAAGTTCTGGATGTGGTTGTGCCCCCTCATGACTGGGGGCTGGCTGCTAGGAGACAGAGCTAGGAGGAGCTCAGCAGGGAAAGAGATCTTGGGCTGGAGGAGGAGGCAGACTCGGGTTTCAATCCTGGCATGCCGCTGACCCGTTAGTGACCTCGGGCAGCTCTCTCTCTCAGCCTCAGTTTCCTCGTCTGAAAAATAGGGATGGTTGCAGCTTGTGGGGGGTGATGATATAATGCATATAAAGGGTTTGTGCTAACAAGAGCTCAACTGAATGCAAAATTACAGAGAAAGTCCTTGGTCTTGGTGAATGAGTGAGGAGCAAAAGAAAGGCCAGTGTGCCCCAGGCCTACCAGGAACAGTATCTGGCATTTGTTGAACCGCCACCAAGGGCCTGCACCCTGCTGCCTGCCCTACTTACACAGTCTCCTTTAATCCTCACAACACCCCTGCAGGGGTGCTCTTAATAACCCCATTTTACAGAGAAGGAAAATAACACTCAGGGGTGAAACAGCCTGCTTAAGTCGACACAGAATGAAGTGACTGAGCTTGAGTTTGAACAGAGGTCTCTCTAACACCAAAGATTGTGACTTTTTTTTAAAATGATGCATTTCTAAACTACAGAGCATAACATGTCAAATACTCATATATTCATTTCCCAGAATTAAAGTCAATTCTTGTTCCACTGAGGGAGGTCAGGGTATGGCTCAGAGGAGCCTCGCCTCTACCCGCTCTGAGGTCAGCAAGCATAGAACTATTTGTCCCGCAGAAGACAGCAAGTGTCCCATGCAAAGTCTGCCCTCACCCTCAGGCTAAGAGACAGGAGCAGGCAGAGTTCAGCACTTACTGCAGGATGGTACCTCACAGTTACAAAGCCCTCAAACACTGTTAGCATCTGTCATTTCTCATAGTGAGTCAGATAAAGGAGAGAAAGGTATAATGTGCCCATTTTTCAGACAAGGAGACTGAGACTCACCCAAAATCCCTCAGTCAGGAGCAAAACTGGGACTCAAGTCCATCTTCCGACTCCATCTCCAGGACTTTCAGGAAGTCCTGGATTTTTCTCCAGAGGTTTCTTTAGCTTCAGCAAAGGAAGCCCACTCCTCAACAGTCCCCAAGTACTTTGACCTTCTTAAAGAACCCTACGCTATCAACTCCTTGATGGCAGAGACTGTGCCTTTCTTTCTTTGTGGTTCCTGAGTGCCTTTTTACAAGGTGGGTGCTTAAATAAAGGTAGAGGTGGTTGGCTGGCTGGTTTGTGGAATTCGTTTCCTCAGTGCCTGCTTTTCTCTCTCTCTCTCTGTCTTTGCTACCTTTGCTTTTAGTTTATGACAATAAGGAAGAACAGAAGCAAAGCACTTTCTCCATCTCTGTACTTAACCTTTTCCCATTTTTGTATCAGGCAAAGGGAATTACTGGACGCTGGACCCCAACTGTGAGAAGATGTTTGACAATGGAAATTTCCGCAGGAAGAGGAAGAGAAAATCGGATGTTTCCTCCAGCACAGGCTCCTTGGTCTCAGAGAAAACCGAGAACAGTCTCTTGGCGGGCAGCCCCAAGACCATGGAGCCCCAGGAAATCTTGGACAGCACCTCACCAAGCACAACCAGCTCCCCGGAGAAGCGGTCTTCCCCTCCCCCCTCGGGCACCCCATGCCTCAATAACTTCCTCTCCACCATGACAGCCTACGTGAATGGGTCGAGCCCCATGAGCCGCTCTGCGACATCGCCAGGACTGAGCACTGAGCCCACTGACAAGATGGGGCAGAACTTGCTGAGCTTCAACTCCTACACCCCACTCACCAACCTCAGCAGCCATGGGGGTGGGGGCGAATGGGCCAATCCCATGCCCACCAATGCTCTCAGCTATGGAGGCTCTGTCCTCAACCAGTTCAACCCTCACTTCTACAACAGCCTCAACACCAACAGCGTCCTCTACCCCAGGGAGGGCACTGAGGTCTAGACGCAGAGCAGCTCCTGAGGCAGATGGAGTTCAGTTGAGGTCCTCCATGCCAGCCACCCCATGGTCTAAGATTTCTGACTGCCCAGACTTAACATGAGAGGCTCAGAGGAGTTAGGGCTTTTTCTAGAACACTGTTTAAGCCTTTTGTTTATCACACATATGTCCATACACGGACGCACTGAACTTGCAATGAAAACACTGGAGCCTGGACAGTAGTGATAATGGCGGCTATTTGTTGAGCACTTTCTGTGTGCTGCGTGCTGTGTTAGGTTCCTTAAAGACATGATCGCACTTACTACTTACAGTCACCCTGTGAGTTAATATGAACTTTCCCATTTAAGAGATAAGGAAACTAAGGCTCGAGAAAATTAAGGAACTTTCCCAGGGTCATACAAACTAGTAAATGGCAGAGTCAGGAGTCAAATCCAAGTCTAAGTGATCCTCATAGTTTGGGCCAAAGGAGCAGGGAAGGAGGAATTGGTTTGGCAGCTAAAGATGGTCAGTGTGAGAAGCTGGTAATGGCGAGTAAAGCTGTCTCATCTCTGCCTTCCTTCTGGCTGTCCATCAAAACTTAGTACCGGCCCAGGCATATCTTGTCCTGGACCGAGTCCTTATTTTGGTGCCTACAACTAACCTGAACATACTCCTTTTGATACTACTCTAGGAAGGAAGCCCCCCTCCAGTTGCCATGGAGTTGATTCCAATTCATGGGAACCCCATGTGTAACAGAGCAAAACTGTGCTCCATAGAGTTTTCAGTGGCTGAATTTTTGGAAGTAGATTGCCAGGGCTTTCTTCAGAGGTACCTCTGGGTAAACTAAAGCCTCCAACCTTTTGGTTAGCAGGCAATCGTGTTAACGATTTGCACCACCCAGGGACTAAATCAAGAAGCCCAACCCCAGGGTCACTACAAGACAATGCATCCAGCCTCTCCCCATGGAGGGACGTCACTTCCCCTGCCTCTCAGGTCCCAGCCCCTTAGAGAACTTGGGGAGAGTCAGGGGTCAGTGAGAGGAATGGTGTGCACCCCCAGACCCCCACCTCCCCCCGGCCCTGCCCACTATAAAATCTTTTAACGCCTAGCTTCCTGTGTGTGTGTCACGGACCAGTGAGCATGAGGTGACCGAGTCTTCCAAGAGAAACAAGGCTGAATAAGCGCTTCCTTTTTTATGGCCAGGAGAGGTGCATGCTTGTCTGAGAAAACAACGGCTTCAAAGGAGGGGCCTGCAGCCGGTGCTCTCGGGTCAGTGCTGGGAGGCAGAAGTACAGCTCCTGAGAGTCTTTTTTCTCATTTTTTTGTATGTCTTTTGTATACCTGGGATGTTTTATCACAGTACACCCTGGGACTTGGTTTTTGTTTTCTTATTTTCTTTTTAATTAAAACACTTTTGTGCAGAAGTGTGTGGCCCTACCTTGTGATTTTCCTGTCTCTCTGCTGCCTGGATGACTGAACGTGGGCCAAGGGCAGCCTGAAGCTGAAGGCCTTTGGGACAGAGGCGGAGAGGGAGTGGGCATCAAGGCCCTTTCCCTCCTCCACACTGGTATAGAGGCAGGACAAAGATCCCAACCCAACGAGGGGAGCCTGTGAGGGTAGGGTGTGTTTGTGGAAGGAACTCATCAATACTGAGCACAAAATATGCACTAGGCATAACCCAGTCTTTAGAGCTCATGCAATCCTTATACGTGTGCTATGAGCATAATCCTCCTGGCAACGCAGTGAAGGAGGCGGGACCAGTCCTATTATACAGATGAGGAAACTCTGGGTCACATGGGTTGAGCCACTTGCCTGAGGGCCATAGATGATCCTTAGCCAAGTCTGTCTCATTCTTGTCCTTCCTTAGGCTGTAGTACCACCCTAGACATGGCTAAAACTAATAGCAATATCAAGAGTACCGTCAACCACAAGTCACTGAGGGCTGTGGGCAGGCCAAGCACTCTGCAGGTGGGACCTCTTTTATAACGCTCTCAACAACCCATGAGTGGGTACACTGGTGATCTCTGGGCTCCTGGCACAACGCATGCTGGAGGACGTGCCTGGGGTGGAGGTCTCCGAGCTGGGTGTCCCCTCCCCGGCTGTGCATACAGATGGCTCAAGTCAGGGACGCCTATCTCCTGCAAGGCCAGGCCAAGCTGCCCACTCAGACTCTGGGGAGCTCTCTCTCCCTGTAGTGACAGAAGTAGTTGGCAAATAACAACAACAATAACAATAATAATAATTAGCATTCATTGCCAGTTCACTACATGTCAGGCACTGTGTTATGACTTGATTTTGCTTTATTGCACCTAACTCTCAAAATAATCCAATGTGATCAGTACTGTTATCTCCATGTTTAGGTGAGAATACTGAGGCCTGGAGAGATTCTGTAGCTTGATCAAGAACACTCAACCAGGATTCAAACCCAGGTCTATTGACTCCATGGCTGAAATGAAACTCTTACCCATTGCACCTAGCCCCAAAGTGCCCAGACTTAGCAAAAGGGAACAAAGTCCTGAAAACCTAGAAAATAAAAAGTTGGATCACCTTAGAAACCCCTCAGATTCATCCATGGGACATCCCTTTCTGCAGAGACCAAACTTCTCTTGGTGATAGAGGCTGATATGGTAGTGGCTAAGAGAGGTAGAGGGAAGGGACACAGTGTCGGAGCCATGAAGCCCGGAATGGGCTGACCCCTTCTACTCAGAAAACCTGAGGCCAGGAGAGCAAGAAACTCAGCTCATGTCCCCTGTGAGATGGGGTCAGAGGCAGTTACGAGGAAGGTCCCTGAAGCCAGGACCAGAATTTTTTATCACACTACCAAGAATTTTAGATCCCAGCGCCACCAAATTTGCTGAAATAGATCTTGAAACCCCATCCTCTCCATTGAAAAGCTCACTTCTCTCGAACTCCCACTCCTTTCCAAGGCAGGTTGGCAAAGGCTGGGCAGGAGGCTGGGCAAGGAAGCGTGTGAAGGGCCCAAAGAGAGAACAGCCTGGCCCGGAAGGAGACAGGATGATTTAGAACAAGGTCCACAGCACTCAAGTGTCCATTCTTCTTCAGTCTAGAGTTTAATGAGCACAAGCAGTCAAGGGAATGTCTCCAGGGCTCTGGCAACATGGAGACCCTGCCAACTCTCATCTGTGGCTGTGTAGGAGTTCCTGGTCGCAGTGCCAAGAGGTTGCAGGAAGGGCTGTATGAGAGGACCGGTGTGCACCGGGGGAGCATGAGGCTCAGGGTGGGAAGGGGTCTGCCCAGCCCAGGTTCCACTGGCTGCTACTTGTTCCTGGTTCTCTTCCTCTAAGAAGAAACATGAGCCTGAGGGAGGGAAGGAAAGGAGAAAAAGAGGATGAGAGGAAGGGAAGCAGGAAAGAAGGACTAGTTATCTACCAAGGGTTCAATCCTGTGTGAGTGCTATGGATGAATATTTGCACGTATTAACCCCCTTTGCTTTGGCTCTGCGTTGAAGGCGTGGCGCCCAAGATCAGTAGAGGGTCTGAGAAGAGGGATTCCTGAGAGAACAGAAAGGTGGGACTGGAATTGAAGGTGGTAGGAGTGAACTAATGCTAAGAGATTCAAACCACTGTTTACACACCCACCCTCAAACTGAACGCCAATCCTGTGATAAACCTTGAATAAGAGTCTGAATTTTCAGGTTATGTGTGTGTGGGAAAAAGCATGTCTCAAAGCATACTACGTTAATCAAAATTCCATTTATCTGCACGGGGAAAGATCATGAAATACTCTACACAAAATATTACCCATCATTGTCTGGTTGGTGATGGAACATTGCGTGGTTTATTTCCTTAGGTAATTGTGCTCATTTTTATGCATATCCATTGCCGTCGAGTTGATTCCGACTCCTACGGACCCTATAGGATGGAGCAGAACTGCCCCATTGGGTTTCCAAGGAGTGGCTGGTGGATTCGAACTGCACATCTTTTGGTTAGCAGCCGAGCTCTTAACCACTGCACCACCAGGGCCCCAATCTTTATGTATACTGCTAAGTTATTATCAGCCTAGCCCTCCAATGCTAGAAACCACTTCCTCCAATGATAGGTACCTGTTATGGATTGAATTGTGTCCCCCAAAAATATGCATTGTAAATCGTAACCCCTATACCTGTAGTTATTATCCCATTTGGGAATGGATTTTCTTTGTTATGTTAATGAGACGGTATTAGTGTAAGGTGTATCTTCAGTCAGTCTCTTCTGAGATATAATAGGAGCAGATTAAGCAAGGAAGGAAAGAAGCAGAGATGGGGGAAGAGAGATGCCAAGCACATGAAGATCGCCCAGGAGCAGAAGCTCAGAAGAGACAAACACCTTCCTCCAGAGCCGACAGAGAGAGAAAGCCTATCCCTAGAGCCAGCACCCTAAATTCAGAAGTCTAGCTTCCTAAACTGTGAGAAAATAAATTTCTGTTTGTTAAAGCCACTGTCTGAGGTATTTCTGTTATAGCAGCACTAGACAACTAAGACATTACTCAAGAGACCTACTATGCTGTTACATGCCTCTGCCCCTGCCACAGCTGATTGGCCCCAGGGCAACACCTGACCCAAGCTGAGTTCTTTCTGCTTTGGTTGGGGAATGGGTTCTCTTAGCACAGACGTGGCCCCAGGCACCACCACTAAAAGAAAGAGGGACCACTGTGAGGTCAGCTGCCCCAAACGGTATTTTACATGTATGCATTTTCTATTTTTTCCAAAAATTTGATATCCTTAGTGTAAAGTTTAAATATTTAGATATGCATACTTTTTAAATATCTCAAATATGAAAGTTGGAAAAATGACTATTCAGATTTCCTGACATGCTAACACTAAGCAGGCGGGGTTTTATGGGAGTGTGGGGTAGCAGAAATCCACCTTAGCATTCCTGACAGGTATGGTGGGGAGATCAGGACATAAGACTGGTAAAGTAGGAGAGCTTAAGAATAGAGAAGTGGGGCAGCAGAATAATAAAAAATTAAAAAAAAAAAAACACACCAAAACCATAGGGTTTTCAGTGAATGATTTTTTGGAAGTAGATTTCTAAGCCTTTCTTCTGAGGCACTTCTTGGGTAGACTGGAGCCTCCAGCCTTTCAGTTAGCAGCCAGGTCTTGTTAACTATATGCATCAATAAAAGTCTGTTCTTTAAAGCCACTCACTTGTGGTATTTTTGTCACAGCAGCACTAGGTAAGTAAGACACCCTCTTACTTAAAAAACGAGGAAACTCAACGCTAGAAAGTGAAGAGGACTGGACCAAGGCTGTGCGGCCAAGCAAGATATGTCCATGTCCTGTGCGGTCCAGGGTTCTTGGCCCACAGCACATCGGCCCATATCACCACGTCAGACCCTATCTTAAGAGGAGATTTTGATAGTAGCCAACAGCAGGAGGTAGGACAACAGGAGGAGCGGAGGAAAGCAGAGGTGCTGACAGGTGACTGAGGAGTGAGCAGCTTTAAAGAGCTGGTGAGAAAGACACACGCAGCCCCTGAGAGCCAGAAGCTGCCCTGGCCCTCCCAGCCAGGCCTCGTGTTCTGCTAAACAGCAACACTTCACAGAACTTCAACAGCCGGCAAGACTGTTCTCTGATCATGACGGATCAAGATGAAAACAAGACCACTCTGTAATCAGACGTGAATGAGGATAAAACACAAACGTTGTCCAAACCACAGAAATGACTAAATATTTCCCATCCTAGCTAAGGGACTGCTGCTTCTTTACCAATTACAACTTCAGTGCCCTGGGACTTGGTGATTAAGTGCTCGGCTGCTAACCAAAAGGTCAGTAGTTCAAATCCAACAGTCACTCCTTGGAAACCCTATGGGGCAGTTCTACTCTGCCTACAGGGTCGCTATGAGTCAGAATAGGGTTTGGTTTTTGTAGGGTTCCCTGTCTATCTGCATTACACACGCAGACAAACTGTGCCTCAAACTTCCAGACAGCCATGAGACTGCTAGGGATGAGGCACGTACACCCACTGGCATCAACCATTCCAGGGTACTATGTTCATCTGTGATTGAGCCAGACCCATGAGACACTTACTTACACAGTGTCGGCAAAGTGAAAGCCGTTATGATTTATGGAAAGCAAACAGTACACAGTAACAATGAATTCTCAAGGGGGAAATGCTTAGTCTTCCCCAAATTACTTATGTTCATTCTTATGTCACATGGTTCAGGTCAGATGCTGTGTTCACATCACAATGACTGTCTCTGGTTACCACCACGCTGCCCAGGGGCCTGCATGACTCCCAAGGCTTTCACTCTGCTGCTGAGCCTCGCCGGGCCTTGCCTCGCTGGTGGAAAGACCCACACACAGGATCTCCTGAGCCTCCGCTGCTGAGCCCTTCATGGTCTCTGCCTGCACAGGCAAGTGTTAGTAGCAGACAAAGCTCCTGCATGGAGGCGCCCAGCTCTCTGTGGGTCAGCAAGCCCACTGCAGCCGTCTCTCTCTGTGGGCTGACCAGCCGCCTTCAGTTTACAACTCTCTCTTCTGGCTCTAGGAGGTCCTCGGTGCGGGGGCTATGGGTACAAAGGACGCATTCTGCTCCAGACTCTTCTTGGTGTTAGTGAGGTCTCCCTGAACCTCTCTGGCATTGGCCTTTATATAAGCCCAGCAGAATGGCAAAACAGCAAATCCCCTAGCTGGACCACAAGGGGCTCAATCCTTTTGGGTGGATTTTCAAGCCCCTATTTGCATAGTAAATCCTTGCAAAATTGTGGCCCAGTTAATCATTTTGTCGCAGTTACAAGACCATGGCTAGAAAGTGCATGAAAAGGTGATTCATTGCACCGCAGTGACATAATTATGATGGAATATTTGTAGCTGATCAATGGACGTGGAAAGATGTCAACGATATACTGAAAGGCGAGAGGGGAGGGGGCATATTATAAAACAAGGCATCAAATATTCCACGTATGCACATGTAGACTATGGGTTTTTAATGTGTGGAACAAAACACACCCAAATGGGAAGGCGGGGAAGAAGCTCCAGAGTGCAAGGGAAATAAATAAATAAAAGAACAAGGTGGTCAGAGAAAAAAAGCATGGAAGGAAGGGAAGAAGAAAGAGGGTGAAAAGGGGAACATATAATCAAGTTAATAATGGTTATCTCTGAATGAATCCAAGTAAGGAAATTTCACCTTTTCCTCTTCTTTCCCTCCCCATTCCTTCCCTTCTGGTCTTCTTTCTTTCTTGCTCACTTGTTTGTATTTCACCCTCTTCTCTATATCTTCTGGTATTTCAAGGTTACAAACATTTGTCATTATTGTAAAAAGAAAAACATGAAGACAATAAAGTAAATTTTTTTCTTTTTATTGTGCTTTAAGTGAAAGTTTACAGTTCAAGTCAGATTCTCATACAAAAATTTATACACACATTGTTACGTGACCCTAGTTGTTCTCCCTATAATGTGGCAGCACATTCCTCCTTTCCACCCCGGGTTTCCCGTGTCCATTCAACCAGCTCATGACCGTTTTTGCCTTCTTATCTCACCTCCGGACAGGAGCTATGCATTAAGTGTCATGTATCTACTTCAGCTAAGAACCACTCTCTTCACAAGTATCATTTTATGCCTTATAGTCCAGTCTAATCTATGTCTGAAGAGTTGGCTTCGGGAATCATTTCAGTTCTGGGCTAACTGAGAATTCAGGGGCCATGTCTTCCGGGGTCCCCCCAGTCTCAGTCAGACCATTAAGTTGGGTCTTTTTACTAGAATTTGAGTTCCGCACCCCACTTTTCTCCTGCTCCATCAGGGACTCTCTGTTGTATTCCCTGTCAGGGTGGTCATTGGTGGTAGCTGAGCACCCTCTAGTTCTTTTGGTCTCAGGCTAATGAAGTCTCTGGTTTATGTGGCCCTTTCTGTCTCTTGGGCTAATATTTTCCTTGTGTCTTTGGTGTTCTTCATTATCCTTTGCTCCAGGTGGGTTGGGATCAACTGATGCATCTTAGACGGCCGCTTGCTAACTTTTAAGACCTCAGATGCCACTCACCAAAATGGGATGCAGAACATTTTCTTAAAAAAACTTTGTTATGCCAACTGACCTAGATGTTCCCTGAAAGCATGGTCCCCAGACCCCTGTCCCTACTACTCTGTCCCTCAAAGCTTTTGGTTGTATGCAGAAAACTTTTTAGCTTTTGGTTTAGTCCGACTGTGCTGACTTCCCCTGTATTGTGTGCTGTCCTTTCCTTGACCTAAGATAATTCTTGTCTACTATCTAGTTAGTGAATACGCCCTCCCTCACTCCCCACTCTTATAACCATCAATGTTTTCTTTTGTGTTTAAACCTTTTCTTGAGTTCTTAAAATAGTGGTCCCATAAAATATTTGTCCTTTCGTGACTGACTAATTTCACTTAGCATAATGCCTTCCAGATTCATCCATGTTATGAGATGTTTCACGAATTCATAGTTGTTCTTTATTGTTGTGTAGCATTCCATTGTGTGACTATACCAGGATTTATTTATCCACTCATCCATTGGTTATGATATCAGAGTTATGCTGGTTTCATAGAATGAGTTTGAAAGTATTCCATCATTTTCTATGCTCTGAAATACCTTAGTATTCCTTTGTGTGAATATACCATAATTTGTTTATCCACTCGTCCATTGATGGGCACCTAGGTTGTTTCCATCTTTTTGCTATTGTGAACAGTGCTGCAATGAACATGCACGTGCATATGTCTATTCTTGTGATGGCTCTTATTTCTCTAGGATATATTCCAAGGAGCAGGATTGCTGAATCGTATGGCACTTCTATTTCTAACTTTTTGAGGAAGTGTCAAATCAGTTTCCAAAGTGGTAGTACCATTTTACATTCCCACCAAGAGGGTATAAGTGTTCTAGTCTCTCCACAACCTCTCCAACATTTATTATTTGGTGTTTTTTGGATTAATGCTATCCTTGTGGGGTGAGATAGTATCTGATTGGAGTTTTGGTTTGCATTTCTCTGATGGCTAATGATCGTGCACATTTCCTCATGTATCTGTTAGCCTCCTGAATGTCTTCTTTGGTGAAGTGCCTGTTCATATCTTTTGCCCATTTTTTAATTGAGTTATTTGTCTCTTTGTTGTTGAGGTTTTGCAGTATCTTGTAGATTTTAGAGATTAGATGCTGATAGGATTTGTCGCAGCCAGAAATTTTTTCCCAGTCTGTAGGTTGCCTTTTCACTCCTTTGGTGAAGTCTTTTGATGAGCATAAGTATTTGATTTTTAGGAGCTCCCAGGTATCTATTTTCTCTTCTGGTGTTTGTGCATTGTTACGTATGGTTTGTACTCTGTTTATGCCATGAATTATGGCTCCTAGAGTTGTGCCTATTTTTTCTTCCATGATCTTTATCATTTTAGATTTTATATTTAGGTCTTTGATCCATTTTGAGTTAGTTTTTGTGCATGGTGTGAGGTATGGGTCTTGTTTCATTTTTTTGCAGATGAATATCCAGTTATGCCAGCATCGTTTGTTAAAAAGGCTGTCTTTTTCCATTTAATGGACTTTGGGCCTTTGTTAAATATCAGTTTCTCATAGTGGGTGAATTTACAACTAGATTCTCAATTCTGTTCCATTGGTCTATGTATCTGTTGTTGTACCAGTACTAGGCTGTTTTGACTACCATGGAGGTATAATAGATTCTAAAATCAGGTAGTGAGAGGTCTTCCACTTTCTTCTTCTTCTTTTAGTAATACTTTCCCTTTCCATATGAAGTTGGTGATTGGTTTCTCCATCTCATTAAAAAATGCCATTGGAATTTGGATCAGGAGTGCATTGTATCTGTAGATCGCTTTGGGTAGAATAGACATTTTCACTATATTGAGTCTTCCTATCTGTGAGCAAGGTATGTTTTTCTACTTACGTAGGTCTCTTTTGGTTTCTCACAGTAGTGTCTTGTAGTTTTCTTTGTATTGGTCTTTTACGTCTCTGGTTAGATTTATTCCTAAGTATTTTATTTTCTTGGGGGCTATTGTAAATGGTATTGATTTGGTGATTTCCTCTTGGAAGTTCTCTTTGTTGGTGTAGAGGAATCCAACTGATTTTTTTATGTTTATCTTGTATCTTGATACTTTGCTGAAATCTTCTATTAGTTCCAGTAGTTTTCTTGTGGATTCTTTGGGGTTTTCTGTGTATGAGATCATATCATCTGCAAAGAGAGATACTTTTACTTCTTCCTTACCGATTTGGATGCCCTTTATTTCTTTTTCTAGCCTAACTGCTCTGGCTAGGACTTCCAGCACAATGTTGAATAAGAGTGGTGATAAAGGGCACCCTTGTCTGTTTCCTCTTCCCAAGGGGAATGCTTTCAGATTCTCTCCATTTAGGATGATGATGGCTGTTGGCTTTGTATAAATGCCCTTTATTATGTTGAGGAATTTCCCTTCCATTCCTATTTTGCTGAGAGTTTTTATCATGAATGGGTGTTGGACTTTATCAAATGTCTTTTCTGCATCAATTGATAAGATCATGTGGTTCTTGTCTTTGTTTTATTTATGTGATGGATTACTTTGATTGTTTTTCTAATGTTGAATATCCCCGCATAACTAGTATGAATCCCACTTGGTCATGGTGAATTATTTTTTTGATACTTTGTTGAATTCTATTGGCTAGAATTTTGTTGAGGATTTTTGTGTCTATGTTCATGAGGCATATTGGTCTGTACTTTTTTTGTGGTGTCTTTACTTGGTTATGATATCAGAGTTATGCTGGTTTCATAGAATGAGTTTGAAAGTATTCCATCATTTTCTATGCTCTGAAATACCTTTAGTAGCAGTGGTGTTAACTCTTCTCTGAAAGTTTGGTAGAATTCTCCAGTGAAGTCATCTGGGCCAGGGCTTTTTTTGTTGCGAGTTTTTAAATTACCTTTTCAACCTCTTCTTTTGTTATATGTTTATTTAGCTGTTCTACCTCTGTTTGTGTTAGTTTAGGTAGGTAGTGTGTTTCTAGAAATTTGTCCATTTCTTCTAGGTTTTCAAATTTGTTAGAGTACAATTTTTCATAGTATTCTGTTATCATTCTTTCATTTTCAGTTGGGTCTGTTGTGATATTGGCCATCTCATTTCTTATTCGGGTTATTCGCTTCCTCTCCTGTTTTTCTTGTTGGTTTGGCCAATGGTTTATTGATTTTGTTGATCTTTTCATAGAACCAGCTTTTGGTCTTGTTAACTCTTTCAATTGTTTTTCCATTTTCTATTTCATTTAATTCTGCTCCAGTTTTTATTATTTGCTCTCTTCTGGTGTCCAAGGGCTTCTTTCGCTGTTCTCTTTCTACTTGTTCGAGTTGTAGGGTTAATGTTTTGATTTTGGCCCTTTCTTCTTTTTGAATGTGTGCGGTTTTTTTTTTGCTATAAACTGAACTCTGAGCACTGCTTTTGCTGTGTCTCAAAGGTTCTGGTAGGATGTGTTTTCATTCTTATTTGATTGTTTGTTCCTTCCTTAATTTCTTCTATAACCCAGTAGCTTTTGAGCAAGTGTTATTTAGTTTCCATGTATTTGATTTTTTTTTTTTCCCCTTGCTTTTTCTGTTATTGATTTCCACTTCTATGGCTTTATAGTCAGAAAAGATGCTTTGTGATATTTCAATGCTTTGGATTCTGTTAAGTCTTGCTTTATGGCCCAATATGTAGTCTATTCTAGAGAATGTTCCATGTGCATTGGAAAAGAAAGTAAAGTTGGCTGCTGTTGGGTGGAGTGTTCTATATATGTCTGTGAGATCAAGTTGGTTGATTGTGGCATTTAGATCTTCCATATCTTTATTGAGCTTCTTTCTAGACGTCCTGTCCTTCACCAAAAGTGGTGTGATGAAGTCTCCTACTATTATTGTGGAGCTGTCTACCTCTCTTTTCAATGCCATTAGAGTTTGTTTTACGTATTTTGGAGCCCTGTCATTGAGTGTGTAAGTATTTATTATGGTTATGTCCTTCTGTTGTATTAACCCTTTGGTCATTATATAGTGTCCTTCCTTATCCTTTGTGGTAGATTTTACTTTAAAGTCTATTTTGTTAGAGATTAATATTGCAACTCCTGCTCTTTTTTAAGGGTTGTTTGCATTATATATTTTTTTCCATCCTTTGAGTTTTAGTTTGTTTGTGTCTTTATGTCTAAGGTGTGTCTCTTGTAGGCACCATATAGACAGATCACATTTTTTTAACCATTCCCCCACTCTCTGTCTCTTTATTGGTGCATTTAGTCTATTTACCTTCAGCGTGATTATTGATATGTATGTGTTTAGTGCTGTCATTTTGATGTCTTTTTGTGTGTGTTGTTGACAGTTTCTTTGTTCCGCTTAATTTTCTGTGCTGAGTCATTTTTCTTTATGTATGTTTTTTCATCTTTTTCATTGTTGTTGATTCTGTATTTGCTAAATCTTCATGTTTTTCTAGTTTTTTATTTTGATGTGTAGGATTGTTAGTTTTGTTTGTGGTTATCTTAATATTTACCTCTATTTTTCTAAGTTTAAACCAATCTTTTATATCTTTATATCACCTTGACTTCCTCTCCATATGAAAGATCTATGACCACGTTTTTTAGTCCCTGTTTTTTGTTTTAATGTTGTCATCTTTTACATACTGATGTCTCTGCTTCCCTATTTACAGTACTTCAGCTTTGATTTACTTTTGTGAAGACCTATCTGAGTCGATATCTGGTTGCTCTGTCCTGTGTTCCTGTCTTGGGTTGTTATATAATGCTATTGATTTTTCTAACTGGAGGACTCCCTTTAGTATTTCTTATAATTTTGGTTTGGTTTTTGCAAATTCCCTAAACTTCTGTTCATCTGGAAATGTCCTAATTTCTTCATCATATGTGAGAGATAGTTTTGCTGGATTTGTAATTCTTGGCTGGAAATTTTTTTTCCTCCAAGGTTTTATATATGTCATCCCATTGCCTTCTTGTCTACATGGTTTCTGCTGAGTAGTCCGAGCTTTGTCTTACTGACTCTCCATTGTAGATGACTTTTCATTTATCCCTAGCCACTCTTAAGATTCTCTCTTTATCTCTGGTTTTGGCAAGTTTGATTATAATATGTCTTGGTGACTTTCTTTTGGAATGTACCTTATGTGGGGTTTGATGAGCATCTTGGATAGATATCCAATAAAGTAATTTTTCAAAGAACCTAACTCCTCCTGCCCCTGTTCCCACCTCCTTCTGCCTGCTCCTCTCCCCTAACCTCCCCATCCTGGTGTGCAAGATGGGGCTTCATCTACAGGCATAAAACAGGAGGCCAAGCAAGGCTCAGTCCTCAGCCAGGCGTTAAGGGAAGAATGAGGGAGTCACAATTTGCATGTCCTGTTTTCTGATACTCACACAGAGTTGCAGGAGGCCCAGCAAGCACTGATCTTTCCTCAGATGTTGCTGGTGAGGCTGATAGCCACAGGCCAGGCCAGGCAACTCCAGGAACTCTGACCTGGGGACTAACTCCAGGAAACTTTTGGTGAGTGCTAAGCATAAAGTCCTGGGAGTCATTCAGATGGGGTTCAAATCTCAACTGCATCATCTACCACCTGAGTGACACCTCTTGGAACCTTAGTTTCCTCATCTGTAAAATGGGAATAATAAGAAGAAGATTCCAGCAGGGTTGTCATGAGGAATAAATGAAATATGTATCTAAAGCAACTGGCGCAGGGCAATAACTTAATAAGTGGTAGTTTTTAATTTGAAGCCACTTTCTGATACTCAAATGGCATCACCAAAAGTCTCACTTAGCTAGCTAAATCCTTCTGTAGCTTAGAAGAAGCTCCCCAACCCCACCCCCACCCCGCCAAGGCTTGACAACATTGATACTAGGCCCAAGATGGCCTTGCTTGATGATGGGTCAATTTAGATAATGTGGATCTGCCTTGGGCTGAGGGTCTGCAGAAGTCAAAGCACTTTTGTTAGCAAACATTTTGTTATCGATTGAATTATGCACGGAAAAGATATGTTGAAATTCTTAACTCCTCCCCCACCTGTGAATATGACCTTATTTGGAAATAGAGTCTTTCTTTGAAGGTGTTATCATTAAGTCAGTGAAGTCATGCCAGAGTAGGGTGGGTTCTGACCCCATGAGTGATGTCTTATAAAAGAGAACAGACATGAACGCAGAGTCACACGGGAAGACTCCAGGTGAGGATGCATCTACAAACCAGGGAACCAGAAGAGGTATCTGCAGACACCAGAAGCTGGAAGAGACAAAGAAGGATCTTCCTCTAGAGACTTCAAAGAGAGCATGGCCCTCCAATGCCCCAAATTTGGACTCCATCTTTTGTGTTCTTGCTGAGAGCTGTGGACTGTCTTTGGGAGCCTCTTCTATCTTGACTGTGGGGAGGCAGCAGACTTCTTCCCAACCTCTGTACTTGGCACAGGACTCTGACGAATACAGTCACTGGACTGGAAGGTACTATGCTATCCCCAGAGTGGACCAACATTTCTTGGCTGCTCTTCACAGAGCCTCATGGCCCCCAAGGGGCTCCCAGACCTCCAGGACAATCCTCCTCATCACACAATATCAAGGAAATAAAAGAAGCAGAATCTCTCAACCCCCTTGACTCTTGCAAGCCTTCAGGCCTAAATTATCTAACCACCAGGCTAACCTTGAGAAAAAACTCAAGAAGACAGTGGGAGAGCTGGCCTTTGTGTTACAGTGACAGAGAGACTGGGGAAAACAGTCAGCTCACAACTGCCCAAAGGAACTTTCCTCTTCACACACAGCCGTGGGTGTAAGTCCCACCCCTGCCACTTCAAACTGTCCCCTCCTCAATGCATCGCCTCACCCCAAAGCCTCAATTTCCCCTTCTATAAAAAGAGGATGATCACAGAGCCTCTTTCATACAAATATTGAAAGGTTCATTTGGAGAATGAATGTAGAGGTGTTTTACAAACCTTTAAGTGACGGATGGAGTGAGTTCCTGGGTGGAACAAACAGTTAACACACTCGGCTGCTAACTCTAAGGCTGGAGATTTGAGTTCACCCAGTAGCATCTCAGTAGAAAGGCCTGGAGATTTGCTTCCAAAAAATCAGTCACTGGAAACCTTATGGGGCATAGTTCGACCCTGACACACATGGAGTTTCCTTGAGTCAGAATTGACTCAATGGCAACTGTTTTTTTAAGTGCCAGATATAGGCAAGGGCTTATATTAGCAACTGCTATGTTGTCAGCACCTACCATAAGTCAGATATTATACCAGATACATTTAATTACCCCAAAGTCTCATGATGTAGGTGCTGTAATCCCCATTTGATGGGTAGGGAAAGGCGTCTTAGACATTGTTTGCTCACATTCCCACAGAGGCAAGACCTGTGTCCAGGTCTGCCTGCCTCAGAAGCTCAAGGTCTTTCCAGCAATAAAAATAATAGGAATAGCAGTGACAGTAGTAATAATTTTCATGATAGACCTACTTTGCAAAGGCCATGGAGCTCAGTACAGATTGTTGAGTACCAGCCACCAGAAGTGCTTGACTGAAGCTCCTCCATCCTGGTGGAGTGGGTTCCCTGGTGTGTCCTCTGTCCAGGCTGGGCCCTGTCATGCCAGTTTCGTATCTGCCTGGCCTCCAGAAACAGGGAATGAAGGTGGCTGTTAATTGGGAATATGCCATGTATTTTTAAGGAAATGATAGTCAGATAAACATCACCACAAATAAGAGATGACCAACACATTATCAGTGAGTTTTGCTGGATGCATAGGAGAGCTTGGAAAGAGTACTTTCTTCTGTGGTTTGATCTGACAGGATCACGGTGACAGGGGCAGGCTGTTCTCTTGGATCTGGGTCAAATAGGAGCAAGGGCTCTGCTATCAGATGCCTGCAGCAGAGAGGGTGAAGTGGAGGGGCTAATCCAGTGATATCTGTGAGAAGGACCATAATAACCAGCCAGGATGCCCTCCTTTACTACCAGGGCTGGAAATCCACAGGAAGGTGACACTGTCAAAGACAGGGAGTTTGGACACTGATGGTGTTTTCTCCCGCTGCTACTAAGAGCATTAGTCATATCCCACTTTCTATAGTGGCTTTTACTTTCATTGTGGGGACCGAGAGAGAGCCCTGGATTATGAGTCTGATGCCACGAGTTCGAGTTCTGGCCCTGGCACTATTTAATGTGGTCCACATCCTAATGGACCTTGGTTTCCTCATCTGGAAGATGAAAGGGCAAGACAAAATAAACCCTAAGCTGCATTCAACTTTGACCATCCATGAACATATTTTGATCCCCCCAAATACCCTGAGAAGTAGATGTAGGCAGGTATTAGCTCTATTGCACAGATGAGGAAACAGAGAAGTGGAGGCCTTACATTAGTGACAGAGCAGGTTTGAGGGAACAGGCGTAGTTCTGTGAGCTGTCTTCGATGTTGCAGAGCATCAGTGAGACCATATCAGTGACAATGTAGACAGCACAATGTCCCATATTTGGCTATGGCGAAGAGAAACTATTGACACAAAAAGAGAAGTCAGTGGATAATCTTAAGGTCAACAGAACCAAGAGGAAGCTCTGGAACCCAGCTCTCCCATGACCTGTCCCCAGCAGCTGGATTTCTAGGGGACAGAAGACACAGCAGGCAATGAAAAGATCATGCATTTTGGAAAATGGCTGCTCTAATCCAAAGCCTGTCTCCTGCCACTGTTCCTGGACAAGTCACGGTGGCCTCAGCTTTCTTGTGTCTGTTGTTGTTAGTTGCTGTTGAGTCAATTCCAACTCATGACAACCCCATGTGTGCAGAGTAGAACTGTGCTCCATAGGGTTTTCCAGGCTGTGGCCTTTCGGAAGCAGATTGCCAAGACTTTCTTTCGAGGCAACCCTGAGTTGGTTTGAACCCCCAACCTTTCAACCAATAGTTGGGTGCTTAATAGTTTACACCATCCAGGAACTCCTTTTTTTATGTCTAAATGGAGATAATATTGCCCTTCTCTCCAAGGGACTGCAGAATTCCCAAGCATGTGGCATGCACAGCACGGACTTACTCAAGATGATTTTAGCAGATTGGTGAACAAGGCATTAAATGACACTGGTTAACGGGAGAAAGCTTTTCCTTTCTAACTCTGTTCAGATATTCTCTCGGTCGAAGAGAAATCTCTAGTTTGGTGCTTATATGTCATTAGCAACTCCCTAATTCCTTTTTTTTATTGTGTTTCAGGTGAAGGCTTACAGAAAAAATAGTTTCTCATGAAACACTAGTACACATATTGTTTTATGACATTGGTTAACAACCTCACAACATGTCAACCCTCTCCCTTCTCAACCTTTTTTCTTTTTTTGGTGAAAATATACGTAGTCAAAGATACACCATTTCAAAAATTTCTGCATGCACAGTTCAGTGACATCGACTACGCTCTTCCAATTGTGCTGCTATTCTCACTTTAGATGAAGGCTTACAGAACAAAACAGTGTCTCATTTAACAGTTACTACAAATGTTGCCCTATGACAATGGTTAACAACCTCACAACACATCAACACTATCCTTACTCAACCTTGGGTCCCCTATCACCAGCTTTCCTGTCCCCTTCTGCCTTCTGGCCCTTGTCCCTGGACTGCTGTGCCTCATTAGTCCCATTTGGTTTTATGGAGCTGTCAGCTCCCTGGCTGAATGGTGAACCTCGGAAATGACTTCACCACTGAGCTAAAAGGGTGTCTGGGGGCCATACTCTTGGGGTTTCTCCAGTCTCCTTTAGGCCAGTAAATCTGGTCTTTTTTTGTGAGTTAGAATTTTGTTCAACATCCTCCTCCAACTCTTTCCAGAACCCTCTGTTGTGATCCTGGTCAGAGCAGTGGTAGCCGGGCACCATCTAGCTGTACTGGACTCAGTCTGGTGGAGGCCTTGGTAGCTGTGGTCCATTAGTCCTTTGGACTAATCTTTTCCTTGTATCCTGTTCTCTTCATTCTCCCTTGCTCCTGAAGGGGTGAGACCAGTGGAGTATCTTAGATGGCTGCTCACAGGCTTTTAAGACCCCAGACGCTACTCACCAAGGTAGAATGTAGAACATTGTCTTTATAAACCGTGTTATGCCAAATGAGCTAGATGTTCTCTGAGACCGTGGTCCCCACAGCCCTCCACCCAGCAATTCAGTCCCTCAGGGAGTTTGGATGTGTTTGTGGGACTTCCAAGACCTTTCCTTGTACAAGTTGTGCTGGTTTCCCCTGTATTGTGTACTGTCTCACCCTTCACCCGGCCACTCCCTAATTTTTGCTAATCTCCTTTTTCACAAAGTCTCAAAGCTCTTTTCAGGAAATAGTATCCAACTATAATTGAATTGCAGTTTGCTTTATTGTATTTACTTTTACAATTACCTTCTCTTTAGAGAAAGTGATGCTGGTTTTCCTCTTTGAAGGAATGACATACAGTTTCCCGTTAAATAACTTTACTTGAGAAAAAATGAGTTAGTTTAAAGAAAAAAATAGAGTTTTTTTTTTTTTTTTCTGAATTGCTGTACAGTCGATTCTGACTCATGGCCATCCCATGTGTGTCAGAGTAGAACAGCTCCACAGAGTTTTCAATGGCTGATTATTTGGAAGAAGATTGCCATGCTTTTCTTTTGAGACACCTCTGGGTAGATTTGAACCACTAACCATTTGTTTAGTAGCAGAGCTCATGGATCTTTTGCACCACCCAGGGGCTCCAAGTGAGTGATAACCCATTGCCATCAAGTTGATTCCAATTCATAGTGACCTTATAGGACAGAGTAGAACTGCCCCAGAATGTTTCCAAGGCTATAATCCTTATGGAAGTCGACTGCCACATCTTTCTCCCATGGAATGGCTGGTGGGTTCAAACTGCCGACCTTTTGGTTAGCAGCTGAGCACTTAAACACTGCACAAGTGATAGCACAGTTAATATGTAAATATGCCTGAAGAAACTAGCGAAAAGAATGCTCAAATGACTGAATTTGGGAAACTCTGTCAAGTTTGGCTCCTGGCCCATCAGGGTTGCCCCCTCCTATTTTCCCCAGGGAAGATTACCCCTGTCTGTGTCTGACTGGCGCTGGTGGTCCTTCCCGTGAGGCCCTCCAGGTGTCTGCTCATCAGGGTGTCTGGGTGATTTCCATTCTGGGAGAATTGCCTTGACCAACACCTATGGGAGAGTTTCCAACAGTGATAACAGCGAAATGAGACTGCTCTGGCCTTCACCTCAGGCAAGCCAGGTCTCTTATCACCTGCAGAGATCCTGCCCTGGGCCTGGGTGAAATCGTCTACATTGACCCCAGTAAGAAGCTACATAGAATGCGCTGGCTTCCTGGCCCGATCCTAGCTAGGCTAGGGGATTAAACTACTTTGCAGCCCTGCTCACTATTTTCTACCAGCTCATGCAAACACACAATTGGCATTGTTTACTAGGTTGCCTGGATCCCAAAGACAAGGCCGGGTGGCAGGGGTACCTGTCCCACCGCTTCAGCCTGATCCTAGATTCCCCAAAAATTGAATCACTGAGAATCACAGCACAGGAGCTATAAAGAGACTCCAGTTCCCTCACTGTACACAACAGGAATCTGAGGCCCAGAGAAGGAAAGGAAATTTCCAGGGTAACAGAGCAAGCTAACAGCAGAGCTAGCCCAAGAATTCAACTGTTGTGGTTCTTTAGCTAGGATTACATATTTCTAGAAAAGTGTTTAGTAATAGTATAAGCTTAAGTAGAAATGAGAAACTCCCAGGACTGACTACTAAGAAGAAATAAGAAAGGGGTAGAAAATTAACATGTATTGACCACCAGATAGCATTTTAGTGTTTTAATTAAAATATCTCATCTAGACCTCTTGCTCTTGCCCATCTCCACCCCATTACCTGTGAAGTAGGAAATGAAAGCTCAGAGAGTAACCTGCCCTGTTACAAACAGCAAGATGCACTGGTGATAAGCATGAACTGTGGAGTCAGGTAGACCAGCTCTCCTAAGCATTGGGGTTGTCATAAAAAGCACAAAATTCTAGAAGTTCTAGAAGTGAAAAAATAAATTATCTGAAATGAAAATATTCAATGATTGGATTTAACAGTCTGATGGTAATGACAGAGAAAGAGCCAGTCAATCTGAGGATAACTCAATAAAAACTGTCTAATCGTTGAACAGAGCCTCATGGACATTATCAAAAGGTCTAATGTATGTGTAATTTGAGTCTCAGAAGCAGAAATGAGAAAATGGGGCAAAACCTACACATTTGAAGAAGTAATGACCAAAATTTCTGCTAATTTGGTAAAAGACATCAATTTACAGATTTAAGAAGCTCAGTGCAATAAAAGTAAAAACAAAAATCTTACCTCAGCACATTATAATCAAACTTGTAAAAATCTTTCGAGAGAAAAATTCCTAAAATAGCTAGAGAAAAATGACATGTTACATATGAATGGCTACTGACTTATCAGCACAAACTATGGAAACCAGAGACAGTAGAACAGTGTCTTTTAAATTCTGAAAGGTGGATCTGTCAAACCAGAATTCTATGTCCAATGGGAATATCTTTCAAGAATGAATGTAAAATAAAGGAATTTTAACATAAAAGAAAGCTAAAAGAATTTGGCCACTAGCAGACCTGCACTAAAGGAGGTTGTTCAGGCCAAAGAGAACCGACACTAAGCTAGAAACTCAATCTCTCAGAAGAAGTGAAGAGCAGCAGAAATAGTAAAAATCAAGGTAAGTATGAAAGTCTAGTTTTTTCTTCTTAATTTCTTTAAAATACATAAAGACTGTTTGAAGTATAAACTATAACATTGTCTTACAGAATTTATAATGTATGTAGATGAAATATAAATGGCAAGTATAACATAAAGGGTGGGGCAGGGAATAAGTGGATCTATATGATTACAAGATTTTTTTTCTACATGTTTTTTGAAGTAATACAATCTTAACTCTAAATAGACTGTGAAAAGTTAAGGATGTATATTGTAATCCCTAGAACAGCCATGAAAAAAATACAAAGAAGTGCAATCAAAAAGCCAATGTTGTTGTGTCAAGTCGATTCTGACAGAGTAGAACTGTCCAATAGGGTTTCTTAGGCTGAAATCTTTACTGGAGCAGATCACCAGGTCCTTTCTCCAGCAGAGTCACTGAGTGGGTCAGTTAGCAGCTGACTGCTTAACCACTATGCCATCAGGGCTCCTTAAAAAAAAAAAAAAAAAGAAGAGCCAATAGATAAACTAAAATTTTGTTTGTTAAAAAAGCCAACAGATAAACTAAAACTTAAAAAAAAAATACAAATAATTCTTAAAAAGGCAGAAGCAGAGTAATAAAGAAACTACAAAAAACAACAACAAAAAAATCATATGGAACAAACACAACAGAAATAATAAAACAGTAGTCCTAAATTCAATCCTATCAATAATCACATTAAGCATAAATAGACTAAAAACTACAGTTAAATGGCAGAGATTTTCAGAATGGATAAAAAAGTACAACTTTATGTGTCTGTAAAAGACACACTTTAAATACAAAGATACAGGGAGGCAGATCCAACATAGCACTATAGACAGAAGCACCATGCCATTCTCTGCAGCAAAGACCCAAAAAACCTAGTAAAACAGATACAAACGTCAGTCCTGGAATTCTAAGTACCAAATGAAGTAATAAAGAACTCAACCAAGCACAGAATGGAATAAGAAACTGACAGAGAATGAAGAGCTATGGGGTGGAGGTTCCCTACCAGCTAACTATTTGTCATCTTGGTCCTCAGGCACCAAGAACTGCAGACAGGGAGTACAGGAAAGCAAGCCTACAGAGTTCCTAGCAGGAGACAGAGCACCCAGTAACTAGGGATACATGCTTTCCCACTCCCCACCCTTCTTCCCTCTATGCATTCTCTGCCACTTTCCAACAGGCCGCAGTTGCTAGGCAAGAGAGACACCAGCTCACTGCCGCCAAGGTGCACCCCGCCCCAACTGGCCAGTCCCTTCATCGCCATTTTTTTTGTTTGTTTGTTTTGGGTTTGTATTTTTGTTTGCTTATTTATTTATTTTTTTTTTTGCTTTTTCTGTTGCTCCTCTTTCTCGCTACCTCCCTTCCTTTCCTTTCTGTCTCCCAGCTAGCCCTATATGCCATCTCCTCCCCTCCTTGACAGGTTGTGATTTTTTGGTTTGTTGACTTTATACTTTTTTTCTTCTTCTTTTTTTCTGTTTCTTCTCTCTCTCTCTTTTCCTTCCTCCCACCCACCCACCACTGTGCACCACCCCCACCCCTTCTGGAGGGGCCATGCCGCACACCTCAGTGGGAGAGTCACTGCACGAGGCTTCCCTGGGTCTGCACTGCCATCACCGACCTGCTCCCTCAGTGCCATCTAATTAACAGTTTGTTTGTTATTGTTTCTTTTCTCTTTCTCCCTTCCTTTCCTTTCTCCCATCCACTCAGCCCTGTGTGCCACCCCCAACTTCTTGGCAGGCTGTGCTGTACCGCTCAGCTGGAGAGCCTCTGGCACGCAGCTTCCCCGAGTCTATGCTGTCCTCAGAGACTGACTCCCTCAGCACTATATTTTTTATTTTTCTTTATCTTTCCCCTTCTCCTTTTCCTTCTCCCTCCTACCTAGGCCCTACACTGCCTCAGCCCCTTCCTGACAGGCTGTACCTTGCCACTTGGTGAGAGAGACATCAGCTTGCTGCCACCTCAATTTTGCCCCACCCTCAATGGCCGGCTCCCCCATCACCATATACTTCTTTTTTTGTTGTTGTTTCTATTTATTTTTTTCATTTTTTATTTGTTTGTTTGATTGTTGGCTTCTTCTCTCTCTTTCTCCTCTTTCTTTTCCTTTCTCCAACCCACCTAGCCCTGTGTGCCACCAACTCCACTTCTCAACAGTCCGAGCTATACTGTTCAGCTAGAAAGCCACTAGCACACGGGCTTGCCGGGTCGGCCCCATCCCCACCCACCGAATCTTACCACACTGCCATTTTATTGACTTTTTAAATTTTTTTTACTTCATTGTTTGCTTTCATTTTTGCATTTGTTACTTTTGTTTCTCTCTCTTCTTTTTCTTCTTTTGCCCACCCACTTAGCTCTGCATATCACATCTTCTTCCTTCCCTCCTGCCTATCTACACTGTGTGCCAAGTGCTATGCCCCCAAGCAGTACTGACATGGTCCCCTGGACCCCACAGTACACTGTCCCCCAGCCCCGGCCCATCACCCCTAGTTCATGCCATAAACTACCTATCCCTGCCCCTCCACCCCTACTGGACCTGCCCTGCTGCACCATAGCTGAGTGACCAGTCCCGCCCACGTGTACAAGGTGGTGAGAAGTATCGTGTCCACAGGTGAGCAAGCGACCAAACACACCCAGCCTGCCTGCCCAGACATAATCAAATAAAACAAAAAAGCAGGACAAAACAATCAAATCTACAATCAATAAATGAAGTAAATAATTCCTGAATGTCCCAGAGACAGCAGACAATATCAAAATATATTAAAAAAAAAGGAGAGGAAGACTCCAGAAACTGACCAAAATAAAATACCAGATGACTTTCTGCTAGAAGAAAAGCCACTGGAACTACCTGATAGGGAATTCAAAACTCTAATATTCAGGGTTCGCTAATAGATGAAGGAAAATGCAGACAAAAATAAGAAAAAAATAGACAAAATCATGGAAAAGACTGACAAAACAATGATGAATTCAAGAAAATAATACAAGAACAAAGTGTCAACATAAATAAACAATTAGAAATCAAAAAGACAAACAGCAAGATTTCATAAATGGACAGGGCAATAGAAAGTTTTAGGAGCAAATTTGAAACAATGGGAAGACAGGATCAGCAAAATTGAAGACAAATTCTTAGATAACATCTTGTTTGAGGAAAAATCAGAGAAAACAATGAAGAAAAATTAAGAAACCTTGAGAACTATGTGGAATACAATCAAAAGCAAAAATTTAGGTGTGACAGGAGTTCCAGAAAAGGGGAGAAAATGGAAAACACAGAGACAATCATTGAAGATTTGCTGACAAAAAACTTCCCTAATATCGTGAAAGATGAAAAGTCAACTAAGAAGCTCAACGAACCTCACATAAGATAGATCCCTAAAAAAGAAACACCAAGATATATCATAATTACACTCACTAAAACCAAAGACAAAGAAAGAATCCTGAGGGTAGCTTGAGAAAAATGAAAAGTCACATACAGGGGGGGAACAATAAGACTAAGTTCTGATTACTCAGCAGAAACCATGCAGGCAAGAAGGCAATGGGATGACATATATAAAATCTTGAAAGAAAAAAAACTACCAGTCAAGAATAATATATCCTGCAAAACTCTCATTCAAATATGATGGCAAAATTAAGACATTTCCAAATAAACAGAAATTAAGAGAACATGTAAAAACCAAATCAAACTTACAAGAATTATTAAAGGGAGTCCTTCAATCTGAGAACAAACAACATCAGACAGCAACCTGAATCTAGCACATAAGACAGCATCAGCCGGATACCAACCTAGATAATGAACTCTCAAGGATGAAACAAAACTAAAAAATTTACAACAGGAAACTGTAAACAACAACAACGTCAGAACAATAAAAGAGGGAATAAATGGTGTAGGTATAGAACTTTCAAATGGAGAAGAACTCAAGGTGTTATCAAGTAAAAAGACTGGTTTAAACTTAGGAAGATAGGGGTAAATTTCAAGGTAATCACCAAGAAAGTTAACAAACCTCTTCAAAATAAAGAAGAAAAACATAAACTCTCAGTAAATGCAAAATCTACAAAAACAAAAGAAACTAGAAAAATTCACAAACAAAAGGATTTCAGCACAGAAGAGTAAGATGAACAAAGAGTACGTCAGCACCACAAACAAAAATCACCACAAAATGACAACAATAAACTTGCACCTATCAATAATCACACTGTACGTAAATGGCTTAAATGCACTTATAAAGAGACAGAGAGTGACAGAATGGATAAAAAAACAGGACCCATCAATATACTGTCTACAAGAGACACACCTTTGAAACGAAGACAAATATATTAAAAATCAAAGGATGGAAAAAATATATATCAAGCAAAAAAAAAATCAAAAAAGAGCAGAAGTGGCAATACTGATCTCAGATAAAATATACTTTAAAACAAAATGCACCATAAAAGATAAAGAAGAACATTATATAATGATTAAAGGGACAATCCACCATGAGGACATAACCATAATAAATATCTACACACCCAATGACAGGGCTCCAAAATACGTAAAACAAACTCTAACAGCACTGAAAGGAGAAATTGACAGTTCTACAAAAATAGTAGGAGACTTCCACATACCGCTCTTGGTAAAGGACAGAAAATCTAGAAAGAAACTCAGCAAAGATACAGAAGCTCTAAAGGTTACAATCAATCAACTTGACCTCACAGACATATATAGAACACGCCACACAACAGCAGCAAAGTAAACATAGAATGCTCTCCAGAATAGACCACATCTTAAGCCACAAAGAAACCCTCAACAAAATTCAAAACATTGAGATACTACAAAGCATCTTCTCTGATCAAACACCATCAAGGAAAAGCAAGGAAAAAAAAAATCAATTACACAGAAACTGAATAACACCCTGCTTAAAAACCACTGAATGATAGAAGAAATCAAAGATAGAATAACGAAATTCCTAGAATCAAATGAGAATGAAAACACATCATACCAAAACTTCTGGGACACAGCAAAGGCAGTGCTCAGAGGTCAATTTATAGCAACAGATGCACATATCACAAAAGAAGAAAGGAATAAAACCAAAACATTAGGTATACAACTCAAATAAATAGAAAGACAACAGCAAAAGAAACCCACAGCCATCAGAAGAAAGGAAATAATAAAGATCAGAGCAGAAATAAATGAAATAAAGAATAAAAAAAAAATGGAAAGACTCAACAAAACCAAAAGTTGGTTCTTTGAAAGGACCAATAAAATTGACAAACCAATGGCCAAACAGACCAAAAGAAAAACAAGAGAAGATACAAATAACCCAAATAAGAAAACAGAGGACATTACAACAGACCCAACTGAAATAAAAAGATCTTAACAGAGTACTATGAAAAACTATACTCCAAGAAATTTGAAAACCTAAAGGAAATGGACAAATTTCTAGAAACACACTACCTACCCAAACTAATACCAGCTGAGGTTGAAAATCTCAACAGATGCTTAACAAGAGAAGAGACTGAAAAGGTAATAAAAAAACACCCAACAAAAAAAAGCCCTGGCTGAGATGACTTCACTGGAGAATTCTACCAAACGTTTAGAGAACAGCTTGGACCAGAAGTACTCAAACTATTTCAGAACATAGAAAAGGAAGCGATACTTCTGAATTCATTCTGTGAAGCCAGCATAACCCTGATACCAAAACCAGGCAAAGACACCATAAAAAAAGAAAACTAGAGACCAATATTTCTCATGAATATAGATGCAAAAATTCTCAACAAAATTCTAGCCAACAGAATTCAGCATCATATCAAAAAAATAAGGCACCACGACCAAGTGGGATTCATACCAGGTATGTAAAGATGGTTCAACATTAGAAAATCAATCAAAGTAATAATAATAATAATCCACCACAAAAATAAAAGAATCACATGATCATCTCAATTGACACAGAAAAAGCATTTGATAAAGTTCAACACCTATTCCTGATAAAAAGTCTCAATCGAATAGGTATAGAAGGGTAATTCCTCAACATAATAAAGGGCGTCTGTATAAAACCAACAGCCAACATCATTCTTAACAGAGAGAGGCTGGAAACACTCTCCCTGAGAACAAGAATAATACAAGGATGCCCTTTATCATCACTTCTATTTAACAATGTTCTGGAATTCCTAGCTAGAGCAGTAAGGTAAGAAAAAGAAACAAAGGGCATCCAAATGGTAATGAAGAAGTAAAACTATCCCTATTTGTGGATGATATGATACTATACATAGAGAACCCAAGGGAATCTACAAGAAAACTACAGGAACTAATAGAAAGATTCAACAGAGTAGCAGGATACAAGATAAACATACAAAAATCAGTTGGATTCCTATACACCAATAGAGATAACTACAAAAAGGACATCAAGAAAGCAACACCATTTATAATAGCCCCTAAAAAATAAAATACTTAAGAATAAATCTAATCAGGGATGTAAAAGACCTGTATAGAGAAAACTCAAAACACTATTACAAGAAACCAAATGAGACCTACATAAATGGAAAAACATACCATGCTCAGGGATAGGTAGACTCAATATTTGTCAAAATGTCAATTCTACCCAAAACAATCTGCAAATGCGATGCAATCCTGATGCAAATACCAATAACATTCTTTAAGTAGATGGGAAAACTAATCATTAATTTTATGTGGAAAGGGAAGAGGCCCCACATAAGTAAAGCACTATTGAAGAAAAAGGATAAAGTAGGACGACTTGTACTACCTAACCTCAGAACCTACTATACAGCTACGGTAGTCAAAACAGCCTGGTACTGCTACAACAACAGACACATTGACCGATGCAATAGAACTGAGAACCCAGTTGTAAATTCATCCACCTATGGTCACCTGATCTCCAACAAAGGCCCAAAGTCTATCACATGGGGAAAAAACAGTCTTTTTAACAAATGATGCTGGCAAAAGTGGATATCCATCTGTAAAAAAAAGAGACAGGACCCATACCTCACACCACACACAAAAAATAATTCAAAATGGCTCGAAGACCTAAATATAAAACCAAAAACTACAAAGATCATAGGAGAAAAAATAGGGTCAATACTAGAGGCCCTAATACACAGCATAAATGGCATACAAACCATAACTAACAATATACAAACACCAGAAGATAAGCTAGATAACTGGGATCTTCAAAAAATCAAATATTTATGCTCATCAAAAGACTTCACCAAAAGAGTAAAGAGAACCTACAGACTGGGAAAAAAAATTGGGGTATGACAAATCTGACAAAGATCTAATTTCTAAAATCTACAAGAAAATCCAACACCTCTACAACAAAAAGATTAATAATCCAATATAAAAATGGGCAAAGGATAAGAATAGACACTTCACCAATGAACACATCAGGCAGTTAACAGACACACAAGGAAATGCTTGAGATCACTAGCAGTTAGAGAAATGCAAATCAAAACTTCAGTGAAATACCATCTCACCTTGACATTACTGGCATGAATAAAAAAAAAAAAAAACAGAAAATAACCAATGTTGGAGAGGCTGCAGGGAGCTTGGAACTCTTATGCACTGCTGGTGGGAATGTAAAATGGTACAACCACTTTGGAAAATGATTTGGTGCTTCCTTAAAAAGCTAGAAATAGAAATACCGTATGACCCTGCAATCCCACTCCTAGGAATATATCCTAGAGAAATAAGATCCATCACTAGTAGACATACGCACACACATGTTCATTGCAGCATTATTCACAGTAGCAAAAAGATGGAAATACCTACATGCCCATCAACAGATGAATGGATAAACAAACTATGGTACATACCCAAAATGGAATACTATACAACAGTAAAGAATGATGACTCTGTAAAACATCTCACAGCATGGATGAAACTGGAGGGCATTATGCTGAGTGAAATGTCAATCACAAAAGGACAAATACTATATGACATTACTATTATAAAAACTCATGAAAGGGTTACATACAGAAAGAAACAATCTTTGATGGTTACTAGGGAGGGATGGTGTGGGGAGGGAAAAACACTAACTAGACCATAGATAAGTGGTAATTTTGGTGAAGGGTAAGACAGTACACAGTTCTGAGGAAGTCAGCACAACTTGACCAAGGCAAAGTCATGGAAGCTGCATAGACACATCCAACCTCCCTGGGGGACCAAATTACTAGGCTGAGGGCTGGGGACCATGGTCTTGGGGGACATCTAGCTCAATTGGCATAGCATAGTTTATAAAAAAAAATGTTCTATATCCTACTTTGGTGACTAGCGTCTGGGGTCTTAAAAGCTTGCGAGCGGCCATCTAAGATAATCCTCTGGTCTCAACCCATCTGGAGCAAAGGAAAATGAAGAAAACCAAATGCACAAGGGAAAGATTAGTCCAAAGGACTAATGGACCACAACTACCACAGCCTCCACCAGACTGAGTCCAGCACAACTTGGTGATGCCTGACTACCACTACCGACTGCTCTGACAGGGATCACAATAGAGGGTCCCGGACAGAGCAGGAGAAAAATGTAGAACAAAATTCTAACTCACACAAAAAAAATTAAAAAAAGACCAGACTTACTGATCTGACAAAGACTGGAGAAACCCCGAGAGTAAGGCCCCTCGACACCCTTTTAACTCTGTACTGAAGTCCACTCCTGAGGATCACCCTTCAGCCAAAGATTAGACAGGCCTATAAAATAAAATGAGACTAAGTTGGCATATCAGCTCAGGGCCAAGGACGAGAAGGCAGGAGGGGACAGGAAAGCTGGTAATGGGGAACCCAAAGTACAGAGGGGGAGAGTGTTGACATGTCATGGGGTTGGCAGCCAATGTCACAAAACAGTATGTGTATTAATTGTTTAATGAGAAACTAATTTGCTCTGTAGACCTTCATCTAAAGTACAATTTGAAAATAAGTAAATAAAGATAAAGACAAAGATAAGTTGAAAGTAAATGCCAACAGCAAGCATCAGAAAGTAAGAATGGCTATATTAACATAGATAAAATAAGCCTCAAGACCGAGAGAAACACCAAGGCTCAAAAGAGACATTTTAAAATAATAAAAATGATCAAATTATCAAGTAGACATATACTCATATAGAAGAGCTTTAAACACATCAAGCAAAAATTGACAAATGAAAGGGAGAAATAGAGAATTCCATAATTACAGATGGAGATTTTCACACTCCTTTCTCAGCAATTGATAGAACAAATAGTCAAAAAAATCAGCAAAGGCAAAGAGGTCTGTACAACACTAGCAACCACCTGACCTAACTGGTATTTGGAGAACATTATACCCAATAATGCAGAATACATATTTTTGTCAAGGGCAGATGGTACATTAGCCATATGCTGGCCCATAAAGCAAGTCTCAGTAAATTTGGAAGCATTTAAAACATTATACTGAGAAAAAGAAATCAGACACAAAAGAGTAAATACCGTATTTTTCCATTTATATGAAATTCAAGAATGAGCAAAACTCATCTACATTGACAGAAAGCAGATCAGTAGTTGTCTGAGGCTGAGTTCGGAACGAAGGTGAGGATCCTTTAGGAAGGAGCCCCAGGGAACTTTCTAGGGTGATGGAAACGTTATATGTCTTGATTATCGTGGTAGTTACATGGGTGCACACGTTTGTCAAAACTCATGGATCTGTACACTTAAACTAGGTGCTTTTTATTGCAGGTAGGTTATACATCCATGAAGCTGATTCAAATAAAGACTTGGATTTCACACCAGGAAGTGCCAAAGCTGGATAAAATCCTGGCTAGGCTGGAACCCTGGTGGCTTAGTGGTTAAGAGCTTGGCTGCTAACCAAAAGGTCAGCAGTTTGAATCTACCAGTTGCTCTTGGAAACCCTATGAGGCAGTTCTACTCTGTCCTATAGGGTAACTATGAGTAGGGATGTACTCAACTGCAACCGGTTTAGTTAAAGGGTTAGGTTGGCTCCAGGAGCCCTGGTGGTGCAGTGGTTAAGTGCTTGGTTGTTAACTGAAAGGTCAGTGGTTTGAACCCACCAGCTTCTCTGTGGGAGAAACATGTGGCAGTCTGCTTCTATAAAGATTACAAGCCTTGGAAACCCTATGGGGCAGTTCTACTCCGTCCTATAAGGTCAACTATGAGTTGGAATCAACTCTACGGCAATGAGTTTGGTTTTTTGGGTTGGTAGGCTGGCTCCAGGGCACTGAATATATTAGATGACAATATTTTAAAATGGGTATTCAGACTAATATCAAGACTCAGGCTTCTCCGAAAACAGGAAGGTCCAGCAATGCTGAGCCAAGATTCCCTTGCTGCCAAATCATGGTGGGAAGCTGAGCAGCAGCCACCCCCATAGATGAAGCATGCCCATATCTCTCTTAAGTGACCTGCCTAGTCCTGGAGGCCTGTGAGTTTGTGACCTGTTGGCTAGAGTGTTAGTCCTCATCACCACTTATGATTTATCTTCTACATGTATCTCTCAGCATTTGACTTACACTCCTACCAGGCATAGGTACGCGTAGTTTTATTTTTATATTTGAGCACTTACTATGTGTAAGTCACACTGCTAAGAACTTTGCCGGTATTAGCTGGGTCTCTGGGTGGTACAAATGAAAGGATGGAGATTCGAGTCCACCGAGAGCTATTTTGGAAGAAAAGCCTGGTAATCTACTTTTGAAAAATCAGCCACGGAAAGCCCCATGGAGCCCAGTTCTACTCTGAAACACAAGGGGTCACCATGAATTGGAGTGGACTTAATGGCAAATGGTTTAAAAAGCAGGTTCTATCATCATCCCCATTTTGAAGTAGGAAACTGAGGCACAGAGAGGTTAAGTACATGCCCAAGTTTACACAGGCAATACATGGTGGGCCAGAATCCAAACCTAGAGCCATCTGATTTTAGTAATTTTTGCTTGTCCAAAGATGTCTCCTGTGGGGACCATGGTCTCGGAGAACAACTAGCTCAATTGGCATAACCTAGTTTATAAAGAAAATGTTCTACATTCTACCTTGGTGAATAGCGTCTGGGGTCTTAAAAGCCTGTGAGGAGCCATCTAAGATATTTCACTGGTCTCACCCCTTTGGAATCAAAGGAGAATGAAGAAAACAAGATACAAGGGAAAGATTAGTCCAAAGGACTAATGGTCCACATCTACCACGGCCTCCACCACACTGAGTCCAGTACAACTAGATGGTGTCCGGCTACCACTGCTGACTGCTCTGACCAGGATCACAATAGAGGGTCCTGGATAGAGCTGGAGAAAAATGTAGAACAAAATTCTAACTCACAAAAAAGACCAGATTTACTGGCCTAAAGGAGACTGGAGAGACCCCAGGAGTATAGCCCCCAGACACCCTTTTAGCTCAGCCGAGAAGTCACTCTGGAGGTTCACCCTTCAGCCAAAGATTAGACAGGCCCATAAAACAAAATGAGACTAATGGGGAACAACAGTCCAGGGACAAGGACTAGAAGGCAGAAGAGGACAGGAAAGCTGGTAATAGGGAACCCAAGGTCGAGAAGGGAACGTATTGACATGTTGTGAGGTTGTTAACAAATGTCATAAAACAATATGTGTACTATTTAATGAGAAACTATTTGTTCTGTAAACCTTCATCTAAAGCACAATGAAAGAATTTAAAAAAAAAACAAAAAACCAAAAAACAAAGATGCTCTATTGCTCAATTCCAGGAAGGAAGCACCATTCACATAGTGACTCTATAGGACAGAGTAGAACTGCCCCATAGAGTTTCCAGGGAGCACCTGGTGGATTCAAACTGCCAACCTTTTGGTTAGCAGCTATAGCTCTTAACCACTACTCTACCAGGGTTTCCATTCACACTGTAGTCCACCGAAATGTGGGTGCTCCCGGGGCGGGGGTGCCACTCACAAAGAATATAGTGCAAATGGTGCCCACTTGTGTCTGGTAACAAGGGAAGTTTCCCCGTGTAAAATGAAAAGGTCTCAGGGGGTCCTTCTAAACCAAACACCCCCCCCCAAAAAAAAAGAAAGAAAAGAAACCAAACCCATTGCTGTGGAGTCGATTCCAACTCTATAGAACACAGTAGAACTACCCTCATAGAGTTTCCAAGGAAGAGCTGGTGGATTTGAACTGCTTACCTTTTGGTTAGCCACTAAGCTCTTAACCACTGTGCCATCAGGGCTCCATGGGGGTCCTTCTAGCTCTGTGAATTTGATTCCCTAAACAAGATTTTCTTTAGCACCTACTCTGTGCCAGGCTGCTAATCTAGGTTTGGGAGATACAGCAATGAACAAAATCCTTGTCTTCACGGAGCTTAACTTCTAATGGGAGAAACAGTCAAAAAACATGAACAAGTTATTATAATTATGTTAAAACTTAATATCGTTCCAGATAGTGATCAATGTTATGAAGTAATCTGAAGCTGTGTAAGGGCTCAGACAGTGGCTGGGGACACTATCTAAGATAGGAAGGTCCATGAAGGCCCTTTGTAGAGGTGACATTTGAGCAGAGACTTGGGGAATGTGAAGAAGTCAGCCATGCAAAGATCTGGTAGAGGGGCATTCCAGGCAGTGGGAAGAGCAGGGTGCAAAGACCCTGAAGAGGGAAGGAGCTTGGCATGTGTGATTAACAATGGAAAATCTGGTGTGGCCAGGAGGGTGAAGAAGCAGGAACTAGTAGAACCTCACAGCCCTTGGTAAGAAGTTTGAATTTTATTACATATAATAAGGAGCCCTCGTGGTGCAACTATTAAGCACTCAGCTACTAACTGAAAGGTTGGTGGTTCAAACCTACCCAGTGGCTCCACAGGAGAAAAGTCCTGGTGATCTGCTCCTGTAAAGATTTCAGCCTAGAAAACTGGGTGGGGAAGTTCTACTCTGTCACATCAGGTTGCTGTGAGTCGAAATTGACTTGACGGCACCTAACAACAACAACAACGGGGAGAATAGGTTTCTGGGTGGCACAGGGAGTTTGTTCTCGGCTATTAACCTAAAGGTTGGTGGTTTGAACCCACCCAAAGGCACTGAGAAAGAAAAGTCTGGTGATCTGCTACCGTAAAGATTACAGCCAAGAAAACACTATGAAACAATTCTACTCTTTAACACATGGGGTCATCTTGAGTCGGAATCGACTCAGGTTTAGTGGGGATACTGGTGGGGGTGAGAATTTGCGTCTGAGTGGGGAGATGGGAGAGAGTAAGTTCAGGGCTCTCTGGAGGGCAGTGGAAGGGCTCCCCACTGACCGCCAGGAACAGCCAGCAGCGTTCATGAACAGTGGCTGTCAATTAGAGAGCAGCCAGCAATGCAACTAATTGTGATTGTTTTTTCCAAAATACAGATGGCAATAACCTGCTTTCCAGCAGGACGGTGATGACACCTGGTCTGGTTTCAGTAAATCCGACTTATGCAAAATTCCAGCTCTACCCCAGGAACAAAGCCTCTGACTCATACCACCTGAATCTTGGCTGCAGAAAGTGCAGAACAAAGAGGAAACAACATACCTGAGTGCCAAAGCGGGCAAAATCCAGCCCTGCCACTCACCAGCGAGGTGATCTTAAGGGAGTCACCTCTCTCTGAGCCTCAGTTTCTTCCTCTGTCAAATGGGGCTGTTGTTGTTGTTAGGTGCTGTCAAGCTGATTCATAGCAACCCTAACTAAACCCGTTACCATTGAGTCGATTCTGATTCATAGCAACCCTATAGGACAGAGTCAAAACTGCCCCATAGGGGTTCCCTATGCTGTGGTCTTTACAGGAGCAGATCGCCGGGTCTTTTCTCCTGCTGAGCCGCTCAGTGAGTTCGAACCACCAATCTTTCAGTTAGCTGCCAAGTGCTTAACCATTGTACCACCAAGCCTCCTTAAAATGTGGATAAACCAAAAACACCATTGCTGTCAAATTGATTCTGATGCATAGAGACCCTATAGGACAGAGCAGAGCCACCCCATAGGGTTTCCAAGGAGTGGCTGATGGATTCGAACTGCCAACGTTTTGGTTAACAACCTAACTCTTACCACTATGCTACCAATACTCATGCCTAATATATAGAGTGGCTCATGACAATTAATTTAGATCACGTTTTTTTAAAACACTTCACACAGGACTAGTCAATGTATTTACTTGTTTATTTGCTTTCTCCCCAACCAGACTACAAACTCCTTGAGAATAGAGTCCTATCAGTCTGGTTCATCTCAGCGCCTGGCACCTAGTAGGTGCTCAATAATTATTTGTTGAATTAATGAACACCACTAGTTGCCACTGTGTTGACTCTGACTCATGGAAACCCCATGTGTGTCAGCGTAGAACTGTGCTCTGTATGGTTTTCAGTGGCTGATTTTTGGGAAGTAGATTGCCAGGCCTTTCTTCTGAGGCACCTCTGGGCAGACTTGATCCTTCAACCTTTTAGTTAGCAGCTGAGCATGTTAACTGTTTATACTACACAGGGACTCTTGAATTAATAAATAGTACCAGCCCTGGTGGCGCAGCAGTGGTTAAGAGCTCAGCTGCTAACCGAAAAGTTCGGTAGTTCAAAACAACCAGCAGCTCCTTGGAAACCCTATAGGGCAGTTCTACCCTGTCCTATAGGGTCTGTAAGAATCAGAATTGACTCAACAGCAACAGGTTTTTTTAAAAAATGTGTTTATAAATTATCTGTAAATATAATGTTAATGACCTTTTAAGGCTTCTAAATATTACAAAAACAGAAGTTTCTCTGTCAGATCCAAATGGCCAGTGCATATTTTGTCTTGTGTTAAGGTTAGTAGTAAATTTTTTTTTCATGTCGATTTCTCTCTGAAAGAGCAGATTTACCTGTGAATCTGTTAACTCATTCTAACTGCCTTTGGAGTTTCTACCCAATTTGTTGATTTGGACAGAATATGTGATATCAGCCAGTGTCTATCCCAACACCTCCTATAGAGAAGGAATTAAATTAATATCTTCAGTTAATGCATTTATTCCTTTCTTTTTTCAACAAATTTCTTCTTCTTTTTTTGTTTATTGTTGAGGTTTAAGTGAAAGTTTACATTTCAAGTCAGTCATACAAAAATTTATACATACATTGTTATGTGACCCTAATTGCTCTCCCTGTACTGTGACAGCACACGCTTCCTTTCCACCCCTGATTTCCCGTGTCCATTCAACCAGTTCCTAACCCTCTCTGCCTTCTTATCTCACCTCCAGACAGAAGCTGCCAGTTCAGTCTCATGTATCTACTTGAGCTAAGAAGCACACTCTTCACGAGTATCATTTTATGTCCCACAGTCCAGTCCAATCTTTGGCTGAAGAGCTGGCCTTGGAAATTGTTTTAGCTCTGGGCTGATAGAGAATCCAGGGACCATGCTTTCTGGGGCGCCTCCAGTCTCAGTCAGACCATTAAGTCTGGTCCTCTTACTAGAATTTGAGTTCTGCACCCCACCTTTCTCCTGCTCCATCTGGGACTCTCTGTTGTGTTCCCTGTCAGGACAGTCATTGGTGGTAGCCGGGCACCATTTAGTTCTTCTGGTCTCAGGCTGGTGAAGTCTCTGGTTTATGTGGCCCTTTCTGTCTCCTGGGCTAATAACTTGCCTTATGTCGTTGGTGTTCTTCATTCTCCTTTACTCCAGGTGGCTGGGACTAATTGATGCATCTTAGACAGCTGCTTGCAAGCTTTTAAGACCCCAGACGCCACTCACCAAAATGGGATGCAGAACATTTTCTTAACAAGCTTTATTATGCCAATCAACCTAGATGTCCCCTGAAAGCACGGACTCCAGGCCCCCACCCCTGCTACTCTGTCCCTCAAAGTGTTTGGTTGTATTCAAGAAACTTCTTAGCTTTTGGTTTAGTCCAGTAGTGCTGACTACTTCCCCTGTAGTGTGAGCTGTCCTTCCCTTCACCTAAGATAATGCTTGTCTACTATCTAGTTAGTGAATAACCCTCACCCGCCCTCCCCACCCTTGTAACCATCAAAGAATGTTTTCTTCTGTGTTTAAATCTTTTCTTGAGTTCTTATAATAGTGGTCTTGTACAATATTTGTCCTTCTGTGACTGACTAAATTCACTCAGCATAATGCCCTCCAGATTCCTCCATGTTATAACATGTTTCACAGCTTCATCATTGTTCTTTATTGTTGCGTAGTATTCCACTGTGTGGATATACTAGAATTTGTTTATCCATTCATCCGTTGATGGACACCTAGGTTGTTTCCATCTTTTTACTATTGTGAACAGTGCTACAGTGAACTTGGGTGTGCCTACATCTATTCATGTGACGGCTCTTATTTCTCTAGGATATATTCCAAGGAGCGGGATAGCTGGATCATATGGTACTTCTATATCTAGCTTTTTAAGGAAGCACCAAATCTATTTCCAAGGTGGTTGTACCATTTTACATTACCACCAAAAGTGTATAAGGGTTTCAGTCTCTCCGCAACCTCTCCAACATTTATTATTTTGTGTTTTATGGATTAATGCTAGCCTTGTTGGGGTGAGATGATATCTTTTTGTAGTTTTGATCTGCATTTCTCTAATGGCTAATGATCATGAGCATTTCTTCATGTGTCTGTTAGCCACCTGAATATCTTCTTTGGCGAAGTGCCTGTTCATATCCTTTGTCCATTTTTTAATTGGGTTGTTTGTCTTTTTGTTGTTGAGGTACTTTTTTCAACAAATATTTATTGACAGCTTTCCATTGGACCGTGGGACTCAGTACAGATTAAGTCACCCATGGTCCCTGTCCTCAAGGAGCTCACATTCAAGCAGGAGAGACAGTCATAATCAACTCATTGCATAGTTGAGCTCAGAGTTAAGAAGACCAAGTCCAGAGTTATGAGTGTGTTCATCAGGGGACCTGACTTGGTCCAGGCTGGCAGGGGAGACTTCTGTGAGGCGGCAAGGTTTGTATTGAGCCTGAGAGATGAGAAGAAGAGTGGAGAAGAGTTCTGAGCCAGGTGAACGGACCAGTCAGCACGAAGGCCCAGTCCTGGGAAAGCTCATGGCATTTTTGAGGATCAGGAGGGAGGCCGATAAAGGAGAAAGTGACGCATGGCGAAGCTGGAGGCTTGGCAGGGGCCAGGTCAGGCGGTGTTGCACACTGTAGAAAGACTTGGATTCATTCTACGAATACCGTGACACCATCAAAACAGTTTAAGCCAGGCAGAAACATGAGCATATTTGCCTTTGAGAATCACTTTGGCTGACGTTTCCATGATATTCCATGCATTTTCAGAGTGTTCAAAACTGGAATCTCATGTGTGACCTTCACAACAATACTGCAAGGTTGATAGTGCAGTTCCAACTCTCCCCCATTTTACAGATGAGATAGTTGAGGCACAGAGACACAGGAAGAGCTTCATCAAAGCCACTTGATAAGATCATAACAGGGCAGGTCTTTAACTCTGAATTTCAGCATTGAGAGCAACCTAAAGCTATCAATGAATGAATGGAGGTGGAGAGGGCAGTAAGGAACTTGGAATGAGAAGTGGTTCTCTGTTCTCTATCTGACCCTCCATCACAATATTGAAAGGGTGAACCTGCAGTGAGGTAGTCCAGTTAGAGGTGAGCAGCAAGTCTGCTGATGGCCAAACACGTCCTGATACCAGCACTGAGGATTTTAGCATTAACCTCTATCGGGGTAGGTGCACCCGTAAACCTGGTGCACAGCTTGTCTTCCACCTGCTACTACACGAGGGCCTTTCGTTCCCTAATTAAAACTTATTTCCTTCATTTCAAAATTAATACAAAATAATGATGGTAATCAGCATCTATTGAGACTGTTGTACTTGTCTGCTTCAGCTTCTGTTCCTCACCTTCTGGAAATAGCACCCTGAGTTGTCCTCTGAGAACCCACTCCAGGGATGGGGAAATGACTCAGGGCTGACTGATGAGGCTCAGTGTTAGCCTCCCCTGGAGTCTGACCCATAGTAGGTGCTCAGTAAATGTTTTCTAAAGTTAATAGAGTTTATTATTGAATGACTCTATTAGTCAAGACTCTTGGTTGCAAGTGACAGAAATTCTCAGCAAAGAGAATTTCATGGGCTCATATAACAGAAAATTCCTATGATAAGGTGAGCTGCTCTTTCACCAAAACAGCAAATGCAAAACTATAGAGACTCAAGAGAGTATGGCCAGACCCTAAAGCTAAGGAGCAAAGAGGAGAAAGATGGGGTGAACTCAGGGCGGCAGTTGGGCATCTTGTTGGCAGCAATGAAAAATCACTTTGAGTAACTTTAAGTGGAAAAGGAACAGAGAAGAAGGCTCTTTTGTGTGGCTTATGGACGCAACAATAAGGCTGGGGAACCAGGTTCAGGCACAAAGTGAAGGCCAAGGAAGACAGGGGCAGGGATTCCAGTGAGGTCAGGCTGGGCCACAACACAGGTGCCTCATCACTCTTCCAGGAGTGATTCCTTACCTGTGCCTGCATCTCTGGACCACTCCTCAGGATTCGAAGCCCAAGAGGAGACCATCCAATTGACCGAGTTGAGGTCCTTCACTCTGACTCTGACTGGGTGGGAAAAGGTAGCATCTGTGCCTTGCCTTCCACCAAAACTCACACAGAATTCCTTAAAAAGAGATTTGGACATCAGTCCAGAAAAAATATGGCAAATGCAGAGCAAGACTCTTGTGGGAGCACAAACTCAGATGACTTTGGGCCAGGCTGAGCACATATCCCAACTAAAGACATCCAAGTTCAGTTTTAGAAAGTATACTTTTGGACAGACAAACCATGCCACAGTCAGCTATCAGGCACTAATATGTAAGGAAGCTTAGACTTTCTCTTTTGGGTAATGAGGAACCATAGAAGGTTTAAGCAGGAGGGAGAGGCATGTGACTAGGTCTGCACTGAGAACGATCCCTGTGGGTGCTGTGGGCAGAGTGTATTGCAGGGGGAGAGACTCAAGTCCCGAGAGACTAAGAGAGATGATGGTGGCTTCAGGGCTGGGAAAGAGGGATAGACTCTAGATGTTCTTAAGAGAAAAAGGGAGCAGGATTTGATGACTGAAGAAATGTAGGGGGTGAGGGAGAAGTAGGAGTAAAGAAGGAACCAAACTCCTGGCTTTGGAGTGCAACCTCCCTCTAATACCTCCACCCAAGTGCTTCTTTTTTGTTAGCATGGAAAGGATATTGTAAAGGGCAAATTACACAATCCAAAAGGAAAAATCCAAAGGCAGACAGAGGGAATAATAGAAAGGACTGTGAGGCTGACAGTGTGATTCATTATTATTCTCTAAGGCAAGAAGGAAAAATAAAAATTGATCCTGGATGAAGAAATTGGGCTAGGCTGAGCCTGGGGCTATGGAAGGTAAGGCAAGTTCCAGAATTCCTTGGGGACATGCAGTTGAGGGGTGAGGGGGGAAGGGGGGGGATGGTGGCTGCAGAGGCTTAAAGAGACATTTTGCTTGGAGACTGGGGCTGGGTAACCCAGGGGGCTGGGTAGGGAGGATGTCATTGGCAACACTCAGTGTTACCCCTCCAAAAGTACTTCATTGCCAACTTAACCAGCTTAGACTAAATCTTGGTGCTAGCCTACAGGTAACGCAAACAGAGCCCATTCTTTGGCTAATGAGGAAATGCAGACTGTAAGAGATGGAGCAATTTAAAGAAGGTCATACAGCTAATAAGTGGTGGAGTTCAATCTAGATTCAAGAGTTCTGGCTGTAAGTCCAGCACCCCTAGGCCATCCTGAACCTGGAGATTGGAACTTACACCAAAAGGAGGTTTCATTTACTCTCCCTAGTTAACAATCTTGACTGCTAACTCAAAGTTTGGAGATTCAAGGCCACCTGAAGTGCCTCAGAAGAAAGGCCTGGCAATCTAAGTCCGAAAAAAACAGCCATTGAAAACCCTATGGAGCACAGTTCTACTCTGACATATGTGGAGTCACCATAAGTTGGAATTGACTCACTGGCAATTGGTAAGCCAATAAGTGAACTCATTTTTCATTGGTTTGGTATCAGCAATCCATGCAGTGACCAAGGATTAATTAAGTTTCTCCTATAGGGAGTCTGCGCAGAGAGTTGGACATCGGTGAGCCCTTGCCAGTCAGAGAGGTTTCCCTGAAATGGGAAAGTCTTATGGGGGCAGGGCACTGGATACGCGAGATGGGGAGAAGAGAGGCCAGGACAAGGGTTGTGTTTTATTGGAACTTCGGTTAATTTTTCATGACCCCCGGCGAGTGGTGAGAACATCTGAACCAAAAGTTTGACTGTGGTCTGTAGAGGATTTGTGGATACCCTCTGGATGTAAGACAAGCTAAGATCTAGATTTGGGAGACCAAATTAATGAAATTTCTGGCACAGTCAGCTATCTAAGGCAGGGGTGGGCTAACTTTTTTCTCTAAAAGGCCAGATAGTAAATATTTTGGGCAATAGGTAAAATTGTAGATATTATGTAAGCACTTAGGTAACAAGAGAAAAAAAATCCACAATTTTTTTTATTAATGAAAATCAAAATATAATAGTAATAAACCAAAACCAAACCCATTGCCGTCGAGTTGATTCCAACTCATAGCGACCCTATAGGGCAGAGTAGAACTACCCCATAAAATTTCCAAGGAGCGGCTGGTGGATTTGAACTGTCAACATTTTGGTTAATGGCCAAGTTCTTAACCACTGCGCCACAAGGGCTCCCTAATAGTAATAATTGAGTTCAATATTTTGAAATACAGGTCTACCTATGAGAAAATGGAATTCTCTTTGGAGGGATAATATTTCCTTGGGGCTCAGAGTTGATGTTCTCCGTCATTGAAATCAATTGCAAATGTCCATCTGTTAATGCTGATCTGTAACAAGATTTTACATATGTCATGTTAGAAAAAGTCAGTTCGCACAGACAGGTGATACATGTTGCACTTGAAACTCTGTGGAATTATGACTGCACCAGGGTGATTTGTAGCATGCTGAGAAGCGATGCTAGCATTGAGAGTCTACTGCCTTTGTTGCAACCACTCAGCTCTGCCTTTGTAGCACAAAATTAGTCATAGACAATGGGCAAATGAATTAGGTGGCTGTGTTCAATAAAACTCTATTTATGGACATTGAAATTTGACTTTCGTACAATTTTCACATGTCACAAAATAGTCTTCTTTTTTTTATTCTTTTCAACTATTTAAAAATATTAAGATCATTCTTTGTTCATGGGCCATACAAAAACAGGCAATGGGCTGAATTTGGCCCATGGGCCATAGTTTACCGATCCTGGGTCTAGTATGTGACAAATCAAGCTGTTCATGAGAAGGATTGTCAAGGGAAATCTCAGATGTTGCATTGTTATTCCTAATATCCCACTAGAGGGGAAGTAAGACCTGGAGGAAGGCCTGGAAGTCCTTGGATGGTGCGATTGGTTAACACGTTTACTGCTAACTCAAAGGTTGGAGGTTTGAGTCCACCTAGAGGCACCTTGGGAGAAAAGCCTGGAGATCTGCTTCCAAAAAATCAGCCATTGCAAACCCTATGGAGCATAGTTCTACTCTGACACATATGGAGTCGCCATGAGTTTGCATCGACTTGGAGGCAACTTTTTTCTTTCTTCTCCTTTTTTTTTCTTTTTTCTTTTTTTAGAAATAAGGGATTACTGAAGTTTCTGGAGCCTTGGGAGGTTTCTGGAGCCTCAGGAAGATACCAGCCTTAGTTCTGGAATGAGAATTCTTCAGTCTGCCCCAGACTCGGTGGGTCTGGCAGGACTTAATCAGTGTCTTCCTGGCCCGGGACTCCTTCGATTCTAGAAGACTGATCATAGATATCCATTTTTATCTGTCTGGCCATCCCAGGACCCCAAAGTCTTGATACAAACAAGAGGTTTCAGGCAGAGCAGAGCTTCCTGAACAGGATAACCTCTCTGACTACTGAGGCCAAGGTAGGTGGTGGGCTTCGGGCATGGAGAGCAGCATTTAGTGCTTCAGCTTGAAATAGCCCTTATCTCCAGCTGCTCAGATGGAGTGTGCCGGCTGTTTATGAGTAAACTAATGGCCTAATCTCAGCCGAAGGCAAGGTAATGGGGCAAGGCAGGGTTGGAGAACACCCAGACCCTGCTGCCCAAGGTTTAACCTTTTCTAGGCTGCAGTGGTAACTGTATAAGCACCACCTCAACTGAAAGACCAGCCCTAACCTTCCCTCAAGCTTTCAGCTGGTTCCTATAGGAGAGAGGACAACTTAGTCACCCATTAAAAAAAAAAACAAAAACCAAACCCGTTGCCACTGAGTCGATTCCAATTCATAGCAATCCTATAGGACAGAGTAGAACCGCCCCGTAGGGTTTCCAAGGAGTGGCTGGTTCATTTGAACTGCCAACCTTTTGGTTAACAGTCAAGTTCTTAACCACTGCGCCACCAGGGCTCCTAGTCACCCATACTCTGGTCAATGTAAAGTTGATTTTGTAGCTCTTAATAACTCTGAAACAGCCTGATAAAATCACTGAGTCATTAACTCATTCAACAAATAACCACAGAACACCTCCTATATGCTGGGCACTGGTAGAGTTGAACAAGATCAGCATCATCTGACTGTATTCAAGCTGAAAGGATTCCCAAAAGATCCATTAGCCCAGTCTCCATCTCTGTGCCAAGGCAGAGAGTGTATTGTTGTCATTAGCTGCTGTCAAGTTGGCCCCCAACTCGACCCCCTGCACAAGAGATTGAAACACTGCTCAGTCCTGCACCATCGCTGCGATTGGTTGCGGATCAGATCGTTGTGATCCATGGGGTTTTCACTGGCTGAGAAGTAGATCACCAAGCCTTTCTTCCTAGTCTGTCTTAGCCTGGAAGCTCCACTAAAACCTGTTCAGCGTCTTAACCACATGCAAACCTCCACTGATAGTTGGGGGTGGTGGCTGCCCATGAGGTGCATTGGCCAGGAATCAAACTCGAGTTAACACATGGAAAGTGAGAATTCCACCACGGAACCATCAATACTTCATTATTATCCCCCTTTTTACCAAAGAAGCAACTGACACACACAGGGTAACACAGGAAATTAGGGCAGAAGGTGGATGATAAATCAAATCTCCCTCATCTTAGTATATAAGTTTTTCCACTCTGTTAAGAAAGAAGACAGTTCTAAAAACCCTCAATTATTCATTCACTTACTGACTCACTCATTTGCTTGTTCTAGACATTCATAGCAGTATTTAGCCTAAGCCAGCCTCTGTGTGCAGTGCTGGAAATTTAAAGACAAACTTGCTCATTTCCTTTCCTCAAAGCGTCTGTGGTGTGCAAGGATTTACAGGGGCCCTGGGCTCTTCTTTCCTAACCGAGCACAGTGGGGCAGTCCTCAGAGGGGAATCCTCAGTGTGGAGGCTGAGTCATACAATGGTGAAGAGACAGACTCTGCATTTAACTATGACTTTGCATTTACCTTGGGCAAGTCACTCTCTTATTTGTGCCTCAGTTCCTTATCTGTTAAATGGGCGTAACAATACCGAATTCAGTGGGCTGTTGTGAGGGGTAAATGAGGTGACATGTAAAGTGTTTGACATGGTGCCTGGTACACAGTTAGCACTCAATAAATGGTGATTGCTAAAGGTCCGGGAAAGCAAGCCCACAAGAAAAGGGTAAAGGGTCTGAAATTCAGCGGGAGAGCTGATTTGTTGTTGTTAGTTGGTTTCTCTCGGTTTTTGTTTTTTAGATTAAACATTTTTTTGCAAAGTCATTAAGTGTATGCACTGGGCATATTGACACTTGTGATCTAGTTAAATCCTCAAAACAATTCCTTAAAGTCGGTATTATTATTTTCTTCCCATTTTGCAGATGAAGAAATTGAGGATCAGTGATATGAGGTTATCACAGATCACACAGCAAGAAAGGGTAAGAGCTTGCTTTAGAGTCTGGGTCCCTGGGATGCTTGTCCCTACACTGGGCTGCCCTCTTGGTCCTTGGAGAGGGAGTCTGGCTGTTATTTCTCTGTGGATAGGGCAGGAAGAACAAGGTTCAAATGGTAGCAAAGGAAATGGGGAGGCCCTTACAAGAAAGATCGTTAGACTTTGGAATGGGAGGCTCTAACGAAAGCAGACCCTTGTCTAAGATGACTTCCTGACCCGCATCACGCCTATCGGAATGATTTCACTGTGGGCCTACCTAGAAGCTGAGACGGGGGAATGCAAAAGATGACCAGCCACTACCTTCACGTTTCCCAAGTTCCCCAAAGGTTTTCCAGCCTCGGGTTTATTGTGTTCAGCCAATGACGACTAAGCCACTGATGTTACCCCTGATCACCTCTCACCTACCCTCTTCATCTCAGCCAAAGGAAATAAATCCTGACCGATTTGTGTACCACTTCATGCTGAGTCACTTTGTGATAGAATGATCTGGTGTCTGCTTACACAGAGGAGCAGCCCAACCAGAAGATCTGATTGATCTAAATTAAAGTTAGCTATACTTAGCATGTGCTCTGGCACTTTCTCCTCCCTTGCCCATGCAGGCATCATTAACTGATCGTGGCACTCCATCCCATCGAGTCCTGAGAAGGTCGCTTTATTAGTTTCCTAGGGCTACCATAACAAATTACCACAAACTCGGTGGCTTAAAACAACAGAATTTTATTATCTCACAGTTCTGGTGGCCAGAAGTCCAAAAAATCAAGATATCAGCAGGGCCATGTTACCTCTGAATGCTCTAGGGGAGAATTCTTCTTTGCCCCTTCCAACTTGACTCCAGGAGATCCTTACTCATGGTCACATCATGCCAATCTCTGCCACCATCTTCACATGAACTTCTCTCCTCTCTGTGCCTGTGTCTTCTAGAACCTCCTCTGTTTCTTATAAGGACATTTGTCATTGGATTTAAGAGCCACCTTATATCCCAGATGATCTCATCTCAAGATCCTTAACTTAATTATATTTTCAAAGAACCTTTTCCAAATGAGGCCACATTCACAGATTCCCAGGGTTAGGATATGGGCATATCTTTTGCGGGACCACCATTCCGCTCACTATAGTCACAGAATCTTTCTCAACATGGTGCTCAAATTAATTAATACAAACAGGAAGAAATTGGCCCATGAAATGAAAGCCTTTTGTAATCTCAAGTCTAAATCGAATCCAGTGATTTCATTGAACTCTAAACCTGTATGGAGTGCCATTTAAGTGAGAGCCTTAATGTCTTCAATGGTACAAGGGGCTGTGGTGAAAACTAACGAGCTCACATATTGGAAAGGGCCTGAGTATTGTCTAGCATGCGATGGGCTCTCAGTAAACATTCATCACTCTTCCCCACACTGTAAGGCCTACTCCCTCCCCTGAAGGAGAAACTAGCAAGAGACACTGGTAAGTACACAGACCCCAAGAGATCCTAAAGGGGAGCGGCCCAAGTGAAGTTTCCTTTGCAAAGGGAGCATTCCTCAGAGTTGTAATTACGTGGTCAATGTCTGTCTTCCCCAATCCTTACATTTATTCGACAAATAATTTTCAGCAGCTACTCTGGATCACTATGAGTCGGAATCAATTGGACAGCACACAACAATACCACATCACTCTAGGTCAGGGAGTCCCTGGATGGTGCAAATGGGTAACAACGTCAGCTTCTAATCAAATGGTTGGAGGTTTGAGTCCACCCAGAGGCACCTCTAAAGAAAGGCCTGGTGATCTACTTATGAAAAATCAGCCACTGAAAACCCTGTGGAGCACAGTTCTACTCTGACACACATGGACTGCCACGAGTGGGGGTTAACTCGATAGAAATGTTGTTTTTTAATTCTGGGTCAGTTGTGCCAAGTCTTGGGGGGTAAAATTTTAAACCAAGGAGCTCTCATGGAACATAGCCTACTGGAAGACACAGAACTGGAGAGATAATCAGCCAGAATAAATCTATAAGTACAAACCGTGATGAAGGCTATGCAGGTAGGAAGTGTGCTACAAGAGTACCAAGGTGAGGGACTGTCTCTAAGGAAGAGACATTTAAATTGACAGATTACAAAGGTTTGGTTCTGCCATGAGCTGGGAGGAGATAAACTAAGAAGTCAGTGCGGGGAGAGGCTGTGCTTATGTTGTTCACTTTGGTACCCCTAGAGGCCAGTCCAGTGCCTGGCAGGTAAAAGGAGCTTAATAAGTAGGTGTTAACTTGGAGCCCTGGTGGTGAAATGGTTAAGCACTCATCTGCTAGCCAAAAAGTCAGTAGTTCGAACCCACCAGCTGCTCCATGGGCGAAAAGACCTGGCGATCTGCTCTTGTAAAGATTACAGCTGAGGAAACCCTACAGGGCAGTTTTACTCTGTCCTATAGAGTTGCTATGAGTCAGAATCAACTCAACGGCACACAGCAACCACCGTCCTTTTGGGGGGCATTGGTGGTTCAGTGGTAGAATTCTCACCTTCCATGCTGGAGATTCGGGTTCAATTTCCAGCCAATGCACCTCAGACACAACACCTACTCTTTTGTCATTGGAGGCTTGTGTGTTGCTGTGATGCTGAATAAGTTTCAGCAAATCTGGCAGACTAAGACTAAGAAGAAAGGCCTGGAAATCTACTAGCAAAAAATCAGGAAGCGAAAATCCTGTGGATCACAATGGTCTGATTTCATCGTGCCTGGAATCACCATGAGTCAGGGTCCTACTTGACAACCGCTAACAACAACAACAACCCTTATTTTACAGATTGAACAGCAAGGCGAACGCCTAAACCTGCCTTTAATGGGAGTGGGTTTCTGTGGAAGAAGAGAGCCTGCATCCACTGATAGCAGCTTGCTGAGGCCCTTGCTCTTGTGGTTGTCCTCCTGCCTCCCTTAGTCCATCTCCCACACCCAGACCTCTCCCCTCTTGGCTCAGGCTCCCTGAAGGAGATATGTGCCAAGCAAGGGTGAGGGGAAGGGTTGGAGGAGGGGAGGGGGGCCTCATTTCCCGCCTGGCACAAGGTGAATTCCTTATGGCAAGAACTAGATGAGCTGGTGGCCTGGATGCTGAGAAGCTGAGGAAGAAAAATATCCAATTCCCAGCAGGAGTGCCAAAGAATTGCTCTATTGGGAAATCTCTCCCTGGCTGTACACTGGGCTCCAGGGCTGGGCTGGCAGTGCCAGGCGGATCCTCTTCCTTGGGCCACTTTCTCCCTGCCAGCCCCTGCTCTCCTCCCAGATGGTTCTATGCATTGTTCAGCCTCAGGTCAGCTGCCACCCTACTTGGGTTAAGTATCCCTCCCCAGGCCTCTTTAATACCCCATGCTGATCTCCCTATCACTGCCCTCACTGCATTGTTTCGTCATTTTCCGGGTGAATTCCCATCCTCAGACAGTGAATTCGATAAGAGCAAGGATCACAGCCTTACTCTCTGTTGTATGCATCCAGCATCTGAACCTAGCTTACACAGGTACACCATGAAAGTTTAATGAGCAAGTGACTGAATAAAAAACAGATGAATGAATCAATCAATCAATCAGTCAAAACTTATATGTAAAGAGGTTGCAAGCAAATGTCGAAATTCAATCCCAGGCCTGTCTCATACCACATCCCAAGGACTGTACCCACCGTGCTCTCCAGGAGAGGTATGTAAGCTGCTGGAGTGTCTGGTGGGTGCAGAGCTGGGACAAGGGGTATGAGGGATGATGAGAGGTGCATGTGACCCAGGAATGGGTTCCAGATGAAATGTATTCACTCCCTCATCATTTATTGAACACCTACTATGTGCCAAAATGTCCCTGGGTTCCCAAGTGGTTTGCAATTGGCTGCTAACCTAAAGGTTGGTAGTTCAAATGCACTCTTTGGCACCATGGAAGAAAGGCCTGATGATCTGCTTCTATAAAGATCACAGCCAAGAAAACCCTGTGGAGACATGGGGTCACCATGAGTTGGAATTGACTCAATGGCAACGGGTTTGTTTTTTTTTTGGTATTATACGCCAGGCATTATGTAAATGCATTGAACCTCCATATAAAACCTGGCCTCTGCCCTAAAGAAGTTTGTAATCCAGCCAGGAGAAACAGCCACATTGATGAATACTAGAAGGAATGGGAATGTTCTGAACATGAGGAAAGGAGACAAGCCTAAACCGAGATCTGCTTTTGACCCACCTTAGATCCCCAAAGGCCTCTGGGTACCTCATACCATACTGGAGATGCTGAATTAGGTCTCTCTGCCCCAATCCACTCTCCACACTGTTTGAGAGATATTTCTAGAATACTGGTAGGCTCATATCCCACTCCTGCTTAAAACCTACCTTTAATTCTCCATGTACTCAGGATAAAAATCCAGACTCTCTAAAGTGACTTCCTAATGTGGAATCCCAGTTGACACCATAGTCCACACAAATCCCTGGGGCTCCTCTCTCCTAGCTCACAGTCTTCCAGCCACAATCCCTAGGGCTCCTCCCTGTACCCCTCGGCTTCTCCTCCAACCTGCCACCAGTCCTCCAGCCAGGCTGTCCAGTCAGAAGATACAGTGAGGACAAGAACTCAGGGAAGGATTCTCAGAAGTGAACCATGCCTGTATTCCTCCATTCTCTCTACCCTCACACATCAGGTCTCCCAGAACTTTCTAGAACTCTACTGTAAAAAGGGCCTGGGCCTGGGCCCTCTCGTTTCAGTCTGAGTTCTTACAGACATGAGTGGCCAGAGGAGGGGAGGAAGCCGAGGAAGCCCTGTTTTGCCAATTCCTCCCCAGTGGGCAGAGCGGGTGCCAGGCTTGGCAGAGCCCCTTGGCTTGGCTGCCTTGGATCCTGTAGGTGGAAGGCCCCCAAGCGATTGTGGTTCTTTCTGTGTGTCAGCCAACCCGGAACCCAGCCACAACCCCGGCCCCAGACAGGCACCCACTGGCAGCGACTGTGAAAAAGTAAAACACCATGATGTCATTCCTAAGAAATCGCTGAGTACTGGCCCCCCTCGCCTCACAGGACTATGGTGCTGGGAACGTGCTGGCTGGTGACTACTAGAAGGACACCCCATCCCACTGGCAATCCTAGCCTCCTGCCATAGCCTAGGGGTTGCAGGTATCCCCAGGGGATGTTGGAGGGGGTCCTGTGTTATCCACAGGCAGGGGGTGTTCGGTAGCACACTGTCAGAGCACAGAGTTGTCTTTTAAAGTCCCTACAGCATGAGACATGCCTCTGGAGAAAGCCTTTCCCTTCAGAATCCCCTGGCCACAAGGGCACTCACCCACAGTGGTCATAAATGAATGGCACTTTGTGTAGTGGTTGGAGCCCTTGGTGGTGCAATAGTTAAGAGCTCGGTTGCTAACAAAAAGGTCAGCAGTTTGAATCCACCATCCATTCTTTGGAAACCCTATGGGGCAGTTCTACTCTGTCCTCTAGGGTCACTGTCTTAGTCATCTAGTGCTGCTATAACAGAAATACCACAAGTAGATGACTTTAATAAAGAGAAATTTATTCTCTCACAGTCTAGTAGACTACAAGTCCAAATTCAGGGTGTTAGCTCCAAGGGAACGCTTTCTCTGTGAGCTCTGGAGGAAGGTCCGTGTCATCAATCTGCCCTTGGTCTGGGAGCTTCTCTGCACAGGAACTTCAGGTTTGAAGGATGTGCTCTGCCCCCTGAACTGCTTTCTTGGTGGTATGAGGTTCCCATGTGTCTTTGCTCACTTTTCTCTTTTATATCTCAAAAGAGATTGGCTTAAGACACTATCCAATCTTGTAGACCTCATCAGTATAACCTCATCATAGTGATAGAGTTTACAGTACATACGGAAATCACATCCAATTACAAAATGGTGCACAATCATACAATACTGGGAATCGTGACCCACACATTTTTGGGGGGACATAATTCAATCCATGACAGTTGCTATGAGTCTGGACCGACTCAACCGATGGGTTTTATGGTTTCGGTTTTGTGTAGTGGTTACAGACCAAGAGCTTAGATAGACTTGGGGTCAAATCAAGGATCTGCCACTTACTTCCTCTGTGACCTTAAGCAAGGTGGTTAACCCCTCTGAACCTCTGCTTGCCCATTCCCTAAATGGGGATAATAATAGTACCTAACTCTTAGGATTATAAAGAAGATTCAATAAGTGGATCCACAGGATTGGGAAGAAGACTGGGTACAAGTCCTAGCTCTTCCTCTTAGTTAACTAGGTGATCTTGCAATGCCCTTTTGCCTTGTGAGCCTCAGTTTCCAGACCTGTAAAGCAGGGGTAATGACAATACCTACAGCTGATCCCTGTGAGATTCCTCTGCCCCCCTTCCAAATCAGATACTTCCATTAAGGTGACATGATATCAAATCAGTATAGGGTGGGCTTGATGTAGCCTGAGTTGCATTTTGAAAAGGCAGTTCCTCTGCTTCTTATTGCAGATACTCGAACGTGAGAGTGATGGGTCACAAGAATATTAATTCTTCAAAGACATCGAGTACTCACCATGTTCCAGGCAATGTACTTAATAATCTATCAAATTTCAGTTAATTCTCATAACAACTCTATGAATACTAGTAGTGGCCCCATTTTACAGATGAAGAGCATGGGGATCAGAGAGGAGAAGAGATTTTCCCCAATGGGTGCAGAGCCTGCTAGTTGTCCTTCAGCACCTGATCTCCCCTTGTACCAGAAAAATGACCTTTCCCAGCTCCCCTTACATCCAGATATGGCCATGTAACTAAGTCTGGTTAGTGGGATATAGGCTGAGGTGATATGTGCATTTGTAGAAATATCTTTAAAAGGAGAGGTGGGAGGCCACCCTTTCTCCTTTCTCGACTGGAATGTAAACATAACAGCTGGAACTACAGCAGCTATCTCCATGCCTGGCAGAGTCTAGGTTCCTGGCACCAAGGACTGCCATACCAGCCATGGGACTGCTGGCCTTTAGACTTACTTCTATCTTATTTTAGTCACTATTATTTGGGGTTTCTATTAACTTGCACATGAACTTAATTACCATCTATATATCAAAGTCAGACGGCAAATAAGTGGCAAGACTGGGATTTGAACACAGCCTCTTCTACCCCAAGTTACTTGTTCAGTAACTGCACACTTGTTTGGTTTGACTGTGGGTCCAGCAGCCTCAGAGTTATTAGCACCAGTCCATTACTATGTGGTTTGCATGCAGACACTTGTGGGTGATCTACTTTCTCCTCCTGCTGCTGTATTCCTGATGGTGGCAGCTCAGCCTTGGGCCTATCTACTGGCCCAAGGAAGACTCTGATGCTAGTCCAGACACCTTGCATCTCTCTACTCAGGCCAGTGAGGCTGTGGAGTTCTTGGCTGATGATAGGTGAGTAGACAGGAAGAATGACTAGCTCCCCTCGTCTTAATATTATTCTAGGAAAAGTTGTTCAAAGGGCTTCTTTCAAAAATAGAACCATTGGATTGAGTCATGGCTTCGGAGACTATCTAGAGCTTCCCATCTTTATTATATCATATGGTATTTTAAAACTGAACACCCTACTCCATCCAATAAGCAGCTCTCTCCATGCTGAAGATGCAAAGGATGCTTTTCAAGTTAGGACTGGCATGCGTGCGGTGACAGGGGTCTCCCTCCATGAGTCATTGGAGGTATGACCTTGGCTTAGACCTGCACTAGCCTAGGATCCTATATTTTCCTCTTGGATTGACTTTCAGATTAATACTAGCTTCGGGAAATACCAGATTTGGAAACTACTGGACATAAGAGGGAGGAACACCACACACTCATTTCCACAGCCAGTGCTTCTACCTCACTGGCCAATTCTGTTTTGCTGGGTGGTAGAGAGATGGCTAAGACTGGGCGGAGAAGGTTTGCAGCTCCCCTGACATATTTCTTTCCTATTAAGGGCTTGCTATGGGCCAAGCCTGTGCATCCACTTATTGAATCTTCTTTATAATCCTGAGAGTTGGGTACTATTATTATCTCCATTTAGGAAATGGGCAAGCAGAGGTTCAGAGAGGTTAACTACCTTGCCTAAGGTCACAGAAGAACTAAGTGGCAGAGCCCAGATTTGACCCCAAGTCTTTCAAAGCCCATGGCCTGTAAGTGTTTCATTGTACAACTTTAGCCAGGCGCAGGAGAGTATGGGGGGCCGGCATATGGAGTGTTGAATGAGTCCAGAGAGGAGGGGGCTTCTAAGCTAGGGAGTGAATGGGGTGGGGGATAAGAGGTCCATGCGAGATGGGGATCCATCATGCAGTCAGTTATTCCTGAGCACCTACTATGTCCTGGCACTGTGGACCTCAATATAAAGCAGCACCTTTCATGTTGGTTAGATATAGTGGTGAGTGCTCTGGGGACTTTATATGTGGCACCCAAATGCTTCCATCCAGGGCAGTTTTTGGAGATCACCCATGCCCCTGAGACTAATCCCATACCTCATATGTGATGTCTACAATTTGCCTTATATGCTGCCCCAGAGGACTTTCTAAGACAGTACCAAGAGTTGCCTTTGAGTGGACTCTGACTCATGGCAACCCCATGCGTATCCGAATAGAACTGCACTCCATAGGGTTTTCAACAGCTGATTTTTTAGAAGTAGATCACCAGGGCTTTCCTCCCAGGTGCCTCTGGGTGGACTCAAACCACTAAGCTTTCTTTTAGCAGCCAAGCACGTTAACCGTTTGCACCACCTAGGGACTCATCTAAAGCATTAGTTTCAAAATAAAAATCCAGACTCGTTAGGAGACCACCAAGGACTGGTCTCCAGTTGCCTGTCCTGTCTCTTCACTCCCATTTTACACCCTACTCCTCTCTGTCTCCCCCTGTGCTTTAGCCAGGCAGGGCTCTGTGGAGACCCTTGAACAACCAAGCTGGCCTCATACCGCTGAGTCCTCGGACTCACAGCATCCTGCCTGGAATGCCCATCTCCTGCCTTGCCCACGTGGCAGTCAGGAGTTACCTCCTTGTTAAGCCTTCTCTGATCTCTCAACTACAATACCAATGCCACTAGATGGTGCATATCTACACACAGAAGTAAATTCCAATTTCCCGCCATATTCGATTGCTCAGTGAGGCCCAGCATGACTCGGCTAATATCCACCTCTGCATTCCCTTTTCCCCATTACTCACGTTTCACCATTACACTTGTCTTCTCAAAGGCTAAGCTGTTTGTCACCTCAGGGCCTTTGCACATTCTGTTCTCTCTACCTGTATTGTTTTTTCCTGGAGACATCAAACTTCCATTTTTCAGGTTCCAGCTAACTGCAAAAGAGAATCTCTCCCTGACTACCTTATTTAAAATACATATTCTTCCTCTTTCTTCTTTATCTTTGCACACTGCTTACTTTTTTCATAATTCCAACAGAATTGCAGTGATTTTGTGCACCTCTTTGTTTACTGAGTTATTGACTTTCTGTCCACTCAACTTTGCACTCCATTGAAGGAGGAGAACTTGCCAATGATGTTCACCATTTTATTCCTAGCATGTGAAAAATAGTGCTTAATAAATATTCATTTATTGGATGATGATTACATGGGTGTACACATATGGAAAAATTCACTTAATATGTGCGGATTTTACTGTATATAAATCATACTTCAATAAAAATATGCAAAAGGTATTGAAATAATAGATGGATGCATGAATTGCCTGACAAGCTTATTACTCATACTAGTCTCTGAGTGGTGTAAATGGTTTGCACTCAACTACTAACCTAAAATTTGGCAGTTCCTACCCACAGCGGCACAGCAGAAGAAAGGCCTGATGATCTGCTTCTCTAAAGATTACAGCCAAGAAAAACCTATGGAACAGTTGTACTCTGTAACACATACGGTCGCCATGAGTCAGAATTGACTCTACAGCAGTGGGTTAAATTTTGGTTTGGTTTAACATAGAGCCTGACCCAATTTTCCCTCCATTCAAAAGCACTCATATTCCCATGATGACCAGCAGTAGAACTGAGGGCACATTACATTAATGTGCTCTTCCTTTATTTCTCTTGTCTGAGAGTCATCATTAAATCAATACTGCATCTTAAAATAGATGATACATCTTAGAATATTGACTATAGAAAATACCATTTCTAGAAGTCACTAAATGTCCAATTAACTTGAAATGCAATAGAATAAACTCTTAAGAGAGCTTGTAAAGGAGGTTTAGGGGTATGCATCCTATCTCCAACACTGGTTTTAGAGAAATAAGCCTCTGAAAGTACTGCAGGGGGTATACTAATTAAGGCCTTGGCATTGGATCAACAGCGGCTGATTCCTGGCTCTACCTCTTGCCAGCTGTGTGACCTTGAGAAAAGCACCTAACCCCTCTGAACCTTAGTTTCCTCATGAAACAGGAAGCATAATCCCTACTTCATAGCATCCTGGAGAGGATTAAATGAGATAATGCCTGGGAAGCCTTTAGCCTGGTGCTTGGCATACAGTGAGCCTTTGATAAATAGTGTCTATTATTAGTAGTATTTTATTCCAGCCAAGCCCCTGCCCTGGGTCCTTGGGGCCCACAATCAGCCCACTGTGAGGGCCACATAATGGAGTATGTGTGCAGGGAGGGACGGGGCCCAGGACAGGAGGAGGAGGTACCTGCCCAGGGCCTGATGCCCTGGAATTCTTTTCCTTCCCAGCCCAGCCCAAGCTGCTTCCTTCCCTCTGCCAACCTGGGACAGAGCTCCACTCTTTGGGCCCCTCTTTGGGGGTGCTGGGAGTGAAAGGGCACAGTCAGCAACCATTTCAGTTGAGGTTGGGACTGCTCACTGTGGGACTTCAGAAGCCAGGAGAGGATTTCAGTCTCAAAACAGGAGCCTGCTCCTCCCCTTGCAGCTTCATCTGTCCCGAGTGCCCTCTTCCTAAGAGTCCTGAGCCACCCGGAATCCTGAGCAAGCCGAACCCATTTCCTACCTCCTAACCTCCACAGGCAGTCCCTGCCGTCCGACACTCCCAGTTGATTCCATGAGTGGATGGCCTTCCCCTGAAATGGGATTTTATTATCATTTCTCCTATTTTGCAGGTGAGCCAGTGCTTCCCAGAGAGACCTGGTGCCCTGCCCAAGTGATGTGGGGGTTCCTCACTTTCAAGGCCTAGATGACTCCCCATATCCTTCACCAAAATAGGTATCAGGTGTCTCTGGAGAGCCACTGTGTGTCAGATTGGATCAACGCCCTTTATATCTACTAGTTCAGTAAGTATCACAAAGCTATGAGGTAGGTGTTATTCTCCCCATTTTACAGATAAGGAAGCCGGTGTGTTCTGTAGCTTGCACAAGAGCACATATGATTAAGTTGCAGAGATGGCCCTGTAACCCTAGTCCATTGGGATCCAAGCCCAGGCCCTTAACTGCCTCGCTATACTGATTCTAGGGGAAATACCATTCACTGGCTTCCTGAATTGGACATATACTCTTTTGGGATAAAACGTAAAATAATTGTGATCTCAGGAGGAACTTTGAGGAAGAAGATCTTTCCTGACCAGCCCAGCCAAGTACCTCTTCCTCCCCTTAGCCTCTCCAGCACCCTTGTTATTTTACAGGACATAGTAAAGTGCCTGGAGCCAGAGAGACATGGAAAGACCAGTTCCCCCTGTGCAGACTCAAAGTCAAGGCCTTTCATACCCAGCTTCCAGCCCAGTGTCCCAGACAACTTGCTCATTTTGCAGTATGGAGCAACTCCAGAGACAGCTGTCTGGGTTTAAATCCCCGTTCCTCTACTTGCCAGCTATAAGTCCTTGAGCGAGTGACTTAACTTCTCTGTGCCTCAACTTCCTCATCTGTAAAATAGGTACAATAATAGTATTATTATCGTGATAATTAAATGAGAGAGTAAACACTAAGAAAAGCGCAGGTGGGAGGTAGGGGTGTGTTTTGTTTTGTTTTTCTTGGTATCAAGCCAAACATTCATAAGGATTCTTGCTTTCTTTAGGAAGCCCAGGCTGGAGTCAGGTAACCAGAAATGGGTTTATGGAAACAAGCCCAGGGCCGAGTGAGGATAGCCAGTTTCAGCAAGTGCCACCCCGCAGGGGAGGAGGAGCTGGGCTCAGGCCTCTCTGCCAGGCCAGTGAGGCCCCTCTGGGCTGGTTGCTTATTTTCATTATCAAGGCCACATTCCTGGGATTCCTTGGTGACCAGGCACTTATTACAGGAGAATCAAAGCACCAAAGGAAAATACTCATTTGAGGCTGAGCCCTGAATTTTTCAATTTTCATAATTGGCCGTTGGGGCTGCCATCCTGGGGGTACAGGCAGAAGGGAGATGGCTGGACAAAGTGTGACTATGGGAGGCTTATTGTCCACAAGGGAGAGCCAGGTGGGAGCCCTACCAGATCTGCAGGCCCAAGGGCCCTCTGGAGGTCATGTTGTCCATCCCCCTGCCACTGCGCCTGGCTTGTCAGGATCTCTGAGTGCTGAAAATCTTTGTGAAAAGGGACAGGAGGCTTGTGAAATTCCCACCAGATCCTCCCAGTGCTAGCCGTTTATCTAGCCCAGTGTTCTCGGCTGAAGATGATGTTGCCCCCTAGGAGGCATTTGGCAATGTCTGGAGATAATTGGCTCAGCGAGTCCTTCAGGGAAAGCTGGTGGATGGCTGCCTCCAGATCTCAGAGCAGGCTCTTTATTCCCCCTCCTGAGAAGAATGCCAGGAACCCAGCTTACTACAGACCTCTGCAGTTTGCTTCTGAAAAGATTTACAGTCTTGGAAACCTTACGGGGCAGCTCTACTCTGTCCTATAGGGTCACTATGAGTCAGATCAACTCAACAGCAATGGGTTTGGAATCTCTATAGGAGCAGATCGCCAGGTCTTTTCTCCTGAGGAGCCATTGGGCGCGTTCGAACAGCTGACCTTTCAGTTGGCAGACGAGGGCTTAACTGTTGCGCCACCAGTGCTCCTTATTTAATAATTAAAAAACACTGCCATTGAGTCGACTCTGACTAATAGTGACCCTACAGGTCTGAATAGAACCCCACAAGGTTTCCAGGAGCAGACTGTCACATCTTTCTCCTGAGGAGTAGCTGGTGGGTGCTAATCTTTTGGTTAGCAGTCGAGCACTTAACCACTGCGGCACTAGAACTCCCTCAAGACATTCATAGCAAGGCATGAAACCAAGGACTGGGTCCTTTTAAGCCCAGGCCCTGTGTAATTGTACAGGCCACGTGCCCACAAAGCTACTGCTACCCAGGATCACGGGTCTAAACAGTGCCTTGCCTGGGATTTAGGAGACTGAGTCCCCCAGGCCTAGCCGAGGAAGCAGGAAATGCCTCTGCAAAATTCCCCTGGCCTCCCTAGAGATTAGCGCCTTCCCTAGTCGGGGCATCGGGTTACCGCTTCAGCTGCTGTGTTTTCAGAGTATTAATTAATCAGCAGTATTGGTGCAGCACTTTTCTCTTTGGTCACTAGGGCCTCACCGGCTGACCCTGCCACTGTATAAACATACCTGGTAGGTGCCCTCAAAAAATCCTACCGCCATCGAGTCAATTCCAACTCTTAGCGACCCTATTGGACAGAGTAGAATGCTCCATAGGGTTTCCAAGACTGTAAATCTCTATGGAAGCCAACTGCCACATCCTTCTCCCAAGGAGCGGCTGGTGGGTTCGAACCACCGACCTTTTGGTTAGCAGCTGAGTGCTTTAACCAGTGTGCCACCAGGGCTCCTTCCATAGGTGCCCTAGGGGACCCAAAAGCTGGCTTCTGGTAAGCTCTGGCTCTGATCACTCTGGCTCTGATCACAGTTTGGGAAACTGCCGGGACTCCAACTCCCACCAGGGGGGTAAGAGGGGCTTTGAGGGCAACTCACTAGGAGATGAGAAGCTGACTGACTTTCAAAAAGTCACTGAAGGCCTCTGGGTCACGTTGCTAATTTCACCTGCCAGGGATGAGATAAGCCCCCAGATGGGCTGAGATGACCACAGACGGACCTAACTGTCCTTTCGATGCAAATAGAGGCCTAAATCAAACTCTCTTCTTCTTGAGGTTCATAGATTCATTTGGTTAAAAGTTTAGAAGCATCTCACCGCAACCTCTGCCCCCAGCAACTACCCTCGGTATTTGCATATGTTTTGAATGAAAATTGTCAAGACCATTCAAATGAGACAGCTATAATGTGTCTTATCAGATGGGGAACCTTAGGGGAACAAGCGAGAAACACAGGTGAGGCTGAGGGCCTTGTGTGCGGCTGGTGATGGTATATGCCCCAGCGCTGGCTGATAAGCAGCCTTCTCCATTTCACCTACCACTCAGCGTTGAGCTACCACCTGCTGGAGACAAGGTGGGCTCTGGGAGGAAGATAAAGCGCTCTTTGTGGCCTTTTGGATCCCATGAAGGTCAAGTGTGAGTAAGAGGTGAGAGTACTGACTCCAAATTCACTGCCCCTAAAAAGGGTTTCTATCAGTAGGTTGATCCATTGCTCCATTCAATCACACTTTGCTTCAATATGTGAATCCTTCTACCGTGTTTACAGACAATACCTAGCCTATGAGGGGCAGGGGTGGTGGGGTGGTGCTGGGGAGAACCTGGAAGGAAATACATTCAGTTTTTTAAAATGTATTGTATCCTATACATCATATCTACCACCCATCTGTCAGCTCGTCGTACTGTGGTGACTTGTGTGTTGCTGTGATGGTGGAAGCTATGCCACCAGTATTTCAAATACCTGCAGAGTCATCCATGTGGACAGGTTTCAGTGGAGCTTCCATACTAAGACAGAGTAGGAAGAAAGGCCTGGCGATCTACGTCTGAAAATCAATCAATGAACGTTGTCCAACTTCCTTGCTCTGAACATGTCATCAGGAGGGATCAATCACTGGAGGAGGATATCATGTTTGGTGAAGTAGAGGGCCAGTGAAGGAAAGGGAGACCCTCAGTGAGATGGATTGGCACAATAGCCACAACGTGATCATGACATTGACACCAGATTGGCAACGTTTTGCTCTGTTGCACATGGGGTCATTGTGAGTCAGAGCCAGCTTGACAGCAGCTAACAGCAACAACGGCAACATACATCACATAGGTTTTTTGCAGAAAAAAAATAATTCATATAAAGACATACAAAGCAAAAAAGAAAATAAATAAATTCTAAATTTCCCATAATTTCATGGCCCAAAGGGTTACCACCATTAACTTTGTGTTCTCCCAGACTTGCCCCCATGCATTTCTGCACATCTAACTCTATATTTTGACATTGAACATATTGCTTTATAATCTGTGTCCCTACACTTCCACTTTCACTGACCTCAGTATTTCTCAAGGGGGAGCGTCTCTGGCATTTTAGGTGTGCATGACTGTCCCTCCCATCCCTAGTGCTCACCCAAGAATTGCTAGAGTCACTCCTGAGGCATTATGACCACCAGAAAGGGCTCTCCATCCCCATTTCTGCACATACCTTAGTCAGGGAGGTTGGCAGTATCATGCTCAGACCATTCATTACCTTGCATCTCCTTCCTGCCAGGCACTGTGCTAGGCATAGGGCATACTGCTATGAGCAAGACACAGTTGAGAGACAAATACGACTTGAGTCACAGCTTGCAGGAGTTGGCCTAAGAAGTCAGCAACCCTCCAAGCCTCCAGTTTCCAGGCTTGGATTTGGGTTTTGCTGCTCTCCAAAGACACTTGTACAACTTAGTGCTGGCCACTGCACTCACGGCCTTATTTCTTCTTCTTGCCTACCTGCATTTTCCAGATTTATTACAACAAACTTCAATTGCTTTTATAATAGGAAAGGACAGTAAACCTATATTTTACAAAATGTATTTATCAGGCAAGAAATGCCCAGTACTTAGGCAAGCATTATGTGAGAGGTAATAGATGTAGAAGAAAAAATGTTCTAATCTAGTTAAGGAGATCTATTTTTACTCCAGACTGCTTAATATATTCAAGGGGTAGAGTATAGGGCAACACTGCATATATTTTAAAGGAAGATTCTTGTGGGGCAGACTTGTTAGTAAAAGCTCCTCCAGGGAGGCTAATAACATGATTCCAGAAGCTTCCTCCCACCCCAGGTCTATGAGGTGTGCACATCTTCTGTAATAAAAATGATAATGATAATATAAAAGACCCTATTGTAGGTTCGCTCAATTAGTGTCTCCTGTATTTCAGGGGCTTATATATATCCTGACAATGATGATGACGACAGTAATGTTGAAGAAGTGAGGTTACTGAGACGATATATGCCTAACACATAATAAACATTTAGCAATTAAGAACTATTATGTTTATCTCATCCCTTCGGGAGCAAGGGAGAATGAAGAGAACAGGATACAAGGAAAAGATTAGTCTGAAGGACTAATTGTCCACCGCTACCAAGGCCTCCACCGGACTGAGTCCAGTACAGCTAGTTGGTGCCCAACCACTGACTGCTCTGACCAGGATCACAACAGAGGGTTCTGGACAGAGCTGGAGAAGGATGTAGAGCATAATTCTAACTCACAAAAAAAAGACCAGATTTACTGGCCTAAAGGAGACTGGAGAAACCCTGAGAGTATGGCCCCCAGACACCCTTTTAGCTCAGTGGTGAAGTCATTTCCGAGGTTCACCGTTCAGCCGGGGAGTGGACAGCCCCATAAAACCAAATGGGACTAATGAGGCACAGCAATCCAGGGACAAGGACTAGAAAGCAGGAGAGGACAGGAAAGTTGGAGATAAGGAACCCAAGATTGAGAAAGCACAGTGTTCACATGTCGTGGGGTTGTTAACCATTGTCATAGGACAATATGTGTACTAACTGTTTAATGAGAAACTATTTTGTTCTGTAAACCTTCATCTAAAGTAGAAAAAAAAAGAATTATCTATGTGAGATCAAATTGACAACAGCAACTCAAAAGGTTTGATGGGAAGCCTAGGGGACAGTGAGTTGCAGATAATGGTGATGGAATAATTTGGAAAAGGATAGTGAAAATAGCAGCACAACTGGAAGAATGTAATTGATGTCACTGAATTGTACATGTAGAAATTTATGAAATGGTGTATCTTTGGCTACGTATATTTTCACCAAATGAAAAGGTCCTCCAAAGTTGAGAAAGGAGAGTGTTGACATGTCATGGGGTTGTTAACCGATGTCATAAACAATACGTGTACTGACTGTTTAATGAGAAACTGTTTGTTCTGTAAACCTTCATCTAAACTACAATAAAAAAAATTTTTAAAAAAACTGCTAGGAGTCACTGTGTTCTTCACCACACTCACTCCTGGGATGGCGGGAAGCTAGTTTCACTCAAGTATGCCCTGATGAAGCAGCAAAAATTATTAATTTTATTAAATCTTGACCCTTGAGTACCTTTTTTAATAATATTCTGTGTAATAAAATGGGAAGTGCGCATACAGTTCAGCTGCATATGATAGCTGGCTCTAGGAAAAGTACTTACTTGAGTTGCAAACTGAACTAGCCACTTTTTTGACGAACACTATTTTTACCTGAAAGAACAACTGATACACAGCTATGGTTATTCAGTCTTAAGTATTTGACAGATATTTTCTTGAAAATGATACAAAGTAAACCTATCAATGCAAGGAAAACCAGCATCATTTGTTGCAAAAAGGTATAGCTTTTATTAAAAAAAATAGAATTTTGGAAAACTTTTATCTGCCACTAGGAGCTTGATAACTTTCCAGTACTTAAAGATTCCTGATGAGATTGGTGGTATTATTAACAAATTTTAAAATATATATACTAAAAAGAAAAATGTCAAAATAACTCACCTACAGCATAATTCATATTTTCCCATGTACTTTGACCGAAACAACATATCACAGTAGATTGATGCAGAAGCAGATATAAGAATCCAGCTGTCTTCTAGGAAGCCAGACATTAAAGAGATCTGCAAAAATTGTAAAACGAAGCCCTTCTTCCCACTATTTTTTTTGTTTGTTTTAGCAAGTGTCATGGATTGAATTGCGTCCCCTAAAAATGTCTGTCGGCTTGACTGGGTCATGATTCCCAGCACTGTTTGACTGTGTAATCTGGTGTTATTTCCTTATGTGTTGTAAACTCTGTCACTATGATGAGGTTATACTGATGATGTCTACAAGATTAGATAGTGTCTTAATCCAATCTCTTCTGAGATATAAAAGAGAGAAGCGAGCAGAGACACAGGGGAACCTCATATCACCAAGAAAGCAGTGCCGGGAGCAGAATGCTTCCTTTGCACCTGAGGTTCCTGAGCTGAGATGATACCAGGTCAAGGAAAGACTGATGACAAGGACCTTCCTCCAGAGCTGACAGAGACAGAAAGCCTTTCCCTGGAGCTGATGCCCTGAATTTGGACTTGTAGCCTACTGGACTGTGAGAGAATAAACATCTCTTTGTTAAAGCCATCCACTCGTGGTATTTCTGTTAGAGCAGCACTAGATGACTAAGACAGCAAATATAGTTATTTTTCATTAAAATTTTGACTTAACATATAATGGGTTTATTATTACTTTTATATGAATGACTCAATCAATGTTTTTAAAATGTCTCGGTTTTTATTTCCAATATGGTAAGCATGGATAGATAAAATCAATTTATGATGAAACTCTCTTCGGTGTCCTCAAAATTTCTAAGAATCTAAAGGGGCCCTGAAGCCAAAGGTTTAAGAACCACTTGTTGTTGGAGCAGTGGTGGTACAGCGGTTAAGAGCTATAGCTGCTGACTGAAGGGCGGCCCCTTGGAAACCCTAGGGGGCAGTTCTACTCTATCCTATAGGGTTGCTATGAGTCAAAGCAAATTTGGGGTTTTTTTTTTAGTTTTGTTGTTAGCCGCTGTCAAGTCAGTTCCCTACTCATGGAGACTCCAGGCACAACAGAAGTAAATATTGCCCAATCCTGCACCATCCCCATGACAGATTGTACATTGGACCATTGTGATCCATAGGGTTTTCACTGGCTGATTTTTGGAGTGGATCGCCAGGCGTTTCTTCCTATTCCATGTTAGTCTGGAAGCTCCACCGAAATCTGTTCAGCATCACGGCAACATACAAGCCTCCACTGACAGACAGGACAGGCAAGTGGTGGCTGTGCATAAAGTACATTGGTCAGGAACTGAACCTGGGTCTCCCATCTGGAGGGCGAGAATTCTACCACCTATCTACCAAAGCCTCACTACCATGAAGCAAAGGAATGAGGCATGCCATCCTCTCACGATTGCACAGATGTTTCCCACCTGTGCCTGCTACCCTTTCAGGACTGTTAAAGCCTACCTCTCAGGGAGCAGGCTATGTCAGAGGCGACTATAGGCCCCATTGATCAGGGTCCTGGCCAGAAAGAGATGGCACACTCAGTCAGGGTAAATGAGGAGAATTTAATAAAGGGACTGCTTATCAATGTGTGGACAAAGTTAAGGGAAATCATGAAGGGATGAGAAAGCACCCATGCTGTCGACCGAGTGATGCCATTGCCACCTCAGGCCTTGAGTGGGCAAAGGAAGGGTGGTCACTTGAACCAAGCCAGCTCTAGGAGAGACCTGCTGAGCAGTGGTTGTGGCCTTCTGCAGAGAAATGCAGACACTTCCGACCTGCGGCCTAGAGCCCTGACCTCTATCTCCTCTGGTCCTTCAATCTCCTGTTGGCTCCAGGCTTCAAATGGAGGCTATCTGACTCCAGAGCCAGTGCTTTTACATGCTACGTTATCCTAACCCCTTCTCCAGCCTTCTTTGTGAGGGGACCAGGTCTGGTCCTCCAAGAGAAATGGGGCTTGTATATTTAACTGCATGAACCAGAAGACTCCAGCATCAAGAACTGTGAAGGATCTAAGATTTTACCCTTCTTGCAAGCTAATAAGTTTGCCTGCTACAGTTGATGTAGCCGAAGACATAGACTCCTGGGTCAGAGACAAAGGACTATTATTCCCAACACAGCAAGCAGCATGGGCTTCATATTTGTGTCAGTTTCCCTTGCCCCAATTCCCATAGGTCGAAGTGAAGAGGGCCAGATGACACTTTCATATAGAGTGAAGTTTAAGGAATGCAAATATTTTATAATGAACGGTAGGCTTACTTGACTTTTGCATGGAGGGAGATGTTATCTTTATTATACTGGATAGTAGACAGATCTGCCCTTTGCTCTGGAAGATGACACTATCTCTATCTTCCAAGGCAGTTTGCCATAAAACATCCTTGAAAAGATAGTCTGGAACAAAGGCAACTAGCTTGCAAGATACATAGAAACTAGAGAAGCCCATGGAGGATTTTCTCGTAACACTCAGAAGTCCCCAGTCTTGCTCAGGTTAACTTCCTGGCTCTGTCACCTTGTCCAAGGTCTAGGTCTACCAAGATCAGGCTCCTACTTGTTGCACCAGAGTGGGAGCACCTCAAAGCAGGAAGTATGGTGGCCTCTTATCCCAGCAGACACCAGTCACGTGGTAACCACTGCACAAGTACCGTTTGTTGAGCATCAGAAGTCAATTAACTTTGGAGGTTCAGTGTCTTGAGGGTTAGGACCAGGAAGTAATCAGGGTGAGTTACGGGAAATGGTAGGGAGAGGATTGTAAAACAAAAGTGAAAGTCAAGATGAAATACAATAATCAGGATGAGTTCACCTATGTGCTTTTATTTGCTTGTTTGCTAAATGGGAATAATAGTTAATACCTACTTTATAAGGTGGTGATGAACATTCATAAGGTAACACATTAAAAACACTTAGCAAAGCTCCTGGTACTGCCAACAGCTCTACAAATGCAAACTATTTAATAGGTGTTGGAATTTTGGATGGAAAATCAGGCTTCAGTTTAAGTAAATTTAATAAGAAAAAATACAAACTTCCTAAAGGAGATTGTGATGCTTCACATTACAAAACATGGTTTCTATTCTTGTTGCTGCTGCTGCTGCTTGTCTTAAATAGCCAATTCCTTTGGTGCATTTCCAGTAAGATCTGATTTGCAAAAATGCATTTGACACCAAATATGTCACAGTGCATTCAAATACATAAACTAGGCCAATTCATATTTCTGTGGAGTCATCTGCCCTTATTTCATGCTTTGCGATAGAGTATAATCTATATTAGAATCACCCCCAGGGCCTTGTTACATACAAATTCTGATTCAGTAGGTGTGGTGTGGGGCCCGAGATTCTGCACTTCTATAAAATTCCAGGTGATACCACTGCTCCAGGGCCACACCTTGGGCAGCAAGGGATTAAAAAGCAGTAACTCTCTTATTTGGAATTTTGTTGTTAGTTGTTGTTGAGTCAGTTCCAGCTAATGGCCATCCCATAAACAACAGAAAGAAACGTGATTCCTGCGCCATCTTTGTGCTCATTGGTATGCTCCAGTCTATTGTTGCGGCCACAGTATACTCTGCATGCCTTCCATCCTAGGGGCTTCATCTTCCAACACTACATCAGACACTATTCTGTTATGATCTGTAGGGTTTTCATTGGCTAATTTTCAGAAGTAGATCACCAGGCCTTTCTTCCTAGTCTACCTTAGTCTGGAAGCTCTGCTGAAACCTGTCCACCATGAGTGACTGCTAGAATTTGAAATACTGGTCGCATAGCTTCCAGCATCATAGCAACATGCAAGCAACCATAGTATGACAAACTGGCAGGCAGGTGGTGGCAGGCTTCCCCAGAACCTGAAAAAGTCAAGGGAAGAGAGGGACTTCTAAACTATCAGTCTTGCTAAGGCTGTCACTTAGTCCCTGCCTTTGTGTGGGCTGTTTCCTCCTTAGGCCTCTCTCAGGGCCATTTTATTTACTCTTACTTAACACACAATGAGAACATTCGCAGCACAGAGAGCTGACTCAAGACCATCACTCTGCTCCTCAAGGTCTGCAGGTTTAAGAAGGAGATTTCAGGTTATCAGTGCCCTGTGTCCTTGTCGTTCTCTGGCCAGCATCCATGCCTTGCTGGTACAAACAGTCCCTACCCAGAGACGTGAACACAGCATTGTCCACTCTGCTCAGACACTGATTTGCTGTGTGATGATGAGCAAACTTCTTTCCTTCTCTGGTCTTAAGTCTGACAATGAAGAGGTTTGAATTAGGTTAGCAGTTTCCAAACTTGAGGAGTCAGGAGAATCACCTAGGAAATTTGAAAAACTACAGATCGCTGGTCCCCAACCTGATCTTTGAATATGGGGTGGGTAGTAGAGGGGGGGAATCCTGGTGGCGCAGTGGTTAAGAGCTCAGCTGCTAACCAAAAGATCGGCAGTTCAAATCCACCAGCCGCTTTTCTAAACCCTATGGTGCAGTTCTGCTCTGTCCTATAGAGTTGGTATGAGTTGGAGTCAGTCAATGGCAATGGTTTAGTGTAGAGTGGACAGGGGAGAGCTCAAAACTTAGGAACTTCTGGGATAGCGGGGATGAGGGTACAGGGGAAACTCCAAGGGCTGATAAAAGCTACGATCACAGGGAGGAGGGGCTCAAAATCTGGTGATTATGACACCCTTTCCCCTTAACCCCAGTCCCATCACTGCTCCTCCATGCTCCTCACCACCCCCCCCCCCATTTAATAACCCATAGGGGCGGGAAGGAGGAGTTTTCCATCAACGTTTCCGTCCTCTCTGAGGGCCAAGGGGAGGCTGGGCCACCCATCTCTTGTTTACTGTAAATACTGGGAGCAGTTGCTCAGGCTTCCACTAATCCCCTCTCCACGCCCCCCAGGCCTTCTGCCTGCCCAGCTCCTCAGCCACCTTCAGCTTCCCTATCTTCCTTAAGCCCTCTTCTCTGACTGACCCTGTAGGCTGCATTCTAGCCCTAGAACCACAGCAAGAAAAGTCACAGATGCCTTCGGATCTTTCTGTTGTATCTGAATTGGCGCAAGCATTGGTGAACATCGGAGACATCACTCCTTTCTTTCTTGCTTACTTGACTTCTTCCCCTCTTCTGTATTAGTCAGAACTCTTAGTTTCAAGTGACAGATACCCCACTGAACCTAGAATTAGGGGGAAAAAAAGGACAAAAGAGAAAACTATTGGCTCCATACAACGGGGAAGAGCCTTCAGGCATGGCTGGATCCAGAAGCTCAAACGATATTGTTGAGGCTTTCTTTCTCCGTCACTCTGTGTGGCAATCATTGTCTCTTGCCAGATTACTTCCAACAATCTATAGCTCCAACTTCATATTCTCCCAGTCTAGTTATCAACCAAACCAAACCAGTTGTCATCAAGTTGATTCTGACTCATGGGGACTCCATGTGTGTCACAGTAGAACTGTGTTCCATAGGTTTTCAATGGTTGTGAACTTTCAGAAGTAGAGTGCTAGGTTTTTCTTCCAAGCTGCTTCTGGATGGACTTGAACCATCAACCTTTTGGTTAATAGCTGAGCACATAACTATTTTGTGCTACTCAGGCAGCCTTCCTAGCTTAGTTAGCCCATAGAAAAAGAAGGTCAAGCTAGGCCAACAGGAATTATGATGTCCACAACTTCTTCCTTTCTTTTCCTCTTCCTTCCATCTCTTATTCAGAAAAGATTGAAACAATGTCTCTATCCTCTGTCCTCAAAGATCTTATGCTCTAAGGGGGAGGACACTGACGGTATACCAGTCACTATAGCATTCGGTTATCAGGACCATGGCAAAAGTTTGCACAGATTCCGCACGCTGCTATAGGTGCCAGGTACACGCTGGTTCTGCACTGCCACCTTCTATTTCTGTAACCTGAGCTGGTCCCATAGTGTGGGCACTGTCCACAGCAAGAAGGGCTGGCTGCCAGCGTGTCATGGGAATTCAGCCTGGGCTGCTCAGGCCCACCAGAGCAGGGACTAGCGCAAGGGGCAGGGGGAACTGGGAAACACTTGGAAACCAGGGGTGCTGCCTTCCCTTTCAAGCAGGTCTCAGGAGAGGGGTTAAGGTATAGTTCAAGGGGAAGGGAAGAGAGGGGGCGCAACAGACATAAAACCTGAGCAAAGCTGGATAAAAGAGGGATGGAGCAGGACTCCTGTTCTGCTGCACCCACAGAGCATTTAGTTCCTAGACTCAAAAGCTTCTTTCACGTGGAGACCAAGGATGGCTCCAGAGGTCCACAAATCCCTTGAGATTGTATGCAATAGGCTGTGAGTGTGTGTGTGCGTGTGTGTGTGTGTGTGTGTGTGTGTGTGTGTGTGTGTGTGTGTGTGTGTGTGTGTGTGTGTGGTGGGGTGCGGTTTTTGGGGAGATGGTCTCTAGAGTCTATCAGATTCTCAATGAAGTTGGCTTTACCTTCATGATCTATCCAGAATTTGTCAGCAATGCCCCAACTCTGCTATGACCATGGTCTAAGCCACCTTGCCTTGTAACGATTTACTTCGTCACCTTATCTCCCGGCCTCAAATTCAAAGGCCTAATCTCAATCCTTAACTCAATCTAAACCCCCTAACCTAGCCTGAGTTCAATTCCAATTTTGCCTGTTAGCTGTATGATCTTTCTAAACTTCAGTTTCCTCATCTGTAAAATGGCCTGGTAATAATACCAGTTAATGTGTAGGGAATGATCTCTAGTAGCTTGGCACTGGCTAAGCATCTCATTTCATCCACACAATGACCCGGGAGTGGGTACCAAAACCTAGGCCTCAGGCCTGGAGAAGTCACTGTCCTGAGGACACAGAGCAAGGCCAGGAGTAGGATAAGGCAAGCTAAGCATCCAGGGCACAAAATTTAAGGAGGCACTCATTCTCAGGGCCAACCCTGCACTTGCATGACCCCAGGAGTGAGAGCCTCCTTAAATTTTTCACCCTGGTTGCCTACCTTGCCTCACCCTAGTCCCATCCCTGTTACTGAGCCAGTAAGTTTCAGATCTAGCTGACATCACTGTAAGGATTTGAGATGATGCGTTTATTAAAGCTTCCAGAACAATACCTGGCAAGAGAGGATGCAGAGCAATGCGGAGCAAAATTGGAATTAAAATTGCAGTTTTACCCCGGTATTCATCTTTTACCTCCCTCATCTGTGTCACCAGATTCTTGTTCTAAAAACTGGGTTTCTGAGTCTTCCTGTCCCTAGGGGCCCAAGGAAATGTCTTCAGGAACCCTGCCCCTGCCCTGACATTAGGACACTGAGCCCCTGGGACCCATGTGGACCACCCACCTGGCTGAGCCAGGTATCTGACTGCTGCACAGTGTTTCCATGAAAACCGGTTGACCTGGCTCCAAATAAGACAAACAGACCTTTTCAGGAGGTAGCACTTAGGCAGCATTTCAAATTTTTTTCCAAATTTTTATTACCTTCCATTTAAAACATTTATTGCCTTACTAGTTTCTGGCAGCAGTGCCCAGACATAGAGATATGAGAAACTGGGCTTCTGATTTTATAAATTCTTGGCTGAGGGAAGCTTCCACCCTCCCCACATGCTGTTCCACAGGGTGGGCACCCCCAGGGCACACTCCCCGGGGAATTGTGCCTGAACATTGGGGCTCCTCCCTTCCCAGATGTCCCAGAAACCCCCAGAAATTCAGGAACTGGTGGGCTGACAGCTGAGGGGGCTGATCCTCAGGGAAGAGCAAGCCCTACCTGATTCTCGAGGAAGTCGGAGCCCAGTCCAGTTAGCTCCACATTAGTTTGCACTCTCTCTTGTCAGGTCTTTTTCCGGAAGCTTTAATGAATGCATCATCTCAAATCCTTACAGCATCCCTATAAGGCAAGGGCATGGGCTGTGATGTCAGATAGACCTGAAACTTATTTGCTGGGTAACAGAAAAGGGAAGGAGAACTGAAGTGTACCCAAGGTGTTTATGGACTGAGTTTTTTGGGAATGGGACAGCGTCTCATTTAAGCCTCACAGCAGCCCTGTGGGATAGCGATCATCACAGCCATTTTGCACATGAGAAAACCAAGACTCCATGAAGCTGTCATTTTCCAACGTCACATAGCTGAAGGTGGCAGAATCAGGATTTGATCTAAGTCGGAGCAGTACCACTTATTGACTATGCCGCCTTGAACAACATCCTTCACCTTCCTGGGCTTCAGTTTCCATATCTGTAAAATGGGCACTAATAGTACCTACCTCATGGGATTTTTGTAAGGCTTAAATGAGAAAATCCATGTAAAGCACTAGGCAGAGTGCCAGGCACAAGATAAATCTTGTTGAATGAATGAGTGAGTGAATTAATGAATGATCAGGAGGCATCTCAGCTCCAGCCCAACTTATTGTTTATCTGTGATTTGTGGAGCTCATATTGAGATGGGAACATGGTAAGTTTTTCCACCAATCCTCATGATATCTACCTGAGAGCTTTTCCTCCACCTAAAAGACGTCTCCTCCAATTCTACTTGTGGAATTCCTCTCTGATCAGCAGCCACCACATTTGGGAGGCCCCTGAGGACCCTCAACTGAGTGTGAGGCCTGTGTGACACTCTTCCTGACTCATGGCGACCCCATGAGCAATGGAACAAGGCAATGTCCTGCGCAGTCCTGTGTCACACCCATGACTAATTGCCAAACAGACCATTGTGCTCCATAGTGTTTTCACTGGCTGATTTTTGGAAGTAGATCATCAGGACTTTCTTCCTAGTCTGTCCTCTAAAAAGACTGTCTACTGCTGGAGGCAAGAGACCATGCTCCCAGGCATACAGTAATCCTAAAAATAGTCTCCATTCAGTGTCCCCCTAGATGACAGGGACCATATCTGCTTGGCCCACCACTATGTCTTCAGTTGGCAGGAATGTGCCTGGCACCTTATAGATGCTTAATGAATATTTGTGGATTAAATGGAACCAAAAAACACCTGAACATAAATGTGTAAGACTTGTATGTTGTTCCGTGGGCAGGCAATCATTGGGGCATCTATTGATCTGGTATCCTGCAATAACTCTTAGGTACCGCTGGGGTCTGTGGCCAGGAAAATGAGATCCACTGCCCATGTTTCTCAAGATGTAATTTCCTCAGAGCCATTTGTCTGGGTTTCATTGAAAGAAACTCGGAAAGGAAACCAGGAAAGGTGACTGGACTTCCCTGGGTTCCTGCAGGGAGCACCTTTTACGAGACTGTTGTTTCAGGTCCACTTCCCTCTTCCTGTGAAACACACATGCTCACAAGTTCTCTTGGAAGACAGGCTGTACCTATATCTTCCTGGTAGAAGACCACATCAGTGCAGGAGATCCTATATGGATGGCAGAAGTTGCCCTCAGAAGGCTGTCTGAGGGCTGGGATGATGCCTTAGGACTGCCTGGCTCTGCCTACTGCTTCATAGGCAGGAACAGATTACTCAGTAAGCAAGGTATGCTCAGGCTTACTTACTAATTTGTAGTGCACAATTTCACCTGTTAACAGATTAGTACAGATTACTACAGATTAGTAAGTAAGCCCAAGTAAGTCTGTGCATACCTTGCCTACTGGCTAATCCACACCTGTTCATGGGAATCAGCTTCTGGCTGCCATCTCTCAGGACCCCACCATCTCTGAACCATGCAGACTCCTCTCCTCAATGCTCAACAAGTTCAGGGATGATGGCTGATCACTTCTGGCGTAGTGAAGTTCAGAGGGACATCTGGGGCACACTGATGGAGGGTGGTAGGAAAGCTACTGGGTGTCAGGTACTAGCGGGTGGCGCCTGTAGAACGGAGCAGGGAATCCATCTGAATGGTTATGGCCTTGAGCTCTGGGGTTGGAGAGACCAGGCTCGAGTCTTGACTCTACTGCTTACCGATTTTGGGACCTTTGGCAGGTGAATTAATCTTTCAAAAGTTCAGTCCCCAAACCTTAAAATGAGGATGGCAGTAGTACTTGGTCATGACAAATGGCAAGTTTAAATGAGCCCACATATATAAGTACCGGACATTTGGGAAATACAAAGTGCTAGGATGCTGGTGAGTATGCATAGCTTGCATCATCCTGTAATCTGTCTTGTTTTCTAGACTGGGAGCTGATCGAGGGCAGGAACCCAAGCATCTTAGTTATCTTGTGCTGCTATAACAGAAATACTACAAGTGGATGGCTTTAACAAACAAATTTATTCTCTCATAGTCTAGGAGGCTAGAAGTCTGAATTCAGGGTGTTATCACCAGGGGAAGGCTTTCTCTGTCAGCTCTGGGGGAAGGTCCTGATCATCAATCATCCCCTGGTATAGAAGCTTCTCAGCACAGGGACCCAGGTTCAAAGGCTCTGCTCCCAGCTCTGCTTTCTTGGTGGTAGGAGATCTCCATCTTTCTGCTTGCTTCTCTCTCCTTCTATCTCTTGTAAGAGATTGACTCAAGATACAGCCTAATCCTGTAGATTGAGTCCTGCTTTATTAACATAGCTGCCTCTAATCCCGCCTCATTAACATCATAGAGGTTAGGATTTACAACACATAGGATAATCACATCAGATCACAAAATGGCGGACAACTACCCAGTACTGGGAATCATGGCCTAGCCAAGTTGACACACATTTTTGGGGGACACAATTCAATCCATAACATGAAGTGACCAAGACAAGGTCTGGCCCACAGAAGATGCTCAACAACTATTTATTGAATGCATGCAAATGAGGAAGAGTGGTAATTATATCTTCTGCTGTTATTTTATCATGTGTCTCCCTAGCTAGTCTGAGGTCCTAGAGAGCAGATAAGTCTCATTCTCCTGTGTATTGCCAGTGCCTAGTACACACTCACTTACTCTTTCTGTAAAATGGGAATAAAACTTCTACCTGGCAGCTGTCTTAGTTCCCTAGTGCTGTTGTAACACAGATACCACAAGTGGGGGGCATTAAAGAACACATACTTATTTTCTCACAGTTCTGGAGGCTAAAAGTCCAAATCAGAGTCTCGGCCATGCCTATTCCTTCCTTGTTGGTAGCTGCGAGCATTCCTTGGTTCCTTGGTTTGTAGACAGTCCTTACATGGCATCTCTCTCCCCCAGTAAGTACTCGCATGTCTCTGTGTCTAATTTGCTCTTCTTATAACTCAGGAGTGATTAGGTTTAGAACACATCCTATATTGGTATGGTCTCGTTAACGTAATGAAGAAAACCCTATTTCTAAACAGGATCATATCCACAGGAATAGGGGTTAGGATTCTAACACCTATTTTGGGTGGAGGGGAATACAGTCTGATCTATGACAGCAGGATTTTTGTGAGGGCTCCACCAGAGACACCTTGGAAGATAGGCCTTGTGATCCACTTCGAAAAGGTCACAGCCTTGAAAACCCTATGGAGCAATTCTACTCTGTACATGTGGGATTGCCGTGAGTTGGAATCAACTCGACAGCAACCAACAACAATAACAATGACAGCAACAACATGAGCGAATGTATGTAACACACTTTGAACGGTGCCTGGCATACTGCAAGAGCCCTAGCATAATGACTATGATAGGAACTAACTTACATAAAGATGTCATGCCTACTGTCAAAGGCTGAGCAGGTGCATGGTGAAGATCAGCTCTGCCACACTCCTAGGGTGTGGCCATCTGAATTGATTTGGTGGACAAGCTTAGACAATGCTCACCTTTTACTACGGACTCATCTCCTGCATGCCAGGCACCATACACAATGCTTGACATGCATTAGCTCATTTAGAATAAGGTAGGCACAGAGCAAGTAAGTCAATTGCCCATGATTAGAAAGGTACTAAGTAGAAAAGCTGATATTTGAGCCCAGCCATCTGGTTCCAGAGCAGCCATGATTGGAACTTTCTGTCTTTATTTTTAGGCCAGATAATTCTTTGTTGCCAGGGGGGCTGTCCTGTGCATTGCAGGATATTTAGCAGCATACCAGGCCTCTACCCACCAGATACCACTAGCGCTCCCCCACACCAAGTTTTGACAACTAAAAATCTCTCTGGACATTGTCAGATGTCCCCAGGGTTGAAAATCCTCAGTGGAGAACCACCACTGTAAGGGGACACCACCCTTCCCCTCTCCCAAGCCAGCAGCCGCCTCTTCCCACCGGCGCTCTAAGGCCATGGCCTCTTGGGACAGGGTGGTGGAGTGCCTTGACAGTTGGGAAGTTGCCCAGGCCACTCATGACCTCCTTCTTACTGAAGCAAATGTCTGCTTTTGTATTCTCATCCTACTTCACCTCTCAGCAGCATTAAGCACTGTTGATCATTTCTTCCTCCCGCAGACTGTACTCTCTCTTGACTTTCAACCCACTCTTGTCTCCTGGTTTCCCCCTTTAGCTTTTGCTTCTCATCCTACTTTGGGAGACTTCTCTTCTTTTGCTCATCTGCTAAATATTTGGATTCCATGGGGTCCTGTTCAACACCCTCTTCTTTTCCCTATTTTCACAAGGGCCCTGGGTGATCTCATGAGCTCCTATGTCTTCATTCATTCATACACTGATTCAACATATATTTACTGAGTAATTCCTCTATGCCAAGTATTGTGCTCGGAGCTAGAGGTGAAAATGACGTGGCGAGAAGCACTATCTGACAGCTCTCTCCTGAGCCCGAATGTTCTTACCAGGACTAGTTAGAGGAGGGGGGTCGCTTCTCAAAGAACCTGGTTCTGGAGGTTGGGGATGTCTGAAGCCTTTATTTTGGGAAGAATGCCTAAGAGCCTTAACTGTATTTATTTGGCAGGCAAGACCTGACTCTATCCAATAGGCTTTCTCTCCAGGGTGGGGAACAGGTTTGTTCTATCAGAGGAGCTGCTGAGGCCAGCGTGGGCATGTCTGTGCCAGAACACAGGTGGCACCCCACCCTGCTCCTCATTCTCCTGCAGCACCCTTGCCTCGTCTGCCTGTGCCCCAGCCTGAGGGAGGGGGCCAGCCAGACAGAACTCAGGGCTGGAGACAGTGACAGCTGCACCTGCCCAGAGCCGACAGGATTTGTTCCCCTGGATTTTCCACACCAGTGATTCCAAGATCGGGTCTGATTGCCGGTGCACCTTCTGAGGCCTGCCGGGGCTGGGGGATGGGTACAGAATAGAAGGCTTGGATTCTCTGTAGGTCTGAGTTGCCTGGAGAGAGGCACTCTTGAGGTGGCAGGTGGAAGTGTTCCCCTCCCCCTCCCCCAATACACGAAGTAGCTGGTAGGAGCGAAGGATCCAGCCAGGAGACAGAGCCTAGAGTTGGGGTCAGCTGAGGCCAGGCCAGGTGGGGCAGAGGGTGGCACTGCTTTCTTGGCCTGGAGCCAGGAAGATGGTAGCAGAATGAAAACTGTGCTCTAGCTCATAAGCCCTAGAAATTAGAGCCCCAGAGCCTTTAAGTTAGGGCAATTTAGTCATAGCTTCTAAAAGGGCGTTTTCTAGAGTCAAAAGAGAACCAGGTTCCAAGCCCAATTTCTTCCCTTTCCATCTGTGTGTTCATAGGAAAATTATGTCGCCTCTCTGAACCTCAGCTTCCTCATCTGTAAAACGGGGATTGGTGTGAGGATAAATGAGAAAATAGATTTGATACGCAGCACAAGACCTGACATATTGTGGATTTTCAAGGCAACCAGTCTTTGTAGTAGCAACTCTCCGTGCTTACAGAGTAGGACACAGTGAAGTGAGCAGTCTGAGATTAGGGAGAGGAGGGTATTGGAGAACAAGTCACTTCTGGGGCAGCTGACCCTCTGGGAACTTCCCTTGGCTATATTGTTCCATGTCGCACATGGAAGACACCTGCAGAACTGTATTACAGGAGTGGGCAGTGGACTCTTCTTTGCCACTTGCCGTTGTTGTTGTTAGCTGCCATTGAGTTGGCCCTAACTAACGGTGACCCCATGCAAAACAGAACAAAACACTGCCTGGTCCTGTGCCATCCCCCTTATCACTTGAGGATCATAACGTTGTGGCTCATAAGCTGTTCATTGGCTGATTTTCAGAAGCATATCTCCAGGACTTTCTTCCTAGTCTGTCTTAGTCTGGAAGTGCCACCGAAACCTGTTCAGCATCATAGTAACACCCAAGCCTCCACTGATAGACGGGTGGTGGCTGCACATGAAGTGCATTGGCTGGGAGTCGAACCTGGGTTTCCTGCATGGAAGGCAAGAATTCTACCACTGAATCACCAATGCCCCCTGCCAGTTGTAGTAGGAGCCATTAATACCTAATCACAGCCATTCCTCCCACCCACACCCTCTTCCTCCTCACAGACAGAGCTACTTCCCATCAGAGGCTAGAAATGCTAGCCACTGTCTTTCCCAGGCTCCCTTGCATATGGACATGTGATCTATTCCTGGATAGTGAGAATTCTGATGGAAAGAGATTCGTGGAAGGAAATATCCTTCTTTGGCCAGACACTGACATGGTATATGTGATTCTGGGAGCTGTGGTGCCGTGTTGTAACCGTGCGGAGACAAGTTGAAAACCACACGAATATGCAAAGAATCAGAAAGATGGCAGGAGTCTTGTCCTTGCTGACCTACCCTGGAAATTGCAGGGATCCAGAGTTCTTGTAGTGTGGGATTATAAATGAAATCACTGTTCAAGCCAACTTTTAGTCACATCTTCTACTATTTGAAGCAAAACCATCCTAGCACCAGCCTTTCTAAACTCGAGAAAGGCATCTTGACTTGCCATTTGTCTGAGGCTACATGCTAGGTATTCCCACAGCCTTCTACCCTCCTTCTCTGGCTTGAGTGGGAATTGCAGAACTTGAGAAGTCATGGAAGCCTGCTGGATCTGAGGCCACATCACATCCCAGCATCCCAACCGTCCAACAAAATTTGAGGAGTCACTAAGATCTCATTGAATGAGCTCACTCCTTCCATCAGTGAAGCAGTCTGTAAGTGCTCAACCCTGGAGGAGGTGCTGAGGGTCAGAGCTGAAAACACATGTCTCTATCATGTGTGCATTCATGTATTTAATAAACACTTATCCAGAAGGTTGAGATCTCCCAAACTTATTTTTGTAGAATTTGGTGTTTGAATTATAATCCTTTTGAACATGTCCCTCACATTCCAATATTCCAAAGTAGTCTGTGAACACAGAAATGTTGGGGACCACCATATTGCACAAGTCATCTAAACTTGTGTCTCTGTTTCCTTCTCTGAAAGAGAAGCTAGTAGAACTTCCTCATTGTTGCCTCATTGATTTTTGACTGAGAATCAAATAGCAGCCATGATTTTAAGAGCCCTTCAAGAGGCAGAAATGTGCTGCCACAGGAGGTCTAGAAGGAGTCTAGTTTCATCATAAGATCACATGCTCTGGAACCGAGTAGACTTGGTTTTGAATACTAGCTCTGTCAATTATTTACTGTATAATCCTAGACAATTTGTTTTACTTCTCTGGACCTCAGTCTCTGCCTCTATAAATAGGGATCCATAGTATTCACCTCACAGAACTGTTATCAGGATCCACTGGGTTTAGCTATGATAAGTTCTTGGCACAAGCAAAAGCTCAGTAAATCATAGCTGTTTTTGTTATTGTGGTGTTCTTGTTACTGTTAAAAAATTCCAGTCTTCTTGAAACAGTATCTATAAAGCCTTGGAGAACTCTTCTGACAAAATTCATTTTAACTTAAGAGTGAGATATGTATACACCTTCAAGAAGGGGAGGAGGCAATACCTCCACAAACCAAAGAAATGATGAGAAAGTGAGAATGTCAGAGCAGAGGACAACGTAGAAATCATTTGATCTCCCCTCATTTCACTAAGGAAACTAACTGAAGCTCAGAGAGGAGAAAGGACTTGGTCAGGGTCATACAGATCCCCCTGCTTTCCAGGATAAAGCTTTGGAAGCAAGTTACAAAACAAGAAAGTCAAGTTTTATGGCTGTAAATCATCAGGGAAGAGGAGCAAGGGGAAGAGTGGAGACACCCAAACCTTGCTTGTGGCTAGCCCTTGGGGAAGGCATAGAGGTGATCCTCTTGCTTCTTCTTGCTTCTTCTCCTTTCGGGTCAGCTGCTTCAACCACCTCAGTGACCCAATCTTCTCTCCCTACTCACCTCTAACATATATTCTTGGAAAAAATTAATCTGATAAATTCATTCTCAACTACAGAAGAGGTGGGCAGTTGAATTTTGCTTATTACAGAAGAACATGTTCTAATGGTGGACTTTGAGGAGTTAGGAACCCATTAATTAATTGATTCAGCATCTACTGGGATGTACTTCATGCCCAGCACTGTAACAAACACTGAGTATGAAGACAATCCAGGCCCCTGCCCTCATAGCTCATAGTCTAACGAGGAAGAGAGACATGGGAATAAATCACTAGAACTCAGGCAGTGTGTTGAACATACTAGAGGGAGGGGATTCCAGAGCAAGGCATTCTGCCTCTGGGGGAGGTGAAAATGTCAAGGAAGTCTGAAGAGAGGAGAAGAGCTTGAGCAGAATCTTAAAGGATCAGATGAGAAAGGCCTTCCTGTCAGATGGACAGAAGAAAGGCCTGTCCCAGCAGAAGGTACAGCATGAACGAAGGCTAGAGATGTGAAAGAAAAAATAAACCAAACCCTTTGCCATCAGCTTGACCTTGATTCATGGCAACCCATGTGTTGCAGAGTAGAGGTGTTCTCCATAGGATTTTCACGACTGTGATCTTTTGGAAGTAGATTGCCAGGCCTTTCTTCTGCAGTACTGCTACATGAATTTGAACCACTAACCTTTCCTTTAGTAGTTGAGGGTAAATTGTCTGTGACACCCAGAGACCTTAGGGGTGTCAAAGAGTGGGATGTAATTAGGGAAGAACAAGAAAACATAGTGTGTGAGGGGGGACAGTAAAGAGAGACACCTGGGAGCTGAGTGGGGCTGGGCTACGGGGGCCTTTGGAGGTGAGCTTTGCTCATCGGCCCTCTCTGGCCTGTGCACTTGTTCAGGTAGGTCAGTGCAGAGGCCAGTGCCCCCTGACCTAGGAGAGGACACAGGTGTAAGTACAAAATCCTTCAGTAAAAATTACAGGCAGCAAGTGGCATAGGGAGGCCTGGGCTGAACCGAGAAGATGCTTGGAAGTAGGAATCTGATACAAAGGTTTTGATCAGGCGATGGGCGTGGGTCCTGGTAGACAGAAGCAGGAGCTGGCCAGAGGCAAAGCCCGGAATTTGAGAGAAGAGCTTGTTCTGACTCTCTCTCTCTTCCTCCCATCCTTCTGTTCGCCCTTTCCTTATTCTCTGTCTCCCTTTCTTTCTTCATTTCCCATTTATTTCCTCATTCCTTCATTGATTCAGTTGACACCAGACACTGGGCTGTGCTTTGTGTGGCAAACAATCTGAACATGATCCCTGTCCTTATGGATGGGGGAAGAAAGATGAAAAGTAACATATTTACACCTTCCGTGGAGTGGTTCTGTCTTAGTCTGGAAGCTCTACTGAAACCTGTCCTCATGGGTGGCATAACTATTTCCAAAAATTAGCCAGTGAAAACCCTATGGATCACAACAGAACATTGTCCAGTACAGTACTGGAAGATGAGCCTGTTAGGTTGGAAGGGGCTCACAATACACAGTGGCCACAGCAATGAACTTGAGCATGAAGACAGAGCAGGTCATCGAAGACGGGGAGGCTTGTGAAGATGGGCAACATTTCGTTCTGCTGTACACGGGGTCGCCATGAGTCAGAGGTGACTCCAAGGCAACTAACAACAACAAATGGAGTGGTTTAGGCTTTCTTAACCTCAGAGCACCAGGATATTCCAGCTTGATCAGGGTGCTAATTACACAGGGATGCTCAGTTTGTGAAAATTCAGTGAGCTGCACACTTAGGACTTATATACTTTTCTGAAAGTACATCACACTGCAGTAAGAAGTTTTTAAAAGTTGTAGTTTAAAGCCTAGTGTGAACATGGTTAACTCTACAATAAATGTTAAATATGATTGCCGTAGCCCCCACTGCCATCACCAGAATCTCCTGAGTCATGAGCTTGCTGCTCTCCAGAGTTCTGGAAGATTGTTCTAGAAGGACAGATACCAAAAAACAAGTAGGTTGCCATCGAGTCAATTCCAGCTCATGGTAACCTCATGTGTGCAGAGTAGAACTGAGTCCATAGAGTTTTCAAGGCTGTGATCTTTCAGAAGCAGATTGCCAGGCTTTTCTTCTGAGGCAACTCTGGGTAGGATCAAACCACCAACATTTCTGTTAGTAATTGAGCACTTAACTGTTTGCACCACCCAAGGACTAGAAGGGTGGATACTAGTAGGGAAACTGAGGCATCAAGATCCAGAGGCTCAAGGTCACAGGGAACATGAGGAGCTGACTTAGCCTGAGCCCAGCACACACCCTTCCCCCCTCCCACTGTACCTCCTTCTCTCCTGCTTCCCTGGCTGCCTCCCTGGCTCCTGTCTGCACCTAGTGGGCGTGAGGGGGCCCATTAATTCCTAGGCAAATGAGCTCTGGGCGCGTGTGCAGGCGGCAGGCCCCAGGACAGCTCAAACAGGCCTGGGCCGCCTGGGGCCCCACAGCGGCTGCTCCCTGGCCTCTAAATGACAGTGTGGAGCACTTGGCTGTTTGCAGGGTAAACAGGAGGGCTGGAGCCATTGGGGAGGCAGGTATGCACCTCTGCCAAGCCAAAACATAGTGCAGGTTCTGGGCTCCCCCTGATCCCCAAGGGGCCGCTGGGGGCCAGGTGGGGGTCCACCTGGGCTGGGGGCTGCTGTCAGGGTCAACACCAGTCATCTGATGCGGAGGCCTTGCTTCATCCACCTCCAGGGACCTCCTTCACTATCAATCCTGGTGACCTCTGGCCAGGGTGGGACAAGCAGAGTAGGGTTAACCCTCACCTCCCCAGTGAAGAAAGAGGGTAAGGGACCCTGCAGAGAGAAAACTGCCTCCATCTGCCTCCATCTGTGTCTTCGCAGCATGGGCACAGTTCTTGGCTTGCTGCTTAAGAGGCAACACAGTGAAATCACTACCCACACAGGCTCTGGAGCCAGGTCAAGTGCATTGGAATCCTGACTCTCCCATTCACCTTTGCATTACCTGGGGCCAGGTATTTAACCCTTCTGTGTCTCAGTTGCCTCATCCCTAAAACATGGCTGTTGCAAATACTAAACACCCAGTAATTTACATGCTTAAGAAGCTTGCTTGGTCTCAGCAAGGTCTTTGTTATTATTTATTATCTCAGGGGCAGCCACCACCCAGCTCCAGGTGAATGTCTCCACATGGGCCCAATGTTTCCAGGTCTGCAGATTTTTCACGAGAAGTGAAAAACCTGGATTTCTATGCGTGATCTGATTTTTAAATGTTGGCAGCTAACCAGAAAACACTGTGTGAGTTATTAAATCATATCTGAAGGTCAGGTTTGACCTAGCTGGGGACCTCTGATTGAATCACGCCCTCAATTTGCTCCTTAGAGAACTGAGGTCCAGGGAGGGAAAGGGATTTGCCCAACTCTGCATGGCCAACTGACTGCCAAGACATCAACCTGCAGATCAGGGCACCATTTGTAATGCTCTTCGTTACCATTGAGTTGGCTCTGACTCCTGGTGACCTTATGTATAACAGAATGAAATCTTGTCTCGTCTGGTACCATCTTTGTAATTATTGGTATGTTTGAGTCCATTGTTATGGCAACTGTGTCAAATCATCTCACTGAATGTTTCTCTTGCTTTTTGCTGGCCCTCTGGTTTACCAAACACGATGTCCTTTTCTAGCAATGGATATTCCCTGATGATGTGTCCAAAGTAAGCGAGTCTACTTATCAAGCTTCACAAAAACTCTTCGAGGTAGGTTGTTCATCTCCATGAAATCTCAGAGAGATGGAGAGAATTGCCAAAGTCACCTAGTTGGCAAGTTCCCAGCCTGCGTTCAAAATCCAGGACAAGCCACAGGTCTCCCTAGCCCCTGGAGGACTGGAACCCAGGCCTGTTTCCTGCCCACTGAGCATCATACTGCTGCAATGAGAATCACCCCTGCCAGACTGAGGGGCACCAGCCCCTGCTGCTATCTGCTCAGCTGTGCTGTCTTTCAAATGCCCAAACAGGACCCCTTGGCATGACAGTGCCCAGCAATGTCAGACTGTCTCCAGAAGCTCTTTATTATTATTTCTTGATTATCGGGAGTCCTTGAGTGGTGCAAACAGTTCAACGCTCAACTGCTAAACAAAAGTTTGGAGATTCAGGTCCACCCTAAGGCACCTTGGAAGAGAGACCTGGTGATCTACTTCTGAAAAATCAGCCATTGAAAACCCTATGGAGCACCATTCTATTCTAACACACATGGGGTCACCATGAGCCAGAACTGACTTGACAGCAACTGACATTGATTATTGATTAATTTAATATATTACTTATTATTCTTATAAAAATTTGTGAATATATATTTATGTATATAAAATAAATGATGAAATAATGGAAAAGACATACAGCCCCACCCCCTCTCCGGAGAGTGCCGCCATTAGTGGTTGGGCGTGAGCCCTCCCATGCTTCCTCCCTGGAAGGCTCTCAGAGCAGCCCCGTGAGCTGGCCGAGGCTCTGGCTGGGTTGAGGGACAGGGCTGCCGAGCCGGCCATCACTGTGTGAGATGGTCTGTCCGGCCAAGAGCATTTCCCCAGAGGCTGGGGAGCATGGAGGCCTTAAACTGGCTATGAGAGCTGCGCATATAACACCAGGCCTCAGGGAGGAAGAGCACGTCCAAGACAATGCTTCCCAAAGGGCGGTTGGCAGTTACTAGTGTCAGGACCGCTAAGGGTGCTCCCTGCCAGCATCCAGACACGTGGGGAGGTTGGCTCCAGTTCTCTCTGAGGCCTTCAGACAGTGTCTCAGAAAGAGAACGCCTCCATTAGATGCTAGTACGTTCTAACTGCATCGCCAACACTTGCTGATCTCTCACTTAAGCAAGCAGAGGGCAGGCCTGTGTAGGCTCAGCAGGTCTGCAAGCTGTAGTATTTAGCTTGGCTGAACAGCTTTGTTCTGCTTTTATCATCTTCATTTTACAGTAACTTTCTATTTATTGGAGTCCCTGGGTGGCATGAACAGTTAAGCACTCAACTACTAACAGAAGTGTTGGAGGTTCAAATCTATCCAGAGGCGCCTCAGAAGAAAGGTGTGGTGATCTGCTTCCCAAAGATTACAGCCAGGAAAACTCTATGGAGCACAGTTCTACTTTGCATGCACAGGGTCACCGGGAGTTGGAGGAGATGGCAAGTAGTTTGGTTTTTTAGTTTTGTTCTTCTATTTATGGCAAGTGACACTGGTTTTCCATTTATAATAATGACATGAATTTCCCCTTAAAATTAAATGCATTTCTGTTCAAACAGTAAGAGCATTTAAATTGAAACTGTCAATAAATAATGTTGCAGGTAATTGGTAAAAACGCCAAAAATGGTCCCAGTGGGCAAGGAATGGCTGAATTCCACCACACATTAGATAAATGAGAATGCCTTCCTCCTTAACAAGGGGCTGGAGGAGCTTGTCCAGCCACCCTAGAGGCACGCAGTGTCAGGCTTGGGCTGCACAGGGCCGGACCTGTGGGGAGTGGGCAGCAGGAAAGCCAAGAGGATGCGGGGGCGGAAACATGCCGAGATAACCCAGAGAAGGCTGAGTTACCCTTGGAAGCCGTGCTGAAATCTGTCCAGGCAAGCCAGGGTGGCCAGGGCAAGCTGAGTCTGCCAGCCGCCTTCTCCATGGGTTTGTTCTTTCTGAGCGATGCTGGGGACTGATGGGAAGTCCTGTAGTGGGAAAGACCTGGACTGGGAGTTCAGAGGCCTGGGCTGCAATGCCAGAGCTGTTGCATGGAATTGCTGTGTCTCCCTTGGGCTGAAGATCAGGCTCTGGCTTAGACTGCCTGGGTTCAAATTTCTTCTCTTCACTTTCTGAGTGTGTGTCCTTTGCCAAGTTACTTAGCCTCTTTGTGTCTCATTTCCCTCATTTATAAAATGACACTAGTAATACTTCCTATCATTGGATCCTTGTGCAGATTAACTGAGATAATCCTCAGCAAATGGCCTGGCCAGTGTTGAGTAAAGACTCAATAAATGTTAGCTGTTGTGACTACTTGTACTATTATCATTAGGATTGTTTTAAAGCAGACATTCCCTGGTCTCAGGGGCCTTGGGAGAAAAGGACCTCCTTGGAACTTTTCCTGTTTGCCTTGGAGTCAGACAGCTTGAATATGCAGCCGGCTCAGCCTTGGATGGCGTAACCTTAGGCAAGATGTTCATGAGCCCTTTAAGCCTTGATTTTCTTGTCCACAAAATGAGGCTGATTGCTACACTGCAGGGTTGTTTCAGTTTTCAATGAACTAGCGTGTGTGTGAAGGTACCTAGCACGTTGCCTGGCACAGAGAAGGTGGCTGACAGAGGATGCTTTTCTTTCCTCCCCCTCCTATCTTCGTCTTGACCTGAGGCTGACAAGGCCCAGATTAGTGATCAGTGAGAAGACTGGCTTTATCGGTCCTCCTCGGACCTCCAACATGAAAACCTACAGTCTGAGAAGAGTGAATTGCAAACGGTAGGATTACTGATTTCATTCGGTTATCCATTTGATTCACTGAGGACGCTCGTCCTTGTAAAACTTTTAAATAATTTATTTCATTACAAAAAAAAATGATATACATGTGTTTAGAAGAAACAAATAATTCAGTTGAATAAAAATAAATTTAATAAACTCTTAAATTTCCCTTCTGCCCTTCTCGTCTCCCTTTGTACCCCATTTGTAAGTAAGCAATGTTGACAGCTGGTCTAGATCACTCCATATCTCTGCTGTTGTTGTCAGGTGCTGTCAGGCTGGTTCCAACTTACAGCGACCCCGTGTACAACAGAAGGAAACACTGCCCGATCCTGCGTCATCCTCACAATAGTTGCTATGCTTGAGCCCATTGTTGCAGCCACTGTGTCAGTCCATTTCCTTGAGGGTCTTCCTCTTTTTCGCTGACCATCTACTTTACCAAGCATGATGTCCTTTTCCAGGGACTGGTCCCTCCTGATAACATGTCCAAAGTATGTGAGATGAAGTCTCGCCATCCTTGCTTTTAAGGAGCATATCTCTCTTTAGGTTCATAGAAATATGTATGTTCAATACACAGGATTGGACAGAAAAGGAAGGCCTTTTGTTTAAAAATCATGCTATACATATGACTTTGTCTACTTTTCTTACTTCATGCACCAAGGCCATATCTCCAGGTCTATAGATAGAAGAAAATTCATTATTGTTCATAGCTGCACTTAATCCAATACTTAATCCAGTAGGGGGGAAATTCATTCATATTCTTCCCTACTGATACGTATACAGCAAAACCTCTGAGAGCCAGAACTTGACAGGACTGCCTTGTTTTTCCAGGTCTCACAAGTTTTCCACTTTTGGTAGGGTACAGTCTTCCCACTTTTCTATAGCTCTCTATTAGTGGAAAATATTTGCATTTTCCTTCTCTGACAGGTTTCTGCCTTACATAGGTTCCAGCTTTCACAGGTTTTACTGTATTTTGTTTTGTGGCTTGTTTGTTCATTTGTTTCCCAGTTCCCTCCCAACCAATACAAGCAATGTAGCACTAATCACGCATGTACCTGTATCGCAGAGCTGGTGCTTTCATTTCTATTGGTTAGATGCCTGGAAGTGTCATTTCTGGGCAAAGCGAAAGTATTACTTTATTTATTTCTAGGACTCAGTGATTTGTTGACTACAAAGCAACAGCATTCTAGAAAGTCTGGAGATTTGGTGGGGGGGGGGGGGCCACATCTGAAGTGCCAAGCATACTGCTTTTATAGATTATCTTATCAAATTCTCCCAACAACCCTGGGCTTTGAGAAGAAAGGATGGAGGATGCCCATTACACAGATGTGGAAATGCAGGCTCAGAGAGGAGAAAGTGCTTGCTCAAATGTAGGCTTTCTGAGACCTCAGCCCCAACTCCAGCGAATGGAAGAGCTGTCGCCACCAGGTGGCTTCTGTTGTGGTTGACCAGAAAGATTGTGAAATCAATCTAGTGTCTAGTATGGGGGGACAATTGTGTAGCCTCAGAGTGCCACCTCTCTGTTGGGGAACAACCTGTGTTATTAATGTCACTATCTTCTCCTTGTTACCAATTTGTCGACATCCTCTCTGAGTGCCACCTTCCACCGAAAGAGAGAAGAGATCTGCCTGTCTCGAACTGCAAAGGACACTTACAAGGCCTGTTTTCCTTGTCATATCTCTTTGAAAGCTGGGCAGGAAGCCGATGCTTTGCTGAGGAGTCACAGGCCCCACCGTGATGAACTGGCTAAAGTCTTGGGTCACAAAGGACTGCTCAGAGGACAGTGGGGCTTTGGCCTGTCTCGATCCGTAGAAACCTGAGGGAGGAGAATCCCTTAGCAGGTTCTGGGCCATGGGGTGTGGGAAGAATCTTCTGGCTTCTATTCATTCAAATAACTAATTTGAATAGTGAGGAAAGTGAGACCTACAGATTAGAGGTGGAATGGGGTGGGGAGACACAAAGAGAGACAAAAATGAGAGAGAGAGAGAGACACCTTCTGAGTAACCGGAGCTAGCGCCAAACGTTTACGAGTTAATTACAGGGTTCATTGAAACGGGCTATTTGAATCTTATTTGACTAGTGGGATAGAGAGACAGTATGGTCACCAGATCGCCCTGCACAGAACACAATTTCTGATCCCTACACAAGATAGCATGTGGCAGTTGTCCTGCGTATTTGTTGACTTTTGTTCCACACCTAGGAGCCCTGGTGGCACAGTGGTTAAGTGTTCGGCTGCTAACCAAAAGTTCAGCTGTTCCTTGGAAACGCTATGGGGCAGTTCTGCTCTTTTCTGTAGGGTCGTTATGAGTCAGAATCAACTTGATGGCGATGGGTTTGGTTTTTTTTGGTTTGGTACTGCACCTGAGGAGTTCCAGAGCCCGCTTTTCCCGTATGATCTTATGGAATTCTTGCAAACTGTCAATGAGGCCAGAAACAGAAGATTCATTTTTCGAATAAGAAAACCGAGGCCTGAAGTCCAAGGGCAAAAGGAGGCAGAGCTGGAAGGCAGGTCCGGCAAGCAGCTGAAGGGGTCCGGAGATGGGATGGACTTGGAATCTCAAAACTAGACCGGCCTCCTCCCACTCCCAGCCCTTTTCCTGCCCAAATGCTCAGGGTTCGAGCCCAGCCACCTGGAGGAAAGGCAGTCTCTGGCAGAGGCCAGTGGGGAAGCGAGAAGGCTTAGCTCTTCTGTCTTACCAACAAAAAACTCTCAGTGTTTCAGTGTTCGCCATATGCCAGGCCCTTGGGGCGGGGTCCAAGGCAGGTGGCCGTCTTGAGGGCCAGGGTGTGCTGCCTCTTTCCCGGGGTCGTAGGCTATTTAAAAGCCTTGCTGCCTTCTCCAGCCCCAATTGGAGAGTGAAAGTGCTCTAGCTGTAGGACCAGGGGTCCTTGGGTTCTGATCCCGCCTCAGGCACTGGCGGCTGTGTGCCCTTGGGTAAGGCACTTCACCTCTCTGAGCTTCCGTCCAGTCTATCATCTGTAAAGATTGGATGAAGAGATACTGTGAAGGGGAAAAATGAATAGACAAATATCTAAAGAACACTCAGCTCAGGGCCTGGCAAGGAGCGATCAATAAACGGCTATTTTCCCCCTTATGGTCCTTCATCAGGAATATATGGGTTGCTCTGTCGCTTCCACACAGCAGAAGCTATCAGATGCGAGTCGGTCAAGGATCTCCTGAACTGCTGGTCAAAACGACCAAAACCAAGAAAATCAGTTGCTGTTAAGTTGACTCCAACTCAAGGAGACCCCATGTGTGTCAGAGTAGAGCTGTGCTCCATAGGATTTTCAATGGTTGATTTTTGAGAAGTAGATTGCCAGACCTTTCTTCCAAGGTGCCTTTAGGTGGACTTGAAACTGTAATCTATCAGTTAGCAACTGAGCACATTAACCATTTGCACCAATCAAGGACTCTGGCCAAAATGACAGAACTTCTGAGTCAGGGGCCTGGGGAGGTCAGGAATTTGGCTCTTAGGGGACCCTGGAACCATATGGTGAGCAAGGTTGCTTAGGCAGAGGCTGGAGGGACCCAAGTGCAGTGCTAGAAACACTCTGGGTTCTGTGTGACCTTGATGGCATGGGAGACATGCTCTCTGCCCCCACCCTCTCTCCCACCCCAACCTCAGGACCCCAGCTGCACTGACCTCCCAGCACCTTGGAGGGCTGGGAACCTGCCTCCATTTGATCTTGGTAGTCACCACAGTACCTGGCCCAGTGTGGCCCCTATTTACTGAGCAGAATGGAAATGGTGGAGGGTGAGAAGCAGGAGAGAGGGAACGAAGCACCCTGATTCAGCACCCCTCTGTTCCCTCTCTCAGCCTGGCTCCAGCTACCAGACCAGGCAGCTTGGGCCCCAGAGGCCAGCCGACTCCATCCCTGGACTCTCTCCAGTGCCCTCTGCTTCCCAGCAGGCAACCAGTTTAGCCCAGTCCTTGCAGACCGCCCAAGGTTTCCAAGGCTCATGCCGCCACCTTGAGGCCAGCTCCGGTAGCTTTTGCTCTCAAGCCCTGTCAACACTTTGAAGAGGCTGGGAAAACTCTCTAGTCAGGGACAGAAGGTCCCAGGGACAGGTGGCTCAAGGGGAGAGGGAGGTTAAGAAGCTAGGAATCACTCTGCTCCTGCATGGGGCACCAATGGCTGACTGGGCACCCATGGCCTGCCCAGGTGGCCACAGGGTGCAACAGAAAGAATGCGCATGTTGGGATGGTTCTGTCACTTTCCCTTAACTTCCCTATCTGTAAAGTGGGAATAATGATACTATCACCTACCCATTACTTGGCACAGTCCCATACCTACTACCGTCTAGTCAATCCCGACTCATAGCAACCCTATAAGACAGAGTAGTTAACTGCCCCATAGGGTTTCCAAGGAGCAGCTGGTGGATTCAAACTGCCAGCCTTTTGGTTAGCAGCCCGAACTCTTAACCACTGCACCATCAGGGCCCCACTTGGCACAGTAAACCAAAAAAAAAAACAAACAAACAAACAAACCCCTTTCCTGTCGAGTTGATTCCAACTCATACACCCTATAGGACGGAGTAGAACTGCCCCATGGAGTTTCCAGTGAGTGGCTGGTGGACTCGAATTGCCGATCTTTTGGTTAGCAGCCATAGCTTGCCGTAGCTCTTAACCACTGCCACACCAGGGCCCCACTTAGCACAGTAGGAGGTAATAATAATGATATTACTATGGCTAAGTTTTACTGAGCACTTATTATGAACAGGTACCATGCTTTACATATATACCCTTGCCATCGAGTCGATTCTGACTCATAGCGACATAGTAGAACTGCCCAATAGGGTTTCCAAGGCTGTAATCTTTATGGAAGCAGGCTGCCACATCTTTCTCCCATGGAGCAGCTGGTGGGTTTGAACAACCAACCTTTTGGTTAGCAGGCAAGTACTTAGCCACTGCGCCACCAGAGCTCATTTTACCTATGTATCCCTCACTAAATCCTCCCTAAACACAAACTTCTGAAGGAGGAGCTATTAGTATTCCCATTTCACAAATGATAAAACTGAGAATTGTTAACTATTATAAGATGGTTAATGATTTTCCCAAAGATACGCAACTAGGGAAGATGAGAGCCGATTTTCAGCCCTGGACTGTATGACGTCAGACCCTGTGCCCTACACCCACTACACTTTTCTGCCTCATTAAGTTCAAGTTAGCCTCCTCTGTCACCTCCCCAGCTCTCTCCTCACCCTTCTCTTACATCCTTTCTCAGTTCTCTGTTGCCTTGAACTGGTTTGAAAATATGTCAATTTCTCCAGGTCACCTGTCCAGAACCATTGTCCTGGTCTTTGCAGAAATGAGGCATGTTCTACTCCCACTGTGAAGTGGGGGGTGCTGAGCCACAGAGGATGCTCTGACCCCAAATGTTGGTGCCAAGAGATGCCCAGGGCTATAGCCACAGCCCAGTCTCAATATACTTCAGACTCCAGATTAGGGGGAAACAGAATATCCCAGGCCTGTGAGACAGGAGGCACTCTCAGAGCATCCCCTGGCAAGTAGTAGTGACGGAAGCCCTCATTGATTAGGCACTTTCTGCTTTGCAGACATCAGCCATTGTCTTCTCCCACGGAATCATCTGAAATGACAGAGGTAGGTGTCCTGGTCCCATTTTACAGGAGAGAAAACCCAGGCTTGGAGATACGGAAATACTTGCTCAAGGTCACACGGCCTTTACCTGGAAGAATCTGGGTTGGAACCCCTGTCTGCCTAGCTCTCAGACCCCTGCTGATGACCACTATACTGTCTCTCCCCTTGGGTCATTTGCCCCAACCTGACCACCCGTGGGATGCCTGAGTCTTGGGTAGGTGAGCAGTCACTGTCACACACTGAGGACTCAGTGGACCCAGGATGGCTGGGTCCTCCTGAATTTTACCTCCAGCTTCTAAACCCTCTGAAAATGGATGCATTTTCAATGTCTTAAAGCCTGAGAGTTTGCTTTCGCCTCGGTAAAGGGCAAAGGCTAATGGAGGCTCTTTCCCAGTATTGCTCAGTGGCTCAGCTTTCCCAACTCTGCTGCTTCCTCAAACAGTGGCCTTGTTATTTATCTCCTGGACACTGGTCCCTACATTTGTGAAATGGAGATAATAATAGTACCTACCTCTGAGGTTTGCTGGGAGAATCAAATTAGCTATGATCCATTAGCCCTATTGTGTGCTAACTCAGCCTAACACCTGACAGATAGTGAGCACTCAATCCAGGTTAGCAATCATAAGTACTGGAGTCCCTGGGTGGTACAAATGGTACTCAGCAGCTAACCAAAAGGTTGGAGGTTCAAATCCACCCAGAGTTGCCTCAGAAGAAAGGCCTGGTGAGCTACTTCTGAAAAATCAGCCACTAACAACCCTATGGAGCACAGTTCTACTCTGACACACATGGGTGACCCTGAGCTAGAATCAACTGGATGGCAACTGGTTTTGGTTTATCGTAAGTACTATTAATTCAGCTTGGTAACACTGGATCTCATGCTTATTTGTCTTTGATGAAGGTAGAATGAGGGAAAGAATCTGTGATTGGTTTGTAAAGATAACCTGATAGCTAGCCAAGATCTTTCAAAACAAAGAATGTTTGGGGCAAAACAGTAAATGGCATCCTTGGTTGTGAGGTGGGAGTGGCTGTTCAGAAGTAGTTGGGTCTTAACCCAGAAGTGGTGGTCTTCTGAGGGTTGGGAGCGAGGAATGAGAGTCTCACAGAATGGCGGTTCTGGAATGTGTCCTTGAGTCCACAACAGGTCTCAGGGAAAGAACATGATGTTGTACTATTTTAAGGGTGCTTATGACAAAGTCTCTGTCTACTGGTTCCCGGAACACCGCATTTCTTTACCCTATACTCCTCATATGGAAGGCAGGTGATTTGGAAATAGCCTTGTTCCTGATTCTCCATTTCCTTGTTTCTGGCAACAGTCCCTACTCTGCCCTTCAGCGGGCTGTAGAGGTGAAACGCTGGGAGTCAGGAGACCTGGGGAACAGTTCTGGCTTCACAGTCAGCCACCTGTGTCCCCTGAGCAAGTCAGCTCACCTGTCTAGACCATGAGCTACTCATCTGAAAAATGAGGGTGTTATTGACATCTTGAAATCCTTGGATTTCTCTTCAATTAATAGTCCTATTTGCATCTATTCCTGGCCAAGAAGAATTCACATGGGTCAGAATTATCTTTGTGTCCCCTATGCCTAGTTTAGGGCCTGTCACAGTGGAAAGAACTTAGTGTTCTAGCCCCAACCTGATCATGGAAAACTACACCTCTCTAAGCCCATTTCTCCATCTTAAAATGGGGTTTAATGTCCCTGAGAGGCAGTGGTGGTTCAGTGGTAGAATTCTCACTTCCCATGCAGGAAACCCAGATTCAATTCTGGGCCAATGCACCTCATGTGCAGCCACCAGGCATGTGTTGCTATGATGCTAAACAAGTTTCAGCAGAGCTTCCAGATTAAGATGGACTAGGAAGAAAGGCCTGGCGATCTTCTTCTGAAAATCAGCCAATGAAAACCCTGTGGATCACAACAGTGGGATCCATAACCAATCGTGAAGAAGGCACAAGACCACGCAGTATTTTGTTCCATTGTGCATAGGGTCACCTTAAGTTGAGGTCAACTCCATGGAAGCTAACAATAAAACACATCTACGATATTGTTGTTGAGAGTGACAATATGTGTAAAGCACCTAATACACAATAGGCCCTCAGTAATCCTCTGTTGAACGATAGGGCCCATGTAGAGATGGTTTTAACCTCAACTTACAAAATGAAATCCTGCCCCTGCTCCAGCGTAACATGGAGACCCAGTTACCCCCACCAAAGATCCAGGTCCCAGCAAAGGACGTGCTTCTTAGCACCACCCAACACACCCAGAAATAAGGAGCTCTCTTATTTTACCTAACGGCCTTGGAAATAGCTGCAGATTTAAGTTTATTGATGCACAGATATTGGTTTGTTCTGGAAACTAGAGCTGACTCCTTTACCCAGAAGGAGGATTTTCGGAGAAGCCGGTCATTCACTAAGAAATCACATATATTTTTTTCCAATGCTGAACAATCAGATAAGCCCCTTCCCCAGTGTTCCAGCACCTTAGAATCCAAGAATATTTGAGAAGGGAAGCACTTTAGAGAACGCTAGTTCAACTCCTCATATGGCAGACAGTAAAGTTGGAGATCCCAAGAAAGGGACACGCCCCAGGTAACACAGGCAATTGATCCAGGATGGGGTGGAACGAAATGACCAAGCTCACTCTTAGTGTACAGTGTTTTATTTTCCACCTTGCAAGGCACTTTCACACATACGTGCCCACTTAAAGACCCTGTGAGGTGGGCATCAGTGTCTCTGTTCAACAAAGGAGGAAATCAAAGTTCAGAGCATTAGGGGGATTTTCCCATCATCACCGGCCTTGCCCTCTACTCACAGCGGCTGAGTCACAACTCTCTCCTTAACTTGGGAAAGACCTCCAGCCAGCAGAGTGATTCTAAGGGTGGACAACATGCTTGGCTTTCCCAGCCCAGAAGTTTAACCTGCAACTGTGGAGGAGAAGGCTGTGTGTGTTGGGACTGTCAAATGTGGACACAGAGTGGTCAGGCACAAACCCTCAGTCAGGGAAGATGGACTGTCTCATTCCCGGGAGCCGGGTGCGTGCTTAGACTCAGACCAAGCATTAAAAGCATCACAGTCTGTGGCCCTGCACTCAAGAAACGGGTGGTCTGCCCGGGAAAGACACAGTGATTCACATGGAACTCTCAGAGAATAGTAATACTCAGCAATAAAAAGGAACACGCAATGGATACTCAGAAACGTTATGCTGAGTGAAAGAAGCCAGCCACAAAAGGATACATGCTGTACAATCCCATTTATATGAAACTCTAGAAAAGACAAATCCAACCTATAGAGATAGAAAGTGGATAAGGGGTTGCCTTGGGGTGGGGGCAGATTGCCTGGGATGAAGCACAGGGGAATGTTCTGGGGTAATGGAAATGCTCCATATCTCAGTTGTGGTGATGGTTATGCAAGTGTGTACATTTTTGTATTAATTCATTGAAACTTATCAAAAGGTACATTTAAAATGAGGATGTTTATAACCATAAAATGGTGTACATAAATTATAACTCAATAAAGTTGATTTTTTTTCAAAAGTCTATGCTGTTATGGAGCTTACAGTCTGGTGGAAAACATAGACATTCATAAAGTCATCATGTAAACAAATGAAAAATAATTGCAATCGAAATAAGAGCTATGAAGGATGTTGCATGGAGCATGAGAGTGTGTAGAAGGAGTTGGTCAATTCAGATAGATCAGGAATGCCTTTCTGAGGCAGCAACATTCATCTTTGCTCAGCAGGGTAAGTAGGCATGAAACAGGGGAGATGACTTCGGCAGGGGGAACAGCATGTGCTAAGGGCCTGTGGTGGAGGAACATGGTGAGGACCAGTAAGAGAAGGGCAATGAGGCTAGAGCAGAAGGGAAAGGAGGAAGTGGAAGACGAGGCTCAGCAGGTGAGCAGGGGCAGCCCAGGAAGAGATTCTTAGGCTTGGTTAGGAGTTTGGATTTGTCCTGAGTGAAATGGAAGCCCATTGAAGAGTGTTAAGTGGTGGTGGGCAGGTGATACGACCAGCTCAGGTTATGGGTTAACACCATGAAGTTAGCACTCACCTCTCCCTCCTTCTGGCTGTAAGATTCTTGAGATTAATGCTCATCTGTGTAGTCCCCACAGAAATTCCAGCAGTACTGAATATAAAACCAAAACCCATTGCCATTGAGTTGATTCTGATTCATACTGATGTCCAAGAACTATTCTGAATGAGTAAGTGGACAGATTTTTCTCAGGACTCAGATATATGCTTTTACAAAGTCATCTGATAAATAGCCTTCCAGAAATTCTCCCCAAACTGAAGATGTGATGCAGAAGATGACGGGTTCTGCAAGCCACACCATACAATGAGGCCCCAGCTTCTGGCAGGCACCCGCTACCAGGCCTCACACTCCCCTCACCTACTCCCCTGTACCAGCCCCTTGGCTTATCAGTCAAGGCCCTGTGGGAGCCACCCCACCTGCCTCCTGGTCAGTAGTCTTGTTGCACAGAAGTACGGGGCTTCTCTGCACCCACCTGTGAGCCAGACGCTGTAGTCCACCAGGCATGTCCTGCAGTCTTGTGCCTCATTGTAGATTCTACCTTCCACCTGGAATTGCCTTCCACTCTCAGAGCCACTGGCAGACTGCCCACAATGCCCTTAAAGACCCAGGTTTAGTACCTACTCCTCTGGAAGCCTTTTCTATTCACCTCACCCCCATACCACTACCCAGAACCTGCCTGTAGCACTGCACTTGTCTCCCTGATACGTCTACCTGTGCTTCTGCCATATTTAAATGTTCAATCCTCCAGTGCTTGCAGGTTTTCTTATCGGCATTCCTAGTGCCTAGCACCGTGCCTGGCACAGAGTGGGGTGAATGGAATAGTAAGGAATGCGGTGGGGCAGGATCAGATGGGATGGCATATAGTTGGGTTTAGATAAACCAGTTGCCATCAAGTCAACTCCATCTCATGGTGACCCCATGTGTATCAGAGTAAAATTGTGCTCCATAGGGTTTTCAGTGGCTGATATTTCAGAAGTAGGTCACCAGGTCTTTCTTCTGAGGTGCCTGTGGGTGGACTCGAACCTCCAACCTCTCAATTAGTAGCTGAGTGCATTAACTGGTTGCATGACCTAGGGACTAGATTCTTTAAGAAGACAGATGACCGGAGGGATGGGGAGAAACCATCAATAGTAAGACCTCCCCTACACAGATAAGCAGTTTTTGGGTGATGTAGAGGTCTATAAGTAGAATTTCCTCTCTGCCTTTAATTTTCCTTGTTCTCTTTACTGGACCTCTGTTGCTTTTGACCCGTCTGCCCCAGATGTCCCACCCTAGCCTTTCAGTTGCCGAGGTCCTCGACGCTTTCCCAGACTCCACTGCCCCTTCACTATGCTTGTTGGTGAGTTTCATCCATGACCCTTCTACTCTCCAGCCAGAGCAAACCAGCACCCTCTGGTCAGTTGGTACACACTGTCACATCCACGGTGAGGGAATGAGCCAAGTGATGCTGTGTCACCCCAAGTGGTTACGGAAGACATCTCCTGCGTCAAGAGACACTGACTGCAAAACGACAGGCAAAGTTGCAGATCCTGCATGAAGATTTAAGTCCACCTTCCTCTGCTATTTTTTGAAGCTGATTGATTTCTTATTTGATCTTTTAATGAGAAAGTAGCTTTTCTTCCTAGTAAGACCATAGGATGAAATTTAGAACAAATTTAGGTTAAGCTTAGAAGGAAAATACAGGGTCTGGTTGGGGTAGTATCATTGGCTTTGGAATTGCATAACCATGGGTTCAAACCGCAGCTCTGCCACAGATGTGAAAGCCTGACTTACAGGTAGTAGGCCTGGTACACAACAGCATGATAACGATGACAGTAATTCACGCTAAAGGGGGACACGCACTGTGCAAAGCACTAGGTTGAGCCCTTTATGTGCAGTCTTCATTTAATCTTCCATAACAACCTAGGTTACATTTACAGAAGAGGAAACTGAGGCTCAGACCTGACATGGTTAAGAAATGGAGGTGAATTTCTCACCAGGTGAGGTGGCTGTGAAGCTGGAGCTCCCAGCCACTCTGCCATATTGTCATGTTAATATATTTTCATTACTCTTGATAGCTTAACACCTTGTAGAATGAAGGGTCTTAGCTCTGCAGCTGGACTGTGATTTCTTTGATGAAAGCAAATCTTCTTTATCTCTGTATTCTCCCCAGTGATTTGCACATCTTAGGGGCTCATGAAATGCCCCTAACTGACATGAATGGGCTTTTGGAGAGCCTGAAGCTTTGACTTTTTCAGTAGCTTGGCCTTGCTTCCCCTTTACACCCATTTTAAAACATCATCTGAAATATGAATGTCCCGTTGTAAAAGTCAGCATATCAAATGCAGACATTTGAAGTGAATAGGGAAACTATATCGCTAAGAAGAAAAAAATCAACCACAATCCTACAACCCAAAGGTACCATTTTGTCTTATATCCTTCCGATCTCCCTGTGCAGAGATTTATTTCTTATCCTTAATCTCAGATACTATTCTCTATAAATATTTATTTTTACAATAATAATGATATATTATTATTACTCTATATGTACTACTATAGTATTATAATAATCTATATTTTATTATATCATGTATAATAAAATTACTCAACATATCACAGCAAAGAGATAATCATTCTTAACATGATGGCATATTTCAACTTGACTTCTCCTGATTCCGGTCTCAGAGGAACCCCGACTACCAACAACAACCCTTGGCCCTGGCCCGTGTTCGGAGTCACCTGAGGAATCTCCCCGCAATGCATGAGACCAGCCTGCATGAAGAGTTTGTTCAGTTGTTTTAATTTAACACCAAAATGGAAAGGATAGGATTTTTGATTCATTCTCAATGGTTGCATGATATTCCATTGTAGGGCCAAGCCAAAAATCGTTTAGCCAGTTCCAAATTGTTGGGCATGTAAGTTGTTTGTAATCAGTGAAATAAACATCTCTGCTGTTGCCTGTGCTAACAGACACCCTGGCCATTGAGTCCGTGGATAGAGGTAACGTGGGCTCTTGGACCCCAAGGTCTGAATTTCGCCCACCTTCACTGTTGTTCTTTTCAGTATAAGCCTGAGCCCCCACTGTGGATCTGAGAGCATCCAATGGATTTGATTCATCTGAAGGAGCAGGTTTCTGGCAAACAAATGACTTCTGGGTTACTTTTAGAAACTACAGGACTTTTCTATAGTCACCTTCTGATCTATCTTGTGGACAGACACATAAGGATAGAGAAGGCAAAAAAGTAGAAAAGGAAATTTTAAAAACTAACATGTGCACATGAAAAACATTCCAAAAGTTCAAAGGGGAGCAAAAACACATCGCAAAAAAAAAGTAATCTCTCTCTCTTACCCTCATTCCACATTTCTGTTCTAGAGACAGCCATCATACACAGTTTCTTACGTAATCTTCCAAAATGGTCTACACTTTATCTATCTGTCTGTCTGTGTCTGTCTGTCTATCTATCCATCCATCCAACCATCTACTTACCTACCTACCTACGTGTCTATCTATCTATATTTCTTGTCCATCTGTCTTTTTTTATCTATCTATATAGCATCCATCCATCCATCCATCCATCCATCCACCCATCCATATAAAAAATCAGGAATCTTTAAATGAATGGTTGTCACAAATAGAGCAATTCAGAGGGGACTTTAGGAGGAAGGGCCTTGGGTCCCCAGCCCAGCCATCAACCTGCTTTGTAACTTTGGCCAAGATGCCTTACTGTTCTCTGCCTCAGTTTCCTCATATGTCAAATGAGGTTTATATCACCTCCCAAGAGTGCTGTGAATGTGCCTTGAAAGTGGAGACGTGGAGGCAATGGAAGCTTGGTGGAGAGTCTTGCTCTCCTCCCCAGGCCTCTGATGAGGAAGGACATCAGTGTGGTTTTCCACCCAAACGAGGGGAACAGGAGAAAGAACAGGGAAGCGGGGTGGTGGGGGGAGTCCACCCATGGGCACTGTTTGGTCACATTCACATCCCCACTGTTGGTGGAAGGGGACAGAGTGATCTTTCATAAACATTACCTCACATGTTTTGTGGGAGATAACGTGTTTGCTAAACTTTGTCAGAGGAGCAGGGCCTGGGACAACCCCACACGTGACAACCACCAGGACAGCTACCTGCTCAAACTGGCTGTGGGGGCCCCCAGCTCAGCTTGCCCAAAATACAGAAACCAGCAAGCAGAGCTATCTCTGTTTAGTGTAAATAGAGGCAAATGCTCTCGGGCTGAAGGACAAAGGGGTCACAGGTGGGAGAGAGACAGTGGCCTCCTCATGAGCCAGAGTCTGTGAGCTTTCTTCAAGACAACTATTTGAAATTTGGGGTTCAGCCCCCCATTGTGGCATCTGAGGGTAGTGTGGCTACCAAATTTAGCCCATTCTGGGGTGATCTCTGGGGCTGGAGCTTGCATCAGGGCCTGTTTGTCATAAAACCCCACAGAGCAACATTTACATCATATGCTATGTGAATGGTGTTCCCTGGAGTTAGGGGTGGGGCAGCCTGGTGGGCACACAGGGATGTCACTGTCGTTAGCTTGCAAAGCAGGGCCTCCAGAATCCTGAGAACCTGAGTTGAATCCACCCTCCCCTCAAGAGCAGCAGAATTCTTGGCTCTGGGCTGTTGGTATGGGCTGTGAATGTGCCCCTTTCCTTATCAGAGCAAGACCTCCTTCCACTTCCCACACCTTGTAGATAGAGATGACACAACAAGAGGTCCTAACCAAAGCGGTGCTTTCTAGATTCCCCAAGGAGTGACCTTGCAAATGTTCAGATTAGAACTCAATGCGGAAGGTCCTTGCTAACTCTCAGGGCCTCCTAGATACGTATGGGCAGTGGGCCAGGCCACGTCCTGTTTTCCTTTTGAACTCAGGTTCACGGTATATTATAAAATGAGGAAATTCTAACATAGGGTTGGAACAATTGTAACGTAATTTAAATATACACATTTAACAGATGAACATTTTTACCATATACCCACCCAAGCACACTCATTGTGTGTATATCTCATTTAGAGACAGTGTCAAAACTGTGGATTGGAGGGCCTTCGGGTATATTAGGCCCAGGCCAAATTTCTCTCCTGCCCTACTCTGTAATGGGGTCTGCTGAGTCATCCAAGGTGAAGGCTTTAACTCAGTAAGTAGTGATATGCCCATCATTGAAGGCATCCAAGCAGAGTGAATGCCATTGAGGGGCTCACTGTATAGGTCTGAGGCTGCTGGAGAAAAGTGAACTGTAGCACCTTCACATTACAAAAGGAAAGTTTGGTTCTAAATCTGGATGTAGAGAGGTCCTGCCTGCTGGGCTGGACTGGGCTGCGAGGAGGGACAGAGTCTAGGTGGCACCTGGACAGCATCTCTGTCTTCAGGACAGAATGGTGTTTGATATAGGGACTTGAAAATGCAATTTAAGGGACAAAGGATGTACTTTGCATTGGCCAATGAGCCAACAGCTTTGCTTCTCTGAGCCACAGTTTCCCTATCTGCAAAATGGGAGTGCTAATTCCTGGCTTGCAGGGCTGTGATGAAAACTAAACAAGACAATGTAATGAGCAGAGCCCGACTTGGAGCTGGACACACAGTAGATGCTCATCACATATACACATAAGAGGCACGAGGCACCCCCTGAACAATCGTGGGCTCAAGGAGGAAAGTAACTGTTTTTAGGCTGCAGGTCCTACACATGCCCTCACCACTTCTGGTCAAGTAAAGCTGAAACACTAAGTCAAAAAGCAGATATGGGTGGAGGTCTCTCTGGCTTATTCTCCCTCCAACTCCACAGCTCTGGAATCACCACCCTACAGCCCCTTCTGCTCTGAACTCAAATGCCTGTCCCTACTCTGGCATTGTTAGAGGCACAGGCTCGGGGCCTGGGGACAAGCAGGGGTGAGGGACTTCTCTTGGTACTTAGGTGTAGCTTCTGGGGCACTTGTTGTCTATATGTCTTAGTGACCCTGGCCAGAAGGCGAAACAGATAGACAGACAGATAGTATCATTACAGTAATAACTAACATTGTGCAACTCTTACAAGGTTGAAAAACAGTTACTGTCAAGGTGATTCCAACTCATGGTGACCTCATGTGTGTCAGAGTAGAACTGTGCTCCATAGGGAGGCCTTTCCTCCGAGGCTTCTCTAGGTGGATTCCAACCTCCAAACTTTCAGTCAGCAGCTGAGCACATTATCTATTTGCACCTCTACACAGCTAGTAAATAGCCAATAGTAAGGGTTGCACAAATGCTAAAAAAACAAACAAACACCCCATTACTGTCAAGTCGATTCCGACTCATAGCAACCCTATAGGACAGAGTAGAACTGCTCCATAGAGTTTCCAAGGAGTGTCCGGTAGATTTGAACTGCCAGCCTTTTGACTAGCAGTCATAGCTCTTAACCACTACACCACCAGGGTTTCCCATATGAATACTAGTTACGTTATTATTATAAAAGGTATTGTCTGTCTGTTTGTTTGCTCTGTTGTTCTGCTGATTGCAAACTCAGTTTCAACCCCAAAACCCACGTTCCTAATCTTGATACGCGTATCAGCGTAGAAGTAGGAGATTGTCAAATGTCACTTGACTGGCTTCCCTTTTTTAGTTAAAAAATAAACAACGGCAACAACAACAATGACAAGGACAACTACAAAGCTAAACCCCGTATGTACCCCTCTGGTGCTACAGGCAGCTGCCCCTTGACTCTGATTTCGCAACTGAGGAAACGGTCTGGAGAACTGACTTGCCTGCATCCCCCACAAGGTGGGGCAGAACCTCACCGGCATTCCTGAGAGCCCCCATTCCTCCTTAGCACACTGTGGCCCACTCCTCCCAATGCTACCCCGTCCTCTTGCCCATAATGCCTCCCAAGCTTTGCCCCTCAGGTTTCCGTTTATCCCAAATCTTCTGTCCTACTGTTTCACTGTCCCGAGGCAGCTGGGATTCCCATCAGTACACTCATTGGCTCTCAACTACGTACTTGAAAGTTCTGGTTTTTCTAGAAGTCTCCATTGCTGCCTCCACCTGCAGTGGGCCCGTCCATGCCTGGCTTTCGCGTTCTGCGCTTCCTAATGCCATTTCGGGGGCTTAATTATGATTACACAGCTTCATTACATAGAGCTGATTTTAAGTAATGGCTCTAATTAAGAGTGAATTTTAATTAAGCATAATTCTGAGCCTGCCTCCGGTTGCCAAAGATTTGCAACTTGAGAAGAGGAAAGCCTGTCTGAGCACAACACTTGCATGTGACTCTGGCCTTCATGCTTCTGGACATGTCAGGGACATGGGTGTGCTGGATTTTCTGGCCCTTGCTGCAGGGAGTGTGAACTACATTCCAGCTTCCCTTCCTACCCAGTGAAACTCTCAGCTATGGCAAGAAGGCAACAGAAGACCACTGCCCAGAGGCTGGGAGTCTGCACTTCCCGGGGCTTGGCTCTGTGGTCCTTGGCTCTGTGGTTCAACCTCCGGGATGAATATTCACCACATGGCCCACTCGTGCTTTCCTCCAACTGTTATAATACCCATTTTACAGATGAGAAGACTGAAGCTCAAGAAGGTTATGCTGCTACCTCTCTCTCAGTTTGTTATACTGCGGTGGCTTGGATGTTGCCATGATGCTGGAAGCTATGCCAGCAGTATTTTAAACACTAGCAGGGTCACCCATGGTGGACAAGTTTCAGTGGAGTTCCAGACTAAGATAGACTAGGAAAAAAGGCCTGGAGATCTACTTCTCAAAATTAGCCAACAAAAACCCTATGGATTCCAATAGAATATTGTCTGGTACAGTGCTGGAAGGCAAGCCTCCTAGTTGGAAGGCACTCAAAGTACACAGTGGCCGCAACAATGGACTTGAGCACACCAATGACCATCAATATGGTGTAGGACCAGGTATCATTTGGTTCTGTGGTACATAGGTTACCATGAGTTGGAGATGGCTTGACGGCAACTAACAACACCACCAAGGAGACTGAGCCACACAGCTAGTGAGCATAATGGGAAGATCTGAAATCAGCTCTGATCCCAATGCCCATGCCCCTCCATTAGAACACAGCCTCACAGTAAATGGCAAACATCAATGAGTTTGGGAGAAACCAACCTCCATTAATTTTTTGCCTGATCACCTAAGCCCATGAATCCCAGTTTAGTGATTCACATGTCATGTAGATAAGTTTTACCACAGCCATGTCCACAGTCACCTATGTAATAGTGAAAAAAACTTAAACCTATTTGTTTTAAAATTATACTTCATATTCTACTTTCAGAATTGCCATGAATCAAAGGTTATCATAAAAGCAAAACAGTAAAAATAAAACAGTGCTATTAAACCCAAATCGGAAACTGTTACCTTCTAAAGGACCCAAGATTGAGGCCTGGCCTTTATCTCAAAAATGGAGATGAGAAAAATGTTAAAGACATGTACCGTGCCAGTTGCCATTGAGTTGACTCCAACTCATGGTGAACCCATCTGTGCCAGAGTAGAACTGTGTTTCATAAGGTTTTCAATTTTTTGGAAGTAGATCTCCAGGCCTTTCTTCCGAGGCCCCCCTGGGTGAAGCAGCACCTCTAACCTTTCGATTAGCAGCCAAGCATGTTAACTGCTTGCATCACCCTGGGAATGTGTCCTTGATATAATTGCTAGGATTAGAAGAGAGTTGGAAAGATAATCATTTTGCCACTCTGGGATCCAATGTTATATAAAGGCCCATCCAAGTACCACCGAAAATCAACTCTCAGTTGTTCAATGCTTTCAAAACCACTGACCTAATTCAACATGTGGTTCTGGGCTCTGTCTCTGGGTAATACTACCCCTCAGTTGCTCTATGGATGACAAACTTCTGCCCAGAAATCTAGTTCTTTTTACTTCCCCCATTCCCCAGCCCAAGGCATGGGCATTCCTTTGGTGTTTCAAGTGAAAACATGGTGACATCAGTATGTTCTCCCAAGGCTGACCGGTGGGACTGGCTCATGAGCAGAGGACAGGCTGGACAGCCACTGCCCTAATCTGTTTTATGGTACTGAAGTTCCGGCTTTATAAAGTCACTCTCTGAGAAGTTAAGCTCTAAAAAATTTTGATTTTTCTAAAAGGAAATGGAAAGTGAAAAGTGGGATTCAATGACCTGGAAAATAAAAGGGGCAATTTCATTCACACATGCCATTCTTGAAAGCTCAGTATGAAAACAGGCATTTAAATAAGTCACAGGCCCAGTTAAAAGGAAAAAAAAAAAAGGAAATCGTTTATTAATCCCCTTCCATCTCCCCCTCTGACTGAGTGAATCTTCTTCAGACTCAAAAAAGATAAATGGACTGGAAACACAATTAAATAAGCATATTATGACTTTAATAATCCAAGCTACATAACTTTTCTATTAAAAATTGGGTATTTAGAAGACATAACTGCTTAACCTAACTGGTCTACTGGCCCAGAAACCACCACATCTGGGGTATTATTCCAAGCAGAGGTGAACAGAACCCCCATTCTTTCCCCAGCAATTTGAGGCGAAGGTACCACTGAACCCTTCACTAGAGTCAAAGACTCTTGGATGTATCGACCCAATGTAATTTGACATTCCACACCAAGGAAACTTCACCAAAAGAGAAGAAAAGGGGACAGACTTGATTGAAATAGAAAGATGTTACGGAAGTTAACTGATTCCAGACAACTGACTAGACATAATTATCCCATTACAGGCCCCTGGGTGGGGCAAATGGTTAAACACTTGACTACTAGCCAAAAGGCTGGCAGTTCGAACTCACCCAGGGGTGCCTCAGAAGAGAGACCTGATAACCTACTTCTGAAAGGTCACAGCCTTGAAAACCCTATGAAGCGGTTTTACTCTGCACACATGGAGTTGCCATGAGTTGGAATCAACTTGACAGCAACGACTAACAACAACAACAACAGCACTCCATTATTACTGCTACTCATTCATTCCTCCTTCCTGTTTCTATTTCTGCCTGGTCAAGACAAAGGAGTCATTTTGTGACCATCATTGATGGTTTCCTAAGACACTCTTAGATAGCATATTTTCTTGCCACGAATAACTATAGCAATAGACTGCCCAGGGGTTGAATTCCTATTCTGCAAGTTACTAGCTGTGGAACATTGGGCCTCAGTTTTCTCATCTGTAATATGGATATAATAGTAGCACCTACCTCATAGGGGTGAGGTGAGGATTAAAGGAGATAGTGCTTAGCACAATGCGCGGCACACAGTATGTGCTCAGTTGATGATACCCATTGCCATAGAGTCGATTTATACTCATGGCAACCCCATGTGTTACAGTGTAGAACTGCTCCATAAGATTTTCTTGTCTGTAATCTTTATGGAAGCAGATAACCAAGCCTTTCTTCCATGGCACCACTGGGTGGGTTCAAACCACCAACCTTTAGGTTAGTAGTCTAGCACAAACCATTTGTGCCACCCAGGGGCTTTGGTTGACGGTAGATGGTTAATATTAGCCCTGGCTCAAGCTGGTCTATCTCAGCAGCTCCTGACTTGCCTGTTGGGAACAGATGCTCGTACACCCAGAAGTACTCAGAATGCTCACAGGAAGGCAGTGAGAGACCTGACTCCTCTGCCAGCCTCTGAGATGCTGCTCTGTCCTCATTCCAGTCTTCTGCCAATCATATGGGCCAAAGAGTTCTGACCAGAGTTGAAGCAGGCGCTGATGACTCTCTGGAGGACTTGCCTGGAGGGATGAGGCACATGGGCGTAGCACACTGAAGAGGTATAAACTCAGACCAGCTCCCTTATGGAAATTCTTTCCGATTATGAGTCCAAAGAAAGTCCTTCTAGGCTTCCTGAGCACACATCAAGACCCGCACACATGTACGCACACTTTCTTCCTCCATACCAGTTTCCCCTGCACATCTGGACAAAACACCAACCCTGCAGGTAACTCCGCATGCATGCAGCTGTCCAGCCCTATGATAAAATGCACTGCTGCTCCCTGAGTGAAGCTTAATACGCCTCTGCCTGGGGATTTATACTGAGCAATAAAATCCACAGAATAGAGAAATGCAAATAGATTGCAGAATATAATATTATCATTGTCAACATAAAACACTTTTATTTACTGCCCCCCAAAAGAAAATATGCCAGAGTGTCATTTGTTTCTGGGAATGCAAAAAAGGTTTCAACAACTAACAGGCTATGTTTCTGAGCAAAATATGCTCCGTATATGTCAGAACACATATTGTCAGTGGCCACTTGTGTGTCTGCCTGTGTTCTCGCAAACAAACCAATGGTGTCTATGTCGTAGAAGGTCACTTCCAGCCTGCCTCTCTGAGCCACAGGCCACCTACATGTCCACAAACAGACTTAACAGCTTAGATGTGTTCAGAAGGAGAGGCTTTCCAAGACAGGCCACACTCGATTAGCACATCTCAGAGCAAGGTGTCTGACTGGTTCTGGATTTGACTTCCTGGAGAACTAAAGAGAGAGTTGGGGGGGGTTGAGCAAACAGTTGATGCATGCTGCTCCAGGCAAAGGAAGATGCAGCACAACAAAGAGGGGAGGCAGTGATTCAGTGGTGACCAGATACTTTTCTCAAGGATGTATCCCTGCAACATTCAACTCCCTGCCCCCAAATGGCAAAGGTCATACCATCAACCCCTTTGTTATCCACCACCACCACCAGTCGACCCCAACTCATGGCAACTGTGTGTGTTTCAGGGTAGAACTGTGCTCCATAAGGTTTTCAGTGGCTGATTTTTTGGGGAGTAGATTGCCAGGACTTTCTTCTGAGGTCCCTGTGGGTAGACTCAAACTTCCAACCTTCCTGTTAGCAGCTGAGAGCATTAACCATTTGCACATAGGATACTGGCAACTAATGAGACCAATTATGCTTATGGATTTGGTTGAATAATAAACTTGTTACTTTTTTTAGAAGTTAGGGTGTCATATTAGACCCAGTCACAGTGATAATTTCATTTCTGCCTGTGAGGGTGGGACCTAAATTTATAAGCCTTTAAGTGGTAATAATGACATGATGACATTTTCTTTATGCTATCTTTTTTTAAATTGTGGCTATATATATATATATATATATATATATATATATATATATATATATATATATATATAAAACAAAACATCTGCCATTTCAACCATCTTTTACCTGTACAATTCAGTGACATTAAGTGCGTTCAACATGTTGTGCAACCTTTGCTACACTCCATTTCCGAATTTTCCATCACCCTCAACAGAAACTCGGTGCCCTTTAAGCAATAGCCTCCTTTCCCCCTCCCAACCACAAATAAACTTCGATCTCTAGACATCTTCCTGTTCTAGATACTTCATTTAAGTGGGATCATATGTGTCTTTTTGTGTCTGACTTCTTTCACTCAGTATGATGTTTTCAGGGTTCATCCATGTCATAGCATGTATCAGAACTGCATTTCTCTTTACAGCTGAATGATATTCCTGGATGATATTTTATGTAAAAATGTATTCTAGGTGGCCCTCCCAACAGCCCTAGGAATTATACAGGTATTTCTAAGGCCAATTTACAGGTTAAAAAACAGAGGTTCAAGACAGGCAAAGTGCATTATCCATGGTCACACTGCTTGTAGGAGGGAGAGTTGACATACAAATTGAGGTCTGTCTGACTCCAGAGACCTTGATCCTAAGCACTGCTTCGCCACGTGTCAGGGGAGCCCTTAGGAGCCCTGTGCTGGGTGCTCTGTCATGGGTGTATCACTCAATCCTCAACAGTCCAGTGAGGCAGGAATTATCTTTCCTCTTTTACAGATGAGGAAACTGAGGCTCAAGAGAGAGAAAGCATTTGCTCAAGTCACACAGACATTATGTAGCTTTACTGGGATTCGAACTCTAAGCCCTGATTCCGAGTCCTGTGGAGTCTAAGATGAGAGTGAGAAGATTTAGTGGTTATGCCTTTTATAGACCAATACACCCCATATCTATCCTACCCATGGTGTGAATTTCACGAGTTTCGGCATGTAAAGCAGTAACCTCATTTTGCATTATCAAATTCATATTTTTACTTGCAGCTCATTTGCACAAAGAATGTCCTCTATGTTTGAGGAAAAGATCCAGAAAGGAGCTCTTGGTAATTCCCAATGTTTATGCATCCAGGGTGGGCTGAAGGATTAAGGACAACAGGCTTCAATCAAAGAAGAAAAACAGAAATCTCATCCCAGAGAGGAAGCTGGTCTTGATGCCTCCAGGGTCAAATGCGATGGTCCTCCTAACTCAGTCCTAATCAATCCATTGCAGATACCCTCTTGAGTGCCCATTAAGTGCCCACAAAGTCATGGCAGGGCCCAAGGCATGATGAGCTCTGTCACTTGGCCTTCACTAGGCCCTATCATCACAGAGAGGTCAGAGTGAAAAAAGATTCAATATTCAGGCAGCAAATATTTTTGGCCTATGAAATGCCCACCAGTGTCATATACCGGAGACTCAGTCAAAAGTAACACAGGCACATTGCCTGATATGTGGGGGCTTATATCCCAGTTGTCCCTGGCTGATATAAATGGCTAACATGCTCAGCTGCTATCTAAAAGGTTGGAGGGTCAAATCCATCCAGAGTTGCCTCAGAAGAAAGGCCTGGACTGTGGGGACCATGGTCTCAATGAACATCTAGCTCAAGTGGCATAGCACAGTTTATAAAGACAATGTTCTACATTCTACCTTGGTGAGTAACGTCTGGGGTCTTAAAAGCCTGTGAGCAGCCATCTAAGATATTCCACTGGTCTCACCCCTTCGGGAGCAAGGGAGAATGAAGAGAACAGGATGCAAGGAAAAGATTATTCCAAAGGACTAATGGACCACAGCTACCATGGCCTCCACCAGACTGAGTCTAGTACAACTAGATGGTGCCCGGCTACCACCACTGACTGCTCTGACCAGGATCACAACAGAGGGTCCTGGACAGAGCTGGAGAAGCATGTAGAACAAAATTCTAACTCACAAAAAAGACCAGATTTACTGGCCTGACAGACTGGAGAAACCCTGAGAGTATGGCCCCCAGACACCCTTTTAGCTCAGTGGTGAAGTCATTCCTGAGGTTCACCGTTCAGCCAGGGATTAGACAGCCCCATAAAGCAAAACAAGACTACTGAGACACTGCAGTCCAGGGACAAGGACTAGAAGGTAGGAGAGGACAAGAAAGCTGGTGATAGGGAACCCAAGGTTGAGAAGGGACAGTGTTGACATGTCATGGGGTTGTTAACCATCATCATAGGGCAATATGTGTACAAACTGTTTAATGAGAAACTATTTGTTCTGTAAACCTTCATCTAAAGTACAATAAAAATAGGCGGGGCAAGATGGCTATCTAGGCAGAAGCACCACGCTGTCCCTCCACAGCAAAGATCCGAAAAACTAAGCCTAACAGAGAATCAACAATCCTGAAACCCTAGAACATCAAATGAAGAGATAAAGAACTCAGCCAAACACCAAACAGAGTGAGAATACTGAAAGAGAACGGAGAGCGAGGAGAGACTCATGCAGATTCCCTACCAGCTAATGCAGCGCGGATCCACCATCTTGGACTCCTATTGGAGACCAGCAAACAGGAGAACGGGAGAGCAGCCTCACGGAGCGTCCAGTGGGAGACGGTAAATTGTGGTGTGCGCTTTCCCACCCCCCACCCCTCTCCACCTCGGCTGGGGCTCCACTGCTTCCCGTGGCCAGGGTCCCTGGGCCAGGGGGCGCCAGTGCTTGGATTCCATGAGTATGGGCCGGCGGCTCTCTGAGAGCCGTTTGTTGGCTGCTGGCGTAGCTTTTTCTGCCGCCTCCCCCTCCTTTTGCTCGGGTGCCTGGTTCCGAGCGCCGTCTTTGTTCTCTCCTGTGGGGCTGTGGGGCTGCGTTCGGGCGTGTGGCTGCTTCCAGGTCTGGGCTGCCACGCTGGTGAGATCCCGGGGCCTTTGTTTGTTCACCCCTCTGCTTCCCATGGCCACGGTCTCTGGACCCAAGACTGCCGGCTGCTTGGAATCCGCGCGCCTGAGCGGGGGCTCTCTGGGTGCCGTTTGTTGGCTACTTGTGTGGCTTTTTCTGCTTCTTCTGGTTTCTTGCTTGGCTCTCGCTGCCTCCCCCTCCTTTTGCTCAGGTGCCTGGTTCCGAGCGCAGTCTTTGCTCTCTCCGGAAGGGGCTGTGGGGCTGCGTTCAGGCGTGTGGCTGCTTCCAAGTCTGGGCTGCCGCGCTGGTGAGATCCCGGGACCTTTGTTCGTTCACCTCTCTGCTTCCTGTGGCCGCAGTCTCTTCACTGGGGTCCGCCGGCTGCTTGGATTCCGCGTGCCCAGGCGGGCGGCTCTCTAGCTGCCGTTTGTTGGCTGCTGGTGCTGCCTTTTTTTTTTTTTTTCCCTCCTGCTTCTTTTGGTTTCTCCCTTGCCTCTCGCCACCTCCCACTCCTTTCAATCGGGTTCCTGGCTCCTTGCACCCTCTTAGCTTCTTTCTGAGGGTCCCCAGAGCGCAGGTAATTTGTGATATACGCTTGCCACTCTCCACCCTTCTTCACTCACACTCAGCCTCCTCTGTTTCACACAGACACAGTCTCTTTTCCAGAAACACCAGCCTGCACTGGCTAGCTCTCTGAGTGCCATTCATTGACTGCTGGTGTTGCTTTTTTTTTTTTTTTAATTTTATTTTTTTTTCTTTTTTGGTTAGTTTTTTTTTCTTTTCCCTGTTTTTCCCTTTTGTCTTTCTTCATTGCTTAATTTCTCGTCTCTCTATCTCTTCCTTCTCTTTATGATCCCTGAATACCAGGAGATGTATGCCTCTGCACCTTCTGGCCAGGCTGTGCTGTGAAACCTGAGACCAACTCCCCCAGACCTCATAGCTGCATTGGTGGGATCCCTGGGAACTTTGCAGTTCTTTAACTTTTCTGACTTTTATTTGTTCATTGTTTCCTTTCCTTTCTCTTCCCCCTTCTGGTTTTCTCCATCCCATAGTCTCTCATCTGTCCATTCCAACGACAAGCTCCCCTAGCATTCCTTTATGTTTGTATGCTTTTTGCTCCTGCTCCTTTCTCCTCTCTCCCATATCCAGCTTAGCTTCACACATAACCATCTCCACGCTGCATCCTGCCTACGTGCACCGTGCACTTGACATCACACCACCAAGCTGTGCAAGCACGCCCTATTGGAACCTGCCCAGCACTGACTACCGACCATCCTGGTGGATGCGGGGAGTGCCACAAACAACCTGTCCCAGTGGCTCCTCTTCAGCTAGATCTGCCCAGCTGTACCACAAAGATGAAACAAAAAAAAAAAATACAATCAATAAACGAGAGAAATATCTACTGAATGCCCCGAAAACAGCAAACAATATCAAAACATTTACAAAAACAAGACAAGATGGCTCCAATAGGCATCCAAATTAAAACACCAAATTAACTCTCCTGTGGAAGAAAATGCACTAGAAGTACCTGTTAGGGGACTCAAATCACTAATACTCGGAATTTTCCAAGACATGAGGCAAAAAGCTGAAAAACATGAGGAAAAAATAGACAAATTTATGGAAAATACAGACAAAAAATTGGAAGAATTCAGGAAGATGATGCAGGAACAAAATGCCAAAATTCACAACACGAAATTATACAAAAACAGCAATTAGAAATCCAAAAGATAAACAACAAGATTTCAGAAATGGACGGTGTCATAGAAAGGCTGAGAAGTAGATTTGAAACTGTGGAAGACAGGATCAGTGGAACTGAAGACAAACACTTGGATACAACTCTGTTTCAGGAAAACTCAGAAAAAACAAAGAAAAATGAAGAGACCCTGACAGTTATGTGGGACACAATTAAAAGCAAAAACTTATGAGTGATTGGCATCCCAGAACAGGGGGAGAAAACAGAAAACACAGAGAGGATCATTGAGGAACTGCTGACAGAAAACTTTCCCAATATCATGAAAGATAAAAAGATAGCCATCCAAGAAGCTCAACTAACCCCATACAGAAGAGACCCCAAAAGAAAATCACCAAGACATATCATATTCACACTCGCCAAAACTAAAGACAAACAAAGAATCCTGAGAGCAGCTTGTGAAAAACAAGAAGTCACGTACAGAGGAGAAACAATAAGACTAAGCTCAGATTATTCGGCAGAAACCATGCAGGCAAGAAGGCAGTGGGATGACATATATAAAATCTTGAAAGAAAAAAATTGTCAGCCAAGAATAATATATCCTGCAAAACTCTCATTCAAATTTGATGGTGAAATTAGGTCATTTCCAGATAAACAGAAACTAAGGGAATATGCAAAAGTCAAACCAAACTTACAAGAATTATTAAAGGGAGTTATTTGATCTGAGGACAAAAGCTTCAGACCTCAGGCAGGACCTAGGACCTAGGGTGCAGGTTCATACGAACCAGTTACCATTCTAGGAAATGAACTATAGAGGACTATCCAAAAACAAAAAAAAATACAACAGGGAATCAGAGAAATCAATCAAAGGATGACAACAACATCAAAACAATGAAAGAGGGAACAAACGGCATAGGTATAGAACCTTCTAATGGAGAGGAAGGCAAGGCGATACCAAGTAAGGGTAGACTGCTCCAAACTTATAAAGATAAGGGTAAAATTCACGGTAACCACAAAGAAAGTTAACAAACCAACTCATAAAAATAAAGACGAAAAACATAAAGTCTCAGCAAAAACAAAACCTAAAAAACAAAAGAAATGAACACAAAATCCACAAACAAAAGTAACTCAGCACAAAAGAGTAAGAAGAACAAAGAAAACTTCAACACCACAAAAAAAAGCACTACAAAATGACAGCAACAAATTTCCATCTATCAATAATTACACTGAATGTAAATGGACTCAATGCACCCATAAAGAGACGGAGAGTGGCAGAATGGATAAGAAAACAGGATCCATCAATATGCTGTTTACAAGAGACACACCTTAGAAACAAAGATGTGAATGTATTAAAAATCAAAGGTTGGAAAAAAATGTATCAAGCTAACAACTACCAAAAAAGGGCAGGAGTGGCAATTCTAATTTCAGATAAAATAGACTTTAAAACAAAATCTACCATAAAAGACAAAGAAGGACACTATATAATGATTGAGGGGATGATCCATCATGAAGACGTAACCATAATAAACATCTATGCACCCAATGACAGGGCTCCAAAATACATAAAAAAAAACTCTAACAGCGCTGAAAAGAGAAATTGACAGTTCCACAATAATAGTAGGAGACTTCAACACACCACTCTCAGTAAAGGACAGAACGACTAAAAAGAAACTCAGCAAAGATACAGAAGACCTGAAGGACACAATCAGCCAACTGGACCTCATAGACATATATAGAACACTCCATCCAACTGCTGCAAAGTACACATTCTTTTCCAATATACATGGAACGTTCTCCAGAATAGACCACATCTTAGGCCACAGAGCAATCCTCAACAAGATCCAAAACGCTGAGATAATTCACAGTATCTTCTCTGACCACAATGCCATCAAGGTAGAAATTAACACTAGAAAGAGCAAGGAAAAAAAATCAAACACATGGAAACTGAATAATACTCTGCTTACACATCAATGGGTAATAGAAGAAATCAGAGATGGAATTAAAAAATTCCTAGAATCAAATGAAAAGGAAAACACATCATACCAAAACCTTTAGGACACAGCAAAGGCAGTCCTCAGAAGACAATTTATAGCAATAGATGCACATATCAAAAAAGAAGAAAGGGACAAAATCAAAACATTAACTATAGAACTCAAACAAATAGAAAGAGAACAGCAATAAAAGCCTACAACCACTGGAAGAAAGGAGAGATTAAAGATCAGAGCAGAAATAAATGAAATAGAGAACAGAAAAACAATAGAAAGAATCAACAAAACCAAAAGCTGGTTCTTCAAAAGAATCAATAAAATCGACAAACCACTGGCCAGACTGATAAAAGAAAAACAGCAGAGGGCACAAATAACCCAAATAAGAAATGAAATGGGGGACATTACAACAGACCCAACTGAAATAAAAAGGATTATAACAGAATATTATGAAAAACTATACTCCAACAAATTTGAAAACCTAGAGGAAATGGATAAATTTCTAGAAACACACGGCCTACCCAAACTACAACAAAGTGCTATTGAAAATCTGAACAGACCCATAACAAGAGAAGAGATTGAAAAGGTAATAAAAAAAACTCCCAACCAAAAAAAGCCCTGGCACAGACGGCTTCACTGGAGAATTCCACAAAACATTTACAGAAGAGCTTGTACCAATTCTACTCAAGCTATTTGAGAGCATAGAAGAGGAAGCAACACTTCCAAATTCATTCTATGAAGCCAGCATAACACTGATACCAAAACCAGGCAAAGACATCACAAAAAAAGAAAATTACAGACCAATATCTCTCATGAATATGGATGCAAAAATTCTGAACAAAATTCTAGCCAATAGAATTCAGTATCATATCAAAAAAATAATACACCACGACCAAGTAGGATTCATACCAGGTATGCAAGGATGGTTTAACATTAGAAAATCCATCAACGTAATTCACCACATAAATAAAAGGAAAGAAAAAAATCATATGATCATCTCATTTGATGCAGAAAAGGCATCTGACAAAGTCCAACACCCATTCCTGATAAAAGCTCTCAATAAAATAGGTATAGAAGGGAAATTTCTCAACATAATAAAGGGCATCTATGCAAAACCAACAGCCAACATCATTCTTAATGGAGAGAGGCTGAAAACATTCCCCTTGAAAACAGGAACAAGACAAGGATGCCCTTTATCACCACTCCTATTTAACACTGTGCTGGAAGTTCTAGCTAGAGCAATAAGGCAAGAGAAAGAAATAAAGGGCATCCATATTGGTAATGAAGAAGTTAAACTCTCCCTGTTTGCAGATGATATGATACTATACATAGAAAACCCGAAAGACTCCACGAGAAATCTACTGGAACTAATAGAAAGATTCAGCAGAGTAGCAGGATACAAGATAAACATTCAAAAATCAGTTGGATTCCTATACACCAGTAAAGAGAACGATGAAAAAGAGATCAGGAAATCAATACCATTTTCAATAGCCCCTAAAAAGATAAAATACTTAGGAATAAATCTGACCAGGAATGTAAAAGACCTATACAAAGAAAGCTACAAAACTCTGCTGCATGAAACCCAAAGGGATCTACATAAATGGAAAAACATACCATGCTCATGGATAGGCAGACTCAACATTGTGAAAATGGCAATCCTACCTAAAGCAATTTACAAATACAATGCAATCCCGATCGAATACCAACAACATTCTTCAAAGAGATGGAAAAACTAATTATTAACTTTATATGGAAAGGGAAGAAGCCCCGAATAAGTAAAGCACTACTGAAGAAGAAGAATATAGTTGGAGGACTCACACTACCTGACTTGAGAACCTACTATACAGCTACAGTAGTCAAAACAGCCTGGTACTGGTACAACAACAGAGACATTGACCAATGGAACAGAATTGAGAACCCAGATGTAAATCCATCCACCTACAGTCACCTGATTTTCGACAAGGGCCCAAAGTCCATCAAATGGGGAAAAGACAGTCTTTTGAACAAATGGTTCTGTCAAAACTGGATATCCATTTGCAGAAAAATGAAACAGGAGCCATACCTCACACCATATACAAAAACTACTTCAAAATGCATCAAAGACCTGAATATAAAACCTAAAACTATAAAGTTCATAGAAGAAAAAATAGGACCAACACTTCAGGCCTTAATACATGGCATTGACAGGATACAAACCATAAACATCAACACACAAAACCCAATAGATAAACTAGATAACTGGGATCTTCTAAAAATCAAACACCTATGCTCTTCAAAAGACCTCACCAAAAGAGTCAAAAGAGAACCTACAGACTGGGAAAAAATTTTTGGACAGTACAAGTCAGAAAAAGGTCTAATCTCCATAATCTACAAGAAAATCCAACACCTCTACAACAAAAAGACAAACAATCGTATCAAAAAATGGGCAAAGGAAATGAACAGACACTTCACCAAAGAAGGCATTCAAATGGCCAACAGACACATGAGGAAATGCTCGCGTTCACTAGCCATTAGAGAAATGCAAATTAAAACCACAATGAGATACCATCTCACCCAGGCATTACTGGCACGAATCAAAAACACTGGAAATAACAAATGTTGGAGGGGCTGCAGGGAGATGGGAACTCTTACACACTGCTGGTGGGAATGCAAAATGATACAACCATTTTGGAAAATGATATGGCGTTTCCTCAGAAAGCTAGAAATAGACATACCATTCCATCCAGCAATCCCACTCCTAGGAATATATCTTGGAGAAATAAGAGTCGTCACTCGAATAGACATATGCATGCCTATGTTCATGGCGGCATTGTTCACAACAGCAAAATGATGGAAACAACCTAGATGCCCATCAACAGATGAATGGATAAACAAACTATGGTATATACACACAATGGAGTACTATGCAACGAAAAAGAACAACAATGAATCTGTGAACCATCTCATAACATGGATGAAACTGGAGGACATTATGCTGAGTGAAATAAGTCAATCACAAAAGGACAAATATTGTATGAGAGCTCTATTGTAAAAACCCATGAAAAAATTCACATGCAAAATGTAACAATCCTTGTTGGTGAGCAGGGATGGGAGGGGAGGGGGGGGGGAAATACTAAATAGGCAATAGATAAGTGGTATCTTGGGTGAGAGGTGAGACAGTACACAGTACAAGGGAAACTAGCACAACCTGCACAAGGAAAGGTCATGGAGGCCCCATGGACACATCCAAACTCCCCAAGGGACTGAGTTGTTGGACGGAGGGCTCTGGGGACCATGGTCTCGGGGAACATCTAGCTCAATTGGCATGACACTACTTAAAAAGATAATGCTCTACATTCTACCTTGGTGAGTAGCGTCTGGGTCTTAAAAGCCTGTGAGCAGCCATCTAAGATACTCCACTGGTCTCATCCCTTCGGGAGCAAGGGAGAATGAAGAGAACAGGATACAACGGAAAGATTAGTCAAAAGGACTAATTGACCACAGCTACCAAGACCTCCACCGGACTGAGTCCAGTACAGCTAGATGGTGCCCGGCTACCACCGCTGACTGCTCTGATCAGGATCACAACAGAGGGTTCTGGACAGAGCTGGAGAAGGATGTACAGCATAATTCTAACTCACTCCAAAAAAAAAAAAAAAAAAAAAAAGATCAGATTTACTGGCCTAAAGGAGACTGGAGAAACCTCAAGAGTATGGCCCCCAGACACCCTTTCAGCTCAGAGGTGAAGTTACCTTCGAGATTCACTGTTCAGCCTGGGAGTGGACACCCCAGTAAAACTAAATGAGACTAGCGAGGTACAGGAGTCCAGTGACAAGGGCCAGAACGCAGAGGGGGAATAGGAAGCTGATGATAAGGAACACAAGTTGAGTAAGGATACTGTTGATGTGTTGTGAGATTGTTAACCACTGTTATAGGGCAACATTTGTAATAACTGTTAAATGGGAGGCTATTTTGTCCTGTAAGCCTTCATCTTGGGCGAGAATGGCAGCACAATTGGAAGAGCATAGTCAATGTCACTTAAATGTGTACGTAAAAAGTTTTGAACTGGTGTATCTTTGACTATGTGTATTTTCACCAAAAAAAAAAAAAAATACTGTGATAGTAGCCAAGGGACAGATTTCTCAATGGACTAGAGTTCCCATAAACAGACCAATGCGTGGATCGAACTTTGGTATAAGGGAGAGGTGGCATGCCACATCAGGGGAAAGGGAACTGTTCAATAATTAGACCTGGAGCAGTTGTTTATCTGTATGGGAGAAGGAGACATTTGATCCCTATCTCATGCCATTAAAAAAAATTTAAGACTGACATGTAAAACACAAGTAGGTCACCAGGCCTTTCTTCACAGTGCCTCTGGGTGGATTTGAACCTCTAGCCTTTCAGATAGCAGCTGAATACAGTAACTGCACCACCCAAGGACTCCATGCTTAAAAGCAGGTGGTTTTTACCACGGCGGGGGGCGGGGTGGGGGTAGTAAAAGTGACTACTTAGACCCTGGCATAGAAAAGAGCTGCCTGAAATACAAAGCATTAATTAAAAAAATATAGATAGATAAATTGTCTATTAAAATTAGCAATTTTTATTCCCCAAAAGACATTTAAGGTATCCAAAGAAAGTGAAAAGACAAGTTACAAACTGGGCAAAGTAACAATGTGAATCAAGACTACATTTGAGAACATTTTATACCACTCAATTGGCAAAAATTTTAAAAGTCTGACAATATCTAATGTTGGAAGGGTTCTGCCTGATCTTTTATGGATTGCTGGCATTAACATAAAGTGATTGAAGCCAAAATAACTAAATAAATAAATAAAGTACAATAAAATAAAGAAGAAAGGCCTGGAGATCTACTTCCAAAAAGTCTGCCATTGAAAACCCTATGGAGCACGGTTCTACCCAGACACACGTGGTGTCACCGTGAGGTGGAGCTGACTAAATGGTAGCTGTTAACTGGTTACATTCTAGTTGGGGAAACAGACAAGAATCAGGGGAGCAGATAAACCAGACCCAATGTCAGATAGTGCTATGTGCTAAGAAGACAGTAAAGCAGGGGGTGTGATATTGGAGGGGAGGGTCAATATTAGAGGTAGAGGCCAGTGAAGGCTTCCCTGAGGAGGTAGCACTGAGCTGAGGCTGCCTGATGATTAGGAGTGGTCCTGAGAAGAGCTGGAGAGGCATTCCAGGAGGGAGGCAGCTGAGCCCTGGAGAGTTGTGTTTTGGAGAGTCACCCAAGTCAGAGTTTCCATGGCGACATGAAGGACACAACAGATCCTCAAACTTGAATTTCAATCAACAGTGAATCACAGCCACCCTGTGAATACTACCATCCACACCCCTAAACCCTCACCATACCCACCACACACACAAATGGCAGTTTGTTTGACCAACACAGAAAAGATTTTCCAAAATATAGTTGGCGCAAACCATCCATGAAGAGGATGAGGTCTTCAGTTTCTCCTCTGAACAAGGACAATCTTTGGGGGTTTGGGACTTCTCAAAGGATAGCACCTGCTGTGTGGGCTTTACCCTTGGGGTTAATTTCCACAAAGTTCCTACCTTTCTATTGAGAATTCTGCATGAAGGGATGCTGATAAGGGAAGTAGTGGCAGGAAGGCTTTATTGCCAGAAAGAGACCAGTCAGCATTTGCAAGGGGGAAGGGAACTAGCAGTGACTGCACACAACCTTGCGCCAGCCTTGAGCTGGAGGCTTTACCTGCGTTGTCTCCTGCAATCCCAGGAGGAAGGTATTAGAGGACATTTAGGCCTCTGAGGACATTAGGTCTCTGAAAGGCAATGCAACTTCCTCAAGATCACACAGCAAATACATAGCATAGTCAGAACTAATTACATTAATCATAACCAAATTTATTGATCATTTACTATGTTTCAGGCACCTTGATAGATGCCTTAGGTTCATGTAATAGCACTGACTTCTCACCATATACTATTTACCTTTTCAATCTAGCAGATAAGGAGACTGAGACTTGGGGAAGTGAAGTAGCTTGCCTGGGGTCACTCAGCTGCTAAATGGTGAAGCCAGAATTCGAACCTGGATATGTCTGATGCCTCTCCCTTTTTAAGTAAGAGAAACTGATGTCAAGAGAGGGAAAGACTAAAATGTTCCATTTTAAGAAGACTAAAGCGACATAGCAACTAAAGTCCTAGATTGGATCCTGCATTGAGGGGAAAATGCTATAAAGGACATTTCACGGCCAATTGACAAAATTGGAATGCGAATGGTAGATTAGATAAAAGTGTTGTATCAATCTTGAAGTTATAGATGTTGGTAACTCTACTGTGATTATATAAGAAGATATTCTCTTTCTTAGGAAATGCACACTGAAGAGTTTAGAGGTAAAGGGCCATGATATATGCAACTTAAATGGTTCAGAAAAAAATTGTGTATGTGTAAAGAGAGAGAGTACAAATGATTAAGCAAAGAGGCAAGATGTTAACAACAGGTGAATCTTAGTAACAGATATATGTAACTTTCTATAAGTTTGTAATTATTTGTAAATTAAAAAAAGGGGAGGAGGACTTTTCAGATGTCATGTAATGAGCTGAGGACACCTCCTGACTTTGACTCCAAGGATTGTTCAACTCTGCCTGCACCCTAATTCTTGCCCTGCATCTGAAATCTCACCATTACCAAGTCACTCCTTCAGCTTTGCATGCCTACTTTTTAAATGCATATATCCTTCAGAGTGCACATCTTAAATTAAGGAGACTGAGCTTGAAATATTTATATTAATTTCTAGCTGACACCCTTTTACAGAGTGAATGAGCTTAATGAAGAGGAGAAAAGTTTTGCGATATGAGGTAGTACTGAGTGCAAGACATTCTTGAAGGTGCTGCCAGGTGAGCAAATGGCATGAAAAGATGCTGAGGACTGGGAGGTGTCAAGGACAGAGCTGACAAGAGGAGAAAGAGGGAAGCAGACAAGAGACAGCAGATCATTATCAACAACCTCCACCTGTCAAGTCATGAAACGTCCTGTAATGGCAGGAGTTCCCAACAACTTTTTTTTTTTTTTCTTTTTCTAATTCTATCAACATATTGTTTACTCTGGAAAAACAAATATATAGCCTTTTAAAAAAATGAACATCAGTTGTTGCTCAGATGATTACTAAGTCCTTAACCTTGCCAGTTAGGGGAAAATGGAAATAAGCAAAAATGAGGAATAATTTTTTACCTACATATTAACAACAAAAAAAATAAGGACAATATCTAGTACACCTACTCCTCACTTATCAACTGTCTTGTTATCTGACATTTTGCATTTATGACAATAGTAAAAAATGTACTATCCGACTATTTTGCACATTAACAACATATGTCTGGCAGTAATGAATGCCAGGGTACTAGGGGAGAGTAATGCTGGCTGTGATGGTTAAGGTTATATGTCAACTTGGCTGGGCCATGATTCTCAGTGGTTTGGCAGTTATATAATGATGTAATTTGGCAGTTATGCAATGATGTAGTCATCCTCTCTTTTGTGATCTGATACGGTCATCCTCCATTTTCGCATAATGCCTATTTTTGCATACCAACCTGGTCTTTGAAACCTAATCATGTTGAAAAGTGAGGAGTGGGTGTATTGGTGAAGGTGTTCTTATGTGTAAATAAGCAGACTGGAAATGTTCAATTTTGTTCATTATCAAAAAAATGGTATAAAATGAGTAATAATTTTATATACCTGAGTTACCAGAAGTTAAAGGTAATGATACTCCCTAGTGCTGTGAAGGTGCATTCTTGCAGTGCTTGTGGCAAATAAATAAAACAAAACCTTCTGGGAAAGCAACTGGCTGATATATTTTAGGAACTATAAAAATGTTCACATTCTTTAGTGTGATAGTAATACTCCTGAGAATTTATCGTAAGTAATTAATCTAAAAGGAGCACATAGTTAAGTACTACATGAAAATGTGCACTTTACTATTATTTACGTTTTTTTTTTAAACCTGGAAAATAATGTAAATGTCCCAAAATAATAAAAACTTAAGGTAAATTATGGCACAGCCAATTAATGGAATATTAAAATGACAATTATGAAGAATACGCTCTTGATGAAATGTTAAGAGGAAAAAAAAAAACTGAGCACAAAATAATATTGGTGGTATGTTTACAATAGTAGAAAATAGAAATTCATGTTTCCTGGCTCATGATCCAATGTTTTTCCCACAACATTATTTTCATGGGCACTAAAATCTGTAATAGTGATAAAAGTAATAATACTCGCCATCATTTGAGTGTTACGTACCAAGCATGGTATTAAGCCCTTTACATACATTGTGTCACCTAATTATCCCAAACATGCTAAGAAGCAGGTATTGTTACTATCCTCGTTTTCCAGACTCAGAAACCTGCGCACAGAGAGGTTGGTAATTTGCCCCAAGTCCCTCGGCAAATAAGCAACAAAGCCCAGGTTGGAACTGGGACTTGTCTGAGTTCAAAGTTCAAACTCTTCACTTCTGTAAAAGTACAATATTTCAAACAATAGTTTGCTTTCACAGTGGTAGAATAAACTAGATACCAGTTAGTATACCAGCTCGCATTCTTCTCAAGAAGCACACTTGATCTCTGAATCTCTCTACTCAATGTCTCGGGGCAGCACTCTTGTTTGTTGGAACCGTGTTCTTTATTTTCTGGAAAGGAATCTTTAGAAAGGCACTATTGATAGCCCTCTGCCTTGGTACAAGGGAGCCCTGGTGGCTCAGTAGTTAAGCGCTCAGCTGCTAACTGAAAGGTTGGTGGTTCAAACCCATCCAGCTGCTCCTCATGAGAAAGATGAGGTAGTCTGCATCTGTAAAGATTACAGCCTTGGAGACCCTATGGGGGCACCTCTACTCTGTTCTATAGGGTTGCTATGAGTTGAAATTGACTACACAGTAATCGATTTTTGGGTTTGGACCTTGGAACATCAGTTGGCTTCTGAGTGATCATAGAGAATTTAGAAATCATTGACAACTAGTGCTGTCCTTACATCACCAGGCAGCCTGACTTTTTCAGGGTGGCCCTCTGTTCAATGGCCTCTCCAATAGTCAGACCACAGCTAGTAATAAGTGGACTGAAGTACGTTGATCTCTGTGGCTAACAGCTCATGAGAACCCTAAGGTAAAACTACTCTAGGAAAGTTCCCCACTACCCCTGGGATCAAGTATAAACTTGCAGAGGCAGAGCCAACATGGCTCCCTAGACAGACACATCATGCCATCCCTCTGCAGCAAAGAGCTGAAAAACTAAGTTAAACAGATACAAATGTCAATCCTGGAACCCTAAGCATCAAATGAACTGATAAAGAAATAGCTCAAACACTGAATGGAAGAAGAAACTGAAGGAAAACAGAGAACAAGGAGAGATACAGAGTGGAGGTCCCCTGCCAACTAACAGCATAGCGTCGCCATCTTGGACACAGCCATTAATAACCCCAGACAGGAGTGTGGAATGACAACTTTACAGAGCTCCCAACAGGGAATAGAGCACCTGGTAACTAGAGAAACACGCTTTCCCACCCCTTACCCATTTGCCCCTTACACCACCTCCATACCTCCAGATGGGCCATGCCAAGCCACTTTGGCTAGAAAGATATCAGCCTGCCACCCACCTTGTTCGCCTTACCCCTACCTGCTGGCTTCTGTCACACCATTTTTTTTCCCCTTTCTTCTTTTGATTTTTCTCTTCTACCTAGCCCATACCTCACCTCTACCCCTTTCTGTAGGATCATGCTGCTGTCCCGGGACCCAATCACCCACAACTGCCAGCCCCCTGGGACATTTTTAATATAACTTTATTTTTTCTTCTCTCCCTCCCACCTAGCCCCATAAGCCACCCTCCCTCCCCCACCATTGGACAATGCCTCACCACCACAGCTAGAAAGCCACCGGCCTGCTGTTTTCTACCTCCCACCTGGCCCCATACACCACCTACCCTCCCTTCTTACCAGCCCCCAGGTCTGCCTTGCCCCCACCCACTGGCAACCTACTTTTTTTCCTTTCTGTCTCTTATCCTTTCTTTGTTCCCACCACCTAGCCCTATATCCCACCCCACCCCCACCTTTGCTCAGACCCACCAAGGCACTGGGACCACACTGCCCCTCCTCTTCTGCCACTCAACCAGCTGCTGAAATCGAGGGAAGTGAGCCCATACCACTCCCTGTCTGACACCCTCGCATAATAGATGAGGGGCTGTAAATGCTCCCACACTGCTGGACCAACATCACAAGGCAAACAGTGCCTTCCCAGTCCATCCTCAGCCATCTCACCAAACCAGTGTACACTGAAGTGGGATCACCCTCCCTGCTGCTGCCCTGTCCAGCCAGACAAGGTGGTGAGAGCTATTATGCCCCAGACTAGCAAGCAGCAAAGCACGCCTGGCCCATCCACCCTGATATCAAAATGAAACAAAGAAGCAGGTTGAAAGAAACAAACACGCAATCAATAAATAAAGAAAATAATACCTTAATGTCTTAGAGACAACAGACTATATCAAAACATATAAAGAAGAAGGGCAAGATGGCTCCAGCAAGTGACGAAAGTAAAGAATCAGATCACCTTCTGGTAGAAGAAAAGGCAGTGGAACTACCTGATATGGAATTCAGAAGTCTGATATTTAAGGCTGTTCAAGAGATTAAGAAAAAGGATCAAGGAAAACACAGACAGAACCAAGGAAAGAATACACAAAATCATGGAAAACACAGACAAAACCATGAAAAATATAGCCAAAATCAAGGAAAACACAGGCAAAGCAATAGAAGAATTCAGAAAAATAATACAAGAACAAAACATCAAAATAAACAATTAGAAATCATACAAACACAGCAACTAGAAATCCAAAAGATAAACACAAAATTTCAGAAATGGCCAACTCAATAGAAGGTTTTAGGAGCAAATTTAAAACAATGAAAGACAGAATCAGCAAGATTGAAGACAAATCCATGAACACCATTTTAAGAAAAAATCAGAGAAAAGAATGTAGAAAATGTAAGAATTATGTGGGACACAATCAAGAGCAAAAATATGTGCATGATCGGAGTTCCAGAACAGGGAGAAAATGGAGAACACAGAGAAGATTGTTGAAGATTTACTGACAGAAAACATCCCAAATATCATGAAAGATGAAAAGCTGATATCTAAGAAGCTCAACGAATTCATACAGGATAGACCCCAAAAGAAAGTCACCAAGACATATCATAATCACACTTGCCAAAACCAAAGACAAGAAAGAATCCTGAGAGCAAGTCAAGAAAAATGTGAAAAAATAAGAATAAGCTCAAATTACTCGGTAGAAACTATGCAGGCAAGAAGTCAATGGGATGACAGATATACAACCTTGAAAGAAAAAAAAAAAAACTGCCAACTAAGAATAATATATCCTGAAAAACTCTCTCTCAAATATGATGATGAAATTAAGGTATTTCCAGATAAACAGAAATTAAGGGAATCTGTAAAAAACAAACCAAATATACAAGAACTATTAACAGGAGTCCTTTTTTTTAGAGAACCAACAGTATTAGACAACAACCAGAGTCTAGGACACAGGACAGCATAAGTCAGATACCAACCTAAGTGCAGAACTCTCAATAGTAAAAGCTAAAAGACTTAAAGCAGGCAAACATAGATGTCAGTCTGTAAATGATGATAACATCAAAACAATAAAAGGAGGAATAAATAGTATAGTTACGTAACTTTCAAATGGAGAGGAGGTCAAGATGATATTAAGTAATAAAAGACTGGTTCTAACTTAGGAAGATAAGGGTAAATTTCAATGTAACCACAAAGAAAGTTATTCAAATTTATGCAGGACCACTAAAGACAAAGATGAAGAAATTGAAGATTTTTACCAACTTCTGCATTCTCAAATTGATGGAATATGCAATAGGGAATGCATTGATAATTACTGGTGATTGGAATGCGAAAGTTGGAGACAAAGAAGAAGGATATGTAATTGGAAAATATGGCCTTGGTGATAGTAAATATGCCGGAGATCACATGATAAAATTTTGCAAGACCAACGACTTCTTCATCACAAATACCTTTTCTCAACAACATAAATGGTGAAAATACATGCGGACATAGTCAAATGGAATGCACAGGAATCAAATCGACTACATCTTAGGCAAAAGACAATTGAAAAGCCCAATATCATGTCAGAACAAAGGTAGGGGAAAACCATTAATTGCTCATAAGCCAGTTTAAGTTGAAGCTGAAGAAAATTAGAACAAGTCCATGAGAGCCAAATTACAACCTTCAGTACATCCCATCTGAATTTAAAGGCCATCTCAAAAATAGATTTGACACAAAGACCAGATTAGTTGTGCAATGACATCAAGGACATCATATGTGAAGAAAGAAAGAGGTCATTAAAAAGAAAGAAAAGACCAAAATGGATGTTGGAAGAGACTCAGAAACTTGCTCTTCAACGTTGAGCAGCTAAAGCTAATGGAAGAAATGATGAAGTGAAAGAACTGAACAGAAAATTTCAAAGGGCAACTCAAGAAGACAAATTAAAGTATTACAATGGCAGGTGCAAAACCTGAAGTTAGAAAACCAAAAGAGAAGAACACACTTGACATTTCAAGCTGAAAGAACTGAAGAAAAAATTCAAGCCTCGAGTTTCAATAGTGAAGGATTCTATGGGCAAAATACTAAACGACTCAGGAAACATCAAAAGAAGATGGAAGGAATACACAGAGTCACTGTACCAAAAAGAATTGGTCGATGTTCAATCATTTCAGGAGGTAGCATATGATCAAGAACTGATGGTACTGAAGGAAGAAGTCCAAGTTTCACTGAAGACATTGGTGTAAAACAAAGCTCCAGGAGTTGACAGAATACCAAATGAGATGTTTCAACAAACAGATGCAGCACTGAAAGTGCTCACCATCTATGCCAAGAAATTTTGAAGACAGCTACCTAGCCAACTGGAAGAGATACATATTTATGCCTATTCCAAAGAAAGGTGTTCCAAATGAATGTGGAAATTATCGAACAATATCATTAATATCACACTCAAGTAAAATTTTGCTGAAGATGATCCAAAAGTGGTTGCAGTAGTACAACAAAAGGGAACCACCAGAAATTAAGCTGGATTCAGAAGAGGACGTAGAAGGCAGGATATCGTTCCTGATGTCAGATGGATCTTGGCTGAAAGCAAAGACATTTACCTGTGTTTTATTGACTATGCAAAAGCATTCAACTGTGTGGATCATAACAAATTATGGGTAACTTTGTGAAGAACAGGAATTCCAGAACACTTAGTTATGCTCATGAGGAACCTGCACATAGACCAAGGGCAGTCATTCAGGCAGGACAAGGGGATACTGCAAGGTTTAAAATCAGGAAAGGTGTGCATCAGGGTTGTATTCTTTCACCATAATTATTCAATCTGTATGCTGAGCAAATAATTCAAGAAGCTGGACTATATGAAGAAGAACATGGCATCAGGACAGGAGGAAGACTCATTAACAACCCACATTATGCAGATTACACAACCTTGCTTGCTGAAAGTGAAGAGGACTTGAAACACTTACTGATGAAGATCAAAGACCTCAGCCTTCAGTATGGATTACACCGCAACATAATGGAAACAAAAATCCTCACAACTGGACCAATAAGCAACACCATGCTAAATGGAGAAAAGATTGAAGTTGTCAAGGAATTAATTTTACTTGGATCCACAATCAACACCCAAGGAAGCAGTAATCAAGAAATCAAATGACGCATTGCATTGGGCAAATCTGCTGCAAAAGACCTCTTTAAGGTGTTGAAAGCAAAATGTCACTTTAAGGACAAAAGTGCACATGACCCAAGCCATGGTGTTGTCAATCGCTTCATATGTATGCAAAAGCTGGACAATGACTAGGGAAGAAAGAAGAAGAATTGACGCCTTTGAGTTGTGGTGTTGGCAAAGAATATTGAATATACCATGGACTGACAAAAGAATGAACAAATCTGTCTTGGAAGGAGTATAGCCAGAATGCTCCTTAGAAGTGAGGATGGCGAGACTTTGTCTCACATCCTTTGAACATGTTATCAGGAGGGACCAGTCCCTGGAGAAGGACATCATACTTGGTAAAGTGGAGGGTCAGTGAAAAAGAGGAAGACCCTCAACAGGATGGATTGACACATTGTTTGCAACTATGGGCTCACGCATACCAATGATCATGAGGATGGTGCAGGACAGGGCAATGCTTCATTCTGTCAGAACCAACTCAACGGCACCTAACAAGAACAACAAAGAAAGTTAACAAACCTACTCATCAAAATAAGAAGAAAAACATAAATTTTCAATAAACACAAAATCTATAACACCAAAAGAAAAGAAAATCCACAAACAAAAGAAACTCAGTACAGGAAAGTAAGAGAAACAAGGAAAACATCAGCACCACCAAAAAAAAAAAAAAAAGTTACAACAATATGACAGCAGTAAACTCATACCTACCCATAATCACACTGAATGTAAATGGCTTAAATGCACCTGTAAAAAGACAGAGAATGGCAGAATGGACAAAAAACCATGACCCATCAATATACTGTCTACAAGAGACACACCTTAGACACACAGACATAAACATGTTAAAAATCAAAGGATGGGAAAAAAATCAAGCAAACAGTAAACAAAAAACGGCAGGAGTGGCAATTACTAATCTCAGATAAAACAGACTTTAAGGCAAAGTCAACCATAAAAGACAAGGAAGAACATTATATAATGATAAAAGAGATAATCCATGAAGAAGAAATAACTTTAAATATGTAGACATGCAACAACGGGTCTCCAAAATACACAGACCTCTAACAGCACTGAAAAGAGAAATAGACGGTTACACAATAATAATAGGAGACTTCAATACATTACTCTCAGTAAAGGACAGAACATCTAGAAAGAGACTCAACAAAGATGCAGAAGATCTAAAAGCCAAAATCAATTAACTTGACCTCATAGACATATATAGAACACTCTACCCAACAGCAGCAAAGTATACATTCTTTTCCAAAGCACATGGAAAATTATCCTGAATAGACCACATTTTAGACCACAAAGAACCCTTCATAAAATCCAAAACAGTGAAATGACACAAAGCATTCTCTCTGAACACAACGCCATAAAAGTAGAACTCAATAACAGGAAGAGCAAGGGAAAAAAATCAAGTACATGAAAACTGAATAATATCTTGCTTGAAAACAACTGGGTAATAGAAGAAATCAAAGAGAGAATTAAAAATTTCCTAGAATTAAATAAGAATGAAAACACATTATACCCCAACCTTTGGAATACAGAAAAGGAAGTTCTCAGAGGTCAATTTACAGTAATAAACACACACATCAAAAAAGACAAAGGGACAAAATCAAAATGTTAGCCCTGCAACTCGAACAAATACAAAGAGTACAGAAAAAGAAGCCCACAGCCACCAGAAGAATAGACATAATAAAGATTAGAGCAGAAATAAATGAAATAGAGAACAGAAAAATGACAGAAAGAATCAACAAGACCAAAAGTTGGTTCTTTGAAAAGATTGAAATAAATGGACAAATCATTGCCTAAAGTGACAAAGAAAAGCAGGAGAAGAAGCCAATAACTCAAATAAGAAATTATATGGGGGACATTACAACAAACGCAACTGAAATAAAAAGATCATAACAGAATACTATATGAAAAAAGGTACTCCAAAAATTTGTGAACCTAGAAGAAATGGATAAATTTCTAGAAACACACTACCTACCTAAACTAACAAAAGCTGAGATAGAAAATCTGAACAGCTCTGTAGCAAGAGAAGAGATTGAAGAGGTAATTAAAAAAAAAAAGAAAGAAAACTCCCAACAACAAAAAAAAGCCCTGGCCTGGACATCTTCTCTGGAGAATTTTACCAAACATTCAGAGAAGAGCTCACACCAGTACTACTTAAACTATTTCAGAGCATAGAAAAGGAAGGAATACTCCAAAATTCATTGTATGAAGCCAGCATAACCTTGATACCAAAGCCAGGCAAAGACACCACAAAAAAAGAAAATTACAGACCAATATCTCTCATGAATACAGATGCAAAAATTCTCAAAAAAAATTCTACCCACTAGGCATCATATCAAAAAAATAATATACCAAAACCAAGTGGGATTCATACCAGGTATGCAAGGATGGTTCAACATTAGAAAATCAATCAATGTAATCCACCACATAAACAGAACAAAAGAAAAGAATCACACGATCATCTCAATTGATGCATAAGAAGTATTTGATAAAGTCCAGCACCCATTCCTGATAAAAACTCTCAACAAAATAGGAACAGAAAGGAAATTCCTCAACATAATAAAAAGCTTCTATACAAAACCAACAACCAACTTCATTCTCAATGGAGAGAGCCTGAAAGCATTCCCCCTGAGAATGGGAACAAGACAAGGATACCCTTTAGCACCATGCCTATTTAACATTGTGCTGGAATTCCTACCTAGAGCAATAAGGCAAGAAAAAGAAATAAAGGGCATCCGAATTGAAAACAAAGAAGTAAAACTACCCTTACTTGCAGATATGACCCTATACATACAGAACCTTGAATATTCCACAAGAAAACCATTGCAACTAATAGAAAGGTTCAGCAGAGTAGCAGGGTACAAGATTAACACACAAAAATCAGTTGAATTCTGTTATCTAGTGCTGCTAAACAGAAATACCACAAATAGATGGTATTTTCTCAAACAAAGAGAAATTTATTCTCTCACAGTCTAGGAGGTTAGAAGTCTGAATTAAGGATGCCAGCTCCAAGGGAAGGCTTTCTGTCTCTGTCAGCTCTGGGGGAAGGTCCTTATCATCAATCTTCCCCTGGTCTAGGAGCTTCTCCAAGCTGGGACCCCGGGTCCAAAGGACACACTCCCCTCCTGGTTCTTCATTCTTGGTGGCATGAGGTCCCCCTGGCTCTCTGCTTCATTATCTCTTTTATATCTCACAAGAAATTGACTCAAGATACGACCTAATCCTGTAGATTGAGTCCTGCCTCTTTAACATAACTGCCTGTAATCAGGTCTAATTAACATTGCAGAGATAGGATTTACAACACAGGAAAATCACATCAGATGACAAAATGGTGGACAATCACACAGTACTAGGAATCACGGCCTAGCCAAGTTGACACACGTTTTTGGGCACACAGTTCAATCCATAACAGATTCCTATACACGAAAAAAGAACTTTGAAAAGAAATCAGGAAAACAATCCACTTATAATAGCTCCTAAAAAGATAAAATACTTAGGAATAAAATGAACCAGGGACATGAGAGACCTATACGAAGAAAACTATAAAACACTTTGCAAAACCAACGGTGAACATCATTCTTAATGGAGAGACTGAAAACATTCCCCTTGAGAACAGGAACAAGACAAGGATGCTGTTTATCACCACTCCTATTAACATTGTGCTGGAAGACCTAGCTAGAGCAATAAGACAAGAAAAAGAAATAGAGGACATTGAAATTGGTAAGAAAGAATTAAAACTGTCCCTATTTGTGGATGATATGATACTATACACAGAAAACCCAGAAGACTCCGCAAGAAAACTACTGGAACTAATGGAAAGATTCAGCAGAGTAGCAGGATACAAGATAAATACACAAAAATCAGTTGGATTCCTATACACCAACAAAGAGAACTATGAAAGGAAATCAGGAAAACAATACCATTTATAAAAGCTCCCACCAAAAAAAATAAAATACTTAGGAATAAATCTAACCAAGGATGTAAAAGACCTATACAAAGAAAACTACAAAACACTACTGCAAGAAACCAAAAGAGACTTACGTAAATGGAAAAACACATCATGCTCTTGGATAGATAGACTTAACATTGTGAAAATGTCAATTCTACCCAAAGCAATCTACAAATGCTATGCAATCCCCATCCAAACACAAAAGCATTCTTTAAAGAGATGGAAAAACTAATCATTATATAGAAAGGAAAGAGGCCCCAGATAAGTAAAGAACTATTGAAGAAGAAGAATAAAGTAGGAGGACACACACTACTTGACCTCAGAATCTACTATACAGCTACGGTAGTCTAAACAGCCAGGCACTGGTACAAGGACAGACACACTGACCAATGGAACAGAATTGAAAGCCCAGATGTAAATCCATCCACCTATGGTCACGTGATCTTCGACAAAGCCCCAAAGTCCATCAAATGGGGAAAAGACAGTCTTTTTAACAAACGGTGCTGGCAAAACTGGATGTCCACCTGCAAAAAAAAAAGAAACAGGACCCATACATCACACCATACACAAAAACTAATTTAAAATGAATCAAAGACCTAAATATAAAACCAAAAACTATAAAGATCATAGAAGAAAAAATAGAGTCAATGCTAGGAGCCCTAATGCACAGCATTAACAGGATACAAACCATAACTAACAACACACAAACACTAGAAGATAAGCTAGATAACTGGGATATTCTAAAAATTAAAAACTTATGCTCATCAAAAGACTTCACCCAAAGAGTATATAGAGAATCTACAGACTGGGAAAAACTTTTTGGCTATAACAAATTCAACAAAGTTCTAATCTCTAAAATCTACCAGAAAATCCAACACCTCTACAACAAAAAGACAAATAATACAATTAAAAAATTGGCAAAGGATTTGAACAGACAGTTCGCCAAAGAATACATTCAAGCAGCTAATAGATACATGAGGAAATGCTTGCAATCACTAGCCATTAGAGAAATGCAAATCAAAACCACAAAGAATACCATTTCACCCCAACATTACTGGCACTAATCAAAAAAACAGAAAATAACAAATGTTGGAGAGGCTGTGGAGAGATTGGAACTCTTAAGCACTGCTGGTGGGACTGCAAAATGGTACAACTATTTTGGAAGACAATATGGCACTTCCTTAAAAAGCTAGAAATAGAAATACCATATGATCCAGCAATCCCACTCCTAGGAATACATCCTAGAGAAATAAGAGCTGTCACACGAACAGACATATGCACACTCATGTTCATTGCAGCATTGTTCACAATAGTGAAAAGATGGAAACAACCTAGGTGCCCATCAACAGATGAATGGATAAACAAACTATGGCACATACACACAACGGAATATTATGCAAAGATAAAGAACAATGATGAATCTGCAAAGCAGCTCACAACCTGGATGACTCTGGAGGGCATTATGCTGAGTGAAATAAGTCAATCACAAAAGGACAAATATTGTATGAGACCATTACTAGAAAAACTCGTGAGAAGGTTTACACACAAAAAGCAACAATCTTTGATAGTTACAAGGTAGGGGAGGGGTGGGAGGAAAAAACACTAAATAAACAATAGGTAAATGGTAACTTGGGTGAAAGGTAAGACAATACACAACATTGAGGAAGCCAGAACAACTTGTACAAGGCAATGTCATGGAAGCTCCATAGACACATCCAAACTCCCTGAGGGGCCAAATTACTGGACTGAGGGCTGTGGAGACCATGGTCTTGGGGAACATCTAGCTCAATTGGCATAACTTAGTTTATAAAGAAAATATTCTACATTCTACTTTGGTGAGTAGTGTCTGGGGTCTTAAAAGCTTATGAGCAGCTACCTAAGATACTTCTCTGGTTTTACCCCTTCTGGAGCAGGGAGAATGAAGAAAACCAAAGATGCTAGGGAAAGATTAACCCAAAGGACTAATGAACCACATCTACCACAGCCTCCACCAGACCGAGTCCAGCACAACTAGATGATGCCTAGCTACCACTACCGACTGCTCTGACAGGGATCACAATAGAGGGTCCCAGACATAACTGGAGAAAAATGTAGAACAAAATCCTAGCTCAAAAAAATAAATAAACAGACTTACTGGTCTGACAGAGACTGGAGAAACCCCTAGAATATGGCCCCCAGACACCCTTATAGCTCAGAAGTCACTCCTGAGGTTCACCCTGAAGGGTGAACAAGGATTAGACAGGCCCATAAAACAAAATGAGACTAAATGGGCACACCAGCCCAGGGGCAAGGACGAGAAGGCAGGAGGGGACAAGAAAGCTGGTAATAGGGAACCCAAGGTTGAGAAGGGGAGAGTGTTGACAAGTTGCAGGGTTGGCACACAATGTCACAAAACAATATATATATTAATAGTTTAATGAGAAACTAGTTTGCTCTGTAAACTGCCATCTAAAGTACAATAAAAAATTTTTTTAAAGAAATAATTGGGAATGTAAGACTAAGTTTATTGTTAAAAGAACATTTCCAAAGTAGCCATGTCTTGCACAGAACAACTCTGTGCTTAAAAAATATCAAGCTGCCCTTTCCCAAAGAAACGTGAATCGTAATATTGCTACCGAAAATGCTCATTAAACTAAATGAGAGTGTAATTAGCTTCCAAAAAAATCTTACGTATTCCATTTGCTGTCAAGGGAAATTATACATCCAAATATGTTTGTTAACCATAGTGTGTTAAAACTTCTGATTTCTGGAATATTTCTTATTACTTTTTAGGAATGAATTATCTTAAAAGAACTTCCAATGTATTTTCAAATGTAACATCACGTTACGAGTGATAAATGTATGGAAATATTCATACTATTTAAATCTATTTTTTGATGCTTCAAATTGTGTAAATTAAAAACTTCACTTAAGCTAGTGAAGAAAAAAAAACACTATTGCAAAAAACGAGAAGAGACCTACACGAATGGAAAACTATACACAAGTTCATGGATAGGAAGACTCAACCTTGTGAATATGTCAATCCTACCCAAAGCAATTTACAGATATAATGCAATCCCAATCCAAATACCAACAGCATTCTTTAACGAGATGGAAAAACTAATGACCAATTTTATATGGAAAGGAAAGAGGCCCCAGATAAGCAAAGCATTATTGAGGAAAATGAACAAAGTAGGAGGCCTCACACTACCTGATCTCAGAACCTACTGTACAGCCATGGTAGTCAAAACACCCTGGTACGGGTACAATGACAGACACATAGACCAATGGAACAGAACTGAGAACCTACATGTAAATCCATCCACCTATGGTCAGGTGATCTTTGACAAAGGACCAAAGTCCATTAAATGGGGAAAAGACAGTCTTTTTAATAAATGGTGCTGGCAAAACTGAATGTCCATTTGTAAAAGAAAAAGAAACAGGACCCAAACCTCACACCACACACAAAAACTAACTCAAATTGGATCAAAGACCTAAATATAAAACCTAAAATGGTAAAGATCGTGGAAGAAAAAATAGGGACAACACTGGGGGCACTAATACATGGCATAAATACAATACAAACCATAACTAACAATGCACAAACACCAGAAGATAAACTAAATAACTGGCAGCTCCTAAATTTAAACACTTGTGCTCATCAAAAGACTTCAATAAAAAAATAAAAAGACAACCTACAGACAGGGAAAAAATTTTTGGCTACAACATATCCAACAAGGGTCTAATCTCTAAACTCTATAGACTACTTCAACACCTCAACAACAAAAAGATAAATAACCCAATTTAAAAATGGGCAAAGAATATGAACAGATACTTCATCAAAGACAACCAGGCATCTAACAGACACATGAGGAAATGCTCATGATCATTAGCCATTACCAAAAACCTGTTGCTGTTGATTCTGACTCGTAACGAGTATGTAGAACAGAGTAGAACTGCCTCATAGGGTTTCCAAGGAGCAGTTGGCTGGTGGATTCCAAACTGCTGACTTTTGGTTAGCAACCCTAGCTCTTAACCACTGCACAACCAGGGCTTCCATTAGCCACTAGAGAGATGCAAATCAAAACTAAAATGAGATACCACCTCACCCCAACATTACCGGCACTAATCCAAAAAATAAACAAATAAATAAACAGAAAATAACAAATGTTGGAGAGGTTGCAGGGAGATTGGAACTTGTATGCATTGCAAGAGGGAATGTAAAATGGTACAACCATTATGGAAAACAATATGGTGCCTCCTTAAAAAGCTAGAAATAGAAGTACCATATGATCCAGGTATCCAACTCTTAGGAATATATGCTAGAGAAATAAGACCCGTCGCAGGAATAGACATATGCACATCCATGTTCGTTGCAGCGTTATTCACAATAGCAATAAGATGGAAACAAGCAAAGTGGCCATCAGCATACGAATGGATAGACAAATTATGGTACATACACATAAAGGAATACTATGTAATGATAAAGAACAATGATGAATCTGCAAAACACCTCACAAGATGGATGAATCTGGAGGGCATTATGCTGAGTGAAATAAATCAATCACAAAAGGACAATTATTGTATGAGACTACTATTATAAAAACCCAAGTAAAGGTTTACACACAGAAATAAACAATCTTGGATGGTTACAAGGGTGGGGAGGGGTGGAGAGGGGAAATTATTAACTAGATAGTAGACAAGTGTTAACTTTGGTGAAGGGAAAGACAACACACATTATAGGGGAAGTCAGCACAGCTTGACCAAGGCAAAGTCATAGAAGCTTCCTAGACACATCCAAACACCTTACTGGGGCTGAGGGCTGGAACCATGATCTTGGGGGACATCAAGGCCAATTGACATAGCAAAGTTCATAAAGAATATGTTCTACATCCTACTTTGGAGAATAGCACCTGGAGTTTCAAAAGCTGGCGAGCAGCCTTCTAAGATACGTCTATTGGTCCCAGCACATTTGAAGCAAAGGAGAATGAAGAAAACCAAAGACTCATAAAAAGGACTAATGGACTGCATGAACCAAAGCCTCCACCAGCCTGAGCCCAGAAGAACAAGATGGTGCCCAGCTACCACAACTGACCGTTCTGACAGGGATCACAGTAGAGGGTTCCAGGCAGATCAGCTGAAAAATGTCGAACAATATTCAAATTCACAAAAAAGACCAGACTTACTGGTCTGATAGAGACTGGAGGAACCCGAAGACTATGGACCCTGAACACCCTGCTAACTAGAACTGAAGCCACTCCTGAAGTCCACCTTTCAGCCAAGGATTAGACAGGCCTATAAAACAAGCAATAACACACATGAGCAACCTTCTTCTTTCTTAGTTCAATCAAGTATATGAAAGCAAATGGGCAACACTGCCCAAAAGCAAAGACGAGAAGGCGGAAGGGACAGGAAAACTGGATGAGTAGACCCTGAGAACCCGGGGTGGAAAGGGAAGGGGGGAGAGTGCCGACACATTGCGAGAATTGCAACTAATGTCACAAAACCATTGGTATATAAAATTTTTGAATGAAAACCTAATTTGCTCTATAAACTTTAACTTAAAACACAATAAAATTTTTTAAAAAAGAATTTCAACAAAACAAAACAAGGCAGAAAAACTAGAGGGATAAATAAGACTGGAAAAATGTTGGTTAAATCTGAGTAATGGGTACATGGCTCATTATACCCTTCTCCACTTTTGTATGTTCAAAAATTTCCATTAAGATGTCAAAATTACTTCAATTCTTAAAAAGCAAACAAACAATAGTTTAGCTTAACTAGTAAAAAAGGTTTGCTTTGAGCATTACGCTCTTTTAAAAACTATCTATATGGGATCAAATTGATAACATCAACTCGAAAGATTAAATAGAAGCCTTACGGAGCAGTGAGTTTATTTTAATGGGGAAGGAACATCTCAGAAAACGAGGGTGAGAATGGTTGCACAACTTGAAAATGTAATCAATGTCACTAAATGGTACACGTAGAATCTTGAATTTGGTGTATGTTTTGCTGTGTATATTCTCAACAACAACAACAAAATAAAATAAAAAAAGGTATAAACCTGCAAAGCATATTAAAAACATAAAATTGCCATGGAGTCAATTCTGACTCATAGTGACCCTCTAGCACGGAATAGAACTGCTCCAAAGAGTTTCCAAGTAGCAGCTGGTGGATTTGAACTGCCAGCCTTTTGGTTAGCAGCCAAATGCTTAACCATTGTGGCACCAGGGCATATAAATCCCTGAATACTCCAGCCCCTGACTCTCTAGCTTCGTCTCTGGCTGCCCTCCTCCTCAATTCACATCATATTAGATTTCTTGTATTTCCCTGAATGTGTCTTATTTTATCTCACATTTGGGCAAATGCTCTTTCCTAAGCCCTGAATTGGGAGCCCTGGTGGCACAGTGGTTAAAGCGCTTGGCTGCTAACTGAAAGGTCGGCAGCTGGAAGCCACCAGCCGCTCCACGGGAGAAAGACGTGGCAGTCTGCTTCCATAAAGATTACAGCCTTGGAAACCCTATGGGGCAGTTCCACTCTGTCTTACAGGGTCACTGGGAGTTGGAATTGACTGGACGGCACCAGGTTTGGTTTGGTATGCCCTGAATGCTCCCCATCATAACTCCAGCTTTTCTACTAAACTCTGGTTTACTCTTTTTGTCTCAGTCTGGATGTTACTTCCTCCTGGAAGCCTTCCCTGAATCTCAGTCTAGGGTAGGTTCCCCTCCTATGGACTCTCCAGGCACCAAGGTATAAGCATTGTTTTGGGCCCTGTAAATTTCCTTGTAAAGGCCCATCTCTCTCCCTTTATAGGTTCTTTTTAGTCCCTCGGAGAAGGGGCTGCACAGAGTAATGGCTCAAGACATAGCTGGTGCATGAATGAATGAATAAAGAAAGCAACACTAAAGATTCACCTTAGACTGAATGTTCATGTGCATTGATGAGGGCTTTGAGTTAAGACCGTGATTCTGAAATGAGAGAGGCAGGTTAGAAGTTAACTCAGGTTATTAGTCAAATAGACTTGGTTTCATCATTAGTCAAACAAACTTGGTTTCAAATTCCAGCTCTGCAACTCTACGTGGCTTTAAGCAAGTTACCTAAACTCTCTACACTTCAGTTTCTTCATCTGCAAAACGGAGATAACTGTTTACTCTGCCTCATATTGTTATTGTGTCCCCGACCCTGGAAAACACTGGATAAATGTTAACCATTGTGATTATTATAGTTAGAGCTCCATTTAAAAGTAAAAGAATCAGGCAAGCACAGAGATTCAGCAGGCTGCTGCCATGGAAACCTGGCTAAATACCTGGAGGTGTAGTTGATTCTTCATCCAGATACTGGATGTACCTCAGCATCTGGGGGTCCTGCCTCAAGTGGCATCCACTTCTGCAAACAAGATTTCTGGTTCCTCTGTCAAACTCAAACCTGATTAGGAATCAATAAAGCACATCATTTCAAACTGCTGGTCGCCTGGCAACCAGAACCAAGACAGGCGCGTTCTGCTAAATCTGGTCTGAAACCTTGAGTCAGGCAAGGTAATGGTGGCTCAAACTGTTAAGCGCTCAACTACTAGCCAAAAGATTGGTAGTTCAAACCCAACTAGAGGTGCCTTGGAAGAAAGGCCTGGGGATCTGCATTTGAAAGGTCACAACCTTCAAAACCCTATGGAGTGTGGTTCTACTCTGCAACTCATGGGGTTGCCATGAGTTGGAATCGACTCAGTGAAAACTAGTTTTTGTTTGTTTTTAGGAAAGTTCTTTCTCTTAGTACGTTTACCAAATAGGAAATGGGCTACCAAGTATAGAGTCTTCAGGCTCACAGGTATGAATGCTGTGGCTGGAGAGGTCCACATGTGGAGAAGCAGTGCTGCACAGTGGTTAAGCACACAGATCCCACTAGCTGTACCACCATGGGAAAATTTTACCTCTCTGTGCCTCAGCTTCTTCATCTATAAAATGTGGCTAATGATAGTATCTACTTCAAAGGGTCGCATGTAAGGATTAAATGAGTTAGTACTTTTACACTGTTTAGAACCGTGCCTTATACTAAATGTTTGTTAAATAATGTAACTAATACAACTTTAAGGTTGAGTGAAATAAGAAAGAAAAGTATAGATTGCAGCTTCAAGGCCGTGGGGACCATGGATGTGTGTATTTATTTTTGCATTTTGGTTTCAAAGGTACCTGTTCAGGAGGGAAGGAAAGAGGCAGAAAGAAAATCCTTTTTGTTCTGCCTGTGTAGCTGGCAATTCCTACAGGGAAGAAATCAATGAGAATTCGAGAAACAGTTTGCAACTCTCTCCAGCAAATCCCTAAAATTGATTGCACTAAGATCCTTGACTTTCAAGTCCTCTATAAAGGAGATAAAAATAAACACAGGATTTTCTCCAAGCAAGGGCATGAAATCTCATTACTTCAATAATAATAATGATAATACTTTTTAAAAAGATAGACCAGTTACATCCCAGAGGAAGGTAACGTATTTTATGAAAGATTATTCAAACATAGAATAAAATAGCAATACTCATAATAATAACAGCAAAAAAAACCATACATTTACATGGCAGTTTAAACTTCTCAAAACGTATTTGCACGTCTTATCTCCCTTTCCCACACGTGCACCATTCCTATGCACTGCTGAATAAAGAGCACGTGGACCAGAATTAGGTGACTTACAGTATTCTGTATAACTTCTATTCATAAGCTAGTAATTTCATGCTTCTAGGCCTCAGTTTCCCTGTTGATGAAATGGGGATAATATTCCTTATTTCACAGTGTATTCCGAGAATTAAATGAGTGCATTAACTATATAATGTCTGTAGCATGGTGACTGGCACATATTATTAGTATTTATGCCTTACATGGTATACTTTGAAGATTAGATTATGAGAATAGAGCGTGAAAGTCAGGTTAAATGAAAATGCTTTGACAATTACCCATAAGGCATATTTTAAAAAGGGGAACTGCCAACATTTTTGGTTAGCAGCCATAGCTCTTAACCACTAAGTCACCAAGGTGTACAGATATTAAGGAATGATCATTGAATTTTCAGGTGTTATAATAGTGATAGGGTTGTGTTTTTAAAGGGAGGCCTTCCAAGTTGTAGTTTAGAGACTGCCATTAACCGCTACAAAAAACCAGGAAGTCCTGGAAAAAAATAGCTGATTCTAGATCTAGGCAGGAAATGTACAAGATAAGCCCGGGACTCCTAGTCCTACCAGTCAGCAAGGAAGCATCCAAGACTATCAGGAATGTGATAAAAGGATTCAGGAGATAAGAAGCTCCCATTGGCCACAAATGGGACAATTTGCACATCGATAAGGATAGAAACTGCAAAAAAACTATGTTAAAATCCATAAGTCCATAAATGATACTAAAAAAGAGAAGGCACGAGGAGATCAGTTCAAAATTGGTTAATAAAGTGAAAAAAATCCAGCGTTTACCCTGCCTTTCCTATGTGAACTATTCCTCTGTAAAACTAAATAATTAAACGGAGGAAGTTTCTTCATATAGAAAGATTCTAGCTAATAAGTGCAGAGGGAATGATAGCCTATCACCAATTTGTAAACTCCTCATGAATTAATGGATCTACTGATGAGCATTAATGTCTGCTCAGATTATCAAAGAGAGACAACTAGATATTATGTGCCTGTGAAACTATCTTGTAGTCTTGCTCCTTCAAAAGAACAAAAGCTAAACACAACAACACGGAGTCTTATCAAGATTCTACATCTAATTACCAAACTACAGAAAATGTAGGGGGCAAAGGAATATGTTAAACAATACCACAGAAACGCAGTTAGCAAAATTCAGGCTCTACAAGAAAAATGACTCCATTTCTTCAATTTAAAAAATTGGAAGAAAGAGAAATTGAAAAGAAAGAGAGACTGAAAAGAGAGAGATGGAGGAGGAATCTGTAGATTAAAAGAGACTTAAGAAATATATTAACTGTTTGGAATGTATGAAACTTATTTGTACCCCAATTTAAACAAGCTAATGGTTTAAAATAAAAAATCTATCAGGTTAATTTGGATACTGACTGGATGTTGGATGCTATTAAAGGAATTATTGTTTTTTTGTGGGTTTTTTTTAGATGTGATAATGTACTGGGGCTATTTTGTTGAATCCTTATTTTTCAGAGATACACAACAAAATAGTTACAGTTAATATGATGTCTGGAATATGTTTCAAAATAATCTATGGAAGGGGAGAATGACACTTGTAGATAAAATAAGGTTGGTAGGTAGTTTATAATTGTTGAAATTGAATGATGGGCATACGGAGATTCCTTTACTAGTAGTGTGTCTACTTCCATAATAAAATAAGGGCCTTATATTTTAGAGACAAAATCGGAAATATTTGCAGATTAAAATGTATGATGGCTAAAATTTGATTCAAAATTATTTTGGTGAGGAAATAGGGGGGATATAAATGGCACAAGATTGATCATGAGTTGATGGTTATTGAAGCTGTATGATGATCCACGTGGGTTTATCATACTGTTCTACTTTTAAGCTTATTTAAAAATTTTTCCATAATAAAAATTTTTGATGGGTTTCATAATTCCTTGCCTAGGATACTACTTGGTAATAGTGAAAATCTTCCCAAGTAACGACAAGAGGAGACAAGCTCCACAACAGCATTAGTAGGTGATGTTTATTGTTCCCCAAAACAAGTCAGCATCAGAACTGGATAAATAGAATACAGCAGGTGAGCATGTGTACGTAATTCTGCAGAAGAGGAAGGGAGGTGACGTTCGACTGGGCCTTGAAGGACGAGTATGTTTGTCAAGTACAGAGGAGCAAAAAGGGTGATCTAGGCAGAGGACTAGAGAGGTGAAAGAGTTGGAATATTCCAGAAGAGTGAGCAGCTGAGTGTAGATAGAGTCCAGGAGATGGGGCAACTGACAACTAGTGATGATCTTTGAATGTCATGCTGTGGATGGACTTTTCAAGTAAGCTAAAGTTGAAAACTGATGATCCATAGGCCAATGTAAAGACTTTGGCCTGTTAAAATGTGTGCTAACACTAAAAAATAAAAATTAAAAAAATCAGGTGGCTTCACCTAAAAAGTTGGATTTCTGAATTTCTTGAAAAATTGAGTATCTAGCAAAAATAGGGCTTGCCTTCCCCATGCAACCATTGACTGGAACTGAAAAGCACATGCTCCCTTTGAGACAGGCCATACGTTCTTTAGTTCATCAGTCTCTCCTAGCCTCTGTCATATCCCCCACCAGGGGGCCAAGTGACAGCACTATTAATGACCATAATTTAGCTGTAGTTTTTTTCTCATAATTGAGGAATATTTCTCTATAACTCTTTTTAATCTCTATCAAAAATGAACAAATGAAATATAGACACCGAGGTTTGCATGTCTCACTAAAATGTTTGGGAGAGCACATTTCTCTGAGTCAGTGAAGGCAATTCTATTGCAATCTGTTTAATATGGACAGTGTATCAGTGTCAAACAAACACAATTCAGGATGCCAAAGTAATAACAACAACAGCAGCAGCAATAATAATAATGATACAAGCACCAACTAATATTTCCTGAGCACTCATACACGGGACGTTCTTCTAGTACTTTTTATGTATTGCATCATTTCCTCCTTATGAAGACCCTCTATCCCCACTTGACAAGGGAGAGCACTAGCACAAAGTCATATTGTTATTATGTTCACAGCCAGGAAGTTATATTTCAAGACACTCAGACTCCAGAGCTCTAGCCCATCATGCCAGGCAATGGGAAGAAAGTTACAACCCCATTACTAGCTTTCCTGTCCCCTTTTGCCTTCTTGTCCTTGCCCCTGGGCTGGTGTGCCCCTTTAGTCTCATTTTATTTTAGGGACATGTCTAATCTCTGGCTGAAGTGTGAACCTCAGGGGTGACTTCATTACTGAACTAAAAGGGTGTCAAGGGGCCATACTCTCGGGGTTTCTCCAATCTCTGTCAGGCCAGTAAGTCTGGTCTTTTTTTTTTTGGTGAGTTAGAATTTTGTTCTACATTTTTCTGCAGCTCTGTCCAGGACCCTTTATTGTGATCCTTGTCAGAGCAGCCAGTGGTGGTAGCCGGGCACCATCTAGTTGTGCTGAACTCAGTCTGGTGGAGGCTGTGGTAGTTGTGGTCCATTTGTCCTTTGAACTAGTCTGTCCTTGTGACTTCTGTTTTCTGCATTCTCCCTTGCTCCACATGGGTGGGACCAGTGGTATTTCAACAGGACTTATTCTTAAATGTGAATTAAAATCTACCCTGCTGACTGCATACATTGGAATGGCTTGGGTGGCAACTGAGTTTGCTGTCCTGTCCTAAGTCTTCAAGGATTTTGGTCACAGAAGAAGTACAAATAGAGAGGAATGGGTTGGGGTGGGGTGCGATGGGGTGGAGTGGAGGAAAAGCCTGGAAGCACCTAGACCACTAGTGCAAATCCCTACTCCTCCCCCATTTGCAGGAACTGTCTCTAAAACTTCACTTAGCTAGGAGCCATTCACTTTTGCTTGAATGTCTTCTCAATGGGTTGCTCATTAACTCTGGAATCAGCCAGTTCTTTGCCTTCATTGAAGGCAGCGACATTGTCTTACTCATTTTTCAGTTGAAGACCCCTCCCCCATATCTAGCATGGTGCCTTGCACTTGATGGGTATGCAGTAACTACTTGCTTAATTAATTAACTCACTGTTATCATAGCTCCTTAGAGTTTTGTCTTCTCCAGAGTAAACATCCCTCATACACATACACTTCTCAGACCTAACTTAAGACACCAGGGCCAGCACTAGGATGAGACAAGAGATGTGCCCTGGTTGCAAAATTTAAGGAGGCACTTCTTCTTGGGCCAATCTTGCACTTGCATGAGCCTAAGAGTGACCGCCTCCTTAAATTTTGCACCCTGTGTGCCTCTCTTGACTCACCCTATTCCCTGCCCTGTCAGGCACCTTTCTCTTTCACATCCCTAGTTTCCAGATCTGATCAAACCAGAATAGACTAGACCAGTTGCTGTGGAGTCGACCCCATAAATGTTAGAGTAGAACAGTGCTCCGTAGGGTTCTCAATGACTAATTTTTCAAAAGTAGGTAGCCAAACCTTTCCTCTGATATACCTCTGAGTGGACTTGAATCTCCAAAATTTCAGTTAGCAGCTGAGTGTGTTAACTGTTTGCACCACCCAGGGACTCCTATTAATCTAAGATTCCACTTCTAGTCTATTAACACATCCTCTCTCCACCCTTGATCCCTGCCTCCACCTCTCTAGTGTGCCCCCCTACCCACTACTGTTTTCAAGCCAGTACTGGCCCTCCTATCCTTGTGCAGTTGATTTCTTGAGATGTGGGTGCAGGACACTTTACATTTAACACATTAATCTGAACAAACTTCGTCTTGTTTCTTCCAGCAACTCTTACAATTGAGTACCATCTTTCTTAGGTTGTGATTTATTATTCAGCATATTAGCTATTTCTCAAGTTTTGTGCTTATTCATTCATTCAACACATGTCTCTGAGCACCTATTCTGAGCCAAGCTGTGTGCTGAGGGCACAGAAATGCATGGCCTGGTCTCTGTCCTTGAGGATCTATGGCGTAGTCCAAAGGAGGAGACAGGCAGGAAAACAGTCGGCAATAACTCGACAGGCTGAGTGTGAAGGCAGAGGTGAATGGTGGTAGCAAGCACATAGAAGGGGCTGGTAAGCCAGATTAGAGGCCAGGGAAGGCTTTCTGGAAGAGGTGACACAGGCATTAAGATCAGAGTGATGAGCAGAAATTTTGCATCATTGGATCTGATAAACCAACCTTTTATGTCTTCTCAAAGTTGTTAATAAACCTGGGGGCAGGACCCAGGCTAAGCCTTGTAGCAACCGGGAAACCATCCCCACCTGAGAACGAAGTCACCCTGACGAATTTGGGATGTGCTCTAAAGGCAGCTGTTAGCTGAAGGAGGGCTTTGTGCATATTAGAAGGACACATACCGATAGGCAGAGAAATTAGAAACAGGCAGCCCTAAAGCAGCCTTAATACCACACTCCCAGCACAGTCTGGTCCAAACACAGGGGAAAGGGCCCCTGGAGATGTTAGGGTCCTATTTCTCTGCTTCATAAACATGGCCAGCCTCCCTTTACGTTGGTACAGCAAGAGAGGGTAAGTAACTAGCCCTGAATCCGAAGGCCAGCCAAAGACAAAAACAGGCTAAAACACAGGGTGCTGGACTTGGGGGTGTCAGTCAACAGATTCTGTTCAGAACCCGCACAGCACCTGCCACAAGGAGCTTACTGCTCCTTGAACTTCCAACTTAACTCAGTTCTCAAATGCCCTTCCAAGAATTGTGAGCACGTCTGAGAGCTGGCTCTCTCTTTATTAAGGAAACAGCACCCCCTGCTGTCACTCCCGACTATATCCAGACTCGCTTTGTAGCTTCTTACCTGAAATGTGCCTAAAGCCGCTGTGATTTTACTTACATTCCCTTACTTTGTTGTTGTTGTTGTTAGTTGCCATCCAGTTGACTCCGATTCATGTTGATCCCAAGTGTACAGAGCAGAACTGCTCCACAGGGCTTTTAAGGCTGCGACCTTTGGGAAGCAAATTGCCAGTCCTTTCTTCCAAAGCACCTCTGGGTGGGTTTGAACAGCCAACTTTTTGGCTAGTAGTCCAGCGCTTAACTGTTTGCATCACACTCCATCACTACACTTGTGCAAAGAAGTCCAGATTGTTTTGTTTTGTTTTGATTTGTTTGTTTTATTTCAAATGAACTTGCTGCTGAGGATTTGGGGATGTTAGCAGATAATTCATTTATAATAACATTAGTAATAATAAGAATGGCAACAATAATTACCAATCATCAAACACTTATTATGAGCCAGGTTCTGTGCTGAAAGGAACCTGGGTGGCACAAGCAGTTTATAATCAGCTGCTAACCCAAAGATCGGTTGTTCAAACTCACCCAGCTGCTCCACAGAAGAAAGGCATGGTGATCTGTTTCCATAAAGATGATAGCTAAGAAAACCCTATGGAGCAGTTCTACTTTGTAACTCCTGGGGTCACCATGTGTCATGGGTTGACTTGATGGCAGCTAACAACAATAACTAAAGTGCTTATATGAATTATTTCACTTAATTCTTTCAATAGTAAAGATTATCTCTATTTTATGGATTAAGAAACTGAGAACATTAATCACTTGGTTTAATTATATTTTTATTTAATAATTTAATAATTATGTAGTCATTCATACACTCAATGCATTTGTATTAAGTACCTTCTTATCTCAGTCTCTAGGTGTACAAAGACAAACAAGGCATGGGCTCTGCTTTCACAAAGTCATTACAGTAAGGATGAAAAGAAGAGAAGAAAAAACTGATGTTGATTGTGCACCTACTCTGTGCCACTTTGGGGGTATTTTTTAACAGTACTATCTAACTAAACTTTAAAAGGTCCTGGAAGGGAGGTGTTTATTTATCCTTTTTGCAAATGAGAAAAACTGAGGCTCAGAGAGTTCAAAGGACTTGCCTAAGATTGTACAGTCAGATGGTGAAGGAGGTGGGACTTAAACTCAGTTCTTCTGGATGCTAAAGCCTTGCATTATGAGAGCATGTATTGGGAGAGAAAGGAGTCCTGTGACAAAATGGTTAAGTGATCAGCTACTAAACAAAAGGTCAGTGGTTTGAAACCACCAGTGGCTCTGTAGGAGAAAAGACCTGGTGATCTGCTCCAGTAAAGATTATAGCCTAGGAAACCCTATGGGGCAGTTCTACTCTGTCCTATAGGGTCACTGAGTCAGGATCAATTTGACAGCACACAACAGAACAGAATTGGGAGAGATGTTATTTTTAAAAAAGAGTTTGTACATGCCCCAGAGGTGATCAGAAAAATGGAACGAGCAACTCTGCCAAAGGGCACTAAAGAGTTGGTGATGGTTTAGTTCTGTCAGTCACTCATTCCCTTAGTCATTCAATGAGCAAAAAAATGTTTACTGAGCACATACTATGTGTCAGAGATTTTGTTGGAAACCAGAGAGATGGTGATGAGCAAGTTGGCATGATGATACCTGTCTTCATGGAGCTTATGGTTGGGGGGTGGATAACTGGCATTAAACAACGAAACTGCCAGTCAACTTTCCAGTCGGGATCAAGTGCTAAGAAGAAAGAGGCATTAAAGGGTGTCAGAAGTGTCAAAGAAGAAAATTCCATGTTCTGTTAAGAATGAAAACAAAGAGTTTTCTTGAGGAATAGCAACTAGAGTTGGGCAACACAAAGTGAAGATACCAAGTGCTCCACTGGACATGAGACAAAAGTGTTTTATACGCAAAATCTAGCGTGACCACAGTTTTTCCATTATCCATTGATCACATAATTCTTAAGACAGGTGGTACAAGCACTTTTTGATAACATCTTCGTCATGTGCTCCCTGGAACATTCTTTAGGGAATATTTTTCGAGAACAAAGAACAACCACATAGTTTCACCTCCCTTGTTTGCCTGAGAGTGCTCTGAGTTAACCCCTTTACTGTGAGCTAACAGTTAACTCATTACAGTATGCCTCTAATCTGGAGTTCTACTAACAAATTGCCTCCTTTTGATCAAACCTTCCCTAGGGGGCATTGATCATCCACAGTGGAGTAGCCATTCCTCTGCAAGGACTCTGTCTGCCTTCCTCAAGGGGCTTCTGTTTGTTTCTCTTCACTTTGTCAAGCTAATAGGCCTCATCTTCAGAATGAGTTGATAGCACTGAAGTTACTGCAGCAGACAAGACCACATCAGGCAGAGCTCAATCAGTAAGAGTCAAAATGGAACATTCTGGGAAACAAAGGGGTTTCTTTAAACAAGTTAGTCATTGTGTTGTTGTTATTAGGTGCCATGGAGTTAGTTCCGACTCATAGCAACCCTGTGTACAACAGAACGAAACACTGCCTGGTCTTGCACCATCCTCACAATCATTATGCTTGAGCCCATTGTAGCAGCTACTGTGTCAATCCATCTCATTGAGAGTCTTCCTCTTTTTTGCTGACCCTCCACTTCACCAAGCATGATGTCCTTCTCCAGGGACTGGCCCCTCCTGATAACATGTCCAAAGTATGTAAGATGAAATCTCGCCATCTTCACTTCTAAGGAGCATTCTGGCTGTACGTCTTCCAAGACAGATTTGTTCGTTCTTCTGGCAGTCCATGCTGTATTCAATATTCTTCTTCAATACCATAATTCAAATGCATTAATTCTTCTTAGGTCTTCCTTATTCATTGTCCAGCTTTCACTTACATATGAGGTGATTAAAAACGTCATGGCTTGGGACAGGCGCACCTTAATCCTTAAAGTGGCATCTTTGGTTTTTAACACTTCAAAGAGATCTTTTGCAGCAGATTTCCCCAATGCCCCTATGGGGCAGTTCTACTCTGTCCTAGAGGGTCACTGTGAGTCAGAATCAACTCAGTGGCAATGAGTTAGTATATAGGAGCCTTGGTGGCACCGTGGTTAAGAGCTCAGCTGCTAACCAAAAGGTCAGCAGTTTGAATCCACAAACCACTCCTTGGAAAACTATGGGGCAGTTTTACTCTGTCCTATAGAGTCACTATGAGTCAGAATTGACTCAATGGCAATGGGTTAGTTAGTCGTGAATGAAGATTAAAAAAAGTTACCTAGACATTAAGGAAGGGATCACTTAAGCTGGTTACTACATACTATACGTCTGTTCAAGATATATAATTCTCTGCATAGCAAGGGGGGCCCTATTTTGGTTGCAAGCATTAGACATTTTACAAAGCATTTAATTAGTCCTATAATAATTATTATAATAATCAAAATAATTAATCAAGTCTGCAATATAGAGTGCAACCAAGAACCAATGCCATTGAGTAACCAACTAAAATATCTAAAAAGGGAGAACTGGGCATAGGAGGTATTGAATGTAATCAAGTAGCTTTCTGGTGAATTTTTCTGATATCTTGTTCTACTTCTCCTGTGTTACTTATCCAAGCACAGCAAGAAGTATTGGCAATAATACAAACTCCTCCTTGCTGGGCTAGAAGAAAATCAAGAATATAATCTAATACAAACTTAACAAGGGATTCGAAAGATTTCTGTTGTGATGACAGTCCATCTACAATATCATCAGCAATTTGAGCCAGTGTAGAAGATAAATTATGGATAGATTTTCAAGCTGAGGAATACCATATTTGGATAGAAGTGTTCAGAGGAACACCCATCTCATCCCAGGTTTTTCAGCTATTGGTTTATGTGAGTTATGTAAATAGTCTCTCTTATTCCGAATGAGAATTTTCAGATCACTGGTCCAATGTAAGGAGCACTCGTGGTGCAGTGGTTAAAGTACTTGGCTGCTAACCGAAAGGTTGGTGATTCAAACTCACCAGCTTATCCGTGGGAGAAAGATGTGGTAGTCTGCTTCCGAAAAGATTTACAACCTTGGAAATCCTGTGGGGCCATTCTATTCTGTCCTATAGAGTCGCTATGAGTTGAAATTGACTTGACAGCACTGGGTTGGGCAGTGGGTAGTCCAATGTGTTCTTTCATTATAGGAGTGGATATTCAAAGGAAATCTTAAAAGGTCTAATGTGCGTTGACCTATCAATTTCCAACCGTTCAAGCAAGGTAGTGCCCAGGCATAATGTTCATTGCTTGGATTTTGTTATTTGTCTATGGAGTAATTTGATCCACATACATACCCATAAGGGGAAAAAAATCATACCATTTTTAGTTTCATTGCATGGGAAGGGAATGGATTGATTAACTTATTCAATCCAGTTTCTGTTAAGGAACTGTTACAAGCAGACAATTGTCGCAACTGTAATGGGATTGCTTGTTGTAGCAGTTCAATACAGAAGAAGAGTGGGAACTATTGGAGCAAGGGGAATAGTTTGTAGGTAAGATTGAGTATCTGAGTCGACCAAACTATTTTTGGGTCAAATTAAAACATGGTACCTGAGGTTGATCTAACAATCCAGAGGTCTGCCATAGTCTGACACACATAGCTCATTTGAAAGTGGTGCCAAAATTAACAATAGCATTGGGTACAAGGCTATAGTTTTATAGAGGTGACACTAGTGGATCTGAATTATCTTGCCCAGATTGTAGATGGGGATGACAGATCCAACATTCAGTCAAGTTACTGGCAGTAACTACTGTTTGGGCTAAGTTAACAAATGCATTTTCTCTCCAAGCACTAGAAAGGATTGTAAGGAATAGAAGAATAAGGCTTAAATGAACCTTCATTTTGAATAAGATTACCAGGGAATAAGACCACAGGTATACAATAAGGCTATTAACATAAACAATAGATAACACTATTAAACAAAGTCCACAAAAATCAGCAACTTGCATGGGGTCTTGTTCTGTGATCTTGGGACTAGCTGTCTACCTCAGACGTCATGTGCTTCCAGCCACAGGGGCATTTGAAGGTAATTTTTAAGTGTTCAGAGGGCTGACTAGTCCAAAGAGGCGATTTGGCCCTCTTGAGTTATGACAGGTGGATCCAAGGTTTAACTCCTTCAAGTCTGGCTGCACAAGGGGTAAGAATAACTAGGTATGGTCTCTTCCAAGGAGGTTGGAGTGAGTCCTTTAGCTGATGTCTCTTCCAATATACATATTTTCCTGGAGCTGTATTAAGCAGGCTTTGAGAGTCCAATTTTTGTTCATTAAAGGCTTCCCTTACCTGTGGAAGGTACTCTTTAGAATATTGGATTAAATATTGACAATACTTTAGTTATTCAGGTTGTACAATAGTAGGGTCAGTGTAAGTAACATAAGGGAAGACCATAGGCCTTCCAGTGACTATTTCATAGGGGGTAAGTTTGTGGAATCCAAATGGTGAAGATCTCAGGTTTAAAAGAACTACGGGGAGAACCTTGGTCTAGGACAAATCTAAAGCTTCACAAAGTTTTGCTACTTGAATTTTTATAATTCCATTAGTTATTTCTACTGGTCCAGAAGACCGAGCATGATAAGGGCAATGTAGTCTTTGATAAATGAGGAAAACTTGGCATAGCTCTTGGATAACTTGGCCAGTAAAGTGAGTTTCCCAGTTGCTACAGAGTGTTCTTGGCTCTCCCAAGGTGGGGATGATGTTCTTGAGGAGTTCTTTGCCACAAAAGCAGCAGTAGCATTACAGCAGGGAAGGCTTCCACCTGTGAAAATCTGCAAATCATTACTAGTGCATATTTATAATCATTTGAAGGTGGAAGCTGAAAAAAATCTAATTCAAGCATATGCCCAGAGGGTAAAGTATACCATCCTGGCAGGACTTTAAGGTGTTTTCAGGATTGTAGAGGGGGAAGATGGGGCAATGTGTGGCAATATGTTTGGCAGCCTCAAAAAAATTTTCCCCACCGGTATTTTTTTTTAAGAGTTCAATCATTTTATCTCATCCCATATGGGGACTTTTATGTAAGGCTTGTAACATGGAAACATTCAGAAATTTAGGTAAGACGGTTTTCTTATTAGGCCCAGTCCATAATTTACTAACAGGATCTTGATCATGTCATACCCTTTTCCATGTCTCAATCTCTTCCATCTGGGCCAATTGTTGGTGTTTTAGACGCTTTTCTAAAGTCAATTCTTGAAAGTTGGAATTGTCAGTAAGTAAATTTGGGAAGTCCCTGTCTTTATGTATCATAATTGTTGCTTTGAGTTGATTCTGACTCATAGTGACCCTATAGGACAAAGTAGAACTGTCCTATAGGGTTTCCAAGGAGTGGCTAGTGGATGCGAACTGCTGACCTTTTGGTTAGCAGCTGAGCTCTTAATCACTGTGCCACCAGGGCCCCTATGTATCATAAATGTGGAAATAATTTGAGAGGCAGTTCATTTGGCATCCAAATCAGCAAGGTTATTCTAATTTCTACAGTCTAGGGTATTCATTTTGTGCTTGCATCTTTATTACAGAAGTTTCAGAGAGGAGCAATAAAGCGTCCAGGAGGTCTTCTACTAAAGCTCCGTTTTTTGTAAAAGTTCCAGAGAAGTTTAAAAACTCTCTTTGTTTCCATAACATTCCAAAATCATATACAACTCCAAAACAATACTATAGTCTTTAAAAAATATTAACGGACTTTCCAGAAGCAATTCTACAGCCTCTAGTGGGGACAATTAATTCAGGTTCTTGAGCTAAAGCGGCTTCAGGGAGAGTCTGACTTTCAAGCACCTTAGTAGAAGTTGTAACAACATATCCAGCTTAATAATGAGAACTATTAGGATCAGGTTTCAGATAGGAGCCAAGTACAAACAAAACTAGATCAGGATTAGTGAAAGGGATCTCCTTGAAGTCTTTCCAAGAGGTGAAGAGTTGTTCAGTTAAGTCTAGACAATCGTGAGCAGGATAGTTGCGTTCATTAGTTGTGGGGAGAAGAGTGGCTGGATTAAAACAGGCCAGGGAATGTAGTTTAATATTAGATGCAGTCAGCAGGAGAACCTCATAGGAGGTTATTCTGCTGTCAGAAAGATGTTGTCAGGGCAAATTAAGTAAATGAGACACAGCATGAGGCATGTAAACATCTAAAAATTTCCTAATACTACATCTGCAGTGATTTCCACTAGTTTGGCAGTAGCTGCCACAGCCCTAAGGCAGGGAGGATATCCCCTGGCCACAGGGTCAAGCTGGAGACTTTAATAGCGCACAGGTCTCTGTTGTCCCCTGTGGTTTTATGTAAGGACACCTAAAGCATTTCCAGATACTTCATGCACAAATAAGGAAAAATCTAAGTGCTAATTAGGAAAACTCAAAGCAGGCGTGTTCATCAGGGCCTCCTTCAATTAAGCTATGGCTTCTTGATTTTCTGGTGCAAGCTGGAATGAATCCATCTCAGAGGCTTTCAAATATTTGTATAAGGGTTGAGCCAATAGGGGAAATTTGGAAATCCAGGCCTGACAATAACCACAAGGACCTAGAATTCCTCATAGCTGTTTCTTTGTTTCAGGTATAGGAAAAACAAAAACAGCCTCTTTTCTTTTAGGGTCAACGGAGATGCTTGGTATAGAAATTAAATGGCCCATATATTTCACATCAGGTTGGGCTAACTTCAATTTTTCTTTGGAGACCGTATGTCCATGATCAGCCAAATGTTTTAATTAAGTTACACTGTCTTCAAGACAGGCTTGCTGGGGCTTTGAGCAAATCAACAAATCATCAACACATTGCAATAACATAGATTTGTTGGCAAATTGTAAATGCTGCAAATCTGCATGCAAAATTTGAGAGAAATAAGTGGGGGGATTCAGTAAACTCTTGGAGCATTTAAAGTCCAGGTAAATTGCTGGTTTTCCCAGGTAAAGGTAAAAAAATATTGGCTTTCAGAGTGCACAGGAATATTGAAAAATGCACTGCAAAGATCCACAACCGTAAAGTGGGTAACATCAGAGGGGACATTTAAAAAAAAAAAAAAAAACCAAACCTGCTGCTATCAAGTCAAGAACTGACTCATAGGGTTTCCAAGAAATGGCTAGTAAATTCAAACTGCCAACCTTTTTGGTTAGCAGCCAAGCTCTTAACCACTGTGCTACCAGGGCTCCAAACCTGTTGTCTTCAAGTTGATTCCAACTCATAATGACCCTAGAGGACAGAGTAGAACTGCCCCATACAGTTTGCAAGGAGAAGCTGGTGGATTCAAACTGCCAACCTTTTGGTTAACAGCTGGGTTCTTAACCACTGCACCACCAGAGCTCCATGAGGGGGCATTAGAAATTAACAAATGAGGATAGCGGACTACTGGGAATCTAAGTATCACAATGTGATTGATGGCATGCAACTCCTGAACAAATCTCCAACCCTTATTGCTTGGTTTTCTTACTGGAAGAACAAGACTATTACAAGGGCTAGTACAAGGGGTAATTAAACCCTTAGAGAGGACATCTTGAATGATGGGAGCAAGTCCCTCTTTTGCTTCCCATTTAAGTGGATATTGGGGGATCTTTGGCAAGGGTCTAGATGAATCTACTTGGATTTTAGCTGGTTCAGCTGACAAAACTTGGCCTACGTCTGTGGATGTAATAGCCCGTAAGGTTTCAGGAATTAGGGAGAAAATATTAGAAGGGAACGGATTGGGTTGAATAGGATTTTGAAGAGGCATGACAGGCACTTGCATGCAACAAATGGCCTCTTCCTTTTGGATATGATCTAATTCTAAACCTGCTTCTGCTGACTTTGGGATATCAGGTAGGCTCAATATTATTTCCCCCTTCTCATTAAATTATAAATGACAATTCCATTTAGGTAAAAGATCATTTCCTAATAGATTAACAGGAGTACAGGGATTGAGCAAAAAGAGGAGTGAATCTTCAATAGGGTCAGGTGATGTTGGAACAGGTTGGGAATGACTCAGCATTTGTTCTTGATTAGTGACCCTCCACCACTTCTGAGGTTTTTGTACTTCAGGGCAAGGGCTTTTGTAAACAAGTGTGGTTATATAGCAGATAAGGTGGCTCCTGGTGTGGGTTAGAAATTGGCATGTGTTTCCATTAATGCATACAATAGTTTCCCCTTGCAAGTTGAGTACCACCATGGGAAAAGTCCCTGAATTACTCCTGGAGGTATCTTGCGGGGGGATCTTTTGTTTATTTTTCAATTCATAACATTCATTCTTCCAATGGTCAGGTTTCTTACAACTGTAACAGAGACTAGCCCTGGTGCCTCTGGAAGGTTTGGCATTTTTCTCTTGATTGGGAGATTGTAATTGTTGTAGCTGGAGGGCCATTAGTTTGTTAGTTTTGGAGGCATTCTCAGTCTCAAGAGTCTGAGAAAGCTTGTAAGCTAAATTGGTTAATTTAACAATAGGAGCCATTTCCCAGTCCAGTTGGTGCCATTTTACCAAGGCTGAAATTTCAGGCTTAAGGCCAGATATAAAAATAACATTAAAAGCCCCAGAAGAGCCTGGAGCAGATAACAAAAGTTCAGAGTGTTCAGAAAACTTTTGGAGCAATCAGGTCTGATGTTCATAAATACTTTTGTCTTTATTCTGTTTGCAGGAGTGAATTTTTGTCCAATCAATTAGTGGAGGAAAGGCTTTGGGGATAGCCTCCAACAGTCTCTTGCTCATGTCCCAAGAATCTTCCAACAGCTCAGTAGCTGTTTTATCTATATTCAGAGCCAGGCTATCTTTGGGGTCCTTCCATTCAGCTTGCTGTAGCCACAAGTGAGCCTTCCCTGGCCTAGTTATTATATGGATTAATTGATACAAATCAGGGATCCCAGGCTGATAAGCTTCAACAAAAATCAATTTTAGATTCTTCAGCAAACAGATAAGATCTTCATGTAGTTTTGGGAAATCCTTTACAATACTTCACAACTCTGAACGTGTACAAGGAGTGAAAGTAATATGAGGAGTATCCTTAGCATCTGTACTGGGACAGATTTTAAAAGGCATTTTCACCAGAGCTTACCAGCTGGTTTCTTTGAAATGAAAGGGAGTTCAGACAGAATGTTACCAGAGGAATAGGAGGGCAGAGAAGGATACAAAAGAGTAGCAACCAGCAATGGAGCAGAGGGGTTAGGAGCTGAAGTTTGACATTGCAGTCCTTTACTCAGCCCCTCCTGAATAGCTTTCATTAAATTACCTGGATGGATCCATGTGTGGGGTTTCCTTCTTTTGTCCATTGAGTGGATACTCCACTTGATTCTCAAAAAGTGCTCAACCAAACAGAAAGCATCAATCCTGGATGGCAGTGAAGGCAGGTCACATTCTGCATGGGTGGATTCCTTCCCCAGTGGACACAGGCACTACCCAGTGCACATGCTGAGTGGTAGACACACATTGTTAGTTGAAATGAATGGAAATAGTCAAGATGATAATCATGTCCTGATGATTAGCATCATCGGTGTTGGGATTATCCAGGACAAATTCAAAGAAGCAAATAATAATTTGGCCCAAATGGTGATCTGAAATACAACCTTTTTTCTCATCCTGAAAAGGAGACTCAGAAGGGAACTTTCAGTAGAGGCGTCCACCAAAATCACATTCAGTAGCAACCAGTCATTCCAGAGGCCTTCCTGCAAACTGCCTTAACACCTTCTTACATCTCGGCTATGAAAATAGCCATCTGACTTGAGGGGAAAATGTTTGATAATGAACTTAATAAGGTCCTGGTCCTCTCGAAGTCCACATTCTAGTGGGTAGAAAGATAAGAAAATAAATACATAATACCATTACTAGTTGCTGTCGGGTCTACACCAGCTCATGGTGACCCCATGTATGTAAGAGTAGAACTGTGCTCTATAGGATTTTTAATGGCTGATTTTTCAGATCACTAGGCCTTTCTTCCATGGTACCTCTGGGTAGGCTCAAACTGCCAACCTTCATGTTAGCAACAGAGCACAATAAACATCTGAATCACCTGGGGACTCCAAACACATGTTAAATGAAACAATTACTGATTGTGATAAGTACTTGGAAGGAAATAAACCAGATGTTGAGTCAGAAAATAACTGAGGGTGGTGGTGTGGTAAACCAGAGTCCCAGAAGAAAGCAGAGGGTACACAGAAATTGGGTAATCTGAGGAGAGCTTACAAAATAGTTTGCAAAGTTGTGAACAAGAGTTTGGATTAAGTAGAAAGTTACGGGGCAGTGCCCTTGGGTCTAAAAACAATGGCGCACCATTTCTACCTGTAGGTCTGAAGGGTCAAGGGGAGAGAGAAGTTACCCAAACCTAGATCAAGAGTTGATTGGAGAGGTCTGCTTGACAGGAACTGTGAGCTTCAGAAGAGATACACCCACCCCGAGTGACCGAGCAGGGACTGGGAGTAATAAATAGCACCAAACATCAGAAACGTTGTTCCTCCCCTTTGCCCACCCCTGGGATGCTTCAATTCCAGGCTGAATTTCCCAGGAGGTAAAGCTTGACAAAGCCAGGTGAGGGAGAAGATACACTCAGGCCCATAGCAGAAAGGGCTCAAGACTGCACTGTAGTCCCACATTAAACACAAGCTCGTCTCTCTTTCCGTGCAGCTGCTTTTGCAGACTTTCCTAGGACTTGGCTGAATAAAAAGGGACTATTTTCATACCCCTTGGACATCGTGTTTAGTAAAATAGAGGGCCAAAGAAAATGAGGGAAACCCTAAATGGCATGGATTGACACAATAACTGCAACAATGGACTTCAAGCATCATGAAGATGGTGAAGATGGCCTAGGACCAGGCAATGCTTCATTCTGTCATATGTAAGGTCATTACGAGTTGGAACTGACTGGAGGGCAACTAACAGCAACAACTTTTGCATACCAGGCCAGCTCAGAGCAAATTAACTCTCTTCCATCTTCCTTGTCAGGTTGGAGAGTGGTGTTCTCTGGACGCTGAAAGATGACTTTGGACAAACCACTTAGCGTTCACAGGCCACAGGTTCTTCATTTGTAAAAAGAGGGAGTAAGGTGTAGTGATTTCTAGATACAGGACACTGCTGTGTGGAGAATGTCACGCAGGCTTTAAAGCAAGGCAGACTCCTCTGTGCCCCAAGGGGTAACTGAACATGAGGACACCTCATTTCTGGGTCTCAGCCAAATCATGACATTTAAAGTGCATATGTAAAGCATGTATGTAAAATCCCTAGCGCACTGCACATGCAGTAGGTGCTCCATACATGTTTGTTCCTTTCCTTAAAAGCACTATAACGTAAGGATCAAGAGAGCAGGCTCTGAGGTAGACAGCATGGGTTTGCAACTGGCTTCACCACTTTCTGCTTGGTGACCTTGGGCAAGTCACTTAACTTCTCTAAGCCTTTGCTTCTTCAACTATAATCAGTTAACCAGTTGCCGTCAAGTTGATTCCAACTCATGGTGACCTATGTGTGTCAGAGTAAAACTCTGCTACGTAGGGTTTTCAATGGCTGATTTTTTGGAAGTAGATCACTAGGCCTTTCTTCTGAGGTGCCTCTGGGTAGAACTGAGTTGCCATTCTTTTGATTAGCAGCTGAGCATGTTAACCATTTGTACCACGCAGGGACAGAAAACAGAAAAATAAATAAATAAAATAATAAAATGCTGTCTGCCTATAGGGCCAGAATTAAATGAAATAATACATAGTAAGAGTACTTAGAACATTTTCCGTCCAGCCCTCATCCCTTCAGCTATAATATTCTGCAGCTGTATATAACATTACAAAGAGCTCCAGAATGGTCTCAGTGAGATTTTCTCAGTACTTTTAGTTTTTCAAAGTTACCTGGGGTTGACTAAATTTGGTTTCGTCAGAATTTTCACCATCATGGGATTGTACCCATAAGCCCAAAACCTAGCCTTGCTTTGCCCTGGGTGGCAGGCACCCGAGATAACGGCATAATGTGTGCCCAGTAAATAAAGCACCAGAAGAAGAGAACATGCATTTACCTCAGATCCCCAAAAGACCACCAACAAAAGGAGCACCAACCCCAACCCTCAGCATCTCAATTTATTGCCCAAATTGCTTTTCCAGCCCCCTGGCATGAGTTGGTACTAAGCAAAAGAAAACCAAGCAACTAAGGAGAGAGCTGCTAATTTATATGAATAGCTATGGCAAAACAAGCCCCCCTGAAGAGCTCCGAGGGCGATAGTGGTGGCTTGTGTTTGGAGGTTGGAGCCAGTATTGTTGTTTATTACGCTCTAGAGCCAAGCATTGCTATAGCAACAATGAATGACTTAGCGACAGTTTTGAACAGACTGTTTCTTTGAAAGAGTTTACGTAATAGGGATTACTTGGGTTCTTTCTGGAAAAGAGAACATAAAGCCTTTTTTTTTTTTTTAACACTTTTCTTAAACATAAGGTCATTTGAAGGAGTAATCCTTGTTCAAACGTTGTACAATAGGGAGAAAAAAAGACTAGAAGGTTTTGCACTAAAATGTTAGCAGTTATATCCCCTAAGTGGTGGGATTACATGTGATTTTGTGTTTTTCTTTTTGACAGCTTTTCTGAGTTTTCTATGACGGTTTTGGTTTTGTAACTAGAAATAAAATTACATTAAAAATAATTAATTGACTATGATAAGTCATAAGCCTGAAAATGTCTGAAAGCTCAGGAACAAAATGGGAGAGGGTGTGTGTGGCCAGAAAGAGGGTTGGTTGGGCCTGGCCTTGGTGACGGAATGGCCCACAGGGGCCTTACTACACAAGCGTCCCTGCGTTCGTTGGCTTTGGCTGTGGACAAGCCCAAAGGTTAGTGAGTGGCACAGGCCAGGGGACATGTTGCTGGGGGGGCGGTCTTGAATCTTGCTGTCCTTGGGATTAAGAGAGCCCTGCCACAGCTCCAACCCCACACTTTGTCACCACGTGACTTGGCAGCACATTTCAAGAGATCAAAGTCATGTTTTATTGTGAAAAGTGCCCACCAGGCAATGGAAAAAAAAAGTCAGGGTTCTTATACGAAATATCTAGCATAGGCAAGTGTATAGAGACCAAAGTTTATTAGTGGTTACCAGGGGCTGGTGGGCAGGAAGAAACCCTGGTGGTATAGTGGTTAATTGCTACAGCTGTTAACCAAAGGGTCGGCAGTTTGAATCTGCCAGGTGCTCCTTGGAAACTCCATGGGGTAGTTCTACCCTGTCCTATAGGGTCACTATGAGTTGGAATTGACACAAAGGTAGCAGGTTTTTTCAGGTGGGCAGGAGGGGGAAATAGGAACTCCCTGCTGAGGGGACACTGAGCTTCTGTTTAGGGTGATGGAAAAACTTGGGAATGGATAGTGGTAATGGTTAAACAACACAATAAACATAATGTCACTGAATTGTACCTGTAAAGAGTGTTGAAATGGCCATTTTTTTTGTTACATATACATTTACCACAATTAAAAAAAATTGTTAGAGAGAAAAAGTCAGTAGTTAACGTCCAATGTGAGGGTTTACCCAGGGAACGTGTGACTTTAGAGGGAAATGAGGTTTGAGAGATAACCAGCATGCTGTTAAAATATTTACTTTTGTATTTGTGAATTTGGTGATTTATGAAAGTCGTAAGATGTATTTCTCTAAGATGTCTTTTCTAAAGATCAATATAATTGTCTTGTGGGATTGGGGTGGGGAATTGAGGAAGCAAAAGAATTTTAGGGGAAAACGTCTAAGACAACACAACTTTCAACATGCATTTATTGAGCTCCTTCTGTGTACTAGGCATTTGTTTTAACGAATGCATAGTGGTGCAGGAAATATTTAAGCAAATTTTTAAGCAAATATTTTTAAAATATTTAAGTAAATATTTATGCCTTAATATTTTCATAAATGGAGTTCCTAGGTGGCACAAACAGTTCCGCCCTTGGCTACTAACAGAAAGGTTGTTGGTTCAAGTTCATCCAGAGACATCTTGGAAGAAAAACCTGGTAATCTACTTCCAAAAAATCAGCTGCTGAAAATCCTGTGGAGCACAGTTCATGTCTGACACACATGGGGTCTTCGTAAGTCAGAATCGACTGAACGGCAACTGATATGCTCATAAATTACATAATATACTGGTTTAAAACCACAGGCTTGAGTTCAGACTTGCATCTGAATCCAGTTCTGCAAATAACCAGCTGTGTGACGCTCAGCCACTTGCTCACGCTTACAGATATAAGCAGTCGAGCTAGGGTTTGAAGCCATACATATATGATTCCAGAGTCCTGGGTTCCTTAGATCAAGCAGGTTTGGACTGGAAACGTTGTTTTCTGGGGTCTCCTCAGGCTTCTCTGCTGCATCTGAAATCCGTCTTGCTTCAGCTGCAGTTCTGGCTGTGTAGTGTTTTGCCCGCAGCCCATGCACCTGAGAATCCAGGCTTTGGGACACTGTTTGCTGAGGCTCTCCTATCATCTCCATTTTTAATTTTCTCAGAGCCATGAATTAAGCAGAAAATAGAAGAGATTTATTAATTCCATTCCTGCTCCGCAACTGTGCCCAGAGGCTTGCAGGCACACTCTGTAAATCACAGAGAATAATAATAATAAAGAGCTCTCTGTTGGAATCTGCCTTAGGGAACATCTGTCAGCTTGTAGTAGGGACCCCCAGAGAGCCAACTTCCTTTTCCCTCATTCCAGAGAAGCCACAGGAAGAGAAGTTAGTAAGCGACAGGAACTTTAAGGCCAAATGGAAAGCTATCCCCAGCCCCACCCACTTCCTTGGCTAGCTATGAAATTTCTTATCCCTCTTTGTTACAAAAACTGGGAATTTAAATACTAATGTGCCAAGCCCTTTGCACAGATGATCAAATGCCCTATTAAATAAATATTCAAATTATCCTCATTTTACACATGAGGACACTGAAGACTCAGAGAAGATACACAACTCTAGGATGTATACAGCTTATAAATTGAGGAGCCAGGATTTAAACCCAGAGCCACATGATGACAAAGCCGGTGCTATTTTAACGAAACTAGGCTGCTAGAAACTTCTACCTCCTCCTTGGAAGTCCTTTAGGTCCTGGTGCAAGAGAGAATTAGGTCAGTGACAATGCTGTTTAAAACATACTTCGTCCTCTAATTGGCTCCCTTCTGTAAGCGAGTGATGAAAGTTTATCATTCACTCAACAAACACTTCCTGGCTCTCACTCTGAGTCATGCACTGGAATGAGGACTGGAAATAGAGAGGCAAATAGGCCCAAATCCCAGGCCTCAACAAGCTCTCAGTCTAGTGGGAGAAACAGACAAGGAAACAAACACAGCAAACATTTTGGGGTGATCTCAAGAATGTAAGGCATACATCGAGATGACTTGGGGGAGATGAGTTCTTAGGTAAATGCCCCATGCAACCTTAGAGACAATATGGTGGAGGAGAGAGAATATGGCCCAGCCACTTCCCAGCCGAATGATCTTGAGCCCAACACTACACCTCCCTGAGCCTCAATTTCCTCATGTATAAAATGGGCATAATAATACGTTGCAAGGCTGTAACAATTAGATGAGATCATTTAGGCCATACTTAACATCCCTATCCTCCCACCACCATATATCATCCATCACCAAGGCCATATTGATTCTACCTCCTAAACCCTTCTCTCATTTCACTTCTATCTCTTTACGACTCCTTTAAACAAGGCGCTGCCACCTTTCACACAATGACTGCAATAGAATCCTTACTGTACTTCCTGTGTCTATTCTTTTCCCTCCTAATATGTTCTCAATCACGAAGCCAGGGTCATCTTTCCAAACTACAAATACAATTATAGCAACTACTACTATTCCCATCCCTCACCTGCTTAAAACCCCTTAATGACTTCCTACAGGTGTAATCTTCAACACAGTCTCTGCGGCCTTGGCATGGTCTGAGCCCCGCCCGCTTCTCCAGCCACATCTTGTCCTAGGCTCCCCCTTGCTCACACTCTACTTTGCAGCCCTGCTGTCGTTCTTCCAGCAACCCCCTTCCACCCGCATCTGCCATGCTGTCTTCTGAAGCAGGGCCCTTGAGCATTCTGTTCCCTCTGCCTGGAATGCTCTTCTCTCCTCCTGATCTCAGCCTGAATGTCACTTCCTCAGGGAAGCCCTCCCTGAAAACTGTCCCAGCCTTGTCATATCTCCCACCGTTACATGTCTCCTTCCTTGGTAGTGCCTAATTAAACCATCGTCAGCAACTGATTTGGTTTTGGTTTATAATACATATCTGTGGGGGCATTGGTGGTTCGGTGGTAGAATTCTCACCTTCCATGAGGGAGACCTGGGTTTGATTCTTGGCCAATGCACCTCATGCACAGCCACCACCCATCTGTCAGTGGATGCTTACATGTTGCTATGATGAAAAAGAGGTTTCAGCGGAACTTCCAGATTAAGATGAACAAGGAAGAAAGGCCTGGCAATTACTTTTGAAAGTTAGCCAGTGAAAACCCTATGGATTAAAATGGTATGATCCCCAACTGATCATGGGGATGGTGCAGGACAGGGCAGCGTTTTGTTTTGTTGTGTATGGGGTTGCCATGAATGGGAGATAGCCTCAATGTCGGTTAATCACAAATAGGTATTAGTGTGATTTGTTGAGTCGGGTCTGTCTCCTCCTCCAGACAATAAATTCCAAGATAGCGAGAGACATGCTGGTTTTGGCTCACCACTATATGCCTAAAACTTAGCATGGTGTCTAACACAGAAGAACTAGTCAAAAAATATCCATTACATGAATAAATGTATGGCACTCGGTAAGCTTCCAAAAAATGTGGGTTTTTTTTTTTTTTTTTTGTCACCTAGGGCTTCTTATAGATGAAAGTTTGAAAAAAATTGTTCTTGTTTTGTGGTTGCTTTAATGAGACAGATAATTTGTCAAAGTCTCCAACAGTGCAGATGCCTAGAATATTCTCCTCTACAAGGGATGGTCGCCAGAGGGCTCCACAGGAGCAGTTATGAAAGTCATGTCAAAGAAAACAGCAGATGCTGGGAGACAACCATCCCTGTCCCCAAATCCCTATCTGTGAGGAGCTCAGTGACCAGGCCACAGAATGCAGTGGGCTCTGGCCTGCCATATCCAAAAGCCTTTTGGCCTGGGCTCCAGAAACAAGGAATTCATAGACAGGGCAAGAGATGAGAGCCCTGTAGATTATTTTAACATAAATCCACTGTTTGCTCCTTGAGTTGTCAGTTTCATGCTGAAAAATTTGTAATCAAGAGCTCGCATTGTTGGGTAGGATCATCCGTGCCTGTTAGGGGGGATCTGCTTTCTTTGGGGGCCGCTTTTCACTTGCCAGTCAGTAGTTTTTATTTCCATTTTAATTTTCAGAGCATCTGCCCCGCAGCAACAGCCTGTGGTTTGGAAATTCACGGCTCTGTTATGTGTTTACGCACTAAGCTTGCTTGTAATTGACAAATTTAAATTCTGGTCATATTTCATTTATTACACAGACCCGGGGAAAAATCTTAGGCGGAAACCTAATTACTGTGAAAGTGCCACAAGGTAATTGCTGTGAAAGAAGTTCTGCAGCAGCACAGCTGAATATTTCATCCACCCATAAAATGATTACGCTGACAAGATTCTGAAAAATAATAAAATCTGTTTAATAAAAAAGAAGCAAAATATCAGTGTTTTTACACACAAAGTATTAAGACATCCTTCATTTTGGACAGATCCTAAGTCATTTGGTTTTTATTCAGATGATGATCCACAGCCGATAGCTCTTTTATCAGAGACCAGTTTCGTCCTCCTTCTCCTACGCGGCTGTTTTGAAACTTTAGGGCCTGTTGTTGCCTTTGAGAACAGCTATGAGTCTGTTTTTCATCACTCTGTTTGGTCGTTGGTTTGTGCTCCAGAATTAAAAAGCAGACATAACTGAAGATGGAAAATATCTCTTGTGTTGCGTTTAGATTGCTGCAGCTCATCCACTTTCTAGTTAGCCACCATGGGGGCTGTCTCTCCCTCAGAGAGATTCGAAGCTGTGAAGGTCTGATTCGGGCTGTCAGAGCTTTGTGGAGAGTCCAGCAGGGTGTCAAGTGCTAATGGACACAGTGGTTTCTCTGAATCTCGAAGATACCACTGTAGCGGGCCAATTCATTCATTCAGTTGTTGAATAAAGATCAACTGAGCTCTTGCTATTTTGTAGAAATTGTGGTGGGCACAGGGTAGATAGTAGTGAACAAGACCATTGGTTCCTGCCCTTATAAAAGGTGTATTATAGTGAAAGAGACAGACTAAAACAAAAACGTAAACAGAAACATAAATAAACTCATTACAAATTATGTAAAGTATTCACCAGCTGCTGTCGAGTTGATTTTCAATCATGGCGACCCCATGCGTGTCAGAATAGAACTGTGCTCCACGGGGTTGTCAATGGCTGATTTTTCAGAAGTAGGCCACCAGGCCTTTCTCCCGAGGCATCTCTGGGTGGACTCGAATCTCTAACTTTTCAGTTAGCAGCCAAGTTCCTTAACCACTTACACCACCCCGGGACTCCATATAATGTATTATAGCGATATAAATAGGGGGCTGAAATAGAGAATGGTGTACTATTAGGGGATGGCCTTTCTAAACCCTAAAGCATAAGAAGGAACCAATATGAGAGCATCAGGAGGAAGAGGATTAGAGGCAGAGGGAACAACAATTGCAAAACAATCGTTGCATGTACTAGGAACTGAAAGAAGAGTGACAGGAAATAGAGACTGACTTGGTAGGGCCTTATAGATCAGGGCCAGAAGTTTAGTATTTACTCCAACCGTTGTAAGAAACCACTGGGAGTTTTAAGCAGAAGAGTGACACGTTCCAACGTGCAGGTTAAAAAGCTTGCCCAGCAGAGTGTGCAGGGTGGATCAGAGAGGACAAGAGTGGTAATGGCACAACCAGTAAAGATGCTCTTGTAAGTGGGAGCTGGGGGTGGCCTAGGCCAGGGGAATGGCAAGGGAGGTAGATAGAAAGAGGTTTGAGTTTTTGTTTATGGGAATGGAAAATTTGAGCAAAGGGCATTGGTGATGGTAGCAAAACATGATTGATGTATTTGATCTCACTGAACTGTATACATGAAAAATGCCAAATTGGCAAATGTTATGTCATCTATATTTTTATAACAATTAAGAAAACGTAAATTAAAAGAAATCATATAAACTTTAGCACTAGACTTTCCATTCTGATGGCAAGTGAAACTGGAGACCAAAAAAAGGAAAAAAATAATAATGAAGGACTAGAAAACAAAAGAAATAAGCAACGAACTTGAAGCTGGAGTGAATGCCCCGCTCCTTCCTCCCACCTCAGAGAATGAAATGGAAGTGAGTTTGGGGAACACACGGTGATCTCTATTTGCTGCTGTGCCAGGGGAGGCCTTCCACCCAAACACTTTCCTCTCTAATTAAATGGACTTGATTTATGACTGCAAGTTACATAAATTAAAATCAAAACAAAACACTATTGAATTCTGGCATCTGTAGCCAAAATAAGTTTCAGTAGTGGGTCCTTCATTTGCACCTGTAGAAGATGCTCAGTGAAGCTCTAAGTCACTGTTTCTCCAAGTATGGTCCATAGACCACCTGTATTAAATAGAAAGAGAAGGATTAAAAATGCAAATTCAGGGACCCCCACCCCGGGTTTACCAAATTAGAGTCTGTAGTGTGGGGGCCTGGAATCTGCATTTTCACAAGCAGGTTAAGTCTTGTGCACTGTAAGTTTGAGAATCTCTGATTTATAGTGACTGATGTCATGCTATGCTGAGAAATGCCCTGGAGAGTTTAAAATAGTGAAGGGGGTTGGGGTTAAAGTTACATCTAGGCTAAATAAATAAATACAAGAAATAAAATCTCCCACAGTCTCACCACCCAGAGATAAACATTGTGAACATTTTGGTGTACAGCCTTACAAACTTGTTTTTATGAATATATACGTTTTTCATAAAAAAGTTAAGTACACATGTATTCTATTGTAATTGACTTCATGAACATAACCAAAACTCATTACCAACGAGTTAATTCTGACTCATGGGTACCCCATGTGTTACAAAGTAGAACCACTCCACAGGGTTTTCTTGGCTATAGTCTTTACGGAAGCAGACCACCAGGCCTTATCTTCCATGGCATCGTTGGGTACTACCCACCCTTTCAGTTAGTCGACAAACATAAATAGTTTGTGCCACCCAGGAACCTTCACAAACATAATGTCTTTTTATAAAGATGCTCATTTTTCATTGCATGGCTGGTTGATGAGGGTGAGGGGTAGGAGGGGAGAAAACGCCTAAAGGGAGACAACATTTGATCAGGATCTATGTCTTTAATAAACAGAGAAAGTATTGCTGGGGGTTGGACAGCTGACATGATAGAATTATAAACATATTTTATTTGGGGACAGAAAAGGATAGTCTCTGATTGGTGGATCTCTGGAAATAAACACAACATGGTGTCATGAACATGCCTTGCTAGATGAAGGCATTTTCTAAAAAAGCCAAGCAGAAAGAGTTTGCAGACAAAAAGGCATAGCAAGTAACCGTCAAAACAGAGCCATGTTGATATATGTCAGCCTCTGTCCATCTGCTTTCTCAAAAACTTAGCTTCTATCTGGCAATGCAGGGATGATGAAGGAAGAGGGAAGCCAAATTCTGGTATGGTAAGTGTATCTCTTTTATTATTCTGGACTTCAACTGGGAAAACCTCAACGTTTTCTTGGCTTCCATACCTATGAATCTATAAGCCTTCACACTGCTTGCTTTTCTTTTTCATGGTTGAAGTGGTCTGAGTCCAGATCTAGTAGATAATAATACAGGATTCCTAGTTAAATTTGAATTTCAGATAAACAACAAATAAATTTTTAGTATAAGTATGTCCCATGCAATATTCGGGACATACTTATACTAAAAGTGTCTGTTGTTTATCTGAAATTGAAATTTAACTGGGTGTTCTGTATTTTTATCTGGCAACCCTATTTGAGTAGCTTCCTATTTCAGAAGGAACTGTTGGTATAGAATGGTAATTTCTTAACTAGAAGTGAAAAGAGTTCAGTTAACATAGTGAGCATGTGGATTTTCACTAATAACATCTTTGCATGTTTCAGAAATGTTTCTCTTGGATTTAAAAAAGGGGGGGGGGACTTGGTCTAATGTAACATTAGCTATTTAAAGAAGGCAGTACGCAGGGAATTCAACTTTCGCTTCAGAGTTCAGACAATGGTGGTAGAAGTCATTTGCCTTCTAGCTTCCTTTACGTGATTGGCTATGGGGAAAGCAGAGTCCCCAGGTGGCACAAACGGTTGAGCACTCAACTACTAGCAGAAAGGCTGGTGGTTTGAACTCACGCAGAGGCACCTCGGAAGACAGGCCTGGAAATCTGCTTCTGAAAGGCCATAGCCTTGAAAACCCTATGGGGCAGTTCTACTCTGCACACATGGAGTTGCCATTGACTCCACGGCAACTAACAACAACAAACAGGGAAAGGAATTTCCTTGCTGACAGATCTGTTGGACACTGGTCACGCTCCTCTGGTAATGATCCGAGCTTGTGTTTGTGCTGTTACCTCCCAAATTGGTATACACTGGGGCTGTACAAAGCAATGTTCAGAAAGGAGTTTCGGCTCCTGCAAGAAGGAGGTCCCTAGGCACAAAGAGGCCAGCACTTTTAACTGATAATGAGCAGGCAGAGGGTGGGAATGGGAGCTTAGAGAGCAAGGGGAAGAAGTGAGGTAATTTACTCAATTTGTTTCCCTGGAAATGAAGACTTTACGTCAAGAATTTATAATAAAACTAACTGAGGCACTCACACCTGGCTCCATAAAATGCTTAATCACCTTGTTGTTCTGTAACAGCTTTTCTCTTTATGGGAGAATTTACCAGCTTTTTAATCTCCTTTATTTGATTAACATTAGAATCAACAACTGCAACCTGTGTTGGGTCCCGGTAAGATGTTGTATTTGCAAACTTATTAAGGAAGATAGATTTTTTTTAGGGCCTCAGCTGTAACAGTTTCAAGACTTAAGTAGCAGAGCATGCTTTTAAGTTTTATTTCCTTAGGAAAAAAAAAGCTAGTTATTTAAAGAGGAAAAAAATACAATAAGTAGTCGTCATTGCCCCAAGACATTTTAGAGAGGGAAAAGCATTATTATAATCTATTTTTTTCTGCCTTCAGATCTATTTTTCCCTCTTATAACACTTATTTAAAATAAACACAAAGTTTCTTCTTTTTTTTTTTTTTTAAAGACTTAGGGATGGTCTTTTCCGAAGTACAGCAATTTGAATTTATTATAAGAAGTAATCAGCACTCTGGATGGATGGAAAGTTTACAGATTCCATCATATGTTCTGTGAGTCCTGTGCCGGTAGTGCCCTAACAGGCAAGTATCTGAGACGGTGTCAGGTCCTGCATACACCTGATGACCCTGGGAATGGGTTCAGAGCAGGGCTTTGAACTGGTTCATGCTGGTTCAAACCCCTGCTGAGAATTTGCACTTCCAACCCAGATATACTGAATCAGAACCTACAGTTTAACAAGATCCCCAGGTGATTCTTATGTATAATAAATTTTGAAAACCACTGCTCTACCAGTGGTTCTCAGAATTGGTCCCTACCCAGCAATATTAGCATCGCCTGGGAACTTATTAGAAATGAAATTCCCAGCAGAGGCTGGAAGCTGAAAGAACCAGTTGGAAGCCCTGGTTCACAGAGCTTCAGAGGATAGGGCTCCATAGACACCACATTTTACCCACCCCGGCACCATCATCACTTGATTTTTTAAGATTCTCAGTCTTGATACTGTCTGAATCCAACCTACTTTTTTTACCTTAACTCTCCGAAACACCTTATTTTATCCTGCTGATATCTACTGGGGGTTTCCAAACACCCATCTGGATTCAAGCAGATCTGAGGTGAAGTTTTCATTAGTCTGCATCAAAACAGGGTAGAGAAGGGGAAGGGGGAGGATAAGAATAGCTCGGCGTTTTGTTAAGCTAGTCTTGTTCTGAAATTATAACCTTCCTTTTGATGTTAAATTATCCTCGCTTTTATAAAACAGTGATGGCAGTTATTTTTGTTTTGTTAATGTCACTAATTCAGAAATTAAATCCTGCTCATCCTATGTTGGTCACTCCATGTGTGTGTATGAGTGTGTGTGCACGCTTGTATGCATGTGCACATTCACATTATTACCTGTGTGTTTAAGTTCAAAGATACGTGAAATTCAAAATGTTTGGGAGCAATTATGTACTTGTTTAACGTTTCAAGAGATGGTATGCTGACCTGGGAGACAACATGGTGCAGAGGGAAGAATAGAAGGCCCTGGAGTCCTGCAGACAGGATCTGAATCCAGGTTATGTCCCTTCCTGACCTTGTGCTCCTGAGTAGGGAACTAAGCTCTCTGAGCTCAAGCTTCATTCCCCATATAAGTGGGGTGATAACAGCTACCTCAGAGAGTTATCAGAAGATTAAAGCTCTTAACATAATGCATGATACACAGTAAGTGCTCAAAGAATGCTTGTTCTCTGATCTTCTGCTCCTTTTTTGTCCCGCCTTGCACATCCCTCACTTGGACAGTTACATGAAAAATGCACAGTGTATATAAGAGAAAAAAGAAAATGCAAGCTGAGACGCCAGCAAGTGTTCAAAGTTAACATGTTAAGTGAGGGAGGAATTGGTAGAAAGACTGGTATGAAATTGCAGAGTTGGGTAGGGTTAATTCAAGAAGGCCCCCTCTAGGAGTGAGGTGAGTTCTGAAAGGTCATATAGCACATTCAGAATGAAGGAGTCTTGGAAAGGGAAGGAACATTGAGTTCCACAAAGTGTGGGACATGTACCACTAGTGACATAAGAGGTGTTTTTATGTGACACACAGGCGTTAAATAAGTTATCCCTCTTACAACTCTCTTTCAATCCCTCTGATTATGTCAAGAAGAAAGTCTCAGTTTGTGCTAGGCTGTCTTTAACACTTCTCTAACACTTAATGATCATCCATTTTAACCAATAATCATCCATTTTAACAAACGAGATCAGACTGCAGGGTCAAAGCCTTCAGGAGGTAAGAGTTATCTAGATGATTTAAAAACATGGTTTTATTTTCCCTGTCTTTATTTCTCCCATTATTTTCTGTTTATGTTTTATTCCATCACATTGATGATGTAAAGATTTTTAGGCAAATTTAAAGTTTAAAAGGAAGTAAATATAAAATATTAAGAAAATAATAATACAGGTGGTACACGGTTTTGGCAAAGAATCGTAGCAGTGGTCCAATAACAAATGAAATTTAGGAAACACTGATCTAGTCCACCTCTCTCATGAGGAACAGATGAGAAAATGAAGCCACTCTTTTCCAAGATTATACAGCTATCATTAGGACTGCAGCTCAGCTCTCCTGTACCTCTCCTCATTTATCTAACTGCATCAGACAACAAATTCTATGGTGTTATAGTGAAAGTAATTGAATATAAAATAAACAAGACTATTGGCAGTGTGGAAACCCTGGTAGCACAGTGGTTAAGAGCTACAGGCTGCTAACCAAAAGGTCAGCAGTTCAGATCCACCAGGTGCTCCTCGTAAACCCTATGGGGCAGTTCTACTCTGTCTTACAGGGTCACTGTGAGTCGGAATTGACACAAGGGCAGCAGGTTATTTTACCAGATTACGCAGTAGGGAGCCCTGCTGGAGCAGTGGTTAAGAGCTTGGCTGCTAACCAAAAGGTCAGCAGTTCAAATCCACGAGCTGCTTCTTGGAAACCCTACGGGGCAGTTCTACCCTGTCCTATAGGGATGCTATGAGTCGGCATTGACTGGACCACAGTGGGTTTGGATCTTCTTGGTAAGGGCTGTGGTTTGTCAGGAAGGAGCTGGTTAATATTATAAGGAGGCTTTGAAAAGACAAAGACTTGTGTAGAAACTGATGCTGTTGCTCAATGCTCATTACAGATATGTGGGCACCTCACCAAATCTAGGACAATTCCCAAGGGCACCTAGAAAAGTCTCCAGCGTGGGCCAGCCCCAAAGATTGTGGGTGGCAGAGATTCAGGTCTTGCAATCCAGCAAAGCTGGTTTGGATCCCAGCTTCTCCACTTGGGAAGAAACCTCTGCACATCTCTCAGTTCATTTTACTCATTTATAAAAATTTATAGGAATGATAATCCCCTTTGCTGTTGAGTGGATTCCAGCTCATAGCGACCCTACAGGCCAGAGGCTATAATCTTTATGGATGCCCACTGTCATACCTTTCTCCCTTGGAGTGGCTGGTGGGTTCGAACCACCGACCTTTCTGTTAGTAGCCGAGCCCTTAACCACTGTGTGATCAAAGCACCTTAGGAATGATAACAGCTAACATTCACTGGGCATTTATGTGCCAAGCACCTTTCTTTCTTTCTTTCTTTTTTTTTTTTTTTTTTTGATTGTACTTTAGATGAAGGTTTACAGAACAAATAGTTTCTCATTAAAGTTAGTACACATATTGTTTTATGACAATGGTTAACAACCCAATGACATGTCAACACTTTCCCTTCTCTACCTTGGGTTCCCTATTACCAGGTTTCCTGTCCCTCCTGCCTTCTAGTCCTTATTCCTGGACTGTTGTGCCCCATTAGTCTCGTTTTGTTTCATGGGGCTGTCTAATCTTTGGCTGAACGGTGAACCTCGGGAGTGACTTCATTACTGTGCTAAAAGGGTGTCTGGGGGCCATACTCTTGGGGTTCTCCAGTCTCTGTCAGGCCAGTAAATCTGGTCTGTTTTTGTGAGCTAGAATTTTGTTCTACATTTTTCTCCAACTCTGTCCAGGACCCTCTGTTGTGATCCCGGTCAGAGCAGTCAGTGGTGGTAGCGAGGCACCATCTAGTTGTACTGGACTCAGTGTGGTGGAGGCCGTGGTAGTTGTGGTCCATTAGTCCTTTGGACTAATCTTTCCCTTGTATCTTGTTTTCTTCATTCTCCCTTGTTCTCAAAGAGGTGAGAGCAGTGGAGTATCTTAGATGGCTGCTCACAGGCTTTTAAGACCCGAGACTCTACTTCACCAAAGTAGAATGTAGAACATTTTCTTTATAAACTGTGTTATGCCAATTGAACTAGATGTTCCCCGAGACCATGGTCCCCACAGCCCCACAGCCCTCCAGCCAGCAATTCCGTCCGTGCCGAGCACCTTTCATGCATTATTTCGCTTAATCCTCACAATAACACTGAAAGGCAGTTATTATCAAATCCATTTTATAGATGAGTCCATTTTACTGGACTCTGAATCATTAAATCGCCAACCTGCATCTATACAGCTAAACAAGTGCTGGCATAGGCTTCATACCCAGGCAATTTCAGTACAGAGTCTTGTCTTAACTACATCACTATACCGTGAAAATTAAATGCAGATAAGGGCTGTAAAGCACCCAGCGCAGTGCCTGGGGCATAGGAGGTGTGAAATGTCAGCGTCTTTCCCACCTCCCCCTCTGCAGACGCAGCGGTTGGAGTCACTTCCATCCAGAATCTTCTCTGTAGGGGCCTTGCCTGGCACTACAACTCCCAGGATGCACTGGGTGGAGAAGCTGGCCAATTAGGAAGCCCAGCCTCATTTTCACCGACCGCTCCCCTCCCCTGGCGGTCCAGACTTCGGTGACCGTTGACTGGGTGGGTCCTGACAGGATCCGTAGTTATCCGCAGGTCAGGGTCCTAATCAGGTTTGGGAGGGTCAGAACTCTGGCGATGTACAGGCTGCCTTAGGCATCAGCCACTAAGGGAGGGTGGACGGGTGGGCAGATTGACCGTGTGTCTCCCACTCCTCGGCCCCCAAGGGCCTGCTCCTCACGGGTGTCGGTTGGTTGGCCGGAGAGGGAGTGGTTGACCGTTAGAAAGGAAACGGCAGTGATAATAATCAATCCCGTGGCTTGAGTACTTGGTCGGGCCTAGTGGGGTTAGCCCTTTAGTTGCATTATCGCCTTCGGTCTTGATAGCCCCATACGTCTTTCTGTTCCCAGACCCACTCTCCGCTTCTCACCTCCTGGTGAAGTGCTGTTTGACCGGCCTCTCCTCTCTGTTTCTCTAATGGCCTGACTTGATGGAGCTCCTTGGGGATGGCTTGACACAGGCAGGCCTCTCTCAGTCCAATGGGATCCAGACACAGCTCCACCCTCTGAGGAACGTTATCCACCAGATCTCAGAGTTGGGGAGAGTCTAATTTCTTGGGCATTTCTCTGTTCCTTTAGTTCCTACCCAACTCCTTCACTCTTTTTAAATAGTTATTCCTCTTTTTAAAGTCATTTAATTCCCCCCCTCCTTTATTTTTAACATCTTTCCGTTTTTCTCAAAACTGAATCTTTTGGTTTGTCATAGCAAAATAGTTGCCACTCCCTATTTAGCACCCCTAGGAGCTTGTGAGAGTCCCTGGGTGGTACAAACTGTTAAAGGACTCAGCTACTAACTGAAAGGTTGGAGTTTCAAGACCACCAGAGGTGCCATGAAGAAAGGCCTGGCGATTTACTTCCAAAAAATCAGCCATTGAAAACCCTATAGAGCACAATTCTACTCTGACACACATGGGGTTGCCATGAATCCACAACAACTGGTTTAACTGGGTATTAGGGGCTTGTAGGTAGATGGAGAGTGCATTTTATTAACATCTGGAAAACAAAATTTTTATTTCCTTTACAGTGACTCTTACACAGTGTATGTGCTGGAGTGAGAGAAATACAATAAATTATCTGGCTCTGAAGGCAGAGGCAAGGGATTGATTTAAAGGTTAGTTTATTTTGATTATATTAAACAAGCAGTTTGACCCACCCATAACTGCCCACCTTTCACAATGCTAGAGTTGTATGTGCTAATTGTGTTTTAGTTTTCAAGTCATTTTGAGAGACTTGAATGGCTAAGGTAAGTTTCTAGTGAACCACCTCTCTTTATTTGTATCTGACACAACTGTACTATGTATATAGATGTACTATGTATATAGCCTAGGAAGCCCAGGTGGCATAGGGGTTAAGTGCTATGGCTGCTAACCAAAGGGTCAGCAGTTTCAATCCACCAGGCGTAAAATGTTGATTTTCAGATTTCAGTTAACCAAAATTAAAATCAAAAACCCTAAAGCTAAAATAAAAATGACTGTTTTGCCATTCTCTTAGTCAACAAATTATAATTGAATCCTTTTTTGAGTTTTACTGTGTACTTAATGAAATTGTATTTGGACCCTGTCATTCAAGAATAAGCCTAGGGTTTAGTTGGAAAAAGATACTGATTTACAGAAAATTAGAGAAGATCTTACATGATTGCTAAGTTGTCAGGTAGTTTATGTAAGTGCTAATGCTTTCTGAAAAGGGGTACACCCGCATTTCTGTTGTAAGGGCCCCATCTTGTGGATGTAGTTTGATTAAAGTAGAAACTACATCCTGAGAATTCCAGGTGGAGATATTTTCAGTTGGAAAAATATTACGTAACAAGTTGATGTTAGAATTCTAACCACGTTATGAAGACTATTATTTCAGTTCTCAAAAAACTTATTTTCATCTCAGAAATACTGAAAGTTGTAAGTATTTTAAAAGTACACATAAGTACTTCTGATTTATACTTTCTGCTTTTGTTTCTCTTTTAAAATCAGATGCTTAAGAATAACGTTTCTGACCATAAGCTGAATGTGGAAGCCATAATTAAAAATATTACCACAATTTCTTTGGAATTGAAGAAGATGAAAGGTAAATATGGCATCACTGATTAAAACGTTTGCATGTCATTGTTAAACATTAAATAGTAGAATCAATTTGTGCTTCTGTTGGGGTGTAACTGAATTTTGACCTCTAATTAGGATTTCTCTATTTCTGAAGGAATATTCACAATGTAATTATGAACTAGATCTCTAAAGAAGAATTAGGCTTGAGCATTGACCTAGGAGTTAGCAGACCTGAATTCCCGTTTGTGACACTGACAAGCTTGTGATGTTAACTGACCTCTCTAAATTTACTTCTTTTCTTTTCCTTCAACAGACTGTTATGTAATTATTGTCACATCCTGCAAAATTCAGTGCCTTTTTTCATGAATACTTATTAAGCCCCTAAGGTTCCTTCCAACTTAAAAATTATAAGTTTGCTTCATTCTGTGAGTTAAGGGTTCTTCATTTTAAGCAGATTCATAGAGTAGGATTAGACCTTACAGGTTTTGATGTTTAATCACTCACCTCACAAAGATACTCTGTTATTTTATCCTTGCCATGATAACATGTGACTGAACATTTCTAGACACAATCTATCCCTTTCTAAACATTTCCTATGTTGTGGAGCTGCCTACCTCAACAGTCAATCCCATTCTATTTTGGGTAATTCCTCCTTATAGACTAGCTGAGAAATCGGCCTGCCTATTCCTTTCACGTACTGGTCCTATTTCTAACCATGAAAACTATATTGAATATGTAACTACTCTTATGACAGACAACTCTATTTGAAGATCACTTCGGTGTCAGTTATGAGACCATGAGCTACAATTAACCAAATACCAACTTAATGTGACATATACAGTAAGGAAAATAACAAGCAGATCCAAGGTAGGGCAACCCTAAAGTTAATTCAGAGGTTTAAAGCCTTCTTTATGAACCAGGTTCTTTCCGTCTTTCTACTCTGTCATGCTCACTCTGCTTATCACTCCTCATGGTCATCGCTTGCAGACGTGGCCACATCCAGTAGAAGAAGAGCTTTCTCTGCCAATGTCTCTCTCTATATAAGTCTTTCTCTGGATCCCTCCAGCACATTTCCCTTTTCCTTTCATTGGCCAGATTTGCATCACATGCGCATGCCTACAGCAGCCACTGCCAAGGGGAATGGGACTGCCAAGACCAATGGGACTGCCAAGACCAGTTTGGACCAGTCAGAATTTACCGATGGAGATGGGGAAAGGATCACTTCAAATGAAGTCAAGTTATGCCACCAAGAAGAAGAAGGGAGTGGCTGTTAGTTAGGCACCAAATAGTGAGTGCCTGTTATGCTTCTTCTGAGTGTGTTCTCCATAGGTTCTCAGTAGGACAGTATTTCCCAGACTTTGATCTGTAAACCCTGCTGTGTTAAGAGACATTAATAGATGGTCTGCAAAAAAAAAACCAAAAAAAACAAACAAACTGGAGTTCCTGTTCTTATAGTCAGCTAAGTTTGGGAAGTGTTTTATGCTGTATACAATATTATTTCTTACAGTCACAATGCATGCTAACAGGTTCTGAGTGGTCTGATGTAAAGAACTTTGGTTAATCCATCTTTCAAAACTATTCGGAGCATTACAGCTCAAATTATCTTTCTGAAATGCAAATCTCAATCATATCTTCCTGCTGAGAACCCCCACTAGCTCACTCACCTTTGTCATCAGGAGAAAGTCTAAACCTCCTAGAAGGGACTATAAAACCTTTTGTGATCAGGCCCAGTCTATCTTTCCAGTCTCTTATCTCATTCGCATCTGTGCTTCAGTCATACTGAACTATTTGCATATTCACACCTGTTCTCTTTTGTGTCTGTGCCTTCACACTTCCATCTCCCTCTGGAATGCCCACTGCTTCACCCCCCACCCCTATTACACCAGGTAACTGCCACTTATTAGTCAAGGTCATTTAACACTGGAGAACTTTTTTGAGCAAGGATGGTACTCCTACCCTTTCATATCACCTGTCACACTGTGTTGTTATAATTGTGTGTTTACTTGTTTTTTCTATTCGACTCAACTGTAAGCCCTTTAGTGTGGTATTTCTAGCTCTTAACACGATGCCTTGATGAAATAGGTTCTTGGAAAATATTTGTTAAATGAATAAATGGTTCTGGATGTCTGAACTCATTTAAAATAATTAGGGAAGATGTAGATTCCTCCCAAACCTGTTTGTTCTGACTGTTCAGCTGGAGATTATTCTTTCATGAAATTAAATAGAAATGATAGATGTGTTCCTGAAAAATTTTTGAGTAGGTCAGGCAGTTAGGATACACGGGACCTGTAGCGTCACACTAGGAGGGTAGACTACTGGTAAACATGGTGAATTGAATGAACATTCAGTTTACCCCCATTTCCTCCCCAAAGTAATAATGGCAGTCACTAACATTTGTTAGCACTTACCATAATCCAGGCACTTTTCCAAGAGTTCTACATAAATTAACTCCCTTAATTTTCATAACAACCCTATGAGGTAGGAACTATTGTCTTCAGCACTTACAGATATGGAAACAGACAGGAAAAGGTTAACTGAATTTCCTAAATTCACACAACTAGCAAGTGGCAGATACGAGATTTAAATTTGAAGTAATTTAAAAAAGACAGAAACCCACAAAATAAATATGAAGAAGAGATAACAAAAAAAAGGAAAGTAAATGGGCAGCAAATAGACAAGTAATAACATTTAATAGATCCCAAAAATCTGAACCCTAAATTGACTGGATAAAGCCAAGAAACAGCCCCCAAAGACTCAAGAAGTAGTGATTCAGAGTCCTCTACAAGTGTGAGTGAAGGTGGGGCTAAAAAGAAGAGGACTCATTAGTGTCTGTTTAAGAAGCTGTGGACCCCTGAGTTTCCCCTCGCCCCCCTCCCCAAAACTGAGCAGCTGCTCCTTCTCTGTGACAGAAAACTCAAAAAGTTTATTCACTGAGAGGGTAGGAATGTCTGGCCTGGAGCCACTAGCCACAAGTTAAGGGAGGAAGTACCACACTGAAAACAGGAATAGTAAGACAAAGTTTATACACCTGATTATAAGACCCACAGCTTTTAATTGCAGCCAGGTGTATACCTTCCAAGCAGATTCTATTTTCAGGAATTTGACCAACCTAAGAGAAGAGACCTATAGGTACTGATAGCAGAGGTTCCTCAACAAAATAACCCAGCCAGAAAACCGCACAGTATAGACTACCATAGGCACAGAGCTTCCAACTGTCTTTTTAGTGCCCTGGTGTTAAGTATGAGCAGACAGCTATGGTACAACAGATATTTGAGAAAAGTATGTAATGTGAAAAGCAGAAACAAGTAGATTCAATGAGGAAGAAACAAAGATTATGAAAGGAGATGAAAACTATCATTAATATCCAGAGAAGTAACAGAAGATGATGAGTTTGGAAAAAGGAACAAGATACTCTAAAAAAAAGAATATTTAGAGATCAAAAGGAGCTCTTAGAAATTAAAAATAGGACAACAGCAATAAAAAATTCTGTAAAAGGGGTTGAGTATAAAATGAAGAAAATCTAGATTATAGAGCAAAAAGAAAGAGATAGGAATTACTAGGAGAAGAAAATAAAATTAGTCAAGGAGGTCCAACATTCAATAAATATCAGATTAGAAATAGAGAACATAGAACAAAGGAGGGGAGGAATTCATCAAAGATATAATGTAAGAAAATTGCCCGAAGCTAAAGGACATGAGTTTCTACAGAGAAGGAGTACAATACAACAAATGAAAACACAATACTGTGAAATCTGAAAACACTAGGAGAGCAAAAGATCCCTAAAGCTTCCAAAAATTAAAAAAAAAAAAAAAAAAAAGCGGATTGAGAATTGGAATCATGAAAATTCTCAATAGCATCACTGGAAGCTAGAAGACAATGCAGCAGTGTCTCTAGAAATCTGAATAAACATGATTTCCAACCTAGATCTCTGTACCCAGTCAATCAATTAACCTAAAATGAGTGTTCGGAGAGAAAATTTTAGCCATGTAATATTTGTCCCTTTGAGAAGTTACTGAGGCTGTATTCCACCAAACAATAGAGCAGACCAAAAAGAGAAACACATGGGATTCTGGAAACAGGGCATTCAACACAAGAGGGGTGAAAGGAGTCTCCAGAATAATGGTAAAGGGAGTTCCCAAAATGTGAGCTGTGCAGCAGTCCTAGAGAGCAACCTCTCCAGAAGACTTCAGCAGAGGGGAGACTTTTTCAGCATAGAATAACTAAGGTATTTGAAGGCACCAAAGGAGATTTACCCAACTGGGAGAAATTTGGAATATATTTGTGATAATTAAGCAATGAAAAAAGAAAACAATTATTAACTTGAGGTGAGGGGTTGGGGCTTGCTGGAAAGTAAATATCATACTAAAGATTCAGGTGTGAAAAATATTTACATAATAAAATAAACATTGAGCTAGCAAAAATTGTACTATAAACATATTGTGGAGACAGGGCAGTGAGTACAGAGAGCTAAATCTTAGTCTATAGCTAGAAGTAGATAATACTTAAAATTGAAAAAAAACATGAAGTAAGCAAATCAGAAGCACATCATTCAAAGATATGGAGGTAAATACCAAAACAAACACAATAACAATAGCAATAAAACCAAAATAAGCTAAAAAAGTTGAAAGTGGTTGCTGCTTAGGGGGTAGGAACTGCTATTTTTGAAACTAACCTTATAGACCTAGTTGAGCCTTTACACTTTTTGTACATGTAACTTAGATAATGTATAAACCAAATTCACATAAATCAGTCTGCAGTTTAGTAAGATAGCTAGCTGACTAGTTTAGCTAAAGAGCCCTTCTAATAAAATTTGTCATTCTTTTGTAGTACATAAATCTGATTTTAAGTCAAAATGGGGCATACCTAAGTTGTGGTTGGTTCAATATCACTTGAAAAAAATTAAATTTGGAATTAGGGAATAGCTATTTAAGGCAATAGGATTTCTCTCACATATGTGCTGCAATGATATTAATATCTTCCATTGTTTTGTTTTATACAGAGCTCTCCCAGTTATTGCTATGTGACCTTACTCTACATTTTACTAATCCTGAGAAGACAGAGGACTTAAATGAAACAGAAAAAAACAACCCCCTCTTTGAAAAGTCTGAATTGTCAGCCGTATCCCTTGCTTTTAATAGTTTTTCTGTCTGATTTCTTGTTTGCTGTAAATTGCTAACAGTATTTATTGTAGAATTTTTTTAAAAATCTGGGAGAATTGAGTTTATTCATATATTTAATGTAATTTAAAACAAAATAAATATAAGTAAAGTTGTAAATAATCATTTCATGGTCTTGAAGGCTGTTTCATTGTTGTTTTAATGTTCCAAGGAATGTTTTATTTCACTAATGGGCAAGAATATGACATAGGAAATTGGTCATGGACACTGCTTATCCTTTATCTTATACTTGAATTTGGCTTAGGTTGAAAGAGACTTAGTAAATTATTAGTGGAGAGTATGAGTTTATATTAATCAGAACTCTCCTGGTTGCGGTTGCCAAAAACAACTCAAGCTAGCTGAAGCATTTATTGGGTCCCGTGACTTGGAAGTTCATGTTTGGAGTAAATTTCAGGGTCTCCACTAATTCATCAGATGTCTTTCTCTCAGTTTCTGTGTGTTGGCCTCATTCTTTCCTATTACAGACTTGTTCCCTCCATGGTGGGAAGAAGAGGGTAGAGGCATGGCGACAGACAACTCCAAGTTTTGGTAAGATGTCTTTCCCTGAGCTGAGTGCTAAGCAGTTGTGAGTGGCAAGGCTGGGTTCACAAGTCAGGTCTATGGACAAAGGAGGCGGGGCCCTGCCAAAAAAAATGCAGTTGCTGGTGCCTAAGAAAGAGGATAAAGAATGCTAATCATAGCGGCCATCTAAGATACTCCGCTGGTCCTACCCCCTCTGGAACAAGGGCGAATGAAGGAAACCTAAGACACAAGGGAAAGATTAGTCCGGACTAATGGACAACAACTACCACAGCTTCCACCGGACTAAGTCCAACACAACTAGGTGGTGCTCAGCTACCACTACTAACTGCTCTGACAGGGATCACAATAGAGGGTCCCAGAAAGAGCTGGAGAAAAATGTAGAACAAAATTCTAACTAAAAAAGACCAGACTTAGGTCAGACAGAAACGGGAGAAACCCTGAGAGTATGGCCCCTGGACACCCTTTTTACTCAGTACTAAAGTCATTCCTGAGGTTCACCCTTCAGCCAAAGATTAGACAGGCCCCTAAAACAAAATGAGACTAAAGGGGCACACCAGTCTAGCGGCAAGAACGGCAAGAACGAGAAAGCAGGAGGGACAGGAAAGCTGGTAATAGGGAACCCAAGGTCAAGAAGAGGAGAGCGTTGACATGTGAGGTTGGCAACCAATGTCACAAAACAGTATATGTACTAATTGTTCAATCAGAAGCTAGTTCTGTAAACCTTCATCTAAAGCACAATAATAATAATAATAATAATAAAAGAAGGCTAATCATATAAAAACAGGAGATACCCACCACTGACTTGAGTCATAGCGGTGGAATAGAATACCTTCATCCTAAAAAGTCCTAACTTCTGTCCTCTTCTACCAGAAGAGACTAAAAATAAAATAATAAGCTTGGTTTACCTTGTAAACATGATTCACTAGAATATAGATGCTTTGCAATCTGCTATGTCCTTCATTTTAGATATTTTTGAACATAGTGGATGGAATACAATGAAATAAGGGGCAAATTCAGCTCACCCCAGAGCAGAACTTTAGTTGCCTGCTATTCCCACTGTCCAGCAGTACCTAGCTCAGTGTTTAACACAGAATAGGTGCTAATCAGATGCTCGTTGAATATTCTGTTGAATAAACATGTAAACAAGTACGGGCTTTTCAGCTTTAGAACTGCCAAGCTCTGGACCCTAAATTGAGAGCTTCCATTTTGTAGTATGGGTTTTTGTGAAACATCATTTTTATCATTTGTTAAAAGTCTCAACTGACTCGTCATCTTAGGAATTCATCAGTTTGAACCAGATGACTTCTAAGGTCCCTTCCAATAATATTTCTACTAGCTCATGAACATGAAAATGTAAGCTACTATTTGCCACTCAGAAAACTTGTAGATTAAGCAGAGAAACCAAAAATTTTTGTTGTTAATAAAAGATGTGGAATAATAAATGAGGTCCCAAAGGGAAAAACTTGAAAAGCAATCAGTTGTCACTGTGTTTTGCTGAACACCAGGTTTTTGTTTTGCTAAACGCCTACTACTACTCCTTTTTTGTTAAGTGAGATATGTAAACTGAAGGAGAGAACGAGATTGCTTTGGAGGATTTATAGAGCCTTTTTGGAAAGGACGAAGACAAAGGGCTCTACGACAGTTGTCAGAGGGATAAAAAGAGATGGAGAGAGGAAGGGAAGAGGAGAATCTAACAGAAATGTCTGATTAAATTTTTCCGTGTGTATGAATTGCTCCTTCGTGTGCTCAAGATGCCTTGGGTAAAGTCTACATCACTTGGCAGTGCTTTTGGAGTTGGAGGGGCCTCGGCGGAAGGGGGCGGGATGTGGGTGTGGGAATGCGATGAAGTGCCAACTTCAATTAAACCCAGGTGTATTAGACACCAAAGTCTGTGCCTCATCTCTAAATCTAAGATGTTTTTCTGTTGGTATTTGTAGCTTAACTTTGCTTCAAAACAAAATATATGTATAATAATACGTGGACTAAATAGTTAAGTCAATAAAGTTGTTTTAGAAGCCCAAAAGTCAAGCAAAAAAAAAGTTAATTTTAATCCCAGGAAGTTATTCCAACATATGTTTATCTTTTCACAAAACACCCCCCCCAGAAAAAAACCACCAAATAAGAAAGAATAAAATAGTATATTTAAGCCTCTTAAATTATTGCTGCTGAGAAAGTGAATTTTAGTAATTTTCAAATCATACGTATAAAACTGATGATTGCCTCTGACTGACAAGTCTACTAAAAAAAAAAAAAGTTTCATGTGATACCAAAAACTATTACAGTTCAATGTTTTTAAAGTTGCTCCAGACTTTTTCTGTATCTGTGTGGACTACTGTACCTTGAAATGGGTATTCAAAATACACATCTTTTTCATATAAACGAATTATTACAGTGCACTACTAGACTTTACGCATGAACGTCATTACTCGTGCACTTTACAAACATTGAAGAAAAATAAATTAGGGGGTATTTGACAGTCTTCTTTTCAAACACTTTTTTAAAAACGAAAGGACAAAACCCTTGCATTCCATGTTGAGGGGCTCTATTCAGTCCCAAGCTTTGTCCATTCCCTAAGGGTGACAGATCTTCCTGTGTCAGCAACAGAGGCAAGAGGAAGGTTCATTTCCTTGGCTAACTTGCTACGGATACCCTGCAGCATACGTTAATGTGCACTGGTATCTGGAACCTCGGTTCTTCCCGTCAATGAGCAGAAGTGGCATTTTCCTGAAGTAGTCGATAATACCCGCCACAGACTTAAAGTCCTGAAAGATTAAAAATGAGATAAACACATTGTGATGAGGAGCATGAATTTCTCAGTTTTTCATCTGCATAATGCATTCTACCTCTTGAAGCTATGACAATCAAATATTTTAATGATTTCTGCCCTAGAACTTTGAAAAGAAATTCCTCACCAATATCCAACAAACTATGGATAAAAGACAATATATGTATATACGTACGTATATATATAATATACAACATGTAAGTTAGTTATATATAAATATAAATATATATGTAGATTTAACTTCATATACCCATTGCCTTTGAGTTGATTCTAACTCATAACAACCCTATAGGACAGAGTAGAACCACACCATAGGATTTCCAAGGCTGTAAATCTTCACTCTGTCCTATAGGGTTGCTATGAGTCAGAATCAACTCAGCAGCAATGAGTAAATCTTTACGGAAGCAGACTGCCACATCTTTCTCCCACAGAGCAGCTGGTGGGTTCGAACAGCCGATCTTTCAGTTAGCAGCCAAGCACTTAACTACTGTGCTAACAGAACTCCTTTAACTTCATACAGTAGATCATTTACCCTTAATAATCTAATTATGATACTGTTGCCTTGGAGTTGCTCTTATTTGTGGTTTTGGTTTCTGTACCCTTACTTCACCCTCAGGCGTTGACAGTGTTAGCGCGTATACAGGAATCAGGAAGTCACACAGAGTTTCCACTGTCTGAATCGCAGCACAATAGTTCCTCATGATCTCTCTTCTGTGTTCCCACTGCTGCCTCCACACGCACAGGGCTTTGCAGCCAAGTCTCCAATCCATTTCCCATATCACCCCATCCCTGGTGACCAGACTGGGAAAACCCCTTCATCCTTTTAGACATGGATGAGAAGTCATGTAGGTGTCCAGGATTATGCACCTCCTCCAAGATGTCTCTCTGCTTGGTGCCTCCCTCCAGGGTAGCTGCAATGAGTGGTTTGTACTCGAGTCTTTCCACACTAGACCAAGAGAAGTCTCAGAGGGCGGACACCTCTGCTTCTCTGGGACGTATACAGCTCTATCCACACCACACCAGTGATTCAAACATTTGACCAAAGTCTTGTGATTTTTTTGCTTATTAACATTATCATAACTTAAAAATATTTGAAGTGAAGTGGAAGTTATGAGTGAGCTGTTTCTCATTCTGGAAATATTTGATTCAGCTGGTCTGCCTTCTGGAAGCTCGAACTTAAAGAGTATGTTTGGGCATTACATTTAGCTGCTCCGTTGACAGCAAGCAGCCCTGAAGAGTTTCCTTCACACGAGTTCTGATTTCTGATTACTATTACCACACAGAGTGACTGACATGAGGATCTACATCTTGGAGGAAGAGAGGAAAATTTCTTTGGCAATTTGACTATCTTCACAGAGCCCAAACCTCCATTCTTAGTGAGAAAGGACCCAAGTAACTAAGTAATCACCACATCAAGTATTCTCCTGGGTTTTTTTTCTTCCTTTTTCTAGGTGGTATTGATTTAAAATATAGCCTTACACTGCAAGTTTATGTCACAGAGTGAATGATAGAAGGAACTTGCCTTTGACACCATCTAAATGGATTTTAAAAAATATATTTTAAATATTAACCTACTTTTTCATATTTTAAAAGTTATACATGTGATTTTAGATCAGGAAGAAAAGATACAAAGAAAGACTTATGGCAGAGGTAGCTACTGTTAACATTTGCTTTATTTCCTTCCGTAAATGAAGGGCTTCACTAATATGATTTAACTCGAAAGTTGCCATACATTATGGACTCCCAAAGAATGTTACAGCGGGGCTTCGTGTAGTGGTGTGTGGACAGGCATAAAAAGAGAATCTGGGGAAATTTTGAAAGTGGAAGAAGTCCTTACCTCTTTCCCTCGGAGTCCAGTTCCCAACAAGTAAACTTGATTTTCCGCCTGGTAACGGATCTGGATGTTATAAACTTTATCTTTGTACAACACCATGAGGACATACGGGTTGGTTACTGTTTTTTTAGAGCTGTCTCTAACCAGAAAAGTGCCATCCTGAAAGGACAAATTCTTGTTATTATGAGAGCAGTAAAAGTCAATACTTTTGTTGCCTCTAAGAGCCTTAGACAAAGCCTCCAGGGATCTGCAAAACCTAGCAGTTCACAAGTCAGTGAACACTCAGTTCCCCAAATAGCTACAGATACCAAGTGTTATGGATTTTTTGGTTGTAAAGAAAGAGGCAGCAGAGATCATATCAGAGAAATTTCCAAATCAACCTCTTTGAAGTCTCTTGATAAAAAAGGAATCCCTTTTTCAGTAATAAAACAAACAATAGCGGTTGAGTGGATAAAGGGTCAGGAGAAATAAAAGTTTTAGTGGTTAACAAAAGATAGATCTCCCTATTCCTGTGAGCTAATTCCCTAGCCCTTTCTCTTCGCATCCCAAGTTAGAAAACACTCACATGCCTATAAAAACCGTTAAAACCTCGTGATTTCTAGAATAGCACTTCATTCATCACATACCAGAACAAAATGGAATGCGGACGTCTCTGTTCTTACCAACTTTTTTTCCTGTTAGTTACTAGAAGTGCTGCCATTTGTCCTGTACTTTAAAATTTCAGCATTAAATTATTGCTACATAATTGATTAACACTGTAAGGATCTAATATTAAAATAGAATTAACTAGTAAGGACCCTCTTCCCTATACTGAATCAGCATGGCTTGAAACAACCATCAGTCTGTAACAATGGCTTTCTGTGTTCTCTTTATTCCCAGGTGATTGAGCCAGTCAGAATATCTGTATGTTAAAGAAACAAATTCTGGACCAGTGATTCTCAACCTTGGCTTCGAATTAAATCACCTAGGGAACTTTGAGGATTCCCAGACCCTATGCTCCACCCCACCAGCACCCTCAGCTAATTAAGTCAGAATCTCTCAGGGTGAGACCCAGGCTTCAGGATTTTTTTTAAGTGCCCAGGTGATTTAAATATGTGGCTAAGATAGAGTACCACTGCTATAAACTTTAGATACAGTTATACAGCCACAGGTTGCTCTTGGAGCAAAAGATAAAGGATCTTTGCTTTCCCCCCCTCTGATAAATAGATTTAAGATTAGAGTTCAGCACAGGGCCACAGGACATCTGGTTAAGACCTCGTGTTAAAGGACAAGCTAGACATTTCCAGGGAAAAGGGCTAAGTTCGCTGCTATTTCTGTCCATATGGGACCTTCATATCTGTGTGGCTGGCAAGGGTGTATTAAGGGGAAGATAGATCTGGCAAGATGCTAGAAATTCGGAAGGAAAGACAGTATCCTTTTGGCATGGTATGATTCCTTTGACAACACGGACACTTCTTGTTAATAAAAGCTAAGATTATGCAAGCCACATGTCTCTGCCTCAATTTAGATTTTTCACAGGTTCTAGGAATCATTGCTATTGGGGCTGACAGGTGTGAGGCTGGCACTAATGGGTCTCACAGGTAAACAGTATGAGCAGCACCTAGCTGAATTCCTAGCCCGGAATTGGTACTTAATAAAAGTTAGTTCCCGTCTCCTCCCGCCATTAATATTTATGACTACTTAAAAATACACTGTAGCAGAGTACCTGGTTTATCCTTCTAAGAGCAGCTTCTGCCTCTAGCCGGGTAATATAAGAAACATACCATTCTTCATTTAATGAATTCTGAAAATATAAATTTTTAAACACTGGGTAAATTTTGCAGTTACATATATAAGTGAAAAGAAAAGCCTCTAAGTAATAATTTACATAAATCACCACAATTCCATGAGGTTTGAAACATTTGTTTTCTTAATTTGAATATAGAATCATTTAAAACAGTTGCCACAGTGACGATTCCAATTCACAGCAACCCCATGTGTGTTAGAGCAGAACTGTATTTCATAAGGATTTCAATGGCTGGTCTTTCAGGAGTAGACTGCGCCAGGCCTTTCTTCTGAGGTGCCTCTGGGTGGACTCAAACCTTCAACCTTTCAGTTAGCAGCTGAGCATGTTAACCTTTTGCACTACCAGGGACTCCATAGAATCATTTAGGTGGGGCTCAATAGGAGATAATTTTTGTGAACTGCTTTTTATCATTATACTCTGAAAAGGTAGCTGTAGCTGTGGATAATCATCCTTTATATAATGGCATTGGAGTCCTTGGGAAGTGCAAACAGTTAAGCGTCCACATACTAACCAAAAGGTTGGTGGTTCAAATCTACTTAAAGGCACCTTGCTAGACAGGCCTGCTGATCTACTTCCAAAAGATCACAGCCACTGAAAACCCTATGGAGTGTAGTTCTACTCTGACACACATAGAGTCGCCTTGAGTCAGAATTGACTCAATGGCAACTGGTTCATATAAGGTAACCTCTAATCAATCAAGCTGGAGATATAATAACTTCTCCAGTCTAGAACAATTGTAAACTTAAGAAAAATGGGTTAAGGAGCAGTTAAGTGACATATTCAGGGTCAGAAGCTAGGAAACAGATTGAAAAAAGAAAGGATTATATTTCTCATTGTTTAATGCAAAACACACATTTCCCATTGGAAGAATCTGGAAGAACAGCAAGGGAAAAGGATACAGTATTTTTCACCTGGACCCTCCCCTTTCATTTTTTTCTTTAAAAAAGTGTTAAGGCTCACAGAAGATAAAAGTACAAAAGTGTATTCAGTGAGAGTTTCGATGATTCATTTGCTGAGAAAAAAACAGCAACAAAAATAAAAACATATGCTTTATTACCTCTTCTTCATGGGATGGTGGCTGGGGTTTATTTGAAACCGGTAAGGGAAAGTTCCTGCCTTCAGCTGTAATTCTGGGAGGTGGTCTGTTGCTAGGGCCTTCAAAAGTACAGAGTTTTGAAAGTTAATTTACTCTAAGTTATTTTTTACTTTAGTCATAACATCTTTCCACCACCCCACCCCCAAACTGTCCTTGCAATTGTTAAGATAATTAACATTTCAAGAAACCAGGACTTGGAAAATAAGATTCACCTGTTAAAAACCACAAGGCCTGCTTAGGCAGCATTATGTAACTACGTCAATAACATTCTGAATTATTTTCGTTCTGCTTCTGCACATTTATATCAGCACCATTAAGCCATGATTCACAACAGACAAGCAGCCATTCAAGCATACGCACTCTTTTTTTCTTCTGAATTTTGTTTATTTTGTTCTTGTTGAGAATATACCCAGCAAAACATACACCAATTCAACAGTTTCCCCATGTACAATTTAGTGACATTGATGACATTCTTCAAGTTGTGCACCCATTTTCACCCTCCTTTCCTGAGTTGTTCCTCCCTCATTAACATAAACTCACTGCCTCCTAAGGTTCCTATCTAGTCTTTGGAATTGCTGTTGTAAGCTTGGTCCTATATAGATGATTCTTAAAAGAGCATAAGTTCAAGGAAGACGTTCTTTACTAGTTAAGCGCAACTATTGTTAGGTTTTAAGATGATTTCAGGGGATATTTTTGGTTTAAACTTTCAAGATTATCTCAAGGCAATAGTTTCAGGGGTTCATCCAGCCTCTGTGGCTCCAGAAGTTCTGGAGTCCATGAAAATTTCAAATTTCATTCTGTATTTTCCCCCTTTCATTCAAAATTCTTCTTTGGAATTTTGATCAAAATGTTCAGTAATGGCAGTTCGGCATCATCCAGTTCTTTTGGTTTCATGGCAAAGGAGGCAGTTGTTCATGGAGGCAATTAGCCACCTACTATTCCTGAATCTCCTTCTTCCTCTGTTGCTCTACGTGAATAGCGACCAATTGCTGTGCCTTGCAAGCTTTTAAGACCCCAGGCACTACACAATAAACCAGGAAGTAGAACAGAAGCACTAAACATGTTATTAGACCAATTAACAGGGATATCCCATGAAACCATGACCCTAAACCTCCAAACCAAATAACGAAATTTCATGAGGTATTTGGCTGTACGTAAGCAACCTCAGCAGCTACTCTTTTTTTCTGTTGTTGTAAATATATCTATCACACAACTTTTGCCACTTCAGCTTTTTACGGGTGTACAACTTATTGACAGCAGTTACAATAATCGGCTGTTCAACCCTACCCTTAATAAGATTTTTCCATCACCATTGACCCTCCTTTTTCTCCTCTCTCTCGCCCCTGGAAACCACTAATAAAGTTTGGTCTCTGTACATTTACCTTTTCTTGTCTTTTTGTATAAGTGAGTTCATACAGTACCTGTCCTTTCGTGATTGGCTTATTTCCTCAGCATAATTCAAGCACGTATACTTTTTATTGCAGTCACCTACCACTCTTAATTTCTAGATCCTCGAGGGAATTGTGACTGGTTTTTGGGCAACACTCAACACAACATTTTCCTCATCTGATGGTGGAGCAATGAGTAGAGAAGATTGAGGACCAAGTGTCCTGGCAGTCTTGGGGGAAAGAGCTTAATTTTGATTAATAGTGTATTTCATATCGCCAAGCACTACTATCCTGAGCCCTGTAGGAAATCGACATAAAAGGCTCTTTGTGGGTAGATTCCTGGTGAAGTGTGTGTGTGTGTGTGTGTTTGTGTGGTGTTTTATGTAGTTGCCATTATTCCAACAGCCCTTGGGACCCTGCAGACACTGAATGAGGAAGTTACATGTTTTTAGGAAACAACAAAACCTTTGTCAAAGGCTTTGGGACAGTTGAGAATCTAGTCACAAAGGCATGTTGGGCGGAGTAGGTAACTAGAGTACAAACCTTGAGAGAAGTATGGTGGCAGTGAGGCACTCTGCGGAAAATTGTTGTTACTGCGGAGACAGATAAAGGACAGATTTTAAGTTGGATTGGGGTGAAGGGGCCAGTTGGGGAAGCTGGATTCTTCCCATTCCCCTCTCTGAAACCATGGGAGCTGGGTAAGGAAGGGAAGAAACTTATCATACACTTTTCATTACTATCCCAAGATTGTTGTTGTTGTTGTTAGGTGCTGTGGAGTCAGTTCTGACTCAAAGCCACCCTATGTGCAACAGAACAAAACACTGCTCTGTCCTGCGCCATCCTCACAGTGGTTGTTATGTTTGAGCCCATTGTTGCAGCCACTGCGTCAGTCCATCTCATTGAGGGTCTTCCTATTTTTCTCTAACCCTCTACTTTACCAAGTATGATGTCCTTCTCCAGGGACTAGTCCCTCCTGATAACATGTCCAAAGTACATAAGACAAAGTCTCACCATACTCCTGAGGACCATTCTAGCTCTACTTCTTCTAAGACAGATTTGTCCCAAGATGGACCCTCCCAAAGTCTAACAAGCTTCATAAGTCAAAAAAACAGAAAGAAAGAAACAACAATAAAACCTGTGTTATTCTAAGAGTTAATTTAAAAACCTGGCTGCAGTTTGAGGCCTTTAAGTTTGGAGAACAATGTAAGTCCTCTGGGGAGCGAGGACTTCGCTCCAAGTGGTGGGAAACCACATTAATGGGCACTTTGTTTGTGAATAGGGAATTCATAGGGCCTGATGGTCTGCAAGGAGAGGATAGGGTGGGGGAGGAACAAAGAGAGGGCTGGATGTTGCTGTATCAGAGAATAACAGTACTCGCAGAGTTTGGGTTGGAGGAGGGAGGGCATGGGTTGTTGTTGTTAGGTGCTGTCGAGTTGCTCCAGACTTACAGTGACTACATGACAGAGCAGAACTGCCCCATAGTTTTCTTGGCTGTAACCTTTACAGAAGCAAATTTCCAGGTATTTCTCCCCCAGAGGTGTTGGGTGGGTTTGAACCACCAACCTTTTGGTTCGTAAACCAAACCCATTGCCATCGAGTTGTTTCCAACTAACAGCAACTTTATAGAACAGGGTAGAACAGCCCCATAAGGTTTCCACAGCTGTAATCTTTACAGGGAGCCCTGGTGGTGCAGTGGTTAAGCGCTTGTCTGCTAACCAAAAGGTTGGTAGTTTGAACCCACCAGCCTGTCCCTGAGAACCATATGGGGCAGTTCTACTCGGTCCTATAGGGTTGCTATGTGTTAGAATCGACTCGATGGCAATGGGCTTTATTTCAATGGATGGAATCTTTACACAAGCCGACTGCACATCTTTCTCCCACAGAGCAGCTGGTGGGTTCAAACAGCCGACCTTTCAGTTAGCAGCCAAGCACTTAACTATTGCACCACCGGGGCTCCTTTGTTGTTGTTAGCTGCCATCAATGCTGTCTGCTGCATGCTGAGCAGTCACATCCCCACCCATTAGCCCAAGCCTTCAGTAAAAGTCTGTTCTATGCAGCAACCTAGGGGGAATGGTATTTTTTGAGCATGAACGATAGGGGTGGGACCCAGTGTGGGATGAAGAAGCTTGGTGGAAGAAGATAAACAGCCCAGAGATAGAAGAATGAGAAGCAGCAAAACATCAGAGCAAAAGGCACCTAGGAGAAATGCAAGATTCTGAGAATTGTCTGAGGTGTTTGGCAGAGGTATAGGGAGGGTTGCTGGTAGTTTTCTACAAGACATAGGGTGGGGACTTGGGCTTCTCCCTTTGAATAGTAGAGGAGAGGGTGAGCCCAGAGGCTGGAGGCTCTGGGAACACCAGGAGACAGCCGTGACTGAGTCTTTCTCCTGTTCGTGGGCCCTGAGAAATACCATTGCTATTGAGAAAATAGACCTGCTAGGTGACAGAACCTGCACAATGAATGCTTAGCAACTGCCAAATACTAGGCACATTTTCTCCCTGGGTAGCGCAAGTGGTTTGGGCTACTAACCAAAAGGCTGATGGTTGAATCCCACGCAGCGACGCCACAAAAGAAAGTCCCAGCAGTCTGTTTTGTAAAGATTACAGCCAAGAAAACCTTATGGAGCTGTTCTACTCTGTAACACATGGGGTACCCATGAGCCAGAATCGACTCAACGGCAATGGGTTTGGCTTTGGTTTAGGCATGTTTTCTCATCCTCCCAGTCCAAGGTGCAGAATGTACTGTAAATACTCTCCTTAATTGGGCTTCTTAAGGGTCATCTGTTTTGTTTGTTTGTTTAACTCACTAAGTGAAAACATTCCCCATTTCTTTCAAAAGGGTCCATTCTGACTGGGGCAATGACGGGGGCAATTAACTCTACACACCCCCTCTCCCAAGCACAGAGACTTGGGGACAGCAGTGGATTAGCACATGTTCTTAATGCTCAGCTTGGTTTTGTTTCTTAAGACCCAAAATGTTTTTACTACCCACTGGCTCAGTTCTTTCTTCCTCAACCAAGCAGGCATTACCTTCGTGTAGGATGGACCCAAGAGATGTTATTAAGTTAGGTTAGAATTTAAAGACCTTGCCACAAACCTTTCTGAGAATGCTCCGGGCATGTGAGGCAATGGGAGGGAATGCTTAGGGTTCAGCTTGGTGGATCTTGAAGGGAAAGTATTGGAGCTCATGGAGGGCAGTGCTGGCTGGGGCAAAGGTCTTTGATGCACTGTGGGGAGGAGAAAAAAATAAGGGAGGCTGACTGGATCCACAATCCAAAGTGTCACCAAGGAACATTCCAGAACTGCTCCCCAAGGGACCCCAGTTAGAAACCATTAATCTAAAGGGGAATACCAAACTGCAAAAGGTCAGATGTAGCTAGAAAATGGTCAGCTAGAATCCCAGCCCCCCCAGTTTTTCTAGATAATTTACCACCTTAGAATACATTAAAAAATACTGCCGTTCTATATTATTCCATATAATACATATTTATTTTATTTTTATAAATTCTGAAATGCTAACTTGACAGAAAATTGTTGCCTGGAGACCTTTTGCATTTCAGACATGGTTCACAAGTTTCGTTTTGCTTTGTTTTGTTCTGTTTTATGAAAGCCAAAATTCTGTGTGATCTCATCGATCCTCAGTTTGTGGTTCTTTACTCACATATGTTGGCGGGCATAAATATTAAAAATGTTCTATCAAACCATACATGCACGTTTTAATTTTGTGGTACAATTGAATAATCTGTGCTATTAGAGATGAAGTTGATAGTTGTCTTTGGCAACTAAACAAATAATTCAATTTTATTATAGTTATTGAATAAACCAACTGATATATGTCTACTTAATATTAATTTAACGATTATAATTGCTTCCATGACATTCCTGTACTAAACAACTCCATTTGAATGCCTGAGCAGAAGAGTGAAGAAATGAGTTGTAAGTTGTGAAAAGGCTTTTTTGAACATACCGTCATCTTCATCCTGGTAAGAGGGAGAGAGGGGGAAAAAAAGAACCTATTATCAACACACAATTCCAAAAGAACTGCACTCTTCAGTCATATAAGTATCTGTTTTTTTCTTTAGCATATGCCTCTCCATAATAAATATATTATGGAGAATAGTAGGGCTTATTAAATGGCTTGAATTTTCTTAATATAAATGATCATCTAAGGACACTCCAATTTAAGACTCTCCTCATATACGCATAAAATAGATTTTGAGATGCCTAAAAGTTCCCAAAGAGGGCAGTGGTAGTTCAGTGGGAGAATTCTCGCCTTCCATGGGGAAGACCCAGGTTCAATTCCTGGTCAGTGCACCCCATGTTCAGCCACTACCCATCTGTCAGTGGAGGATAGCATTTGCTATGACGCTGAACAGGTTTCAGTGGAGTTTCCAGGACTAAGACAGACTAAGAAGAAAGGCCTGGCAATCTACTTCTGAAACTCAGCCAATGAAAACCCCGTGGATCACAATGGTTCAATCCGCAACCAATCATAGGGATGGTGCAGGACCTGGCAGCATTTTGTTCTCTTGGGCGTGGGGTTGCCATGAGTCGGGGGTTGACTCGACAGTAGCTAACAACAACTAAAGTGCCCAAACATATAATAGTATATAGTATGTATTCTATGCCTGAGAATTTGATACAATATTTCATTCCGTTCTCCTAACAACCCCTCAAAGATTTAATATCCCCATTTCACAGATGGAGACATGATGCTCAGGAAGGATTCCTGACTTGCCAACATGGGTTCAATCTCAAATCTGTCTGACGCAAACAAAGCTCAGCCTTCTTTTTGTCTCTGCTTTGCAATGGTCACTTTTCTTAAAATCAACACGATTTTCTTTCTTTATAGTGTGGCTTACCAAGTGAGTCTATATTCCTAAGCTTATTTAATTTCACAGAAACCTTGAAAAATAGTCAGGGGAAGGGTTATTTTCCCTACTCTTAGGATAAGGAATGAGGTTTGGTGGTGCAAACAGTTAAGAGTTCAAATACCAGAAAGGTTGGCGGTTCGAACCCACCGAGAGGTGCCTCAGAAGACAGGCCTGGCGATCTCTTTCCAAAAGGTCACAGCTCTGAAACCCTTATGGAGCACAGTTCTACTCTGACACGCATGGGGTTGCCATGAGTTGGAAAAGACTCAACAGCAAATAACAACGACAATTTCAAGAAAAGGAATGAACTTCAGAGAGGCAAAATGATTTTGCCGTTGACTAGTAGGACAAAATTGCCAGCTTGGACTTATTTTGTTAGGCTGGCTCAGTGGTCATAAAATAGCACCTTCCTCAAGGTACTGTGATGAGGATTAATCAGTTGATACATGTGCATGGCACATGGTAAGTGATCATTAGAAGTTAGCTCTCATCAGTGCTACCAAGCATTGAGACATAACGCAAGCAGGATCATAGCCACAATCACTAATCTCAGTTGGTCAACTCTGAGTCCAGCAAAGGGCTGTATAAATGCACATGGGCTCATGAACTCACCACAACGGCATAACTCAACACTGCTGTAACCATACCTTCTTTGCTCAAGGATTTATGACTCCCTGCTCCCTATGACAACTAGTGTCAATCCTTCCAGGGATTGGGGACCTCAGGAATGTGGGGTTACCATTGTGGTTCAACCTTACCTCCTCTGTGTCCCTGTGGTTGCTGTCCTCACTGCCCCCACAGATTCCATGGGCACTGCCACCCATCTGCCTTTGCTCAGGCCATTCTGAGGCTGGAATGTGCTTGGGCTTTCTCTTAGAGTGACTCTATTCTGGGTCCTCCCCATCATTCAGTGACCATCCCTAATCTCACTCCCTGGCTTCTTGACCCTCAAGGATCACCTTCCCTTAGCCTCCACCAATCATTCTGAGATTGTATGCTGCTTTGCATGTTTGACGTGGATTTGCCTATCTCCACCATATCTCATCACTTCGTCTGAATGAGCACAGCATGTAGCACAGAGCTAATGACACAGCAGGCACTTATGGGCTGAGCAGTTGAGCAGGGTTTGATGGCCTTTGAAGGATTTAACCAGTTGCCGTTGAGTTGATCCCAACTCATGGAAATCCCACGTGTGTGATGGTAGAACTGTGCTCCACAGGGTTTTCATGAATGATTTTTTGGAAGTAGATTGTTTGGCCTTTCTTCCGAGGCACCTCTGGGTGGATTCGAACCGCCAACCTTTCAGTTAGCAGAGCGTGTTAATAATTTCCACCACCTAGGGACTCCTCAGAGTACTTAGTATAGACACGATAAGACAGGCGTGGATTCAGATTCTGGCTGTTTACTAGCTGTGCAAGTTGGAGTGTGTTTCTTACTCCTCTGAGCCTCAGTTTCCTCTCAGTTAAAGAGAAAGGATGATTCCTCACAGGATCGAAAAAACAAACGAAACCAAACCAAAAACAAACCCGTTTGTATGAAGTTGATTCCGACTCATAGAGACCCTATAGGACAGAGTCAAACTGCCCCATAGGGTTTCCAAGGAGTGGCTGGTGGGTTCGAACTTTTGGTTAGCAGCTGAGTTTTTAACCACTGCGCCACCAGTAAATACAAAACCCGTGGAAAGCTATAATGATCAGCCATCCTGTTTAGCCTGGGACTGAGGAGGTTCCCGAATCGTGGGATTTTCAGTGCTAAAACCGGTAAAGTCTCAGGCAAACTGGAACAGTTGTTCCCCCAGAAGTAGCTAGCATGGCAACCTACCCATAGCAGGCACTCAGTAAATGCTATTACCCCTCTTTTTCAGGTCATGGAGAGAGTAGAAGGGAAATCAGTAGAAGGGAAATGGTTAGCTGCTAACAGAAAGTTTGGAGGTTTGAGTCCACCCAGCGGCAACTCAGAAGAAAGGCCTGGCAGTCTACTTCTGAAACATCAGCCATTGAAAACCCTAGGGAACACTGTTCTCCTCTGACATACTTGGGGTCACCATGAGTCAAAGTCAACTTGATGGCATTTTTTTTTCCTTTTTTTTTTTTTTAATGGGGCTTCAGTTAACTCAGCCATCCTAGGCCTAGGAATTCTCTGAGAGAGGAACTAAGCAGTACAACCTGGTGGGCATGAGGGAAAGCCAGGGCACCAAGTATTCTACTGTGTGCAGGCCAGGAATTCATTAAAGGCCAAGAGAGACGCAGTGCCAACTCCCACAGAGCCTACGCTGGTCTTCCCTATGCAAAACATTTACAACATAGTCCGTACTTACATTCTCTCTTCTGTCTGGTCCCCATCCATGCCTGAAATGAATCAGGGCAAAGAAAAAGAACAGAGCATAAGGAATTTGCAAGAGCTGGCCTTAGATTATAGATAGTTTCATTTAATTTAATAATGAGGTATCAAGCCCACTGAGCCGTGGTAACATGGTAAGCTAACCCCCTGGCAGAAATGCAGTGGCAAGGGAGTGGAAGGGAGGTTTGGTTACTCAATGTTCTGTCATCATTGAAAGCTGAGCTAGGAAAACCTTTATTCTGTTTAGCTACTGCAGCAAATAATTATGTATATATAAAAAAAGGGTGTAGTCAGCAACCTAACTCTTTAGTAGCTATTTAATTTCCCTGAGTAGATGTTTCTCAAAGCAAATGAAAACATTTTAGACGTTATTTTCTTTTGCTGATGTTTTAAAACAGCTATCTCAGGGCTCACCCTCCATGTAAAGAGAAGACAGTTGGAAATGTTGCTGTTTTGGGACTTTTCCAAAAGGGGCTCAGTTCAGTTGACCCAGATAAACAGGCTTGTCACACAGATATGGTGACAGCGACCTTTAAGCTGCACAAGCTTCTTTAATGCCTGACCCCACACCATATTCTCTTTAAGGAGCGGGGGAAGAGGAGGGAAGTTTGTTGAACACCTACTGTGTGTGAGATGCTTCACATGGCACCGTCTCATTGTGTCTTTATTTAGTTCTTTGATAGTTTGTTCATTAAGATTTCTTTTTGCACTCATTTTGATTTTTTGAAATATTGCACTGGAATATTATTTAACTTGATTACTGAGTTTTTTTGGCATGTCTTAGTGCTGGTCCCAGAATGCTCCTTAGAAGTACAGATGGTGAGATTTTGACACACATAGTTTAGATACATCATCAAGAAAGACCGATGGCAAGAGAAGGACATCATGTTTGGTAAAGTGGAGGCTCAGCAAAAATGAGGGAAACCCTTGAAGAGATGGATTGACACAATAGCCTCAACAATAGGCTCAAACATATTAAAGATTATGAAGATGGTGCAGGACAGGGCAACGTCTTGTTCTGTCATACAAAAGGTTGCCATGAGTTGGAGCCAGCTTGAAAGCAGCTAACGACAACAATCCTGGTCCTGATTTAATCCTTACAAACCAAACAATGACAGTAGTTATGAATCCCCATTTCACAGATAAAATAAATAGAAGCCTCGGTAATATGCTTAACAAGTAGTGCGGTTGGGCCTGACCCCAGATACATTTGTGCCATTTGGTAAATAGGCCCCAAATAACTATACAGTGAAGTTAGAAATATTAGTGCAAGCCTCAGTATTCTGCAATTAGAAAATGTAGCTGACCAGTAAGGAAGCCACATATGGTGACCTCAAAACCTCCCCCCAGTCATTTCCTCTCTGCTACCTGTATTAAAAAGAAAATGATAGGCCTGATTCCTATGCATGGTGCAGGTTTTGGTATAAAAATGTAGGCAAATGCAACCAAATATTTGCCCGTCTGAGGACAAGCTCTCTATAAACAGCAGTGATTCCCATACTTCTGATAAAGCAACTCTCTATTTCTTTGCTAGATTCCCATTTTCTCCAAAGAGACCCTGGTACTTTATCTCTAACTTGAGCAGCCTGAACATTTCTCAGCCACAGCAGTAAAAGGAGCTCACTCCCATCTAACAATGCCAGTCATTTTCAGTCTCCAATGCGGCCCTAACACTAGGCAGGTAGTATGTGGCATCCACTCATTTGAATGAAAAGAAACAGAAGACAGTTACTTTGGCACAGGTGGCTTTTTCCCTGGCAGGGGGCTTCTTTCGTGTCTTTCGGTGGCTGGTGGTAAAGGAGGCTTTTGTATCTTGGGTAAATGCTCCCCGAGAGGCCTGCATAGTTCAGAGAAAAGACCGTGAGAAACACAGAGTTCTTCAGCACGTACCATGTGCCTTCAATGCAGATGCAACAGAGTGTCTTACCTGCCTGCCGGAATCGAGGGCTGTAAAACAGCAAGGAAGACGTGTGAGTTTCCCCAGCACTTTTCAAAGAATTAGGGCAAGATGCAAAAGAGAAAAAAAAAACAAGGACACAGCTTACCTTGTCAGAAAATGCTGGTTTCTTTCCTGTAAATAACAAGCAACAGATGGATCTTGTATCCAGGATTCAAAAAACATGAGGTTTAAAAACAGTTTGCTAAAACCCTGAGTTTCTGAGCCCTTTAGTAGGCTGATTGGGTTTAAGTGTTGAGGAATCATGACTTTCAACCTGGTAGGTTCCCTTACAGGGCATCTAACTTTACAGGCTCAGAGAAATTAAGTGACTTGCCCAAGGTCACACAGCTTTGCCTACATACAAACAGTATTGTGGGTTCTGAGCTTCTTTTCAACATTTTATTTAACTGATGATAAAAAGGCTTCATGTCTTCTGGGTTTTTACATCTCTTTTATTGGCCAAAGTGTTCTTTGTATTGCCTAAGTTTATTTCCATATCTGAAATAAACCCAGTTTGCCACGGAGGGGTTAATTTTCCTCCAATCCTGTAGTATACTTGATATTAAATAAAGTAGTCCAGTTAGTTTCTTCACAAATATTTCTGGAAAAACTTTTAACTTGGGGCAGAGGATTTTAGAAAATTTTCCAGCTAGCTGCTGCCAAGTCAACCTCGACTCGTAGTGACCCAGAGGGTGTCAGAATAGAACTGTGCTCCTTAGGGCTTTTAATGGCTGATTTTTCAGAAGTAGATTGTCAGGTCTTTCTTCCATGGCACCTCTGGATGGACTTGAACCTCTAAACTTTCTGTTAGCAGCTGAGTGCATTAACTGTTTGCACCATCCAGGGGCTCTGGAGACTCTCATGGTGTACTGTAAATTGTTTTCGGTTGTTATTATTGTTGGTGGTAGTGGTTTTTGTTTGTTTATTTTCCTTTATCTCCTGAAACAGATGACATGCAAGCTCCCTGAGAAATAGCAGGTGAACCTGAGAACTCTGCATTGCAAGATTATTCAAAGCAATTTATTTTTTCTTCTGTCTGAAGTTCCCTAGAGTAAACATGACCTTTGTCTTCTATGTGATAGAAGTATTACTAACTGGATTCAGCCAGGCCTAGAAGCAAATCCCATGTGATCTTAAGCAAGTGATTTAAAGTTATTGAGTCTCAGTTTCCTCATCTGTAAAATGGGGATTACAGGTTAAAACTGCCTAAGTTTGCCGTTAGGATCACGTGACAATGTATGTGCAGGGTCAAGAACACGATGGATGGACGCTGGACAACTGTTAGGTAGCTCCTTTCTCTCCTTCCCTCCCACTCCTAGGCATTGTTAACATCCTAAGGCGAGAGGTGATAGGATGGGTCTGGAGATGCACTTTTACAACGAGATGCATTCCTTAAGGGGTGAGTGTATGTCAGGCCCACAATAGGTGCTAAGACTATCGTCCCACTGTGAACATCTCACTGTCTAGTAGGGGAGAGTTTCGAAGGTATAAAAGATATTTACTATTATTTGTATTATTTGGGTGGAACACTTACTTTACAGGGATACTCAAGAAACTGAGATTTATATCCTAGTTCTAAACAGATTTTCTTTAAACATATCTACCGATTTATGCATATTCTCTGGGAATGTTAGGAGTCTCATGCTTAGAGGCTAAGCATTGTAAGAAGAAGTTAGGATTCCCAAAACGTCAAGCAGCCTTCTCAAATCTAAGACTTAAATGTCATTTCACAGAAGAGGAGGAGACTGAGGCTGCGAAAGGGTAAACGCTTTGCTCAGCATGTAGCTAGGAAGGGCTAGGCTGGGGCTGGGACTCTGGCCTCCTTATCCCTCCAAGCTTGGGACTCTTTCCCCACACCTCCCTGAAAATCCCGAGTTGCCAACTGTAGCATGTAGAAAAGAGTACCCGTTCTGAAGCCAGAAAGACAGGGCTTCAAATCCTAGCTCTGAACTAACTTCTGTAAATTGGGACAAATTAGTCAAGCTTTCTTAAATGCCTCAGTTTTATCGTCTGCAAAGTGGGGATAATAACACACCACCTTTGTTGGGTTAAGGAGCCCTGGTGGTGTAGTGGTTAAGTGCTCGGCTGCTAATCAAAAGTTCAGCAGCTTGAACCCTCCAGTTGCTCTGCAGGAGAAAGATGTGGCAGTCTGCTTCTGTAAATCCTATAAGGCAGTTCTACTCCGTCCTATAGGGTCACTAGGACTTGAAAATGACACAACAGCAATGGGTTTTTGTTGGGTTAGGAGTCCCTGGGTGGCACAAATGGTTAAGTGCTCAGCTGCTAACCAAAGGTTAGTGGTTCAAACCCATCCTGAGGCTCTTCGAAAGAAAGACCTGGTGATCTACTTCCAAAAGGTCACAGCCGTTGAAAACCCTATGGAGTGCAGTTCTACTCCGACACACATGGGGTTGCCATGAGTTCAAATCAACTGGACAGCAATAGTTTTTTTGTTGGGTTGGTGTAAGCATTAGAAATAATGTAGTCGTAGATGCTCAATAAATGATAGCTAATGTTTAGAATTAAATTGAAAATAGCTCCATGTTGGGGTAGCTACCATCCAAGATTATTCTGTGCAAATTCTGGGGGAAAAGGACTATAGTATAGCCACTGTTTCATCAACTCTGCACCTACATCAAAAAACAACCCCAACATTTGCATAACACTTTAGCGTTTTGTAAAATATTTTCTTCTTACAGAACACCCATTTTACAAATAAGAAGACTGAGCTCATCAAATATGAATTTTACCAACCTAGTGTGAAGGGTTCTCTGTCAAATGGAGCTAATGACCGATCTAGGGGAGGTTTCTTGCTTCTGTCTATCGAAGGAGCAGGGACTAGAAGGGAAGAAAATGAAGGTCAATTAAAAAGAAGAAAGCATTCTGCTGGGGGTGGCAGTGTGGGTACCTGGTGGGCAAGAGAAGGCAGCCCTCATACTTACGCTTTTGGGGTGCTTGGGGGCTTCTGCTTCTACTAGGCTCTTCATGGTTGGGCTGGGGTGGGAGTGGAGGCTGCTTAAAAAAGATCCAAATGTTAGGAAGCGTTTCGAGCACATCAGCAAGTCCTGGTGGCTTAATCTCCCCCAAATATATCTGGTTCTGTTCATTTTTACCCACCCCCATGTTCTACCCACAAGCATCCAGTTGCCATCAAGTCAACTCTGACTCATGGCCGCCCCCTGTGTGTCAGAGTAGAACTGTGCTGCATAGGGTTTTCAGTTACTGATTTTTCAAAAGTAGATCATCAGGTCTTTCTTCTGAGGCACCTGAGGGTGGACTCAAACTTTCAACCTTTTGGTTAACAGCCGAGCACGTTAACTATTTGTACCACCCAGGGACTCCACTCCTAAGCACACATCTCCGTTTCTCACCTGAACTTCTGCAGTAGCCTCCTATCTGAGCCCGCTGTTTCTACTCTCTCATCCAAAGTATTTTCTGCATGATAGCCAAGTGAGCATGTCACTCCCCTGTTAAACCATCCAATGGCTCTTTCACATTCAGAACAGAATGAAAACTTGCCATGGCCTGTGAGGGCACTGCATAAGCTGGCCCCTGTCCACTCTCCCAACCCCTTCTGGTGCTCACTGCACTCTCACCGAAAGGGTCTTCTTGCAGCTCCTAGAAAATCTCAAGCTTACCTTCTTTGGCATCTCTGTACTGTGTTTCCCTCTGCCAGGAATATCCTTCTCCTGGCTTTTCCCATGACGGGCTCATTCTGTCCCAGCTCAGTGTCACCTGCCCATCCATCATCACCTTAGCTGGCCTCCTGTCACCCTAGCCACACATTTCAACTAAAACTATCTTGTTTATACATGTTTACTTATTTATTATCTGTCTCCCCCAACCCAAATCTAAACTTTATAAAAGCAAGGACTTTATTTTTGTCTTTTTCTCACTATATCCCCAGCATCTGGAACATTACTTGGCACACACTAGGTGCTCAATAAATATCTATTGATTGAATGAGTGAATTCTGTCTCCCAGCAGTTGGAGGTAAAGGCCTTCAGATTTCAATTTTCCAGTTGCCATTTAGTCAATTCCAACTCATGGCGACACAGGTGTGTCAGAGTACAGCTGTGCTCCAGAGTTTCCAATGACTATTGTTTTGGAAGTAAATTGCCAGGCCTTTCTTCCAAGGCACCTGTGGGTAGACTCGATCAGGTTTCAATAGCAAAACATATTTGTAGACAAATTCAGCCCCAACAGTCCCCTGTGCAATGGAACTGCAAAAGCTGGAGGGAACCATCTATTCTCAGGTAGGAGAACACAACGGTGGTGTGATCTGCATTTTGTACTTTGGGGAAAATACTTCCCACCCCTCCCTCTAGCCCTGACACTTTGACATTAGCCATAGCTTAATGCTTAGTGTTCAAGTCACTTGTAAAGAGAACACTTTCCCAGGTACTGACTCCTTAGGCTGAGCTTCTCAGCATCTTTCTGGGATGTAATTAGATCCACAGGGTTGGGACCGTATGCTTGAAGAAAGAGGAAAGTAGATTTACTGACTCTTTTTTTCCTCCCAGGGCAGATGGCCTTGCAACCCTTGTGGTGTGAAGGCATTTGTGCTTGGCATTGCAAGCATTGGCCAGCAGGTGGCGGAAGTCTTTGCAGAAGAGAGGAAGGCTTTGTGCCCCACCGTAATCTGCCGGTGCCAGTTATTTAATATGATTTTCTTAGAGTTTATTTTACAGTTTTCACTTATTTTCAATAGCGTAAAATAACAGCACAACAAATACTAGAAGGGGGGCTTGTTATTTATACAAGTAGTTTAGATTGTTTATGATTTTAAAAAAAAGCATTATGACATGAATAAAATCACCGATAATTCAAGCCCCAAAACCACGGTACCTGAGTATATGCATTTTCCCAGGCTCTATATAATATTTTCTTACAAAATTAGAATTAGATAAAGATGTTAGTATCTTCTCTTCTCTGCCTGGCAGAGAAAATGACGGGAGTAAACACAGAATACCCCAGAAGAAGGCTGGCCTACCGCGAGATTCCTGCTGGCTGGCGGGGGAGGGTGGATGGCTGGCGGGGGAGGGAGGGCAGCCATAGGTCTCTGCGGGGGCACAGGAGGCTGCTGGGGGCCCTTCCCAGAGGCGAGCCTGTCTGTGGAAATACAAAGATACTAAAATTAAAGGAGAAATGCTAAACCAAGGAGAGTGTTGGGTAACAGATCCTGTGCCCAGCTCTGCATGGCTCAGGTCACCAGGGGCACCTGGCCCTTGCCCCCAGACTTCCACCAGTGCCAACACAAGACCCAGCTGTGGTAGGCACTTGCCTCAAACCTAGTCTCACAGCAGTGGGGAATCCTTGGTCTCATGCCTACCCTAGTTCCTGAGCCATTTACTCTCTTTATACCCAGGAGTCATTTTCACCTCACCTCTTGTAAATGAGTCTTTATTAGAGTTTTTGCTGATCAAAACATGAAAAAAAAAGGCTCCTTCTATTAGCTAAACCAGCACCAGGAGGGAGTGTTTTCAGATAAAATTGTAAAGAAGCAAGCATACACATACCCCCTCCTGCACAGACATACACACACACACGGATATATATGTGCACACATGCACACACATGCTTGCAGAAAAGACACACATGTGCTCACAGACACACATGCACACACAGATGCATATGTACACAGAGACACACCTGCATACGTATGCACACACATGCATGCCCACACGCATGCCCACAGACACACATATACACATACACACAGAGATACACATGTGTACACAGAGATGCACACACACGCACATATAGACATACACATGCAACACACGGGTGCACACGTGGACACAGAGACTGTACACATGCACACAAACGCCCATATAGCCATAGACATGCACACACAGACACATGCATGGACACAGAGACTGTACACATGCACACAAATGCACATATAGACACACACATGCACACACACGGACACGTGCATGGACACAGAGACTGTACACATGCACACACACGGGCACATCCAGCTGCCTGCGTGGGTTAAGCCGTTGTCATTGCTTATCAGTATCCTGCTCTAGGTCCTCTTCCTTCCCCTCATACACCCCCTGGGCTGTCCTTTCCCCTTGCACCTCCTCCGTTTGGTCATGTCTCCCCCTAAGAGGAGGAGCTGGGCAGGGAATCTAGGTGCCAACTCCCATCACCAAATCACACACTCTTAAATGGGGCCTGGACTTGCCTTGAACAGAAGCTCGCATTATTCTGCTCACCTTAGAAGTAACCTTAGGCCAAGTAAACAGGCCAGTAATTCCCTACCCGTGTCAGGAAAAGGCCAGGACAGGACTTACAAGGCAAGAGACACAAGGAGGCGAGTGGCTCCTTACATTTGGTGTCCTGGGTACCTCTCTGCCTCACCCTAACCCTGGCCATGCAGAGGAGTCTTTCTTCCACAGAGCACAGAGTTCTAATCCCAACTGCTCCATCCATACTGGCTGTCTCTCAACTCCTCCAACATGCCAGGCTCTTTCGAGCCTCAGGGCCTTTGCACAGCTGTTTCCCTGTTTAGAATACTCTTCCCTTCCCACACTCACCCTCACTTAACCAACTCTTACTTTTTCTTTAAATTTCATCTTAAAAAGCAAATACTGAGGGAAGCAAGTCCAGACCAGGCATACCCTCCAAACTCATCTCCTAAACTTGCCCTCTGGAGTACATGTCACCGTTTAATTACAAACTGTTGGGATGACTTTGTTTGATGCTGCCTCATCCACAAGACCACGAGTTCCCGAGGCTGAGGACCAGCTTGTTCACTGTATCTTCATGACTGGCACAAACAAGGTACTCAACAACTCAGTTACTTATTTCTTCTCTGGACCTCAGTTTACCTATGTGTGAAACAGGCGTGATTAATTGTTGTCCTTATCTCACAGGGTGCTTACAAACACAAAATGAGATATTGAGATAGTGTTTGTGAAAGTGCTTTAAAATTGAAAAGCATGACATAAGTATAAAGGGCCAAACAGTATTCATGTTTTTGTGGTATTAATCATCAACTTTCCAGTTCACTATCTGATATTATATTATGCAAGTGTGTATGTGTTTATCCTCTGTCACCACCACTACTAGAATGTAAGAGCTGTGTCTTCCTTCCTCAAAGCTTTTCCAGTACTTAGAAGAGTGCCTGCCCTATGGTACTACCAAAAATACAGTTGCCATCAAGTCAGTTCTGACTCATGGTGACCCCATGTGCTTCAGAGTAGAACTGTGCTCTATAGGGTTTTCAGGGCTGTGACCTTTCGGCTGCAGATCACCAGGCCTTTCTTCCAAGGTGCCTCTGAGTGGATTTGGATTGTCAACCATTTGATTAGCAGCCGAGTGCTTAATCGTTTGAGTCATCCAGGGACTCCTGCCCCAAAGAGGAGTTCAATAGCGTTTGCTGAATGAAGAAATGAATAAATGAGGGAGAAATGGGCCAACAGGGACAGATAGACAATGAAAATCTTTCGATACTGTTTACACTTTTTTTTTCTTAAGTTACAGTCAGACCTCACTTCAATATCTTTACGTCTGTTCTAACAGTCTGTGGTCGGTAGTGTCACCCAGCTATGAACTGGCCAAAAGATGGGAGGAACAGAAAATACTTTTGAGTACCCAAGTAACCCACAGAATGAGTTATAAGTGCTGAATACCCTTAAGTGGCAATTTAATGCTGATAACAGCCACCATAGGCAATGAATTATCTGCTTTATCAATAATCCTCATAGCAAGTCTATGTGGTCCATACTATTATTATCCCTATTTCACAGATAAGGAAACTGACGCCCAGAGAGGTGAAGTCATTTGCCCAAAGCCACACAGCTGGCAAGAAACTGAGCTGGCATCAGCACGCAAAGCTTTCTGCTGCATGGGGACATGCTAGGCAATGGCCTCCCTTGCAGCAGTGGGGAGCTTGGCTCTGGGCTGCCAAGGACAGAAATCAGGAAGTGGGCCCTTACCGATGTACGTGGAGTTGGGGAAAGGCTTGGCAGGCAGGATGGAATTCTGCAAGGCTTCCTCATCGTTGGAGGGTGGTGGCTCGTAATCGGCATCGTCCTCCACGGGTGCCTCTTCCTCCTCATTGGGGGACTCATAGTCATTATCATCCTCCCCATCCTGATCCTCAGTGGGACTTTCATAGTCATCTTCTTCCTATTGACACACGGTGACAGGAAGTTTGTGAGTGCCATTCATAGAGACTCCACGGCACTCCATGTGCCTGCATCTACTCTCTCTGAGAAGCCTCCCAACAGCACACCTTTGAGGGCAGGCAGCCCCAGAGTGGATACTCTCATTTTATAGACAGGGAAGCTGAGGTCAGGGAGCCCAGTATCACAGGACCAGCAAGTCATGGGCTTGAGATTTCCATCAAAGTCTTCCAACCATTAAAAAATAAAACAAACAAACCAAAAAATACAGTTGCTGTCAAGTGGATTCCAACTCAGGGTGACCTCCTATGTGTCAGACTAGAACTGTGTTCCCTAGGGTTTTTAATGGCTGACTTTTCAGAAGTAGATGACCAGGCCTTTCTTTCGAGGCACCTCTGGGTAGACTCAAACTTCCAACCTTTTGGTTAGCAGCTGAGGCAAGCGCTTTTTCCTCTATACCTTTTTTGCATAACAGAGAAAAGCAGAAGAGACCAGGAGCAGGACCCTGGCATAGCGGGTGGGGGAATGGCTCTGTCATGAGTAAGCACATTTTTCACTCCAGGCATCATGAAGGGCAGACTACATGCCTGCAGCATTTGTGAACACCGTGGTTAATTGTCAGCTCTGTTCCTAGTGTGCCTGTGCTCCAAACGTTCTTCTCATTATAACCTAGTGTGACTTTGAAGGTCATGCTAACAGGGGAAACCAGACAATGAAAGCCTGATAATTAGAAGGCATATTAAGTTGTCTGAGAGGAGGTAGTCAGAGGCGGTGCTATTTTTTTTCTGAGAGTTGAAAAACGACAGTTATTATTCATGGTATCTGACACCCAGTTGTTGAGGCTCTTCTCTTGGAAAAGATGCTGTTTCCAATTTTTTATCTTAATTTAGTTTTACTTCTTGGGTCTCAGAGAAAGAAAGCCCTAGGTGCTGAGTGACTGCCTTTGAAGCAGTCTATGAAAGTGGATGGAGTTCCAGGAGGTACAAACGGTTAACGCGGTAGCTGCTAACTGAAAGGTTGGAGGTTCAAGCTTACCCAGAGGCACCTCCGAAGAAAGGCCTGGTGATCAACTTTTGAAAACTCAGCCATTGAAAACCCTATGGAGCACCATTCTACTCGGATACCCACAGAGCGAGAGAGCTGAGCACATGTGGGCTGAGGCTTACTGATGGAGTAGGGTGCCTCTGGGCACTTACTGGTGGAACTAAACAGCTTTCTAACACTTGCCGGAGCACAGTAGAAGCTGGGCCGGCCCATGAGGTCCAAGAGGCCCAAGAGGCACGAGGGACTGAGGGGCTGAGGGGCTAAAAGGCCCAGGGCCGAGGCAAGGGCCAGGGAGAGGCCTGCCTCTGGGCCCGGCCGAGAAGCTGTCCTGACCAAGGAACTGTATCCTGAGTCATTCCTGATCCTGGATTGTAAACTGTTACTTCCCTAATAAATACCATAACTGTGAGTTCTGTATGGCCAGTGCAAGAAATTATTAAACCCAAAACAGAAGAGTGCCGTGGGAGGGGCGGCTGGTGTCAGAATTGGTAAAGAAGTTGGAGAGAGGAGGTATGTCTGACCTCTGCCTCCTGGAATCAGCCTTGGGCTGTTGATCTTGATTCTCCTTCCCCCTGATAAAGTTAGAGGAGGTCAGACGCCACCCCCCCACGCCATTTTTACAGTCGTAATTGACTTGATGGCAACTGATTATGAAAGTGGACAGTCTCAGTAATGACTTCCCAAGTGGAGGTGGCTCCATCAGCCTCCAAGTGATGAGTGCCTCATCACTTTTATGCCAAAGCTAAGTGGGCAAATAAAGGAGCCCAGGGCACTTCTCAACAGTCGAGGGCAGTGTTGAAAGCAGCTGGAAGTTGTAACTTGGCAAAGAAAGGTGTGTAGCATAGCCTAGAAATCCTGATAGCCTTCAGAGGTGGCTTAAGAAAAGACTGTCTTCAAGTTTTTAAACTGAAAACTTCCTGTGTTTATTTTTGACTTTAGGAATATTAAAAAAAAATAACTTGAAAAGCGAAGTGAGGGTTGAGCTTTTCCTGAACTCCAAAAAAGTCTTAGTCCTGCCCTGTTGGTATTCCTGTAATATAAAGATTGTTGTAGTTGTGTGCCCTCGAGTCGTTTTTGACTCATACTGACCCTGTGCGACAGAGTAGAACCGCTCCATAGGGTTTTATTGGCTGTGATCTTTACAGAAGCAGATCACTGTGTCTTTTTCCCGCAGAGCTTCTGAGTACGTTCAAACGGCCAACCTTCCAGTAGCTGAGTGCCAGCAAAACTGGAACATCATCTCAGCACAGAGGTCACAGAAAGGCAGCCACATCCAGCCACTGCTGATACCCTCCTAGAAGGGCATTGTCCCTCCCTCAACCTGCCCAACTCAGTCCCAGTTTTCCTGACCAGGCCTTATCCCATATGCCTTTCTCTAAGTTCTGGACCTATCCTCTCTGCTTCTAGAACAGTGATTTTCTCCTAATCAGTTGGCTCCTATATTTTAATGCACTTTTTGTTCCCAATCATATTCTTTCATATTATGTGTTGTCCATACCATAGCATGTTCACAGGATCAGGTCCTTTATCTCCATTCCCCACCTCAAAGGCCTCTGTGCAGTACTGGGCACAAAATGAAACTCCAGAGCCTAACGGCCCCCGGCTCATGGAAAACCCTTGGTTTATGGCAAGACTGAGGAGCCTTGCCTCAAGCAAGCAGTGCAAAGGTGCAGTTTCTGGGTGAAAATGCAGAAATTTGAGGCGAACTCTGGTCTTTTTATCCTGGCGATGCAATAAACCTGTCATATACCTTTGTTTCCATGTAGAAAGCCCAGACTTGGCAAACACTTTTGCAGTGGAAATGCTCACTTTTTCTTGAATCTCAGTAAGACCTGGGGTGTTCTGTGCCTGCTTTATAACAGAACAAGAGGCAGCTGCTTACCAGTAGACCACCCGACGGAGGGTCGGCCACCTGGGTCCTAGGCTTGTCTCTAACTAGCTGTATGGCTGTATTTCATAAGCTGTGTTCTCCAGGGAATTTAGTTGCTTCATCTGTAACATGAACAGATTGGACTATGTCCCAGAATGGAGATCTAGCCTGAGCCTAGAGTCCCTGGGTGGCACAAACAGTTAACACACTTGGCAGCTAAGGGAAAGGTTGGAGGTTCAAGTCTACCCAGCGGTGCCTCAAAAGAAAGGCCTGGCAATCTACTTCCAGAAAATTAGCCATGGAAAAACCCTATGGAGCGTAATTCTACTCTGACACCATGGCGTCGCCATGAGTTGGAATCAACTCAACAACTGTTTTAGCCTGAGTCTAGTGTCATGTGTGGTGACCATATACATGGCTTTCTGGGGAAAGGATGCACAGCATTCACCAGAGTCAAATAGAGGTCACTGTGACCCCTCAATTGCAAAAACAACTGGATTGCACCTTCCCTGAGGTCCTTTCAGGACTACTAGTTCATTCTGAAATCGATTTTGCTTGGTACCGGTGACGGTGATTTAAGCCCAGGAGAAAAGCTATGTTACTGTAGATTTCTAGGGACAGTCCCTTTTGGGAGATAGGGTGGGGGAAGCCCATGGTGTTAGGATGGTATGATAAGTAATGGATGGGTCAGCCAACTATAGCTTATGGGCCACGTCCAGCCCGCCATCTGCTTTTGTAAAGGAAGGTTGATTGGCACACAGCTACACAATTCATTTGCACTGTCTTTGGTGCTAAAAAGGCAGAGTTACACAGCTGAGCAAAGACAGCATGGCTCACAAGGCTGTAGATATTTGGAATGGACTTGACAGCAATGGGTTTGGTTTGGTTTTATCTGGTATTTTACAGGAAAAATTTTCCAACCCCTGGGCAGGTGTCCTGGGATCTTGTTAGAGGCCTTGCTGCTTTGGGCATTTGTTTGTTCCTCATTAAAAAGCCACTCTAGAAACTGTTGCAAAGGCGGAAGGGCAACCCACACCATACTCACAAAGGATGACCAGCCCCCCTCGTCTTCTTCGTGGCTTTCTGTGGGAGGAGACAACACTATCATCAGGACCGAAAGAAGCCACTAGAAGGAAAGTCAAAGCTGCTCCTCCATCTGAGGCCCCACCCCAGGCTTTCATCCTAACTTCAACACACCTGCGGTTAACAACGCGACATCAGCTCTAGAATTTCTACCTGAGGGCTGTGGTTCTCAACCTTTCACATTCATAAAACCCACCTAAGGTGTTTTAAAACCCGCAGAAACTTGGAGCCCTATCTCTAGAACTTTGTATTCAGCAGGACTTGGGTGGAGCCCAGGAATAATCTGCGTTTTTGATACTATGTGTTATTTACCATGGGAAAAACTGCTTGAAAGACTCCAAAGCAAGGGGACTGGCTTAGCACAGGAGCTGAATCAATGGCTGAGTCCTTCCTATGCTCCCAAATAGACCTCCCAGAATTCCTCAGTGGTCTCTGCAAAGGGTCCCAGCTGAGTAGTAGTTATAAGCCAGGTGCCCTGCAGCGTGACATCTCTCCTGTCCTCATTCTGAGCTCCAGTCCTTTTCTGGATAAGAACTAGCTGACAGGCAATTGTGTGAGGCCACCTGCCAGACTCCCCAGTAGCCCCATACACCGGAAGACAGAAGAACTGAAGTGCCTGTCACCTCCTATAGCAATCATCTCTCAACCCTGAGACCTTTACCTGTCTCTTCAGGAAACCGCTGAACTTGAGGTCTGTGGAGGTAAACAGTATTGCATTAGTGGCCTATTTGTTTAAAGGAGTCTTCCCTCTTTCCTCCATCCAGCCCCCCGAGAGGACCCCCTAGAGGAGGCTATGTCTTACTGCCCAGTACCTTTGTCCTTGTTACTGGGCAAGAGGGACCAGGTTGCCCAGAATTCTAGAAACCATCCAAGCCACACTGGTGGCGTGATTGGGAGCTCGTGACTGCCTGACGCTCCAGGGGAAGTTGCCCTGCTGTCCCGGACCTGGGGCAGGACGCAGGGCAAGGAGAGGGACCTGCCCTCTCACTGGGCTCCAGCTTAAAGGCCCCAGGACTGAGATGACCACTACAGGTCAAAACTCAGGACAAAAATAGTTCTGTTTGATTTGGGTTTGAAAACTCTTTTGAGTTTCATTACAGCCAACATGGAAACATGCCCCACTCACTTGCGTGTAAAGATGCTCCTCCTCTCTTCATTCTTGTTGATTTCTTGACTTAACTTACTGAGAATCCTACAAGATAGAAGAATATGATGGGCTCACAGAAGACACCACAGATGAAGAGACAAAACCATTCCCTCCCGCCTCTGCTCAACCTTTGCTCTGAGCCCTGAAGTTCCCTGATCTGTGTGACCTCAGGACACCGCAGGACATTTGACTTAGCTCTTGGACCAACTTGGTCAGCCTCCTCCTCTCCTCCTGTGGCCTCCAGCCAGCCCAGCCTCCTTCACCTCCATGGGCCCTCGGACCCTCACTTCCTCCCAGAACTTGTCACAGGATTGCCCCTGCCAGACCTTGCTCATCCCAGCCCCCCTGCTGATCTGTGCTGATCTGTGTCTGTCTGGCTCCGCCTTTAAGGCACTTCATGAAGTCTTCATGGCTTCCTCCTTCTCCAAAGTTCTGTAGCCTTATGATAGGGATAGTATGCTCTGCATTTCATTGTGTAATTCCTGTGGCTGAAGTCCCCTGACTCCTGGATTAGCCTTCTTGTGGTGGTGTCTTGCTTCCAGAATCTTCAAACCATCTCCTAGACCAGAAGGAATCAGCTACTCATTGCATAATTCTTGTCAAAAACCTGTTATCTCCTTCCATTCCCCTCTCCATGTTCCCTACTCAGTGACATGGATTCTTGCAAAGGCTTGGAGAAGCATATCTACACAGGTAGGGTCTGCAGAGTAGAGCGTCTCTGAACCACCATCCCCTGAGGCCATCCTAGGCCAGGCCCTTGAAGATATCCTTGTCTTTAGGTACTGGAATACACACACACACACACACATGCATGTGCACAAAAACACATGTGTGCACACACATACACACATTTAGAGAGAGAGAAAGAGTCCCTGGGTGTTGCAAAGGTTCACGTGCTTGGCTACTAACCAAAAGGTTGGAGGTTTGAGTCCACCCAGAGGCACCTCAAAAGAAAGGCCTGGTGATCTACTTCTGAAAAATCAGTCACTGAGAACCCTTTGGAGCACAGTTCTACTTTGATACACACAGGGTAGCCATGAGTGGAGTCAACTCAATAGAAACTGGTTTTATATACGTATAAAACCCCAGGACAAGGAGAGCTTCCATATCAGGACTGTACCTCAAGCAAAACCTAAAACAAGCATCCATCCTGATCTTTCAACCTCCAGGACACGAGACTGTGGCCTCCCTTAGCACCCATTGTTGAGACCAAAGGGACCCTCACTGGTAAACACATTCAGTGTTTCCTAGAGATTTGGGGCAGCTGGGGGAGTCTTAGGGATTTTTCTAGTCCAACTTCATTTTAGAAATGAGGCAACAGAGGCCCAGATGAGGGACTTTGCAACATCACAAAGCAAGTTAACGATGAAGGCTGCGCGTCCCCACAGCACACACCAACCCCAGAAGCCAGGCTCCCTAACGTGGAGGCCAGCTCACTTTCAACACGCCACAGCCTGGTATTAATTCCATTTATGCTGCAACCTACTTGTGATGGGACCTGGTTGAGTCCTTGGCCCATCTACAAGAATAACCTAAGATCTACATTCCTTCTGTTTAAGTGATCCTCTCAGGGTAACAAATTTGGTCAAAACAAGTCCTTGGCACCACCACTTCTCCCTTCCGTCCCCCAGGCTCCCAGGGAACTGCTGCTAGGAGCCCTCCCATCCAGTGAGAATGACAAATGAAACGCATTTTGACAAACATGCTAAGGACTTAAGAAGACGGAGAAGGAGAGAGGACAGTGTTTAATCCTCTGTAATAACTTCATTGTTGGGATTTCAGTCTGGGTAGTCCCCCACCACCCCCGCAACACACCATGGGAATGCTTGTGAAACGTTTCATTTTGTTTCTTTTGAACTGATTTTTTTAAAAGATGTTGCAGAATCCCACACCTCCCTCTTCTGACTGGCTAGTATTAAAGGGCTCCTACTGAGCTGCCGGGGGGGGGGGGGGGGGGGGGGTGGCCATAAGTGTAGTTAGAAGAGCTGCATCCTGCCACCTGTTTATTCAACAGTATTCATGAGGGGCATTCTAAGAGCCAAGTGGGGGTAGTGGGGGTTCAGTGGTACCACCTTCCATGAGGGAGACCCAGGTCAGAGTCCCAGTCAACGCATCTCATGCACAACCACCACCTATCTGTCGGTGGAGGCTTACATGTCACTATGACGCTGAATAGGTTTCAGCAGAGCTGCCAGACTAAGACAGACTAGGAAGAAAGGCCTGGTGATCTACTTTCAAAAATTAATCAGTGAAAACCCTATGAATCACAATGGTCCAACCTGCAACCAATCATGGGGATGGTGCGGGACTAGACAGTGTTTGGTTCCATTGTGCATGGGGTCCCTATGAGTTGGGGGCCGAGTTTACAACAGCTAACAACAAATGCCAGGCACTCTGCAGGTGCATCAGTGAACAAAACAGACAAAGATCCCTGCCCTCAAGGAGTTTACACACCAGTGGGGAAAGTCAGACAATAAACAGTGAACACCGAAAGAAGTAAAATTATAACTGAGTACCGCATGTATAAGGGGCCCTGGTGGCACTGTGGTCAAGCACTCAGCTGCTAATCAAAAGGTCAGCAGTTTGGATCCACCAGCCGCTCCTTGGAAACTATGGGGCAGTTCTACTCTGTCCTGTAGGGTCGCTATGAGTCGGAATCCACTCAACGGCAACGGGACGGGTAGTACAGTAGTTAAGCACTCAGCTGCTAACCAAAAGGCCAGTAGTTGGCACCCACCAGCTGCTCTGGGGAAGAAAGATGTGGCAGTCTGCTTCCATAAAGATTACAGCCTTGGAAACCCCATGGGGAACTTCTGTTCAGTCCTATAAGGTCACTATGAATCAGAATCTACTCAACAGGCTTGGTTTGGTTGGTTTACTCCATATAGACATGTAATGCTGGGGAGGCCAGTAAGGGGGCCTGAGGAGTACACAGGTAGGGTGTGGTTGCAATTTAAAATAGAACGATTGAGGTTGGCCTCGATGAAAATCTGACATTTCAGCAATGACTGAAAGAGATGGGCTGAGGTTCACATTGACGCCCCCACCCACGTAGCTTGGCTGGGCTCTGACTGCTCACAGTGCTGCTTTGGGTCCTGAAAAGACCTCCTGCTCTCTGCAGTGTCTTTTCTTACAAGTATCTGTAGCAGCCAGGCTGCAGGCTGCTGGGGCTGTAACTAGGTAAGGAAGGAAATGCTAAACCACAGGACCCACCAGAGAAACAGCACAGAGTATGAGAGAGAGGACAAGGCCTGGAAGTCGACCTGCAGCAAGACAGGCTCCCAGGCTCCTCCTGCACTGGTGGGCCTCAGAGAGCCCCTCCAAGCCAGCCAGGACCTCTGCTGGGCCTCAGTGGGCACAGTGTGGTGTGCTGGTAGGTCGGGCAAGAAGGTGGTTGCTCCGTCTATGTGCAGACCTCCAAAGTTGCCCCCTCCCCCTTGGACCAAGTGACAGTGAGTGGCCGGAGGTGACTCATTCCCCCTTCTCCCCACAAACCCCAGACCTTGCTCAGGACCAGGGAAAGAGGCAGAGGGCTCTGGGCGCTGGTAGACAGTAGCTCTCTCTGTTTCCCCTTGTCTTAGGGATGAGCTGGCTCGGGAGATGGGGCTGAATCCTCCAACAAGAAATCAAGCCATTACAGCAAGGTGGGATCCTAAGATGGCCTGGGTTCCAGCTCAAAGGCATCCCTCCTCACTTGCTGTGTGCTTGGGGCCAGACTAAGGCCTGTCCTAATGATGTACTGTGCCTGGAGCCTGCAGTCACAGAGGGGGCCCCTGTCCTGAATCTGACCACAACATCCTGCCCCAAGGGTGGTACCCACTGGCAGAAAACCAAAAAAAAAAACCAAACGCACTGCCGTCGAATCAATTCTGACTCATGGACACCCTATAGGACAGAGTAGAACTGCCCCACAGGGTTTCCAAGGAGCGTCTGGTGGACTCAAACTGCTGACCTTTTGGTTAGCAGCCATAGCTCTTAAGCACTATGCCATCAGGGTGTCACTGGCAGGGGTGCACCTAAAGTATGGCAGGTATGGCATGTGTCCCGGGCGCCTCTTGAAAAGTGGCACCACCAAGCAGTTTCTAATAACCTGGTATGGCCCAATGTCCTTCCTCAAGCACGGCAGGCCCAGAGGTATAGTGGGGGGCGGGGGAGGTAGAGGGCGGCACTCGCCCTTGTGCTCAAGTCCAATGGAGTGCCAGATGAGGCGTGGAATGACATTCCGAGGCACCACAAATATGAAAGGCGCCTGACTGAGGCAGCCGGACAAGAGATGAGACTGTGTTTCCACTAATGTATCATCGCTATCAATGTCTACTCATCATGAAACTGGGGCGGGGCAGGGGGTAGGGTGTGTGTGAAACTTAGAGATTGCCCCTGGATGCTCATTACCCTCCTTATGCCCCTGCAGGGATGCAATTTCAGTGCTTGGAATAGGCACTATTTTCCCTAGACACACCTCTGCCACTGTGTGACCCTAGACGGGGCATCTGCCCTCCTTGAAGTCTGAACTTAACTGCTCAGAATCTCCACGGGAGGGGCCTGGGAATCAGTAGCATCAACCAATCTCCTAGAGGATTCTCCTGATTGGGAAAGTCTGTGAAATAAATCCTGTTATTCTCAGACACTGGTGAAACTGTCAAAGGAGAAGAAGAAGGAGGAAGAGGAAGAGGAGGGGGAGGAGGAGAAGTAGGAGGAGGAGAAGTAGGAGGAAAAAGAAGAGGAGGAGAAAGAGGAAGAGCAGGCAGAGGGGGAGGACTTTGTAATTATGAGGGGGGGCGAGGTAGAGCAGTGGAGGAGGGTGAGGGTTCTGAGTTCTTTGGCATGTCCTCTAGGATCTTCCCAGGAGACCCAGGTCTCCCTTTCAGTGGCCCCTCCTCTAGGCCAGCACTTTACAACTAACAGCATAGTTCCCCTGTGAGTCTTGAAATCAACATTGCTGGTCACACAAGCAACAAAAAATAAAGAAACTAGGAAAAGAAAGGTTGGAAGGAGCCAGGGAGGAAAGGAGAAAGTAAGGGAACAAAATGTCAGACTACATAGCACACAGAAAGGGTGGGTATTGTGTTGTGATGATTCTACATAGTCCCTTGTCTTTTTCATTTCACTGTCTGTCTCTCTATTCATCTGTGGAGGTGTGCACTGGCTTTCAGCGTAAGGTGTGTGTCTTACTATGGCTCACATGGCAACAGCTTGAGACCAACTTTCCTCCTCTCCCTCCCACATGACCTCCCACACAGGAGGACATGACAGGACAGACAGCCTGCCGGCCCCTCCCAGGACAGCAGGTCGCCAGGCCCTGGTGCAGTCTGCATTTGCTGAAATCCTCCCCACTCCTTCTGATTTGCTCCCTCCAGTCTCCAAGCCTTCTTCTCTTCTGACCCTCCCTCCCTCTGCCCCCCTCAACACACATTTTCTCCCTCTCTCAGCATTTCATCCTTCTTTAAAGGAACTAAGTGTCCCACCTTTAAAGATCAGCCCCATGAATCAAGCACTAAGCCTTCCACAGTTCTGTCCTTGTCATGTAAGAAGTCAGGGCAAAGCCAAGATGTAGGTCTTAGCACTTTAAAAGGGGACTTGCACCGGCACCTTAAGGCCTCGGCAGAGAACCATGTGTGGGTGGGAAATAATCTGAGGGCATAGTGTGGTCACCTCACTTCTCACCCTGTGTCCCCCACCCCATTGACCTTTTGCAGATGTGTAGGGTTGGCGGTTTGAGTTCACCCACGGGTGCCTCAGAAGAAAAGCTTGGTGATCTGAAAAATCAGCCATTGGCAACCCTATGGAGCACAGCTCTACTCTGACACACGTGGGGTCACCATGAGTCAGAGTGGATGCAGCAGCAACTGGCTTTTGGTTTAATATTATACCAGTAAAGAGATCCTTAATTCTTGGGCCGTCATCCTCTTCCTCTTTGAGTTGTGGTATGGGAATCCGTTATTACCAGCCTCAGTAAATGGTTATTTATAATGCTCGTCCTCCCACATCGCATCCTGTCATGTATAAAAATCCCCACTTGTTATCCTGGAAAGCTCCTGGCCTTTGGAGTTTTGTAAACCTGCATGTGCATCTTTTCCTGTCACTTACCAACCATGTGGCCTTGGAGGAGTGACTGGCCCTTCAGAGCTTGTAAAATGAGGGCTCATCACAGCTGGCTCACAGAACTCAAAGGGGCAACTTTAGGTAAAGCTAAGCAGTTGTCTCAGCTTCAGATTCCTCACCTGCAAAATGGAAATATTAATAAAACCTGCCTCATAAGATAAGGAGCCCTGGTAGCACAATGGTTAAGCACTCAGCTGCTAACCTGAAGGTTGGCGGTTTGAACTCACCCAGCAGCTCTGCAGGAGAAAGACATGGCAATCTGCTCTCATAAAGATTGTCATTGTTGTTGTTAGGTTCCGTAGAGTTGGTTCTGATTCATAGGACCCTATGTACAACAGAACAAAGCACTGCCTGGTCCTGCACCATCCTCACAATTGTTGTTATGCTTGAGCCCATTGTTGCAGCTACTGTGTCAGTCCATCTCGCTGAGGGTCTTCCTCTTCCTTGCTGACCCTCCACTTTACCAAGCATAATGTCCTTCTCCAGGGACTCATCCCTCCTGATAACAGGTCCAAAGTATGTGAGACAAAGTCTCACCATCCTTGCTTCTAAGGAGCCTTCTGGCTGTACTTCTTCCAATAGATGTTTGCAGCTGTTTCTTCTCATTTTGAGTCATGCTGCACCAGCAAATGAAGGTCCTGAAAGCTTGACTCCATCCATGTCATTATGGTCGACTCTACTTTAAGGAGGCAGCTCTTCCCCAATCCTATTTTGAGTGCCTTCCAACCTGAGGGGCTCATCTTTTGGCACTATGTCAGATAATGTCCTGCTGCTATTCATAAAGTTTTCACTGGCTAATTTTTTCAGAAGTAGACCTCCAGGTCCTTCTTCCTAGTCTGTCTTAGTCTGGAAGCTCAGCTGAAACCTGTTCACCATGGGTGAACCTGATGGTATTTTAAATACCAGTGGCATAGCTTCCAGCATCACAGCGGCATGCAAGCCACCACAGTACGACAAACTGACAGATGCATGAGGCCCTTAAAGATTACAGCCAAGAAAATCCTATGGAGCAGTTCTACTCTGTCACATGGGGTCACTTAAGGTTGGAATCGACTCGACGGCCCCCAGCAACGACAACCTCATAGGGTCAATGCAAAAATTAGAGGAAACAACAGGGATAGTGATCCGCCCTGAATAAGTGTTAGCTATTCTTCTTATTATTTAGTACAAAATCCTGATTAGCACAATTTCAGATTTTTGCTAGTTATTCCATTTGGCTAGAGAGGGTGGATTAAAGAATGCAAAGAGCTGACATACAATAGATGCTACTTCTCCCCTGTGCTCATTTCTTTTACCTGTATTATTTTTACCTGTGCTTCACAATCATTTCTTGTGATAGGTAAGTATAATTATTCCCATTTTTACCAGTAAGGATGCTGGAGGTAGACTGCTACCATTTCATTTTTGTCAAAGGCTGGTCACATTTATTAATGGGCATGGGGATGTTCTTCTACCTCTGGGTCCCTCCTTCTGTACCTTCTTTCCTATCTCCTACATTCCTTCCCACATGTATAAAAGTAGATAATAGACAGATGAGACAGAAGGCTGTCTTTGCCATTAGGAGACCTATAGCCTTATGAGAACCAAACCCAAACCCAAACCATTGCCATCAAGTTGATTCAGACTCATAGAAAATAAGCAGGTATCCTTGCATTATCCTTTTGTTACTACCTTTTTTTCTCATTTTTTGGATGGCAGGTGTTTTCAGTATTGGAATGCATGTTTACTAATTGAATGTGTTTAAATTTTTGGTTGGTGTCATGAATTGAATTGTGTCCCACAAAAACATGTGTATAAGTTTGGCCAGGCCAAATATTCCCAGTATTGTGTGATTGTCCACCATTTTTGTCATCTGATGTGATTTTCCTACGTGTTGTAAATCCTATCACTATGATGTTAATGCGATGGATCAGCAGCAGTTATGTTGATGAGATCCAGAAGATTAGATTGTGTCTTAAGCCGATCTTTTTTGAGATATAAAAGAGAGAAGAGAGTAGAGACACAGGGGGACCTCTACCAACAAGAAAGCAGCACTGGGAGCAGAGAGTGTCCTTTAGACCTGGGGTTCCTGCGCAGAGAAGCTCCTTGACTAGGGGAAGATAGATGACAAGGACCTTCCTCCAGAGCCAACAAAGAGAGAAAGCCTTCCCCTGGAACTGACACCCTAAATTTGGACTTGTAGCCTACTAGACTGCGAGAAAATAAATTTCTCTTTGTTTAAACCATCCACTTGTGGTATTTCTGTTATAGCGGCACTAGGTTACTAAAACAGTTGGTAATATGGATTTTGAGAAATATGATCTGGTAGTACAAGCCACCAATAAGGCAAGTGGCACTCTGGCACCACCTATCTGTGGTATGACAATATACCAAAGAGAGCTAGATAAGTAATTTACTGTGGGCACCTTTCCATTAGGTTACATGGGAAACCTCTGGTTTTCCAAATATGACACAGAAAAACGGAAACAAACTCATCAGGGCTCCCTAACTATCACACAGGAAAGCCATAATCATGCTTGCAAGCCTTACCTCACAGTAATAAAGGGGAAAAAAGGCAGAAGTTTACAAAACTAACACATCCAGGAGGCATCACCTAATAGAATGCTCAACCTACACAGCAATGAGGCTCCAACTCTGGTCTGTTGAGCGTCATGCATTTCAAAAGGAACCCACCTTGACGTTAAATGCATTAGAACCAGAATAATGCCTTACCTCTGAGGTCCAGGGGCATCAAAAGTGGCTGGTATACCGTTGATCCAATAGTAACAAAAAGGTTACTTCTATAATTGGATCTTAGATTTTCCCAGTCTAATTCCACTATTGGTAACGGACACAATGAGAATTCATAATAATAGAAGGAGAACAAGCCAACATTTATCTGTTGCCCACACCACTACCACCATCACCCCCTCACTTTTTAAAAATCACATTATGGATTTAAACAGAAAACCTAAAACACATTCTTCTTTAATCAACTATGAATAGGTGTCAAAATTTTTATCATGTATTCTACCCATTTAACCTGATCATTCTCAGCTGTACCATGGGTTTTAAGCTAGGTCTTATAAAGGGAGCCTTCAGTCTTTTATTAAAAATCCTCCTCTGTTACAGCATTGGGGTGTATCTGGGATAAACCATGTCCTGAGGGAGTGACTGCATCTGCAGACAGAGAAAGCCTTCCTTGCCAGAATCTACCTTCTTACAAAATCTATTTAATACTGATTTTTTTAAACATCAAGGAAGGAAACAGGGACATTCAGAAGAGTGTCATCTTGTTTTAGTCTGCTGTACATAAACACCATTTTTTTTATAATAGCCTTTAGAGTAATGATCAAGGCAATTCAACCTGTGTACAAGGGAATGGAATGAATGAGTATTGAATATCTATCTATATGTATGCATCGAGGACTGCATCAGGCAATTTGTGTGGGCTGCTGCATTTAATGCCCACCACACCCTAAGAGTTCTTGACCATTCTATAGGTGAGGAAACTTAGGCTCCGAGTGTCGAAGTGATTTTTCCAAGGTCCCACAGCAGAGCCAGCTTTAGAACCTGGATCTCTCTGACCCTAAAGCCCAAGTTCTTTTTATTCTTCAGTCCTTTCTCTCTCTCTCTCTAGCACGATAGACTAATTAGTAAAAACTTGAAATTGTGCTAATCAGGATTTTGCATAAAGTAATAAGAATAATGAACATGTATTCAGTGCATATTGTTATTTCCATTATTTCCTTTAATTTTCCCATTGACCGTTTGAGGTAGATCCGCTGATTATCCCCATTTTATGGATGAGGAAGCTGAGGCTCAGAGAACTGAAATAACTTGTCCATAGTCTCATAGCTAGTGAGTGGAAGAATTGAGTTTCAAGTAGGCTCCTGACCGCAGGGCCTGTACTTTTACTCACTAAGCTCTCCTGTCTGCCTGTTCATCCTAAAATAATAGGCTTTAAAGCTGACACTGAGTTTCTGTTAAGGATGATTGAAAAATATGGAAACTGATAGTGGGGATGGTTGTACAACAAGATGAATTTAATTAATGTCACTGAATTGCACATGTAAAACATGTTTAAGTACACTAAATAGACAAGAGATAAGCGGTAACCACGGTGAAGGGTAAGACAGGACACAACACTGGGTAAGCCAGTATAATTGTTCAGGGTAAGGTCATAGAAGCTCCATGGACAAATCCTAACTCCCTTAGGGACTGAATTGCTGGGCTGAGGGTTGTGGGACCCATGGTCTCAGAGAACATCTAGCTCAATTGGCATAACATAGTTTATAAAGAAAACGTTCTACATTCAACTTTGCTGAGTAGCGTCTGGAGTCTTACAAGCTTGTGAGCGGCCATCTAAGATACTCCAATGGTCTCACCCCTTCACAAGCAAGAGAGAATGAAGAAAACTAAAGACACAAGGGAAGGATTAGTCCAAAGGACTAATAGACCACAGCTACTATGGCCTCCACCAGACTGAGTCCAGTACAACTAGATGGTGCCCGGCTACCACCTCTGACTGCTCTGACAGGGATCACAATAGAAGGCCCCAGACAGAGCTGGAGAAAAATGTAGAACAAAATTCTAACTCAAAAAAATAACACCAGACCTACTGGCCTGACAGAGACTGAAGAAATGTCGCGAGTATGGCCCCCGGCCACCCTTTTAGCCCAGTAATGAAGTTACTCCTGAAGTTCACCTTTTAGCCAAAGAGTAGACAGGCCCATAGGACAAAATGAGACTAAAGGGGCACACCAGCCCAGGGGTAAGGACTAGAAGGCAGGAGGAGACAGGAAAGCTGGTAATAGGGAACCCAAGGTCGAGAAGGGGAAAGTGTTGACATGTTATGGGGTTGTTAACCAATGCCATAAAACTACATATGTACTGTTTAATGAGAACCTAGTTTGTTCTGTAAACCTTCATCTAAAGTTCAATTAAAAAAATTATGTTGAAATAGCAAATGTTTTGTTATATTTTTACCACAATAAAAAAAAAAACACAACAAAAAACAAATAACTAGATGAGCCTATGCAGTCCATCTAATCCATTCCTTCATTTTATAGATTAGGAAACTGAGGGTGTCTAGAGACTTGTCCCAGGTCACATAGCTCATTAAAAGTAGAGCTGAAATTGGTACTTTTACATGTCTGCCAAGAGCAATGGTAACTCTCAGAGTCACTTAGTTAAGGCAGCCTGGATCTTCCCTTGATATCTCCCCCATATTCATAACTTATCTGGGGTACACATTCAAACATATTGGAAGAGGGGGTGGGTACCATAGGTTTCAGTTTTCAAACAGCTAAAGAAATATTACATCTCCCCATCCCACCCACAGCGTGAGCGTTTATAATACTCCTTCTACATTAAGTGGGCTAACCCCATCTCCTTCTCCAGGCAGAGCCCAGTCTTAAGATTACAAAGAATCCCCCAAGTGGAACGTCCCTTCTCTATCTCTGTCCGCCCATCCTGATTAAATCACCCATCTTCACAGCCACAGCCCTAGGCGGGCCTGCTGTCTTCTGTATGTGGAGTCATTTCTATCATCCTAACTTGATGTCCATGCCTCCACCTGACCCTCTTTTAAACCATCTTTTACCTGTTGTAGGTGTTGTGTGCTGTCAAGTCAGTTCTGACTCACAGCGACCCGATAGGACAGAGTAGAACTGCCCCATGGGGTTTCCTGGGCTGTAATCTTTATGGAAATAGATCCCCAGGTCTTTTCTCCCACGGAGCCGCTGGGGGGTTCGAACTGTCAACCTTTCGGTTAGCCCCAAGCACTTACCTGTTGTGCCACCCGGGCCTCTATCTTTTACATTGTAGTGAAGAAATCCAAAACACAGGTTGAACCTCAATATTCTCCCTGTTGGGCTCACTTCTCTAACACTCCAGACTCCTTAGAATGGCCCTCAAAGAGTTTTACAAACTGAGCTCTGCATCAGTCATTCTAGCCTCTTTGCTTTGCACTCCCCCATGCATACACCCCAGCACTCTGGCCCACATGCAGTTCCACATATCCTACACAAGAATTTCCTTTAATCCTTTCTTCATCTGACCACTCCTTACATATTTCAAGATTCAACTTAGGGTTCCTTCCTCCCAGAAGTTTTCCCCAAACGCCCTGGGGGCAAAGTTAGGTCCTCCTGCCTTCCTGCTCCCGTAGGAATTGCACACTCGTTTGTCACAGCACTGCCATGTTGTTGTTACTGTAAATTGCCATTGAATCGGCCCCCAACTCTTTCCTCTCCTTTGAGACACGTATCCGAGGCCACTTGAAGCTGCCACAGTTCACTGGTGCTCTTTATTCTCTCTGTGTTTCATTTTGAGTAGTTTCCGTTGCTACGTCCTCAAATTTACTAACATGTTCTTCTGCAGTGTCTAATCTGCTGTTAATCTCAGGCAGTGCATTTCTGATATCAGATATTAGAAGTTTCATTTCTAGAAGTTTGATTTGGGTATGTTTGTCTCAACTTTTGTTTCTGCCATGTCTAAACTTTTTCAGCACATGGAATACAGTTATATTGTCCTTATCTGGTAATACTATTATCTGTGTCGCTTATGGGTCAGTTTTGATGTATGGGATTTTCTCCTCATTATGGATCACATTTTCTTGCTTCTTTGCATGTCTGTTAGTCTTTAATTAGATCCTGACATTGTGAATTTTGCTTTTTTGGGTGATAGGTATTGTTGTATTTCTATAGATATTTTTGAGCTTTGCTCAGGGATGAAGTTAGCTACCTGGAAATATTTTGATTATTCTGAGTCTTGCTTTAAACATTTGTTAGGCAGGACCAGGGCAGATTTTAGGCTAGGGCTAATTAGTTCTCACTGCTGAGAAAAGATCCTTCTGTACATTCTTCTCTATTTTCTGTGAATCCTGAGGGTTTCCATTCTGGCTGGTGGAAACTGGCCCTATGTCTAGCCCTGTGACTGGCTACTATTATGTCTAACCTTTTGGGTGGTTCTCTCCCCAGCTTCATGCAGTTTCCTCACCCACACGCACCGATCAATACTCTGCTGAAAAGAGAGCCTCTGAAGCTCTCAGCATCTCTGTCTCTATGGAACTCTCTCCTCTCTGGTACTTGTCACAGAATGCTAGACTCCTGGACTCTCAGTTCCATCTCTTCAACTCAAGGAGTACACTAGGCTCTGCCCGCGGTCCCCCCTCCATCCTGCCCCTGGATACTCTCTCAAGACAGTAAGCTGGGGCCATCACAGGGCTCCCCGTGTTTGTTTCCTATCCCTTACTGCCTGATGTCCAGTGTCTTGAAAACTGCTGCTTCAAATATTTGGTGTGGTTATTTGGCTGTTTCAGGTGAGAGGGTAAATCCCATCCCTGTTACTTCATCTTGGTCAGAAAGCCAAGTCACCATGGATATGACATAAATGATTGAAGCACCTTAGGATAATCCCTTAGGGAGGGGTGGGGATCATGGTGAACTGGGAAGCACAAATAGCATCTAAACTAGGCAGTAGACACTTGGATCCAGCTGACGTTGCCACAATAAAAAATGGGTCCTGGATTACCACATCTTCTATGTTTTTTTTTTTTTTTTTTCTCCTCAGAGAAGCTGGATTTGTGGGATTTTTTTTTAATTTTCAAACACCATGTGGGCCATAACAAACATGCCTGCAGGCCGGCTCTGGTCCTCCAGTCACCAATTCTGACTTGTGTGTGTTAAGGTCTCTCGTTTACATAGAACTATAGGCTTTCTCTGGAGCATCACGTTTCCGCAATGATGGAAACATTCTGTATTTACACTCTCCAATATAGTAGTCATTAACCATACATGGTTGTTGAGTCCTTGACATGTGGCTGGTCCCCTAAGGAGCTGAATTTTTTACTTAATTTTATTTAAATTTAAATAGCCACATGTGGTTAGAGTAAACCCTTAGGAAGAGCAAATAATCCTCAACGACACTTGTCCTTAGGGACAGGCTGTAGCCAAAAGCAAATCCTTATTCCTCTCTATCTTCACCCTTCCAGACAAAGGAGTCCTTGGGTGGTGCAAATGGTTAACACACTTGGCTGCTAACAGCAAGGTTGGAGGTTCAAATCCACTCAGGTGTGCCTTGGAAAAAAGACCTGGCAATCTACTTTCAAGAAAATAATTGAAAACCCTGCGAAGCACAGTTCTACTCTAACACACAAGGGGTCGCCATGAGTCGGAATTGACTCAATGGCAGCTGGTGGTTCCAGACAAGAGAAACTTGATAATCATTGCTAAAATTATTTCCTTAATTAAGCCACTCTGGCAGTCCTACCTATTCATGAGCACTTCCAACTGCCTACTCTATTGGCTAACTTTCTTTTTATCATTATGAGCTCTGAGACCCTTAGAGCAAGGCAAGGTAGCTCAGAGAATGTCCAGGGTAGAGGTCTCAAATTGGTAACACCCAGATGAAATCTGGCCCATAGAAATATCTACTTTGGCCTTCACAATGTTTAAAAATATTTGAGTCAACATTTAAGAATTGAGCTGTATCACATAAACCCCGTATTTCTAGCTGCTCTTGGTCAATACTAAGATTGAGCATAATTGGGTCCACATTGGCTGGAGATGAGTGGCTGTTGCTCTTTTGGGTGGGGCATATGATTTTTGATTTGCCACAATCCTCACCACTCCCCATTGTTTCAGCAACAATGAGGCTTTTTGTTGGTTCCCTTTTATCATCATATTTGTGCTATTGTTTTTAAGAGAGTAGAGAAATATTTCTCCACACTCATGTTTTATTCAGTGGTAGTAAAAGAAAAAATAAATCCATGGGGCTTTGTGATTTTTCAGCTCGGCTCATTTTACACATTTATATCATGTGCCTGGCCCCTACAGGCATTTAAGTATGTGAGAACTTTACTAAAGGGATAAAAAACACACAGCACAATTGCATGCTGCAACTTCCCATTTCAGCACCCACGGCAGACATCAGTAATTGATCATGGCTCCCTTTCCTCAGGATTTTTCTCAACGTAACACCCCTGGTATCCATTTTGACAGACGAAATGATGACCATTGTTATCTTTCATCTGGTCCAACTCTTTATTTTACAGAACTGGACACTCTGTCATAACACAAGCAATGGCTGAGTCAGTGGTGATGCCATGATGAAAGCTCAGGTCTCTTGACTCTGGTATTATTTTCACAGGCCCAAGCCACCCCATCAAGAAGAGAGAAATGAAAACATGATTCAGAGTCAGGCTTGTCTTTGGCAAGAGCAGACAACACACAAACCAGACTGGATCAGTTACTTCCTTTCTCTGCCTCAACACATAAGTTCTCCTCCTCATACCCTGTCCTTGCACTCACCCTTCCTACTCACCTTCCTGTTTCAAAGTAACAGTGATAGTCAACTGTCTCGGCTCCCCCTGGACTATCCCTATTCTAGCTTCTCTTCCCCAAGCCACCCAAGGAGTACTTACGGCACCCGGAGCTTGGGGAACTTCTGGATGTCGTTTTCTGTCAGGGCCTAAAACCAAGACACACATGGCAGGCAGGTTATAATCCATAAGAAGGGCTCTTCACCGGGTGAATAGAGTAAGGTGTGAGACAATAGGGAGTGGTAGGGACTGTGGCAAGCTAGAGAGTATGTCCCCTTCCCACCCAAAGCTTCTAGGTATTGCATAAGAGCCAGTGGGTCTGGTATTGCTGGGTCATTCCCCTTCCCCCTACCCCCTGCCCAAAAAAGGGGATTCCTGAAATCAGAATTTTTATGTGGAATTTCCTGAGTTCTAAGTATTGACCGATAATTTTAATTTAATAAACAAATACTATGAAAGCTAAATCTGTGGGAAACCAAATTAGAACTTGTTTCATGGAACGAATCTGACCATCTTGCAACCTCTTTCCTAGGCTCTCCTTCTTGACTTCAGTCCCTTTGAGTCTCCTTTCAAACCAGCCGTAGAGAAGCCAGCCTAGAGAGGGGATCTGTGCCTTCTATTACCATCATCACACCCTAAAAGCCTCATTCACCAGGTTTGTTGGTAAGATTCTCTAGATGTGGGAATACAATAAAGGGGCTTTCCAACTCCTGTTGGTGAACTGACTCTGGGCCTCTGCCTTATAGTACCTTGTTTAATCTTCAGATCAACCCTATGATGTAGGAACTATCAGTGTTCCCATTTCATAGGTGAGAACCAAGCTGGGACTTGGGGATATTAAGGAAATTGCAGCCTGTAGATGACAGAGCTGGAACCGGAGCCCTGTTCTGTAGCATCCACAGTCTATTTCTTCCTGCAAGCCCCCCCTCTTCCATGTCAAAGCTCTTTAAGGGTCCCAGCGGCTCCCACCGGTTTTTGAGAAGGGTGGGAAGGGTGAAAGAAGGAGGCATCTTGAGGAGAGAAGAGAGGCAGGGGTGCTGATACTGGGAACCCGAAAGAGGGTGGGCATATTATCCATGGAACCAATGATGAACCAATAAAGGGGACCAAGGCTCAGGCAAAGAAAAATCTGCCGGGGGCTCCATTACATTCTGATTAAGGTCCGATAGTTAGGTGGTCAGGGTAGGTGCTCTGGAGTCGGACGGCAGGGGTTTGAATCCTGGTTCCTCCACTTAGCAGCTGTCTGAGTTTGGACATAGACTTAACTTCTCTGAGCCTCAATTCTCGTATCTATAAAATGGGGATCATTACAATAATAACACCTACCTTTCAAGACTGTGAGGAGTGAGTGAGACAATACATGTAATGTGCTTAGCACAGTGCCTGGCACCTAGTTCGTGACTGAGAAATGAGGGAGTTAGGGGAGAACTTACTGCCCAGGGGGCAGGGGGCAGCTGGGGCTCTGGCTGGCTCTGGAGGTAGGGATATTTTGGCCTCTTCTCCCGCTCTGGGTCAGGGGCTGCCTATGAGGTTGCTGCTGCCTGTTGGGAAGAGCTGGCACCCTCCCCTTTGGTGCTCAGCTGGCTCAGAGGATGGGAATGGGGCATCGTAAAACCAAAACTAAACTAGTTGCTGTTGAGTCGACTCCGATTCATGGCAACCCCATGTGTGTCAGAGTAGAACTATGCTGCACAGGGTTTTAAATGGCTGATTTTTTGGAAGCAGATTGCCAAGCCTTTCTTCTGACTCATCTCTGGGTGGACTCAAATCTCCAACCTTTGGGCTAGCAGCCAAGTGCCTTAACAGTTTGCACGACCCAGGGACTCCTGGGGCATCATGCTGTTAGGTGCCTTAGAGCTGGTTCTGACTCATAACGAGCCCGTGTACAACAGAGCAAAACACTGCACGGTCCCGCGCCGTCCTCACAATCGTTGTTATGCTTGAGCCCATTGTTGCAGCCACTGTGTTAATCCATCTTGTTGAGGGTCTTCCTCTTTTTCGCTGACCCTCTACTTTACCGAGCGTGATGTCTTTCTGCAGGAACGTAGCAGTGTGCTTACTGGGCTCATCTGATCCAACTTTTAGGAGCAATTTCTGACCCAGCCAGCTTACCAGTCCACCTGCGGTAAGGTTTGGTGGGTGAGGGGAGTCTACTGAGAGTCCTAAGAGAATCAGGCTTTGTGGTCAAGCCTCTTAACTCTTTTGGTTGGTTGTTTTAAATCACTGAACAGCAGCGTTTCCTCCCTCCAGAACCACCCAGATCTCAGGGAAGGCACTGACTCATGTTCAGTGTGTGTAACATGAGGTGAGGGCCTCCTGGGGGTAGTGAAAAGGACGGTAGGTGCCTGCTGAGGGGCCGGCCGCTGGCTCCTGTTTTGCCAAATGGAGGCTATAAACTGAAGGGATTTCAGGAAGAGTGTGGAGGAGAAGGTGGAAAGGAACATGACTGGAGAAACAGAGGAGCAAGATATTAGGAAAGAGAGAAATCTTTTATAACAGGGACAGAAACTTTGAGAAAAAATGAGGGATGTTTAAACAGAATTTTTTTTGAGAGTTTTGCTGTGTGATGTAACATTCTCCTCCTCCTCCAACAAAACCTTCAGGAAACTCCAGGTTACTTGTACAATCATTTCAGAGTTAGATTTGTGGCTTTGGCTGGAGTATGATTCTATGCTGAGGGTGTCCTGAAGGGGTGCATAGAGAGGAAAAGCTGCAGATAGGGCCCTGTCTACAGAGATGATGTGGGTGGCACTGCTACTGGTTGACTGAAGGTCCATTCTCCCTCTTTTCCTTCCTGACCAGTACAAGTTGCTGTGGCATCTCCCTCAACTCAGGCAACACCATGTATGGTACAATCGGTTTATACACTCACCTGCTAGCTGAAAGGTTGGAGGTTCGAGTGTACCCAGAGACACTCAGAAGAAAGGCCTGGCAATCTACTTCTGAAAAATAAACCACTGAAAATCCCATGAAGCTCAGTTCTACTCTGACACATGTGGGGTTGTCAGGTCCTTCCCGACAAGAACTGGACTTTTTTCAGGGCAGAAACGTGCCCAGTTTAAATATTTAACTTCTTAGACGTCCTTGTAGCTGGCAGAGGACACCTAACTTCGGTTGTGGTCAGTGAGATATAGCCTAAAGTTTCCTGAGTGGAGCAGCTGGAAAAGTTACTAGATGTCAGAAGAAAAAAAAAGAGAGAGAGAGACTCACTGTGTAACTTTTACTCTTTGTCCCACCCCCTCCTGCCGGTGAGGCTGAGGCGAGGCCTAGAGGGAGTGTATCCAACTTGCAAACAAGGGAGAAGCCACAGGCTTTTCCACATGCTGGAAGGAGCCTGTGTTCTTGATGACTTCCTTGAGCAATGCACCAGCCCTGGGTGTCCTGCAGATTTCTCATTTCTTGAGAAAGATACACTTCTGTTTGGTGAAACCACTGTGGTCAAATTTCTGTTACTTACAGCCACATGCCTTCCTAACTGACTCAGGTTCCAAGCATATTTCCTCCTCTTCTTCCACCTGCTGAAACATAGCACTCCCACCCCCACCCCCACCAGACAAATTGCTGTCATTCCCACTGGCAAAAAAAATGGCAGCAAAAGAGATTCCTACCTCTTCAAAGGGGCATACCAACTCCTATGGAGAAGAAAGGAAGGCAGGAAGAAAGGAACAAAAGAAGGGAGAATGGAAGGAAGGAAGGAGGGAAGGAAGGGAGGGAGGGAGGAGGAAGGGAAGGAGGAGGAGGAAGGGAGGGAGGGAGGAAGGAAGGGAGAAGAGAGAAAGGAAAAAATGTGGGAGGGAGGAAGAGAAGGGAAGGGAAGGGAAGGGAAACACGAGGGAAGAAAAGAAGAACCAGGGCCTTCCGCTCTGCCTTCAATAGCAGGATGGCCCTGGATATTACAGACAAGACTTTAGAGCTGACACCTGAGTCTCAGATTGTACCCAGAGTGCCTGGTGAGGCACGGGGTGGGGGAAACTCAGCCGAAGCTGCCTTTGAGCACCCTAGTTGCTGGGGCAGGCACCAGGCTCTGCTCCCTGCTCTCCTGCCTCCTATCACTCCTCTTTCCACTTCCTCCTGCTCCACAGGAAATGAGCAGAATGTGCTGCATCCTCTGAGGGGCTGATGGTCCCAGAGATTAGAGCAGAGGAGACATAGCTGCTCAGATACTATCTCCCAACCAAGGAGAAGGCTTGAAATATGCACAGGGAGTGTACGGGGGAACCACAGAGCCAGAAGGGCCTGTCACTGTAACATCAGGCACAGGACATCAGGCCACCACCAGAACCAGCCCTAAATATGTCGTACTCTCTTTCCACTCAAGTGTATTAAGTCTGTTCTCAGTGCTAAAGGCATCAGAATAAAGGTTTAGCAGTCATTTGGGAGAACAGTAACAACAGCATAACTCCAGGAATTCCATAGGCTCCACAGCTCAGTACAAATAGCATTGTTAAAACTCATACAGTATTATACTAAATTAAATAAATATATGCTTCAGTCCAATTAGTAGGTGTGTGACTTGGAGTGAGTCACATTACACCTCTGTATATTGATTTCCTCATCTGCAAATGAGGTGGTTGGAGGGCTTCCTGGAGATACCTATCTGCTATAAAAAAAGCTTCTGGAAGGCAGGATCATATATTAAATCACCTTTGTATCCCCAGCATGTCCCCAGTACCAGCATGACCTAGTATGTAAGAGGAACTCAGGAAATGCTTGCCAAGTGAATGGATGGGTGAATGAATGAATGATTTAGATGGAATAGTAATAGACAGGTCTTACGTGGCAACTAAAAGCAAAACCAAGACCAATAGGAAAATAAATTTGGTCTCAGCATAAGACTTCAGCACTGCCCAGAAAGGAGCAGATGAGCTTTGGTGACAGTGAGCTCACCGTCATTGAAGGAGTTCAAGCAGATGTTGATGGCAGTACAGATGTCCTGGGTAGAAAGCTGGAGTACCTGATCTGTCTGGCCTTTCTGATCCTGAAGTCTCATGGCCAAGTTCCCTTACTGACTAGGCCTTACAGGGAGTCACAGCCTAGCCTGCCCTCCTCTGAATCCATATTGGAAACATCTACCTTAGGAGACCCTTGAAGTTTTGTTCTCATTTCTCTCTTTAAAAGGTGAAAGAAAGTGTCTAGAAGGAGTGGATTGGTGTAGTCAGGGTCTCTCTTATCGATACACAAAGCCGTCATTCGGGGCAAGTGCTCAGACAACCTCCCCAACCACTATCCAATGCCTTTATCTCCACCATTAGAGCTGCTGCATCCCTCCCCTTTAATGGCTTGGTCAGAAATATACAGCCGCATCTTAAAACTTTTTGAAACATAATAAAGTGTGTTGTTGTTATTGTTAGTTGTCACTGAGTCGGTTCCAACTCACAGTGACCCTATGTACAACAGAACAAAACACTGCCCAGTCGTGTGCCATCCTCACAGTCGTTCAGCTTGAGCCCATTGTTGCAGCTGCTGTGTCAGTCCACCTTGCTGAGGGCCATTTTTGCTGACCCTCTACATAATACGGTGTAGAGAACCATATCACAGGTACGTTAAATTGACACAGAACCAACTATGTGAATTTGATGGGGAGAAAAGGACTACAACAGAAACAAAGAGGTTGAGTCTACCCTTTATTCTGCTCCTCGAGTATGTACTTTGGAGTGAAACATGGGAGAAGAAAATATTATGTTCTCCCAGATGGTCTTTCTCCCCCCTTGAGTTTCTCGAAGTGTGAATGGCATTTGAGTACATTTTCAAGGTTATTTTTTTGTAATTATTCTTGGATTCCTCCTTTTACAGTGACTTTAGAGCATATCCCAACGTCAGTGCAAGAGCTGAGAGGGCTGCTCCATAGAAGGATTCTCAGAGGTGATGAGAAGGAGGCTCCTGTCAAACCTCTGAAGGGGATAAAGGGCTGCGTGGGGATCCTGAAGAAAAACATTGACCCTGGGCAGCCCCAGGAACAGGATAGACCAGATGGCCTTGCAGGCACTGGGAAAAGCATAGAACGTCCTTAGTTTCAATGTCTTTGATTGGCCAGAACTTACCAGAAACCGTGGCCCATCAATGTGGTACTTCTTCACTGCCTTTTCACAGTCCTTGAAGTTCAGCTGCAAAGAGAAGGGGAAGATGTTGTCAGTGGCAGGTAGACTCATGCCATTGGCTCCCCTCCCTAGCCTGCCCCCCGAAGCTTAGCAATTTGTGGTACTTGTGGCTAGCCAGATTCTCTCCTTCCCTCCCCTGTCTAACAGAGGGGCCCATCAGTACCTCAGCCCTCAGCCCTGCTTTCACTACCCCTTTGGGGCTGTCTGAAATGGAGAAATTGCCTCAGTGTAAGCTCCTACAGAAAGATGCTGCCTTCAAGCACTCAAAGGGCTGATTAAAGGGACCTTACTGATTATGTAAGAGCCATATGCTCCTGAAGGAAATAGAGAGGAGCTGAAAGGAGAAAATATATACTATCCATTGTCTCACCACCCAAAGACAACCTTGGTGAACATTATGGTGTGTTTCCTTCAATGCTTTTACTAAGCATGTTTCTAAACATAACTGAGGTTATAATTTATATTCAATCTTGTTAGCCTGATTGTTTTCTCTTAAAATTACTTAAAATGATCATAGAAGCATTGCCTCGTATGATTAAAAAATGTATTTTAAACCTTATTTTAATGCCTATGATATTATTTAATTATTCCCTCACTGCTGAGCATTTAGGTTGTTTTCCAAAATTTTCTGTTCCAATAATGGTAATAAAAATTAATAATAATTATTGAGCACTTGCTATATGGAAGGCACTGTTCTAAGTACGTAAACTCGTCTTAAGTCATTTATTCCTTACATTTTGCAGATGGGCAATCTGAGGTACAGACAGTTGAATGACTTGCATGAGTTTCCATGAGTAGTAAATGACAGAAGTGACAATCTGGCTCCAGAACAAGGTTCTAATGTCTCTATTATGATATTTCCTCTTTTCCATAACATAATAACTTACCTACAGTAAGTGAAATCAGCAAATTTAAGCACACAGTTCAAAACATCCTCTAGATCAAGATATAGAACGTCAAGGACATTCTTTTGCATGCAGGTTTTTTGTTTTTTTTTTTTCTCTCTTTATGTAAGATAAATTGTTTGAGGCAGATTCTTAGAATACTGCTATACGATCAACCGGAATGAGCAATTTTGAGGGTCTTGGTGCTTTCCTAAAGGGTCACGCTAATCGATAATCGTATGAGGTGCCCATTTCCCCTTGTCCTCAACAGCATAAGCATTCACATTTTAAAATCTCTCTGAATTTGATGTTTTGGGCTAGAATATTCAAGACCAAATGTCTGCATTTGAGGATTCTAGGTTCTCCCCACAGTGTGGGCCTCTGAGTTTATGGCAGCCTTCTTTGGGAGAAAAATTAGAATCACGTTCTTCTCTTAGAGTCAACAAATACAAAAAGTAAATACAATTGTTGTAACCTCTTGGCCTGAACAGGTGGGAAGAATATTATCCTCAGAAAGCTGATTGAGAGGTCAACATTGAAACCGAGCAGCAGCTGTCAAGTCGACTCCAACTCATGGCGACCCCATGTGTGTTAGAGTAGAACTGTGCTCCATAGGGTTTTCAAGGGCTGATTTTTTGGAAGTAGATCACTAGGCCTTTCTTCTGAGGAACCTCTGGGTAGACTTGAACCTTAAACCTTTTGGTTAGCAGTTGAGCACATTAACTGTTTGCACCACCCAGGGACTCTGAGGAACCATGGGCATGGCTTTTATCGGCATGCCATTCTTGGAATATTCAACTGCCTGTAATTCATCATTTTCACTGTAATCGTTCTCCGATGAATGTCTGGTTATGCAAGGTGCTGTGTTTGACTCTGGACAGATAGACAGCCCTGTAGACTGGGGCCTAGAAGTTTGATTCAGATCCAGGAATGTGGGTCTGGTGGTCTGGTATCTGTATTTTTATATTCATGTATTAATGTATATTTTTGTGTGTGTGTGGTAAAATATATACCACAAAAAATTTGTTGTCCCAACCAATTTTAAGTGCACATTTCAGTGACATTAATCACATTTGCCATGCTGTGCAACCGTCACCACTATCTAGAATCTGTATTTTTAACAAGCACCCTAGAGGATTTTTATGAGCAGCCAGCTTTGGTAGGGGTTGTTCTAGATCAGTTCCTGGCATCATAGGTGAAATGGTTGAGGCCCAGAGAGGGGGAGGGACTTGCCTAAGTTTGCACAGTGAATTAGGAACACAGTTGGGATTAGCATACATGGCTCTGAGTCTGTGCCTCTCTACTGCGGGGCACAGGGATGCTGTATGGCCATATCAAAAGGGATTGGAGACAATAAATACAGAACTTGGTCTCGGTCCTCAGGGGCTTACATTTCAGCATCTGAGACAAGAAGACACAATGGCCCGCCAGCCAGCGTGGGCCTCCGTAGCACGGGTCCAGTTAATTAGAGCAAGAAAAAGGAAAGGGTCAAACATTAATTGGCCCTCTTCTCTCTTCTGAATGCCTCACACACATTATGACCTTTAATCCTCACAACAATCCCATGAGGATTAGTTACTATTAACCAAACCAACCAGCTGCTGTCGAGTTGACTCCGATTCATGGTGACCCCACGTGTGTCACAATAGAACTGTGTTCCATGGGGTTATCAATGAGTAATTTTTCATAAGTAGATCACCAGGCCTTTCTTCCAAGGTACTTCTGAGTGAAGCTCCAATCTTTTGGTTAGCAGCCAAGCGCGCTAACTTCTTGCACCACCCAGGGACTCCTAGTTACTATTAGTATCTCTGTTTTACTGATGAGGAAGCTGAGGCACAGTGAGGTGGAGTAACTAAAGGAAGGTCACCAAGCCGGCAGGCATCAGAGCCAGGATTCACACTGAGGTGTGTCTTAATCCAGAGCTGAGGTGGGGTGTCTTGGAAGGTGGCTCGACCCCATTGCCTTGTTAGGAGTTGTACCTGCCAGTGGGTCCTTTCAATGGTACATTTGATCACTAACATGACTAAGTGGTCAGTTTACTTGGGATTCCTCTCTGGGGGACAGAGATGCTCAGGATTCAAAGGGTCTCTATCTGACTCTGTGGTGGGCTGGGCCTTCCCAGATCATAGATTCCCCTCAGTCTCATCATCTCTCCACTGGTTCTTTGATGCTGGAAGGGGGAACCTGTCCAGGTACTGTCGACCTGTCCCAGGTATCTGGGGTCTCCAAGAACCAAATTCTCCCTTCTCCTACATCAGTCAGAGAGACATCTCCCCGAATCACCCTGACCTATATTCCACCTCCCTGAACTGATGGGAATTGTACCAGTGGATTCCTCTGTTGTTAGTCTGTGTCACTGCCCTCCTCACACTCCAAGATGGGCCTGTTTATGCCTCTCAACCTGTCCCCAGACTTCCCCTCACCAATTCTAACTTCTTTCTTGAGATAGCAAGCCATTTTATCCCATATTGGAAAATTTCACCTTGCTACCCTAACTTATTTGATTTACATTTAAGAAACACATTCAGAAACATCCTTTGAAAGTCAACTATCCAATCAATGATCTTTTCACATACAGTGCTGAAACCTAAGTTTGTTCTGAGCTTTCGGAGGGAAAATACCAGAAATGAGATGCAGCAAATAACATGATCTGTGGGCTGTGCCTCTGCCGTGACATCCCCAATTCCACATGTTTACATTCTCTTATTCTTGGTGGGGAAAAGACAGTTGTGATAGTAGATTTCCTGATATTGCGTAGACCCTGGCTTTGACTGTGTATCCTAGGGAGCCTATTCTACCCCGTGGCTCTCAGTTTCCTCGGGAGAAATAGGAAGCTGATTTACACCACCTCTGCCTTGGTTATCTAGTGCAGCTATAACAGAAGTACCACAAGTGGATGGCTTTAACAAAGAGAAATTTATCTTCTTACAGGCTAGTAGGCTAGAAGTCCGAACTCAGGGTGTCAGCTCCAGGGGAAGACTTTCTCTCCCTGATAGCTCTAGAGGAAGGTCCTAGTCATCAATCTTCCCCTGTCCAGGAGCTTCCCAGTGCAGGACCCCAGCACACACGCTCCCGGCTCTTCTTGCTTTGTGGTAATGATGTCTCCCTGTCTCTCTGCTCACTTCTGTCTTTTATATCTCAAAGGAGATTGGCTTAAGACACAACCTAATCTTGTAGATTGAGTCCTGCCTCATTAACATAACTGCCACTAATTCCACCTCATTTACATCATAGAGGTAGGATTTACAACACATAGGAAAATCATATCAGATGACAAAATGGTAGACAATCACACAATACTGGGAATCATGGCCTAGCCAAGTTGACAGATATTTTTGGGGACACAACTCAATCCATGACAACCTCTAAGGTCTTCACCAGATGAAAAGGGCTCGTTTTTAGGACTATGTGGGGTGTCAGTTAAATTTGATGCCAGCCTCCAGGGATGTGAGTATTAGAGCTCAAATGTCCCTCACGAGATATCTTCTCCCTTGGATGGGGCTAGAGGGTCCCTAACTGAGTCCCATGGCTTAGGGTCTGCCCAGGCAGATGAGGTTCCCATCAACCGATGACCATGCATGTGGATCCTGGAGCATCTTCCCCAAGGCTGAAGGGCAGGACAGCAGCACTCTGGTCCCAGCTCTGCCATAGGCTTGGCCTCTGACCCTGCCTGGCCTCTTCCACTCTGGGGCCTCCGTTTCCCTAGCTGTAAACTGGGCTCACTTCCCATTTTCTGCCCTGCATCCCAAGACTCTTATAAAGCTCCAGTGAGACTCTGTCCTACATAAGGGCTTGAGAACCCTCCTTCCAGAGTAATGAGCAATGAATGCCCAAACACCATGCGTACATTTTTCGTCATAGTCCTCTATGCCCCTCATCCTGCCCTCTCTTTCTCCTACCCCCAGGACTCTATTTCTCCCCTCTGGTAAGCAGCCTTGATTTCATTAGCATTTACAGCAGTTCCCTGAGTCTTAGAACACTGACAGGTGAGGCACTAGTCCTGTCTCTGTCACACGCAGTCTCTGGGGTTTTGGGCCACTTAACCTTCCTGAGCTGATTTTGTGGCTGAGCCAAGCAGACAATATTGACCTCACAGGATGTTAAAAAAAAAAAAAAAAGCCCATACCAGTTGCTGTCAAGTCATTCCAACGCATAGTGACACGGTAGAACTGCCCCATAGGGTTTCCAAGGAGTGGCTGGTGGATTCAAACTGCCGACCTTTTGGTTAGCAGCCGAACTCTTAATCACTGTGCCACCAGGGCTCTTCCCAGGATGTTAGTGAGTGTTAAATGGGACAATGCTTGTAAGGCTCCAAACTCAGACCCCGGCACATAGTAGGCACGCACTCATTTTAGGGATCGCCCTTCCTCCTTTCTCCCCAGAACTCATTGCCCAGGAAAATTCAGTGGTTTTTGTATACCTGCGTAACGTTCACTCAACCAGTAAGGCAGGACGCGGTTGCCGCAGGGTTGGTAGTCCCACTGCTATCTTTTACACCTTTCATGTTCTGCCCAGATTCCATCCTCTAGCCTCTGACCAGCCCATCAAAGGCACTGCCAACCCTACCAACAACAAAAGCCCAAGCTCACCTTCTTGAAGTAGTCTGCAAGGCTGTCGGAGTCCCAGGCCAGGACCTCTGAGCGAAAAGGTACATTCCTCAGTGCCATGGCTGCTTTATCCTGGAAGGAAGCTCACAAGCTGAGTGCGAATGGCGCACCCATGGACAGAGAATTCCAAATCCAGAGCTTGCTGTTGTCCTTGACTCTCCAACTCCCAGGTGTCTTCTGGAACACGCTTATTGGAGCAGACGTCTTTTGTGCTGTAACCAGATCCCAGAAAGCAACGGCTTCCTCTGCGAACAAATATGGGTTCTTCTCAGAAACCAACTCAGCTAGTTTCCTTTACCACTTCCTCTGCTGGGCTCTAAATAAGTAAACAAGGAAGCCCAGTTCTGGGTGCTTGAGATGTAGAGAGAGCGGCTGGCCTGGTAATTCCCCACTGGCCCTGTCACCCCTGCCCAAGGGCACAGTAGATGAATGAGGCTTAAACTCCATTGTGAGTCCGAGTACTTCTCCATTAAAACTCGCAGTACTCATGCGTCTACACCACATTCCTGCTAGGCTGGGTCTTTGCAGACGAAAATCCATTTTGACAGTTGACCTAAAATAGAGACAATTTCCCACATCAGTGAACTGCTGGGGGAAAGAATGTGGCCTTTTACTGCTTCCCAACCCCCTTCCCCTCCCACCCTCAGTCCTATCAAAGGGACAAAGTTGGGACTCCCTCCGCTGCCTCTACACGCTTTTAATGAGAGGATCCTCAGCGACGGAATGAATAGGGTCCCAGGGTTCACAAAGTTCTGCACTAGGAGACTTGGACTCCAATGTTGCAGTCACTGCTTCCATGCTGTGTAGCCTCAGGCAAGGACCAAGTCTCTGGGAATCTCAATTTCCCTATCTGTGAAATAGAAAAATGAAAGAATTGCTTCATATACACATATAACTTAGCTGGGTTTAACTATAGAAATGTGAAGGAAGAAAAAATGAAAAAAAAAAAAATTAACGTTGACTATTGATGCCGACCCTGAGTGATGTAAACAGTTAACGTGCTTGGCTGCTAACTGAAAGGTTGGAGGTTCAAATTCACCCGGAGGCACCTTGGAAGAAAGGCCTGGCTATCTAGTTTCAAAAATCAGCCTCTGAAAACCTTCTGGAGCACAGTTCTACTCTGACTTACGTGGGGTTGCCACAAGTCGGAACTGACTTGACGGCAACTGGTTTTTATCGATGCTGACGTATATTCTATTCACTATTGATTCTACCATATATTCTATTTAAAGAGCACATTCCCTGGAATAGCCTTGAGATAAGAGATGAGAATCTGCTGTTTTCTTAGTCAGGCTCAGGCCCCGGGCACTTCACATAGTCTGAGCACATTGTTGGCAGAGTGTGAGTTAAGTGTTTCAAAACAAATATATTTTTGCAACAGGGCAGTCTCTGAATACAGTCAGCTACTTCATCTAGTGCTCTATGCACACACATACACAGTTGTCTGTCCCAAGGCTTGAGGAAAAGAATGACCTCTCTCACATATATAGAGTGATGCTATGCTAGACCCTGAGGTGGTAGCTTCTCAAAGCTCTTTAAAGGGTAACTTGGTCATGCACAGCTTCCACCTCATGCGCTATCCTCAGGAGCCCCAGTCACTGTATTTGCACCTACCTTCTAGGTAGCTGTGAACATACATGAGATAAACAATTAATTCCAGGCCCAGGACATGGGAAGTGATCCATAAGCGTGAGCTGGTATTATCCTCACGCAGAAGGTTCTGGGAGCATCAATCGAGGTAACCTATGCCAAGTGCACCTCACAGGACTAAGTGCCTAGTAACTGCTCAACAGATGGGCATGCACTATAAAGCATGACCCTGCTGCTCAGAAACTGTCGTCTCATGGGAGAGGCCACTTCTCAGATCACTAGAACAGCAGCAGATGACAAAAAGCCACTTGAAACAGGAGAGCAAGAGAGAAGTCACTTTGTAGGACAATCAAACAGGACTTCAGGAAATCAACTGGGACTTAAAAGCAGGGCCTGGGAGGATGGCACAGATGGGAGGGCGTTCTGGATGTGCGTGCGTGCATGTGTATGTTTTTTGTGTGTGTATGTGTGTGCGTTTGAGTGCATGTTTGTGTGTGCAAGTGAGTGTGATGCGGTGAACTTTGTGAGCAAAAAAACCCACATGGCACCTGTGGAAAGGTGCATTCAAGATCATCCTTAAAAGTAGAAGAAATTTTTTAAAAACATTAATTTTTACCACAACTTAGGAGAAGAAAAACTTATAGAATAGCAGAAGTTGGAATTAAAATATAGCTAAATATTAAAACAAAAACAACCAAACTCGTTGCCATTAAGTTGATTCCGAGTCATAGCGATCCTATAGGACAGAGCGGAACTGCCCCATAGAGTTTCCAAGGCTGTACCTCTTTACAGGAGCAGATTGTCACATCATTCTCCCACAGAGCAGCTCGTGGGTTGGTTCAGATGGCCGACTTTATTGGTTAGCAGCCTAGCACTTAATCACTGCACCCCTTTAAAATAATTATCCAACAGATGTGGCCAAGGTGGGTCAACGTTGGAGCTCTTTTACGAGCTAGAAATACAGTTAAGAAGCCTGGATGATGATAATGATGGCAAAGATAAGAATCATAACAGATGCGATGCAGTGACCCCTGTACCTGTGCCAGGCAGTGTGCTAAGTACTTTGCATGAATTATTTAATTCTTGGCACTATTATTGCTCTTTAAAAGAGAGAAAACTGAGGCTCGGAGAAGCGAAGCAACTTGCCACATTGCACTGGCAAGTAGGTTGTGCAGTTGGGTCTCCTATAGAGTTGGCCTGATTCCACAGCCCTGTTCTTCACCACTCAGCCACCTCAGGGCTCTGAGAGATTATGTGCATTGCCCAAGGTGGAGAAAGGATTCAAACCCAGCTTGTGTGGTTTCCTTTCTGTCTTTCTGCCTCCCATGAGGAGCAAGTGAGGTTATTGGTCTGAAGACGCTCTGAAAAGAACACAGCACTTTCCACAGTGCTCGTTTGGTGTCCGCTTCCTGTGAACCCACAAGCCCATCCCTCAGAAAGGACAGCTAGGCAAGCATGAGCTGCTGATGCAAGGGGAAGCACATTGCTTCAGGCCTGGAGCCTGTCCTCTTTCCCAGGCCTCAGTGATTTCTCAAGGCTTACAAGTTTCACATCTCCTGTCCTGGGCCGGAGGGTTCCAGAAGCTCCAGAGACAGGAGCAGTCAGCCCCCAGGAGGGGCTCAGGACACCAGCAGGGCCAATGTGGCCCTGTACAGGCCAGCTCACTTTGCCCAGCTCAGCTCAGAGGGGTCTGTCTTAGGAGCCACCTCAGGGACAGTGGCAAATGGATAGGATGCCACAGTGTTGAAGGCCATGCTAGCTCACAGTTTGGTCCAAGCGTGAAGCAGAGCAGAAAGTGGGGAGCAGGTGAAGCACAGTGATTTGAAGCTGTGCTCTGTGCTGGGTATACTCTTTCCCATCTCTCTCTATCTCTCAACAAGGTCCAGAAAACCCAGAACTTAGGAAGGAGCTAGTTGAAAGCTTAACAGAAGCCTTTTGAGGCTTCACAATATACAGTGAAATCTGTGAGAGCTGGAACTGGACGAGACTGCCTTGTTTTTCCGGGTCTTGCAAATTTTCTGCCTTTGACAGGGTGCAGTCGCCACTTTCCTATTGCTCTCTATTAGAGGAAAATATTTGAGTTTTCCTTCTCTGACAGGTTTCCATCTTACACAGGCTATGGCTTTTGCAGGTTTGACTGTAAATCTTGCAGTTAGGAAGGTGGCAAACCATCTCTGAGCATCATAAGTACAGAGTTATACTCAGGGCGGATTAACCAGTAAGCAAGGTATACACAAGTTTACGGTAAGCAAGGTGTGCACGGGCTTAATTGGGTTTACTCAGTAATCTGTAATGCACAATTTCACATGAGTTTTCACCATGTCAAAGATGAACAGGTGTAATTGTGCACTACAGATTAGTAAATACAAGTAAGCCCATGGATACCTTGCTTATTGGGTAATCCGTCATAATTTATGCTAGTACACAGGGATGAGGCTCACGGGACAGGAATCTCACATATGTACCCCATGGAAGCTGTGGACAAGAAAGCAATCCTTGCAGGGAGTGATACATCAGATGTTTGAAATCTTAGGGACAAAAAGTGGATGTGGGAACAGAAAACTGCAGCCCAGAGTGGAGGATCACCCCAACACTCTTCTGTCTCCCGCTCCACTACTTCTAGACTTGAAGCCCCCTCTCTTTCCCTTGACCCTACAGCTGAATCAGGTGGAGGAGATAACTGTCTTTCCTCACATCAAAGGTTAAGCCAGTTGCCCGTTGAGTTGATTTTGACTATGGTGACCCCATATGTGCAGAATAGAACAGTGCTTCATAGGGTTCTCAGTGTATGATTGTTCAAAAGTAGATCACCAGGCCTTTCTACCAAGGCACCTCTAGGTGGACTGGAACCTCTCCATTAGCAGCCTAGTGCAGTAATGGTTTGTACCACCCAGGGATTCTACATTTAAAGTTAAGCCAAAAAAAAAAACAACCCAAAACCATTGCCATCCAGTTGATTCTGACTCATAGTGATCCTATGAGACAGAGTAGAACTGCCCCACAGGGTTTCCAAGGAGCAGCTGGTGGATTCAAACCGTAGACCTTTTGGGTGGTAGCCAAGCTCTTAACTACTGCACCACCAGGGCTCCTAAGGTTAGGGTGAGGAAAAGATACAATTCATTAAGAGACAGGAGTTGCAGTTTCTGTGTGTGTGTGTTAGAATATGGTGGAGGGAAGGTGTCTGGGGAGTTATAGCTCAGGAACCAGGGGAGAATGAAAGTAGGGACTTCATAGGGGAGAATGATGTGCCAAGGGGTGACAGGCATCCAGTCCACCACTTGGATGGGGAAAGGCCCGTCCTCACGAGCACTCATAGAGGCAGCAGTGTGTGGTAAGTGGGGGCAGAGTAGGGCCCTGAAACCCCACAGAAGCCCTTCTCCAGACACCGCTCTGCCTTGAAGTTTGCAGAGGCCTCCTGCATTCTCTCCTACCACCTCCTCCACTATGGTCAGCACACACTTCTCACCTCCCCCATCCTGGGATATTCATGGGGAAAACATGAACCAGCTGCCGTGTGCGTGGCAACGAGGAGCAATATTTTCCACTTCCTCCTAGCTATTTCATTCTTTAAAAAAATTTCTTTTCATCCTGTCTCAATTGCTCTGCCTTTCTTTCTCTGCTGTTTTGGCTGAGGTACCTAAGAAGTTAGAAGGTGGGTGGGAGGAAGTGCTTATTTGGACTTTCTATCAAACTTCCCTTCCTTGACTGCCCTATTTTTGACTTTGGCAGCCTGTCTGCCAGATAACTGTGCTTCAGAGGGAAACTCCCCAAGCACTGGCGAGGGTGAGTAGGAGGTGGGCAGAGGGCAGGAGAGGGGGAAAGCAGGCTTCTCAGTGTGTCAGAGGAGAAAGAATCTCACCCTCCTTCTCAGTCAAGCTGGAGAAGAGTTAGGGAAGGGGTGGGTGCAAAGAAGCAAAAGGCAATTTTTCTCCCAGCCCCGCAAAGACAAACGTGACTTACTCCAGGGGCTTCTCTCCAAGGATGAGCTGTGGGCCCAGAAAGTGCATTCTGGCCCCTAAGATGAAGCAAATATTTCATACAAACAAGGACAACAGCCTAGCATTGTACTAAGCCCTTCACAGATGCCAGCACCTTTGATCTTCACAAGAGCAGAGTAGATGACAATGCCCCCGTTTTACAGATGCCGTAAGACTGCAAGTGCCCATAGGTGGTAAATTATGGAGCAGGGATGCAAACTCAGGGCTGTGTGTCTTTCTGCCCGTTCTTATGGTTTTATGACTTGTCCGTTCAGCCCCTTAGGTGCTGCATTTGGTGTGGACTTGCTTGCCTCACCTGCGTCCTTTGTTCTTATAGCTTCATTGGTATATTTGTGTCACTCCAAGTCACCAGTCTTGAAACTATTGATGCCCTGATCACCAACTACATCTGACCTTCCATATTTTTAACCTAAACAGAGCATTGTCCAGCACACTATCTTGGAAGAAGCACCCTGTTAAGCATTATCAGTCCCTTACACCTTATTGTACATGAGTGCGTCAGAGCTTTCCCTTGCGTGTGTACCTGGCAGTGTAGACATTGGACCCCTTAGAAGGAGTGGTTAAGGGTCAGGGGTAGGCTTGGGAAGAAGAGGATGTATCTAGAAAGCACATAATTTGTTATCCAAACCTTCCATGAGGCCTCAAGTGTTTGGGGAAAAGGAATGTTAGGTCTTTAGATGTATTAAGTAACCCCCGTAACTGCTCTTTGTGAAATGGGTGTAGAGTTATACCCATTTTACAGATTGTAGAGAAAGGCTTGGTGGGATCAAATGCTTGTCCAAGACAGTAAAAGTAGAATGTGGGATTAGAGATCATGTCTGTCTGACTCTAAGACTCTTTCTATTCAAAGATGCAGTTTCTGAGTGTCTTAGTTATCTAGTGCTGCTATAACAGAAATACCACAAGTGGATGGCCTTAACAAAGAGAAATTTATTCTCTCACAGTCTAGGAGGCTAGAAGTCCAAATTCAGGGCACCAGCTCCAGGAGAAGTCTTTCTCTTTCTGTCAGCTCTGGGGGAAGGTCCTTGTCATCCATCTCCCCTAGTCAAAGTGCAGGGACCCTGGGTCCAAAGGATGCACTATGTTTCCGGTACTGTTTACTTGATGGTATGAGTTTCCACTGTCTCTCTGCTCAATTCTCTCTTTTATATCTCAAAAGAGATCGACTTAAGACATAATCTAATTTTACAGATTGAGTCCTGCTTCATTAATGTAACTGCCTCTAATTCTACCTCATTAATATCATAGAGGTAGGATTTACAACACATAGGAAAATCACATCAGATGACAAAATGGTGGACAATCACGCAATACTGGGAATCATGGCCTAGCCAAGCTAACACACATTTTGGGGGGACACAATTCAATCCATAACACCAAGGATGAAAATTTTCCCAGGTGATCATAACAAATGTTTACCTAAAACAGGTTGTACTAGCCGGAGTTTAGTAGGCTATAAAAGATAAGACATTTTGTCTTCAAGTTCTCCTAAAATAATGACCCTTGGTTTGCACACATTTTTCTTTAATTAAAAAAATACAGGCTTATCAATTCCAAAGCTTTGTTAGTGGTGTGGGCTCACCAAATACTTTGATTGTACTGTACAACTAGGGAGACATCCACTTAGGGCAATAGGACTTGGCTGGGTCCAGGTGAGTCAGGGATGGGAGGCCAGGGTGGCTGGAGGAGAAAAGTAGAAAAAGGGTAGAAAAATGACTGACACTCATTCATCCTAGCCCTGGTGCCATGATGAGGCTGGAGTCATTTCTGCCGAGGAGATCCCTAGAGCTGTCTGGTTTCTTCATGTTCCAAGCCTGGTTCTTAAAACCTTCCTTTTGAATATGTGAATATCCCTATACCCTTTCAGTAAGTTACCTTACTTACCTTGACAGAATTGTTGGGTTCTGTTGCTTGTAAACAAAAACTACACCTCTTCCAGGATACGTAGACAATTTCTCTTTAATTTGTACCAAAAAAAAAAAAAAGTCAAATACAAACCATAACCATCAACACACAAACCCCAGAAGATAAGCTCTAAAAATCAAACACCTCTGCTCTTCAAAAGACTTCACCAAAAGAGTAAAAAGAGAACCTACAGACTGGGAAAAAATGTTTGGACAGTACAAGTCAGACAAAGGTCTAATCTCCATAATCTACAAGAAAATCCAACACCTCTACAACAAAAAGACAGAGAATCCTGTTAAAAAATGGGCAAAGGAAATGAACAGACACTTCACCAAAGAAGACATTCAAGCGGCCAACAGACACATGAGGAAATGTTCGCGTTCACTAGCCATTAGAGAAATGCAAATTAAAACCACAATGAGATACCATCTCACCCCAGCATTACTGATATGAGCCAAAAACGCTGGAAATAACATGTTGGAGGGGCTGTGGGGAGATCAGAACTCTTATGCGCTGTTGGTGGGAATGCAAAATGATACAACCATTTTGGAAAATGATATGGCACTTCCTTAGAAAGCTAGGAATAGAAATACCATATGATCCAGCAATCTCACTCCTAGGAATATATCCTAGAGAAATAAGAGTCGTCACATGAATAGACATATGCACACCTATGTTCATGGCAGCATTGTTCACAATAGCAAACAGACGGAAACAACCTAGATGCCCATCAACAGATGAATGGATAAACAAACTATGGTACATACACACAGTGGAGTAGTATGCAAAGAGAAAGAACAATGATGAATCTGTGAAGCATCTCATAATGTGGATGAAACTGGAGGACATTATGCTGAGTGAAATAAGTCAATCACAAAATGACAAATATTGTATGAGACCTCTATTGTAAAAACTCATGAAAAAGTTTACACACAAAGAATAACAATCTTTGTTGGTTACGAGGGATGGGAGGGGTGGGGGGGGGAATACTAAATAGGCAATAGATAAGTGGTATCTTGGGTGAAGGGTGAGACAGTACACAATACTGGGGAAGCCAGCACAACTTGTACAAGGAAAGGTCATGGAAGCTCCATAGACACATCCAAACTTCCTGAGGGACTGAATTGCTGGGTGGAGGGCCGTGGGGACCATGGTCTCCAGCAACATATAGCTCAATTGGCATAACACAGTTTATAAAGACAATTTTCTACATTCTACCTTGGTGAGTAGTGTCTGAGGTCTTAAAAGCCTGTGAGCAGCCGTCTAAGATACTCCACTTGTCTCATCCCTTTGGGAGCAAGGGAGAATGAAGAGAACAGGATACAAGGAAAAGATTAGTCCAAAGGACTAATGGACCACAGCTACCACGGCCTCCACCAGACTGAGTCCAGTACAGCTAGATGATACCAGCTACCACCACTGACTGCTCTGACCAGGATCACAGCAGAGGGTTCTGGATGGAGCTGGAGAAGGATGTAGAACAAAATTCAAACACACACAAAAAAGACCAGATTTACTGGCCTAAAGGAGACTGGAGAAACTCTGAGAGTATGGCCCCCAGACACCCTTTTAGCTCGGTGGTGAAGTCATCTCCGAGGCTCACTGTTCAGCCCGGGATTGGACAGCCCCATAAAACAAAAGAGGACTAATGAGGCACAGCAGTCCAGGGACAAGGGCTAGAAGGCAGAAGGAGACAGGAAAGCTGGTGATAGGGAACCCAAGTTTGAATAAGGACAGTGTTGACATGTAGTGGGGTTCTTAACTATTGTCATAGGGCAATATGTGTACTGTTTAATGAGAAACTATTTTGTTCTGTAAACCCTCGTCTAAAGTGAGAATAGCAGCACAACTGAAAGAACGTAACTGATGTCACTGAATTGCACATGTAGAAATTTTTGAAATGGTGTATCTTCGGCTAGGTATATTTTCACCAAAAAAAAAAGGTAAAGAAGGGAGAGTGTTGACATGTCTTGGGGTTGTTAACCAATGTCATAAAACAATATGTGTACTGTCTGTTTAATGAGAAACTATTTGTTCTGTAAACCTTCACCTAAAGTACAATTAAAAAAAAAAAAAAAGTCCAGGAAATAAAAGGAAGTAGCCTGGGGTAGAGAAGAGAGCTATGGACTGGGGGGTCCCAGGCTTGGATTCTAGTCCTAGCAGTGCTCAGTCTGACCTGGAGCCCTTTTTGGTTTCCTCATTTTTAAAAGGGGCTAATAATACTTACTACCACCTTCATCATACTGTGGTGGCTTGTGTGTTACTATGATACTGGAAGCTATGCCCCCAGTAGTATTTCAAATATCAGCGGGGTCGCCCATGGTGGACAGGTTCCAGGGGTGCTTCCAGATTAAGACAGGTAGGAAGAAAGGCCTAGCAATCTGCTTCCAAAAATTAGCCAATGAAAACTTATGGATCACAACAAAATATTGTCAGATATACAGGCAGTGTCTGGGTTACAATTGAGTTCGCTTCCTAGTCGTGTCTTTAAGTCAAATTTGTAGGTAAGTCGTAACAGGTGCTTTCAATTCTTATTTAACCTTACTTTAGCGCACAAAAAGGCTTAAAGCCTTTTCAATGATTTAAAAGCTGCACGTGCAGCAAGTGAAGGTGATTGTGATGAAGAATTTGTTGGAGTGGGGTTTGGGTCAAACATTCAAGGTGAGGGCAAACTTACATAACGTTAAAAGGCAAGTACTAGTCATCAGTAAGTCCAATGCTCGTAATCAGGGGACTGCCTGTAGTACTGGAAGATGAACACTTTAGGTTGGAAGGCACTCAAAATACACAGTGACCACAATGGACTTGAGCATACCAACAATTGTGAAAATGATACAGGACCAGACAACGTTTCTTTCTGTTGTACATGGGATTGCCATGAGTCGGTGCCATCTTGATGGCAACTAACAACAATAATAATACTTAGCATCCCTCTTGGGGGTTTGTGGTAAATGAAGTCACTCATGTTTCATGCCTGCTCTGTTCCTGACATACAGCAGAGATGCTACTCATGTTAGTCTCCTTCCCCCAGGCAATTTCTAGAGTTTCCTTTCATCTCTAACATTCTATGAGCCTCTCCATAGCTGATTAATTTTCAGTCCACTGCTCTCTGGAGACAGAAACAAAAGAGACACAAATAGCCTGATGTCAAGGATTAATTCTGAAAAACTTTCATGGAGTCTCACAGAAGGGTGATCATATACTTAAACAGCCAAACTGGGACATTTTTGAAAGTGAAAGGGGTGCTATTAATAATATGCTGGGAAAGCAGAAATATTTGGGGGCCAGCCCTGGCAAATAGGAACGTATGGGCGCCCTAATCACAGGGCTTTAACCTAGTCGTGCTGATGCCTTGGTCTGTCTTTCTCCTGCCAGTCTCATCTGTCACAGTTAAGCAGAATTCCCTACTCCTTGCTTGTTCTGGCAAAAGGTGACTGTAGTTACATTTAGCCAGAAATCAGAATCCTATTTGCCACAGACAGGAGCCCCAAATGTAACTCAAGCAGGGGCACGTTCCAGCAGGTGGCAACTGATGTTTCCTGGCCCCAGAGGCTATTAATTCCCAATTGTCTGATGGGCTTGCTCAGAGCATTGTCGTATTCTACCCTTACTGGATCCAGACAGTTGGCTTTATCTTTAAACCAAGGAGATTATACAGGTCCGCAGATCTGAATTTAATGTGTGAAAAACCAACAAAGTGGCAGATTCTCACAAACTTCCCTCTTTGCTCCTCTCCCCTCACCATGCACTATCGTCATTGTTCCTTGTTACTATGTAGAGTTGAAGGCCCTCTCCTAAATGTGGTGAACTCCCTGACTGCCAGGTTGTGATTTAGGAAGCCTTGCCTAGGCAACTTCAAGGCCAGAATTCCCCGAGCTGAGGCCTACTTGAGTGGAGGGTATTTGTTCCTGTTTTGGTGGTTTCCTGTGTGAACTTGGGATCTCAGAGGGACTCAAGTCCATTCTGGAGACCTGGCCAAATGATCCTCCTGGTCTAGCTTTTCTTCCTAAATCCAATCCCTCAAAACGTTGAAACCACAGGCAATTCCCTCTCTCTAAAGACAGAACCTATAGGAGTGAAAACTCAAACTCTGAAGTCAAGAACAACTCTTTTGAATCCCAACTCCCTTACACCTAGCTGTATGACCCTGGGTAACTTACTTAGGTTCTCTGTGCCACAGTTGGGAAAGCTCAATAAGAGCATTGACCTCATTGGGTGGTTGCGAGGTTTTGGTGGAATAAAATGGGAAGTACAGGGCATAGCCCTGGTACATGGTAGATTCTGGTGCTTGCTGGCATTGTTCACTGACGTGAATATATCTGACTCACTCATACCTCCCCAGGGAGAAGCCCAGAGCTGCAGTGAATTCTCTATTGCTGCGGGTTCCCCAGATTGCATGTAACACTGAGCTCCCTTTCCCGTATCACATGTGGGTGTGGATCACTTGCACACACTATTCTGCAATACTTCTGATGTAAATAGAGAGCAAAGGTAGTGGAGCTGGGCTTTTCTAATGATTAAGGTGTTGTCCTTTTCTAGCAATTGATCTTTCCTGATGACATGTCCAAAGTAAGCAAGTCGAAGACTTACCATCCTCGCTTCTGAGAAACATTCTGATTATAATTTTTTATAAGACTGATTTGTTCATTCTTTTGGCAGTCCATGGTATATTCATGTTTGGTAGAGTATAGGACAGAGGAAAATGGGGGAAACCATCAATGAGATGAACTGACACAATAGCCACGATAATGAACTCAAATATACCAATGATCATGAAGATGGTGTAGGACTGAGCAACATTTTGTTCTATTATACATGAGACCACTGTGAATTGGAGCCAACTCTATGGCAACAAACAGCAGCAACATTGATTAAGAAGAGGTGCTGCAGACTCAAAGCTGATAATTACAGGGGAAATGCAAGTTCGTGAATTGGGCCTGGTGGGAAAAGCAACAACCCAATTGAATGATAAACAAGACCTACCTTGGCGTTGATATCAGGGACATGATAAAGAGTGCTGGCGACTGGGGCAAGCAGGGAGCAGCCCACATCCTAATCCCTGCAACCTGTAAATACGTTAGGTTATATAACAAAGGGAAATAAGGGTGCAGATGGAATTAAGCTTGCTAATCAGCTGACCTTAAAATAGGAAGACTATCCTGGATTGTCAAGGTGGACCCAATTTAATCACAAGGGTCTTTAAAAGGGGAAGAGGGAGACAGAAGAAGAGAAAGTCAGAAGGAGATGTGGCTATGGAAAAAAAGCACAGTGAGATGTAACATTGTGGGTTTTGAAGATGGAAGAGTGGAGCCACAAGCCAAGGAATGCGGGTGGCCTCTAAAAGATGGGGAAGGCAAGGACATAGATTCTCTCCTAGAACCCCTAGAAAGGAACACAGCCCTTGATCTTAGCTCAGTGAGATCTGTATTAGATTTTTGACTTCCAGAACTGTAATACAATAAATTAATGTTGTTTTAAGTCACTAAGTTTACTATAAATTATTACAGCAGCAATAGAAAACTAATGCATCAACTAATTAAAAGAAAAGCAAAACATGTGGGCCAAACAAAACACACCTATAGAGTTCTGGCAGACCACTTTTGGTTTAGAGTGACTGAATGACACATAATTTTTTAAGTTAGTATGACTTGGAAGTCCCCAATGTCAACTCCATGACCTACCTAATTAGCAGAAGTGAGGTAGCCAAGATCACACAACTGTGACTCACACCTAGAAATACCAATTCTTAGAATAGTACTCAAATTGATATCCAGGCATCAGCGGAAGGTAAACCGGGGTGGGGGGTGAGGGAGACTAATATTAGTTAAGTCCCTGCCAATGTGAAGTTCACATCATAAAAATTTATAATTTACATAAACACAACTGTACATGGTTGGGAGTAGGAGAGAAAAATAGCAATTTAAATGGTGTGAGCCATTTTGCCTATTGTTATATTCTAGAGACAAATAAATGCCCCAGAGTGAGCTCAAGAAGGCAGGCGATAGGCACTGTCTTCAAAACCTAAACCCTCTTAGAGAAAAGGCTCCCTTCTAGACACAGGGCACTGTGCTGGACCCTTTAACTGTAATTGTACTTCCCAGACTGGAGTTCCTGTTTCTCAAGTTAGACTTTCTTTTTTTTTTTTCACACGTAATTTCTGGGGCATTATTCAGTTTCCCCAGAAAGGTCTGACGTGAGTGAGAAAATGAACAAGGATGTCCTCATTCAGCACTAGCTGTGACACTGGGCTTCTGAGCAGAGTCCTGGATTGCTTTACACATAAAGGATCCTTTCAAGACTGTAGCGTGTCCAGAGATGAACCTCTCAGAGATGAAACAAGAGACTGGTAATTATGGGATGATAAGGGCCCTCGAGGAGACTTAGTTCCAAACTGGCAGCCCATGGAACTCTTTTAGCTATGGGGGTTCTGTTTGGACCATGATGCACCCTGCTGTTCCCACCCCAGAAAATAATTTTGAAAGCTGCTAGCTGAGGCATATTATCTTCCATTTGCTACAGTCCTCAACCCTCCCCGTTATCTTATACCAACCCCCTTCACTCACTTATTGTCATGGATTGAACTGTGTCGTCCAAAAAATGTGTGTATCAATTTGGCTAGGCCATGATTCTCAGTGTTGTGTGGTTGTCCTCCATTTTGTGATTGTAATTTTACATTAAAGAGGATTATGGTGGGATTGTACCACCACCCTAACTCAGGTCACATCCCTGATCCAAGGTAAAGGGAGTTTCCCTGGGGTGTGGCCTGCACCGCCTTTTATCTCTTGTAAGAGATAAAAGAGAGAAGTAAGCAGTGAGACAGGGGGACTTCATACCACCAAGAAAGCAGTGCTAGGAGCGCAGAGCATCCTTTGGACCTGGGGTCCCCGCGTGGAGAAGCTTCTAGTCCTGGGGAACACTGATGAAAAGAAGGCTGACAGAGAGAGAAAGCCTTCCCCTGGGGTTGATGCCCTGAATTTGGACTTTTAGCCTACTTTACTGTGAGTAAATAAACTTCTCTATGTTAAAGCCATCCACTTGTGGTATTTCTGTTAGAGCAGCACTAGATGACTAAGACAGTTATATTCCCTGTCAAATCCCTGAAAGAGTTTGAGTTTATTCTTATCCAATTTCCATATTCAATTCAATTCATTTATTCATCCATTCAACATATACTATTGAGCAACTACTATGTGTCAAGAATGTTCAAAGTCATAGGAATTCACCAGTGAACAAATAGACAAAGTCCCTGGTTTCATAGAGCTTGATGACAATGCTGATTAGCAAACCTTAGCGTTTATTTGATGTGAAGCTGAGTACTAAACCCTTTACATGTATTAATTCATTTCATCCTCACAACAGCCCTATGAGGTATTTCCTCACTATAAGATGAGGAAACTGAGGCACACAGCAGTTCCATTGATACATGGGAGATCAACATTAACACAGGTGAAAATAAGAGGCTCCAGGGTTCCACTGTCCGATACGGTAGTCACTTGCCACATACAGCTATTTAAATTTAAAGTAATCACATAAAAAAGTTAAAAATTCAATTCCTCAGTCAGACACATTTCTAGTGTTCAGTAGTCACATTTGGCTAGTGACTACCCTTTTGGACAGCTCATATCTACAGAACATTTCCATCCTCACAGAGAGTTCTATTGGGCAGTGCTGGTCTAGGGTGTCATGGTGAATAATGCAAGCTCCACAGTTTGAATCATGGCTCTCACACTCGAGCTGGGAAACCTTGAACAAATTTCTTAAACTGTGTCTCAGGTTTTTGATCTATAACATGTGGTTAATAATAATACCAACCTCAAGGGGCAGATGAATTTATTCTTGGATGCTTAGGACAGTGTGCAGCACATAGTAAACGTTTGATCAATGATAGCTATACTTATAAATATATAAAATACTGCAAAGTAGGCATCTTCATTTCCTAGGGCTGCCATAACAAAATACCGCAAAAAGGGCAGCTTTAAAACACTGACACTTATTTTCTCATGACTCTGGAGGCTAGAAGCTCATATCAGCCACGTCAATTCCTTCTGAGGGTTTTGAAAGGGGAACTGTTCGATGCCTCTATCCTAGCTTCTAGTGGCTGCTAGCAATCCTTGGCATTCCTTTGCTGCTTGCTTGTAGATATATCTTCCCTGGTGTGTCACTCTCTTTTTGTGTCTATTCTCCCCTTTTATTATAAAACGCCACTGAGAAGGGATTAGGATTAGGACCCACCCTACTTTGACATGACATCCTTAACTGAGAGCAAAACAAAAGCCCTGTTTCCATATAAGGTCCCATTCATAGGTTACAGGGGTTAGGACTTCAACATATCTTCTTGGGGGACACAATTCAATCCATAACAGTAGTGATAAATGCTATGAAGATAAATAAAGCAGGGTTAGGGGAGGGTAGCAGGACAATCAAGGAGTTCCTCTTGATTAGGTGGCATCTGATGAGGTGAGGAAGTCAGGCTTATGGATAACTTCGGGAAGAACATTCAGGCAGAGCCATGGGCAAAGGTCCTGGGGTTGGGACTTGACTCGCTTGGCACATTCCAGGAAGAGCATTGAGTCCAGAGGCCAGCGTGGCTGGAAAAGAGCCAGCAGGGAGAGAGTGGAGGGAGATGGGCTCAGTGTGATGCTGATGGAAACATGGTAAGGACATCAGCATTTGTCCTGAGTGGAGTGAGAGCCACTGGCAGGCTTTAAGCAGGAACGGGATATGGTCTGATGTACATTTTAGAGTCACTCACCTTGTGGAGAGTGATGACCACGGGGGCAGGAATGGAGGCAGGGATTCCTGTCAGGAGGCTGTGGCAACCCATGGTCCAGGTGGTGGCAGTGAAAGGGCTTGTATTCAGAGGAGTCCTTTGCACTGATGTTCCCTCTGCCTGGAACACTCTTTGCCCAGATATCCTCCTGGTTCCCTCCCTCACCTCTTTCAGGTCTTGACTCACCCCTTCAGAGAAGGTTCCCTGCCTCCTTCTCTGCTTTATTTTTTTCCCACTATCATTTAACCCAAACTAAGATATAACATTGGTATGGATTAAATTGTGTCCCCTCAAAGTATGTGTTTGAATCCTAACACCTGTATCTGTGGATATAATCCCACTTGAGAACAAAGTTTTGTTGTTTTGTTAATGAAGCCATATCACTGTACAGTGTGTCTTAAATCTAATCACTTCTGACAGCAGAACAGACCATCAATTGTTCATATGTAAGTTCAAGCTGAAACTGAAGAAAATTAAAACAAGTCTGCAACAGCCAAAGTACAACCTTGAGTATATCCCACCTGAATTTAGAAAGCATCTCAAGAATAGATTTGACGAATTGAACAGTAATGACCAAAGACCAGAGGAGTTGTGGGATGATCAAGGACATCATACATGAAAAAAGCAAAAGGTCGTTAAAAAGATGGGAAAGAAAGAAAAGACCAAAATGGATGTCAGAAGAGACTCTGCAGCTTGCTCTTGATTGTCAAGTAGCTAAAGTGAATGGAAAAAATAATGAAGTAAAAGCTGAACAGAAGATTTCAAAGAGCAGGTCGAGAAAACAAAGTATTATAATGAAATGTGCAAAGACTTAGAAAACTAAAAGGGCAAAACATGATCAGCATTTCTCAATCTGAAAGAACTGAAGAAAAAATTCAAGCCTCAAGTTACGATATTGAAGGATTCTATGGGTAAGATATTGAACGATTCAGGAATCATCAAAAGAAGATAGAAGGAATACTGTCATTGCACCAAAAAGAATTGGTTGACTTTCAATAATTTCAGGAGGTAGCACATAATCAAGAACCAATGGTACTGAAGGAAGAAGTCCAAGATGCACTGAAGGCAGTGGTGGAAAACAAGGTCCAGGAATTTATGGAACACCAGTAGAGATGCTTCAACAGATGAATACAACGCTGGAAACACTTACTCGCCTATGCCAAGAAATTTGTAAGACAGCTACCTGGTCAACCGACTGGAAGAGATCCATATATGTGCCCATTCCAAAGAAAGATGATCCCACAGAATGTGGAAGTTATCAAACTATAATTAATATCACACAAAGTAAAGTTTTACTGAAGATAATTCAAAAGCGGTTGCAGCAGTACATCGACAGGGAACTGCCAGAAATTCAAGCCAGGTTCAGAAGAGGACATGGAATGAGGGATATCATTGCTGATGTGAGATGGATCTTGTCTGAAAGAGAATACTAGAATGATGTTTACCTGTGTTTTATTGACCACACAAAGGCAATCAACTGTGTGGTTCTTAACAAATTGTGGATAACATTGAAAATAATAAGAATTATTCTGGTGTGAAACTGTACATAGACCAAGTGAATAAGATCTATGTACAGTTGTTTGAACAGAACAAGAGAACACCACGTGGTTTAAAATCAGAAAAGGTGTGTGTCAGGGTCGTATCTTTTCACCATACTTATTCAGTCTGTTTACTGAGTGAATAATCTGAGAAGCTGGACTATGTAAAGAAGAATGCAGCATCAGAATTGGAGGAAGACTTATTAACAACCTGTGATATGCAGATGACACAACCTTGCTTGCTGAAAGTGAAGAGGACCTGAAGCACTTACTGATGAAGATCAAAGACTACAGCCTTCAATATGGATTACACCTCAACATAAAGAAAACAAAAATCCTCACAACTGGATAGATACGAAACATCATGATAAACAGAGAAAAGACCGAAGTTGTCAAGGATTTCATTTTACTTGAATCCACAATCAATGATCATGGAAGCAGCAGTCAAGAAACCAAATGATGCATTACATTGGGCAAATCTGGTGCAAAAGACCTCTTTAAAGTGTTAAAAAACAAAGATGTCACAGTAAGGACCCAAGCCATGGTGTTTTTGATCACCTCATATGCATGCAAAAGCTGGACAATGAATAAGGAAGACCAAAGAAGAATTGATGCCTTTGAATTATGGTGTTGGTGAAGAATATTGAATATACCATGAACTGCCAGAAGAACAAACAAATCTGTCTTGAGAGAAGTGCAGCCAGAATGCTCCTTAGAAGCAAAGATGGTGAGACTTTGTCTCACTTATTTAGCACGTGTTATCAGGAGAGGCAATCCCTGGAGAAGGACATCACGCTTGGTAAAGTAGAGGGCCAATGAATAAGAGAAAGACCCTAAATTAGATGGATTAACACAGTGGCTGAAACAATGTGCTCAATCATAGCAAAGATTATGAGGATGTCACAGGACCAGGTAACATTTCGTTCTGCTGTATATGGGGTCGCTATGAGTCGGAACTGACTTGACAGCACCTAACAACAACAACAGCGTAGACACAGAGACAAGCAAGCACAATGGGAGAAATACGGATGCCACATGAAGATTTCTAAGGAACTGAGGAACAGTGGGGCTAGAGAAGCTCAGACAGGATTTTTCCCCATAATAGACAGTGAGATAGCTTTCTCCTAGAGTCAGTGCCCTAAATTCAGACTTCTAGCCTCCTAAACTATGAGAAAATAAATTTCTGTTACTTAAAACTCCCCACTTGTGGTATTTCTGTTATAGTGGCGCCAGGAAACTGGGACACATATCTTATGGTTTTGCCTACTGTGGGCAGAACCATAAGGACGGGGATTTTTGTCAGCTCTGTTCACTGCTGACTCTCCAGCACCTACAGCAATACCTGGCACAAACTTAGGTGCTCAAGAAATGTTTTTGAATCAATGAATGAATAAAATAGAGAAACCAGGAGAACAAGTAACAATTGAAAAGTCTGAAGCCCAGAGAGGGGAAGTCACTGATCTAAAGCCACACAGCAGTTAACGGCAGAGCCTGTACTGGAACCCTGGCCCTGTACTCTCCTCTGCTCCCCACAACCCATGTGAGTTTTTTCTTAATTCTGAAAACTCTCAACGAGCGTTTTCTCTCTGTGCTCTGTTGTTGCTTTTTCCTTGAACCGCCTGTGTCTTGACTCTCCTCCCCGTTTGCTCCAGAGTGGGTTCCTCCCTTTTTCTGCAGGCCCAGCTCAACTGCAACATCCGGAGAGTTATCTGCATCATGTGAAAGAAAAGGAACAGGAAGTCAAAATGCCCAACCTGATTTCTCTAGCAGGGCAGTCTGCACAGAAGAGGCAAAGACACTGACCCATGGCTATGGGCTCATAGAGGAAGCAGCAAGGGGGAACTACGCTGAGCTAAGCATCCAAAACCCTCCCCACAAACATAGGTGGTACTGAGCAATGGTGGTAGCCACGTGGTTTGATCTGATACCTGCCCAGGGATTACCCAATGAAACCTCACTACATCTGCCCTGGAGAGCTGAGAGACCCAGGAACACAGTCCTTCTCTCCCTGGGGCCATGTAGATGTCCTTGTTGTTGTTAGCTGCTGTTGAGTCAACTCCTGACTCATGATGACCCCATGCACAATGGAACAAAACGGTGCCTGGTCCATCTCCATCCCCATGATTGGATGGGGATTGGATCACTGTAACCCACAGAGTTATCACTGGCTGATATTTGAAAGTTGATTGTCAGGCCTTTCTTCCTGGTCTCTGTCTGGAAGCTCCACTGAAACCTGTTCAGCATCATAGCAACACACAAGCCTCCGCTGACAGATGGGTAGTGGCTATGCGTGAGATCCATTGGCTGAGAATGGAACCCGCAATGGAGGTGGGAATTCTATTACTGAACCACAAATGCCTTGTAGAGATCCTTAGAGTTAAGCATTCTATCATTTCCCTGCCCCTTTGCTCTTACCTGCCCAGGGAAGGGAGAGTGCTTCTCTAGTTTGCCTGCAGACCGTTCTGGAATCTTACTCCATTCCACCTTGGGTATAACAGCAAAGTTCTCTTTCTCATTCTTTATAATAATAATAACATAAAATAGCTACCTTTCATGACACTTATTTTATATTAGCCACTTCACAATTACATAATCCTGCATATCTCAATTTATAAATCAGGACACTGGACTCAGAGGTATCCCATGGGTAAGTAGTGGAGTTGGGGTTCAATCCTAGTGTCTGTCTGATGCTAGAGCTTGTTTTCTTCCCCCATACCCAATCATCATTCATTCATTCATCATTCATTCATTCAGCAGTTATTTATTGAGCCATCCTATGTACCAAGCCCTGTCCCGAGTGCTGGGCCATGATGATTAAAAAGGCCGACACGGTCCCTGCCCTCAAAGAGTGACTGTTCCATATTAGCAGAGGGAGAAAAAACACTGAGCAGGAAACAAATGCACAAATAAGATAACTTTAGGTAGGGATAACTGCTGTGGACAAATTGAAATAAGCTACTGTGAGAGAGACGTATCTCTGGATGGTGCAAACAGTTAACACGCTTGGCTGATAACCAAAATGTTGGTGGTTTGAGTCCACTCAGAGGCACCTTGGAAGAGAGATCTGGCAACTTACTTTTGAAAAATCAGCCACTGAAAACCCTGTGGAGCACAGTTCTACTCTGACACACATAGGGTTGCCATGAGTTGGAATCGACTCAGTGGCAACTGGTAGGTAGGTATTATGCATGGAGCGTCATAAACACTATCTCATTTAACCATATAAGGGTGATATTACAATTCCATTTAACAGTGCATCCAGAGTGTGCTGCATTTGCCCTGATTAGCACCAACCACAGGTGGTACTCTGACCACTCAGCTCTCCCACTAGATGAGATCCCCTGCGGGCAGGCACTGTGGCCGCGTTGTCAGCCTGGTATCTCTGTGCCTTACAAGGCACTTGGCTCAGATGAACAAACAAGGCTGCCCCTTGAGCTCTAGATGCCTCCTTTCCGTTGGAGGAGCCCCTGGTTTAAACCAAGCCTCTTGGCTGGGCCAGCTGGCAGTGGTGTCATTAGGGGGGTACGAGGGGCATGAACCTCACTGGGTGACACTGTCAGATAGTGTGACATCACAATGACTGTCTATAAAATTTTTGTGCGGTGTTTCCGCAGAAATTTATTATTTTTGATAAGAACATCCCTGTAGTTAGTTGGAGCCCTGGTGGCGCAGTGGTTAAGAGCTACAGCAAGCTATGGCTGCTAACCAAAAGTTCAGCAGTTCGAATCCACCATCCACTCCTTGGAAACTCTATAGGGCAGTTCTACTATGTCCTATAGGGTTGCTATAAGTTAGAATTGACACGACAGCAATGGGTTTGGTTTTGGGTTTTGGTAGTTAGTTACAACAAAAGCATTTTTTGTCAGCCCAGCTTACATGTATCAGTATACCTACAAGGCTAAAGCTCTGTACTAATTTACTTTTTGAACTTTCTAATGTGCTCTGGTTAGAGCTGTCATTATTACCCAATTACAATGATGCTTAAAATCACGTGATTTCGTCTGCACAGGCTTCAAGTATGCACTAGTTGTTTTTGTTGCTGCTGGTGTACCGGAGGAGGTCCATGGTGGGGGAGATGACACCAGGAGTTACTGCACTGGGTGACACCTACCCTAGTGACTCCACTGTCAGCTGGGCCTCTTTCTCTCATTGGTGGCTGCTGTAGCTGTCCTGTCTGGGACCCTGGGAACCCAGAGCCCATGTTCATTTCCGTTTTTGATCCCCCATCTGGAGTATGATGCCTCTTCAGCTTCCTCTTTGGTTTCTCCTAAAAAACGTGATTTTGAGATCTGTAGGCGCAGGGAGGGTCAGATGGTAAGAAGCATGCGTGTGGGGTATCTTTTCTTTCTTTTTTTTCGTAAAGCTTGTCCTGTAAGCCCTTTCTTCATGGCAAGGGAAAGGCAAATGCAGGCCTGGCCACTAGGTCAGGGGTTTCCTGACTGGAGAGCTTGGTAAAGACGCAACTTCTTGGCTTGTTGACAAGCAGGGAAGCCACACTCTCCATGAGCTAACCAAGCATGAGATGGGAACTTCTGCATTTCCAGGAAGTCACAAAGACCCCTCACCCCCCAACTCTGCCTTGAATGGCGTGACAGTCTAGCTCTGTGTCAGGCTCTGAGCAGAGTCAGAGGCAGACGTTCTGGGAGACAGCCGGGAACAAGGGCAGGCGGGGGTGATGGCATTTTCCTATACATGTACCACCTAACTCCTTCCAAGTTGTGTGTCACCTTTATATTTTATTTTGTTTGAACAAAATTAAAGAAGTATGATTTTTTAAATCTAGCTACAAAAAGTAAAACATGGTCATTATGGAAACAATAAAATATGGACATGAAAAACAGAATAATGAAAATTAAACTCTTACAATTTTGGCGTTTACTTCTTGAAAAAAGTTTTTTTTTCAACTATCAAAGTGGGATCACACCCTCCATACAATTCCATAATGTTTGTTTCTTCACATGTGCAACATATTGCGAACAGCTCCCAGCTCTCCCCATGTGGCTGTAGGTCATCCCAAAGTAACTTTTTATATGCTTCAGAGTACCCTGTTGTATCCAGGTACAAGAATTTATTTCAACTATTCCCTGTGGTTGGATATTTAGGTTGTTTTCAAATTTCGCTATTATAAACAACACAGGAATGAGACTTCTTTTTAGCTAAACTACTGCAGACTGGTAAACCCAAAGTCATTGCCTTCAAGTCGACTCTGATTCACAGTGACCCTACAGGACAGAGTAGAACTGCCCCGTAGGGTTTCCAAGGCTATAAATATTTACAGAAGCAGACTGTCACATCTTTCTCCCACAGAGCAGCTGTTGGGTTCAAACTGCCAACCTTTAAGTTAGCAGCCTACCACTTAACCACTGTGGCACGAGGGCTCCTGCACACAACCATGGTTATATTTTTAGAGTAAATTGCTAGATACAGACTTGCAAGGCCAAAGGATAGGAACTTACATATCTGCAACATCTCACCTCACTGCTGTCTACAAAACAGTGTTAATTTGGGCTCCTGCCAGCAGAGCCTGAGGGTGCATATTGTCATTTTGTGACATTTCCTCCTGTCAGTGCCACCTTTGGAAATGAAACTTGTTATCACTGGGAAGATAGATGGAGGGCCATATAACTGGCTCCAGCACCCACCCTGGAAAAGCCCCAGAGAAACCTCAATAAATCCAGCTTATGCCAGAATGGCCACTGTGAGTATTAGGAAACTGGACAATAAATGGTTAAAGAAATGCCATGATGGTCCTATTAAACATCACATAGAGGTCAATAGTGCAGATTGGAATCGGACAGACCTGGGTTTGAATCCTAGCAAAGACTGGGCAAGACCTCTCTGAGCCTCAGTTTTCTCAGCTGTGAAATGGAATCATCATATCCTGATGGGGCTTGTTGTTGTTGTTGTTAGGTGCCATCCAGTCAGTTCCAACTCACAGCGACCCTGTGTACAACAGAACGAAACACTGCTTGGTCCTGCTGCATCCTCACAATCATTGTTATGTTTGAGCCCATTGTTGCAGCCACTGTGCCAATCCATCCCATTTAGGGTGTTCCTCTTTTTCACTGACCCTCTGCTTTACCAAGCATGATGTCCTTCTCCAGGGACTGGTTCTTCCTGATAACATGTCCAAAGTATGTGTGACGTAGTCTCACTGTCCTTGCTTCTAATGAGCATTCTAGCTGTACTTCTTCCGAGACAGATTTGTTAGTTCTTCTGGCAGTCCACGGTATAGTCAATATTCTTCGCCAACACCATAATTCAAATGCATCAATTCTTCTTTGGTCTTCCTTATTCATTGTTCAGCTTTCCCATGCATATGAGGTGATTGAAAACACCATGGCTTGGGTCAGGCTCACCTTAGTCCTGGGGCTTGTTGGGAGTTAAATGAAATCAGATGTGTAAAGCCCAAAGTACAGGGTGGGTACCAAGTGGGTCAGCTCTCGGTAGCTAGGGCTGTTATTCACTAGACACAATGATTTCAGCCAGTGTAACAGTTTGTTTAGCAGAGGCCCTTAAGAGACCAGTTAAACTGCTAAGAATGATTTCTAACTAGTGTAACAACTGTTCTCCTGGGATGAGATGGCCTTATAAGTTGATTTCCTTAAATATTTACTGTGTTCTATGTTTAGTAATTCTATGCTTCTTAACATTCCCCATGAAATTTATTTGGCTTAACAGGCCCTTTTCTCTTAAAACTTGTCCTAGCAAGCCCTTTCTTCATGTCAAGGAAAGACAAACACAGGATTGGCCACCAGGTCAGGAGGTCCCAGCTACAGAGCTTGGCAAAGATGTAACTCTTTGGCTGTCACTGAGGCCCTCAGGTTTGGATCTCCAGGGGTGACCCCAGTTTTCTGTAGCATTAGCAAATTTCCCAGGTAATAATTATATAGCTAGTCAGGCCCCAGACTGCAAACTGGCATTAGATATGCTAGAACCAGTTGCCTTGAGTCAACTCCAACTCATGGTGACCCCATGTGTGTCAGAGTAGAGCTGTGCACCACAGGGTTTTCAAAGGCTGATTTTTCAGAAGTGCATTGCGAGGCCTTTCTTCTGAGGTGCCTCTGGGTGGACTCAAACTTCCAATCTTTTGGTTAGTAGCTGAGCATGCAGAGGTATAGCGAGAGGGGGTAGAGGGAGGCAAGGAGCAAGTCCAATGGGGAGCCTGATGAGGTGCGGAATGACATTCTGAGGTGTCACAAATATGAAAGGTGCCTGACTGAGGCAGCTGGGCAAGAGGAAGGAAGGTGTTTCTGCTGATGGTCCCCACTGTCAATGTCTGTTCATCTTGAAATTGGGAGGGACACAACTTAGAGACTGCCCTTGGGCACTCATTACCCTCAATAAGCCTCTGCAAGCATGTTAACCATTTGCACCATCCAGGGACTCCAGAAATGCTGGAATGTACCCATAAATGGGATATCTGGAGACTTCTGGAAAGAAGGATGTATTTGTTTAATTCAGTTAGAAAGACTACCTGAGGCATCATTTCTACTATATCTGGGAGGGGCTATGGTCTTGGATCCTTTAAAAGTCAGCACATGACACCTTTTGCTGTCAGTTTATATTTTCTTTCCACCCTTGACCAATCGCTCAGGGGACCTCTGAGCTCAGCCTTCGGTTCACTGGTGCTGGGCTGGGGAGTGTAGCCCCTGAGCCCACCTCCTTCCCTGAGAACATTGTTAATGCCGGTAGGTATGCTGGTTCCATTTAAATGTCCTTTGGCAATCAAAGTGCTGCTGCCAACAGCAGGCCACTGGGCTGGCTTTGTCTGCAGAGGCCACGTGCTAAAAACCACTTTGTTTACAAATGGCAGTTTGGTCTGGGAAAGAAAAACAAACAAACAAACCTACTGCCATCGAGTCAATTCCAACTCATAGTGGCCTTATAGGACAGAGTAGAACTGCCCCATAAGGTTTCCAAGGAGGGGCTGGTGGATTTGAACTGCCAATCTCTTGGTTAGCAGACAGGCTGTTAACCGTGGGCACCACCAGTGCTCTGGGAAAGAGGAAATTTTAAAGTCTAGTTCTACTCTGGCTCTTTAAAGCCCCCTGGAAAGATAACTGGTATTCCGTTTGATTTTATCATTAGAGCTACCAGCTTTCCCTCTCCTTAAAGGTCTCCATATATCTGGCCAGATCAGAGAATTAATTATTTGGGTACCAAGCACTGTATCAGGAACTTTGTACAGGTTATTTTGAATTCTCAGAACAACTTGGGAAGGTCATTGTAGGGGCTGGTGGCCATTTTTGGCTGTCCAGCATCACCACCTTCCTTCCTGTTAGTACCTGAAGTCTAAGCCCCAATAGATGTGGTCTCAGTGGTCAGGAGTATGTATTACACTCTAGAGGTCAAAGCTGTTTTCATTTAAATGTCCTTTAGCATTTCCCCCTACTCCTCCTCTCCTCCATCTACTTCGTCCATCAGACACTTGGTGCCAGGATGTTGAGTGTGGGTGGACCACGCAATGCAAAGAAAGACATGGGCTAAGTTGCAGCATCCGGAGCACCTGTGCATGCATCACCTGGCTCCTGAGGTGTGAACTTGCTGTGTGGCTCCTGCAGCCTGGCCCTCTGAGATCTGCTGGCACCTGCCTGTTTTCTGAGCCTTCCCACTTTCTAACCCTGTCCACATTCCCATCAATTCTGTCAGCCTCCAGCCCTCAAAACTGTTCAATACATACCATTTCTTGGTTTACTGTTGCTTCAGTTTCTGTTGATTATAACCAAGAACTGATCTGAGCTCTAAGGATTACTGACCCCAGTTTACAGATAAGGAAGTTGAGCTCTGTGTTAGAGCTTTTGAGCAAAAAGCTCCTGTCTAGAGAACTCACATATGGAAGAGTACTTGGTCCAGGTAGAGCTGGGCTGGATCTGGAGCCCTGCTAGCCAAAAATACTAAGGTTCTTTGGTTTGGTTTCTTCGCTCAGAGCTGTACACCTGTTTGTTTCCTGGGTTTTGCATTAAATGCAGCCAAATTCAGCTTGAAACTGTGCAGAGTTCCACTGGGTATGGTATGCAAAGCTATGCAAGCTAGAACACTGATGAACACATACATTTATAAAGTACATCATCTGGTGCTAAAGGAAGAAGTCCAAGCTGCACTAAAGGTGTTGGCCAAAAATAAGTCTCCAGGAATTGACAGGATACCAACTGAGATGTTCCAACAAATGGATACAATGCTGGAAGTGCTCACTCATCTGCCAAGAAATTTGGAAGACAGTTACCTGGTCAACTGACTGGAAGAGATCCATATCTATGCCCATTCCAAAGAAAAGTGATCCAACAGAATCTGGAACTCATTGAACAGTATCATTAATATCACATGCAAGTAAAATTTTGCTGAAGATAATTCAAAAACAGTTACATTGATAGGGAACATCCAGAAATTCAAGCCAGATTCAGAAGAGTACATGGAATGAGGGATATCACTGGTGATATCAGATGGATCTTGGTGGAAAGCAGAGAATACCAGAAAGATGTTTGCCTGTGTTTTATTGACTATCCAAAGGCATTCAACTGTGTAAGTAATAACAAATTGTGGATAACATCACGAATAATGAGAATTCCAGAACACTTAAATGTGCTCATGAGGAAACTGTACACAGATCAAGAGGCAGTCATTTGAACAGAACAAAGGGATACTAAATGGTTTAAAACCAGGAAAGGTGTGTGTCAGGTATGTATCATTTCACCATACTTATTCAGTCTATATGCTGAGCAAATAATCTGAGAGGTTGGATTATATGAAGAAGAATTCGGCATCAGGATTGGAGGAAGACTCATGAACAACCTGTGATATGGAGGTGACACTGCCTTGCCTGATGTAAGTAAAGAGCACTTGAAGTACATACTAATGAGGATCAAAGACTACAGCCTTCAGAATGGATTACACCTCAACATAAAAAAAAAAAAAAATCCTCACAACTGGACCAATAAGCAACATCATGATAAATGGAGAAAAGACTGAAGTTGTCAAGGATTTCATTTTACTTGGATCCACAATCAGTGCTCATGGATGCAGCAGTCAAATCAAATGATGCATTGCATTGCTGCAAAAGATCTCTTTAAAGTGTTGAAAAGCAAAGATGTCACCTTGAGGACTAAGGTGTGCCTGATCCAAGCCATGGTATATTCAGTCACCTCATATGCATGTGAAAGCTGGACAATGAATAAGGAAGACCGAAGAATTGATGCCTTTGAATTATGGTGTTGGGGAAGAATATTGAATATACCATGGAGTGCCAGAAGAACGAACAAATCTGTTTTGGAAGAAGTACAACCAGAATGCTCCTAAGAAGTGAGAACGGCAAGACTTCGTCTCATGTACTTTGGACATGTCATCAGAAGGGACCAGTCCCTGGAGAAGGACATCAAGCTTGGTAAAGTAGAGGGTCAGTGAAAAAAGAAGACCCTCAATGAGATGGATTGACACAGTGGCTTCTCCAATGGCCTCAAACATAGCAACGATTGTGAGGATGGGGCAGGACCTGGCGGTGTTTCGTTCTGTTGTATATCAGATCACTATGAATTGGAACCAACTCAAGGGCATCTAACAACAACAACAAAATATTTTGTCTATACATTACTGGTTGTTAGAAGAATACAATTAGCTCATTTAACTTATAATTTCATGTGACTTATTACTCATAAAAGGGAAAATTTTTTTTTTAAATATTTTATTGTACTTCAGGTGAAGGCTTACAGAACAAACAGTTTCTCATGTAACAGTAGTACACATGCTGTTTTATGACTTTGGTTAACAACCCCACAACATTTTAATCCTCTAAATTCTAAGCTTTTTTTTTTTTTTTTTTTTGGTGAAAATACACATAGCCAAAGATACCCCATTTCAAAACTTTTCACGTACACATTTAAGTGACATTAACTACGCTCTTCTAATTGTGCTGCTATTCTCACTTAAGATGAAGGCTTACAGGACAAAATAGCCTCCCATTTAACAGTTACTACAAATGTTGTCCTATAACAATGGTTAACAATCTCACAACACATCAACAGTATCCTTACTCAACCTTGTGTTCCCTATCATCAGCTTCCTACTCCCCTTCTGCCTTCTGACCCGTGTCACTGGACTCCTGTACCTCGTTAGTCTCATTTGGTTTTACTGGGCTGTCCACTCCCAGGCTGAACAGTGAACCTCGAAGGTAACTTCACCACTGAGCTAAAAGGGTGTCTGGGGGCCATACTCTTGAGGTTTCTCCAGTCTCCTTTAGGCCAGTAAATCTGGTCTTTTTTATTTTTTTATTTTTTTGTGAGTTAGAATTATGCTCTACCTCCTTCTCCAGCTCTGTCCAGAACTCTCTGTTGTGATCCTGGTCAGAGCAGTCAGCGGTGGTAGCCGGGCACCATCTAGCTGTACTGGACTCAGTTCAGTGGAGGTCTTGGTAGCTGTGGACAATTAGTCCTTCGGACTAATCTTTTCCTTGTATCCTGTTCTCTTCATTCTCCCTTGCTCCCGAAGGGATGAGACCAGTGTAGTATCTTAGATGGCTGCTCACAGCCTTTTAAGACCCCAGACACTACTCACCAAGGTAGAATGTAGAGCATTATCTTTATAAGTAGTGTCATGCCAATTGAGCTAGATGTTCCCCGAGACCATGGTACCCACAGCCCTCCGTCCAGCAACTCAGTCCCTCGGGGAGTTTGATTGTGTCCACGGGGCCTCCATGACCTTTCCTTGTGCAGGTTGTGTTAGTTTCCCTTGTATTGTGTACTGTCTCACCTTTCACCCAAGATACCACTTATCTATTGCCTATTTAGTATTTACCCCCCCTCCCCTCCCATCCCTGGTAACCAACAAGGATTGTTACATTTTGCATGTGAACTTTTTCATGGGTTTTTACAATAGAGCTCTCATACAATATTTGTCCTTTTGTGATTGACTTATTTCACTCAGCATAATGTCCTCCAGTTTCATCCATGTTATGAGATGCTTCACAGATTCATTGTTGTTCTTTCTCGTTGCATAGTACTCCATTGTGTGTATGTACCATAGTTTGTTTATCCATTCATCTGTTGATGGGCACCTACATTGTTTTCATCGTTTTGCTATTGTGAACAATGCTGCCATGAACATAGGTGTGCATATGTCTATTCGAGTGATGACTCTTATTTCTCTAGGATATATTCCTAGGAGTGGGATTGCTGGATCGAATGGTATGTCTATTTCTAGCTTTCTGAGGAAACGCCATATCATTTTCCAAAATGGTTGTATCGTTTTGCATTCCCACCAGCAGTGTATAAGAGTTCCCATCTCCCCGCAGCCCCTCCAACATTTGTTATTTCCAGTATTTTTGATTCGTGCCAGTAATGCCGGGGTGAGATGGTATCTCATTGTGGTTTTAATTTGTATTTCTCTAAAGGCTAGTGAACGCGAGCATTTCCTCATGTGTCTGTTGGGCATTTGAATGTCTTCTTTGATGAAGTGTCTGTTCATTTCCTTTGCCCATTTTTTGATAGGATAGTTTGTCTTTTTGTTGTAGAGGTGTTGGATCTTCTTGTAGATTATGGAGATTAGACCTTTGTCTGACTTGTACTGTCCAAAAATTTTTTCTCAGTCTGTAGGTTCTCTTTTGACTCTTTTGGTGAAGTCTTTTGAAGAACATAGGTGTTTGATTTTTAGAAGATCCCAGTTATCTAGTTTATCTGTTGGGTTTTGTGTGTTGATGGTTATGGTCTGTATCCTGTTAATGCCATGTATTAAGGCCTGAAGTGTTGGTCCTATTTTTTCTTCTATGAACTTTATAGTTTTAGGCTTTATATACAGGTCTTTGATCCGTTTTGAAGTAGTTTTTGTATACGGTGTGAGGTATGGGTCCTGTTTCATTTTTCTGCAAATGGATATCCAGTTTTGCCAGCACCATTTGTTAAAAAGACTGTCTTTTCCCCATTTGATGGACTTTGGGCCCTTGTTGAAAATCAGGTTACCGTAGGTGGATGGATTTATATCTGGGTTCTCAATTCTGTTCCATTGGTCAATGTCTCTGTTGTTGTACCAGTACCAGGCTGTTTTGACTACTGTAGCTGTACAGTAGGTTCTCAAGTCAGGTAGTGTGAGTCCTCCAACTTTATTCTTCTTCTTCAGTGGTGCTTTACTTATTTGGGGCTTCTTCCCTTTCCATATAAAGTTAATAATTAGTTTTTCCATCTCGTTGAAGAATGTTGCTGGTATTTGGATCGGGATTGCATTGTATTTGTAAATCGCTTTGGGTAGAATTGACATTTTCACAATGTTGAGTCTGCCTATCCATGAGCATGGTATGTTTTTCCATTTATGTAGATCCCTTTGGGTTTCATGCAGCAGTGTTTTGTAGTTTTCTTTGTATAGGTCTTTTACATTCCTGGTCAGATTTATTCCTACATATTTTATCTTTTTAGGGGCTATTGAAAATGGTATTGTTTTCCTGATTTCCTTTTCATCGTTCTCCTTACTGGTGTATAGGAATCCAACTGATTTTTGAATGTTTATCTTGTATCCTGCTACTCTGCTGAATCTTTCTATTAGTTCCAGTAGATTTCTCGTGGAGTCTTTCAGGTTTTCTATGTATAGTATCATATCATCTGCAAACAGGGAGAGTTTAACTTCTTCATTACCAATTTGTATGCCCTTTATTTCTTTCTCTTGCCTTATTGCTTTAGCTAGAATTCCAGCACAATGTTAAATAGGAGTGGTGATAAAGGGCATCCTTGTCTTGTTCCTGTTTTCAAGGGGAATGTTTTCAGCCTCTCTCCATTAAGAATGATGTTGGCCATTGCTTTTGCGTAGATGCCCTTTATTATGTTGAGAAATTTCCCTTCTATACCTATTTTATTGAGAGGTTTTATCAGGAATGGGTGTTGGACTTTGTCAAATGCCTTTTCTGCGTCAATTGAGATGATCATGTGATTTTTTTTCTTTCCTTTTATTTATGTGGTAAATTACGTCGATGGATTTTCTAATGTTAAACCATCCTTGCATACCTGGTATGAATCCTACTTGGTCGTGGTGTATTTTTTTTTTTTTTTTTTTGATACTGAATTCTATTGGCTAGAATTTTGTTCAGAATTTTTGCATCTATATTCATGAGAGATATTGATCTATAATTTTCTTTTTTTGTGATGTCTTTGCCTGGTTTTGGTATCAGCGTTATGCTGGCTTCATAGAATGAATTTGGAACTGTTGCTTCCTCTTCTATGCTCTGAAATAGCTTGAATAGTACTGGTACAAGCTCTTCTGTAAATGTTTTGTAGAATTCTCCAGTGAAGCCATCCGGGCCAGGGGTTATTTTGGTTGGGAGTTTTTTTTATTACCTTTTCAATCTCTTCTCCTGTTATGGGTCTGTTCAGATTTTCGATATCACTTTGTTGTAGTTTGGGTAGGCCGTGTGTTTCTAGAAATTTATCCATTTCCTCTAGGTTTTCAAATTTGTTGGAATATAGTTTTTCATAATATTCTGTTATAATCCTTTTTATTTCAGTTGGGTCTGTTGTAATGTCCCCCATTTCATTTCTTATTTGGGTTATTTGTGTCCTCTCCTGTTTTTCTTTTATCAGTCTGGCCAGTGGTTTGTCGATTTTGTTGATTCTTTCAAAGAACCAACTTTTGGTTTTGTTGATTCTTTCTATTGTTTTTCTGTTCTCTATTTCATTGATTTCTGCTCTGATCTTTACTATTTCCTTTCTTCTGGTGGTTGTAGGCTTTTTTTGCTGTTCTCTTTCTATTTGTTTGAGTTCTATAGTTAATGTTTTGATTTTGTCCCTTTCTTCTTTTTTGATATGTGCATCTATTGCTATAAATTGTCCTCTGAGCACTGCCTTTGCTGTGTCCCAAAGGTTTTGGTATGATATGTTTTCATTTTCATTTGATTCTAGGAATTTTTTGATTCCATCTCTGATTTCTTCTATTACCCATTGATGTGTAAGCAGAGTATTATTCAGTTTCCATGTAGTTGATTTTTTTTCCTTGCTCTTTCTAGTGTTAATTTCTACCTTGATGGCATTGTGTTCAGAGAAGATACTTTGAATTATCTCAACGTTTTGGATCTTGTTGAGGGTTGCTCTGTGGCCTAAGATGTGGTCTATTCTGGAGAACGTTCCATGTGCATTGGAAAAGAATGTGTACTTCGCAGCGGTTGGATGGATTGTTCTATATATGCCTATGAGGTCCAGTTGGCTGATTGTGTCCTTTAGGTCTTCTGTATCTTTGCTGAGTTTCTTCTTAGTTGTTCTGTCCTTTACTGAGAGTGGTGTGTTGAAGTCTCCTACAATTATTGTGGAACTGTCAATTTCTCTTTTCAGTGCTGTTAGAGTTTTTTTTTATGTATTTTGGAGCCCTGTCATTGGGTGCATAGATATTTATTATGGTTATGTCTTCATCACGTATCGTCCCCTTAATCATTATATAGTGTCCTTCTTTGTCTTTTATGGTAGATTTTGTTTTAAAGTCTATTTTATCTGAGATTAGAATTGCCACTCCTGCTCTTTTTTGGTAGTTGTTAGCTTGATACATTTTTTTCCAACCTTTGATTTTTAATAAATTCACATCTTTGTTTCTAAGGTGTGTCTCTTGTAGACAGCATATTGATGGATCCTGTTTTCTTAACCATTCTGCCACTCTCTGTCTCTTTATGGGTGCATTGAGTCCATTTACATTCAGTGTAATTATTGATAGGTGGAAGTTTGCTGCTATCATTTTGTAGTGGTTTTTTTTGTGGTGTTGAAGTTTTCTTTGTTCTTCTTACTCTCTTGTGCTGAGTTACTTTTGTTTGTGGATTTTGTGTTCATTTCTTTTGCTTTTGTAGGTTTTGTTTTTGCTGAGACTTTATGTTTTTTGACTTTATTTTTATGAGTTGGTTTGTTAACTTTCTTTGTGGTTACCATGAGTTTTACCCTTATCTTTATAAGTTTGAAGCAGTCTACCCTTACTTGGTATCGCCTTGCCTTCTTCTCTGTTAGAAGCTTCTATACCTATGCCGTTTATTCCCTCTTTCATTGTTTTGATGTTGTTGTCATCCTTTGATTGATTGTTCTGATTCCCTGTTGTATTTCTTTTGGTTTTGGATAGTCCTCGAGAGTTCATTTCCTAGAAAGGTATCTGGTTCATATGATCCCGCGTCCTAGGTCCTGCCTGAGGGTTGAAGCTGTTTGTCCTCAGATCGAAGAACTCCCTTTAATAATTCTTGTAAGTTTGGTTTGACTTTTGCATATTCCCTTAGTTTCTGTTTATCTGGAAATGACCTAATTTCACCATCAAATTTGAACGAGAGTTTTGCAGGATGTATTATTTTTGGCTGACAATTTTTTTCTTTCAAGATTTTATATATGTCATCCCACTGCCTTCTTGCCTTCATGGTTTCTGCCGAATAATCTGAGCTTAGTCTTATTGTTTCTCCTCTGTATGTGACTTCTTGTTTTTCACGAGCTGCTCTCAGGATTCTTTGTTTGTCTTTAGTTTTGGCGAGTGTGAATATGATATGTCTTGGTGATTTTCTTTTGGGGTCTCTTCTATATGGGGTTCGTTAAGCTTCTTGGATGGCTATCTTTTCATCTTTCATGATATTGGGAAAGTTTTCTGTCAGCAGTTCCTCAATGATCCTCTCTGTGTTTTCTGTTTTCTCCCCCTGTTCTGGGATGCCAATCACTCATAAGTTTTTGCTTTTAATTGTGTCCCACATAACTCTCAGGGTCTCTTCATTTATCTTTGTTCTTTTTTCTGAGTTTTCCTCAAACAGAGTTGTATCCAAGTGTTTGTCTTCAGTTCCACTGATCCTGTCTTCCACGGTTTCAGATCTACTTCTCAGCCCTTCTATGACATCATCCCTTTCTGAAATCTTGTTGTTTATCTTTTGGACTTTTAATTGTTGTTTTTATATAATTTCTAGTTGTGAATTTATGGAAAAGTTTTTTTTGAAGTTAAAAAAAGTGAATTGAACTAAAATATTAATAAATAAATGTCACTGTGGTTAATCTTAGGAAAGGCAAAGACCATGACATTGATACATGAAGGTCTGGAATTTGATAATCTCCACAGAGTGGGAAGAGCCTACAGGGAGAGTCTCAGGCCAGATTCTGGTCCCAGATGGGTCAACCCGAGGGATGGATCTTCTCGGTACTACTCTTTGGTTGAGATGGATGATCTTTAAGCTTCCACTCACTATTTGCCATCTATCCTTTATCTGCAAGCATGAGTGAAACCAAGCCTGGGCAAGAAAGATAGGCTTTCTTTTTTTCCAGTCTGACGAGCAAGTGACAGAGGCAAGTTGAGGTTTTTCTGATGATTCTGTGAGAAGTTCTGGGCAGTTCCATGAATATGAAAAATCAAGTGCTCTGGCTGGTGTTAGCAGAAGGGCACAGGCAAAAGTGTGTTCCAGTGGAGCATGTCTTCCTGGAACGGGAGAAGTTCACAGCTGAGTCACATTCTGTGTGTTCTTGTTTTCTTCCAACATCCATTGAAAACTTCTTGTTGTTTGTGTACTGGCAATCCAAAGTGGCAGAGTAGCCAGTCCCTGTCTTGCTGATCAAGACAGACAGGCAATCAATCTGTTCCTTAAAGTTAACTGTGGTTAGGGCGATGATATGGGTTAGTATAGGGGACCCAGGAACAGAGGAGGAAGGCTGGCCTATGTGTGTGTTAAGGGGATGTGGGATGGTGAAGGTAAGGGAGGGGCGTTAGGCAAGGTTTCAAGAAAGCCATGTTTAAACCAAGCAGGGATTTGCATGCCTCCCCCATTTGCTTACTATATGCCTTTGGACAAATTACTTAATTTAACGGTGCCATTATTTCCTCATCTGTAAAACTGGAATAATAACACCCTCACAGATTAAATTAGATAATGTATTAAAAGCAAAAGGGCTTAAGAAAATAGTATTATATATTTTTATGGCTATTTACTTTTGTAGTAAATGCATAAAAATATAGAAATAAGGCTGTCTACCAATTTTTGGTGACCAATTTTTTCTAGGGACAGAGGGAGAGAAATGAGATTTAGAAATGGAGGACTCTGACATACTTGTAAAGTTTTATTTTTTGAAACAAAAATGGCAAAATGTTAACTTTGTTAAATCTGGCTGAGGGGTACATTGGGGTTCATCATCATTTATTATGTTTGAAATATTTAATAATGATAATTAGGAAAAAAGAAAATTCTTTTATTATGTTTGAAATATTTAACAATAATAATCAAGGATAAGATAGTGCTTAGAAAAGTCCTTGGCATAGAGAAGGGTGAAAAAAGTGGAAGCCAAACAATACATATCAACACACAAAGCTGTGCAGAGGTTCAGCAGCAAGAGGGAGTATGCTGTGCTTCTAAAATTGCTTGTGTATCAGTGAGGGTGGGGTGTGTGGATCAATAGCTGAGGCTGGAGAAGAAAGCTGGGTCAGATCAAAAGGGCTCCTATGCTGAGAATTAGCTCATTTAACTTACAATTAGCTCATCTAACTTATAATTTTATGTGACTTATTACTCATAAAAGGGAAAAGTTTTTTTCTGAAGTTAAACAAAGTGAATTGAACTAAAATATTAATAAATAAATGTCACTGTGGTTAATCTTACTAAGGTGAGCTTCAAGCCTGGGGACCGGCACCACTGGTCTAGCTTGGATTGAAATGGAAGTCCTAGCTCCAAAGCCTCGAGGTCCCACTCAACTGCAGCTCCTCTCCATTATCAGGGGAACCAAGCGTGGCTCCACGTCTATGTATTCCCATTCATCCAAAGAAGCTCCCTATAAGAGGGGCTCTTCCAGACACTACTGAGCCTGTGGTTTTCATCTTGGTCTGCATATCACCTTGGAATCACTAAGCCTGGCCTTCCTTGAATAAGAAGGTGGAGAGTTGTTGCTTTGATTGAAGGAGAGAGTGTGTCTTAGTTGCCTAGATCTGCCATAGCAAAATATCACAAAATGGATTGCTTTAAAGAACAGAAATTTAATGTCTCAGAGAAAGTATGAGACAATAAATTGATTGTCTCTGGAAGCTAGAAGTCCAGATTCTCTCTGTCAGCCCTACTGAAATATCCTTTATTGCCTTATTCAGCTTCTGGCAGCCTTGGACATCTCTTGGCATTCCCTGGCTTGTAGATGTATCTTCACACTGTGTCTTCTCCTTGTGTGACTCTGTCTCTGTGTCTGTTCTCCCCTTTTATAAGACACATTCAGAAGGGATTAGGGCCCACCCTATTCCAGATGACATGGTTAACTTAGCTGATCACATCTTCAAAGAAAGAACACATTTCCAAACAAGGTCACATTCACCAGTATAGGGGTTAGGACTTCGACTAACTCCCAAATCCTGAAACCTGTGACTGCTACCTATGTCGAAGACTTGGACAACTTATGGATTTTCAACACAACTAGCCAAGGATAGCTTCCATGCAGCTGTTCACACCCTATCCTCAACTGAGAAAGGATCCAATTATACTGATATTCCCCTGAAGATACTTGCAAACTTTAAGGGGCCCCTGAACATATAACGGACAGGAAGACCCTGAAAACTGTTGTACAGAATAAACCTAAGTTCCACTCTTTCTTTCAGAGATGGAGGGCTGTGAGAAGTGGGGTGAGGCTGATGCATTTGTGCCCTGGCAACAAACTGGGGAATATTAGTATACCCAAAACTGAGTAGGGGAATTCACCTGTTTTATGATGGAGATTGAACCATCCTCCACTTTTTCCTCAGTATGTGAGCTCATGGCAAGAGACAATATTTCCAGCATCACTTGAGGCTAGGAATAACCATGTGCTTATGATCCAAAGTTGAAAAGGATACAGTTTCTAACCTCAAAGATTAAAGATCAGTGAAGAGAATGATAGGTAATTGGTCTAAGTGTTCACCAATGGAATGTGAACAAGATGTGCAGCTTCAATGTTATTTAGTTGAAGGAAATCCCTTACACTAAACTCTGCCTCTTTCTCCTTCCTGTGAGTTGGGACAACAAGGGCCTATAACCCAAGGTAGACTATGTATAAGAAGATGACAGCCCAAGATTGGTTAGGAGGTGGTGATTACTGAAGAAAAGATGTGAAAGGTGGAGAAAAATATGGAAGGAAATTGGCTCTCCAGCCTTACCCTTACCAATATACTTACATATGAAAATAAGTGAATTTGGTGATCAGTTGGACTATGCAGAACTGAGTGGGCCTTGACCACTTGCAGGCCAAGAGCATGGTCTAGTCAAATGAAAGAAAATTACCTGAGCTAAAGAAGGACATCAAATAATAATAAAAGGGTCAATTCATCAAGAAGACATAATACTAAATGCATATGCACAACAGAGCTTCAAAATACATGAAGCAAAACCTGACAGAACTGAAAGGAGAAATAGATGAATCCACAATTATAGCTGGGGACTTCAACACTTCATTCTCAGTTATAGATAGAAATAGTAGACAGAAAATCAGCAAGGATAATAGGAGACCTGAACAACATCATCAACCAACTGGATCTAATTGATGTTCATAGAATACGCCCCCCAATGACAGCAGAATACACATTCTTTCCAAGTGCACGTGAAGCAGTCACCAAGATAGATTACATCCTATGTCATAAAAGAAACTTTAAAAAATTTTAAAACAATTGAAATCATATAAAGTATGTTCTCTGACTGTAAGGGAATTAGCCTAGAAATCAATAATAGAAAGATAACAGGGAAATCACCAAACATTTGGAAATTAAACAACACACTTCTAAATAATCCATGGGTCTAAAAGGAAGTATAATTGAAAATTAGGAAATATTTTTAACTGAACAAAAATGAAAACAGCATTATCACAATTTATGGTATATAGCTAAAACAGTTCTAGGAATAAGTTTATAGTACTTACGTTTATGCCTGAAAAGAAGAAAAGTCTCAAATCAATAATTTAAGCTTCATCCTTAAGAAACTATACAAACAAGAGCAAAATAAACTCAAAGCTAGGAATAAAAAGGAAATAATAAAGATAAGAGCAAAACCAATGAAATATTAAAAAAAAAAAAATAGAGAAAATCAATGAAACCAAAACTGGGTTCCTTGAAAATATCAATAAAATTGATAAACTTCCAGCAAGACTGAGAACCAAAAAACCAAACCTGTTGCTGTGTAGTCAATTCCAACTCATAGCAAGACTGAGAGAAGGCACAAATTACGAATATCAGAAATGAAAGAGGGGATATTGCTATAGAACCCACAGACCTTAAAAAGGATAATAAGGAAGAGATCCAAACAACTCTATGAAAATAAATTTGAGAACATAGATGAAATTCTTTGAAAATCATAAACTGTTAAAACTCACTGTAGATGAAGTAGATAATCTGAATAGTCTTATAAAAAGTAAAAAAAATTGGATATATAGTCAAAATCTAGCCAAAAAAGAAATCTCCAGGCCCAGAGAATTCCACCAAACATTTAAAAAAGAAAGAATAAAATTCTACACAATCTCTTCTAGAAAATAGAAGAGGAAGTAACACTTCTCAATTCATTTTATGAGACCAACATTACTCTGATACAAAGACAGTACAAGAAAACTACAGACCAATATCCCTCATAAACAAAAATGCAAAACCTTAAATAAAATATTAGCAATATTAGCAAATTCAGCAATATGTAAAAAGAATAATACACCATGATCAAGGGAGATTTATCCCAATGCGAGGCTGATTCAAAAATCCAACATATTAACAGTCTAAAGATGAAAAACTACACGATCATATCAATCATCATAAAAAAGAGCATTTGAAAAATTTAGCATCCATTCATGATAAAATTCTCAGCTAACTTGGAAAAAAAAGGAAATCTTTTCAACCTAATAAAGGTCATCTAGAAAAAACCCACAGCTAATATCACACTTAATGGAGAAGGACTAAACGCTTATCCCTAAAGATGGAGAATAAGGACATGATGGCCACTCTCGTTATCCCTATTCTACATCATTCTGGCAAGTCCTAGCAAATGCAGTAAGGAAAGAAAAAGAAAAGACATCCATATTGAAAAGGAAGAAATAAAACTGACCCAATTCATAGACAACATGATTGTCTATGTAAAAAATCCCAAGGAATACATTAATGAAGTCCTAGAAATAATAAATGAATTTGACAAGGTCAAAAGATATAAGGTCAACATGCAAAACTTGACTATATTTCTATCTACTCACAAAAAATCAATTGTATTTCTATCTACTAGAAACGAATAATCAGAAGCTAATATTACAAATTAAAAATGTCATTTACAATAGCTCTCAAAATATGAAATCCTTAGGTATAAACATAATAAATCATGCACAGAATCTGTATGCTGAAAACTGCAAAATGTTCATGAAAGATATCAAAGAAGACTTTAATAAATGAAGACGTATATCATGTAGACAAGCTCATTCTAACATTTATATGAAAAGGCAAAGAACTTAGAATAGCCAAAGAAATTTTGAAAAAAAAAAAGAAGAAAGTTGGAGGAATCACACACCTGATTTTAATATTTTACTACAAAGCTATAGTAATCAAGACGTTGAGGTATTGCTGAAGAAATAGACACAGAGATCAATGGAATAGACTAGAGAGTCCAGAAATAGACCCACACAAATATGGCCAATTGATTTTTGATGAAGGCATAAAGGCAATTGAATAAAGAAAAGTAGCCTTTTCAAGAAATTGTGTTTGAACAGCTAGTCATCCATACGAAACAACAACAAAAACAAGGTAACTCAACCTAAACCTCATGCCTTATACAAAAACTCAAAAGGGATCATAGATACAAATGTAAAAGTAAAGTTATAAAACTTTTAGAAGAAAGCATGAAAGGAAATCTTAGAAACCAAAAGAGACCTGCAGAAGTGGAAAACCATACCTTGCTCAGGGATAGGAAGACAACATTGTGAAAATGTCAGTTCTACCCAAAGTGATCTACAGATACAATGCAATCCTGATCCAGATTCCAATGGCATTTTTTAATGAGATGGAGAAACAAATCACCAACTTCACATGGAAAGAGAAGAGGTCCTGGATAAGTAAGCATTACTGAAGAAGAAAAACAAAGTGGGAGGCCTCACACTACATGATTTTAGAACCTATTATACTGCCACCGAGTCAGAACAGCCTGGTACTGGTACAACAACAGATACATAGACCGATGGAACAGAATTGAGAATCCAGATGTAAATTCATTCACCTATGAGCAGCAGATATTTCTCAAAGGCCCAAAATCCATTAATTGGGGAAAAGACAGTCTCTTTAACAAATGATGGTGGCATAACTGGATATCCATCTGCAAAAAACTTAAACAATTAAACAAGACCCATACCTCACACCATGCACAAAAACTAACTCAAAATGGATCAAAGACCTAAATATAAAATCAAAAATGATAAAGATCATGGAAGAAAAAATAGGGACAATGTTAGGAGTCCTAATACATGGCATAAACAGAATACAAAACATTACTAACAATGCACAAGCACCAGACGAGAGACTAGATAACTTGCAGCTCCTAAAAATCAAACACTTATGCTCATCAAAAGACTTCACCAAAAAAGTAAAAAGACAACCCACAGACTGGGAAAAAATTTTTGGCTACAACAAATCCAGTCAACGCCTAATCTTTAAAATCTACAAGATACTGCAAAACCTCGACAACAAAGAGACAAATAACCCAGTTTAAAAATGGGCAAAGGTTATGAACAGACACTTCACCAAACAGGACATTCAGGGGACTAACAGACACATGAGGAAATGCTCATGATTATTAGTCATTAGAGAAATGCAAATCAAAATTACAATGAGATACCATCTCACCCCAACAAGGCCAGCATTAATCCAAAAAAACACAAGATAATAAATGCTGGAGAGGTTGTGGAGAGACTGGAACACTTATACACTGTTGGTGGGAACGTAAAATGGTTCATCTACTTTGGAAATCAATTTGGTGCTTCCTTAAAAAGCTAGAGATAGAAGTACCATACTATCCAGCAATCCAACTGTTTGGAGTATGTCCTACAGAAATAAGAGCCATCACATGAATAGATATATGCACACCCATGTTCATTGCAGCACTATTCACGACAGCAAAAAGATGGAAACAACCTAGGTGCCCATCAACAGACTAACGGATAAACAAATTATGGTATATCCACACAATGGAATACTACGCAACGGTAAAGAGCAATGATGAATCCATGAAACATCTTATAACATGGAGGAATCTGGAAGGCATTATGCTGAGTGAATTTAGTCAGCTGCAAAAGGGCAAATATTGTATAAGACCACTATTAAAAGAACTCAAGAAAAGGTTTAAACACAGAAGAAAACATTCTTTGATGGTTATGAGGGTGGGGAGGGAAAAGAGGGGTATTCACTACCTAGAGAGTAGATAAGAATTGTCCTAGGTGACGGGAAGGACAACACACACTACAGGGGAAGTCAGCACAACTGGACTAAACCAAAAGCTAAGAAGTTTCCTGAAGACAACCAAACACTTCAAGGGGCAGAGTAGCAGGCGTGGGGGTCTGGGGACCATGCTTTCAGGGGACATCTAGGTCAACTGGAATAACAAAGTTTATTAAGAAAGTATTCTGCATCCCACTTTGGTGAGTGGTGTCTGGGGTCTTAAAAGCTAGTGAGTGGCCATCTAAGATACATCAATTGATCCCAACCCACCTGAAGTAAGTAAAGGTGAATGAAGAACACCAAAGACACAAGTTAAATATTAGCCCAAGAGACAGAAAGGGCCCCATAAACCAGAGACTCCATCAGCCTGAGACAAGAAGAACTAGATGGTGCCTGGCTATCACCAGTGACTGCCCTGACAGGAAACACAATAGAGAGTTCCTCATGGAGCAGGAGAAAAGTAGGGTGCAGAAATCAAATTCTAGTAAAAAGACCAGACTTAATAGTTCGACTGAGACTGGAGGGACCCCAGAAGACCTGGCCCCTGGACTCTTTGTTGGCCCAAAACTAAAACCATTCCTGAGGCCAACTCTTCAGATAAAGACTAGACTGGACTATGGGACATAAAGTGATACTCATGAGAGTGCGCTTCTTAGCTCAAGTAGATACCTGAGACCAAATGGGCAGCTCCTGTCCGGAGGCGAGATGAGAAGGCAGAGAGGATCAGGAGCTGGTTGAATGGACACGGGAAGCCTGGGGTGGATAAGAGAAGTGTGCTGTCACAGTATAGGGAGAGCAATTAGGGTCACATAACAATGTGTGTGTAAGTTTTGGTGTGAGAAACTAACTTGAATTGTAAACTTTCACTTAAAGCACAATAAAAAAAAAATTAAAAAGACAATTTTAGGCAAAGTTCTTAGACATCACACCAAAAGCAATATCCATTAAACAAAAAAAATTTTTTTTTTATAAATTGAACTCCATTGCAGTTGAGTAAATTCTGATTCATAGCAACCCTATAGGACAAAGTGGAACTACTCCATCAGGTTTCCAAGGCTGTAAATCTTTACAGAAGCAGACAGCCACATTTTTCTCCCTCGGAGCAGCTGGTAGGTTTGAATCATTGACCTTTTGGTTAGCAGCTGAGTGCTTAACCACTTAGCAACCAGGTCTCCTTAAATGATAAACTAGACTTTATTAAACGGGAAAAAAATGTTTTCTCTGTGGAAAATATTGATAAAAGGATAAAAGACAAGCTACAGACTGAGAGAATATATTGCAAATCACATATCTGATAAAAGTCTTATATTCAGAATGTATAAATAACCTCAAAACCTTTTCACAGTAAGAAAACAAAAACCAAATTTAAAAATAGGTAGAAAACTTGAACAAAAGAAAAGTGAGAATGATTGAACAACTTGAAGAATGTAATCAGTGTCACTGAATTGTACATGTAGAAATTTTTGAATGTATGTTCTGCTGTGTATATTATCAACAACAACAACAAATTTTTTTTAAAAAAAAGGTGGTATTGGACTTCTGAAAAAAAAAATTGGACAGACATTTCACCAAAAAAAATATATAGATAGATAGACGTATGGCATATAAGTAGATGAAGAGATGTACAACACTGTTAGCCATTAGGAAAAATGCAAATTAAAATCATGAGGAGATACCACTACTCACCTATTTGAATAGACACTTACTGATGAAGATCAAAGACCACAGCCTTCAGTATGGATTACACCTCAACATAAAGAAAACAAAAATCCTCACAAATGGACCAATAAGCAACATCATGATAAACAGAGAAAAGATTGAAGTTGTCAAGGACTTCCTTTTACTTGGGTCCACAATTAATAACCATGGAAAGAGCAGTCAAGAAATCAAAGGATGCATTGCAAATTTGCTGCAAAAGACCTCTTTGAAGTGTTAAAAAGCAAAGATGTTACTTTAAGGACCCAAGCCATGGTGTTTTCAATCGCCTCATACGCATGTGAAAGCTGGACAGGGAATAAGGCAGACTGAAGAAGAACTGATGGCTTTGAACTATGGTGTTGGTGAAGAATATTGAATATACCACGGACTGCCAGAAGAATGAACAAATCTGTCTTGGAAGAAGTACAGCCAGAATGCTCATCAGAAGCAGAGATAGCGAGATTTCGTCTCATGTACTTTGGACAAGTTATCAGGAGGGACCAGTCCCTGGAGAAGGACATCATGCTTGGTAAAGTAGATGGTCAGTGAAAAAGAGAAAGACACTTAATGAGATGGATTGACACAGTGGCTGCAACAATGGGCTCAGGCATAACAAGGATTGTGAGGGTGGCACAGGACTGGGCAGTGTTTTGTTCTGTTGTACGTAGGGTTGCTATAATCAGAACCAACTTGATAGCACCTAACCACAACAACAGATGATTCAGCAATCCCACTCTTAAGTATACCCTAGAGAAATAAAACACTTATGTTTACACAAAAACTTTACATGAATGTTTATAGCAATTGTATTCATAATCACCAAAAAAAAAAAAAGGACATAACACAGATGCCTTTGAACTAGTGAATGGATAAACAAACGGTAGTAAATCTATACCATGGAATGTCAATCTGCAATTAAAGAAAAAAAAAACTATTGATACACAAAATCACTTGGATGAATCGCAATGGCATTATACTAAGTGAAAGAAGTCACTCTCTAAAGGTAACTCAGTGTAGGTGTTTATTTATACAACATTCTAGAAAAGACAAAACTAAAGTGACGGAGAACAGATATCGGTTACCAGGTGCTAGGGATGGGGCAGGATGAGGATACAAAGGGATAGCAGGAGGGAGCTTTTAGGGATGGTAGAAGCTGTTCTGTATCCTAATATTGGTGGTGGTTACACATATCTATATATTAAAATTCACAGAGCTGTATACAAAAAAGTCAATTTTACCATATGTTCATTTCAGAAACAAAATTTTAAAAATCCTGGAAGTAAGAGTGGTCAGACATAGCCATTAGTACTTCTGAATTGAGGAAAGAAGACTAGAAAGTACAAGTAAAAAAATAGACATTTCTTATTTAAAATATTTAGAACTTGCATCTATCTATCCGTCCAGGCAGCCATCCAACCAGCCAATCATTATGGGTTATCTCTGACCAACACACTTCCAGCCCTCATGGGGTACCCTGTATGATGTGGAAGGAAGGCATGAAAAACATGATAAATTATGTGAGTAGCAACAAAGAAATACATTGATGACTGAAAGAAAAGTTCCTCAAGTAATTTCCACTTAGGCAAAAATTTTTCAGGCTCATATTAAATCCAACAACCTTCAATTATTCTTTCCACTGGACTATGCCCATGTGTCTATTTGCACATTGGCACAAAACATCTAATTTGGCTTATTTGCAAAAGTTGTAGTATTTAGGTTATTTGGCATGTAACTTAGAAAGTACAAAAATGATATGACTTCAACTCTGAGTTCACTCTACGTGAAATACTAGCAACTCTAATGTATGCATATGTATTGGGAAACTGGGAATTTCAGTGTGTGAATCGAAAGTCACTCTCGAAGATTGTTAGCAGAAGAGAGAACTGGGAGATGGGAATGGAAATGGAAGGTCAGTGTAGGAAGGAAGAGGAGAGGTAGAGGTTGATTTTTTCAATTCTTTGTTTTTATTTATTGCATTGAAGTCTCAGAAGAGTTGGAGAAACAGGGGAGAGAGGCTGGCCTTGGGGAGTGAGGGTGTGGAACACTGTCCGTGCATGTTGGGTGAGACATTGCCACAGCAAAGCCAAGGTTACAACCTTGGGGACTGGCAGGGAGCCTTGAGAAATGTCTACTCGGTATACAGATAAGTAGATTAAATACCCTGTGCCTATTTTCCTTTTCATTGTCTAAATTTTTTTTTCTTTGTGTATATGTGTGTGTGTGTGTGTGTGTGTGTGATTCTGGAATCCCAGTGGAGCCTAGCAGGCACAACCCAAGAACTGTCTACAATCTGAAAGGAATCTAAATTTGGAATGAAGACCAGATAATGCACAGGAATGTTCTGTAGCACGTGTGTCACCTGCAACATGAAATAAAATGAATTTGCAACTCTATTTTCAAATGTATCAAAAAAATAAGATGGGTTGATGGGTGGATAGGGGAATGGCTAATAGGCTGAGGTTGTTGTTAGTTGCCTTTGAATGGGCTCTGACTCATGGTGACCCCATGTACAACAGAATGAGACATTGCCTGGTCCTGTGCCATCTTCACAATCGTTGGTAAACTCATCCATTTTTGCAGCCACTGTATATTTTGAGTGTCTTCTAATCTAGGGGGCTCATCTTTCAGCGCTATATTAGACAATATTCTATTGTTATCCATAGGGTTTTCATTTGCTGATTTTTGGAAGTAGATCACCAGGCTTTTCTTCCTAGTTTGTCTTAGTCTGGAGCTCCTCTGAAACCATGGATTATCCTGCTGGTATGTGAAACGCCAGTGACATAGCTTCCAGCATCACAGAAGAGTGGAAGAATAGATGAACAGATAAGACAAAAACAAGTTTAGGTTCTCAATAAGGTAGTGCATAACTCCCAACTCCTTAAGTGTGGGCTGCACATAGGGACTTCCTTCCAAAGACTACCAAGATGGAAAAGGGGTGGAGTAACTTTTCAGTGGAGAAATCTGACAAACTCTACCGCAGCCAGGTGACCAAGGTAAGATGAACATCACCAATGATGAGACATGTTGATAGTCTGCACTCTTGATACGATGAGATGAGAATGGCACTTCACCTCTGTGATCTTCCTCCCCAAACCCATAATCCTGGTCTAATCATGAGAAAAAACATCAGACAAATTCCAGGAGAGGAGCATCCTTCAATACACCTGACCAGTACTGCTCAAAACTGTCAAGGTCATCAAAGACGAGGAAAGTCTGAGAAATTGTCACAGCCAAGAGGAGCCTAAGAAGACATGAGGCTAAATGCAATGTGGTGTTATGGACGGAATCCTGAAACACAAAAAATGACATTAGGTAAAAACTTAGGGAATCTGAATAAAGTGTAGACTTTAACAATAATATATCAATGTTGGTTCATTAATTGTGACAAGGGTACCTTACTAACATAAGATGTTAATAATAAGGGGTGCTGAGTGTAGGGTATTTGAAACTGTCTGTACTACCTTTATAATTTTTCTGCAAATCTAAAATGATTATAAAATAAAAAGTTTATTTAAAAAGACAAATTTAGTAAATTGTTAATGGTAGAACCAAGGTGGTGGATATACGGTATTTTACTGTAAAATTCTTTCAACTTTGTTTCGTGTTTGAAATTTTTCATAATTAAAAAAAAAAAACCCTATAAGTCTTTTGTTTAAAATCCAGGATAGGAAGATACTGAAATTCTTTGAGAGGCTAGCAAGCAGACAAGGGGTTAAAATTAAAATTAACTGTATAGTACGAATAAAACCTGCAAATTGCCTCTGAGATCATCCTCCTTCGTTGCTTTATATTATTCTGCACAAAATAATTTACAAGGATATTAATAACTTCATCATCAACATTGGTTCCCCCTAACCCTGCTTTTCCCCTTGAGATTTTAAGTTTCTTAATCACAATTTCTCCTCAACACTCCACAGTTGGAAAGAGGCAATATAGTTACATATTTCCACAGATGACCTATGATCCTACTTCACAGAAAACACTGAGGCTTTCAGGCATAACTCCCCCATTTTCTGTCCTTCTACCTACAAAATTATTTATAACCTTCCCACCCTCACCCCCTTCCTTCCAGGCTCACAGAGCTGTTCATGGTTGGCCCCTCACCCTGTCTCTTGATCCTTCCCTTCCTAATTCTTCCAGCACACTCGGTTTCCCATCAGTTATTCTATTTCTTTCTCAAATTCTCAAACCCTCTGCACCAACTCTTCTTCACAGCCCCAAAAGCCTGGGAGTCTCATCTTTAAACAATGAATCATGTCCTCCTAAAACAGAACAAACCACAAAACTCCTCTCTCTCTGCCTTCTGTTCTCTTCTAATTCCTGCCTCATATCTTTATCCCATGGTAAGTCCCCCCAGAGGACAGGCTACACTTGCCATCTGCACAACACATTCATTCCTCAGGGCCACACTCTCCACTGAAGGCTCTCTGGTGAGGTCACCAATGATGTCCCTAAGCCTCTTGTGAGCTCCTCCTTGCTGGACTTTGAGCAGCAGGTGACACTATTGAGCTGGTGCCTGTTTGACATTCTCCTCTGCCTGGCTTCCAGCACCCAGCTCTCCCTCCCTGACTTTGGCTGATCCTTGCAGGCCACCTTTGCTGGTTCCTGTTCCTCTGCTCACCCTGAAAAATACCAGCTCTCTCTCCTTGGCCTTCTAACACACTCTTCCTGCACAATCCAATTCTTCCCCATGCCTCCATTACTCTGATGACTTCCAGACCTACACTTCTCACATAATACCAGGAGCTAACATGTAACTTGTTTGGGGACCTACTAGATTCTAAGCACTTTACATAAACCAGTTAATGTCAAGTCAACAGCAACTCATGGCAACCCCATGTGTGTCAGAGTAGACCTCTGCTCCTTAGAGTTTTCAATGGCTGATTTTTTAGGAGTAGATCTCCAGGACTTTCTTCTGAGGTCCCTGTGGATGGACTCAAACTCCCAACATTTCTATCAGCAGCTGAGCACATTAATTGTTTGCATCATCCAGGGACTCCTAGCACTTTGCATACATTGTTTTATTTGATAGATTTTCTCTAATTTTTGTGGCAACCTTATGACCAGTAACCAGTTGCCATCGAGTCAACTTCAACTCATAGTGACTACATGTGAGTCAGAGTAGACCTGTGCTCCAGGTGGTTATCAATGGCTGGTTTTTCAGGAAGTAGATCACCCAGGCCTTTCTTCTGAGGAGACTCTGGGTCAACTCCAATTATTAGCAGTTGAGTGTATTAACTATTTGCACCACTCAGGGACTCTTCAACCTTATAAGGGAGGTATTACTATTACCAACCTATTTTACTGAACACAGAGCAAACAATTTGGCCCAAGTTTACACAGTTTGAAATCAGGATTTGAATCCAGAGCTACACTCTAACTACACCACACTATGCTGCTTGCAGAACTTCTTCACTTGGAGGTTCTTCATTCACCTCAAATTCAATGTGCCCCAAATGGAACTCATAATCCTTCCCCCTTCAAACTGTTCCTCTTGTATTTCCAAGAGAGGATTCAGGCCTGGTGGGACCTGAAGCTTCTATAAATGGGGTGGGGGGTGCTTTTTAAGGTGAAGAGTTAATAGAGAATTAGGTTCAGGGCTTTGAAACAGGCCCATGAAACTGAGGGGTCCCCGATGCATAAGCTTCAAGGTGAATCTCTCCTTTATGACTCTGTGTTTCACTGACTAGCATCTAGTCACTCTAGCTGGAGACTTGGGTGTCTTGTCTTTCTATTCCCTCCCCTTTTCCTTCTGAATCCATATGAAATCAAGGATGGCATACTGTCAAGTCCATCTTTCTCAGATCTCTGGTATCTCTCTCTACCTCTCAATATAGACCATTCTGAAGTGGCTCAAGTTCTCACCATCTCTCCCTTGGACTATCACCATATTCTACCTTCTACTCCGGCTCCATTCTGGACCTTCCCCAACACATTTCCTGTGCCGTAGCAGAAAGACTACTAGAAATACACATCTCACCCACCCTCGCCCACTTGCCATGGTCTTCTGGGTTAAGTCCAAATTCCCTAGCCTAGAATTACCCATCTCTGCTCAACCTCACCAGCCTTACGTCTTAAGTGCACTCTCCTTTAACTCTTTTCTTCAACAAATAATTATTGAGGACTCATTCTTGAGTAGCTATTATAGAGTGCCAACAATAGAGTTAACAAGATGCTAAACATTGCAGGTGCAGCAGCAAACAAGACAAGATCTTTATCACTCCATGCCCAACCACATCAGATAGCTTGCAGTTTCCAGATCATGTAAGACTGTGTTCAGCCTCTCCACCTTTTATTGGGCTGCAAGGAAGTCTCCTAAATTCATTGATCACCTGACTAATCACTGTTTATCCTTCGTAGTTCAGTCAATATGTCAACTCCTCTATAAAGCATGTCCTGATAACTTTTTACCAGGAATGAAGAACCCTTCCCTTCTTTCCACCCAAAATGTACTCCTTTCTTATCTGAGAGCATCCACAATGCCTCACTGCATCTACCTGACTACAAGGAGGTCTACCCCACTTCAGAGATAATATCTTCTTTGTCTCTAAATCCCCACTAGAACCTGGTACATAACAGACACCATCCCTATCCATCCATCCATCCATTAATCCATCCATCCATTCATACATCCATCCATCCATCCTTCAATTCATCCAACAAATATTCAGGAATGCCTACGGTATAGCAGCCAATTCTCTAAGCTCTATGGATGCAGAGAACAAGACAGATGAGGCCCCTACTCTCATTAACCCTACATTCTAGTAGAGGAGACAGACAACACACATAAAACAAACAAGCAATATAAATGAGTGAGAAGTACTGCAAATAAATTAAGCAGAATGATGTTGTAGAGGATACTACTTTAGAAGGAATGATCATCAAAGGCCTTACGAGAAAGTGACATCTGTGATGAGACTCAAATGGCAAGAAGGAAACTAGCCAAGGCTAAAAGAGGGCAGAAGGTCTGGAGATGGGAAGAAGCTTTGTGTTTTGAGGAACAGAAAAGAGCAGAGTAAGTCAGAGGAGAGAGGCAGAAGATAAAGTTGAAGGGGCGAGATCATGCAGGGTATTATTGGCCATGGAAAGGGGTTTGGATTTTATTCTAAATGAATTACAGGCAAGAGTAAATGTTGAATGAATGAATGTGGAAATATATAAACACATTGAATGTACATTTTTGTGGGGGGTTTCTATTGTACAAATATTTATAACACAACACTTTCCACGTCAACATTTTTCATATGTACAGTCCAATAACACCAACTACATTAATCATGCATCACCGATACCCAATGCAACCAACACCAGTATCCATTGCCAAGTTTTCCATCACCATAAACAGAAATCCAATGCTTCCTAAACTATGCTTCCTCCTTTCCCCCTCCCTCTTGCCTCTGGTAAGCGCTAATGAACTTTGGTCTTTATACTTTTGCCTATTCTAGATATTTCCTGTAAGTGAAATCATATAGTATTTGTCCTTTTATGTCAGAATTACTTCACTCAGCATATTGTTTTCAAGGTTCACCCATGTTGTAGCGTGGATCAGGACTTCATTTCTCTCTATGACCAACTAATATTCCGCTGTATGTATGTACTGCATTTTTGTTTTAATTTGTCTGTGCCATGTATCTGCATTCAGAATACCCTCAACACGACATTTACCTATTCATCTTCTCTGATGGTCTGGTTTTAGGTAAGAAAACATTTGTCCTGAGCCCCAGGCTCATTGCTATTGGAGAGGCTGAGCTGGTTACCTGGGCCCCAGCCCCCATCTCAGAATCAGGGAGTGTCTTGCTGAGAAATAGCCCCAAGGCTCCCCTTACCTCTTTGTCCGGTTCCTCAGAGCTCCTGGGTGAAAGGTGAGGTGACACACAAGGCGGGGTGAGAGCGAGGGAGCTGGGGGCAGTGTGAGAACTTGGAAAACGAGGAAGTTTGGCATAGTCACACCAGAGTTGGAATCCTTCCTCTAGCAAGAGATCGGCTGCTAACCAAAAGGCCGTCAGTTTGAATTCACCAGCCACTCCTTGGAAACCCTGTGGGACAGTTCTTCTGTGTCCTATAGGGTTGCTATGAGTCACAATCAACTCAATGGCAATGGGCTGTGGCCTTGGACAAGTCACTTAACCATTCTCAGCCTCAGTTTCCCTACCTTGAAATGGGGATGCAAGTACCTATATCATTGGGTTCTGGGGGGAAGATTATAAGGCATTCTACTGAACTGACACATGATAGGTTTCAACAAACACCATTTCCTCTTCTTACTTTACGGAAACAATGGTCCCATTGTCTAAAAGTTAGGTTGCACCATTAGAAAGCTCCTTTGTTCTTCGCTCTTATTCTACCAAAGTGAGAAAATGGCAAAAACAGTGTGGTGAGTCTCAGTTCCCCATTTTGTTTATATCCAAGTTGATATTTCCCTTTTATGACAATAACAAAAAAATGCAAAACAAAAACTGAAATAGCTTCACTTCTTGACCCCTCCGGATCCAGTGTGACGATCTGGATTACCTTGGGAGACGGAGCTGTGTTTCAAAGCAAGAGGCAGAGTCTCTGCAGAAGGTGCCCTGGCATCCCTCCAAGACTTTAGAAACTGAGGATGAGGGAAGGGCTGCAAACGGACGAAGAACTGAAGATTAAACTAAGCCTATTTGTGCCTTGTTTAACGTGCCTTATAAAACACCCAGCCCTTTCCCGGCTTTGCATGTGGGCAGATAATGCAGCTTCATGTGGCTGAATTATTTTCTGTTCTTGCTTCTTCTTTTTCTTCTCCTTTAACAATATGTCCAAATGTGCTTTAGGAAGGGGGATAGAGGTTTGGGGACCGGTATTTTGAAAAGCCAACTCGCTCTGGTCCTCAGACTCTCAGTGTTTTACTAGGAAGCCATCTGAGGAAGACACATATCCCTACCCTGGTTCTACACCACTTTCTCCCCACCCTCTACCTCAGGAAATAGATTTCTCCAACATCAGGGCTGGGTATGAGTCAGAGACAATTCTGTTTTATTTTGGGGAATAAGACCTCCCACTCTTGGGGCCTAAAGGAGAAGCAGAGGAGATGTGGTCTGACCTCAGAGGAAGTTCTCACCTCTGCCCACTGTCTGGGAAGGGAAGAGCATGGTCTAGTTTCTCAGCTCTCTGGAAGGGCAAGGATGCCCCTGTTCCTGGTAGAGGCCTATGTTCCCAGGAGATGTCTGGTGTCTATGGGGGTTGGTGTCACGTGGTGTGGGGAAGGTGAAGGAAAGAGGTATTAATATGAATTCTGTGGGATTCCCAGAGAAGTGACTTCACTGTAACCTCAGAGTAACTGGGAGGGATAGGCAATTTTTTTTTTTGCTGATCAGGACCCTAAGGATTACAAGAGAAGTTAAGTGATTACCAAGGTCACACAGTGATTGCCCAAGGTCACACAGTGGGTGGGGAGGATAGAGTGTGTGTGTGCACTTGTGTGTATTCACACTTATGTGCAAAGGTAGGGGATAGAGAAGGAAACTGAGGCCATTAACATTTGGCACCACAGCTAGTCTCTTGGACCTTCAAGCTTTCCTCCAGAAGCTATAGTCTTTGTGGAAAGAAGAGAGGAGAACTCCATGGCACATCCCCAGCCCTGCCAACCACTGCCTTCTCCTTTCAATCTTCTCCCTTGCCTCTATCCAGGAAGGAGGGTAGTGAGGTCTGTTGCTCATACAATCCTCTCCTTTTCCCAAAAATCAGTTTGGACTAAGCAAAGAAGTAGAGTGGGGGTCCTCTCTTCACAGAGCATCATTGTGGTAGGCAGACAACTCAATGGCAACTGGTAGTGGCGGAGTTCCACTGCTCCCTGGGGAGTAGGGGAGATAAGTCCTCAGGAAGACGTTGGTCAGGCATCAAGGGGATGGTGCCTGGAGGAGTGAGTCCCAGCAGAGGCTTCTACCTGCAGGAATTTCACTCTCTCTTCTGGTCTCTCTCCTTTCTCAGGTGGAAATAATGTGTCCAGGTCTTTGCAGTCCACCTGCAGGCTGCCCACACCCTTGTTTTTCAACTCACTGGAAAGGGATGGAGGGAAGAGAGACAAACCAAGGGGCATCCAAGGGGTTTTGTAAGTGGCCACGACCCCTACTGTGAGCTCTTTCTGCAGCCCCTTCCATCCTGGGTCAAGCAGAGGTGGTGCAGCTGCTCTGATGACCAGCAGGGCCTGTTTACCATCCCATAGTCCCAGCACCTACCTCATGAAGCAGAGGACTTCTGAGCCCAGCGTGGGCAGGTGCATCAATCCCAGACAGCAGGTAGGCTGCAAAATGGCACTACCCAGGTGTCATGGATTGAATTATGTCCCCCAAAAGATGTGTGTATCAGTTTGGCTGGGACATGATTCCCGGTATTGTGTGATTTTCCTGTATGTTGTAAATCCTGCCTCTATGATGTTAATGAGGGAGGATGGGCGGCAGTTGTGTTAGTGAGGCAGGACTCAGTTTACAAGACTGGGTTGTGTCCTGAGGCAATCTCTTGAGATATAAAAGACAGAAGTGAGCAGTGAGACAGGGGGACCTCATACTATCAAGAAAGCAGTGCCAGGAGCAGAGCGCGTCCTTTGGACCGGGGTCCCTGCACAGAGAAGCTCTAGTCCAGGGGAACACGGAAGAGAAGAAGGCCGACGGAGAGAAAAAGCCTTGCCCTGGAGTTGATGCCCTGGATTTGGACTTTTAGCCTACTTTGACTGTGAGGAAATAAACTTCTCTTCGTTAAAACCATCCACTTGTGGTATTTCTGTTATAGCGGCACTAGATGACTAAGCCACCAGGAAAACCACGGGAAGAAGAGAGGGTCCTTCAGTGAATGGAAGACATTTCCCTGGACCCAGAGATAAGACAGATGCCTCAGATGCCTGTACTTGACTTTTAGGAGAAAAACCATGTGACAAGCAAATATTCTCCTTAACGAGGGTTTATTAGAAAAGTACATGTCTTCCAGCATGTGGTGGGGAGTAGGGGGCAGGTACCTGTGGTGGCCACTCTGAGTCCGAGTCCTGAAAACTGCACTGAGGACTGGTGTCCTGGTCATTGCTTCTGCAAGCCCAGAACCAAGATTCCATCACGGCCTCTCCACTCTACTAGCCAGGATAGAAAGCAGAAGGTGCCATGTCTCAGAAAAGTTTCTACCAACAAGGCTTGGAGTGAACAATGTTTCCACCTAGTTCACCTGGAAACCCAAGAAACTTGAGACCCTCTTCCTTGGCCCTGTTATTAAGGGAGATTTTATTGTGCTTACACTGTTAGAAGGGCCAGTGGTGGTTCAGAGCTAGAATTCTCCCCGTCCATGTGGGAGACCCGGATTTGATTCCCTGCCAATGCATCTCATGCGCAGTCACCACCTGTCTGTCAGTGGACATATGTGTGTTGCTAGGATGCTGAAGGAAACCCTGGTGGTATAGTGGTTGAGAGCTATGGCTGCTAACCAAAAGGTCTGCAGTTCAAATCCACTAGGTGCTCCTTGGAAACTCTATGGGGCAGTTCTACCCTGTCCTATAGGGTCGCTATGAGTCAGAATCGACTTGACAGTAACTTTTTTTTTTTTTTATGATGCTGAACAGGTTTCAGTAGAGCTTCCAGACTAGGACAGACTAGGAAGAAAGGCCTGGAAATCTGCTTCTGAAAATTGGCCAACAAAAACCCTATGAATCACAGCAGTCTCATCCACAACCGATCATGGGGATGGTGCAGGACTAGGCAGTGCTTCGTTTCATTGTGCATGGGGTCATCATGAGTCAGGGGCTCAGTAGAAGACAGCTAACAAATAACAACAACCCTGGTAGAGGGCAGAGCAGCATCAATCCCTCTTCTCTCCCTTCCCCACGTCCAGGTTCACAGCTAGAAGCAATGCTTTGTAGCAAAAAAAAAAAAAAGTGTCCTTTCCTCCAGGGATAGCAAAGCTGAATGCCTGATTTGCTATGTCCCTGCAGCCTAGGTGTTAACACAGATCTTGATGTGACTGTTTCAAGCATTCCCGCACTGTGGACTGTACTAACCACACCTGGGAGGAGCCTGGGGATGGGCTTTGGGGCTGAAGCCCCTCTAACACCACCTCCCTGCCTTATATGGTGAGGTTGTGCAGATGTAAAGAGGCTTCTCCAGAACCCCAAGTTAACACCCTTGACACCATTTAGATCCTATCTTGCCATTTCCTGCTAAGATGACCACATCAGTGCAAAATTCTTTCCTCCCCCAGCAAACGGGGTCAAATTGTTATTCATGGGAAGGACCCCAAAACTGAGCATTGCAAGAATCAAATGATGGTGCTTACTCCCTAGGAAATGTGCCGTTCCTCTGGAAAACTGCAGAAGCCCCAAATGCATTTGCCAGGCAAAGCTAAATCAGCAGAACAGCAGGTTTGGGCTTGGAGGTCAGTCCAGTTCCGCAGGCAGGGAAAAGATAATGCGGAATGTGGTTTTCAGTTGCTGAGGCGTGAGGAGCTCTGAAACTCCCTGCCTCTCTGCCCTTGTTGCTTCTTGTTAATTTTAATTGTTAGTTTTAGAGAAAAGCCTACCTTCTCCTAGCATAGCCATTGAATTTCCGGCTGCCTCAGTTTATCTGTCTATGAAATGGAAAGCCTAATTTTAAATTCTTCACCTAAGGCATGGGAGAGCTGTAGCTCTTCTGGTCCTTTCAGCAGACTCTGTTCTCCCTCCATTGCCCTCTCTCTTTCTCCTCTGCCTTCCTGCTTGTTCTTTCTCTTTTCCTTAGACCTCTGCCCTCTTTCATCTCTTTACTCACTCCAGGCAGGAAAATGAAGAGTGTGCTTCTTTCTAGTTAAGAAGTTTTGCTTTGCAGAAACACAGCCAGTTTATGGTCCCAGCCCTTCTCAACTGGGGAAGATGTTTATTTATTTCTAGGAGCACCAAGAGAGAGGCTTAGCTGTGCATTTCTGGGGCCCGGGAAAATTGCAGTGATACATAATGGCTGCCTTCATCAATGTGCTGAACTGGTGCTGGTCTGGGCAGCCTGCTGAGCTCAGAACTGGGCAGAGGGAGGGAGGACAAGAAAGGAGGGCCTAGGGCCTCATTTCAGGAACTAACTTACTCAGATGTTCCAAAGCCCAGAAGCAGAGACAGAGAGACAGAAAGAAAGAGGGAAAGAGGAGTCAGAGCAAGAAAGAGAGAGAGGGATGGAGAGAGACAGAAAGACAGAGAGTCAGAGTGGGAGATAAAGACAGAGAGGAGAGACCAAAAACTGAAGGGGAAAGAAAGGAGGTCAATTAAAAAAAAAAAATCACACATAAGATTTGAAGAGATGGGAAAGGGTTTAAAATTTCTTCACTGCACTTTATTTTTGAAAGATCTTTATTTACTATTAAATAAAAAAGCCCTAGCATCTAAGAAGAAGGACTTGGCAGTCTACTTCTGAAAAAAATTAGCCAGTGAAAACTTATGAATAGCTGCAGAACATTGCCTGATACAGTGCTGGATGATGAGCCCCCCAGGTTGGAAAGCACTCAAAAAACGACTGGGGAAGAGCTGCCTCCTCAAAGTAGAGTCGACCTTAATGACGTGGATGGAGTCAAGCTTTTGGGACCTTCATTTGCTGATGTGGCATGACTCATACTGAGAAGAAACAGCTGCAAACATCCATTAAAAATCGGAACGTGGAATGTACGAAGTATGCATCTAGGAAAATTGGAAATAGTCAAAAAGTAAATGGAAAGCATAAACATCGATACCCTAGGCATTAGTGAGCTGAAATGGACTAGTATTGGCCATTTCAGCTCGAACAATCAGATGGTCTACTACTCCGGGGATGACAACTTGAAGAGGAATGGCATTGCATTCATCCTCAAAAAGAACATTTCAAGGTCTATCCTGAAGTACAATGCTGTCAGTAAGAGGATAATATCCATACGCCTACAAGGAAGACCAATTAATACAACATTATTCAAATTTATGCACCACCCACTAAAGCCAAAGATGAATAAATTGAAGATTTTTACCAGCTTCTGCAGTCTGAAATTGATCAAACATGCAATCAGGATGCATTGATAATTACTGGTGATGGGAATGCGAAAGTTGGAAACAAGAAGGATCAGTAGTTGGAAAATATGGACTTCGTGATGGAAACGATGCCAAAGATTGGGTGATAGAATTTTGCAAGACCAATGACTTCTTCATTGTAAACACCTTTTTTCACCAACATAAACAGCAACTATACACATGCACCTCACCAGATGGAGTACACAGGAATCAAATCGATTACATCTGTGGAAAGAGACAATGGAAAAGCTCAATACTATCAGTCAGAACAAGGCCAGGGGCCAACTGTGGAACAGACCATCAATTGCTCATATGCAAGTTCAAGTTGAAGCAGAAGAAAGTTAGAATAAGTCCACTAGAGCCAAAGTACGACTTTGAGTACATCCCATCAGAATTTAGAGACCATCTCAAAAATAGATTTGACACGTTGAACACAATGACCGAAGACCAGATGAGTTGTGGAATGACATCAAGGACATCATACATGAAGAAAGCAAGAGGTCATTAGAAAGACAGGAAAGAAAGAAAAGGCCAAAATGGAAGTCAGAAGAGACTCTCAAACTTGCTCTTGAACGTTGAGTAGCTAAAGCAAAAGGAAGAAATGACAAAGTAAAAGAACTGAACAGAAGATTTCAAAGGGCTGCTCAAGAAGACAAAGTAAAGTATTATAATGACATGTGCAAAGAGCTGGAGATAGAAAACCAGAAAGGAAGAACATGCTTGGCATTTCTCAAGCTGAAAGAACTGAATCAAAAATTCAAGCCTCGAGATGCAACAGTGAAAGATTCTTTGGGGAAAATATTAAACGACGCAGGAAGCATCAAAAGAAGTTTGAAGGAATACACTGAGTCATTATACCAAAAAGAATTGGTTGACATTCAACCATTTCAAGAGGGAGCATATGATCAGGAACTGATGGTACTGAAGGAAGAAGTCCAAGCTGCACTGAAGGCACTGGCAAGAAACAAGCCTCCAGGAACTGACGGAATATCAACTGAGATGTTTCAACAAATGGATGCAGTGCTGGAAGTGCTCACTCATCTATGCCAAGAAATTTGGAAGACAGCTACCTGGCCAACAGACTGGAAGAGAGCCATATTTAGCCCTAGATTCCCAAGAAAGGTGATACAACTGAATATGAAAATTATAAAACAGGAGTTCCGGCAAAATGACGCTCTAGGCAGAAGCACCACACTGTCCCTCCACAGCAAAGATCTGAAAAACTAAGCCGAACAGAGAATACAACAATCCTGAAACCCTAAAACATCAAATGAAGAGATAAGGAACTCAGCCAAGCACCAAATGGAGTGAGAAAATTGACAGAGAACAGACAGCGAGGAGAGATTCATGCAGAGGTCCCCTAACAGCTATCGCAGCGTGGATCCACCATCTTGGACTCCTATCCGAGACCAGCAAACGGGGGTACGAGAAAGTAGCCTCACGGAGTGTCCAGCGGGAGACAAAACAACCGGTAATTTGTGGTGTGTGCTTTCCCACCCCCCATCCCTGTTTGCCCCAGCTTGGCCTCCTCTGCTTTCCGCGGCCATGATGTCTTGACCGGGAAGCGCCGTCTGCTTGGATTCCACACACCCAAGCGGGCAGCTATCTGGGTGCCATTTGTTGGCTGCTAGTGTTGCTTTTTTTTTTTCTGCTTCTTTTGATTTCTCACTTGCCTCTCGCCACCTCCCCCTCCTTTCACTTGAGGGCCTGGCTCCATGCGCCATCTTTGCTTCTTCCTGAGGGGCTCCAGAGTGCCGGCAATTTGTGATATACACTTTCCCACTCTCTATCCTTCTTTACACACACTTGGCCTCTTCTGCTTCCCACAGACACAGTCTCTTGTCCAGAAACACCAGCCCGCACTGGCTGGCTCTCTGAGTGCCATTTGTTGGTTGCTGGTGTTGCTTTTTTTTTTTTTTTTCTGCTTCTTTTGATTTCTTGCTTGCCTCTCGCTGCCTTCCCCTCCTTTCGCTCGAGTGCCTGGCTCCGTGTGCCATCTTTGCTTCTTCCTGAGGGGCTGCGGAGCTCCATTCGAGTATGGAGCTGCTTCCCTGTCTGGGCTACTGCACTGGTGGGGTCCCAGGGCTTTTGTTCATTTCTTCGTTTTGAATTGTTTGTTTGTTTTCTTTTCCTTATCTTGAGTTGGGAGCCCTTTCTGGCCAGGTGGAGCTGCAAGGCAAGGAACTCCCCTTCAGCTTCCACAGACATGCATAGGGATCCCTTAAGGCATTTCTTTTTTCATTGTTTTTTTTTTTTTTCTGTTTTTTGGGGGGACATTTCTTGTTTTTTTTTTTTAATTTGTTTTGTTTTCTTTTCCCTCTTTTTCCCTTTTTGTCTTTCTTCATTGCTCAGTTTCTCATCCCTCTATAGCTTCCTTCTCTTTCTGATCCCTGAATACCAGGAGTTGTATGCCTCTGTGCCTTCTAGCCAGGCTGTATTGCAACACCTGAGAGCGAGTTCCCCAGACCTCATAGCTGCACCGGTGGGATCCCTGGGAACTTTGCGGTTCTTTAACCTTTCTGATATTTATTTATTCATTCTTTTCTTTTCTTCCTCTTCCGCTTTCTGTTTTCCTCCATTTCATAGTCTCTCATCTCTCCATTCAAATGGCAAGCTCCCCTAGCATTCTTTTTTGTTTGTTTCTATGTTTTTGGCTCCTGTTCCTCTCTCCTCTCTCCCATATCCATCTTAGCTCCACACATGACAATCTCCCCGCTACATCCTGCCTATCTGCACCGTGCGCTTGACATCACATCACCAAGCAGCACAGGCATGGCCTACTGGAACTTGCCATGCACTGATTATTAATCCACTCTGGTGGTTGTAGTAAGTGCCACAAACAACCTGTCCCAGTAACTCCTCTTCAGCTAGACCTGTCCTGCTGTATCATATTTGAGTGACTGACTCTGCCAGTTGTAGAAGGAGGTGAAAAGTATTGAGCGCGCAGATGAGAAAACAACAAAGAACACACAACCTGCCTGCTCAGACATAGTCAAATTTTTTTTAAAAAAAGGGACAAAACAAACAAATCTGCAATCAATAAATGAGAAAAATAACTACTGAATGCCCCGAAAATAGCAGACAATATCAAAACATTTACAAAAACAGGACAGAAAGGTTCCACTAGGCGTCCAAAATAAAACATCAGATGACTCTCTTGTGGAAGAAAATGAATTAGAACTACCTGATAGGGAATTCAAACTTCTAATACTCGGAATTCTCCAAGAACTGAGGCAAAAAGCTGACAAACATGAGGAAAAAATAGACAAATTCATGGCAAATACAGACAAAATACTGGAAGAATTCAGGAAAATAATGCAGGAACAAAATGCCAAAATAAATTCACAACTAGAAATTATACAAAGACAACAATTAGAAATCCAAAAGATACACAACAAGATTTCAGAAATTGATGATGTCATAGAAGGGCTGAGAAGCAGATTTGAAATGGTGGAAGACAGGATCAGTGGAATTGAAGACAAACACTTGGATACAACTCGGTATCAGGAAAACTCAGAAAAAAAGAACAAAGAAAAATGAAGAGGCCCTGAGAGTTATGTGGGACACAATTAAAACCAAAAATTTACAAGTGATTGGAATTCCAGAACGGGGGAGAAAACACGGAGAGGATCATTGAGGAACTGCTGACAGAAAACTTCCCCAATATCATGAAAGATGAAAAACTGGCCATCCAAGAAGCTCAACGAACCCCTTATAGAAGAGACCCCAAAAGAAAATCACCAAGGCATATCATATTCACACTCGCCAAAACCAAAGACAAACAAAGAATCCTGAGAGCAGCTCGTGAAAAACAAGAAGTCACATACAGAGGAGAAACAATAAGACTAAGCTCAGATTATTTGGCAGAAACCACACAGGCAAGAAGGCAATGGGATGACATATATAAAATCGTGAAAGAAAAAAATTGCCAGCCAAGAATAATATATCCTCCAAAACTCTCGTTCAAATTTGATGGTGAAATTAGGTCATTTCCAGATAAACAGAAATTAAGGGAATATGTCAAAGTCAAACCAAACTTACAAGAATTATTAAAGGGAGTTCTTTGATCTGAGGACAAACAACTTCAGCTCACAGGCAGACTCTAGGACACAGGATCTTACCAGCAAGATACCAACCTAGGAAATGACCTCTCGAGGACTATCCAAAACCAAAAAAAATACAACAGGGAATCAGAGCAGTTAATCAGTAAACGACAACAACATCAAAACAATAAAAGAGGGAATAAACGGCATACGTATAGAACCTTCCAATGGAGAGGAAGGCAAGGCGATACCAAGGAATGGTAGACTGCTTCAAACTTATGAAGATAAGGGTAAAATTCATGGTAACCACAAAGAAAGTTAAAAAACATACTCATAAAAAAAAGGAAAAACATAAAGTCTCAGCAAAAACAAAACCTACAAAAACAAAATAAATGAAAAAAAAAAAATCCACAAACAAAAGTAACTCAGCGCAAGAGAGTAAGAAGAACAAAGAAAACTCCAACACCACAAAAAAACCGCTAGAAAATGACAGCAACAAACTCACACCTATCAATAATTACACTGAATGTAAATGGACTCAATGCACCCATAAAGAGACGGAGAGTGACAGAATGGATAAGAAAATAGGATCCATCAATATGCTCTCTACAACAGACCCACCTTAGAAACAAAGATGTGAATTTATTAAAAGTCAAAGGTTGGAAAAAAATATATCAAGCTAACAACTACCAAAAAAGAGCAGGAGTGACAATTCTAATCTCAGATAAAATAGACTTTAAAACGAAATCTACCATAAAAGACAAAGAAGGACACTATATAATGATTAAGGGGATGATCCATCATGAAGGCATAACCATAATAAACATCTATGCACCCAATGACAGGGCTCCAAAATGCATAAAAAAAACTCTAACAACACTGAAAAGACAAATAGACAGTTCCACAATAATAGTAGGATGTGGGGATATATGCCATTTAAACATGGCTGCACTATTGACAACTGCAGCCCCCACAGGCCTCTGTGCTGCACAGCATGTTGAGATTTGTCTCCAACATGTCGAGACTTGTCCAGATGTGTTTTCCCAAACCTATTGTCCCTTTACTGATTGACTTGTTTACCTGAATTCCTTCTCCCTTGCCCGCATTCAAAGCCCATTGTTTTGTTAATTGCTTTATTGGTTGCTGTATTGACTATAAAATAAACTCCTGGGACTGAAGTGGGGGTCGACTCCTCAGAGTGACCCTCCTGGCCCCACTTCTCTGTAAGAGTTGCGCAGTTGGTTACTGTCTTCGCCGTCTCGATTACCGTCGCCACTGCGACAGATGGTGCCCCGTGTGAGGGAGCTTCTAAGAGAAAGAAGAGAGACCGTAGAGCCTCACACTCCAATCCCTTCAGAAAGCAGTAAGTATAGGACGCGCGTCCGTATCAGGCTAGGATTCATAGCCCGAGAGTGGCGAGGCTTTCCGGAAGCCTTTCTGAACACTCTCAATTCAGGCTGGGTTTTACAGCTCAAGGGCGGCGGGGCTTTCCTGAACGCTCCCAAGGGATTTAGGCTTCAGGCCAGGAGCTTTCCTATCAATCTTCTTTTCATTTTTCCATTTCTTCCTCGCTATGGGCAATTCTCTTTCTCCTGAGCAGCGTCAGCACAAAACTCAGTTGTTGGGATTGTTAAAGGCCTCTAAGCTTAAGGTGCCAGAAAAGGCTCTTACCCAACTTCTGCTTTTAATTGAATCTGCCTGTCCACGGTATCCCTTAGGAGGAAACCTTGATGTAGAAGCATGGGAACGTATCGGTAACATCATTCGTGACATGAACATCCCAGCTTCAGTTCTCATTGCTTGGCATCACTGTCGTCTCACTCTACAGTCCCTACAGGCAGCTCCTTCTGCTCCCTCCCCTAGTAAAGAAAATGTTTACGACCCCCCTTTTTTCATGCCTCCCAAGGCTGATTTCTCTCAACATGAGTCTCTTATGGAAAGATGTTTGCGAGAGGGCTGTGAGAAAGAGGGGCTTTCTGCGTATCCTGTCATTCAGAGATCAGGACTGCCCCGTCACGATGGCCTTGATTTTCAAGTTTTTAAAGAACTCCGCAAAAGTATAATAGAAAACGGGTTTACAGTCTTCCTTTACAAAAGGATATGTAGAAGCTATAGGACAGAACTATGAGATGACCCCATGGGATTGGAACCTTTTGATGTGAACAGTTTTAACCCCTGCTCAATTTAGTGTATGGAGCCAAGAATATAAAGAACATTGTAACCTTTATGCCGTAAACAATCTCAATCATAATATTCCTATCAGCCTTGATATGCTCCTCGGTAGTGGAAATTATTCTACCCCCCAAGCCCAAGGCCAAATGAATAGACAAACTTTTAGTCAAGCATCAAATGCTGCCACTAAAGCATGGGGTAAGGTCCCTGACTCTAAAACACCTACAGGCTCCTTTGCCACTATCCGACAAACAGCAAAGGAGCCTTACATTGATTTTATAAACCGCCTTCAAACAGCAATCTCCCGACAGGTAGACAATCAACAAGCCGCTGAGGTTCTTTGTCTCCAGCTTGCATAGGAGAATGCTAATGCCGACTCTGCCGAGCTGTTCTGACGGCCTTAAAGGCACAGAATCCTAATTTAGCTGAAATGATTAAAGCATGTCAAAATGTTGGCACAGAAACTCATAAGGCGCAAGTATTAGCGGCAGCTCTCCGTCCATCCACTGCCACCTGTTTTGGGTGCGGTAAGCCTGGACATTTTAAGAAAGACTGTAGCAGCTCAAAAAATAAAAATGCCAATACTAAACTTCCATCTCGAAAATGTCCTCGCTGTGGCAAAGGTTTTCATTGGGCTAACCAATGTAGATCTCAATTTGACAATCAAGGAAACCCCTTGTCGGGAAACGAGAGGAGGGGCGAGAGCTCTTGCGCCCCGAAAAATCCAGAGAGCCCTTAAGCATGGAATGTAGAAACCACAGCATAGATTCCAAACAACAGCGCCTACAGATTAATGATTTAAAGGCAGCTACAGAAGAAAGTGCAAGACTAAATTTACCTTTAGCAGAGGGGGTTATATTAGACGAGGCAGGAAAAGTTTTTCTTATTGCAACTCAAGTTTGGGGACCACTGCCTCAGGGTTATGTGGGACTTTTACTGGGCCTTTCGGAAGTTACATCTCAAGGGCTAACTATACATCCTAGTGTAATAGATTCTAAATATAAAGGTCAAATAAAGATTATGGTCTCCAGTCTTTCTTATTGGAATATTACCCCTTCTGACAAAATAGCACAACTGCTTTTACTCCCTTTTGTTGTCCCCTCTGCCCGTAATACACCAGGGCGGGGGGAGGGTTCCGATCACACAGATGCCTTCTGGGTCACCAAATTACAATCTTCTCCACCATATCTCACTGTCCGGGTCAATGATCGCATGTTTAAAGGATTGGTAGATTCTGGGGCAGATGTAACTATCTTCTCCTTTGATTTCTGGCCCTCTTCTTGGCCCAAGAAGCAAACCGCCGAAACCCTCACAGGAGTTGGAGGAGCACAGTGTCCTTTTCAAAGTACACTTCCCATTGTTTGCTATAGCCCTGATGGACAGCCCGCTTCTATCTGTCCCTTTATCCTTCCTTTACCTACTATATTATGGGGACGAGATCTACTTTCCCAGTGGAATGTTCAGATTGGCACTTCTCAGGATTTTTTGTAGGGGCCACTGCTCACACAGACCCTTTATTAAAGTTAACTTGGATATCTGGCCCCCCTGTTTGGGTTGAGCAGTGGCCCATTAAAGAAGAGAAGTTAAAACATCTAGAAAAACTTGTTCAGGAACAATTAGAAGCCGGACACATCCGGCCTTCTTGTAGCCCTTGGAACACGCCTATTTTTTGCATTCCTAAGAAGTCTAACAAATGGAGACTCCTACAAGACTTAAGGGCTATTAACCAGCGCCTCGTCCCTATGGGACCTCTTCAACCTGGAGTCCCCAATCCGGCTTGCATTCCTCAAACATATCATATTATCATTATTGATCTTAAAGATTGTTTTTTTTACAATCCCACTTCATCCTGATGATTGTGCTAAATTTGCTTTCTCAGTCCCTTCTGTAAATAATTCTCGGCCCATGCAGCGATATGAGTGGACTGTCCTCCCACAAGGCATGAAAAATAGTCCAACTATCTGTCAATATTATGTTGATAAGGCTCTTAAGCCAGTCCGAAGAGCCTTTCCCTCATGTCTTATATATCACTACATGGATGACATTCTCTTGGCTCATCCAGAACCAGAACAACTTAATTCACTTTCTGTATCTGTTCAACATGCTTTGCAGAGTTTCAATTTGCAAATAGCTCCAGATAAGGTTCAGTCCTTTACTCCATGGCAATATTTGGGTTATAGGATAGACACCCAAAGTGTTCATCCAAAAACACCAGGGATTATAATTCCTAAGACTTTGACTTTGAATGACCTCCAGAAGATTCTTGGTCATATCAATTGGCTGCGACCTTCACTTGGAATAACAACTTCTCAGTTAGCCAATTTATTTGAAACCCTTAAAGGTGACTCTGCCTTGACCTCTGTAAGGACATTATCCCCTCAAGCACGCCATGAGTTAACGCTTATTAATCAGGCCATTAAAGAGAAGTTTTTAACTCGTTTACGACTGAACCAGCCTGTTTATCTTCTCCTATTAAACACCCCTCATAGTCTCACAGGTGTGCTCTGCCAGTTTACTCCTGATTTTGGAGCACTTGAGTGGCTTTTGCTCCCTTATCGCCCTCCACAACAGTTGTTTACGCGTTTCTTTCAACACATTGGCTTGCTAATACTCGTGCTCAACAACTTTTGGGATCTGACCCTCATTTTTTATACTTTGGAGTAACAAAAACAGCTTTTGACCATGCTCTCCTCAACTCTGAAGAGCTTCAAATTGCATTAGCTGACTTTACTGGACAAATAATTTATTCTTATCCCACCTCAAAACCACTGTCCACATTACAGTTACTTCCCCTACAAGCTTCAACCACATTCTCTCCCACACCCCTCCCTAATGTTCCTACTGCCTTCATAGACGGATCAGGAAAAACGGGTAAGGGAGCGGTCACCTGGCAAATAGATGGTAAGTGGCAACATTTTATCACACAAAGGGCATCCACCACACAGCGTGCTGAACTATCGGCAGCTGTCGCTGCTTTTGAAATATTTAAGTCCATGCCTTTTAATCTAGTTGCTGATTCTGCTTATGTAGTCCACAGTATTCAACACATTAGTGATGTCACTCTTCGATCCACCTCTGACTATGAATTGTTTACTTTATTTAAAAAACTCCAAACCCTACTTAATAATCGCAATTTTCTTTTTTTTGTGGTACATGTGCGTTCTCATACACCTCTGCCCGGGCCTCTTTCTGAAGGAAATTCTCGTGCCGATTTACTTGTTGGCTCTGCTTTTTCTGATGCACAAACTTCTCATAATTTCTTCCATCAAAATGCATGAGGACTTCAAAAACAGTTTTCCATCTCTCTTACTGAGGCACAACAAATTGTCTGCACTTGTCCTGACTGTCAACGTTTTTCTCCCACATCTTTTGCTGCTGGTGTTAACCCGCGTGGTCTAAAAGCCAATCAGTTATGGCAAACGGACATAAAGCATTACCCTCCTTTCGGAAAGCTTAAATATCTCCATGTGTCTATAGACACATATTCTGGATTTCTTTATACCACTGCTCTCTCTGGAGAGCGTTCTATTCATGCTTGTCGACACTTTGCCCAGGCAATTGCAACTATGGGGTGTCCTCAAGCCCTTAAAACTGATAATGGTCCTGCATATACTTCTGCTAAATTTCAACAACTTTGTACCACTTGGAATATTCTTCATACCACTGGCATTCCCTATAATCCTCGAGGTCAAGCCATAGTTGAACGTGCCCATCATACTCTCAAACAGCTCTTAAATAAACAAAAGGGGGGAGATGATGGGCTCAAAATATGTGATCAGAATGAAAGATTTGCCAAGGCTTTATTTACTTTTAATTTTTTAATGGTCACTAAAGATAGCCTGACTGCAGCAGAACGACATTTTATCCTCCCTGACACCCGACCTCGCCCACAGGTCCTCTATAAAGATCCTCAAAATCCCTCTGTCTGGCGAGGACCTGTAGAACTATTAACCTGGGGGCGAGGGTATGCGGCTGTTTTATCTCCTACAGGCCCACTTTGGATTCCTGCTCAACTAGTGAAACCATATCATGATCCAACAACAGCTGTGGCTCCTACATCAAATGCTGATCCAGAAACAGAAAAAGAAGAATGAACGGCTGAGTCTTATTATGCCGGTAACATGGGGAGGTCTAAAGACCTCTTTCTCCAAAGCTGAAGAAACATTCTTAACTACCGGTACTCTCTTTACATTTACTAAATCTCAGGTGTATATTTTTGTCTTCCTTTTCCAAATATTAACAGCTTCTGCTTCAACCACTTGTTGGGCTCATGTTCTTAATCCTCCTGTTTTCCATCCAGTCACATGGGAAGAGCCAGAGCCCCCTCTTTCCTCTAATGATACCTCTGTTACAGGAGGACAATATTTAGCTTATTTTAAGCCACTCATTAATTCTTCTGAAGAAGGTTGGTTTGTATTATCAACAAATTGGTTACTTTATGCTGATGCCCTTCCTTTATGCTTTACTACCCAACCTCACACTACTTCTGTGTGTGTACCTATATTAGAACAAAGGTATATGAATCATATCTACTATAACGACACCTATCGTATACCAGCCTATTCTAAACAAATTTTTATTAAAGTCATAGGGGTTAACGGCACTTTCAGTAATAAGAGTGACTTTATTACCCATTCACCCCCTTCTATTCCTGTCTGTCAACATCCCCAACTATCTCTTACAGACCCTATCGATAATACCTGGGTTACCTGCAGAACTACTAATTTCTCTTCTTATTCTCTCCCTTTCAATATTTCCTTAGAAAATTGGGGTCCTCATGGTTTAATTTTATTACCAAATCTTTCAACCTGGCAATGGACAACTCCATATCATTACCTAGGACACTCTCAATCCTGGAACCCCAGCTTAGCCAGACCCGTTCTTCGTTTATGCTACCCAGGTGGGCAATTTTCTCCTTTAAAGATTTTTTCATGGCGATTGGGACTCCCCTTCTTTGAGAGAACTCTCCGTTCAGGGGACTTTCTCAGGGGGACAAAAAATGCCAATAACCCACTCCCAAAATTACGATGGACCCTTCATGATCATAATGATTCTGTACTTATATGTACATCCAGACCATACATTTTTGCTATAACCTCTAACCCTCCAGATATTATTAAAATAAATACCTCTTTTCAATTAACTCTATCCAGTGGCTCTACATGGATTTCACCATGTTTATCTAGGCAAAATGTCTCTACTCTTAATATCAGTTCTGTATTTGTTCTCCGCCAAAGAAGCCACCTTTGGCTACCTGTTAACCTTACACGCCCCTGGCAAGATAGTTCCCCTCTTGCTCAGGTTGTTAACGCATTACAGAAAATGCGGACTAAAAGATTTTTGGGAATCCTTATCGCTTCTATTATTACAGCCACTGCTATTGCCGCCATGGCAGCTACCGCCGCCGTGGCTCTTTCTCAATCCATTCAAACTGCCCAACAGTTTAACACTTATATGCAAAATGTTACTTCTGAAATGCAAACTATGGTACATATTGATCAAGAGATCCTCAAGCGTCTGGGTGCTTTAGAAGCCTCAGTCCTTTGGCTTGGAGAACGACAAGAAGCCCTATGGGAACATTCTCAATTAACCTGTGATGCTGAATACACTCGCTTCTGTGTTACAGCCCTTCCTTATAATGATTCCTGGAAGGATGTTAAAAATAATCTTTTGGCTAGCTTCGCTTCTCCATTGAAAAGTGATATTCAAAAATTACAATTTCAATTACAAGAACAGCTCTTGAGATTACAATCAGAGTCTAATAAGGCTACACTTAATACACTTAATGATTTTGCCTACTGGCTTAATCCCACACATTGGTTCTCCGGACTCAATCTCCGTGTCTGGATCCTTTTTGCTCTAGGATGTTTAATAGTTTTGTGCCTCTTTATAGTAGTTATCCGCTGTCTCTACTCCCTGAAAGCCTCTCATCGCCAACAGAAGTCAGCCTTCCTCGC